>JAQPPZ010016964.1:0-1269945 GCA_028583015.1 Wollemia nobilis
GAATTAGTGTGTTCTTTAAAATTTCTAAAACATATGATTTTAAAACCAGCAGTGAGTTTAAAGCAGATAAAAGAGATACTAAATGCATCAAGAAAGCATCACACATAACACAACATTTTAACGAAGTTCACCAATGTGGCTACTCCTCAAAAAGACTGCTTGGACTACCATCCAAATCTAGTCAATGCAAAGCTACAACTTTACATAATCCTTTACCAACACCAACCGGAAGGAGCACCAACCCCTTAACTTTATCTCGCTTCAACATAATGGAGCACCAACTCCTATTTTACCAAGGACCCTACCGGAAAGAGGCACCAACCCATTAATCCAAGCAACAACTTGAAAGAAAATAATAAAAATTACAGAATAAAACTTTCACCTCAATTTTCATAGTCTACTGTTTTTCTGCATTCTGCTGCTTTTGCACAAAATGAGTCGCACTATTCCACCTCTTCTCTATACTTCTTTGCACTCTCTACTGCATTCAGATGATCAATCACTTCTGTAAACTGCGCACTATCACTTCAGACTTAGAACACAACTTCTGCACATCACGCTCTTATCTTCGCACAAGTCACTCTACTCGCTCTTCGCACATTATCTCATCGCAACACACACCTTACTGCAACTTCGAAGAACTATCACTTCGCTCTCATTCTGAATCCAAACGACTTGCTCTCTGCTCAACACAAACTTCACTTTCACAAACACTATGCTCGCATTTGCACTTTATCTTTACACCCCATTTTTAAAATCAAAGTACCCTTGCTTTTATAGAAGAAATTTTTAGAAACAAACCCTAGAAGAAGGACGGCTGAGAAACCCTAGAATTTGTCAGCTGCCAAACCCTAAAATCCATCGACTGTAACCCTAAGAATGTTGGCTGCAAAACCCTAGAAATTATCGGCTGCCAAACCCTAAAATCTGTCGGCCCAGATTTAACTTTTTCGGCCTCAAACTCTTCTGCCACCTTCGTCACTTTCCTGTAGCTTATTGCCGCGAAATAGTAACACGTCGGCCCTTTTAATTTAATTTAATATTTTAATTTAAATTTTAAATAAAATAAAATTTAAACTAAATATTTAAAATTAAATATCTTCATCACCGGGGCATCTTTTTCAACGAAACGAAGAGCCAACTTGGGTTTTAAGAAAAACCCATTTCAAATCTGTTATCCATGGTTTTAAATAAAACTTTTTATTTTGACTGCCTTGGTTTTCACAAAAAACCTTTAAAATTTAAACTAAATATTTAAAATTAAATATCTTCATCACCGAGGCATCTTTTTCAACGAAACGAAGAGCCAACTTGGGTTTTAAGAAAAACCCATTTCAAATCTGTTATCCATGGTTTTAAATAAAACTTTTCATTTTTACTGCCTTGGTTTTCACAAAAAACATTTTCGCTTCTTGACATCTCAGGTTCTGAAGACTTCTTCTTCTCATTCTGAATTATGTTTTTTGTTTCTGTGCATCTATCATTTAAGGACTCATGATCTGACTAACTTTTAAACTTTATCCTCTGCATCTGAGTGACTTCTAAACTGTTTGTCCATTGCATCATTAGATCTAACTGACTGTATTGACAACAATGACAATCCTCCTGCAACACCTTGCTCAACACTGAACTCCTATCCATTGTACTTTGGATGCACCTTAATGTTCAATAAAATCTTGTCCATTGCATCAATAAATCTGTCTGACTGTGTTGACAACAATGACAATACTATTTGTCTGCACCTTGCTCAACAATCTCCCCCTTTGGAATTGTTGGCAACACGTGCAATTTTCTTGTAAATCTTCTCCCCCTTTGACAATAATACCAAAGGGCTGCTGCAGACTCCCCCTGAGTCTATGCACAATATTCTTAGACATAAATTATTACAATTAGCAAATATTCCAAGCATGAACAAGAAGAAAAACAAATACACAAATGCTCCCCCTGAGAATGTGATCCCAAGTTAGTCACTTCTTGGGAATTTTAACCACTCAACCAATCTACATCTTTAGGATACCATAACCCATACTCCATAGTACCCTTGTAATATTATAGAAGACTCTGTCTCTTTTCTGACCTGATCGGTGGACCTCTTCTTCACTTGAAGAATCCTCACTCTGATCTAACTTCAGCTGTGTTGGATGCCAGAATTTCTATTCATTGAAATTTGGTATTCTGTACTCTGTTACCTTCAATGTTCAGTCAATAGGCTCACTAAGAACCTGCTTAACAAGCTCACCAAGGAACTTGCCCAAATCTGCTCTTGCCAAGCTCTCTAAAAACTTGTCCAAAAATTCTCTGGCAATTTGTCCCAGCATTGTCCTCAAAATATTTCTCAAAGACCTTCTTCAAAGGCTCAATCAAACATGCTCAAGTGGTACTCAAGATAAGCTCAACATAGAATGATAGTTTAAAATTAAATCCACTTTATAGAAGCATACAGAAGATTGTTAGAGACTTAATATCTTCTATTCTCAAATCTCAATCTCAACTCAAATCAAGAAAAGTTTATTTTATGGGACTTGAACAACCACATGCAATTAATCACTTGACTATGCTATCTTTACTCAACCAATCATCTCTCACACAACCCTAGTCCAAGAATGTATCAACCAACTCTTGTTCAGTACTGTACCAACACTGCAGTATTACTATCAACTCTGTGCACGCATAAAATACTGTACCTTAACACAAATCAGATTCATTTTTACATTTGCAGCTTTGTCTATGTTTTCTGCAGTCAATGCTGGTCACCTCTTACTTTCAACTGTGCAAATCTAGAGAAAACATTATGTCAAACACTTCACGACCAACCATTCATATCTTTACTCATCCTTATACTTCTTAACCTCGGATTGGCATTTTATTAACAGTTAAAACGAAACTGTCTGAGAATTAAATAATTTCACCAAGGCACCATGAAACTTCTAACAATCTTTACATCAATGAATGGAACAGATACACGGTTCTTTTATCGAAATATAAATACGTAGCTAGAGCAAAAATTCTTCCACTAATCAAATTATCTGAACTGTTACATTTCATGGCTTCGAACAGTTACAGTAAGAACATCAACAGTACAGCAATGACATACAACAGTACTAAAAATGGTGGCGACTCTCCATTTAATCTCCAGCCTTCATGGCACTTCCATAAACAACTATATGAATTGAAATAAATTTAAACAACTATAGTGCAACTCCTCCTTACTACTTGCATTTCATCCTCAGGTTAACCCAACAAACATATAAGAGAAATAAAATAAAACCTTTTTCAAAATGCTCCCCTTGAGGATGTGTTACCTGGAGTTGCTTAGTGCAGCAGAAGAGTAGTCTCCTTTAGTTCAAGGAGACATGATTTCCTCTCTTATTTCTTTCTCCAGACTTTCTTGACCTCGAGCTTGGATTTTTCACCTGCGTCCCTATTTTGCATCATTGTGTGAACTCGAATATCTCTCTGGTGTGGTTGTCTCTTATGCATCCATGATGAATGATTATTTTCCTTTCTTCTATGAACCCGATTTATTCCCTGTCTGTGTTGTGTTCTTTGCATCTTATGAAATCTACTGTTTTGCCTTAGATTTGATACAGAAGTGCTTGGACAAAACCTTGCTATGTGCCCATGACAATTGCATTGAAAACATTGTACAAAGTGTTCACTCAGATATGCGGATGTATTTCGACTAGCATAACTCTTTGATTTATTATTTAATCCACAATAAGTTGCCTTGTGACCATACCGGTTACATCTCGAAACAATAGCCATTAAAAGTGTTAGTATAAAAAGAGTGAGAGTGGTAGAACCTCTTTTTTTGTGGTCGCTTTGTCAGTAAATCTCCTTTGATATTTTCTTTCTTTTGAAGATACAGCTTTAACCTTTTCTTGCTCGAACCCTTCAACAGTGAACTTCTTCTTCTCTGCATAATTGGAAGATAAAGGTTGTTCAGCTTCATATCCAATACCATGCTTAACCGTGGAGCTTTTCTGATGACTTATCATTTTATCTGGCAATTCTGTGCTCTTATCAAATTTAAGATTTGTATTGGCCTCTTCTAGTTGTTTCTTCAATGAAACAATCTCTTCTTCTTGTTTGCGGCAAATAATCTCTTTCTCATTGATCTACGACCTGAGAGTTTCCTCAATCCTTTTAGACTCTTCTACTTGCAACTTTAGATTACTAACTACTTTGTTAGAATCCTCTTCATGTTTGTTACACACATTGACTTTATCATTCAGCTGTGACTTCAAGTCTTCTTCTATTTTCTTGGCCTTTTGGAATTGTAAGAACATATTTTCAATCTCATCCCCATATTCTTTAAATTTCTTGGACAGTCTTTTTTTATTTTTCTTTTCTATACTCCACTCTTCAAGAGCAGATATCAACTCTCCTTCAAAATCTACTTCAGCCTCAAGATTTTCATCACAAACTTCAGGATTCACTTCTTCTACCTTTTTTGGTTCAAATTTCTCTTCTACGAGAACCGAAACTGATCGGGATGCCTTTTTGGATGAGGATCTATTCTTCTTAGCCATTGTGTACTAATCCAAGATCAAACCTGACTGATTTAGCCAAAATTGGGAACCTGGCTCTGATACCAATTGTTGTAATCACAATGACACTGAGAGGGGGGATGAATCAGTGTGTTCTTTAAAATTTCTAAAACATATGATTTTAAAACCAGCAGCAGATAAAAGAGATACTAAATGCATCAAGAAAGCATCACACATAACACAGCATTTTAACGAGGTCCACCAATGTGGCTACTCCTCAAAAAACTGACTGCTTGGACTACCATCCAAATCCAGCCAATGCAAATCTACAACTTTACATAATCCTTTACCAAGCACCAACTGGAAGGATCACCAACCCCTTAAATTTATCTGCTTCAACATAATGGAGCACCAACTCCTATTTTACCAGCATCTACTGGAAAGAGGCACCAACCCCTTAATCCAAGCAAAAACTTGGAAGAAAATAATAAAAATTATAGAATAAAACTTTCACCTCAATTTTCACGGTCCGCTATTTTTCCCGCATTCTCACGCTTCGCGCAAAATGAGTCGCACTATTCCACCTCTTCTCTGTACTTCTTTGCACTCTCTGCTGCATTCAGATGATCAATCACTTTTGTAAACTGCGCACTTTCACTTAAGACTTATAACACAACTTTTGCACATCGCGCTCTTATCTTCGCACAAGTCACTCTACTCGCTCTTCGCACATTATCTCATCGCAATGCACACCTGACTGCAACTCCGAAGAACTATCACTTCACTCTCATTCTGAATCGAAACGACTTGCTCTCTGCTCAACACGAACTTCACTTTCACAAACACTATGCTCGCATTTGCACTTTATCTTTACACCCCATTTTTAAACTCGAAGTACCCTTGCTTTTATAGAAGAAATTTTTAGAAAAAAACCCTAGAAGAACGTCGACTGAGAAACCCTAGAATTTGTCAGCTGCCAAACCCTAAAATCCGTCAACTATAACCCTAAGAATGTCGGCTGTAAAACCCTAGAAATTATCGGCTGCCAAACCCTAAAATTTGTCGACCCAAATTTAACTTTGTCGGCCTCAAACTCTTCTGTGACCTTCGTCACTTTCTTGTAGCTTATTGCCTCGAAATAGTAACATGTCGGCACTTTTAATTTAATTTAATATTTTAATTTAAATTTTAAATAAAATAAAATTTAAACTAAATATTTAAAATTAAATATCTTCATCACCGGGGCATCTTTTTCAACGAAACGAAGATCCAACTTGGGTTTTAAGAAAAACCCATTTCAAATCTGTTATCCATGGTTTTAAATAAAAAATTTTATTTTGACTGCCTTGGTTTTCACAAAAAACCTTTAAAATTTAAACTAAGTATTTAAAATTAAATATCTTCATCACCGGGGCATCTTTTTCAACGAAACGAAAAGCCAACTTGGGTTTTAAGAAAAACACATTTCAAATCTGTTATCCATGGTTTTAAATAAAAAAAATTATTTTTACTGCCTTGGTTTTCACAAAAAACCTTTCCGCTTCTTGACATCTTAGGTTCTAAAGACTTCTTCTTCTCATTCTGAATTATGTTTTCTATTTTTGTGCATCTATCATTTAAGGACTCATGATCTGACTAACTTTTGAACTTTATCCTCTGCATCTGAGTGACTTCGAACTGCCTGTCCATTGCATCATTAGATCTAACTGATCGTATTGACAACAATGACAATCCTCCTGCAACACCTTGCTCAACACTAAACTCCTATCCATTGTACTTTGGCTGCACCTTGCTGTTCAATAAACTCTTGTCCATTGCATCAATAAATTTGTCTGACTGTGTTGACAACAATGACAATATCGTTTGCTGCACCTTGCTCAACAATCTCCCCCTTTGGAATTGTTGGCAACACGTGCAATTTTCTTGTAAATCTTCTCCCCCTTTGACAATAATACAAAAGGGCTGCTGTAGACTCCCCCTGAGTCTATGCACAATATTCTTAGACACAAATTATTACAATTAGCAAATATTCCAAGCATGAACAAGAAGAAAAACAAATACACAAATGCTCCCCCTGAGAATGTGATCCCAAGTTAGTCACTTCTTGGGAATTTTAACCACTCAACCAATCTGCATCTTTAGGATACCATAACCCATACTCCATAGTACCCTTGTAATATTATAGAAGACTCTGTCTCTTTGCTGCACTTACTGGTGGACCTCTTCTTCACTTGAAGAATCCTCACTCTGATCTAACTTCAGTCAGATGTTGGATGCCGAATTTCTATTCATTGAAATTCTCAGATTCTGTACTCTGTCACCTTCAATGTTCAGTCAACAGGCTCACTAAGAACCTGCTTAACAAGCTCACCAAGGAACTTGCCCAAATCTGCTCTTGCCAAGCTCTCTAAAAACTTGTCCAAAACTTCTCTGGCAATTTGTCCCAGCATTGTCCTCAAAATATTTCTCAAAGACCTTCTTCAAAGGCTCAATCAAACATGCTCAAGTGGTACTCAAGATAAGCTCAACATAGAATGATAGTTTAAAATTAAATCCACTTTATAGAAGCATACAGAAGATTGTTAGAGACTTAATATCTTCTATTCTCAAATCTCAATCTCAACTCAAATCAAGAAAAGTTTATTTTATGGGACTTGAACAACCACATGCAATCAATCACTTGACTATGCTCAATTATCTTTACTCAACCAATCATCTCTCACACAACCCTAGTCCAAGAATGTATCAACCAAATCTTGTTTAGTACTGTACCAACACTGTAGTATTACTATCAACTCTGTGCATGCATAAAATACTGTACCTTAACACAAATCAGATTAGTTTTTACATTTGCAGCTTTGTCTAAGTTTTCTGCAGTCAATGCTGGTCACCTCTCACTTTCAACTATGCAAATCTGGAGAAAACATTCTGTCAAACACTTCACGACCAACCATTCATCTCTTTACTCAGCCTTATACTTCTTAACCTTGGATTGGCATTTTATTAACAGTTAAAACGAAACTGTCTGAGAATTAAATAATTCCACCAAGGCACCATGAAACTTCTAACAATCTTTACATCAATGAATGGAACAGATACACGGTTCTTTTATCGAAATATAAATACGTAGCTAGAGCAAAAATTCTTCCACTAATCAAATTATCTGAACTGTTACATTTCATGGCTTCGAACAGTTACAGTAAGAACATCAATAGTACAGCAATGACATACAACAGTACTAAAAATGGTGGCGACTCTCCATTTAATCTCTAGCATTCATGGCACTTCCATGAACAACTATATGAACTGAAATAAATTTAAACAACTATAGTGCAACTCCTCCTTACTACTTGCCTTTCATCCTCAGGTTAACCCAACAAACATATAAGAGCAATAAAATAAAACCTTTTTCAAAATGCTCCCCTTGAGGATGTGTTACCTGGAGTTGCTTAGTGCAAGCATAAGAGCAGTCTCCTTTAGTTCAAGGAGACACGATTTCCTCTCTTCTTTCTTTCTCCAGACTTTCTTGACCTCGAGCTTGGATTTTTCACCTGCGTCCCTATTTTGCATCATTGTGTGAACTCGAATATCTCTCTGGTGTGGTTGTCTCTTATGCATCCATGATGAACGATTATTTTCCTTTCTTCTATGAACCTGATTTATTCCCTATCTGTGTTGTGTTCTTTGCATCTTATGAAATCTACTTGTTTTGCCTTAGATTTGATACAGAAGTGCTTGGACAAAACCTTGCTATGTGCCCATGACAATTGCATTGAAAACATTGTACAAAGTGTTCACTCGGATATGCAGATGTATTTCGACTAGCATAACTCTTTGATTTATTATTTAATCCACAATAAGTTGCCTTGTGACCATACTGGTTACATCTGAAACAATAGCCATTAAAAGTGTTAGCATAAAAAGAGTGAGAGTGGTAGAACCTCTTTTGTTGTGGCTGCTTTGCTATAAATCTCCTTTGATATTTTCTTTCTTTTGAAGATACAACTTTAACCTTTTCTTGCTCGGACCCTTCAACAGTGAACTTCTTCTTCTCTGTAGAATTGGAAGATAAAGGTTGTTCAGCTTCATATCCAAGACCATGCTTAACCGTGGAGCTTTTCTGATGACTTATCATTTTATCTGGAAATTCTGTGCTCTTATCGAATTTAAGATTTGTATTTGCCTCTTCTAGTTGTTTCTTCAATGAAACAATCTCTTCTTCTTGTTTGTGGCAAATAATCTCTTTCCCATTGATCTACGACCTGAGAGTTTCCTCAATCCTTTTAGACTCTTCTACTTGCAGCTTTATATTACTAACTACTTTGTTAGAATCCTCTTCATGTTTGTTACACACATTGATTTTATCATTTAGTTGTGACTTCAAGTCTTCTTCTATTTTCTTGGCCTTTTGGAATTGTAAGAACATATTTTCAATCTCATCCCCATATTCTTCCAATTTCTTGGACAGTCTTTTGTTCTTTTTCTTTTCTATACTCCACTCTTCAAGAGCAGATATCAACTCTCCTTCAAAATCTACTTCAGCCTCAAGATTTTCATCACAAACTTCAGGATTCACTTCTTCTACCTTTTTCAATTCAAATTTCTCTTCTACAGGAACTGAAACTGACTAGGATGCCTTTTTGGATGAGGATCTATTCTTCTTAGCCATTGTGTACTAATCCAAGATCAACCCTGAATAATTTAGCCAAAATTGGGAACCTGGCTCTGATACCAATTGTTGTAATCACAATGACACTGAGAGGGGGGATGAATCAGTGTGTTATTTAAAATTTCTAAAACATATGATTTTAAAACCAGCAGCAGTTTAAAGCAGATAAAAGAGATACTAAATTCATCAAGAAAGCATCACACATAACATAGCATTTTAACGAGGTCCACCAATGTGGCTAGTCCTCAAAAAAGCCGCTTGGACTACCATCCAAATCCAGTCAATGCAAAGCTACAACTTTACATAATCCTTTACCAGCACCAACTGGAAGGAGCACCAACCCCTTAACTTTATCTGCTTCAATAGAATAGAGCACCAACTCCTATTTTACTAGCACCTACTGGAAAGAGGCACCAACCCCTTAATCCAAGCAACAACTTGGAAGAAAATAATAAAAATTATAGAATAAAACTTTCACCTCAATTTTCATGGTCTGCTATTTTTCTGCATTCTGCTGCTTCTATGCAAAATGAGTCGCACTATTCCACATCTTCTCTGTACTTCTTTGCACTCTCTACTGCATTCAGATGATCAATCACTTCTGTAAACTGCGCACTGTCACTTCGGACTTAGAACACAACTTCTGCACATCGCGCTCTTATCTTCGCACAAGTCACTCTACTCGCTCTTCGCACATTATCTCATCGCAACGCACAACATACTGCAACTCCGAAGAACTATCACCTCGAGCTTGGATTTTTCACCTACGTCCCTATTTTGCATCATTGTGTGAACTCGAATATATCTCTCATGTGGTTGTCTCTTATGCATCCATGATGAATGATTATTTTCCTTTCTTCTATGAACCTGATTTATTCCCTATCTGTGTTGTGTTCTTTGCATCTTATGAAATCTATTGTTTTGCCTTAGATTTGATACAGAAGTGCTTGGACAAAACCTTGCTATGTGCCCATGACCATTGCATTGAAAACATTGTACAAAGTGTTCACTCAGATATGCAGATGTATTTCGACTAGCATAACTCTTTGATTTATTATTTAATCCACAATAAGTTGCCTTGTGACCATACTGGTTACATCTGAAACAATAGCCATTAAAAGTGTTAGCATAAAAAGAGTGAGAGTGGTAGAACCTCTTTTGTTGTGGCTGCTTTGCTGTAAATCTCCTTTGATATTATCTTTCTTTTGAAGATACAGCTTTAACCTTTTCTTGCTCGGACCCTTCAACAGTGAACTTCTTCTTCTCTGTAGAATTGGAAGATAAAGGTTGTTCAGCTTCATATCCAAGACCATGCTTAATCGTGGAGCTTTTTTGATGACTTATAATTTTATCTGGAAATTCTGTGCTCTTATCGAATTTAAGATTTGTATTGGCCTCTTCTAGTTGTTTCTTCAATGAAACAATCTCTTCTTCTTGTTTGCGGCAAATAATCTCTTTCTCATTGATCTACGACCTGAGAGTTTCCTCAATCCTTTTAGACTCTTCTACTTGCAACTTTAGATTACTAACTAATTTGTTAGAATCCTCTTCATGTTTGTTACACACATTGACTTTATCATTCAGCTGTGACTTCAAGTCTTCTTCTATTTTCTTGGCCTTTTGGAATTGTAAGAACATATTTTCAATCTCATCCCCATATTCTTTAAATTTCTTGGACAGTCTTTTGTTCTTTTTATTTTCTATACTCCACTCTTCAAGAGCAGATATCAACTCTCCTTCAAAATCTACTTCAACCTCAAGATTTTCATCACAAACTTCAGGATTCACTTCTTCTACCTTTTTCGGTTCAAATTTCTCTTCTACAGGAACCGAAACTAACTGGGATGCATTTTTGGATGAGGATCTATTCTTCTTAGCCATTGTGTACTAATCCAAGATCAACCCTGACTGATTTAGCCAAAATTGGGAACCTGGCTCGATACCAATTGTTGTAATCACAATGACACCGAGAGGGGGATGAATCAGGTGTGTTCTTTAAAATTTCTAAAACATATGATTTTAAAACCAAAGACGAGTTTAAAGCGAGATAAAAGAGATACTAAATGCATCAAGAAAGCATCACACATAACACAACATTTTAACGAGGTTCACCAATGTGGCTACTCCTCAAAAAGACTCGCTTGGACTACCATCCAAATCCAATCAATGCAAAGCTACAACTTTACATAATCCTTTACCGCGCCAATTGGAATGAGCACCAACCCCTTAACTTTATCTGCTTCAACAGAATGGAGCACCAACTCCTATTTTACCAGCACCTACTGGAAAGAGGCACCAACCCCTTAATCCAAGCAACAACTTGGAAGAAAATAATAAAAATTATAGAATAAAACTTTCACCTCAATTTTCACGGTCCGCTTTTTTCTCGCATTCTCGTCATTCTGTGCAAAATGAGTCGCACTATTCCACCTCTTCTCTGTACTTCTTTGCACTCTCTACTGCATTCAGATGATCAATCACTTCTGTAAACTGCACATTGTCACTTCAGACTTAGAACACAACTTTTGCACATCGCACTCTACTCGCTCTTCGCACATTATCTCATCGCAACGCACACCTTACTGCAACTCCGAAGAACTATCACTTCGCTCTCATTCTGAATCGAAACAACTTGCTCTTTTCTCAACACAAACTTCACTTTCACAAACACTATGCTCGCATTTGCACTTTATCTTTACACCCCATTTTTAAACTCGAAGTACCCTTGCTTTTATAGAAGAAATTTTTAGAAAGAAACCCTAGAAGAACGATGGTTGAGAAACCCTAGAATTTGTCAGCTGCTAAACCCTAAAATCCGTTGGCTGTAACCCTAAGAATGTCGACTGCAAAACCCTAGAAATTGTCGGCTGCCAAACCCTAAAATCTGTCGACCCAGATTTCACATTGTCGGCCTCAAACTCTTCTGCTACCTTCATCACTTTCCTGTAGCTTATTGCCACGAAATAGTAACACGTCGGCCCTTTTAATTTAATTTAATATTTTAATTTAAATTTTAAATAAAATAAAATTTAAACTAAATATTTAAAATTAAATATCTTCATCACCGGGGCATATTTTTCAACGAAACGAAGAGCCAACTTGGGTTTTAAGAAAAACCCATTTCAAATCTGTTATCCATGGTTTTAAATAAAACTTTTTATTTTGACTGCCTTGGTTTTCACAAAAAACCTTTAAAATTTAAACTAAATATTTAAAATTAAATATCTTCATCACCGGGGCATATTTTTCAACGAAACGAAGAGCCAACTTGGGTTTTAAGAAAAACCCATTTAAAATTTGTTATCAATGGTTTTAAATAAATTTTTTTATTTTTACTGCCTTGGTTTTCACAAAAAACCTTTTCGCTTCTTGACATCTCAGGTTTTGAAGACTTCTTCTTCTCATTCTGAATTATGTTTTCTGTTTCTGTGCATCTATCATTTAAGGACTCATGATCTGACTAACTTTTGAACTTTATCCTCTGCATCTGAGTGAATTTTGAACTACCTGTCCATTGCATCATTAGATCTAACTGACTGTATTGACAACAATGACAATCCTCCTACAACACCTTGCTCAACACCGAACTCCTATCCATTGTACTTTGGCTGCACCTTCGTTGTTCAATAAACTCTTGTCCATTGCATCAATAAATCTGTCTGACTGTGTTGACAACAATGACAATATCGTTTGCTGCACCTTGCTCAACAATCTCCCCCTTTGGAATTGTTGGCAACACGTGCAATTTTCTTGTAAATCTTCTCCCCCTTTGACAATAATACCAAAGGGTTGCTGCAGACTCCCCCTGAGTCTATGCACAATATTCTTAGACACAAATTATTACAATTAGCAAATATTCCAAGCATGAACAAGAAGAAAAACAAATACACAAATGCTCCCCTTGAGAATGTGATCCCAAGTTAGTCACTTCTTGGGAATTTTAACCACTCAACCAAACTGCATCTTTAGGATACCATAACCCATACTCCATAGTACCCTTGTAATATTATAGAAGACTCTGTCTCTTTGCTGCACTTACTGGTGGACCTCTTCTTCACTTGAAGAATCCTCTGATCTAACTTTAGCTGTGTTGGATGCCAAAATTTCT
Source organism: Wollemia nobilis (assembly GCA_028583015.1). Lineage (NCBI taxonomy): Eukaryota > Viridiplantae > Streptophyta > Pinopsida > Araucariales > Araucariaceae > Wollemia > Wollemia nobilis. Next base: position 13,268 of record JAQPPZ010016964.1, read on the forward strand.
ATTCATTGAAATTTTGTATTCTGTACTCTGTCACCTTCAATGTTCAATCAATAGGCTCACTAAGAACTTGCTTAACAAGCTCACCAAGGAACTTGCCCAAATTTTCTCTTGCCAAGCTCTCTAAAAATTTGTCCAAAATTTCTCTGGAAATTTGTCCCAGCATTGTCCTTAAAATATTTCTCAAAGACCTTCTTCAAAGGCTCAATCAAACATGCTCAAGTGGTACTAAATATAAGCTCAACACAGAATGATAGTTTAAAATTAAATCCACTTTATATAAGCATACAGAATATTGTTAGAGACTTAATATCTTCTATTCTCAAATCTCAATCTCAACTCAAATCAAGAAAAGTTTATTTTATGGGACTTGAACAACCACATGCAATCAATCACTTGACTATGCTCAATTATCTTTACTCAACCAATCATCTCTCACACAACCCTAGTCCAAGAATGTATCAACCAAATATTGTTCAGTACTGTACCAACACTGTAGTATTACTATCAACTCTGTGCACGCATAAAATACTGTACCTTAACACAAATCAGATCTGTTTTTACATGTGCAGCTTTGTCTAAGTTTTCTGCAGTCAATGTTGGTCACCTCTTACTTTCAACTATGCAAATCTGGAGAAAACATTCTGTCAAACACTTCATGACCAACCATTCATCTCTTTACTCAGCCTTATACTTCTTAACCTCGGATTGGCATTTTATTAACAGTTAAAACAAAACTGTCTGAGAATTAAATAATTCCACCAAGGCACCATGAAACTTCTAACAATCTTTACATCAATGAATGGAACAGATACACGGTTCTTTTATCGAAATATAAATACGTAGCTAGAGCAAAAATTCTTCCACTAATCAAATTATCCGAATCGTTACATTTCATGGCTTTGAACAATTACAGATAAGAACATCAACAGACACAAGAATGACATACAACAAGTACTAAAAATGGTGGCGACTCTCCATTTAATCTCCGACCTTCATGGCACTTCCACAAACAACTATATGAACTGAAATAAATTTAAACAACTATAGTGCAACTCCTCCTTACTACTTGCCTTTCATCCTCAGGTTAACCCAAAAAACATATAAGAGCAATAAAATAAAACCTTTTTCAAAATGCTCCCCTTGAGGATGTGTTACCTGGAGTTGCTTAGTGTAGCAGAAGAGCAGTCTCCTTTAGTTCAAGGAGACACGATTTCCTCTCTTCTTTCTTTCTCCAGACTTTCTTGACCTCGAGCTTGGATTTTTCACCTGCGTCCCTATTTTGCATCATTGTGTGAACTCGAATATCTCTCGTGTGGTTGTCTCTTATGCATCCATGATGAATGATTATTTTCCTTTCTTCTATGAACCTGATTTATTCCCTGTCTGTGTTGTGTTCTTTGCATCTTATGAAATCTACTGTTTTGCCTTAGATTTGATACATAAGTGCTTGGACAAAACCTTGCTATGTTCCCATGACCATTGCATTGAAAACATTGTACAAAGTGTTCACTCAGATATGTAGATGTATTTCGACTAGCATAACTCTTTGATTTATTATTTAATCCACAATAAGTTGCCTTGTGACCATACTGGTTACATCTGAAACAATAGCCATTAAAAGTGTTAGCATAAAAAGAGTGAAAGTGGTAGAACCTCTTTTGTTGTGGTCGCTTTGTCAGTAAATCTCCTTTGATATTTTCTTTCTTTTGAAGATACAGATTTAACCTTTTCTTGCTCGGACCCTTCAACGGTGAACTTCTTCTTCTCTCGCAGAATTGGAAGATAAAGGTTGTTCAGCTTCATATCCAAGACCATGCTTAACCGTGGAGCTTTTCTGATTACTTATCATTTTATCTGGCAATTATGTGCTCTTATCGAATTTAAGATTTGTATTGGCCTCTTCTAGTTGTTTCTTCAATGAAACAATATCTTCTTCTTGTTTGCGGCAAATAATCTCTTTCTCATTGATCTACGACCTGAGAGTTTCCTCAATCCTTTTAGACTCTTCTACTTGCAGATTTATATTACTAAATACTTTGTTAGAATCCTCTTCATGTTTGTTACACACATTGACTTTATCATTCAGCTGTGACTTCAAGTCTTCTTCTATTTTCTTGGCCTTTTGGAATTGTAAGAACATATTTTCAATCTCATCCCCATATTATTTCAATTTCTTGGACAGTATTTTGTTATTTTTCTTTTCTATACTCCACTCTTCAAGAGCAGATATCAACTCTCCTTCAAAATCTACTTCAGCCTCAAGATTTTCATCACAAACTTCAGGATTCACTTTTTCTACCTTTTTCGGTTCAAATTTCTCTTCTACAGGAACCAAAACTGACTAGGATGCCTTTTTGGATGAGGATCTATTCTTCTTAGCCATTGTGTACTAATCCAAGATCAACCCTGACTGATTTAGCCAAGATTGGGAACCTGGATCTAATACCAATTGTTGTAATCACAATGACACTGAGAAGAGGGATGAATTAGTGTGTTCTTTAAAATTTCTAAAACATATGATTTTAAAACCAGCAGTAGTTTTAAGCAGATAAAATATATACTAAATGCATCAAGAAAGCATCACACATAACACAGCATTTTAACGAGGTTCACCAATGTGGCTACTCCTCAAAAATACTGCTTGGACTACCATCCAAATCCAGCCAATGCAAAGCTACAACTTTACATAATCCTTTACCAAGACCAACCTGGAAGGAGCACCAACCCCTTAACTTTATCTGCTTCAACAGAATGGAGCACCAACTCCTATTTTACCTACACCTACTGGAAAGAAGCACCAACCCCTTAATCCAAGCAACAACTTGGAAGAAAATAATAAAAATTATAGAATAAAACTTTCACCTCAATTTTCATGGTCTGCTATTTTTTTGCATTCTGCTGCTTCTGTGCAAAATGAGTCGCACTATTCCACCTCTTCTCTGTACTTCTTTGCACTCTCTGCTGCATTCAGATGATCAATCACTTCTGTAAACTGCGCATTGTCACTTCAGACTTAGAACACAAATTTTGCACATCGCGCTCTTATCTTCGCACATGTCACTCTACTCGCTCTTCTCATCGCAACGCACACCTTACTGCAACTCCGAAGAACTATCACTTTGCTCTCATTCTGAATCGAAACGACTTGCTCTCTGCTCAACACGAACTTCACTTTCACAAACACTATGCTCGCATTTGCACTTTATCTTTACACCCCATTTTTAAACTCGAAGTACCTTTGCTTTTATAGAAGAAATTTTTAGAAAAAAACCCTAGAAGAACGATGGCTGAGAAACCCTAGAATTTGTCAGCTGCCAAACCCTAAAATCCGTTGGCTGTAACCCTAAGAATGTCGGCTGCAAAACCCTAGAAATTGTTGGTTGCCAAACCCTAAAATCTATCGACCCAGATTTAACTTTGTTGGCCTCAAACTCTTCTGCCACCTTCATCACTTTCCTGTAGCTTATTGCCGCGAAATAGTAACACGTCGGCCCTTTTAATTTAATTTAATATTTTAATTTAAATTTTAAATAAAATAAAATTTAAACTAAATATTTAAAATTAAATATCTTCATCACCGGGGCATCTTTTTCAACGAAACGAAGAGCCAAATTGGGTTTTAAGAAAAACCCATTTCAAATCTGTTATCCATGGTTTTAAATAAAACTTTTTATTTTGACTGCCTTGGTTTTCACAAAAAACCTTTAAAATTTAAATTAAATATTTAAAATTAAATATCTTCATCACCGGGGCATCTTTTTCAACGAAACGAAGATCCAACTTGGGTTTTAAGAAAAACCCATTTCAAATCTGTTATCCATGGTTTTAAATAAAACTTTTTATTTTTACTGCCTTGGTTTTCACAAAAAATATTTTCGCTTCTTGACATCTCAGGTTCTGAAGACTTCTTCTCATTCTGAATTATGTTTTCTATTTCTGTGCATCTATCATTTAAGGAATCATGATCTGACTAAATTTTGAACTTTATCCTCTACATCTGAGTGACTTCTGAACTGCCTATCCATTGCATCATTAGATCTAACTGATCGTATTGACAACAATGACAATCCTCCTGCAACACCTTGCTCAACACTGAACTCCTATCCATTGTACTTTGGCTACACCTTGCTGTTCAATAAACTCTTGTCCATTGCATCAATAAATCTGTCTGACTATGTTGACAACAATGAAAATATTGTTTGCTACACCTTGCTCAACAATCTCCCCCTTTGGAATTGTTGGCAACACGTGCAATTTTCTTGTAAATCTTCTCCCCCTTTGACAATAATACCAAAGGGCTGCTGCAGACTCCCCCTGAGTCTATGCACAATATTATTAGACACAAATTATTACAATTAGCAAATATTCCAAGCATGAACAAGAAGAAAAACAAATACACAAATGCTCCCCCTGAGAATGTGATCCCAAGTTAGTCACTTCTTGGGAATTTTAACCACTCAACCAATCTGCATCTTTAGGATACCATAACCCATACTCCATAGTACCCTTGTAATATTATAGAAGACTCTGTCTCTTTGCTGCACTTACTGGTGGACCTCTTCTTCACTTGAAGAATCCTCACTCTGATCTAACTTCAGCTGTGTTGAATGCCAAAATTTTTATTCATTGAAATTCTATATTCTGTACTCTGTCACCTTCAATGTTCAGTCAATAGGCTCACTAAGAACCTGCTTAACAAGCTCACCAAGGAACTTGCCCAAATATGCTCTTGCCAAGCTCTCTAAAAACTTGTCCAAAACTTCTAAAACATATGATTTTAAAACTAGCAGCAGTTTAAAGCAGATAAAAGAGATACTAAATGCATCAAGAAAGCATCACACATAACACAACATTTTAACGAGGTTCACCAATGTGGCTACTCCTCAAAAAGACTGCTTAAACTACCATCCAAATCCAGTCAATGCAAAGCTACAACTTTACATAATCCTTTACCAAGCACCAACCTGGAAGGAGCACCAACCCCTTAACTTTATCTCGCTTCAACATAATGGAGCACCAACTCCTATTTTACCAAGCACTCTATCGGAAAGAGGCACCAACCCCTTAATCCAAGCAACAACTTGGAAGAAAATAATAAAAATTATAGAATAAAACTTTCACCTCAATTTTCATGGTCTCGCTATTTTTTTGCATTCTCGTCGCTTCGTGCAAAATGAGTCGCACTATTCCACCTCTTCTCTCGTACTTCTTTGCACTCTCTCGCATTCGGATGATCAATCACTTCATGAACTGCGCACCTGTCACTTCAGACTTAGAACACAACTTCGCACATCGCGCTCTTATCTTCGCACAAGTCACTCTACTCGCTCTTTGCACATTATCTCATCGCAACGCACACCTTACTGCAACTCCGAAGAACTATCACTTCGCTCTCATTCTGAATCGAAACGACTTGCTCTCTGCTCAACACAAACTTCACTTTCACAAACACTATGCTCACATTTGCACTTTATCTTTACACCCAATTTTTAAACTCGAAGTACCCTTGCTTTTATAGAAGAAATTTTTAGAAACAAACCCTAGAAGAATGACGGTTGAGAAACCCTAGAATTTTTTAGCTGCCAAACCCTAAAATCCGTCGGCTGTAACCCTAAGAATGTCGGCTGCAAAACCCTAGAAATTGTCGACTGCCAAACCCTAAAATCTGTCGGCCCAGATTTAACTTTGTCGGCCTCAAAATCTTCCTCGCCACCTTCCTCACTTTCCTCGTAGCTTATTGCCGCGAAATAGTAACACGTCGGCCCTTTTAATTTAATTTAATATTTTAATTTAAATTTTAAATAAAATAAAATTTAAACTAAATATTTAAAATTAAATATCTTCATCACTGGGGCATCTTTTTCAACAAAACGAAGAGCCAACTTGGGTTTTAAGAAAAACCCATTTCAAATCTGTTATCCATGGTTTTAAATAAAACTTTTTATTTTGACTACCTTGGTTTTCACAAAAAACCTTTAAAATTTAAACTAAATATTTAAAATTAAATATCTTCATCACCGGGGCATCTTTTTCAACGAAACGAAGAGCCAACTTGGGTTTTAAGAAAAACCCATTTCAAATATTTTATCCATGGTTTTAAATAAAAATTTTTATTTTTACTGCCTTGGTTTTCACAAAAAACCTTTTCGCTTCTTGACATCTCAGGTTCTGAAGACTTCTTCTCATTCTGAATTATGTTTTCTGTTTCTGTGCATCTATCATTTAAGGACTCATGATCTGACTAACTTTTGAACTTTATCCTCTCGCATCCGAGTGACTTCTAAACCGCTCGTCCATTGCATCATTAGATCTAACTGTCCGTATTGACAACAATGACAATCCTCCCGCAACACCTTGTTCAACACTGAACTCCTATCCATTGTACTTTGGCTGCACCTTGCTGTTCAATAAACTCTTGTCCATTGCATCAATAAATCTATCTGACTGTGTTGACAACAATGACAATATTGTTTGCTGCACCTTGCTCAACAATCTTAAATAAATTTGGGTATTTTTCTATTTATTTTAGATTTACATTATTGGTATAAGGATAATGATTACATTGCTTGACTTAAATTCAAGTCTTGTAGCTTTTTGGGTGACATGAGATATAGGTGCACAAGGTATAATGTTGTGAATCCTATTTCAAAAATATATGCCTATATATGTATAAATTATAAACTTGATGATGGGATTAGGTACCCCACCATGGGTTTTATTTATTTTAGCTTTGATTTTTATTTAACTTAAAAATTTACATGTTGCTATGAACATTATATTTGTTTCCTAAATGCTCTCTTGAAAACCATCAACCTATTTTAATATGAAGTACCAATAAATTTTTAATTACTCCAATTTGAGTATGGTATAAAGATTATTATTATTTTTAATACCATATTTTTAATTTTAGTTATATGTACCTATATTTATTATACGTTTGCCAATTCTCATGGCATGCATTAAATTTTATAATTGTATTTTATTTGTTACTTATTTTTTATACATAGGATTTCAAAAAATCCTCTTTTTTTCTTTTAAATTGGCCTTGTTAAATGTATAGTTTTTATCTAGAGTTAATTTCATGGATGCCATTGGTGTATTTTAATAGTAAGCATCAATATATTTTTTTATTTTTATTTATTCCATTCTTTTATTTAAATTTTTATCTATATTAGCATTATTCTTGGGGCATAAATCTTATTGATATTTATTGGATATTTTTCTACATTTAGTTGACATATTTTAATAAGCAATATGCATTCACAAGATTAATTTTTTATTTTACACCCAAGATATACAATTATTTGTATGTAATATGTTTAGGTGGATGAGCTTTCTTTTTATAAGGATTCATGGCTAAGAACCCATGATTCGTTTATTGTAAGAACATGCACTTATATCTATTTAATTACCTTCTATAACCAAGAAGAAATTAAAATTAAAATTTGTTATTATTAAATTAGTAGAAGTGAATGTTTTGAAATACATGTAGAGAAAAAAAAATCATTACAAAACTAGATGATTTATAATATAATGAAATATACTAAGAATAGAAATTTAGAGTTTATTGGTTAAACTATAGTGAATCAAATCCATTATGTATGTATAAATATTGTGTTTTTTCTATGTTGATGGAATCAAATCCTAAATTATTCGAGGAATTATGTTTTCATAAATGGAAGTATACATGTATGGATTCTTCAACACTAGTATTAAGCTTAAGATATGTTGCACTAGGGGATTCATCACTTCATTTTATTTAAGTAATTTATATTCATAATTTTCTATCGTCTTCATAGTGGTGAAACAATAAATATGGTTGTATGGTTATGAAATCATATATTAAATAATCAATTCTATGAATGATGATATAACATGATATATATAAAGTCCTACGAACAAATCTAGGAGAGATCTACAAACTATAGATAAACGTTTATGGAAATAAAATTAGAGGTGGTCAATATAACATCAATGGAGAGAACTAATTTTATCTTTCATTTGACTTGGTGGAGGATACCCATAATTAATCAATCCTTTAGACACCTAATTGAATCATGTATGTATATATGAAATTATCCCCTTTACCTAATTATATAAGTACCAAATTTTTCTCAACCATTTTATCAACTAAAATTTTGAATAACAAGTTTCTAGTAGATAACATTTTATTGTGAATATCCCCAAAGGTAGGATCCTAGGAATGGTGTATTCATCAAAGCCAATATTAACATATGAAACCATTTGAAATGCTCCTTAGGCTACAAGTATAGAAATATATCAAGTGAATTTTCCATGTACATCATTCTTGGGAGGTACACAAATTTAGCATTGTTCATAACAAGGTACATAAATTTCATGAAAAATGGTGTCAAAAGGAGATATATATAAACTTTTGGCTTAGTTTAGAATTTCTTATGTATTTTTTATTTAAAATCTTATATGGAAATGCTTAACAAATATAGAGACACAAATATGAACATGATTTTGAAAACCTAGATTAAATTTTGTAAAGTTAACGAATGATGGTGTGTTGTAAACTATTAGATATTTGTGATATATAACACAAGCATTGTTAAGTTTTGAGAGTTTACCACTATTTTTAGAATGTACCATTCTTTTCTTAGATTTTATTCATGACTAATTCTACTAATAATATGTGACCACCATAGTGGGGAATTATATTACCCTATTATTGTTTTATGTGCCTCAATATTAATTTTAAATTCATTCAAGACTTTGCTATATTAAGAAAATTTTGTTTTCTAATTTTTATGGGGGTTGAATTATGGTGATGTCAATGTGATATGTTTGAATAAAATTATGATGTCATAGGATAATAAATTAGTGGTGAGGCTTGAGGGAAGTTTATTTTGTATGTGTAGGTCAAAATGACTACATCAAGGGGAGTAAGGAGATGTCTTCTCAAAATTTTACTAAGTGTAGAAGAAAAGTCATGATTTCATGATATTTTGGAGCTCACATGCTAATTCAAGTAGAAACATTGTCATTTTGTGATATTTTGGAGCTCACTGGCTAATTCAAGGAGAAACATCATGATTTCATGATATTTTGGAGCCCATAGGCTAAGTCAAGGATAAACATCATGATTTTGTGACATTTTGGAGCTCACAGGCTAATTCAAGGAGAAATGTCATGATTTCATGACATTTTGGAACTCACAGGCTAATTCAAGGAGAAACATCATGATTTCATGATATTTTGAATCCTGCAAGCTAATTTAAGGATAAACATCATGATTTCACAACATTTTAAAACTCGTAGGCTAAGTCAAGGAGAAAATTCATGATTTCATGAAATTTTGGAACTCACATGCTAAGTCAAGGAGAAATGTATGATTTTGTGACATTTTGGAACCCACAGGCTAAGTCAAGGAGAAACATTGTGATTTTGTGACATTTTGAAGCTCGTAGGCTAATTCAAGGAAAAACGTCACAATTTCACAATATTTTGAAGCTCATAGGCTAAGTCAAATGATTTCACAACATTTTGAAGCTCATAGGCTAAGTCAAATATAAACGTCATGATTTTGCAACATACCATAATTTCACTGGCAAAAGAACCAAAAGTAAATAAGTGGAGGACATCTAGGCCATGATATCTCTAAGAATATAGAGGTGGATATGCAGTAACAAGAATATCTCAATCATTTGATATTGAAGATCCCATAATCCCTTAACTGCAAATTTACCAGAATGAGCCTACGGGCATATTGTTGTAACAACTTTTATTTTTAATGTTATGTAATATATATCTATATATATATATATATATATATATATATATAGGATGAGAGACCCTAAAAAATGGTCAGCTCTTGGATGTTTACAAGGCAATGTACACAGGCTTCTAAAAGCAATAAAAGACTACTCATTATGGTTTTTGACTCACTAGTGTTTGATCAAGTATGTATGGATTGTCGATTTCTATATAAACTATGTTGAATATAAATCACCTTAATTCTCATTATGGATTTCATGTTTTAAGTTTCACTAGCTCCAAAATTAAAAATTCTAATAGGGTTAAGCTTGTTTAAATCTACACCAAAGGACTGGTTATTCTAATTTTTGTAGTTCAAAGAATGCTTATCTGTAAAAGTTTGTAGATGTTTCTTTGTTGTTATCTAATCTACACCATCTAAATGTTCCTATAAATAGCTATATTTCCCTCTCTTTATGCACTTTAATCTCCCCTAATTTTCTAAGACAAAGCAAGGAACCAACCTTCTCTAGAGATTGAACTGGGTAAACTCGGTCTTTCAATGTTGGTAAATTCTTGGACGTAAATGTAACCAAATGCAAATTTTGCACCAAAAATTTTTGGCATGCCCAATGGGACATAATCCCACGATATATATAGACCAAAATTTTGGTGGTTATATTTGTCCTGTTCAATTTTTATAAATCACCTGGCGACTCTGTTCAAGAGATAAAACCTAAGAAAATACTTATCTATTTTCTTATTGAGTACCATTATTTATGAAAACCAGATCTAAGGAAAAAAATTTTGAATAACCCATTCAATTATTTGAGTTACACCTTAGTAGCCTTAGAGCTAATCCTATATTAGTTGCTAGTACAACTTCTTCATCTACTATCACTACAGGATTTGCAAATCTTTCCTCTATAGCTCTCCCTAGTACTGCTACTTGTGGGACATTAACTCCAGCTACTTATATTCCTATAATATCAATCAAAGTTGTAGATATAATGGCCATGAATCAACCAAATATACCTTACCCTTCATGGAACCATACAAGCCCCCTAAATCTGATAGCTCAGCATCCGATTCCAGCAACAGCCTTAAAGGTATTACCCCAGTATGATGGCACTAGGAAGATGGCTTATAAACACTATCAAGATGTAGTCACACTTGTACTGATACATAACATCACTGAGGAGGATGTCATGATAATACTATTAGTCATTTACTTAAAAGGGAAAATTCTCTACTGGTATAGATCCCTTGCCAATCAAACGATATCCACATGGGCCTAGCTTATCGATAAGTTAGTAGAAGATTTCAATGAATATGCTGACCCATTTTCTTTGCTAAACCTCTTCACCATCATTCAGAAGCACCCTTAGGAGGAAATAGTTGACTTTAATATCAAATTTAGTCAAACTTGGCATAGAGTACCTAATGGATTAAGACCAACAAATGAAAATCAACGTATTATTTCATGAGGGATTTTAACTTAGACATAAGCATGGCTATCAAGTAATCCCAAATATTTACTTTCCTAGAAATTTTTAAATAAGCTCAGAAAGCAAAAATAGATCTAATCGCTATCGAAATGTTCCCTTCAAAGATGATAATACCTATCTTCTCAGATCTATCATAAGCATTCAATATTCCTTTCCCAAGTCTTGCTTCTAATTATAATACAAGTCTCCCAAAATGGATCAGGAAACCTACTATCCCAGTGATACAAGCACCCCACTCCTCCAATGTTACCTGTCATCCCTGCACTTTCTTTCATAGTAGTTTCATCAATTATAGATCCTCAACTTGCACATTTACAAGAAATGTAATTGACATTGAAAACTCTAATGAATAAGATAACCTCAATGGAAAGAAGAGAAGTAGAGATAAATTTCTATCCAAGGAGATTTCCATAGGAAAAAAGAGACCAAGTTTCCATGAGCGATAGAAATCACTCAAAATCAAATGTGATTTACACCAATGAAGATAGTAAACCTACTAATACTTCAATAGAGTCAAAATTTTGGTGTTCTACATGTAACGATACACACGATGAAAACTTGTGTATGTTCCATCAACATCATGTACAGAAGATAGCTATTTATAAGACAAATAAAACTCTCAAGAAAAGATAAATATGATCAGGGAAGAAAATCAAAATCTCATGATGCCTTCCACGGAGCAAGTTGCCATTCTAACCCAATCAAGAAAAAAGTCTTTATAGGTAAATCCCCAAGAACTTAATCCCTTGAAATTACGTTCACCTATGAAGAATCAAGTTGAGAAGAGAGTTCCCTATTATAAAGTACTGCAAAACCCAAGTTAGCGTGAAGTGGAGCCATGCAAGGAAACTCCTTTACAGAAAGAAGTGTAAATGTAGGAATAGGCAAGAGATAAATTGAGATACTCCTCATTGACTAAGAATTAAAGGATAGATGCTACTCAGGGGTATAGAAATAAATATGACACTATTGTAAAATAAAAATAGAAAAGTGTCAAACCTCTCCCTTTCAACATAGTCAAGGAAATGAAGAAGAATCCCTCCAAAGTGACTATGTATGATGCATTGTAGTTTCTAGAAAAAATTGACTTATTGTAGGAATTCTTGAGATCTATAAAAAATAGGAATAGAACACATGCTCAGTTTAATTTTGCACAAGCTAGTCTGACGTCCACTACAGGAAAAAGTAGACTTCCTCCCTTATATATATCTCTTTAGATGGAAGGATGAGTGGTACATAATTGTATGATAGACTCAGGAGTTACAACCACTATAATACCTAAAGTTGTATGCGACATCATGAGGATGGAATACACAAGGATCATCCCTGGTGTCTTGCAACTAGACGAAGCCCCTATCAAAACCATAGTGGTAATTAAAGACATACCAATAGTCCTACATAGATTACCTCAACTCACAGTTATACAAGAGGTAGTGGTAGTGTATTTAGAACCTTATTTTGGTATGTGTTTCTCTAGAGAATTCACTGCAAAAATAGGAGGATATTTATCATTGGATTACTCGCACTTGGAAATCCCATTCAAAGGGTAAGATAGTAAAAATATTCAATGAGAAACCCTTAACCTTTCATATTGAAAAACTTGAAGAGGAAGGGAAACAGGTCACTACAGTAAACATGATGGCCGAGGAATTGGAAGACTTAAAATTAATTAAGGAAGCTCTAAACATACTACAAGAAGAAGATTAGTTCTCTCTCCAATATTTTAATGCTATAATTGAAACAGATCTTGGAAAATATGCAATCATAAAACCTAAGAAAAGCAACCCCACTCCTCTCCACCAGGTAGACCCATCTACTGATCAACTGTGGAAACTTTTCTTTGATAGTGCCAAAAGAAAAAATAAAACCAGAGCAGGTATTTTTTTAATCTCTCTAATAGGTGAAAGGAAGGTGTTTTCTTATTGTTAACCTAAATTTGTACTAACAATATTGCAAAATATGAAGCACTCTGCCTAGGCCTTAAGAAAGCCAAGATGTTGGGTATTAAACAACACTAGATTTTTGGATATTTTGAATTTATAGTGAATCAAGTCACCAAAAAATGTGTGAGTAAGAAATACTAACTTAAAGCTTACAGGAATAAGGTATGGGATTTGCTAGAAGCATTTTAATCTCTAAACATCAAAGCAATCCCTAGATAAAATAACACTCATGTTGATTTATTGACATCAGTAGGCACAAATTTTTGCTCCATCGGCAATGTCATCCAAAAGTCTAAAATAGTTAGACTGATCTATAGGCCTTCGATTGCAGATAAAGATAAATTTTGGTAGGTATTCAAAAATGATGAATAGATAGTGGAATTCCTTGTCCATGAAATGAATTGTTCAAATGACAAAGTGTCTAGATATGAGGAAGATGCAAGTATGATCCAATTGAAAAATAACCATATCCCAAAAGGATTGATCACTCTCAAAAGCCTTTTTGATAATAATGATAGGTCAACAAGCCATAAGATAAAAGTTGACAAACATTGATACAAGGAGGTCCAAATGGAATCGGAGTAATCTATTAAAGTGGGAGTGAACACTACAGAGGAATAACTGGACCAAATTCGATAATTATGCAAATAATTCCTTGAAATCATAGCCTAGACTTATGTTGATCTTAAGGTCTACTCTAAAGATACCATACAACATACAATCAAGCTCAAAGAAGGTGTAAAACTCTTTTGAAAAAGTAAATACCGCTGAACCCAAAGATCGAGGCTCTAATGAAGCAGGAACTATTGAAGTTGCATGAAGCTAATATTGTCTACCCTATCAAAAATTATACTGGGTAGATAACTTGGTCTCGATTAGGAAAAAGAATAGATATATTATATTGTGTTTCAACTTTTGAAACCTAAACAAAGCTTCACTAAAACACCATTATCCTCTCTCACAAATCAACCAGACTCTACATACTATTGCAGGAACAAAAATATTCTCACTCTTGGATGCATTTTCTAGGTATAACGAGGTGTGGGTCAAATATGAAGATCAATTCAAAACCGTATTCACCACCAAGTGGGGAACATTCACTTATCAGAGGATGCCTTTTGGATTATCCAACTCTGGAGAAAATTTTCAAAGGGTATGTTGGTTCGTATTTCATACACACCCCGTGAAGAATGAGCATAAAATACCGATAACACTTATACGGGATAAATCCCACTCACTTTAGGATCTTTTTGGTTATCCAAGGTGTGAGTTACAAAGTTGGGTCGAATGTCTATTCACTCTTTTCCACTTCTGGAATAGTTTCAAGTGGACTATCTGTTACCTTACAATGGGCTCGACCTTCGTTCAATAATGTTTTAGCGGTTGTTATCTTTGTAGACTATCAGGTTTACAATGAGTTCTTTGATATAGCTCTCTATGTTTTAGCAGATTAAATAAAATACAAATTTGAAAGAAAATAAAAATGAATCATTTAACAGTGGAACAGAGAGAGTAGGGTAGGGCAGAAAAGAGAAGTTTATCTAACTTAGCTGCAAAATCAGAACCACCAATTTTAGTTATACTATTTAGCTTCACAATAAAACCAATCAAAGAGGAAGGTGTCCAGCTTTCTAAGATCACCTTCTACTAAGAGCATAAGACGAAAATAACATAGATCTGAAAGAAAATCATAAACAAAAGGGAAGTCGGTGTCAACTGGTATCTCTCACCAGTAGCTTAGCTCGCATAGTGAGGATAGAGCAATTAGAACAGACCTGAACCTTAAATCTCTAACTTTCCTTAGCATATAACAAATAAAATGAAGCTTAGCAGCATATTCAATCTTGATAACACAGATTCACAACCAAAATAAATAGAACTTTAATGAAACGAAAACAGAAGAAGATGCACTTATCAAAATCCGAAAGATATTAGGCTCCTGGCCACGCTATCACAGAAGAACGATTTCACACCAACCCCAGGTCCAAAACAAAGAATTCAAACAAGATTTGCAGGAAATTGCTAAAGTGTCTTTTATTCCAAGTTTTCGCCTCTCGACTTTACATTCAAGAGAAGTATATATAGACTCAGGACAGACCCTGATATTTTCAAAATATCTTCTTCCAAATATCTAAATCTTATCATAAAAATCCCACTGCCGAGGTTTTACAATATAAGGTATTTTTATATAGAGTTTCGATAAACCCTAATCACTCTAAAAATCTTCGTGTGGATCTTGCCATAAATGGAGAAGATAAGACTTGGTTTTATCCTCATCAAATGGGCATCGAGTGTAAATGTATCTTTATCCTTCGATAAGCTATCAGAGCATCTCATTAACTCCTCTACAACATCTGGATGAGTCACTGACTTCTGAGGCCTTCCATCTTCGCACAACTGTCTTTGTTTGGTTCGAGTCGAGATTCTCTGTTCGCCATTACTTTTGCCATTATGCAACTGTCGGATCTGCTTCTGCAAAAAGAAAAGCAAAGGTTAGATTTTTAATGTTTTTCATTTTACTTAATTAATTGATTTGGACTGTGTTG
This sequence comes from Wollemia nobilis, assembly GCA_028583015.1. NCBI lineage: Eukaryota > Viridiplantae > Streptophyta > Pinopsida > Araucariales > Araucariaceae > Wollemia > Wollemia nobilis. The sequence continues at coordinate 28,985 of JAQPPZ010016964.1, forward strand.
AAAAGCTTCCACTTCCTTTTGGATAGGTGATGAAAAATTTAAAGAACGACCAAATTTTGCAAAATGAATATAAGTCCAAACATGTCGCGATATCATGACATTTTCCTCAAGTTACTTCTTCCTTGCTTGTGCCTTTCGAAAATGGAACATGTCGCGATATCACGACATTTCCTTCACTTTATCTCTCTCAAGATTTCGCCCTCGTGAAAATGGAACATGTCGCGATATCGCGACATTTCCTTCACCTCGCCTCTTTTCAGCTTTCGCCTCACGAAAATGGAACATGTCGCGATATCGCGACATTTCCTTCACCTCTCTTCTTTCGTCACTTCTTTGTCACGAAATCGTGACATGTCGTGAAATCACGACATTTCCTTCACTTTGTCTCTTTCAGCTCCTTCCATCACGAAAATGGAACATGTCGCGATATCGCAACATTTCCTTCACTTGGCTTTTGCCTTCACTTCTTTGTCACGAAATCGCGACATGTCATGAAATTGTGACATTTCCCTCACTTCTCTTCTTTCGTCACTTCTTTGTTGTGAAATCGTGACATGTCGCAAAATCATGATGTTTCCCTCACTTCGCCTCTTTTCAGCTTCCTTTTCCTGAAATTGCGACATGTCGCGAAATTGCGACGTTTCCTTCACTTCGTCTCTTTTCTCACTTCTCCCTCGCGAAAATGGAACATGTCACGAAATCATGAAATTTCCTTCACATCGCCTCTTTTCAGCTTTTGCCCCATGAAAATGGAACATGTCACGAAATCGTGACATTTCCTTCACCTCGCCTCTCTTCACTTCTGCCCCTCGAAAATGGAACATGTCACGAAATCGTGACATTTCCTTCACTTTGTCTCTTTTCACTTGGCCCTCGCGAAAATGGAACATGTCGCGATATCGTGACATGTCACGAAATCGCGACATTTTCTCCACTTAATCTCTTCCAAGCATTGGTCCTCACAAAAATGGAACATGTCGTGAAATCGCGACATCGGACTTTAAAAGATTTTAGGGTATAATCAAATTTGAGCAAAAGTCCGACAAGTCCGAAAATGGAACATGTCGCGATATCATGACATTTCCTTCACCTCTTCTTTCTTTGGCTTTGCCCCTCCGAAAATGGAACATGTCATGAAATCGCGACATCGGATTTTAAAAGATTTTAGGGTATAATCAAATTTGAGCGAAAGTCCGACAAGTCCGAAAATGGAACATGTCGCGATATCGCGACATTTCCTACAAGTCATTGCTTCTTTGGCTTTGCCCCTCGAAAATGGAACATGTCGCGATATCGTGACATTTCCTACAAGATTTTCTTCCTAGATTTTGCCTTCGTGAAAATGAGACATGTCCGAAAATGGAACATGTCGCGATATCGCGACATTTCCTTCGAGCTTTCCTTTCACTTTGCAAATTCTCCAAAAATTGTAGGTTGATTCCAATGACTTTGTCCATCTGTATTTTGCATTTTTACATATTGGTGAAGGATCTTCCTTACTCAAAAATGATTTTAACATTTAAAAAATGAATTTTAAATTGCTCGAGAATGATCAGCTTCACATGGTGTAGAAAAAATGATGAAAATTCAAAGTGCTCAGAATTTGATGAAACTTTACAAGTATCTATAAAAGCCCAAAGGGTATCCCAATTTGCAAACGGAACTTAAAAATTCATCATGGATTAAGAGAATATGCATTTAGAAATTTGCTAGGCCAGAAATGGAAACTGCTATTTCTAAATTGAAATCAATGCCATATGCAAGTCTACTTGGTCACTTTGATGTAGGCGAAGTTTGGAAAAGGATGCAAGCAAAATTTGGAATTAAAATCCGAAAAACATCAAGAGGGTCCCTGTGGAACAAATGAATATTAAACATTTTCAAAGGATGGAATTTCATTTTTTTTAGTGGGGGTGTGTTGCTTCTCAACAAATGGCGATATCTGCGAGGAAAATAGTAGCACTATTTAGAATCCGAAACTCTAGTTTCAAAACAATTTAGACTATGTACCATGCTTTGCCACAAATATTTTCTAAAATGATTTAACTACTATCTGTTAGCTGTTAAAGTTTCCCAAGGACATACTAGGTTGAATCACTCAAGGAAGATTCTGATGTGCGGTTATAAGCGTATAAAAACTTTCTTCAAGGACGATCAGGGCTTCGACTGCTCACTGTGGATTGATCAGCTATTTAGATTGTGCAGGGGAAACCGAGTAGAGCTCTGTTTACTAGTTTAGCCTTTTACAACCCCGACAGAGTTACTCTTTAGATTTTCACGACCCTGATTCATCACTATGAGGTGGCATTTATAGCCTGGTGAACATGTTTGAGATGTATCCTTCTGGAACCTTGGCTATGTGTAGAAAAGAATGTCGGTTTTATGTTGGCTTGCCCAACTTTCACCTTCTGTCTCTTTTTCCTTTTGAAAGATACTGATAGCTGGAATGCCTTGCTCTCTTTCCTTTTTTTTTTATATTCATCGAGCAATTGATCGACTAACTATTTCAACCTGGGTACCAATAGCTTCCTTGGATGCTTTGATGTAATTCTATGAATCGGAGTCCCTCTCTCCGACCAACTTTTCTTGGATTCCCTAGGAGTTCTTCAACCAAACAGTATAGTAGTTTCTTTATAAACAAAATAATTGTGGCAAGCAAGATACCAAATCCAATTATCTTTCTACTTTTGTTCTAAATAACAAGTAGTTCCACTTTTTTTAGCTCTAGCAGACTATCTCTTAAACAAAACAAACTGAAAACACACTAGGCCAATTTTAAATGTTGATTTGTGTTTTCTTTGTTTAGGCAAAAGCTCAAACAAACGGGATTAAAAGGAACTAAAGAGGAGAGAAAAAAATCCACCAGTTAAAGACAAAATTGCACAAACCTCAAAAGATAAAACACAATACTTCAAACTTTAAATAAAGCAAATAAAAACACACTACCTCAAACTTTATTTACAATATATACATATGCACAAAGTCCCTTCAATCACTCAAAAAATGTAGCAGATGGAAAAGCAGAGAAATAGTGCCCTTAAAAAAATTGACCATTTGCAGGTAAATTTAGAAAAATACCTTTTAGGTCCTGTTGATGAAATGCACTCCAGATTATGCTTCCCAAAATTTTTTGCTACCTGGGAAAGACTTGTGTTTACCGTCTTCCCTCTTTTTTTTTTTTATATGGATCTTGTCCCACAAAAACACCAAATCTGCAAGTCCTTCACCCTCCAAATTAGTCAAATCATATAATAACATGAATGGTGAAGTTTTCAACCCCTGCTTATGTCTTATTCTATCAGCCCATGTGCATACAATTTTTATGCCTCCTTCAAAATCAAGGCATTAACATGTTTATGCTTCTACTTGAAGGGTTTGCAGAATTCTTTCAAAGGGACGAAATGTAAAAACCCCCCAGGATCAAATACCTTAAAGCCTTTATAGACCCAGATCATCACATCTTCAGATTTATGTAATAACTCAAAGAGATCATATTTTATTTGTATGTCATAGTTCTTAATAACTTGAACATTTTGTGGTTGCTCTCACTGCTCCAATATCCAAGATTTCAATTTTTATCCCTCTAGTAGAATTTTCATAATTTGCTCTTTCACCTGAGCCTTGCTTAGATTTAACCCCATCAATGTGTAATGTCCAAATATCATTGTTGTGATTGGTTAGAGCTATAACCGGTCTCACCTTCTCAGTTGTCAAATTATAAACTCCAATATCTGCATCAACACGGTTTACAACCTCTTTTTTGATATTATGTTTAGTAATCACAGGCTTATACTGAGACTCTTTGTCTATTCTGAGTTGGTTGACCACATTCACATTTACTATCTTCTTCTCCTTTTCTTGAAATTCAATAGGTGGTCCAAAGTAAGTTTCAATCAAGTTATCCTTTTGTTCAACAATCTGAGCCAGCTCATGGAGGGTGATGTTAGCTTTAATTTTCTTCATATCCTCAATGATGTTATACTCCTTCCTAGTTACTTTTGTATAGTGATATTGAATCTTATTTTCATCACCTTTTGGTGAGGGAGGATCATTATTAGGAGTAGGTTCTAGATTTTCACATCTCAAATTATAACTGTCCCTTTGGAACTATTGAAAATCTTGCACTTCATCCATAGGAATTTCTACAACATTTTTTGACTCTTCGGGAAAAGTGAATGAATCTAAAACCATAGTCATACTATTTTTGGATGAACCAGAACTATCAATATTTCTCTGATTTTTAGGAAAATTTAACTCACCAGGAAAAGCTTCAAATTTGGGTAATGCTAGGTCACAAATGTTTACTTCAAGCACTTCCACCTTGAACTTGTCAGAATCTTTCTCTATATTTTGCACATGTTGAGTGTGTGTCACAGTTAACGGAGTTTCCTTGGGTAGAGCGTGACATGTTGGCACTAACTCATGATGTGGAATGGGATTCAAAATAGGCATGTTCTGCGTAACATAGGATATCAAAGGACTGCTCAAAATTTGAGGTCCTAACTATCTTTCAAGAATTAAAGCTTCCTTATAAGCTCCTGCCAGGGTTGTGATATTGATGTCTCTCTTGAGGAAAATAGAGGTCACCGAATCCAATGCATTCTTATAGATTTCTAAGGCTAGATTTGCACTTGGGATGTAATGACCAGTCATTCTACCATAAGCTCTTTGGAACCTCATATTGAAAGACCTGATACCTTCACCAGACTCTCTCTTAATGCTGGAAAACTGTTGATATAACACACTAGGGTCAATCACTTCCCCAAATTGTGATACAAAAACTTTCTCTAGGTCATTCCAACTAGTAATAGAATCATTAGTAAGATTCAAAAACCAGTCATATGCTCCCTCCTGGAGAGTGAATGGGAATAACCTACAAGCCACATCTTCATGCTGCACATTCAACAACTTCAGAGCATTTTTATATGCCACTAGATGTTCTTCTGTTGTTCTGATTCCATCATGCTTGTAGGTAGGAAGATACTTCTCAGGATTTTTGGGTAAATCATGCGCTACACTAGGGATATTCAAAGTAGTGGGACCCAACCAGCTTGCCATCACTACCTGATTGACTATGATATTTTGAGTTGTAGTTGGAGGAACTACAAGTGGTGATAAAACAATCCTTAACAAATACTGAACGGAGTTTTCTAGGCCCTCCTTCTAGCGCCAATTTTAAATGTTGGTTCGTCTTTCATACACACCCTATGAAGAATGAGCATAAAATACCGATAACACTTATACGGGATAAATCCCACTCACTTTAGGATCTTTCTGGTTATCCAAGGTGTGAGTTACAGAGTTGGGTCGAATGTCTATTCACTCTTTTTCGCTTCTGGAATAGTTTCAAGTGGATTGTCTGTTACCTTACAATGGGCTTGACCTTCATTCAATAATGTTTTAGCAGTTGTTATCTTTGTAGACTATCAGGTTTACAATGAGTTCTTTGATATAGCTCTCTATGTTTTAGCAGATTAAATAAAATACAAATTTGAAAGAAAATAAAAAATGAATCATTTAACAGTGGAATAGAGAGAGTAGGGTAGGGCAGAAAAGAGAAGTTTATCTAACTTAGCTGCAAAATCAGAACCACCAATTTCAGTTATACTATTTAGCTTCACAATAAAACCAATCAAAGAGGAAGGTGTCCAGCTTTCTAAGATCACCTTCTACTAAGAGCATAAGACGGAAATAACATAGATCTGAAAGAAAATCATAAACAAAAGGGAAGTCAGTGTCAACTGGTATCTCTCACCAACAGCTTAGCTCGCACAGTGAGGATAGAGCAATTAGAACAGACTCGAACCTTAAATCTCTAACTTTCCTTAGCATATAACAAACGGAATGAAGCTTAGCAGCATATTCAATCTTGATAACACAGATTCACAACCAAAATAAATAGAACTTTAATGAGACAAAAATAGAAGAAGATGCACTTATCAAAATCTGAAAGAGATTAGGCTCATGGCCACGCTATCACAGAAGAATGATTTCACACCAACCCCAGGTCCAGAACAAAGAATTCAAACAAGATTTGCAGGAAATTGCTCAAGTGTCTTTTATTCCAAGTTTTCGCCCTTCGACTTTACATTCAAGAGAAGTATATATAGACTCAGGATAGGCACTAATATTTTCAAAATATCTTCTTCCAAATATCTAAATCTTATCATAAAAATCCCACCGCCGAGGTTTTACAATATAAGGTATTTTTATATAGAGTTTCGATAAACCCTAATCACTCTAAAAATATTCGTGTGGATCTTGCCATAAATGGAGAAGATAAGACTTGGTTTGATCCTCATCAAATGGGCACCGAGTGTAAATGTATCTTTATCCTTCGATAAGCTGTCGGAGCATCTCATTAACTCCTCTGCAAAATCCTGGATGAGTCACTGACTTCTGAGGCCTTCCATCTTCGCACAACTGCCTTTGTTTGGTTCGAGTCGAGATTCTCTATCCGCCATTACTTTTGCCATTATGCAATTGTCGGATCTGCTTCTACAAAAAGAAAAGCAAAGGTTAGATTTTTAATGTTTTTCATTTTACTTAATTAATTGATTTGGACTATGTTGAAAAGCTTCCACTTCCTTTTGGATAGGTGATAAAAATTTAAAGAACACCCAAACTATGCAAAATGAATATAAGTCCAAACATGTCGCGATATCGCGACATTTTCCTCAAGTTACTTCTTCCTTTCTTGTGCCTTCCAAAAATGGAACATGTCGCGATATCGCGACATTTCCTTCACCTCCTCTCTCAAGCTTTCATCCTCGTGAAAAATGGAACATGTCGCGATATCGTGACATTTCCTTCACCTTGCCTCTTTTCAACTTTCGCCTTTCGAAAATGGAACATGTCTCGAAATCGTGACATTTCCTTCACTTCTCTTCTTTTGTCACTTCTTTGTCGTGAAATCATGACATGTCATGAAATCGCGATGTTTCCTTCACTTCATCTCTTTCAGCTTCCGCCATCGTGAAAATGGAACATGTCGCGATATCATGACATTTCCTTCACTTGGCTTCTGCCTTCACTTCTTTGTCGCAAAATTGTGACATGTCACAAAATTGCAACATGTCGCGAAATCATGACATGTCGCGAAATCGTGACGTTTCCCTCACTTTTCTTCTTTTGTCACTTCTTTGTCATGAAATCGTGACATGTCACGAAATCACGACGTTTCCCTCACTTCTCCTCTTTCGTCACTTCTTTGTCGCGAAATCGCGACATGTCACAAAATCGTGACGTTTCCTTCACTTTGTCTCTTTTCTCACTTCTCCCTCACGAAAATGGAACATGTCATGAAATCGTGACATTTCCTTCACCTCGCCTCTTTTCAGATTTTGCCCCATGAAAATGGAACATGTCGCGAAATCGTGACATTTCCCTCACTTTGTCTCTTTTCAAGCATGGCCCTCGCAAAAATGGAACATGTCACGATATCGCGACATGTCGCGAAATCGTGACATTTTCTCCACTTAATCTCTTCCAAGCATTGGTCCTCACAAAAATGGAACATGTCACGAAATCGCGACATCGGACTTTAAAATATTTTAGGGTATAATCAAATTTGAGCGAAAGTCCGACAAGTCCGAAAATGGAACATGTCACGATATCGTGACATTTCCTTCACCTCATTGCTTCTTTGGCTTTGCCCCTCGAAAATGGAACATGTCCGATATCGCAACATGTCACGATATCACAACATGTCACGATATCTCAACATGTCGCGAAATCGCGACATCGGATTTTAAAAGTTTTTAGGGTATAATCAAATTTGAGCGAAAGTCCGACAAGTCCGAAAATGGAACATGTCGCGATATCGCGACATTTCCTACAAGTCATTGCTTCTTTGGCTTTGCCCCTCCAAAAATGGAACATGTCGTGATATCACGACATTTCCTACAAGATTTTCTTCCTAGATTTTGCCTTCACGAAAATGAGACATGTCCAAAAATGGAACATGTCGCGATATCGCGACATTTCCTTCGTGCTTTCCTTTCACTTTGCAAATTCTCCAAAAATTGTAGGTTGATTCCAATGACTTTGTCCATCTGTATTTTGCATTTTTACATATTGGTGAAGGATCTTCCTTACTCAAAAATGATTTTAACATTTAAAAAATGAATTTTAAATTGCTCGAGAATGATCAGCTTCACATGGTGTAGAAAAAATGATGAAAATTCAAAGTGCTCAGAATTTGATGAAACTTTACAAGTATCTATAAAAGCCCAAAGGGTATCCCAATTTGCAAACGGAACTTAAAAATTCATCATGGATTAAGAGAATATGCATTTAGAAATTTGCTAGGCCATAAATGGAAACTGTTATTTCTAAATTGAAATCAATGCCATATGCAAGTCTACTTGGTCACTTTGATGTAGGCGAAGTTTGGAAAAGGATGCAAGCAAAATTTGGAATTAAAATCCGAAAAACATCAAGAGGGTCCCTGCGGAACAAATGAATATTAAACATTTTCAAAGGATGGAATTTCATTTTTTTTAGTGGGGGTGTGTTGCTTCTCAACAGGGTAGTGGATGTGGATTTTGGAGAACTCATCAACAATATCATAGTAATATACTTATATGATATGATAGCGTTCTCTCATCACAAAGAGGATCATGTTGACCATCTCAAAATATTTTTTGAGAAGTGCAAGGAATTTGGTATCTATTTGAACCCAAAGAAGTCCATATTTACTATGGAAGAAGGGATTTTACTAGGTCATGTTATTTTTAAGGCCAAGATGGTTGTATATCCTAATAGAGTGAAAGTATTTTTAGAAATTCCTTTACCTCCGAACAAAAAGGGCTTGCAATTCTTATTCGAGTAGATCAATTTATATGCAAATTCATAGTACATTTTGCATAAATCATCAAACGTATGACTAAGTTGTTAAAAAAGGATGTTGAATTCAAGTGGACGGACTTAAGAAAAAATGCTGTCAAATACATAAAAGAACATATAGCCCAAGCACCCATCTTAGTAAATTTAAACTATTTCAGAGGTTTCATCTTGTATGCTATAGATGAGCAAGAGAGTTATACTACAGTACTTACTCAAAAATGGTCTGCTAATGAAGACAGACCCATAACATTTCTAAGTCAAACCATGCAAGAACATGAAGAAAAGTACAACTTCATTGAAAAATAAGTTTACGCAATAATGAAATTGTAAAAAAAAATTTAAGCATTTTCTTTCATATAGTAGGACCATTGTGTATGTGGTCCGTCTTGATGTTAGCAATTTCATCATACAATGGGATCTTGGTGAGAAAAGAGTTGGTTGGGTATAAAATATACAAGAGTACGATGTGGAGATCCACCCAATCAATCTAGTAAGGGGCAGAGTATTATGTCAAGAACTCACCAAGTAAGCCTCGTCAAAATATGTGGCCTATAAAATGCAAGAAACAACCCCAAGGGATGATCAATCCCTGTAAAGTACTGAATGGTCTAATGAATTTATTAGATATTTCTAGACTGGAAAATTTCCATTAAGTTTAAATACTTCACAAAGGAGGAGATAGGATCCAAGCTTTGAAGTACACTTTACTTCCTAAAGGATTGTACAAAAAAAAAATTGATGGGGTATTACTTTGGTGCATAAAATATGATCAAAAGTAAAGGATATTGGATGAGTTCCATGGAGGTCCGTCAGGAGAACATTGCCTAGGGAGAACCACTACTTTAAAAATTATTAGAACTAGGTTCTATTGGCTGACCATTTTCTTAGATACTTTTAGAGTGACCAGAAATTGCAAGAAGTGCTAGAGATACATTGGGAGAAATAGGAATGCTTCGATGCCTTTGAAATTTATTCAGGTTGAAGAACATTTTCAAAAATAGGGTTCAAATTTCATTGGGGTAATAGAACCCAACTCGTCCACTGGAAATAAATATATTCTAACCACTATTGATTATTTCACTAAGTGGGTTGAATTAGTATCCACTAAAAAAGTGAATCAAAAAGTTGTGATGGAATTTGTTGAGAGTTTGATCACAAGATTCAGTATCCTAGACACATTGGTCACATACAATGGTACATCTATCACAGGTACTAAAATGATTGAATTTTCTAGTAGATATAGGATCTATTTGAAGACATCTTCAAATTAGTATTCACAAGGAAATGGATTGTCTGAATCAGCAAATAAAAATCTACTCTGAATCTTAAAGCAGACTTTAAAATATAATAAGAGACGTTGGCACTCTTTCATAAACCAAGCATTATGGTTTGATAGGGTCACTATAAATAAATTCATCAACACCTCTCCCTACTCATTAGTCTATGGTAAGGAAGCATTCCTCCTGATACACAGAAATACCTTCTTTAAATTTGATCAATCAAACTGACACAGAAGAAGTAGAACCAATGGAAAATAGGTTGATACAACTCCTACAATTAGAAGAACAAAAAGAAAAATCCTACAACCATTATCAGAAACGTATGGGAGACATGAAGAAATGGTTTGAAAAAAAGGCTACTCTTAGGAATTTCAAGGTAGGAGACTTGGTTCTAAGGTGGAATGAAAAGAAAGCAAAACCTGGAAACCATAAAAAATTTGATGCTTTTTGGGAAAGTCCCTTTGAGATAATTAAAGAAAAATAACATAATTATTTCCAATTGAAAAATGAATAGGGTCAAGTTCAACCCATCCTTGTCAATGGCTTCCACCTGAAGTTGTACTATAAGTAAGATCAGTTTCTTCACTTCGTATGTACTATATGTAAATATGTTGTTTCTTTTTCTAAAACATCTTCAAATAAAATGGTCATGATTTCATGAAATTTTGGCATTCAAAGGCCACTTCAAATAAAATGGTCACAAATTCATGATATTTTGGCATTCAAAGGCCACTTGAAATAAAATGGTCACAATTTCATGATATTTTGGCATTTAGAGACCACTTGAAAGAAAATGGTCATGATTTCATGATATTTAAGCATTCAAAATCCACTTGAAATAAAATGGTTGTGATTTCATGATATTTTGGCATTCAAAGGCCACTTGAAAGAAAATAGTCATGATTTCATGATATTTTGGCATTCAGAGGCCACTTCAAAGTAAATGGTCATAATTTCATGAAATTTTGGCACTCAAAGGCCACTTAAAAAAAAATGGTCATGATTTCATGAAATTTTGGAATTTAGAGGCCACTTCAAAGAAAATGGTCATGGTTTTGTCACATTTTAAGATTCTAGTGGTCAAAGTCAAACAATGATACCTTAATTTTGGTAGGAAAATTAGTTTTCTTGAATTTTTAAATGCAGTTCTCTCAAAGTACTACCATACGAAGTTATTGGCTCAAAGGATAGGTGACACAAAGTTATTGGCCTAGAAGAGATGTGACGTGAATTTATTGGTCCAAAATAAACGATGATGCATGATGGTTGGTTTTTAGAAGGTGGCACACGAAACAAGGCATCCAAAAATGTTTGAAATTATTCATAGAATGTGCGCCATCAATTGTAATTAATTCATGGTACCCTAATGCATGCATGCATGTCTACTTATGTCACAGAAGATTTTTCTTAACCTATTTGTTCTTTTAAAATTTTCCTCTACATACAATGTTCTCCAAATTATTCCAAGATATTTGAGCTTCTTTGAGTTGCTTCCAGGGTTTTTACCATAAGGGATCATAGTAAACAGCCATGGCAACACCTTCTTTAGCTACTAAGGAAAAGTATAAGGTCAATAAAATCAAGAGTGATTTCACAAATCCATATTTCCACATCACTAATACCATCATAACATGGAAAAATTCAAAGAATATTCGAAGATATGTGAAATCCAGAGTAGCAAAAGGTATCACCCCATCAACTCCAAGTACATTCTCTTTTCACTCTCTACTTTCTTGGTATATATTCATCCCTTTTCATTCCTACCATAAATTAATCAAAGCTATGACAACATCTTATGATGTGAAACATAGAATTGTTAGGAATTCCAAGGACAATGTCATTTTTACCCTAGATGTCAATACAATTAGGGTTATCTTTAGTTTGAATAGAAAGCCTACTATAACTCCCATAATATTTGATCCAATTATGTCTGCCAAATATTATACCCCTACTTTCAATATCAAGTTATCTCTGCAAGAGCATATGTCAGAACCTCCTCCCAAAGAAATCCTGCCATAATCACCAATTCCTTTATCAAAATTAAAAAATAAGGAACTTTTATCCATGCTAGCTATGGTGTTAGGGTTAGAATCAGATGCATAATTATATGGATGGTATATTACAGTAGCACAATGTATGTCAAATCCTAAATTCTATGACACTTCTCGTGTAGATAAGAACACAATGCTAATTTTATTCAATTGACCAACATATCTAGCTCAGAAAATACATGCAAGCTTGTGCAAGATAAAGAGGGGTTCTCAATAAGCTTTTAGGTATTATTCCTACCTAATATAGATTTTTCTTCTCTTTCAATCAAATAATCTAGAGTTAATTTCTACAACCCATAAACATAAAGAAGGAAAGCCTTTGCCTATATACAAGAGGACAAAAATGATCTCAAAAGTAGATTCATACTGCTATTTTAACATGGAATTCCTAGGCTTCGTCTTGCAAATTATGTATGGTGTAGTACAAATAATTTCTTATAAAATATGGGATACTTTGCAACACCTTCATGCGAAAGAAGGAGATTGGTTCATTTTAATGCAAGGAGTGGTCATCAAAATATACGACTTTAGAGGGAAGCCTTTCTTGCTCCCATACTATGTCACTTAATGATTTATCTCCTTATAGTATGTAAGGTAAACTAAATACATCAATGGTAAATTTAGCATAGGGATTGATAAAACTAGCACATGCCTTATGCCTTTCCAGTTTGAAGGAATCGTTATAGTAAATAAAAGAGACCATGAGTGAATCACTCGAGTTTTAAAAATCCTGAAGTTAATAGAATTATTACAGATATGGAAGTATAACCTCATTGATAGGTTTGCACTAAGATAATATTATCTCAACAAGACTCCTTTCAAAAAAATTCATTCATAAAAAAGATAAATTGACAAGCAGGGCAAGAATAATGAAGAATATGAAGCGCTAGAATGGCATGTAGAACAAATGCAAACATTGGCACCATGACATGAATTCTAAAAATATTTTATGGATTATAACCCCATAGATGATCCAAGTCGTGTGTTAGATGAAAAAGGTATTAAAAGAATGAAAAAAAAGGAAAAAGACTAGATGCATGAAAAAATACTAGCTTGGTGGCAAATGAGGATACAAACTAAAATAAAATCTAGATGGGGAATAAAAATTGATAATGAATTTTTCAAGATATATGAAAAATATCATGCCACATAGTTCAAGACTCTTGCAGAAAAAGTCTTACCAGTTATCAACGATATCTTAATTCTGCTCACCATTGAAAAAGGGAAAACTGGCTGAGGTAAAGGAAAGAAAATTGTTGCTGAAAAAATAGAAATCCTAAAAAGGGTGGTTCACAAATTCATTCCCCCCTACACATCAGATACATAATTTTATTATGATGTCTCTCTCATCCAGAGAAAGATAAAAGTAGAGTTGGTAGAGGCAAGGGAAAAAAATAAAAGAAGGTAGGAGAAACTACCAAATGATCCTAAGATAGGGAAAAAGGAAATAAATATAGAGTAAAACATAGAACAACTCCCTGTATAGTAGGATACCAACACCTAAGAGTTGAATAAAGATATTTAAGAGTCTATTCCTACTAAAGAGACCATTGTTTGAAGAATTAGTTTTTGCTAAATATTCACTAGATACTGGAGGTAAAATATCGCAAAAGATATATGATATATCTCCTATCAATCTTAGTACATATTCTTCTTCTCATACCTAGAGAAAATCCTCTCCTCATTTTGCAAATAAAGATGATGTTTTTTCTCCTTCTAATCAATGACCTCCACCATCACCATCATCAACTCAACCTAACCCAAAAGCATCCTCAGTTGCTCCCCCAGATACACTCATAGGACTACCAAATGTGGATGCCTCAATAGTCACAATTCATTTCCCTTATACTGCCATTCTCCCTAACTTCCAATTCATTCCGCTTCCTCTTCTGAAAATCACCCTACCATTTCCAAACTAAAAATATTGAAGAAAGAAACCCTGAATGCTTTAGACTGGTTGAAGTCTTGCAATGTTCAAAATTCCTAGAACATAGCACATGCTAGAGAAGGAATAGCTCTAGATCCCATCAATATGCAATGCTCAACTATGAAGATGATACCCTTGGTTTAGAAGTCAAAATGAGAAATGACCTTAGAGGATTTTCAAGCTGAGATAATCACTGAAGATATCACTTGGCTACCTATGGAAGACGAATGGGGAAAATCTCAAGCTCAAATGGGAACTATATACTTAAATTTTGAGTATTATAAGGAGAAATACCTCAGATCTGAGCAAGCAAGGAAACATTTGGAGGAGACCTTTAGTGACAAAAATATAATTGAAAAAGCTTTAAAATATGAGGTAAAAAATGGGAGCAGATGTTCAATGAAGTGACACCATATAAGGAAGAAGCAAAGAAGGTTTCTAAACAAATCCAGGTATTGAAAAAATAGGTAGAATATATATATAAACAAATCCAAGATGGCATTGGTAAGACCAATGGGTTGTCCAAAGAAAGGACCAAGGTGGTCAGGAAGGAAATGTTCAATGAAATCTAGAAGATGGGCTTAAAAGCAAGGTCTACGTTATTATAATTGGTAAAAATTAATGATATATTGGGTCGAGTAGAAGATGAATTCACTGCATCTATCAACCTCCTAAGTAAGGCTATTTGCAGCAACAAAGATCCAAGTTCTAGTAGAAAACACAGGGGAAATTTGGAAACAAAGCCCAAGATGAAAAATGATCCCAAGCCAAAATAACTACCAAAAGTTTCTTTAGAAGGCACAAGCTGGTGATGGAAAGTGCTAAAATAATGTGAGAACTCAAATTGGAAGCCAAGGCAATTTTAAAACAGGTGAGCATAGTAGAGAACTACGCTATACTGAGCTTTTGGGACCAAAATTCAAAATTCTTGGAGGCATATGGACTGAAAGCTTCTTGGAAATTTTTCATAGAAGATGAATCAGAGATAGACAGCTAGGAAGGGACAGTTCAAGAAGACCAAATATTTAGTATGGCTCAAGACCTTACCCAGATCAACTCCTATCTGCATGAGTTATACATGAGGTCAAAAGTTATGTTCTATGACAAAGTAGAAGTGTTAGAGTATTTATACCTAACTTTCATGGAAAATTCTGACCCAGATGAAGAGACTTGGAAAAGGGTTTGTGTCGCTTATAATTAAGTTGTTCAGGAGATAGGAAAACATGAAATGGCTTAAAAAGCTTCAACAAGCAATGCAGTGACACCAAGGCAAGAAGACATAGAGAAATAAATTAAGGAAGACACTCCTGATGAATCATTACACAGAGCAAGAAAAATAATTTGCTCAATATAACTATCCTTTCTATTTTTTGTTGTTATTTTACTCAATTCCCCAACGGATAAAGGCTCTATATTCTAACATTTAGCTAGCAGAATTTCCCTAGGAGATGCCAATAATGTAGGTTAAAATGACTACATCAAGAGGAGCAAGGAGATGTCTTCTCAAAAAATTTCTAAGTGTAGAAGAAACATCATGATTTCATGATATTTTGGAGCTCATAGGCTAATTCAAGGAGAAACATCATGATTTCATGATATTTTGGAGCTCACAGGCTAAGTCAAGGAGAAACATCATGATTTTATGACATTTTGGAGTCCACAAGCTAAATCAAGGAGAAACATCACAATTTCATAATATTTTGGAGCTCACAAGCTATGTCAAGGAGAAACATTGTGATTTTATGACATTTTAGAACTCACAATATAATTCAAGGAGAAACATCACAATTTTGCAATATTTTGAAGCCCGTAGGCTAATTCAAGGAGAAACATTATGATTTCATGATATTTTGAAGCCTATAGGCTAGGTCAAAGAGAAATATCATGATTTCATGATATTTTGAAACTCACAGGCTAAGTCAAGGAGAAACATCATGATTTCATAATATTTTAGAGCCCACAGGCTAAGTCAAGGAGAAATGTCATGATTTCACGATATTTTGAAGCTCGCAGGCTAAATCAAGGAAAAACATCGTGATTTTGTAACGTTTTGAAGCTTGTAGGTTAAGTCAAGGAAAAACATTATGATTTCATGACATGCCATTATTTCGCAAGCCGAAGAACCAAAAATAAAGAAATGGAGTGATGTCTCCAAGAAGATATAGGTAGATATGCAGTAACAAGAATATCTCATCCATTTTTTGTTGAATATCCCATACTCTCTTAACTGCCAATTTACTAAAATGAGCCTACGAGCATATTGTTGTAACAACTTTCAATTTTTTTGTTATGTAAAATATATCTATCTATCTATATATATATAGGATGAGTTACCCTAACAAATGGTCGGCTCTTGTATGTTTACAAGGTAATGTACATAGGCTTTTGAAAGCAATAAAATACTACTCATTCTAGTTTCTGGCTCATTGGTATTTGATCAAGTATGTATGAATTGTTGATTTCTATATAAACTACATTGAATATAAATTGCCTTAATTCCCATTTTGGATTTTTGTGTTTTATGTTTCACTAGCTCTAAAATTAACAATTGTAATAGGGTTAACCTTGTTTAAATATGCACCAAAGGACTGGTAATTCTAATTTTTATTGTTCAAAGAATGCTTATCTGTAAAAGGTTGTAGATATTTCTTTACTGTTATCTAATATACACCATCTAAACGTTACTATAAATAGCTATATTTCCCTCTCTTTATGCAATTTACTCTCCCCCCCTTTTCTAAAAAAAAGCAAGGAACCAACCTTCTCTGGAGATTGAACTGGGTAAACTCCTTTGTAAACCCGATCTTTCAATGTTGGCAATGTATTGGACGCAAAAATAACCAAAGGTATATTTTGCACCAACAATATGCTTTGTAGTTTGGATTTAATATTATGTATGCAATATATGAATTCAACACAAAAAAATCATAAAAATAAAATTATTGGATATGAACTAATCTCTATTATTCTCCATACTATATGCATATGCTAAATAAAAAAATTGGACTTGTTTCAATGTGAATTTATGTTGCTAGGGGAATTCTTGAGCTTGGAAGTTAAAAATTGAAATCAACAATGAACTCTTGTCTTTATAGATGTGTATCCACTTGCATCCAAGAATGTGGTAGGATGACTTCAAAAATATGAACTAACATTATTAAAAACCCATTACTAACATAGATTCATATAAATTTTTCTCAAAAGCACACCTATATGCTAAAAATAAGATAAGGCATGGTACATAACCGACAATGTCATAGGCAAAATTATAAGTGAATTTGACAATTTTAAAAATTCAACTGGGATAACATTTAACCTTAAATTCCAAATTATTAAAGACATATTGAAAGGGAAAAATACTTGTTATATATACCCCACTGAACACATAATAGATGGCAATTCAGTATATATAGAAGCATTAAATAGAGTATAACTCTTGCCAATATTTAAGTGATATCATAAGGGGTTGATGCCTAAATCCACAACTTACCTACAAAAATATGAACTAATTCTCCAGCAGATTATACAAATTTATAAGGAAGTCAAAGAAAATATTGTGTCCTATATTATATCCAAAATGGATAAAATCCTTTGAAAACCATAAATAGTTACAATGCTTATCTACTATTGTCTTTGATTTCCAAGTTCAAATTATTTTGTAGAGTCATTATTATTATCAACTTGGTGGGTTGTTTTTGTATGTCATTATAGGTACCATCATTAACCATGTTCATAGTTGAAAAAACATTAGCAATAAATAGCATGTAAAATTAAAAGATAAATAAATTTAAAATATATAATCTATGTCAAAGTTACTTTGCATTAACATGAACAATTACTATATTTATCAAATTGTCAAATTTGACATAGATTATATCAGCTCAATAAACTTTTAAAATTTACAACATCAAAAAAACATTCTTATTGTAAATTGATCAACATAATATACAATTTAGTAAAATATAATTTATTTTTATTTTTAATTTTTTTCTTTCTTCTAAAGAGTAATATTCTTATAGGCATTCACCATGGGGATTGAAGTCGGGTCACATCACCGCAAGTGGCGTCCTTGTCGGTAAACCACATTGAGGTAAATTTAAAAATACAATTACAATAATAATTATAAAATATATAATGTTTTAATATTATAACAATACAATTAATGAGAAAAGGTTTCAATTTCAAATAGATTTAATTTTTTTTTTTGAACCTCTAGTATATGGTTTGATCAATTTATTTGAACTTATCCAATCATTAATTATATATATATATATATATATATATATATATATATATATATATATATATATATATATATATATATATATATATTATATATATATATATATTATATAATATAATATGATATAATGTGTTATGGTTTTTACCATTACACACCCTTGATATGTACTATTTCTTAGATGAAAATGTAGAATATTTTTTGCACTATACTATAATAGACTACTTACATAATTTTAAATTGCATAAATATTAATTTTTTTATATTATATTGTATTCAATTTTTATTTTCAATTGGCTATATGGGATTGAAATAGACCCACCTGTATTACATCATCACCACACAATGGTATTACAACAAAGCTTGGATATTATCCATATATCGCTTGACAAGATTTGAACCTTGATCTCCTCTTTAAATATTGAGAAATCTAACTGGTTGAGCTAATGCCACTTGATATATTGTATTCAAATTTAATTCTAATGTTTTTTAATTTTAATACTTCTACAACATAATCAATAGTTTATAAAATATTTATAAATTAATTATAATAAAATATATTTAAATAAAATTTGCTATGATTAAATAGTATTTTAGTTAATCAAGTGGCATTAACTCAACCGATTAAATTCCTTAAAGAGGAGACCTAGTTTTTTGCCAAACAATACATGGATAATAATCAAGCTTTGTTGTAATACCACTATAGGGTGATTATGTAATACTGGTGGGGTTGTTTCAATCCCATAAAACCCATTCAAAACTAAAATAGTACTTTAATTAAAATATTTATAACCTAGAATAAAGGTGTTAAATAAGTTTTATATTTATAAATTAATACAAATAACTATTTCAAAATTTATATTAATTATTATTTTTATGTCTTTTATACTTATTTAAGATTTATTTTTATAAAAATTTGTAAAAAAACAAAAATAATAAATTTTAATATATTTAAAATAAATATTTTCATTTACAAAATAAATGTATAAATGTATTGATATGCTATAGATAATTCTAGGGTGAAAATATTTCAATATTTTTTTAAAAAGTATAAGAGTTTAAAAAACTTATAAGATATTGTAAGAATGCCAAAGTACATCTAGACGTTGTAATTTCATTCCCTCTAGAAATATAAATTATATGTATAAATGTATTGGTAAGTTGTATATATATATGGTGAAAAGTCACTATTTTATTTTATTTTTAAGTGGTTAATCCAGTTTTTCATCCCTTAAGATTAGGATTAAGTAAATATATGATCTCAATAGACATGTTGATGTATGCTTGCTCCAAATAAGAGTTAAATGGATATGTCATTGCTTTTTCTCACACGAAAGCCCTTCCAAACAAAAATGTACTTACAACTTAGTGTGCCTAATGACAAAAACTTTACATTTTAACGAAAAAAAGTGCAAGCTTTATATCCAAAAGGTGTAAGGTCATACACCTTCCTTCGGTAACGAAAGGATAATTGAGGGGTTTTTTTTTAAGCTTTTTTTTTTTGTTTTCCTCTCAGTAAATAGGTTGTCTTGTATTAAGTGGGACCACGGGTAGCCCTTCATCTTTTGTAAGTTCAATGTTACTTGCACAGGTGAATTAGTGAAGATATAATATATAAATGGGAATTCCCTGATAGCTAAGTAAAAGCATCAAGGAGAGGAATTTGAGGAATATCAGGAAATACAGTGAACCTGCTGGAAGAACATTTTGAAACCAGGGAATTCTTCAACAGTATACCAAATCCCCAGCGACATTCCAATAACGCACACTCTTTAATGTCATGAAGGTGACTATCTTGTCTTCTTAAAACAAAATCACCCTCATTTATTCACATGAACCGAAATAATAACGTCCAAAGAATGAATGTCGCGCATGTGCTTTGGATTCCTAATGACGAATATTTACAGCTCACATAACAGTCTTTCATATTCCTTATCCCCCCTCCTCATTATTCACGTGAGATCCCATAAGCCCCTCCCCCCCTTGCAATATATTCCCCCATGAAAATTCCTTTGATCGCTCACATGATTCAAAAGATTTGAATCAGAGAGAGATCGTAATTAATTAAAATTCTCTCCAGTAAAACGCCAACACCGCTCAATTATTGATTTATTCTATTCCTTGCAACATGTGATGCATCTAAAATTGTTTTTCATGAAGTTCACAAAATGTCAAAAAATCTGAAGCCCAGAAGCGTCACGAGACGGCATAAATTTGTATTGTTCCGACTCCATGCCTTAATTTCACAAGCCCAACGCATATATGTGACAAATTTTGTACTTGGGCTACAGTAATGAGGCTCAATATATTTTATGTTATAGAATGAAAGCCAGTGGCTTGAACATTACTCAAATGAAAAGCATGTCACCCGTCAATTTTGAGAGTTTTGTCGGCATGGACGATAACAAAAGACCTGCAGAAGCTCATGACTCGTGGACGGCATGATGATAAGGTATTATTTGGCTCTGCCGACCCACAAAAAAACACACATTGAATTTTAACAAACAAACCGCGGTCCCCATCCCACGCCCCAACGGCGACAATTAACATAAAAATTTCCCTGAACAGCGATAGGGAAAGCAGTCGGTCTTTAATTATAATTTTGACAAAAGAGTCTGCCGTATCCAACCAGCACATGAACTGAGATGTCCATCTGTTTCACGAGATATCATTACCGATGTCATCTTCTGTGACATATTATTATCCGCTTAGGCGAAGATATTCACTGCATTATTGTTGTAACTCATCATCATGTCGAATTAACGTTCTAATGGAACATCATGCCAAAGATGGAAACGCGGTTGAAAATTTATACAACTAGATTATTTTGATAAATGGATAGAATCAAGTGTTTGTTGGTAGATGGATTGTTTTATAAATAAATAGAATCAAGTGTTTGTTAGTAAAATGTTTTTGATTAATGGATAGAATTAAGTGTTTATTAATAGATTGTCGGATAGAATTAAGTCTTTGTTAGTAGATTGTTTTTTGATTGGTTGAAGGATTTATTTATTTAGAAGAGTTTGTTGTAGATTGTCTTAATTAATTTGTTAAAGGGTTTTTTTATTTAAGAGAATTTGTTAGTAGATTGTTTCCATTAATTATTAAAAAATTTGTTTATTTAAAAGATTAAAAATTATAAAGTTTTTTTAAAACTGTTTTGAAAAAAATAAAAATAAATCTAATAATTAAAAAACCCATAAATATATTTTAGAGTCTGTAATTCTCTTTCAACACCGCATGAACCATCTTCCAATAAGCCATTAAAATGGTAAAGACCATCACTCAACATAATGCCTCCATCTCTTTCAACACCACACGGACCATCTTCCAATAAGCCATTAAAATGGCAAAGACCATCATGCCTCCATCTCTTTCAACACCACATGGACCATCTTCCAATAAGCCATTAAAATGGTAAAGGTCATCACTCCTATCACTAAGAAGGGTAATGGCAAAGTTTTCTCGGGATTGAATAACAGGTTGTTAGTTTGGTGTATATGTTTGGTTTTTAAGTTGTTTTTAATTTGTATATAATTTTCTTTTCAGTTGTTGTTCTCAATTTCAATGTTTTGTATTTGAAATTTGGTTTTGAACTTGTTTCAATTTAATTGTTGTTCAAAAGTAATCTCTACTTAATTACCTAATTTCGAACCCTTTCAAAACCCTTTATCAAAAATATATATTTTAAAATCTAATAAACCTAAGATTAAACAGGTACTCTCCATAGAACAGAGAGTATTCATTCACCATTACGTGATGATGTTAAAGTATGTCATGAACTTTAAAAAAAAAACCACCAACAATATAAATAATTTGAATA
The DNA here is from genome assembly GCA_028583015.1 of Wollemia nobilis. Lineage (NCBI taxonomy): Eukaryota > Viridiplantae > Streptophyta > Pinopsida > Araucariales > Araucariaceae > Wollemia > Wollemia nobilis. The sequence continues at coordinate 51,153 of JAQPPZ010016964.1, forward strand.
AATTAGAATTTGAATCTTATACAATTGATTATTTGGAATTAAATAGATTATAGATTGAATCGATGTTCTAAGGATTATATAATTTATATTATTTATCTAACTATTCAAAAGAAAAACATGGATAATATAATGTAATTTAAAAAAAAACTTTGGAAGAAAATACTGAGATCCATTCAGCAGCGATGATCACGGTCATTATATTCATTGATTGAATACGTCATAAAAATGAGGAGGTCTAATCTGGTTTGGAATTTACAAATATGGCATATTTGATATGAACAGGAATCCTTAGGATATGATGCTGACAACGATATTCATTTTTTAATTCCACAAAAGTATCACACCCAATTTTATTGATGTGTGCATTCGTGTGTTGCTGTTTTTGCTGAGGGATTTTGTAGCGATGATTGTTTTCAGTTATATTTATAGTGCGGCCAAGGGAATTTTATTTTGTATTTCTTGTCACATGCTCAACAGTTTTCCGTATTGTACCTGGGAATCCGTTAGGCTGGGAATGCTATGCTCATATGGTTTTGTGTTTATGTGATAAGATATTGTTGGTTTGTTTTATTTAAAAAATGCAGCATTCTGTGCATGCATTGTCTTGACGTGAGAGCATTCGATCTTAAAATATAACTAGAATACTTATCGTGTATGGAATGATGGGTAGAATGCATTCCTAGACGAAGAGCTAAGGTTAAGGACATCTCCACTTGGGAAAGAAGCTTGGCCATGTAGTATCTGTTGGCAACAGATGGATAAGAGTCTGTTTTATTTTATATAAGTTATATTTATTATAAATTTTATTATAATAATTTAATAATTATAATATTATAATAGTATGGTAATTACATATGTATTGTTTAATAGAATATTTATTGTGCATGGAATGGTGAGTAGAATGCATATCTAGACGAAGAGTTAAAGTTAAGAACATTTCCTCTTGGGAAAGAAGCTTGGCCATGTAGTATCTGTTGGCATTAGATGGATAAGAGTCTGTTTTATTTTATAACCATCTAAGAGTCTGTTTTATTTTATATAAGTTATATTTGTTATAAATTTTGTTATAATAATAGTATAATAGTTTAATAATTATAATATTATAATAGGTTGGTAATTATATATTTATTGTTTAATAGAATTGAAATTTTAATAGTTTGAAGAAAAGGAGAAAGATATTATAGGATGAAAAGTTTTTTTCTTTTACATGGTTTCACATTTTTAGTCTTTTCTTCAACACCTCATTGAAGTTTAGAACTTGGAATTTTGCGGTCCACGAAAGGAGTTCCTTTGATTTAAGGGATCCATTGTTTGGTTTGCAAGGAGGTAAGAGTGTGAGCTAGTTTCCATATCAGTGTGATCGGTGGCTTCCTATGGCTCAAATATCTATTCATAAAGAGATGAGAATTCTTGTTGAGCCAAGTGTTTTGGAGGTTGATGAGGAAGTGAAGAAGATCTTGCGCAAAGGTGGCCTCCTAGAGTTCATACAGTCATTTTATGGCCATCATAAGACCCTGTCAAGAACTCTAGCCCACTATTGGAGGAAGGGATAGGTCCAGGCTGTAGGAATTGATTTCGTCATCTCAATGGACCTTATTGGCAAGGTGATTGAGTTACCTATCGATGGTGGTTGTCATAAATGCCCAAGCACTCTCTTAAGCAAGAATATGGGTTTTTGTGGATGCATGGGAATATCTGCCAAAGTTGGATAATGGCTATGTTTCCAAATCCCTAAAGGCTCCTTGGAATCGGGTCTTAATGGTAATAATGGACTACTTTACATTGGACTCAAGCAAAGAAGTAATCCGTAGCTACCATATGATGTTCTTGAACCAACTCAAGAGAAAGCGTATAATAAATATACCATATTTTCTCTTCCACTCTTTGAAAAATCATTGTGTGATGTCAGAGGAGGAAAAGGGATCGATCCAATTCATAAAGGTTTAATTTTGTTACATTTTGAGCATGTGGTAAAGTCTAGAGGAATTGCAATAGAATAGGCATTAAGGAGAATTGAATTTCATAAAACTCATCCTACACTTGAGCCCTTGTTTACGACTTTAAAATCCTCTAGGGAGGCATCAAAGTCAGATGATGGGGAGTTTACTCCCTCCCTCCCACTTTGAAAGGAAAATAATTATTGTCAAAAAATACCAAGAGCTCCCAACGTAAATTCAAGGAAGGTTGTGCACTACGATCAATTTATCTATCTAAGAAGGCTTCAAAATAGGGTTATGCATAAGGGGGTGGATTTAAAATATACTCGTAAAAAATGATGAATCCTAATAGAAATTAATGCGAATCAAGATGAATCCTAAGCAAATCAAATCAATCATCTTCACACTAAAATCTAGGGCATTTGAAGCCTTATAAAGTATGATCGAGAGCCAAAATTACAGAGAAGAAAACAATTCAATTCTTATTCAAAATACATGGAGAGAATTACAGTAATAGCAGAAATTATAGAAGTAGCAGAAGAGTTGCTCTTGCCAAAGTCCTTTATTCCGAAAGATAGATTATTATTATTGTTACAAAAATTTCCAGCCCCTTGTGCATGCCTTTGCTCTCCCTTTTAAAGGTTCTCGGGTGACGCTCCATTTCCAGTTGGTGGCCCTTCGTTTCCTCTTCCAGAACCTTTCGTTTTGCCTTCCCGTGTCGCTTCGTTGTCTTGGTATTCGAAACGTCTCCCTTTCCAACTCTTGGTCTTCGTCTTCTCTTTCGGTCGCGAAAATGCGACATGTCGCGATATCGCGACACTTTCTTGTCTCTGGCTCCTTCTCTGTCTTTTCGGTCGTGAAAATGCGACATGTCGCGATATCGCGACACTTTTCTGTCTCTGGCTCCTTCTCTGCCTTTTCGTCGTGAAAATGCGACATGTCGCGATATCGTGACACTTTTCTGTCTCTGGCTCCTTCTCTGCCTTTTCATCACGAAAATGTGACATGTCACGATATCGTGACACTTTTCTCTCTCTGGCTCCTTCTCTGCCTTTTCATCACAAAAATGCGACATGTCACGATATCGTGACACTTCTTCTCTCCTGCGCTTCCTCTTGTCTTCTGGTCGCGAAAATGTGACATGTCACGATATCGTGACATTTCTCTTATGTGCCTTCTCTCTCCTATTTCGGTCGCAAAAATGTGACATGTCGCGAAATCGTGACATTTCTCTTCTGCGCCTTCTCTCTCCTATTTTGGTCGTGAAAACGTGACATGTCACGAAATCGTGACATTTCTCTTCTGTGCCTTCTCTCTCCTATTTCGGTCGCGAAAATGCGACATGTCGTGATATCGTGACATTTCTCTCCACATCTTTCTCTCTCCTCCCTGAGTCACGAAAACGCGACATGTCGCGATATCGTGACATTTTCCTCCGCATCTTTCTCTCTCCTCCTTGAGTCGTGAAAATGTGACATGTCGCGATATCGTGACATTTTCCTCCGCATCTTTCTCTCTCCTCCTTGAGTCGTGAAAACGTGACATGTCGCGATATCGTGACACTTTTCCTGTCGTGATATCGTGATATCATGACATTTTTTGTTGATGCAAGATTGCTCTTCTGCCACTGGATGCTCCTGCATCAGACACCCGGGGTGGATTGAGAAGTGACCTTCACTTCTGTACTGTTAGAGGAAGACCCAGGCGGTCAACCTCCATTTTTGACAACCAAGTTGCATCTTCTACCGGTCTGCCCTTCCACTTGACCAAATATTCAAAATACTATCTGTTCCTGGTACTTCTGCCTTCTCGAGTGTCTAGTATTTCCTCTATCTCATCTATGGTTGGAGTAGATGCTGGAATACTCCACAACTCTGCACTTGGTGTCTCACTACTGTCTCCCTCATGGTATTCCACCAAATCTAAAATGTTAAAAATAGGTGATATGTTAAGCCCACTTGGCAATTCCACTTCATATGCATTGCCTGAATCCCATTTTCCTATGATTCTGCATGGTCCAAACTTCTTCATCTTTAGCTTGTTATAGGTTTTAGCAGGAAATCTTTCTTTTCTCAGATGGACCATGACTTCATCTCCCACTTTGAATTCCTTAAACCGTCGCTTCTGGTCTGCCCTTGTCTTATATTGAGTATTCATCTTAGTAATTTGCTTCTTCACTTCTTCATGCAAGCTCTTCAGATGCTCTGCAAAGTCCTCAACCTCGGCACTGCACTTTTCCCCTGTATCCAGCTTCCTCAACTCAGAAGCATTTCTTGGACTACTTCCATATATTATCTGGAATGGAGATTTGTTAGTACTCCTATTGATAGAATTGTTGTATGCAAATTCCACCTACGGCAAAACCAAATCCCATCCCTTGGGCTTATCTCCTATCAAGCATCTCAATAGGTTACCCAAACTTCTATTCACCACCTCTGTTTGTCCATCTATCTGTGGGTGGTATGCTGAACTGAATTTCAAATCTGTCTTCAATTTCTTCCACAAGGTTCTCCAGAAATACCCAACAAACTTGGTATCTCTGTCAGAAACGATACTCTTTGGTAGACCATGAAGTCGTACCACCTCTTTGAAAAATAAACCTGCAACATGAACTGTCATTAGTTTTCTGGCAGGGAATAAAATGTGCCATCTTTGAAAACCTGTCAACCACCACAAATATGGAGTCATTTCCCCTCTGTGTCCTTGGTAGGCCAAGAATGAAATCCATGTTGACGTCCTCCCATGGTCTCTCTGGTATGGGTAATGGCTGATATAATCCCGTGTTCTGTCTCACACCTTTCGCCATCTGGCATACTCTACAACTTTGCACAAATCTCTTCACATCTTGTTGCAGTTGCGGCCAATAGTAGTTCTCACTAACCAGGGCAATGGTCTTATCCCGACCAAAGTGTCCAGCCAACCCTCCACTGTGTTTCTCCTTGACTAGATTTTCCCTCATTGAACTCCTTGGAATGCATAATTGACTTCCTCTAAACAACATTCCATCTTGGATCAGAAAATCCAACCACTTGGTCCTGTCCAAGGTAACAGGTGCCAAGCAAGCCCTCCAAGCTTCTGCAAAATCAGGATCTTCAGGGTACAAACCCTTCAGTTCATCAAATCCTACCACTTCCACCTTCATTTCTATCAACAAACACTGCCTTCTACTTAAGGCATCTGCAACTCTGTTTGACTTTCCACTCCTGTGCTTCAACACAAAGGAATAACTCTATAGAAACTCAACCCACTTCAAGTGCCTCTGATTTAGCTTCCCTTGGCTATTAATATACTGTAATGCCTGATGATCAGTATATAGAACAAACTCTTTTGGCAACAAATAATGTCTCCACTTCTTTAGAGCCTGAACTATAGCATAAAACTCTTGATCATAAACTGAATACTTCTTCCTAGCATCATTGAGTTTCTCACTAAAGTAAGCAACAGGTTTGCCTTCTTGACTCAATACAGCTCCTATGGCACTACCACTGGCATCACAATCTACCTGAAATACCTTATTAAAATCTGGAAGTGCTAAAACAGGTTGCTCTGTGACCTTCTTCTTTAACATATCAAAGCTCTTATCTGCTCCTAAGGTCCACTTAAAGTCTTTCTTATCCCCTCTCATTGTTTCTGTAAGGGGTGCACAAATATTGCTGAAATTTCTAATGAATTTTCTGTAAAAACTTGCTAGACCATGAAATGATCTCACTTCAGTTATGCTTCTTGGAGTAGGCCATTCAATGATAGCCCTCACCTTTTTTGGGTCCATTTTTAGACCTTCGACTGAGATGACAAATCCCAGATATACTAACTCCTTCTTCACAAAATTACACTTTTTCAAATTTATCAACAACTGTTCCTCCCTCAGCTTCTCAAAAACCTTCCTGATATGCATCAGGTGCTCTTCTAGGGTCTTGCTAAATATTAAAATATCATCCAAATAGACAATGACAAATTTCCCTAAAAACTCCTTCAATACTTCATTCATCAGCCGCATGAATGTGCTTGGTGCATTGGTTAGCCCAAATGGCATGACCAACCACTCATACAAACCCTCTCTGGTCTTGAAAGTTGTCTTCCACTCATCTCCTTCTCTGACACGAATCTGATGGTAACCACTCTTCAGGTCAATCTTGGTGAAGTACTTGGCTCCACTCAAACAGTCCATAATGTCATCCATCCTTGGCAATGGAAATCTATATTTTATGGTGATCTTGTTAATAGCTCGAGAGTCTGTACACATTCTCCACTCTCCATCTTTCTTTGGTGCTAGTACTGCAGGTACTGCACATGGACTCAAGCTTTCCCGAATCAGTCCCTTCTTCAACAACTCTTGGACCTGCCTGTTTAGCTCCTCACTTTCTACAGGAGTCATTCTATGGGCTGCCTTATTGGGTAAACTAGATCCTGGTACCAAATCTATATGGTGACTGATCTTCCTCATTGGTGGTAAACCCTCAGGCACATTATCTGATATAATATCTAGAAATTCTTCTAACAGACGTTCGACCTCTGCTGGAATATCTGTATACTGTTCCTTCTTAACAGTAGGAATTAATGCATAGCACATAGAATCCTTCTTCAGGCCCCCCAAAAATTTTCTACCATCTACCAGACAGATTCTAGCACTGTTGCATACTTTTTCATCCACCTCCTTCAGTGGCTTCAATTTGTGACGTACTCCATCTTTCATCAGAGAGTACGTATTCGCATGCCCATCATGCACCGCACGTCTGTCAAATTGCCATGGCCTCCCCAACAACAAATGGCAAGCATCCATAGGCAAAACATCACACAGGACCTCATCTTGATAATTTCCAATGTGAAATTTGACTAAACACTGCTCACTGACTAGTGCTTTGTGATCTTTCTGCAACCACGCAATCCGATATGGATGCGGGTGCTTCCTCTTCCCCAATTTCAACTTAGCAACCATCTCTTCTAAAACTAAGTTATCTGTGCTACCATTATCTATGATAACATTACAGACCTTCCCTGCACATTTGCACCTTGTGCGGAATAGGCTCTTCCTCTGGTCTGGTTCTTTCTCCTCATTCAACAATGCTCTTCTCGTCATCAACACTTCTCCTCCTTCTGCTTCTTCAGAATGTTCTGATTCAGCACCTTCATCTGCCACAGTAGCTCTGGCATGACCCTCAGGTCTCTTATTCATCCTTTCTTGGTGTTGGGGACACTCGTATGACCGATGTCCCTCTTCTCCACACTGGAAACATGTTCCACGGAATCCTCCTCTTCCATACCCACGTCCAGGTCTACCTCTTCCTCTTTGGTAACCATTGTTCTGATTACGGGGACGGTAGGTATTCTCCTCTTTCTGGTCCTGGTTATTACTTGTTTCACCAGTCCTCTTCTGATCTTTATAATTTCCTCCACTGGTTCTTCCACCAGTTCTTCCACCATGATCTCTTCCTCTTTGTTTGCCTTCAAATTTTCTGTTCAGCTTCTCTTCAACCTTCAAGGCCAACTGATATGCATCCTCTATGGTGGTTATTCTGACCAAACTGAGTTCTTCTTGGATGTTCATTCTCAACCCATTTATGTACCGAGCTACTTTCTCCTTATTAGCCCCTGAATGGCCAGTTCTGATGGAGATCTTGTAAAACTCTTTTGTATATTCTTGGACAGATTTGCCTGACTGTCTCAAACTCTGCATTTTCCTCAACAGATCCAATTCGTAATCTGTAGGAATAAATTGTCTCTTCAGCTTCTCCACCATTCGGTCCCATCTGGTTATCTTTTCCTTTTCGCTTCTATTTCTTTCGAGCTGCACTCCTTTCCACCATATACTAGCATGGCCTTTCAATTTTGTTTTTGCAAACTTGATCCGATCTGGATCTGCAACCTCCTCATACTCAAAATATTCCTCCATATCGTTGATCCAATCAATCAACTCCTCTGGGTTGAGATTCCCAGAATACGTAGAGACATCAAACTTTGGCCTCTTCTCGGCCTGAGATATGGCCTTAAACAATCTAGCTTCAGCAGGATTCATTGCTTCTTCTTCATCTGATGGATCATCAGTTTCCCAGGCTTCATCGTCACTATGGTCTTCTCCCTTTGGCTCGACCCCTCTTCGCAACTCCTCTTGCAGGGCTTGCACTTGCCTCTGCAATGCTCTGAAATCTTCTTCAGGTACCACATTTCTCCCATGACCACGGTTCTTTCGTGGAGGCATCCTGATCACTTCTCTCACAATTCTGAATCGATCCTGGTGCAAACTGCCTCACGTTCGATGATCTGTTTACACACTCAGGGACCTTAAACTCTCTCTTCTCAGAACCCTTCCACAGATCCTGGTGCAAGCTGCCTCACTTTCGGTGATCTGCTCACACACTCAAGAACTCCTGCTCTGATACCACTTGATCGAGAGCCAAAATTACAGAGAAGAAAACAATTCAATTTTATTCAAAATACATGGAGAGATTATAGTCATAGCAAAAATTACAGAAGTAGCAGAAGAGTTGCTCTTGCCAAGTAATCCTTTATTCCGAAAGATAGATTATTATTATTTTTACAAAAAATTTCTAGCCCCTTGTGCATGCCTTTGCTCTCCCTTTTAAAGGTTCTCGGGTGACGCTCCATTTCCAGTTGGTGGCCCTTCGTTTCCTCTTCCAGAACCTTTCGTTTTGCCTTCCCATGTCGCTTCGTTGTCTTGGTATTCGAAACGTCTCCCTTTTCGACTCTTGGTCTTCGTCTTCTCTTTCGGTCACGAAAATGCGACATGTCGTGATATCGCGACACTTTCCTATCTCTGGCTCCTTCTCTGTCTTTTCGTCGTGAAAATGCGACATGTCGCGATATCGTGACACTTTTCTGTCTCTGGCTCCTTCTCTGCCTTTTCGTCGTGAAAATGTGACATGTCGCGATATCGTGACACTTTTCTGTCTCTGGCTCCTTCTCTGCCTTTTCGTCGTGAAAATGCGACATGTCGCGATATCGCGACACTTTTCTATCTCTGGCTCCTTCTCTGCCTTTTCGTTGCGAAAATGTGACATGTCGCGATATCGCGACACTTTTGCTCTCCTGCGCTTCCTCTTGTCTTCTGGTCGTGAAAATGTGACATGTCATGATATCGTGACATTTTTCTTCTGTGCCTTCTCTCTCCTATTTTGGTCGTGAAAATGCGACATGTCGTGAAATCGTGACATTTCTCTTCTACGCCTTCTCTCTCCTATTTCGGTCATGAAAATGCGACATGTCGCGAAATCGTGACATTTCTCTTCTGTGCCTTCTCTCTCCTGTTTCGGTCACGAAAATGCGACATGTCGCGATATCGTGACATTTTCCTCTACATATTTCTCTCTCCTCCTTGAGTCGCAAAAATGCGACATGTCGTGATATCGCGACATTTTCCTCCACATATTTCTCTCTCCTCCCTGAGTTGCAAAAACGCGACATGTCGCGATATCGTGACATTTTCCTCCGCATATTTCTCTCTCCTCCTTGAGTCGCGAAAACGCGACATGTCACGATATCGCGACACTTTTCCTGTCGCGATATCGCGACACCAAGGCAAAACACTTAGAATTTTTTTTTTGTTGATGCAAGATTGCTCTACTGCCACTGGATGCTCCTACATCAAAGTAAGGTTATCTTTGGGGTATTTTTTGACCTATTATATCACCTTATAACTTCATAAAAACATCACCATTAGATCAGGGCTAGAAAAGAGATTTAAAACGAGTACAAATATTCTTATATTTGGATATATATTATGGTGAATTGACCCTAAGAAGATTTCAAAAGCAGCACATTTAGGAGATCCAAGGATAAGATCTCACTATGAAACTTCTATAGTTGAATATTGAAGAGGTTCAGGAAGGTCTCATTGAATATTTTGATGCTGCAAGTTTGAGGATCTTAGAGAGGTCTCAAGGAGAAACAAGAAGAAGGCTTGGTGAGCCTCATTGAAGGAGTTCCCAAAAGAACTCATTAGAGAAATTACTACCAAGGAAGAAGCTAAGGAGTAGGGACAATCATCGCCATCCGATGACAAGCCCAAAGGAGAAGGTTTGGCAAGAAGATTTTCAAATCACAAGGTAGTATGGAATATATATCAATATTGATAAGAATGTTTGAGGAGGAAATCTAGTTTGAAGTTAGAATTTGGAAAATAAAATGAGATAAAAAAACTGTCAAATCTGAGAGATTTGGGGGCCATCATTGAAGGGTTCTTGAGTAAAAATATCAGATGTGATTTGGGGGAGGATCCTACCAAATTTTTGGGATTCAAGGACATCGTTTTAGTGAAGGTATTGACTGTTGTACAATCTAAATTTTTTTATATTTGAGGATAGAAAAAGGTAACAATTTGGGCAGCATTAGTGGTTGCTAAATATCAGAATTCAGAGGTACATCCTAAAGGAGCATTTAAGCCATCAAGTTATAGTATTGGGCAACATATTAGTCAAGTATTGAAGCTACAAAAAGGTGAGCAAGTGAGCTATTTTGGACAGCCTAGAAGAGCTGCAATAACATCTACAAAAGGCAACAAATTTAAGTGACTAAAGTCACTATCATCATCATCATATACAAGGAAAAATGTATGCAACAAAAAGGTGCAAAATTTCATTAGTTGAGCTTTATATATTTGGATTTCTATTAATTTTTTAAAGCACCAATTACAAAGTTTAAAGGTTGCATCAAAAGTTACATTTCAAGTCTTCAATAGTAGTGCAAAATTTATAGTTTACAAGTATCAAACCTGCACATAGAAGAAAATAGAAGTTAGATATATTTTGAGAGAAATAAACGTATCAACATTATATTGCTTATTCTAATAAAAAAAGTTTATAAATTTGCATAAATCTATAGTGCAAATATTTTATTGAAAATCTTGGATTGATAAGTGAAAGAATAGCCAAGCAAGGAAGATATTGCCAAGGATTAAAGGCAATAATAATATCAGTTTTATCTCAGCCAAACAAGGAAGTTGAAGGTAGTTACTTGCAAAATATTGTGGCAAAGGAGTAGCCACCAAAAAGGTTAAGTATTACCTCCAAAATTTGGAGAAGAAAGTCAGCATATTAAGGCAAAATAAAATATTGAAAGGGAGAAAAAAATCCAAGTCTAAGGTGCAATTGAATGCCACATTTCCAAAAGAATTATTTAGGTAGATTTGAAGAGTAAAAATAATTTTTGAAAGTTGTCTTGGACAACATAATCAAATAGAAAAACTATACAATTGAAGCCTATAGTTTGAGTGAGTTAAAGGCTCATCTTAAAAGGACTCTACTAGCGCTATTAATAGGTATTTTGGACAACAATAGAGAAATATAGCAAGGTCTCAAAATGGAAATCCTACAACATCCTAAAAGAAACACTCAATAAGAATTAAGAAGAACCATCCAAAGGCTAAAAAATATAGTTATCTAAGGTGTTTATGTAGACACCTAAAATGCGTCATGTCGATGGCGACTACTCATATGGACATGCTACAAGACCATATGGAAGATCTTGGACAGACTCCAAGATAGAGCAGTGGTCCTAACCACTCAATTTGGGCTCCTTGGCCTAATTAGTCTGAACCATAGCCCAGACCTATGGTCTATAGTATGAACCATGGTTGACACCTATGGTTTATAGTCTGGACCGTAGTTGTAACCTATGGTCTTAACTGAAGTTCAGTTGGCCTTCATCTGAGCCAAATCAGTTTGAACGGCCATTTGTTCTAGAAGAAGGTGGTTAAAGGATGGAAGCTTCCAATCCAACTATCCTAACCACCCCTTCTTGATCTTGGCTTCTCCATGAAGCCACCCCTAGCCCTTGGGTAATCCTATAAGTACCCCTCAAAAATAGGGAAAAATATAGAGAGATGAGATAGCACACTTGAGCAGCGAAGCCCTATCAAATTGTACACTCACTTGAGAGTACTGAGAGAGATTTATTGCCAACCCCTTTGCTAATTCGTCAACCATCATGACAATTGTGCCATGGATGCCCTAAGGAGCTAGAGAGCCAAGAAACGCTAACTCGGGCATACGGAGGCCCAATTCAATGATTCAACCACCAAAACTATCAGAGGACATTGAAGGTGACCCTTGAACATCAATTGGACAAGGAGGTCAAGCCCACAACCCTTGAATTTGGAGGGCAAACCACTTGGTTGCTCATCGTGGCTTTCAGCCATGGTTTACAGTGCAGACCGCTAATCAGAGCTGCGGTTTGCAACAGAGGTGACTTCTCCTTATTGTTCCACTTCCAGTATGCTTAATTAGATTACATTTAGCATTTTAATGGTTTAGTTAGGAATTTAGAGACTTTTGACCGGCATAATTAGTGTTTTTACTAACTTGTTTTCATTATGGTAGTTTAGACATTAATGGCTTCTTTCCATGTTATAATGCTTCATTTCAAGTAATTGATGCCATAGATTGATAGTTGTATTTCTTGTTCATATATTTCCATCAATCTTGATAGGATTTGTGCATGTTTAGCATAGTTTACGCATTTTCTTGAATTCATGTCATTATGCTATTTCCATGCTATTTGTCTTTAAAGGGCCTCATCATGAGAGGTTTCCTATGCTTTTGACATTCTTGTGTTGTTTCTTGATCATAGGAAACAGGTTTTAAAGGAGCTACAATCATTCAATTCCTTCCTCAACACGAAGAAGAGGGTCTACTCCACCCTAGAGCAGTTCGTGTCATCCCGAAGGGCACTTTGAAATCACACCTACCCTTGAGAGGGAAACAAAACACCTCCTATTGTAACAATTGTATCAAGATGATTATCCCTAAGAGGGATGTACTTGTAATTTGAGCTTGGCATTGAAATATAATGGAATAAAGCATCTTTTATTGATCATTTCATTGTCAATTTCTTGTTCTTGTATGCATCTTGTATTTTTTTTATCAATTCTTGCAATAGGATACATTAGGTGTGAGCCTTTTTGGTGGTTACAGAAGGCGATCACGGTGGCACCCCACAAAAATAGACATCTGACTGTGTTTCTTGTGCTTTTGGAATTGTAGGTACAGACCGCAGCTATCAACTATGGGCCAACAACTGAACCATAGGTTCAACATGCGGTTTATAGTCTGAACCATAGACCAGACCTGTAGTTTACACTTGACAACACAGACAACAAAAATTAGAGTGCAGATCAACTCAAGACCTGAGGTAGGCCCTATTTTCCACTCTCTGTTTCTTTTTTACTCTCTGTGTTTTTATAGAATGCTTATTTTGAAATGAAATTAGGAAAAGCAAATTAAGAAAAAGGGAAATTAATCATGTCCTAGTTCATTTAGCATTTGCATCTGTAGAAAGGCGTTGCTAGGAACAGTGGATCTCTGATTGCAATCTGCCCTAGAATCCAGCATGCTTGATAGAATTTGTGTGTTTGGTTTGCATGTTGAGGCCCAAGTAGTGGTCATTACCATCGTAATATGCATTGTCTAAAAGAGCATCTAGAATAGCTTGCATTTTTTGAATTTGAAACGTTCTTTCATTTGCATAGCATATAGAAAATGAGCATGAGTGCTATATGATGCATTTCTTTTATGTATATTAAAACGAACCACACACACCACTTGGCACTTAAACGCTAGTGATTTGGGCTTGACATCCAACCACTAGTAGGGTTCAATGACGGTGGGCGTCATTTCCATCCGTTGGCCCAAATCCTACGTACCCTTTGTTATTAGACCAATACCGGATCCAAGAACCTTTCGTACCCTAGAAAATTTGCATGTATTCTCTTTGGAGGGTATAACACTGACTGGGGGAAAACGGGTGAGGATATGGGAGGACCTGTGCTCCCTGACCATGTGTGGGCTTCATTACCACACATTATAGGTTGGATTACACGACTTGGAGTTCATAGCCAAGTTGTCGAGCTACGAGTATACAAGTGAAAGCCAATTTAATTGAGAATATCATCCAACGCTTTTCAAAACACGATAAGGAGTTCTATACTGATACAAAAAATCATTGAAACAACATCAAATAGTTTAGGGCTCACTTTTAAAAATTAATACGAGATAAACACTATTGTATACCTTGTTTGTGTAATAAAGAATAAATTTAGACACTAGGTACACTATGGTGGAGACACGGGGTGGTCGGCAAAGGCATAAGCCTAAAGCCAATGACCAAGCCCCAACTGATTCACATCAGCAGCACATGTCGAGTCCTCGCCCACGTGTGCTTCCTGAACATCATTCGATAAGCATTAGAGGAGATAACTCGACACGAGGGGAACTTACTGAGCATACCCCTACTAGAGGAGTTTATGTGCATTCTTCTAGGCACAGGATAGATCAGGGAGCCTCTCAGCATGAGAGTGTTCCACTCGAAAGCCATTACCGAGACCGCATTGCATGCACATCTATGGGATCGACCGAAGAGTACATTATACAGGGGTCTAAGCTAGTACCCCTATGACATAGGTCTACAGGAGGATCCATGGCTCCACCTTCGAAGTATAGACGGGATCGAGATCCACCCATTCAGGGGCATTCGGATAGGGTCACCATTGAGCATAGGCCTATGCAGACTCCCACATGTAAAGAACATAGAAATATCACCATTGACATGGCTAAGGTGGGAGCCAATGGCACACCACCACACGAGCGATGGAGATCCAGATAGTTGGATGGCTTGGGTAGCATCCTCGAGCAGCTAGGCTATAAGCCTTTAGCTCCGCCCACTCGTGCCCCGAGTGAGCATAGTAGGGGTTCTATAAGAACTACTAGAGAACATGGAGAGGCTTCTAAGCACCCTCATGTGATCCATCCACCATCCACGCATGGTGGCATAGAGCATAGAGTTCAGTAGGACACCAATGTCATCTTTATAGACAAAGGTAAAAGCATCGTAGATCAGTCAGATGGGTACAAAACCCATAAGGTCGCTCGCATAGAGCATGCATACCAGAGGCCTATCATGGCCAATGACCTTGATAGATCGCATAGGCTGGTATCTAAGTAAGGATGATAGCTTCTCCAAGATCAATTGGAGGATGCTCTCTTAGAAAGACAGTGCATTGAAGATGAGAATATTCAATCGCAGAGGCTCATTCGACAGAGACTATATGAGCAGCGCATGCATGAAGAATGCATCCTTACCCAAAAGGAGCACGTAGAGCAAGAAGATAGGCTAGCCAGGGTTGGTCTATATACTCATGTCGAGAATAGAGAGTGCATCCAAAGAAAGGCTTTCTTGCAAGCCGATGCATAGCAGGAGCGCAGGGATGCTCATACTCATATTAGCACCCAACAAAGGGAACGACCACCACCATTCGAACATGAGGGGCAACAACAATATGAGGAAGAAGAGGGAGCGAGAAATAATCAAGAATATCCTGAAGAATCCCTAGTCGAGGAGGAGGAGGAGCAACGACCCCCACCTTGATAGAGGAAGAATGTACCTTCGAGACCACCCTCACGTCAGCTTAGGGAGGAGGACTTCTTATCCTTAGAGGCCTACAAAGCCCTAGCGACTAAAGTGAAGGTGATCGAGAGGCAAGGCATGGTTGTTCAAAATCCGACCTTAAGAAATATTCACAATGAGCCTCTAGACCCCTTGATACTTGCTCCTACCTATCCTGAGCATTTCATTATGCCTAGGCTAGACAAGTTTAAAGGTGACAAAGATGCATAGGAGCACGTCACGGGATTTTTGGATGCCTGTTTCCAAATAGCTAGCAATAATACCTTACTTCTGCACACGTTTGTCATGATGCTCTTAGGCCCAGCCCGAGAGTGGTTCAACCAGTAGAAGAGGTATAGTATTACCAGTTTTGAGCAACTGGTAGATGCTTTCCTTGAATGCTTTTCTTTCGAGCATCAAGAAATAGGTAAACCTTTCCGATTTGGTTGCGCTAGCTCAGCATGATGATGAGCCAATTGAGCAATACAGAAATATATGGAGGAGGTTAATGGTGAAGCTACCATTCCCTATTCCTACCATGGAATTAACCCAAATGTTCACTAAGAGTTGTGCCAAGCACATCTCGCTATTGTTGCAACTGCAGCAATATTCAACATTCGAGGAGGCTTTGGTGCAAGCCAAGGTGATTGAAGACATCAAGTTGTAGGAAGGCAACTTGAAGCTTAAGAGCAGGAAAGAGGGGCCAAATAAGAGCTCCACAAAGCATAAGGGCAAGCAGGCCCACATCAACCAAGTGGTGCTGAACCTCCAGAGAGAGGATAAAGGGCAGCAAAAGCAAAATTATCAGGCCCAACCT
Source organism: Wollemia nobilis (assembly GCA_028583015.1). Lineage (NCBI taxonomy): Eukaryota > Viridiplantae > Streptophyta > Pinopsida > Araucariales > Araucariaceae > Wollemia > Wollemia nobilis. The sequence continues at coordinate 67,299 of JAQPPZ010016964.1, forward strand.
CCTCCTATGCAATATGAAAAGTGCAACAATAACTATAAGGGCAAGAACAAAGAACAATGCCCACCTCACCAATTCACGCCTTTGACGGAATTGCTAACGTCGATATTCCACCAATTGTGTGAGGCCAAGGCAATAAGATTACCCAAAATCAATATGGTCGATCCAAATCAACCCAAGGCAAAGGGGTACCAGGATGACTTGTTTTGCATCTTTCACCGAGCGAAGGGTCATGACATCGAAGTATGTTGGTCCTTCAAGCATATCATGCAAAACATGATTGAGAAAGGAGAGCTTGTAGTGCCAAGTAATCCACTAGCACCTAACAACCAGAACATGGGGATCTACAAGAATCCACTTCCAAACCATGAGGCACCGCGCAACAACGTTGGTCACGTCAACCAAGTGCACGTCGAACCACCTACTCAAGGGTTCGTTGGTATGGTTAATGTTGTCACAAGGCATGGGAGGTATGAACAATTGAATCAACCATGTGCTCCCATAAGAATACAAGCCACATCGAATCAACAACCGGCATAGAATATTCCAGGCCCACCAATGAGACCGGTGGTGACCATACGGAGCAGGCTAGTCCAAAACCTGCAGATAGCTCCTGCAAAGTTGTCCATATATGAATTGATACAACAGTCCCCTAGGCACAGGGAGACTCTTATGGATATTTTGAGGTCTATTGAAGTACAATCCTAGGATGCTCAAGCATTCACAAATTTTTTGGGACATGTACAATAGTGCCAGGAACCAACGATCCAATTTTACGATCATGAGATCAGGATGGTTCCCACTGAGATGGCTAACCCATAGTTGCATATAATTGCATGTGTCAACCATGTGCCATTTAAAAGGGTTTTGGTTGACACTGGTTCATCGATCAACATCATAACGACCAAGGCTTTGAGTCCCTTGAAGCTACCAAAATCACACATCGTACCAACTGCATTCACGTTGAGAGTGTTTAACGATGCGTTATGTTCGACGGTTGGTACGATTGTCCTACCCATCCAAGTAGGCCTAAAGACCATCTCTATGATGTGTCATGTGATAGAAGGAGCCATGCAGTACAACATCCTTCTAGGGAGGCCCTGGATTCATGAGATGCATTGCGTTCCCTCGATATTACATCAGTGCATGAAGTACATTCATGAGGGACAAGTTCACGTGGTACCATTAGATGGAGAACCATTCAAATTTGTGAACATGGTAGATCTTCCAGGGGGTTTCATACTCCCGTCAATGCACCTAGATGTCCGGCCAGCATCATCGGCTAAGATTCCAGAAAGAAAGCAAAGGGTAGATGCTCAACCATCGATATCTATGTCACATAGATCTGAGCATACTACTGCTACTTCCTTAAGACCAACTGCATCAGCGATGCTTCGGGATGAGAGGAAGCAAAAGGTAAAAATGGGCAAGAGAGAAGAAAAGCATATGCCCGAGCCAGTCATCGAGGAGGCTCCCATCCCTATGGAAGTGGAGGAAGCCCAAGACATAGCCGAGGAGGTACCTCAGCCTACCTCACCTGCATCGTCAATAGGGTCATCCGCACCATGGGTGACTGTTCATCTAGCCACTGCAGGGCTTGGAGAGTACATTGTGCAAAATGTTACCTTCGGACCAATTCTAGAGACAACACAAGAGATGGGTCGCCCCCATGCTCACCAGTTTTTGGTTGGATCCATGGTTCCATTGGGAGAACCACCCAACCAGACAAACTTCATCTATGCGAGGCTAGATCAGCTTCCCACGCGTATGCCCATGGACGAAGATGATGATGAACCATTCACGGTGAATGTTCATTATCTATCAAACCCCGACTATGCCAGACATATTTTCGAGTTATATCATTGGCATGGGTATGACCTTGGTCTCTTCGAACAAGGACGTAGGACTCCGCTCGAACCACATTATCAGTTAGCAACTGATAGGTTCGGCCTAGGATTACAGATACAAGGACAAGATGACTTGCTCATAGCATCCTTAGATCGCTTGTACCTTAGCCTGGGGGATGACATGGATTTTAACCCATATCATCCTAATCCATCCAAATTCTGGAGGACTTACCCAATGGTATCTATCATCACCATTGAGCCACTTGAAAGAAATCATGAAGAGCTCCTAGAGCGTATTGATACAGAGTGGAACCCTAGAGGCAACCTGGGTCACCAAATCCGTAGTGCTACCAATGACATAGGTGTGCAGGGGCATAACCCCATAATTTTAGGTGATCTCGAGTCAGGAGATATTTATAGCGATGATGGAGAGGAGTCCACCTCCGAGATAAGTGGACCAAGTTATGATGCCAATAGTGAATCCTCAAACAATGATCAATCTGAGGAGTAAGCTGAGGGGGGCTATTTAATGCCTTTGTATGTGCATCACCTACTGCCTATAGAGTCGATACATGTTACCAAAGAGATCCTTCCCAACATTGATCATTCAGGGGAAGAAGCAGAGCTAGATTTCTTGGTGATGTCACACTTACGATATAATTATCTAGTTTATCTAGATAGTGATGACAACAATCAAGAGGTCAGATTCATGGGGCCGCACTTGCTAGAGCACCCCATAGGAGTAGGAGAGAATGATGGGTTTTGGTTGTCTGACAGTGATGAAGAAGATGAGTTAGAGAGGGCCTACCTTGGTCCTCCTTATTTGTGTTACCATCATCAACCCATCGACATAGATGAGGTCTATCATCAGTTACGTGTTGGTCCTCATCTGAGAGCAAGACGGTTAAACCTAGAGCAAATTTATCGGTTGGTTAATCCTCTTCCATCGACCTACATGGAGCTCCATGAGCCAAATGATCCTATTTTGTAATTAGTGCATAGGGAGGATCCAGTTGTTCGTAGTCCTCACAGAGAAGACCCCTTTGTGCCTGTGCCATTAGAGCCAGATCGTGGGTATGAGGACTGCATCGATTATATAGAAGTTTGTCCATGTGGTTCTGGAGGCCAATACCATTCCATCAATATGGTCTCCATTGATTTGACCACTCCACTCCGCAATCTAGTAGATCCGTCTAAACCATTGTATCTTAACAAAGATGCTATCAACTGGGATCACATTGATTCACCTATAGAGCCTGAAGATTTCTTCCCTAATGAAGAAATGTTGCAACCTTTCCATTTTGCGCCAGGCTATGCATACGATGTCTATCATGCCAAAAATTCTTCCAACACGTGGAACCTATCAACCCGATCGATGACATCCATTTGATTCCTACGCCTCATCAGCTTGAGGAGGGATCACATATGTCAGTAGAGGAAACCTTTGAGGTGGATATCAGTAATGATCCCACCAATGCAAAGAAGGTTAAATTTGGAGAGAGTCTCACTCTAGATGAGTGGGCCACCCTCATCCCTCTGCTGAAAGAGAGACCAAATCTATTTGCTTGGATGTACAAGGATATGCCAGGTCTAGACCCAAAATTGGTTACTCATAACCTTTCGCTAGATCTGACGAAGAAGTCGATCAAGAAAAATCTTAGAAAGATGCATCCGACAGTAGCCTTAATGGTGAAAGATGAGCTACAAAAGTTGTTGGATGTAGAATTTGTGATTTCCATCGACTATCCGGAATGGGTGTCCAATATGGTACCCATGGGAAAACTCGATGGAAGAATCCGTATTTGCATGGATTTTAGAGACCTCAATAAGGCAACACCCAAAGATTCATTTTCGTTGCCTAATATCGATGCTCTTGTGGATGCAACTACAGGTCATGAAATGCTCTCCTTAATGGATGGTTTTTCTAGTTACAATCAAATTTGGATTAAACCCAAAGACCAGCATAAAACCACATTTATAATGCCATGGGGAACATTTTGCTATAAAGTTATGCCATTCGGCCTCAAAAATGCTGGTGCAACATACCAATCAGGCCATGACATACATTTTTCATGACTATATGCATAAAATCCTAGAAGATTACATGGATGACTTGTTAGCCAAGTCATTGCTACGTATTGAGCATGTGGAGGTCTTAAGGAAGGTCTTCGATCACCTAATAGAGTATAATGTTAGGTTGAATCCTAAGAAGTGCGTATTTGGCGTAACTTCTGGTAAGCTATTAGGATTCATCATCTCAAATAGAGGCATCAAAGTTGACCCAGTGAAGGTCAAGGCTATCTTAGAAATGCGTCCTCCCTCCAATATTAAAGAGTTAAGAAGCCTTCAGGGCAGAGTAGCATCGATAAAGCGATTCATCACTCAGTTATCAGATAAATGTCGACCCATGAATCGACTTCTACACAAGGGGGTCCCATTCAATTGGGATGAGGATTGTCAAGCAACTTTCACTGAAATAAAGCAATACCTAGTGACGTCGCCAGTGCTAGCTCCACCAAGGCCAGATGTGTCTTTTTTGCTATATATATCGATGATCGACTTTGCATTAGGGACCATGTTAGCCCAAAAGAATGTGCAAGATAAGGAGCAAGCCATATATTATATTAGCCGAACCTTGGTGAGTTACGAGCTAGGGTATGCATATGTGGAAAAACTATGTTTAGCAGTAGTGTTCGCTACAAAGAAATTGTGGCACTATATGTTGAGTCATACAACATATGTTATATCAAAACAAAACCCTTTATAGTACATGATGAGTAAGACGTATCACAATACGTGTACTATGAAGTGGATCATGCTATTGATAGAATTTGATCTAGAATTCATAAGCCAAAAGTCCATTAAGGGATAGGTCATAGCTGATCAATTAGCTGAGGCACCGTTGTCAAACAGTAGGCCTCTAACCATAGAGCTTCCAGACGATGCAGTCTTCATCGTGTCTGAAGCTCCCAAACCCGAAGAACCAGAGAACAATGCTGATATGACTCTGTTCTTTGATGGTTTGAAGTGCGAGCAAGGGGGTGGTGCCGGAATAGTGTTTTTCACATCACAAGGAGCTCCAATGCCCTTGTCATTTAAATTAGATTTTTTGTGCACCAACAATAATGTTGAGTATGAAGCCCTATTGCTAGGGCTCAACATAGCCATCGCCATGAATATTAAAATATTAAACATCTTTGGTGACTCTTTGCTCATAGTAAATCAAGTCAAGGGGCTCTTTCAATGTCGATGTCCCATACTAAAAGCCTATAAAGATCTTGTAATCACGTATTTAGCTAAATTGGAATGGTATGACATCGAGGCAATCCCTCATTCATCAAACAGGTTTGCAGACACCATGGCATCTTTGGGATCCTTAATCCCTCAGAATCCATCTGCTGATTTCACTACCATTCATGTTAAAATGCTCTCGCATCCTGCAGTGGAGTGAGAAGCCTTTGACAATAAAATGTCAGTCAATATGATTAGCGTAGAACCAAAAGTTGAATGGTTCTGTAGAGCTAAAGACTTCTTGAAGAAGGCACCCTGGGGGTCATTAACCTCTCAGAGTTCGACGGGAGTGGTACTACCATTCACCATAAGGTTGTTTCCCAGTCTGCATTTGCAAAAGTAAATACGCAGGGGGAGCAAGTCATCTTAGTAGTCAAAGCTGAGATTTATCAAAACTGGATGTCACAAATTAAAGACTTCCTAAAACTTAGTATGATCCCAGAGGGACTGTCACGTGCCGCAAGATGCACATTTAAACAAAAAGTGACAAAATATGTCTTAATAGGAGACATCTTGTACCGACAAAGTTACGATGGAGTTCTCCTTCATTGCTTAGAGCCCCAAGAGGCATCATGGGTAATTTTGCAAGCTCATGATGGTACATGCGGTGGCCATTTCAGCGGCATGGCCATCATCAAGCGCATCCTTTGAATGGGCTACTATTGGCCCACTATGGAGGAGTGCAATGTGTATGTCAAGAAATGCATCAAATGTCAGCATCATGCTAATCTTATGCACTTGCCATCATAGGCCTTATAGCCCATTCAAGCGGCTTGGCCATTTTCTCAGTGGGGATTAGATCTTATAGGCAAGATCTCTCCCCCATCATCAGGTCGACATACATTCATAATCATGACTACTGAGTATTTCACAAAGTGGGTGGAAGCAATACCCTTAACAATGACAACTAGAGCTCGTATAGCAGAGTTTATACTGGAGCATATCATAAGTCATTTTGGGATTCCATCCAAAATAATATCGGATAATGGAACGTCATTCAAGAACAAAATTGTGAGGGCTTTGACATCTAAATATAGAATCAAACATAGTTTTGTGACTCCATACTATCCACAAGCAAACGGGTAGGCTGAAGCTTCAAATAAGATAGTGGTGGCCATCTTGAAAAATATGGTCCAAGAAAACCACAAGGACTAGCATATCCAGCTATCCCTTGCATTATGGGCTTATAGGACTAGTATTCGGATGCCCACTAGGGCAACGTCATTCTCACTAGTATATGGCGTTGAGGCCATTATGCCCTTGGAATTAGAAATTCCAATGATGTGCATCGCATTGAAAGAGTTCATCGATGATGACACCGTGCGACAAGCTCGATTGGATCAACTGATGCTGCTTGATGAACATCGCATGAATGCCCTGGAGCATCTCCATATTTATCAGGAGTGACTAAAATGAGCTTACAATATCAAAGTCCACCAGAGAGACTTTGAAGTTGGGGATCTTATCTTGAAAGAGAACCAACATAACTCTAATTTGTTGCTAGATATGCGAGACAAATTTATGGCTAATTGGCTAGGACCTTACATCATATCTGAAAATATTAGTCTAGGTACCTATCACCTAACATCGCTAGGAGGTGTTGAAGAGCTTGAACCTCTCAACATCATCCATATTAAGGCATTTTATGCTTGAGAGCATAGTAAAAGGCTTCGAGGGTTTGCTTAAAACCGCTCGGTCAATCCCTAAAGGCTCCGAGGGTTGGTTCAAAACTGCTCGGTCATCCTAAAAGGCTCCAAGCTCTTTCATGAGTAGTTTGGTCAATAAAAAGCTCCAAAGGCATCTGTAAGCCCTTTGGTCAAACCCAAAGGCTCCGAGGGTTGCTAAAAATTGCTCGGTCATCCTAAAAAGCTCCAAGCTCATCTATGAGTAGTTTGGTCAATCAAAAGGCACCAAGAGTTTCTGAAAAACTGCTTGGTCAACCCAAAAGCTCCAAGGATTCTTAAAAATTGCTTGGTCATCCCAAAAGGCCCCAAAGGTGCTCATAATCCCTTTGGTCAATCCTAAAAGCCCCAAGGTTTCCTAAGAATCGCTTGGTCAATCTAAAGGCTCCGAAGGCATGTACTCACCGTTTGGTTAGATATGAGGCTCAAAACTCATAAAAATTATAAAATCAATAAAATCCAAAAAAAATGGTAAAGCATAAAATACAAAAACATCTGCATTTGTAGTTGAATTTTGCATTCTCATTTTGCATTCACTCATGCATCCACTGCATTACTGCATTGCATATAGGCATTCATCATCCATTGCATTCCATAGTAGGAGGGATTATGTTTGTCAGTCTTACAAACGACACCACGTTTGTGTCTAAATCATGCATCTCTGCATTTATCATGATCCATCATTCATGTGAGTAATTGTGTTTCTCAACACAGCCCATAATGTTGCTATGGAGATATACTAGGATTTTTTGGTCACTCAACCATACCTAGAGGTCTTATCAAGAGTTGGTAGAAAGCTTGCTTTGCTTTTGTAGCTGAGGTTCAGTTAGTATAGCCCTTAGCATATCAGAATCCTATCACTAATCAACAAATTAAACAATCCTAACAAGGACTAGGGGAAGATGAAAGTCATGAAGCAGGACCGGGTATCCTGAGGTGAAAAGAGTTATTCTTGCTTATCCCTCTATGCGGACGGTATGGGAAATGTTGGCAGTTGGCAAAAGGATAGGTTAGTTCCCTATTTAGAATCCCTTTCTTACGATAAAATGAGCAATATCCCAAAGTGATATCCCACATCAATCCTCAAGATTGATACCCTAGATCGATATCATAGATCGACTTCCCATATTGATATCCCATATTGATATCATAAGATCGATATCCTCAATCGATATACCAAAAACAATTTTCCCAAGTAAATCCCCCAAAGGAAAGTTTTTGAAGAAAATTATCACATGTGAATGCCGAAAAGTGAAGATCAAATGAAGATCAAAAAATAGACTCAAAATCAAGGTGAAGATCATAAATCAAGTTAGAGTGGAGATCAAATGAAGATCAGAAATCAAAAGTTTGAGGGGAGATCAAATGAAGATCTAGAGACAATTTAGAATGAATATGGAATTGACTCCCTTGCTTCACCACATATGAGCAAGTATCCCAAAAATTGAAGGATAGAAAGGAATGAGCCTGAATCCCTAGAATTGTCGGCACTACTATACCTTACGCATGATGATATGTCTGATACACTTGCATCTCGCTCGTGGGTAGACCAATGTTTGAATGTGGAAGAGCTAGCTTCAGGTGTCCTGCATTGCCTAGTGCCTTAGTCCAACTAAAATCTAAACTTGGGATTGGATAAGACATTTGTGGAACCCCTATCTTAGCAATGGGCTGAAAGAATCCTACCTAAAAATCGGGGAATGCTCGTGTCTTATCTTAAATATACTCATGTGCACACATAGGGATAATGAACAGTTAGGGCCTATCCTAGCAAAAGCCTTGCATCTCAGAAGTCTAGTATGGTCAGTATACAACTTTTGATAAGTCAACTAGGGTGTTTGAGTCTCATGGAAAACCTCAAAATCTCTCTAAAAAGCAACAAATGCTAAAGGCATAAACCATCAAATGGTAAAAGTCATTACAAATCATCAAACTGCAAAGTATCGAGTCCATGATACATCATCATATAAAGCACAATAAAGATATAGGATAGATACCGGATGGATATTAGAAATAATATTTAGACGACCACTGACTATATCGTGCATATTTTTCAAATTTGCAAAGGAAAATAGGATGACACATTATATCATTCGCATCATAAAACCGCATACCATTGCATTTCATATATGGGTGATTAATTGATCAAATTCTTATCTCAAGGATTTTCAATTACATTCATGATTTTTATACATTCTGTGGTGTCATCCATTAGATTGATAAACATAATTGCATTCATTCCTTATGTTTTAAGTGATTAAAGCATACAAGTTCATTTACATTAGATTACCATCATGTAAATAATGCATTACATACATCGCACATCTAAGCATCTAGATCACTGCATATCATCATCATCATAAATTAAATAGCTATCTAGTGCATGTCATCCATACATCACATCATATAGCATCAAATTAACATAAGCATTGCATCCATGTGCATAACATAAATAGAAAATTAAACATACACAAGTACACATAATGAGTCATAAATGATCAATCTCATATATATGTGTCCAACAGAGTACATCAAGAGTACAAAATACCCATAGGCTACAATCGTGTAGGTCCTAGACCTTACACCAAAAATGATACATATGCAAAAATGTAGCCTAGATCTGGTAGAGCCCTAGCTCTGGCCCTCTCCCCTATACTGGAGCTCTCGTCGCCTCCCTCAGCCCTATGCTCTAGAGCTTGCTCTACAGTAGGCTCTAGTGCTTGCTCTGTGCCCTACTGAGGGCCATATGTGCCACCTAACCCAAAGAGGCCTAGCACACGGGAAACTGGTATGTCTATGCGGCTAGACCTATGACTAGAGGTCGCACCCGTCTCCCTGTGACTCCTGTGAGAGCTACCTCCATGTGTGCTAGAGGACCTATGTGTCCTCTTTGTCCTATGGATCCGTTGGCTGGAGCTCATCGTGGACTATCCTGTAGTCCTAGACCTGGTCCTCTAAGACCCCATAGCATGTCTATCCTCTAGCACCTCCAAGCCCCACAATCTGATAAAGCCCTCTAGCTAGGAGATGTGAGCTACCCTCGCATCACAAAGGTCATTTCCCTCCTCTACAAGGGAAGTGAGTCACCTAATCTCTATCATAGGATCACCACCTCCTAGTAGTATAGCTGATGGTGCCACTAGTGGTGCCATGATAACCTGAGATGAGGTGGGGTATCCTCTGTGAGCCTAGGACTAAGCCAAGTCCCTCTCTGCTATAGTCGTAGCTCGCCATGCCTCTGATATATGTAATGAGCTAGTCAGCTCCTAAATTTGACCCTCTACTACTGTGGCATGAGTCGTGGCACCTATGAGCTCCTCCTAGATCTGCTACTGCTACCTCTCACTATGAGCTAGCTTCACCTCTAACATGGCGATGCTAGTGTCCCTCTACAGCATCTGAGTGTGGAATCACCCAACCTGGCTCTACAGATATGCTACCTGGGCTAGCATTTGGCCCACCTCACTATCCGAAGGCACCTCACCCTCATCTAGTACCTCCTCCTCGATATCCATGGGGGGTGCATCTCCTACTGTAGCCTCTGCCCCCTAGTCACCCCTAGTCCATGGGCGCACATTGCGCCCCTGTGGATCAGCCTCCACCTCGTCATCAACCCGACCGAGGGGCCCAGATCCCTACCACTGTAGTAGTGACCACCAAGCATCATAAGCAGGAGTAGTCCCAACCACAGAAACCCTTGACTCCTAGAAATCATCAGCCGCATCCCCTAGTGTTGTCGGATGTACCCACTGTAAACCTGTCTCTAGGGCCAACCACCTATAGATGATCGGCAACTCTAGTATGTCCTGAACTAAGCCAAACTACCATAAGACACGAGAGTAAAAATGGTACTCCATGATCTCATCCTTGCGGCCCAAGAGCCACCTATCCCGATGAGCCTGATGCAACCACTCATCAACCTCTCGACCATGCAAGGCACCCCATGTATGGGCGCCACTCTATATCGTCGAGCCTCAATCCCATAAATCTACTAATGTAATGACCGATGTCCCTTGCATGGGACCTACTCTAGAACCCCTCCTCCTCATGGGGCCAACAAGTTGCGTAGCACTGATGCGCATCATCAATGGTAGTAATCTCAAGTGGTAGCTCTCTAGGATGCTCAATGCGGATATGCTGCCAACCCTAGATCTGTAGTAGTAGGCTATAGTTGATGCCTACCCAACTTCTACAAGTCACCTGATACAGCTCTTGATAGAGCTGGCACAATAAAGTGCTCCCCTAGGCTAGGAGCAGTGGTCGATGGATGGTGCTCTAAACAACCCTCCTGATGCTGGCAAGAAGGTTCCAGGGGATCCTCATGCCCGAGGAGTCTAGAAGGACTATCTGCACGACCAGGTGCATGAAGACTACCTCTATAATAGAGAAGATGCACTCCCCCTGCTAGTAGTCGATGTGTACACCTCCATGATCCATCTTCCATTGGGCCTCATCGCTTCGATCGTCAAAGATAGCATCACAGACAACCTTCTTCCTCCGAGAGGAAGAGGAGGTGATGGCCTCGCCATCAATAGGGATCCTAAAGATCCGATAGACGTCCTCCAGGGTGATGGTCATCTCACCCATCGACAGATGAAATGTGTTGGTTTGGGCATTCCAACTCTAGGCCAACGTGGTCATATATGTTGTATCTACCCTAATCATGGGTAGATCCAAGACATAGCCAAAACCAATGGCTCCGAACCACTCTCGCTCCCCCATAGTAAGATATCTACGAAGAGTGCGAAGTATGTCTAGCTCTCGGGCCCTAGAAGTCAATGACTAGAAATAAATAATGCATAAGAGAAAAATCTAACTAAAACAAGAAAAAATAGATAAAAATGACCTTAAAAATGTCAAAAACATTCAAAAACTAATAAAAAGATAAAAACATGTCACAAAGCATTCAAAAAAACCAAAAAAATCAATTAGGCAAGTCATAATTGCATTAAATAACATTAATTACCTATTAAACCTTAGAAAATTAAAAATTTAATAATTTTTTTCTAAAGTCATCGAATCGCGAGTCAACCCTACGGTCCGCATGCGGTCAAAAATTGACCATTGGAATTTGAATTCCAACCGTAGCTACCAACTGCAGCTCTAGGATCGAGACCCATTTCGGGTCCCTTCCTAGCCTAGCTAGCCAAAAAAATAAAAATCTAACCTAGCCTAGTCTACGGTGAGGTTCGTTGCCAACAATTTAGTGAAGTTCATTAACCCATTTCTTAATGCAGTTTATTTTTAGTTGGTAATGAGTGCGAGGACTCGGTTTCGAGTTACCTTGCCCGCACCGTGGCCTCTGCTAGTGGATGGCTATCCCGGGTCCGCCATCAGGGTACGAGTGCAATTTGAGGTCAAGTTTGGTAGTGTTCCGGATCAAGGAATGTCTCTCACCTCTCAGAGCTCTCTAAAATGCAGTTATGTGAATGAAAATAATGAAATTTTCAAAGTGGGAAAACTATTTATAGTTTCCCCTAATTTCGATGGACCGTAGCCCCGACCTACGGTTCCCAAATTGGAAATTTTCAACCATAGACCCTAGCCGCGGTTTGCAACCAACATTAAATGCACTCAAACCCCACCGTGGGAAGGTCTAAAATGATAAATTAATGACTCCTAATGGATCAAATTTCAAAAAAGAGCAATCAATGTTGCAAATTTGGTGATGTTCAAAGCACCAAGATCGATCAATAAATCAAAATTAACAAAAAAATCAAATAATTAAAAATCCAAATGCGCCTCGTATTCAGTACTTTACCCTATACACTTGGCGGTTGCAGTGACTTGCGATCCATGCAATCCAGCAAGATGAGTAAATTACCATAAGGACATTTGGGGAAAAAATTGTCATCCTTGATCTGATATGCTTCTTTTCAATCCCTAAGAAGGCCTTTGAGGCTGGACTACTCCACGGGAACGAGGCGTTGCATGTCATTTCCTCTATGACATATTTTCAGAAAATCATCGATAACTTGATTCAACACAAATCTAATTGGATTTGTATCATTTTGATTCCCTAAGACGGCTATTGTAGCCCGACTGCTCCATGGGATAGGAATGTGCAATTACTATTAACAGTTGGAATCATAAGCTGAACTAGGCTTAGCCAAGTAATTAAATGCTCAAATCTAAATTTGTTCAGATCATTCATTGTGGTCAAGTGACCTCGTCACTTCATACATTGTCATTACCCTCATCGACTCATCACTTGAGGGGGTAGTCATAATATCAAATCATAATCAAAATCAATAGAAGATCCCAGAGATCGTAGATCCCTTGATCTTGTCAAAAAAAATTCATCCTTGCGAATCATTGTCAACAACTATCATAAGCTTACCCCTTTGCTTGGGGTAAATAGAAAATATGATAATTAGTTTGTAACTCTCATCCTTTTGGTTATATAGGCCTAACTCCTATTGTAGCACCAAAGCTACTCGAATGTCTGATGACGAGTGCAAACTCTTTCAAGTTTAAGCCTCCAAAGAGTTGGAAGCAATGATTCCAGGATGCACGTCCTTTTGCTGGACAAGAGGCATCTAATGTTGATCCGACTAATGATCATCATAGAACCTTTGACATCATTTTAGGAGGTCTATTTTTGCTCACGTGTTGTTCGATCTCACAACACATCTCAAAAGGGGCATCTGTAGACACCTAAAATGCGTCATGTCGATGGTGACTACTCATATGGACATGCTACAAGACCATATGGAAGATCTTGGATAGACTCCAAGATAGAGCAGTGGTTCTAACCACTCAATTTGGGCTCCTTGGCCTAATCAGTTTGAACCGTAGCCCAGACCTATGGTCTATAGTCTGAACCACGGTTGACACCTATGGTTTATAGTCTGGACCACAATTGTAACCTACGGTCTTAACTGAAGTTCAGTTGGCCTTCATTCGAGCCAAATCAGTTTGAATGACCATTTGTTCTAGAAGAAGGTGGTTAAAGGATGAAAGCTTCCAATCCAACTGTCCTAACCACCCCTTCTTGATCTTGGCTTCTCCATGAAGCCACCCCTAGCCCTTGGGTAATCCTATAAGTACCCCTCATAAATAGGGTAAAATATAGAGAGATGAGATAGCACACTTGAGCAATGAAGCCCTATCAAATTGTACACTCACTTGAGAGTACTGAGAGAAATTTTTTGCCATCCACTTTTCTAATTCATCAACCATCATGACAATTGTGCCATGGATGCCCTAAGGAGCTAGAGAGCCAAGAAATGCTAACTCGGGCATACGAAGGCCCAATTCAATGATTCAACCGCCAAACCTATCATAGGACACCGAAGGCGACCCTTGAACATCAATTGGACAAGGAGGTCAAGCCCACAACCCTTGAATTTGGAGGGCAAACCACTTGGTTGCTCACCATGGCTTTCAGTCATGGTTTATAGTGCAAATCGCTAATCAGAGCTGTGGTTTGCAACATAGGTGACTTCTCCTTATTGTTCCACTTCCAGTATGCTTAATTAGATTACATTTAGCATTTTAATGGTTTAGTTAGGAATTTAGAGACTTCTGATCGACATAATTAGTGTTTTTACTAACTTGTTTTCATTATGGTAGTTTAGACATTAATGGCTTCTTTCCATGTTATAATGCTTCATTTCAAGTAATTGATGCCATAGATTGATAGTTGTATTTCTTGTTCATATATTTCCATCAATATTGATAGGATTTGTGCATGTTTAGCATAGTTTACGCATTTTCTTGAATTCATGTCATTATGCTATTTCCATGCTATTTGTCTTTAAAGGGCCTCATCACGAGAGGTTTCCTATGCTTTTGACATTCTTGTGTTGTTTCTTGATCATAGGAAACAGGTTTTAAAGGAGCTACAATCATTCAATTCCTTCCTCAACGTGAAGAAGAGGGTCTACTCCACCCTAGAGCAGTTCGTGTCATCCCAAAGGGCACATTGAAATCACACCTACCCTTGAGAGGGAAACAAAACACCTCCTATTGTAACAATTGTATCAAGATGATTATCCCTAAGAGGGATGTACTTGTAATTTGAGCTTGGCATTGAAATATAATGGAATAAAGTGTCTTTTATTGATCATTTCATTGTCAATATCTTGTTCTTGTATGCATCTTGTATTTTTTTATCAATTCTTGCAATAGGATACATTAGGTGTGAGCCTTTTTTGTGGTTACAGTTTAAAGACACCCAATGAAGCACCACTACCACCAAAGTTATTGCCTACGTGGAGCATGAAAATCAGACCTACAAAAGGACAAATACAAGTGAAAGAATACAAGGATAGAGCAGACACCGTATTGCAAATGGTTTATCATAACCAAGAAAGAGTGATTACCATTGAAGCAAGCTGGAAAAGGATAGGTATTGACGTCCAATAGCACCATTGAAGATAGCTTGAGTACTCTTCACAAGGAGAAAACATAGATAGCAAGAAATATTATCAAGGAGTGAGTATTGGAAAAGCACAAAAAAGAAAATTGGACATGTCCAAAGTAGTTTAAAAGAATATAGAAATCTATCACCACATAGAAGGAGTGATTTCATGCACTTTGGAGGAAGAGTTCCATATTGAAGAGCAAGTTTGAGAATCCAATATTATATAATAATGTCTCATATTTGAAATTCTAGCAAAGATAAGTGAAATGAACACTCAACATTAGTGAAAAAGATAAAAATAACATTGATAATAGGCAGCAATCACCAAAAGAGAATGAATCAAGTACCATCTATCATAGGCATTGGGAGTAGGTGCAATAAGAACCATTTTTAAGAATATAGAAAATATAAGCACCACTTGGCACTTCCATTCCATAATACACCAAGCTTAAGAAGGTGCCCACATACATAACTTTTGAAAGATCAAAAGAGCATTAAAATCAAGTAGAAATTCATTATTTTGCAGAGCATGTAGAGTGAAAGAGAAACTAGAAAAGGAGACATGAGTACTCATCAGAGAAGGATAATATTTGGAGTGATTTCAAGGTACATATAGTACATGTGATATTCAAGGGAAAATAGTTTGTTTACAACACATATTTAGTAACCATTCGATTGGAGAAAGGAAGATAAACCAACCTATCTACAAGAAGGAGAAAGTGCACAAGCAAGGTGAAGAGTAACAAGAGTTATCAACCTTGAAAACAACATACATTCCAAGAAAATTGTAAACCAGAATCAAGCATCAAGAATGTGAGAAATATTCGTAGTCATATTGCAAGTTTGATATCAAGTGCATTATATATCCTAGATATATTAGTAATAGGAATAATAAGGTGTTAAAAGGAATCTCTAGATAAGATATTGGTTATATGAAAGAAAGGATTAAAAATAGAATCATTTAAACTATTTACATTTCTTCAAGAACATTTGGAAATATTAAAAATATAAGGAGATACAAGGATTAGAAAAATATAGTTTACAAACACTTAGTATTTCTAAAACTTCTAATTAGGGAGATATAAAGGATCATAATTCAACTGAATTTCTAGAAGTTTAGAAATCTATCATTGCATTAAATCATAGTTGAAGAGATTAAGATATTGAATGCATCAAAATTATAGTTGGAAGATTGAGACATAGACAATCCAACTAAAACTATTGAACTCTTATCTATGAAATTACATTTCTAAAATACTTTCTACAAATAGTTGGTTGCAAGTGATAGAAGTGAATCATATTTATAGCATATCTCATTACTAGGGAGCTATAAGGAAGACTACTACAAAGGTTAATACTACAAGACCCAAACCAAAAAGGAAGATAAATATGTCAACCTCAAAGAGTGAAGTAAACAATGATATGAACAACACCATTAGAAGGAAAAATATTAATGTTATTAAATCAGGAATCAAGAATCTACTGAATAAAACCGAGAACTTAGATCTTGGTTCAAGATTGATCTATAGTGAGGTGCTAAAATAATATTTCACTACTATGGAATTTTATCTGCATGTTAGGCTTATTGAAGCAATTGAAAATAAAATAAAGATATTCCATTTCCTTTGGAGTTTGGAAGCATTCTATACATGGCATTACTTTCACTTCAAACTCACAAAGAAGTGGTTGCAAAGAAAAAAGAATTAATTGAACTACTCAAAGTAAAAACAAAGATAGATGAATCATTTCTAGAGAAAGTGTTTCAAGCATCATGTAGTACTAATACTTCAAGATCTACTAACTCAAAATTTTATCATGATGCTTGTTTAGAAGTTTCTATACACAACAAGGATAGTAATGAAAAGAATCAAGAAAATAGGAAAATAAGGTTGTAGGAATCAGGTGATAGTACAACCATATATGAAAATGCAATACCTATAACCAAATACAAGAAATAATAAGAAGAAGATGATGCATCAAATCAAGAGGAATACAATGCAAGGTAAATAAAAAACATCACAGAAAGAACCTCATCAAGATGGAGACTACACAAAATTCAAGGAACCATATTGAAGACTAATGTCTTAAAAACCAAATAATATAATACAAGGGGGTGTTGGAATATATTACATCATTTGGTTCTTTAATAATTTACCTTCATGGGTACATATTTAGATTAGGATTATATTAGAAGATATATAGTTTATTAGAGTAATTTAATAAATGCACAAGTTAGAATGTGCAATGATATAAATGTGCATGTAGTCCACATGTACATGAGTCTTAGGGTTGAGTGAGAGGTAATGAATATATATTTCTATATAAAGGCCTCATTGTGAGTTTTTGGGAGAGATTTTTGGAGTTCATAGGTTTGAGTAGTAGTAGTCACAATGTAGCTCCAAGTTGAGGAGTTGTAAACTCTATGAGAGGAGCATTGTAATTTTTGTGATATTTCTTATATGAGCATTTATAGATATTTGTTTCAATTTTTCTATCATATTTTCAAGCAAGTTAAGTTTCCTTTATCATAGTTATAATACTGCATGCTTATTTTTATACTTGTGATCACATTTCATTTAAGTTTAAGGCTCCAAAAGCTAACACGTTGGAAGTCCCTAAGAGTGATTATATCCTTTCTTCCCAAAGGTTTCTTCCTAGATATTTTTTTTTTCTAGGAAAGAAATAGAAAAAAATCTAAAATGGGGTCCTTGGTTTATGGGAAGACTAGGACACTTTCTTACCAACTTATATGAAGGATTTTCACCTAAAAATGTAAATCTATCCCTAGTACCAGTTTGGGTTAGGATGTTTGGGTTACCCATTGAATTTTAGAAAATAGATACCTTCAAGGTAATAGGAAAAACTCTAGGATAATTACTTGATATTATAGATACTACAAAAAATGGATTCTCGGCTATTAAAGCTTGGATATTGGTCATAATTGATATAAGTAAAGCTTTACCATAATCAATAATTCTTAAGTATAGGGATAAGATGTGGACCCAAATCAATGATTATGAAAACATATATTTTATATGTAGATTATGTCATGAGGTGGGTCATATTGAGATATCGTGCTCTAAGAAGATCCTAGTAGAATCATATATAGAAAACTGTAAGGGAAAATTACAAATAGTTATGGATAAGGATGGTTTTCAACTTCTAAAAAATAGATCTAGAAAAATGAAAGAAAATAAATTGTGGAGACTATTAAGGAAGGATATTGGAAGAAATACCAGCTCTTTTGAGGCTTTATCCTATTAAAAAAAAAGTAGATCAAAACTGAGAGGACATAGTATAACAGATTCAACATATTAATAAGGAATAATCTATTCAGTATGATCTTGATATAAGGAAGAAAATTCTTGAAGAAGCTAAGGAATATATCTCATAATATTTTTAAGACTCTCTTGAAGTACCATGCACCATTTATAAGAAAAAAATGGTAAAAATAATGTAGTTTTAGAAGTTAATACCTCTACCATTAATAAGAAAATACCAAAAAATGAGCAGGACAAGTCAAAATATTTTGTAGTAGAGCTAGGAGAGGATAAATATGATGAAAAAAAATTGTAAAATAATATTGAGGAATAGAATAATAATACCTACTCTTGATATAAATAAGTCAAAAAGAGGAAAACCCTAAAATTATCAAGCAAAATCTAAGGAAGCAGGAGCACACATAGAGAAAGGAACACAAACCAAGTTGGTTGAACTTCTCTTTATCAAACAATAAACTGATTTTTGTAATACACAAGAATGACCAATAGCCCCTAACAAGACATGATTATCATCTCATAAGTATGAGGTGTTAATGACCCCTCGAAGTAGAGGTGTATTACAGACCTATGTTTAAGTAATAAGCCTCATATTATTTATGTCTAGGAAACTAAAATGACAAGAAGAAGTTTGAAAATTTATGAAATAAGTATGAGCAAGATGTGAATGGGATGCCATGGATTCTAAAGGAGTGACAAGGGGAATTCTAACTTGTTAAAATCCTTCTAGAACCTCCTGTGTAACCATTCATAAAACTAGGAATTGGATAGCCTCTTTAGTCACTTGCTACTTTGCAAATATTCATTTCATCCTTATCAATGTTTATGGACCTACAACTTAGTCAGGTAGATTAGAATTTTGGAGTGGGATTAAATACTTTATGAGAAGTAAATACCAAGAAACTTGATTCATGATCATAGGATATTTTAATGCCATAACCAATTTGGATGAAAATTTTGGGGGAATTAGGAAATTAACCTAAAGTATGAGATATTTCTTAGCTTTTATTCAAAATAATAATCTATGGGAGGTTGAGTTTGAAGAAGACAACTATACATATACCAACAATAGGAGAGGCCAGATGTAATAGCAAAAACATTAGATGGATGCGTAATTTTAGATCATTGGCTAGATGAAGGAACTTGTGCTAAAATCAATACATTAACAAGGATTGCTTCAGATCACTAGCCAATATGATTTAAAATGGTGGTAAGTAAATTAAAAAAAAAATATCGTATTTTAAATATGAGTATATGTGTGAAGACTATCCTCAATCTGTTGATACCATAGTACAAATGTGGAATTATTTAGGATATGATGGGTTGTATGCTCTTCAAAACAAATTAAATCTATGTCATCTAGATTCCTTCAATGAAACAAGAACACTTTTGGAAATATTTTTGAGAAAAAATAAGAACTAAAAGATAAAATTTCAAAATTCAAAAAAGGTGATTATAATAATACAAACTTAGCATAAATGGAGTTTCTTAGTGAATATCATAATATTTTGAGTAATGAAGAGAAATTTTGGAGATTAAAATCAAGATAGACTTGGTTAAAAGGAGATAAAAATACAAAGTTTTTTCATAGTATGGCTATAGTACAAATATTAACATCTAGAATTAGTAGAAATAAATCAATACAAGGGGTTTAGATTGAATATTAGAGTGAAATTATAAAAGAGGTAAATTCATTTTTTTAGAACATTCTAGGTTCAGAGGAGACTAAAGTTCTTAATGATAATTTTTTTAAAGATGTACCTTAAGTTATAATGAATGAATACAATAGGAAATTGATGGAGCCTATTACTCTAGAAGAAGTTTATTTAGCTCTTTTTCTCTTTTAATAAGGATTAATCCCTACGTCCAACTCTCTACGACTTTTTACCAACATAATTGGGATATAGTGAAGGATTCTTTATTTGTGGCAATGAAATAGTCTAGGGTAAAATAATACATACCTTATAAAATAAATGCAACATATCTTACCTAATTTCAAAAAGAAGGATGCTGAATTATTTGATTCTTTTAGATCCATGAGCCTATGTAATATGGCATATAATATTATCTCCAAAGTGATGGTGAATGGATTAAGGTCATTGTTAGACAAAATTATTTTAGAAGAGCAAGGAGGATTTGTGAAAGGGAAATAAATTATGGAAAGGATCATAGTATCTCATGAAGTTTACACTCAACAACTTCAAGAAAAGAGAAAGCAATGATCTTAAAACTTGATATGAGTAAAGCCTATGATATGGTTAAATGGGATTTTATTTTTACAATTATATAAAATTTTATATTTAGGGAGAAATGGGTTAGATGGATTAAATCTTGTGTCCCTACAGTTTCTTATTCAATGTTGGTCAATGGGTTAGTAACAACATCTTTTAAATCCAAGAGATGTCTTAGACAAGGAGATCCTCTATCTTCTTATTTATTCATTATTATGGCAGATATTTTGAGTAGGAACTTATATAAGGCTTACAAATATGGGTTTATAAGTGGACTTCATATTAGTAATAACATCGACAACTTCATCCATCAACAATTTTTAGATTATACATCCATTTTTGGAAGAGCAAGGATAAATGAGGCTAGAGCTTTGAATAAATTTTTAAAGGAATATAAAAGAGCATCAAGGAAAAAATTTAATAGGAAAAAATCCAAAATTTACTTCATTAACACTCCAACTAATATCAAAGCAAGCATTCTCTAGTTACTTAAAATAGACGAGGAAAATTTGCTAGCAACTTATCTACGAATGTCTTTATTTGAGGGGAGAATGAAGATAGAATTATGGAATCCAGTTATTAGTCAATTTTAATTAAGTATTTATCTTTATTAAAAGGGAAAAGAGCTAAATGAACTGCAATCTTATAGGCCATTTCAACTTATTATATTTCATTGTATACTATGCCAAAATAAATTGAAAAAAGTGTAAGCTATATTATGTGATCCTTTTTATGGTCAAGTTTACATGGTAAAAGGAGCAAGGTATGTGATGATAAAACTAGATGAGGTCTTGGTTTAAGAGTTCTTATAGATGCAAACTTAGCTCTTAGGGGAAAAGTAATCTAGATATTATACAAAGAGAGTCAAAAACAATGGGCAAGAATTATTCTAAGTCAGTATGTTGAGCCCAATGACCTAAGTTTAATATTTACTACATTCTCTCTACCAAACAGTTTTGCTCTTTGAAAATTTTGAAAAAAAATATATTGATCTAATGATTAACGGTTTAATATGGGTGGTGGGAACTAGAGAAAAAAATTCTATTTGGATGTATACTTAGTGTGATAAAAACCACTCAAATTAGATCCAATTTTGAAACTTTGGATGATATTGCTTCAAGATAAATATGGTAATAGGGTTTTGAACATTTTTTACAAGGATCAGGAAGGAAGATACAAATAGAAAGAATATTATTTTACAAGTATACAAGATATTTATGCTGGGAGGAAATTGAGTATAAAGATAACAACTATGATTATTCCAAGGGGAACCAAGGATAAATTGATTTGGAAGTTGAATAGCTCAGGAGAATACATAACAAGAAATGGATATAATGTAAAGCACCAAAAAAATAGCAATATCATTAGAATATGGAGAGATATTTGGGATAACCCAAGCATTTTCTATTTTTTAAATGTTTGTTTGGCTAGTAGGTCATAAAAGAATTTTATCCTAAGATAAACTTATGAAAAGGGGTTTTTGTGGCCCCTGTCAATGTGTTCTTTGTAAAAAAGATGAGAGTATAGACCATCTCTTAGGACATTTCTCAAAAGTCTGGAAACTGAGGCAATGGATTCTTAATATATTTTGTAGATGCATAGTCGTGAATAGTAGAATTGAATATTGGTTAAAGCAATGATAGAGAACTTATAAAAGTTAGGATTTATAAAAAATATGGGATGTATCAAAAGATACAATACTTTGGACTATATGGCTATAAACGAATAGAAGAATATTTAAAGGAAAGGAAAGTAGTTTAGAGATAATGAAAAGTAAGATATGTTTATCCATAGAGGAGTCTAAACCAACCCTATCAACTCACCCAGTTCCTAATCTGGAAGTAGAGATCCTTTATAGATGGATTCAAGTCATTAAATGAATTTATGATGTTAGGTACAAGAGAAGAAAAAATAAGGCAAAGATATAAAGTGGAAGCCACCATATGCAGAGTTGTTTAAATTGAATTTTGATGGAGCATCTAAAAAAATCCAAGACCAACAAGAGGAGGAATAATTAGAAATAATAGAGGAGATATTTTATCTTATTACTCTCTCAATAGAAAATTTAAGACAAATAATGAAGTTGGAGCTTGGGTGGCTTTAGAATGATTATAAATATGCAAACAAATCAAATGGAATAGAGAATAGATGGGAGGTGATTCTCTCATAGTAATAAATACAATTTTGAGGAAAGGAAAGGCTCCATGGAACATACAAGATATATTTATATAAATTCAATATCTTGCAAATAGGCTAGCTAATAGAGGTGTTTTGATTGAGGATCATGAAATTAAATTCTCCTGTCCATTTTTAGAGGAAGTAGTAAGTTTACCTGAAGCTAACAAGAACATGGTGACTACCTGAATCTAATAATGATTAAGATTTACTTTAATTTTTTCCATTGGTAATATCTACTTTATTTTATAATAATAATGTGTTTTCATATAAACTATTTATTATAATTTTTGTGGTTGCACTTGTGTTTTAGGAAGGAAACTAGCAATCTAGATTTAGTAAAGCAGACTATGATAGTACGATGTTTTGGAAATATTACTCTACTAAGATGCAATGCATATATAGTAGAGGTGAAGTTTTGGTATTATGAAGGCTGCTATAGAAAAATGTCAAGAAGATACTGAATTATAGAATATTTTTATTCATAAAGAAAATTGAAAAGATCCAAAAAATGAAAATCAAGAATTTAGACATTTTATGTAAAATGATGTAGGTTTCTAGCTATAATATCTCAGTTGATATGATAAGTGTATATATTTGTAAAATATCAAGCTCTGAAGAATAAAGTTATAATTTTTCAAGGGTGGGGAACCCAAGTACAACCTCTTATTATCCAACCAAAAAACAATCATCATTAAAATGACCATAAAATAAATTTTATTTTAATCAATGAGTAGATTTGTTACTAGCTCACAAATATCATTCAATTAAGAATATTTTATATGATTTTAAATATATTTTATCTTTTTCTTAATTTTGATGAAAATATAAGTTCCTTGGTCAAAGGAGTCTAAAATAAACTACTCTTACATGCTTTACAAAATTTTATGTAAAAATATATAATATTCATAAAAACATTGCTACTAATAAATTATCAAATATTTTAACTATAGTATATTCAAATATGTCATGAATCCAATTCATCTATTAGTAGATTTGTATATCTAATAGATGGAACATCCATATATAAGGATGTTTAGAAAAACTACAAAACCAATCCTTGTGACTCTTATCATGTCCAATCAAGTGGTGACAATGGAATTGCATCATAAAGAAACCTTTATTAAATTATAATTTAAATACCCTATTGAAGAAATCTATAAGTTTTCCTTTGATGATTTACAGGTTCATGTGTAAATTCACTATGTTGGAAAAAGTAATGCTTAATGTGAAAAAGCACATGAAAGTGATTTTCTTAAAGAAAAATAAAATAATTTGAAAAATAGAAAAGTAAATTTGCTATAGAAAGACATGGATTAATAAAAAGTTAAATGCAAAGATAAAATGATAGACCAAAATATAGAAAGTGTGATTTTCTAGTTAAAAAAATCCATCATAATAATTTTGTATATTGGTGTACTCTTTGCTAGTTGAATTATCCATCCCTGCTTCAGGTGGATCATTCAACAAGTGCATCATCTGTAGTTTTATTAGATTGTGTAGAATGGAGGAATGGCAACAAATCCTATGTGATGCAGTGAAGATTATTGTGGAGTTGTTTAGCAACAATTCTTCCACAATGGCTATTAATTCAATGGAATAGTTGAGTAGTGTAGTTACACCCAAATTGACCATATGATGCTCTCACTGTTAGCTTTTGAGGATATATGCAATGGAAGATATCTAATATAGATCCTAATAAGATGAAATAAATGTAATAACCATCATTCTACCACCAAAATATACTATAATTATTTTTTAAAACTCACTTTTATTCCAAGTGATGAGTTTCCATCATGTCTAATGTTAATGCATTCTTCTAGATTCCAATTTATCCATCAACTATAGCTATATAATTAGTTGATCATACATTGCATCCTTGACCTTAGTCTTATTGTTTAGTCATTTAAATAGGATTCACATTTAAATAGTGATTTATATGTTTATGAATCACTTTCATTATTTCATAGCACATTGTTCCATTACTTCAATTGTTTACAAAGAACATAACCATGTTAATCCTTTATGCATCTTATGACATAATGCATTCATTATCATGAGAAAGCATATGCATCATTAATTTAATTGCAATGATTCATAAACTCAAAGTAACATTCTTTGTTACTATCACATACATAAGACCATGATAAATTTAGAACAATACATATTTACATCACATCAAAGGAACATTGCTTAGTAACCATACATCACTTATTATTTTAACAAGTAAAAAACTCATTGCCAATACCAATATCAAGAAACAACAAACCACAAAATAGATCCATAAAACCAATATTTTATCCTAGAAAAAACCCGAAGGGAAACCACCCAGTAGTAAAATAAGTGTCTTTATATTTATTAATTGAATGTGTTCATTTAAAATATTTTCAAGGATACCATAGATCCTTTCTCCAACTATAACTAGTTACACCTATTGGGGATACTTCCACATCATTATAAATTGAAATATACAAGGATATGTTTCTTGTACGCATGTACACATTAGAGGAACCTTCCTAGTACTCATAATGAATCACTCATTTCTTTTTCATTTGGATTTATTTAAATGCTATGTAGTATATCATAAGATCAAGAATGGAAATCACATTGTGTTCCAACCTACATAATAACTAATTCTATTCAGGTAATGTCATGGAAAATACTCCATGAATGTAGCCAAACATTTTACACAAACCATTTGCAAACATTCTGTAACTCAAAGGTAGGAAGTCCCATACCTTCCTAAAGATGAAACTTGGAAATCCCCTCTCCTTATTTCATCCCATATCATTCCACATAAATTATGTCTTTGAATATGTATTGTTCCATACATCCACCAAAGGCTACGAGAGAACCCCATAATTCTTCGAAGAGTGGAACCCTATTCCAATATTCCCTCGACTAGAAGCTCATTACTATGTACTAGATCCTACTATCCAAAAATAACATTATTATAAATCACATTAAATATATTTTGGCATATCTCTAGCCCTTTATAATTATTCCTAAGATAGGCTTCTAATAATTTAAACCGCCATTTCATGTTAGGAATTCACCATGTACAAACAAAACACAACCTATGCGGAAAAACAAATAATAATAGCAGTAATGGAAAAATAGTTCAAACCCTAGTTAAGCAGTGCAATAAACAATAAGAAATCACACAAATGTAAGAGATACAAGATATACGTGGTTTGAGTAGTGTACCCTACATCCATGGAGAAACAATTAGTCCTTTGTATTAGCAACAATACAACAATCTTCTCCACTTGTACAATGTCTCCTCTCCTCTCTTCCTCCAAACCAGAAAAGAGCATTCCGCCATAGAGGCAGTATTTATAGTACAAAATATATAGATATTCATGGATTTTCCTCTACCCAAAACCACATAGTGGTGTCGGAATACAATGAGCCAAAAACATGGGTTGATAACCACCCATACACTTATCATGTTTTTATGACAAGTGTTTTTCACCAAGAAAATATAGTTAAATTGCCAGCCATAAATTTTCAATAAAAAATTTCTCCATCAACAATATTTAATGGTAATTAAATATTTAATGCTGCCCCTTGGAACCCCGTTCAAGGGCCTATTGTTGATCATTTCCCATCAAAAATACTCCTTGGAAATTAATTCATTTCTTATCAATTTGGCTCCATTACCTAACAATCTCCCACTTGGAGACAATATTGATGCAACATCCCTACACCCTAGGACTGAAAGTTTCTCATAACATGATTTTGACTTATTAAGGCCAATCGAAGTAGAGCAAAATTTCTTCTTCCTGGTTACAATTTTAGTAAGCATATCAAAAAAAATTTGGGAAGTGTAAATCTTACCCAACTTTACCAAACCATCCTCCATTGTTGATCGAATGAAGTGATACCTCAACTGAATGTGATTTGTCTATGAGTGAAAAACAAAGTTCTTCACTAAATGAATGGCACTTTGGCTATCACTCCAAAGTGCCCAATCTCCTTGCTCCTGACCCAGATCCTCAATCAACCTCTGAAACCATATGAATTCTTTGTAACCTTCCATAACGGCCACATACTCAGCCTCCATAGTAGAAAGAGCTACAACACATTGTAGCTTAGATATCCAACTCACTACTATACCTACAACTATGAATACATACCCAGCAGTGCTCCTCCCACCATCCAAATCACCTACCATACCTGAATCTACATAGCCCTATAACTCAACTTTGGAACCTCCAAAATTCAAATAGAATTTTGAAGTCCCTTTCAAATACCTGAGTATTTGTTTCACTGCTTTCCAATGAGATTTACCTAGATTACTCATATACTGTCTCACAACTCCCACTACTTGGGCAATGTATAGTCTTGTACACACCATAGCATACACCCGAGTAGATCTACAACCTTTCGGTATTAGTGGTATTGGGGGTGTTTGAGGTGTTTCATTCTCAACTTGCTCATCCATTTGGTCACCATGTTCATCAATCTAAATAAAAGGCTATATTTTTACACCATGCTTTGGGATTGCATCCAAGTCAACAAACTTAGGTGCATCCTCTTCAACCTGTATGTGCCTATCCTTGTACAACCTATCCTCATTGAAAATCACATCTCTACTCTTGATAATGTTTTGGCCAATGTTATCCCATAGCCTATATCCCATATCATCCACACCATAACCAATAAAATAGCACTTTCTAGACTTTGCATCAAGCTTATTCCTATTTTATTTATTTATGTGGTAAAAAGCCTCACAACCAAATACTCTAAGAAAAGAGTAGTTTACAAGTTTACCTTTCCAAGTCTCCTCTGGAATACCTCCATCCAATGCAGTACAAGGTCATTTGTTTATCAAATAAACTATTGTATCAACTGCACTAGCCCAACAGAACAATGAAAACCCTACATGCAATCTCATGGCTCTGGCACACTCCATTATAGTTTTTTTTATCCTCTATGAGACTCCATTCTCTTGTGGTCTCCTAGGAGTAGTCTTGAATCTCCTAATTCCTTCGTTTGTGCAATAGTCCTCAAAATCCTTGCTGTAATATTCACCACCATTGTCATATTTAAGGCATTTAACTTTATTACCTTCATCAATCTCCACTAATGCTCTCCACTTCCTAAAAATGTCGAAAACATCAGATTTGTGCTTGATTATGAAGATCCATGTCTTCCTACTAAAATTGTAAATGAAGGTAACATAATAAGAGTAGCCCTCAAGATAAAGTACCAGTAAGGGACCCCACACATCCAAGTGAACTAACTCTAATTTCTCTTTCTTTCTTTCTATACCAACCTTCATAAATCTTACCCTTTTCTATTTTTCGTATACACAACCTTCACAGAAACCCAAATCAACCTCCTTGAGTTTTGGCAATAGTTTTCTAGAGTGAAGAATTTTCATCCCTTTCTCACTCAAATGACCCAACCACAAATGCCATGCTTTTGCATCATCCTGAGTAGCATAGTTCAATGTACAATAATATGAGTTCTGCAAAAAATACAAAGTTACAGTCAACTCACCTTTTGCAATCACCATTGAACCCTTTGTCACTCTCAATTTCTTGTTTCCAAAAGTAGTGTTGCATCCCTCCAAATTAAGTGCACTAGCTGAAATCATGTTCCTCTTTAGATCATGAATGTGCCTAACATTTTTAAGCACCCAAATATTTCCATTTGGTAATTTTACATTCACCATGCCAATACCCACAATCTCACATGGACAATTATTGCCCAATAAAACCTCTCCATAATGACCTAGAGTATAATCAACAAAGTATTCCTTATGAGAAGTGACATGATAAGAAGCTCCAGAGTCCATAACCCAATACTCACTCATGCAATTTGTTGCAAGAATCAGGGCATTCTGATAAATTACACCTACAATATTTACCTCTTGAGCATCATTTCCACTACTGTCCTCATTATTCTTTCTATCTTTGCACTCCTTCTTGAAGTGTCCACTCTTACCACAATGCCAGCAATTAATATTGCTTTTGTCTCTACTTTTAGATATACCCTTCAATTTTCCTCTGTTCTGGATTTTTTCTCTAGCTTAGCCTTTTCCTCTTTCTTTTTTTTTGCCTCTACTTTCTGTAGATAGTGCTACTCTAGATGATGAAGCCTCCCTTGAGGATTTTCTCCTCATATACTCACTAAGTATTATGCTAATCACATCATCAAACACCAACTTTCCAGATCCATGCACATAATTACTCATTGACATTACAATGCTACCCCACGAGTCTGATAGTGAACAAAGAAACCCTAAAGCCATAACCTCATCATAAAAATCAATCCCTACAGATTTTAAATAACCCATAACAACATAAAACTCGTTAAGATGTTCTTGGATAGATCCACCCTCTTACAACTTCATAGTAAATAGCTTTCTAATCAAGAAAATTTTATTTGAAGCTGAGGGTTTTTCATATAACTTAGCTAGTGTATCCATGGCTCCTTTGGTGGTATTTTTCTTCCTGATTTTGTATGCAACATAATCAGCTAGGCTCAATTAGATCACCCCTAATACCCTCCTATCTATCATATCCCATTCATCATCATCCATCATCCTAGGTTTACCATCAATATTTCCTTTTAGATCCAAGTACAGATCATCCTTCTGATACATATAATCCTCCACTTTGGTTTTCCACATACCAAAATTTTTCTAGTAAACTTCTTCAGTTTAAACTTCAAACTTTCTCTCATTTCTCCCACTCGAATAGAAAACTCTCCTGTGAGTGCCCTTTCCCAATAAGATCGCTCTGATACTAGTTGTTAGGAATTCACCATGTACAAACAATACACAACCTATGCAAAAAAACAAATAATAATAGCGACAATGGAAAAATAGTTCAAACCCTAGTTAAGCAGTGCAATAAAAAATAAGCAATCACACAAATGTAAGAGACACAATATACGTGGTTTGAGCAGTGTACCCTACATCCACGGAGAAACAATTAGTCCTTTGAATTAGCAACAATACAACAATATTCTCCACTTATACAATATCTCCTCTCCTCCCTTCATCCAAACTAGAAAAGAGCATTCCGCCATAGAGGCAGTATTTATAGTATAAAATATATAGATATTCATGGATTTTCCTCTACCCAAAACCACATAGTGGTGTTATAATACAATGAGCCAAAAACATGGGTTGATAACCACCCATACTCCTATCACGTTCTTAAGACAAGTTTTTTTCACCTAAGAAAATACAGTTAAATTGTCTGCCATAAATTTTCAATAAAAAATTTCTCCATCAACAATATTTAATGTTAATTAAATATTTAATGTTGCCCCTTGGAAACCTGTTCAAGGGCCTATTGTTGATCATTTTCCATCAACAATACTCCTTGGCAATTAATTCTTTTCTTATCAATTTGGCTTCATTACCTAACAATTAATTAGAACTTTCTTAAATAGAATTACCTCAAGTAATTTCAAATAGCCAATTCTCTTAGTGATTTCCTGTTATAATTTACCAAATATCTCTTCTAGGATTCATCCTAGCTTTTACTCAATCAATTCTCCCAAAACACCTTTCAATACACATAAAAGTCTACTAGCACTCTTTCAAGAGTATATTCATCACTTAGTTTATTTAGTACTAAGTCTTTAAATATTCTCTCCAAGAATATTTATACAATCTTAACTTAAATATTCCAACACTTCTACCAAGAGCGTTTATTATCTTTTAAGAAGATTTGAAACGAATCTCTAATATCTTTTTCCAAGATTGATATAAATATTTTTCATTATTTAAGTCTCTTCAAAGACTTTATTATAGTCTTCTATTAATGCAATTATCATTTAATTACATCAATAATCCATCAAGCTTTCTCTTAATCAATAATTCAATGCCTTCTTTAATTTGAAGGCCAATGATTCACCCTCTTTAATAATTCCATTAATATCTAATTATATATATTAAATGATTCAACACCCTTTTTAACTGGGTTTCTCAAGTACCATCGACAATCATTTAGTACCTTTAAATTCAGTCACCGGTATTCTTCCTTCAATCAATTATATTTAAGCCAACCTCTTAAATATAATTAAACCAAATGTATCTTTTCAAATAATTCCATACTTTTATAATACTCTTTCCAAGAGTATTTAATACCCCTTTATTTGGTTTCAACTAAATATTTTTTAATATTAGTTCCAAAAATATTTATATTATTTAAGAAGATTTTCAACAAATCTCTAACATATCATGTGTGCAAATATCATTTAATGGCTTTAGATTTGAATCCAAAGTCATATAATCTTTTCAGGAGTATTTAATGTGGGATTAAACCCAAACATCACATCAACTATTTAATCCTTTTTCCAATATGCCACTATAATGTGGTCAAAGTATTGAGGGAGACTTATCGTTATGTTGATAACCATAATATATTTAATTGAACATCTCAAATGGCTCATTATATTGAAGACTTCGTTAATTGAGAATGAAATCTTCTTTAATTGGAGATCACAATTAACTCCAAATGTCCTTTATCTATTAATTAGAATATGAGTCGGATATATTCGTATTACTTTAAGCTAGAAGGATTGCTTATATAAACTAGACTATTGCTAGTTTTATGATCCCAATGGCCATACTTTACTTTGACCTATTTATTCAACGATCATATTTCATTAATGACTCAATTTAAATATATCCTTCTAAAATCATTTATGAAATTGATCAAATTACTACCTTTGACCATGGTGTTCATCTACTTCCTTTAGACAACTTGCCATTTAATTCATATGGGTATTATTTAATTCATATTGGTGATAATCTCCCATTATAAGGTTTTTATTGAACATATGGAATTATTCAACCATAACATATAGTTGAATTAAAATATACAACATGCCAATTTAATTTATATCGGTGATAACCCAAGCGCAACACGTGACATTGACCAATTAGCCTTGTCATATCAACAAACGGTGCATTATCCAATGTGTCCATCCAACCGTGGACATTAAGAGAGGACTTCAAATTTCTTTTTGAACTTCATTCATCTTTTCCACATGTCTCATGTGAAATGTTGTTTGAGGGAATTGTTTTTTCGCTCACGCTTCTCGAATGTGTCGCTCAAGGTCGTGGTGAGGCAAGGGTCAATTAATCTCCAAGTTTTGCATTAACACACCATGATGTGACATTCCAACAAATCTTGGATATTATCCATGTATCATTTGGTAAAATTGGATCGTTGGTCTTCTCCTTAAAATGTTAGGGAATTTAACTAGTTGTACTAATGTCGTCATACACTTCTTAATATCATCTGATAAAACATCATAGAGCTATATCATTTTAATAATCAAGGCATTCTTAGAATCTTCGTCATTTTATCCCAAATCCTAATTCTAGATCGCTCTTAAAGAGTTGTGTTATGAATTATTTCAGCCCCGAGGTGTTAACATAGGGCCTCCTAATTACGATCGTTACAGGGATAATTATTTTTTGATGCATTTCATTGGATGTAATAGTCAACTTTAATTCTTTCCAAAACTCTCGATCATCGAAGAGGGATAAACGTTTTACAACGATCCCCATATTCTTCCAGGATTTTAAGTGATTAGATAGAACTATTGTACAAATCATTTCCAAGGTGGCCTAGGGTTTTCAAATGTAAGATCTCAATCCTACAAGTCCACATTGGACCATACATTTCTTACATGTCAAATTCAGTCTATTTTAGTAGGAGATCATTGCAGGGGTTTCCATGTCGTAGGGTTCAGATATCTTAAGCATTGACTTAGTGTTTTGCTTTAGCAAATATCACCTAGTCGATTTGAAATACGACATCTATCTTTGCCTTGTTTCCTAATTCTTTTGATAAATTGGGATTGTTATATCGCATTTATTGTACGTTGGGGAGTCAAAACTCCTAAATATGTCTGCATGCAAAGAGGTTAATATCCTCAAAACAGAGGGTGCGAGCTTCCACCGCAGTGCTAGTGACATCACCCTCTCTAGGGTTATAAATACATTTTAATATTCTTAGGTATCGGAATGAAACGTATTACATCATCACCACACAGTGTTATTCCAACAAAGTTACTACCAAGAATTATCACCACATGGTATTTTACTTGAACTTATGTTTATATTTATTTATCCCCCCATGGTATTACCATATATTGTACTATCACCACATAGTGGTTTTTCCACATATATATCCCGTTATTACCACATACTGGTATGATAATGATTAAATTATCACCATATTATATATGGGTAGGACCCATATTTTTATGAACACCACATAGTGGTATTATATTTCAAAAATTTATATTCCATATCATTACTATATCATGTAATGATATTATAACTACCACGCAATGGTATCATGTAATACTGCATATTATATTACCACTATTCGTAGCTATATTTAGAAATTTTTGGCCTAGAGTTTCCTCATTTTTATTGTTGAGAAAATCTACCCAATACATAAAATTCATAAACTAGCCATTAAACCAAATTAGAACCAATGGATTGTAGATCACAAAAGTTATCATAACTATAACACCTTCATAAACAATACCACTATGATTCTAATAATCTTTTCATATTCCATATTTAAAATCCAACAGATTCCAAATCAATACTTAAAACTTGTAGATCAAGATATCTACCTTATCCACAAAGCATCCACAAAACTAACATAGTAATATTGTGATTCTAATATCTCATCATAAACTCCAAATAAGAAGGTCAAAGATATTTTTAATCTATAGCAAGTAGAAGAATCTATAAGCAAATCACAATATATCACCTATGTATTTTTTTACTCAAATTAGTGGTAAGAGAAGCTAGATCAAGGAAGGACATCACCTGATCTCTCCTATCATGGTGATCCTTTCGAGCTGTGATCTCCTACTAACCCTTATACAAGCTCTCCAAATGATGATCTACTTTCAAAATACATTAGACTCTTTCTTTCAACTTCAAGAAGCATTTTGATCAAGCAAATATTGGTACACTCCTTTTCATTGTTTGGTTTTTGATCCACCTAAGGGTGGAGAGCATACTCCCTAGACGATAGGATTTTCAGCAAAAAACACTTGAAAGAAAGCTCCTCGAATGCCCCCTTCTCCTCTCCAATGCCTTCTATTTATAGGCATTTCCAACCTCCTTCCTCATATTATTTTATTAATAAAATTGGTCAAGGTGGTTGGGAATGGTCATCCTTCAATTAATTGTCCTCATTAATGCTCTTTGTGTGGTCCAACAATAACGCGACACTTCTATGAGCATTTAGTTTGGTCTTATAATATTTGGACAACTTTTTGTTAAGGATAGGGAATGAGGATCCTAGTCGTCCTCCACTACCCAATATTATATTCTAAATATTTAAATACTCAATGTGGTCCCATTAGTATTTGACACATTTCGATGAGCATATATTTAATATTAGATTAGGATTAATAAAATCTATTAACCATATAAATTGTAGTTAATCATTTCTAGAGGGATCCACTAAATCTATTTAACATTTCGAGTGAGTGACAAGTGTCACGACAGTTATCTTTGAGTGCTTGAGGGATGAGAAGATGCTTATTATCACTTGTAAATTTATGTTAGGTAAAGGATGAGTGTTAGAGTCTTGGATGAGTGCTCACACCAACCTTCTTCCCTGTAACGTTTTCTTGGTCAAGCTTGCAAAGTATGGGCACTCACATGGGAAACATTAGGATTCCCTTCTAGGTGAGAAGTGTCACCTTATATTTGTGCATGAGCTTTATGCATAATGTCTCTTCAATGTATTTGTGCATGAGCTCCACCTTTATTGTATGCATTCGATGGCATTTTGAGTGAGTTGTTTCCAACTATAATTGTGAGCAACGCCTTGGGAAATTGAAGCAATGATTTTGAAGGCTTCAAGCAATGCTATGGTGGAGTTTTAAATACTCCAATGATGCTCCTTGGACGTATGTCTAGTGTAATATTTTGTGCCTTATTTTTCAACTTGTTATGAAAATCCCTTTTGTAGATAATATTCCTCTTGAATATAATATTTCTCCTTTCTTTGTATTTTTTGCTTGCAGGTTCGACTATCCAAATCATAGAATATGAGTCTTTTGGAAGACCCTTTACCTTGCTTGGAGAATTATTTTACACATCTACCTTGGACTATGTTTCTCCTTGTGAAGAGTGTGCCCTTTTTGGCACCAAAAACCTATCCTTCTTCCTACGTAGGAAATATTAGAGTAGTGCAATATAATGTAAATACTTTTGAGAATATAATACCTCTTTGCACCTCTTTTACAATCTCTTGTTTATGGCAACTTTTGAATTAGGCAATGGCTAATTTGATGTTGTCTCTTTTGCTAGACAAATCTCTCCTTTGCTTGCTTAATTTGGTAATAAAGCCAAGCTAATAACCACTAAGATATAAGATTTTTTTTAGAGTTAATTTCTTAATTATTTTTCTTGTAAATAGATTTTAGTGCACTTTGAATATAAGATTCACCAAGTCTTGATTTGAGGCTTCTATTGCTGATTTTCATGGTGGTTTTTATTCTCCACACCTTGGAGGAATTTGATATAATTTTTATGGTTTCTTTGGGACACGAAATACTGCAGGTTCTATGCACAAAATAGTGGCTCTAGACACTTTGATAATCTATTATCTTTTGTGTCCTTGATATTTAACAACAAACACAAACTAACCCCTTTTGAGAGTAACTAGTTAGCGATCAACTAGTAGAGTGCCAATGGATTAATAATGCACTTTTAATGGTAACAATAATATAAACTTAGTGCTACTGTAAATGAACTCTCAAAATAATTTTAGATGCACTTAATAATATTTACAAATTTTAAGAGTAATCTGTAATTTACCATTAATGAATATTTTGTAATTTTTTTTCACTACAATCAATATTGTAGGATATAGTCTTCTTGCTTTCTAGATAGCAAATAGGTAGATGTTAATTTTCTTTCTTTAAAAATTATCCAACTCTTATTTAATGTGAAAATAATCCTTAAAATAATTTTTTCCTTTTTATACTTGAAGACTATAATGGATTCTATCCTTCTATAAATTTTAATCTAAATATGGTGCCTTAATGAAGTTTGATAATAATTCAATTATGATGTTTAATCAATAAACCTAATTACACCTAAGTTGCTTACCTCTTTGATGGATTCTAAATTAGATGTATATATTGATGTTTTTTATTCACCAAGTTGTTGCCTTGTAATGGTTGCATTCGTAGCTTATTATTGGTTGTCCATAACAACTTCATGCTTCACCAAACTATTGTTGGCAATTTTGGGTACCTTGAGTACATTGCTTTTAGCTAAGTTTAGTTGTTGTCATTGATGTCAAAGAGTTATTGGTAGATGTTGTTTTTGATGTCGAGGAACCTTTGGAGCAACTTGTTTTTATGTCCAAGGATGTGTTTTTGTTGAAGGTTTTAGTTGGTCAGTAAGTCTCCAAGAAAATCAGAGTAGCCCAGTTGCCAAAAATCTAGAAAAATATTAAGTAGAATAAGTTTGCAGGCTGCTAGAAAAACTGTCGTGATTTCGCGACATGTTTGAGGAGAGAGAAAATCATGATTTTGCGACAT
This sequence comes from Wollemia nobilis, assembly GCA_028583015.1. Taxonomy (NCBI): domain Eukaryota; kingdom Viridiplantae; phylum Streptophyta; class Pinopsida; order Araucariales; family Araucariaceae; genus Wollemia; species Wollemia nobilis. Next base: position 103,734 of record JAQPPZ010016964.1, read on the forward strand.
GTTTGAAGAGAGAGAAAGTTCGGCCAAAACTGTCGTGATTTCGCGACATGTAGGAAGGCAGAGGCAAAGCGGGCAAAAGTGTCACGATTTCGTGACATGTTTGAGGAGAGAGAAAGTTTGGCCAAAACTATCGTGATTTCGTGACATGTAGGAAGGCAGAAGCATAGCGGGCAAAAAGTGTCACGATTTCGTGACAAGTTTCGAAGAAGTTGTACGGATGTAGAAAGTGTCGCGATTTCACGACAAGTTGAGTTGGCAGTGTTGAGTTGCAGGAAGTGTCACGATTTCGCGACAAGTTTCGAAGAAGTCGTACGGATGCAGAAAGTGTCACGATTTCACGACATGTTCCAGTTTCACGAGCAGTTGGCAAGAAAGATTCTAAGGCAGCGAAAGCGTCATGATTTTGCAACATGTTTCATTTTTGCCAGTGCAAACCAAGAGAAGGACGAAGAAGCAAGAGGTGTCGCGATTTCACGACAGAGTTGCTGATGATGTCAGCAAAAGGCAAAGGTGTCACGATTTCATTATAGTTGTGGAGAAGAAGGCAGTGAAGTCCAGAGCGTCGTGATTTCGTGACCAAAATCATGATGACGTCAGCAAGAGGTAAAGGTGTCGCGATTTTGTGACAGTTGCAGAGAAGAAGGCAGTGAAGTCTAGAGCATCGCGATTTCACGACAAGATTCATGATGATGTCAACAAAAGCTATAGCGTCACGATTTTGTGACAGCAACAGAGAAGAAGGCAGTGAAGTCTAGAGTGTCACGATTTCGTGACAAGATTTGCGATGATGTCAGCAAAGGCTGTAGTGTAGCGATTTCACGACAACAAACCAAAGAAGGTGTACGGCAGACCAAGGCGTAGCGATATCGTGACATGTTTGAGCTTTGCATGAGAAAAGCTATAGGACAGCAGAGGCGGTTGAAGCCGACGAAGTTAACCTTGGCCGATGAAGGATAAGGTTTTATAGCCAATGTATTAAAATATTGATCAACTGACTAAAGAACAAGATTTCATCTTGAGATTATGGGTATTAAAGGAGGACTGTTTGAGCATTTTTTTGTATCGATTGATGTGAGCTTTCGAAGTGTGGCATTTGTAGAGTTAGTGCAACAAGCAAGGTCCGAAATTCAAAAAAGTAGAGAGTGAAGTTCGACTGTAGCCTTAGGGTGCATTTCACTGAATATTTTAAGTGTCAAAGTCTGAGCTGTTGTTTGCATGAAGAAAGTGCTACTGTTCATCAAAAGGACTGTGCAAGGAGAGTGTGATGTTGTGTTTACACATAGTCTGTGTAAATCGAAAGCAAAGTGTGCAAGGTGGATGCTACTGTAATTACAAACAGTTGTAAAGGTCGAACGGCGATAGTGCTGCTATAATTTTTGTGAAGACTACACTACTATTTTTGCACAGAAGTTGAGAAGTGAGTGCAGCTGTAAATTAAGAAAACTGTGCTGCTATAATTTTGCAGACAGGGAAAAGTTGTTTTCCAACCAAGTGTAGAAAAGAACAGAGGAAGAGGACAGAATTGTGCCAGACCAAAGGACTGTGTTTTGGTGCAAAAAAGAGGACCAGCTTGCTGTGATAGAGTTGAGGATAGAGATCTCCAGCCAGAGCAGGGAATACAGGTGTCTTCTATGGAAAGAGTTCCAGTTGCTAAGGGCAAAATAGATAAAGGTCCTCTAGAGGATCACTAGCAAGTTGAATTAGGGAAAGGTGTCTCCTTTGAGCTAAGGCTCATAAACATTGTAATCGTGGAGGATTCCCAAAGGTTTTGATATAACTTTTAGAAGAATTTTTTTTTTTCATGAATTAATTTGCTGTGTCTCATTACGGATTGCTTCTTGTGCACTGTTTTACTGCTGCCATTACTACTATCTTATTCTGCTTGTTAATGGTTTGAAAGTTGTAGTGATAGATCAAGTTAAAAAGGGTCTTATACTGTTCACCCCCCCTATCAGTATAAGCTTGTGTTCTTCAATTGGTATTAGAGCAGGTGCCTTTGAAAATTTTAACAACTTGAAGGAAAAGTTTACAAAGAACACAATGGACTACTCGAGTAGCAATGCAGCACCTATTCTTGACGGATCAAATTTTGGTCTGTGGAGTGCAAGAATGAAAGTCTATCTAATGGCTCTTGGTAATGAGGTATGGGAAGTTGTTGAAGATGGATATACCATTCCTACAAATGGTCCTTACACTAAAGAAGACAAACTTCTACATCACAACAATTCAAAAGCCATGAATGCAATCTTGAAGGGTTTACAAAAGGCAGATCTCACTAAATTTATTCACTGCAAGACAGCCAGTGAAATGTGGAATCAATTGCAGGTTGTTCATATAGGTGATGCAAATGTTCGAAAGGCCAAGTTAAGACATTTTAAAGGTATTTTTGAACAACTCAAGATGAATGATGATGAAAATATTAGTGACTACATGCTTCGGATGGATGAAATTGTGAACTCCATGAAAGACTTAGGTCTTGAACTTGCTGAAAATGATGTGTGTGATAAGATTTTAAGATCTCTTCCAAATAGATTTAGCAAAAAAATTTTGCTATTGAGGAAGCCAAAGATTTAGATAAATTAAAAAAGGATGAGCTCCATAGTATTCTTGCAGCATTTGAATTGAGGACACAAGTGAAATTTGATGTAAAGAAAGAGGCGGCTTTCAAAGCTATCAAGAAATCGAAGGGCAAACAGATTCAATAAAGTGATGAGTCTTCTAGTGAGGAAGAGGCATATTACAGCAGGAAAGGCAAGTTTTCCAGAAAGCACAAAAGCAAGAAAAATATAAGATGTTTCAACTGCGGAAAATTTGGTCATTATGCTACTGACTGTACTATTTCTAAATATGAAAGTGATGAAGATATACAGGATGTTAAAAGCAAGGATTCTGAAAAGCACAGGTATTACAAAAATAGCAAAAATGAGTACAGCAATCACCAGAAAAGCAAAGATGAGTACAACAATCATGGAAAGAGGCATTCTCACAAGAATAAGAAGAGCTTCTACTTGGACAAAGCAAGTAAGTGTTCTAGCAGTGAAAGTGACAGTTCTTCTAATGATGATGAAAATGAGATGCTATTCATTTTAGAAAAAGAGGAAGAACCGAAACACAAATTCATTATCATGAAATGTTTTAGATGTGGAAATTTTTGGCACCTTGAGGATAATTGCGGAAAAGATGATTTGATTGCTAGTATGTATGAGGATGTTTCAGAAAACCCCAATGAAGATGCATGTATGGTTTTTGAAAAAGGTAGCACCTCGAGTGATAAGAAATCTGAAAAATGTTGTGATGATTCAAAGTGCCATCAAATAGAGGATCTTGAATGCGAACTCAATAATGCTCTTAGTGTTTTGAAAAAGTAAAGAAAGAAGAATGATAGACTCAAGATTAAGGTAGATGAATGTTGTATGGAGATAGATGAACTTGTAGAAAATCTTGAAGTATCTATGGCTAAGACACAAGAACTCAAAAATGAGTTAGAATCTAAAATTCTGGAGTATAGTGAGTTAGAACAGGAAATAGCTTCTTTGAAAGAAGAAAATAAAGAGTATAAGGATAAGCTCTACAGATTTCAGGATAGCTCCAAGAAGGTTAAATTTCTCATCGAAGGACAGAGAAAACCAACAGATAAAACAGGTCTCGGTTTTATTAAGCCGCACAAGGAACAGGTTGGTGAATCTAGCAAAATATTTCAAAAGAAAGAGAGTCTTGTTGAAGAAAATACTTCAGATCATGAGTTCGTAAGTGATGAATATGCAGAAACAAAAAACGATATTCAGACTAAGAAGAAGAAGTTTTTGGGACCCATGAAGTCGAACAAAAGAAAATTTCATGGCAGATGTTATGTGTGTCACAGATTTTGTCACATGGCTATACAGTGCATGACTCAAATGCAGAGAGTAAATGACATTTTCAGGAGACGTAATTTCTTTCAAGGGTATTGCTACTCTTGTCAACAATTCGGGCACAAGGCAATTTTTTGCAAGACACATAACACGAACTCGGGTTAGTCGAACAAAGCGAATTCAAAGAACATCCATGACTGATATTGTTACCTGCTATAAATGCAACAAAGAAGGACACCTAGCTAGACAGTGTAGAGCTAATATTCTAAGATACAGGAACAGAAATAGTAGCATGAACAAGTTCAAGAATCAAGGCATGGATAAAAATAGGAATGATAACAAAAATAAGAAAAATGACATGAACAGGTCTAAGGATCAAGGTATGGATAAGAACAGAAAATATAAAAGAAATAGGAAAAGTAGTATTAACAGGTCCGAGGATCAGAACAGTGACAAGAACAAAAATACAGGAAAAGAATTCAAAAGAAGGCCCGACAAAGAAATCTTGGACACTAATGATGATGAGTGTTTAGTGGGAGTATCACTCCCAACCCTATTCTAATCATCTTATCAGGAGATGGGGGAGGGACTAAGCTAAGAGGCTCATTCTTAGTCCCAAGCCCCAAAGGTGACCCTTTGCCATTGATGACAAAGGGGGAGAGATTTAAGTAAGGGGGAGAGTTTTCAAGTGGAGAGAAGAGCTTCAAGTCAGGGGGAGCAAAACTTGAAGAGATTGGTTTCAGTTTTGGCTCTTGGAAGATGTGTTTTAGTTAAGGGTTGCCATCAATGACAAAGGGGGAGATTGTTGGCAATTTTGGGTACCTTGAGTACATTGCTTTTGGCTAAGTTTAGTTGTTGTCATTGATGTCAAAGAGTTATTGGTAGATGTTGTTTTTGATGTCGAGGAACCTTTGGAGCAACTTGTTTTTATGTCCAAGGATGTGTTTTTGTTGAAGGTTTTAGTTGGTCAGTAAGTCTCCAAGAAAATCAGAGTAGCCCAGTTGCCAAAAATCCAAAAAAATATTAAGTAGAATAAGTTTGCAGGCTGCTGGAAAAACTGTCGTGATTTCGCGACATGTTTGAGGAGAGAGAAAGTCATGATTTTGCGACATGTTTGAGGAGAGAGAAAGTTCAGCCAAAACTGTCACGATTTCACGACATGCAGGAATGCAGAGGCAAAGCGGGCAAAAGTGTCACGATTTCGTGACATGTTTGAGGAGAGAGAAATTTTGGCCAAAACTGTCACGATTTCGCGACATGCAGGAAGGCAGAAGCACAACGGGCAAAAAGTGTCATGATTTCGCGACAAGTTTCGAAGAAGTTGTACGGATGCAAAAAATGTCACGATTTCGCGACAAGTTGAGTTGGCAGTGTTGAGTTGCAGGAAGTGTCACGATTTTATGACAAGTTTCGAAGAAGTCGTACGGATGCAGAAAGTGTCGCGATTTTGTGACATGTTCCAGTTTCACGAGCAGTTGGAAAGAAAGATTCTAAGGCAGCGAAAGCATCATGATTTTGCGACATGTTTCATTTTTGCCAGTGCAAACCAAGAGAAGGACAAATAAGCAAGAGGTGTCATGATTTTGTGATAGAGTTGCTGATGACATCAGCAAAAGGCAAAGGTGTCGCGATTTTGCAACAATTGTGGAGAAGAAGGTAGTGAATTCCAGAGCATCGCAATTTCGTGACCAAAATCATGATGACATCAGCAAGAGATAAAGGTTTCGCAATTTCATGACAGTTGCAAAGAAGAAGGCAGTGAAGTCTAGAGCGTCACAATTTCATGACAAGATTCATGATGACGTCAGCAAAAGCTGTAGCATCACGATTTCACGACAACAACGGAGAAGAAGGTAGTGAAGTCTAGAGCGTCGTGATTTTGTGACAAGATTTGTGATGACGTCATCAAAGGCTGTAGTGTAGCGATTTCACGACAACAAACCAAAGAAGGTGTACGGTAGACCAAGGCATAGCGATATCATGACATGTTTGAGCTTCGCACGAGAAAATCTACAGGACAGCAGAGGCAGTTGAAGCTGACAAAGTTAACCTTGGCCAGATAAGGTTTTACAGTCGACGTATTAAAATATTGATTAGTCGACTAAACAACAAGATTTCATCTTGAGATTGTGGGTATTAAAGGAGGACTGTTTGAGCATTTTTGTGTATCAATTGATGTGAGCTTTTGAAGTGTGGCGTTCGCAGAGTTAGTGCAACAAGCAAGGTTCGACATTTGAAAAAGCAGAGAGTGAAGTTCGACTACAGCCTTAGGGTGCATTTCGCTGAATCTTTTAAGTGTCAAAGTCTGAGCTATTGTTTGCATGAAGAAAGTGCTACTGTTCGTCAAAAGGATTGTGCAAGGAGAGTGTGCTATTGTGGTTACACATAGTCTGTGTAAACCAAAAGTGAAGTGTGCAAGGTGGATGTTGCTGTAATTACGAACAGTTGTAAAGGTCAAACGGCGATAGTGCTGCTATAATTTTTACGAAGACTACACTACTATTTTTGTGCAGAAGTTGAGAAGTGAGTGCAACTGTAAATTAAGAAGACTATGCTACTATAATTTTGCAGACAGGGAAAAGTTGTTTTCCAACCAAGTGCAGAAAAGAATAGAGGAAGAGGACAGAATTGTGCTAGACCAAAGGACTGTGTTTTGGTGCAGAAAAGAGGACCAGCTTGCTGTGACAGAGTTGAGGACAGATATCTCCATCAAGAGCAGGGAATACAGGTGTCTTCTGTGGAAAGAGTTCCACTTGCTAAAGGCAAAAGAGATAGAGGTCCTCTAGAGGATCACTAGCAAGTTGAATTAGGGGAAGGTGTCTCCTTTGAGCTGAGGCTCATAAACATTGTAATCGTGGAGGATTCCCAGAGGTTTTGATATAAATTTTAGAAGAAAAGTTTTTTTTTTTGTGAATTAATTTGCTGTGTCTCATTACGGATTGCTTCTTGTGCCCTGTTTTACTGCTGTCATTACTACTATCTTATTCTGCTTGTTAATGGTTTGAAAGCTGTAGTGATAGATCAAGTTAAAAAGGGTCTTATACTATTCACCCCCCTCTCAGTATAAGCTTGTGTTATTCAACTATAGCCTTGAACTTTCTATTTTGAGCCTTGGATTTGGTGGTTTGATCCTTCTAGTGCTATTTTAATTCTCTACTGTAGATTCAGAGAACTTTTTTCTCTAAACTATACCTTATTTTTTTTATAAGTAACGATATATTTACAGTGGGTTTTTTAGAGAAGGATCCCAAAACCTTAGTTACATATGGAGATGAGGCTGAAATTACAAATCAAAACCGGGGCTACACCCATGGGCAACAATCCGGGGCCTGGGGCCCTGGTGCCTACAAAAAATATATTGAATAGGAAACGTAACATCAAAACTTGGACTGAGGCCACCCAAAAAAGAAAAAGCTAAAGTACAATGACTGCCAAAATATTAGGAACTACACACCATTGGTCTAAAATGTCTTGCAGCCAGGCCTGGCCTGGACGGGGCCCAACCTGACAGGTCAGCTTTACTCCCTATCAGGGCCATCGCCCAGCCTGCATCAAAGCTTGGTTAGGGCATCGATAGTATAAGAAGTCGCTTGGGCAAACACGGTTAGGGATCCAATTACCATGTCAATAAGGGTCCTAATAACCAAATTTTGTAGCCTACTTTTGGATTCATAACTCACATCAGTGGGCTCTAGAGCCTCCATATTGGCCTTTTTGGTGCTTCCAGCAGCCCTACTGCTACTTGGGAATGACCCTTTGCGAGTGGCACCAGGGGTCAAGGCCCCACTTGGGCCCTAGGATAGATTCATGCACTTCTGGGTGGGCCTATGCCACTTAGGGGTAGGGGAGCCTTCATGGGAGGGGGTCTCCTTGGATTTAGAGGCTATAGGGGAGGCACCGAGAGAGTTAGCCACTTCAGTGGGGGGGACAGAGGACAGGGGAGGGATGCAGTGGATCTACGACTGATTGGCAAGGGCATGCCTATATAGGACAACCATGAGGCCTTGGTGGGAGGGCTGGGAGTGGCTTTTGTGAGTGCGATCGATGGAAAGGACCAGGGAGTACAGAATGAATCGAGGGGTGCTGACCAATGTGGCTCCCCGAAGGTGGTTGAAGTAGTTAAGGTGAAAACTGAATAGCCACTAGTCTGGATCGTCATAGGTGATGTATTGCATCATCAAGATTATGGCCTCATCGAACGGGGCTAGGAGGTTGGAGTGGAATAAATTAGCCTTGTCCCACTGCTGCTCTGAGAAGTGGGACAACTTCTCCTCCCAATTGTGCTTGTCCCATCTGATGACTCTGCCTTTCTCTTCATGATGTAGGCCTGTAACTTCTGTCAAAAATTATTTGGTCACCTTTAAGTGGAGACCCTTCACCGTGACCTCACCATCATGCCAAGTGTCCAAAAAGCTTTGGGTAATTTCTTTGTTGGCTCCTGCAAATTTTCTAAAGAAAGGGGTAAAATTCTTGGCATTCAAAAAAATCCTAGCCGACTCGCTCAATTCAAGTGTGGAAGGCTCGAGGAAGACATTTTTGGCAGCCATGAGGATCGAACTAGCAGCCCAAGGGCAAGGGAAGCAGGGGATACCTGACCTGAGACACAAGGAGAGGGGGAGGGGGAAGCAGACAACAATGCAGGAGAACTCAGTGCATGACATATTTAAAACCTTACAGGGAGTCGCGAGGGAGGGAAGCCACTGGCATAAATAATGATAAGAAGGGGCTAGGTACGACATGATGGGGGATGGGCTGAGGGGGTGTGGATGACAGCTACCATCTGAGGCAAGGGAGAAGGGACACTACCAGCACTCTAGGTGGCACAAAATTACCGGGGGATCACCTTGAGGGGACCTCATAAGATAGAGCCACGGGTGAACTGATGTAGCATGGGGATCTGACGGTGCGATGTCCAAGGTGAGAAGGTCGAAAAGGGCCAACATGCACTCTATCTTGGAACTACCAAAAATGCTAGTGGAGCAACACAAATCCAGGCTGGGATGAGTCGATCATCTGACATGGTCGATGACACATGGCACTGCACAGATGATTTGGATGACCAGCTCGTAGTCAGGAGGAGGACAGGGTCTAGACGACATGACAAAGTAGTGGGGGGAATCCCCAGGCAACTAGAAGCCATGATGGTGAAAATTTGGGGCCCCAACTCAGGGAAGGCTATGCACTGGGGTCCTCATAATTGCTAGAATAATCTTGCAAAGCTAATTAGACCAAATCTTTGAGGAAGTTCATTGTCCATGTGGTGGATTCTTCGACTGAGATGGCTTGGTTTGCCATAAAATCAGCAGCCCTGTTACCTTCTCTGTACTCATGCCAGAAGGCATGGTCGGGGAGTCCCTGTATAATGGAGAGTGCTTCCTGGATGGTGTTGTGAATGCACCAAGAGCAATTTCTAGGGCTGCAAGAGGCTTTGATAATAACTCATGAATCACCCTCAATGATGACTTTTGAGGGTGACTCCCTGAGGGTGGTCAGCCCATTGAGGAGAGATGCTACTTTAGTGAAATTATTAGTCTGGATGTCGAGTGGAGCCACATACACCATGATCAGGGCCCCGTGGCAGTCACGGATGACCTCACCTACACTAGAGGTCCCATGATTTACTTTAGAAGTGATGTCAAAGTTAATCTTGACCCAATCAGGGGGGGAAGTCCGCCTTATCAACGATCGATAGGAAGGGGCAGGGGGGGACCGAGGGGAGGAATTGAACTCCAAGGTAGGAAAGGAGGGTGGCTTCGCCCAGCCTTCGAGGCACCTCAGCCAAGGGGATGGAGCAGGAATTCTCAAGGGCAAAGGCCACCGCCTTGGTCGCTATCCACTAGGGGGAACGGGTCGGGGAGGAGAAGGCTCTGCTATTGCACTCAAGCCAGAGTTGCCAAAGCATATTACGAAGGTAGGAGCCCCAAAGTAAGTGGGTGAAAGGATGGGAAAATGGGTTGGTCCAATATGAAAAGAGGTTAGAGATGGAGTTGGGGGCTATCCACTAGATAGAGAAATGGGAAAGGATGAGGCCCAGGACTTCAGAAGAGAAGGGAAAACTGATAAAGATGTGATTCGTGGACTCCCAGAAAGCACAGCAAGGGAAGCATCTGTTCAAGATCTGAAAGCCCCTCCTGATCAGATTCTCAATTGTTAGAATATTGTTTTAAACAATCACCCATACGAAGTGGCTAATTTTGGGGATCAGCATCTTGGCCCACACTTGCCAGGATGGAAAGGGGGCCTCATCAGGGACTCTTTGGAGGTTGTAGGTAGATTTTACATAAAAGACACCACTGGGGTGCCATGCCAAATGCATATATTGTTTCCTCCGAAGGATAGAATAACAGTCACCTTGAGGAGGCACTGAAGTCTGGCTGCTTGGAGCGGGTGCCTGGGATTCAAGATGGGTTTCTAGGTAGCCCACCCCTGGTTCTGGGAAAGATAGGCTGACACTTTGGGCCCTCTATCTTCCAGCCCTGGTTTGAGTACGAGGAGATCTTTGTCAGCAGTCAGGGCCTCATCTTGAATCCATCTATCTTCCCAGAAGTCAATCTTGGATCCATCCTCGAGGATCCATCTGATCCCTTTTCGAATAATGTCTTTGGTGGAGATCAAGGACTTCCAAAAGGCTAATCCATATCGGGGCTGAGATTCATTGAGTAAGGGGTTATGGTGGCAATATTTCCTACGCACGATGCTGACCCACTCATTAGGGGTATTGGTGAATACCTTCCAAGCATGTTTGGACAAGAGGGCCTTGTTCATGAGGGTCACCCACCTGAGCCCGATCCCTCCCTCACCTTTTGGGTGGCATACCAGGGACCAGGAGACCAGGGGAATCCTCTTCTTGTCTTCGTTGCTTGACCAAAGAAATCATTTTTGAATTTTTTCAATGTGAGCTGCAATGGAGGCCAAGATTTTTAAGACCTACATGAATTATATCAAAATGCTTTGAAGGACTACCACCAAGAGGGTGGCTCTACCAGCCTGCGAGAGGAGGTGACCTTTCCAAGGGGCCAACTTCCTCTGAATCTACTCTATCATCCCACCCCATAGGTCCTTGGAGGATGCACCTATGAACATGGGAAGCCCAAGGTAGGAGGAGGGAAGGGAGCTAGGGGTGTAGCCCAAGATCTGCCCGATTATGATTTACCTAGCCAAGGGGTTATGGATGAAGAAAATCTTACTTTTTTAGAGGTTGATTTTATGCCCGACCGCCTCCTTGTACAGTGTCAAAATATGCTTGAGGGCCTTAGCTTGATGGATCGAGGCTGAGGTGGCAAGGATGGTGTCATCCATGAATTACTGATGGGACACCGTGGGTAGGCCTGACGCAGGCCTGATGCCCAAAATGAGACAGCAAGAAATAGCACTCAAGATGGTATGCCCCAAGACCATAGCCAAGATAATGAAGAGGATTGGTGATAGGGGGTCACCTTGGTAGAGGCCTCTGGAACTGGGGAAGAACCCAGCAAGAGATCCATTGACGAGGATAGAGAACCAGGGGGAGGACACGTAGTTGCTGATGAGCCTGAACCAGGAGGGGTGGAACCCGAACTTAAGGAGGACCTTGGAAAGGAAATCCCAGTCAACTTTGTCAAAGGCCTTGTTCATATCTAGCTTGAGTATAAAGGAGACCTTTTTGGAGAGGACGGCCGAGTGGATGGCCTCGTGCATGATTATGACTCCGTCTGTGATCAGTCTGCCCTTGAACAAGCTTCCCTAATAGGGGTAAATAATCAGGGGAAGGATATCCTTGAGGTGGGAGGCCATGGATTTAGTCAGGATTTTGTACAAGACATTGCACAAGTTGATGGGGCAGAACTTCGAGAGGGATCTGGCTACTTGGGTCTTGGGGATCAGGGCTATGAAGGTGGAGTTGATACCTCTAGGGATGGAGCTACCAATCTGAAGGTCCCAGATGGTAGCATACACCTCTTGCCCAATGATATCCCAAAAGGATTGGAATAATCAAGGGGGAAACCCGTCCGGGCCCAGGGCCACCTCAGCCTTCATGAAAAAGGTGGCAGCATGGATCTCAGAGTCATACAAGGGCTGCACAAGCATCTCATTTGCCATGGTTGATATTGAAGAAGGGATATGTTCCAGAAGGGAGTCTATCGCTTCTAAGGACATGGGGGGGTTGTCACCCAAAATCTCCTGGAATAAGTGGGTGGCTTTAGCCCGAATGTCCTCTTCTTCCTTGATAATTATGTCATCACTACCCACCAACTCAACAATTCTATTGGAACCCCTATTCTTGAGAGTCGAAATGTGGAAGAACTTTGTGTTTTCATCACCATATTGGAGCCACAGGGCTCTCGAATTCTGCCTCCAAAATGTTTCTTCCCTGGCCAATATGTTATGATACTTGCTGAGAGCAAGACATTCCTCTTCCCTGAGCCCCGGGTCTTGGGAGCCTGCCTAAAATCTAGACTCAAGGGCTTCAATTTTTTCTTTAACTACCACTTTGTTTTCAAAGATGTTACCAAAAACATCTTTATTCCAAACCTTGAGTTGCTCCTTGAGGCATCTCAGCTTGTGGAAGACTTGTTTAGCGGGGCATCCAGGGACTGGGGGAGCCCACCAGCACCAAACCTGGCCCCAAAATTTAGGATGATGCAGCCACATGGACTCGAACTAGAAGGGCCGCTTGGGGAAGGGGAGATGATTAGTTTTGAGGAGAAGAGGGCTATGATCAAACCTAATTTTTGGGAGGGCCAGTAAAGTGGCATCGTCAAACATGGGAAGGGCTTCTTTGGACAAGAAAAATCTATCCAACCTGACCTGGATATGGTTTTCTCCTGCTCTTATGCTAGACCAAGTGAACCTGGATCCTTTTAGGATGACGTCCATGAGCTCATTGAGGATAGTGAAGGCACCAAAGTCCTCCATGCTTTTTCCCAAAACCATTGAGCCCCCACTTTTGTCAGATAGGAATAGGGGACTATTTAAGTCCCCTGCTAGGATCTAGGGTAGGGGGGCAAAGGCTTCTCTCATCGAGCTAATTTCATTCCATAAAGCCGCTTTCTCGATAGGGTTGTTAGGTGCGTAGATGTTGGACAGAATCCTTGAACGCCTAGACTTCACATAATGGACCAGAATGTTGATTATTTTAGGAGATGAAGATATGAGTCTCCCCTCAAAATATCGAGGATCCCACATGCATAGTAGACCCCTGGCTGAGCCAACCACAGGGGTAGACATGGACTCGCAATTGCACCAGGTAGCTTGGGCAACTCGCTGGGCAACAACGTCATCTATTTTGGTATCCTGAACAAGGAGGAAGGATGGGCGGTGATCCTTGTGGAACTGGCCGAGGATCCTTTTATTGGGGGCCCCATTGAGCCCCTTGATATTCCATGTGATGAGCTTCATTTTACACCCTTGTGGGGTCGCTTGCCCCCCTTCCTGACTAGAGTGAGGGGTTTGAGTCAAAGGGCGTTCGTCTTGGAGAAGCTCCCACTAATGTCAGAGAGAGTTTCCTGAAAGCCATGGCTATGTCATATTCAGTGATCCTTATTCACTGGTCGCCTAGGGTGGGCCTCCCTCTTTTGAGTTTGCTACCAAACTCTATGGCGAAATTCCTACTTTGGGTCATCTTGGGGCTAACTTCATCGGGCCCAAATGGAGAACTGGCTTCAACATCTTCATCTGACATCTCAGAGCCGCACTCCAAGGGGGGAAGCCCAATAGAGACCACCGGGAGGGGTGGTAAGGGGTCGATGGGAGGATATCATGGGTGGGGGGTGTGGAGGGGACCTTGAAAAAGAAAGGATTCAGTGGGGATAAGGGCCTAGGTGGCTCACAGGAATGAGGGGGCGCAAGTAGGGGCCTACGGGAAGGGATTCAAAATGGGCAGGGAGGGAGAACCTGGGATCGGGGCCCCTGAAGATGACCTAGGGGAGGGAGTAGCAGAAGGGGAAACCTGGGGAATACTATTCCATAGGCTAGGGTCCACTTGAGAGTCCTTTGGGGTAGGAGGGGGGACCTCCTTGTTGGTCTAGGCCTGGGATATGTGGTCATCGCAAGGGGGCCCTCGAGATGGGGCCTGACCTGATCAAGAAGGGAGTTTGGGGATAGGGCCATCAGCATTTCTGGATACTAAGCATTGGTGGGAGATGTGACCTTGAGTGCAATAGGTGGTGCAGAAAGCATGTTTGTTTTCATAGATCAAGGACTAGCACCAAAAGGACCCAAAAGAAATGGTCATCGAGGAGGGGAGTTTGAATTCGAGATTAGCATTGACATAAAATTTGGCATGTACCATTCAGGATCCTGCCTTGGTAGTAGGGTTGAAGACCACCAGGTCCCCGAATGACTGAGCAATGATTCTTAGGATGTCTTCGTACCACAGGTGGAAGGGAAGGTTTGGGAGAAGAACCCAGACCGGGGTGAAGTTGATGCTTTGGGTGTTGGGGTGGAAGTCAACTCCATAATGCCTAAGGAAGATGCTTTTGCATCCCAAAAACTAGGGCCCACCCGATAGGATATTTTTGGTGTCTTCACTGTTATTTAGTTTGATGATGAAGAAGCTCTTGATGAGGGCAACCATATTAATATTCTTAGAAACCTTCCATTTGGTAGCCACCCATCTGCGGATGGTTTCCATGTCTAGACGCCCTCCCAATAATTTCCCTACCAGGGAGGCAGAGGATCCAATGACAAAGGAGGAGTAGACCTCCTCATGAATATAAATGTGAGTGCCCTCGAGGGAAATCCCTAGACCCAGGGCCTAAGAAGGGGCCCTGGTGCCCGCCAGGATTTTCTGATAGGAGGGTTTTGCCCTACTCAAGGCAGAACCCTGCCTAGGATCAGGGGGATTATTCCTTAGGCCTATGCTCACATCGAGGCTAGGCTAGGGGCCCAGGCCCAAGATGTCATCCCCACCCTATCCATAATTTTGCTTAGGCACAAAGCCATCCTCTGGGCCTGTTGAGGGCCCTATGGGCCCGGGATCGGGCCCTGACTGATCCCGATCCTGATCCTGATACTGCCAAGAAACTTGCACCATTCTCTGAACCTGACCCCAGTCCTACTCCCAGTCCTACTCCTGATCCTGCTCCCACTCTCACAATAATCCCCCAAAGCAACTCCCTAAACTATACCTTATTACTATGAGAGGCAAACTCCAAATCTCCTGGATTTTGTAGGCTTCTTATTTATGAATATTTCTTCAAACTTCTTGTTGAATTCTAACTTCAAACAAGATATTATTCTTCTCAAAATTTTGAATTTCTTGAGGTCTTCACTGGATTCTTCTTCTGGGATTTGGCACTCCTTGAAAAATTATTCTTTTCTTGGGATTGTTTTTGGATGGCGATAATTGTCCCAAGTCCTTCACTATCAAGTGTTTTTTTCTTGGTAGTGGATTTCTCCAATGAGTTCTTCTAGGAACCTTTTTATGATGCTTCTACGAGCTCTGCAACAAGGCTCTCCAAACCTTTATTATTTTTTTCTTGAGACCTCTCCAAGGTATTCTATCTTGTAGCTTCTATGGTCTTCCAACTGATACCTTTTCTTCAACCTTCTACTTTTGGAAGTGTTGGTGATGAGATCTTCTTCTTGGATATCTGATTCTACAACTTCTAGATTTTTACAGGACTCTCCTAGTCCTCTTTCTTCCAATAATAGAATTTCCTCAATGAGATATTCCCCTGATCTCTTCAACTCCTTGAAGGAAATATTTAATCAGTAAAGGAGATCATTGATATACTATTTCTTGGACTCTTCTCCGAAGTCTTCTTCAGGAACTCCTTTCTATAGTTTTCTTCTGAATCAGGAATTTATCTTTTGAATCAAAAAATATTCTTGAAGTATTCTTTAGGAAATCTTATTTGGAGTATTCTTCTGAATCAAGAATTTATATTCTAAATTAGGAATTCTTTTCTAAAGTATTATTCAGGAACTCTTCTTTGGAGTATTCTTCTGAATCAGGAATTTATCTTCTGAATCATGAATTATTTTATAAATTCTTCTTTAGAATTAAGGCTTCTATAGCCTTATTCTTGATCAAAACTTCTATGGCCATTTTTGCTTCTGCACTCTGTAGGTATTGATCTTTAATGGAGATCACCAATATCCTATCTCCTTATTTGAATCAACTTATGGAGTCTCTTCTTCCTTGATACTACTATAAGACTACTATGGCCTTTTCTTCACTTCTACACTTTGCAGTTTTTAAGCTCTTGTAATGGGACCTTTCTTGAGGTCTTTGAAATATTTAGTCTTCTTCCTTGTTGTTGCAAGTGCTGGAATGATTCTAAGAATATATTCTTCCTAAATCTCTTGTAGGAAGCTTTCCAATATTTTTTTTAATCTCCTTTTTTTGTAAGAAGCTATAATAAACTGTAATTGAAGAATTTATAATTCTAGAGATAATAATATTCACTAGTTGATATGTCAATCTAGTGGCTTGAATGTTGAGTCCTAATCTTCACGAGTTTTTTTGCAACTTTATGGAAAGACTCTAGAAAAATATAATCTCAAAATTTTTGCAACTAAGATTTATTTCAGTCCTCACTTGTGACTCTCCCTATTCCTCTTGACCTACTAGACTTCTCTTGTGACAAATTTTATAAGTGGTGGTGCACACTGGTAAATCTAGTTTACAAAAGCGTAAAGAGAAACTATGATGGATATAGGTCCTCCTATCTCAATTTACCATGGATTTTATACCACTGTTATCTTTTGAGGATATATGCAATGGAAGAGATCTAACATAGGTCCTAATAAGATATAATAAATATGAAAGCAAATGAGTCTGCAATATGACTAAAATATACTATAAATAGAAATGATGAAAATATAATGCAGTGTGGAGGAAATGGTCACTCCATTAATATGAGCTAAAGATCTATATTGTGCTCCATACATAAGCACTACTACTATCTACTATAATGCACTTGAATTTATATTGACTGGATATATGATCTACCACTATGAGGCCCTTTATATAGGAAGATAGATTTCTTGGCCAACACTCTACCTAGTTGTACAAGGGGACACCTTGCACATTACAACTTGCACATTGCTACTTGTGAATTTATTACATTTCTTGAAGTAACTAGCTAACTTCCCCCTAAAGTAATATCCTACTCTAACTATGTACCTAAGGTGGTACATTTACATGATCCAAATAATGTAATATACTCTAACTCTAACACTCACACTATATATGTTAAATATCTTGCTACAAAATAGACTACTATTATATAAATAAATCTTGAAAAATGAGAACTATGATTTATAGATATTTATCTTAGTAAGTTATAAATGAGATGGTAATATTTTGTTTGACCATATTTCTAATTAATAAAATAAGTGGAGAAACTCTAAGGATGAACAATGCAAAATTAAAATTAAATTATAAGCTTCAAAGTGTTTTTAGGCTAGGCTTAAAAATATGATCTAAATCCAATCCTAAAGATCAAAATTCTTAAGAAGAGATATATAAATAAATATTAACCTATCATAGATAATATTTTGTACCCTGTACCAATCTTATAATTAAAGGATTGAGGTTTTTCTCAATTAACCTTCAAATATTTACAAGTAACTATATTATGTACTTTTTAAGTATCTTATGGTAAAGGAAGAAATAATTATCTACTATAATAAGGGAAGATATGATGTTCAGTAAAATTATTAGTAACCATAAGAGACCCATGTTAAACTAATAATGATATTTTCAATTTCTCTAAAATAATTTTATCAAAAATCACATTAAAACAACATGGAATTCAAAATGGATAAGAAGGAGGAGAGGTTGACATATAAGAGCCATAATATGTAAACTAAATTATCCATTCATCACATAAAATATACACAAACAATGTTAGCTATAGTTCCAAGCATAGTTGCACATATGTTGAATTAGATATCATTCAAAGTAAAACATATTTTAGAGGTTTTAATGGAAATAGTAAACCTAGATTCCCAAGGATGTGATAATGCATCCTTTATAGTGTGTCACAAAACATACTAATAATGTGTCTTCATAGTGTAATAAATCATAAGTTTACAATTTTAAATGTGAAATAACTAAAATTAATAATCCCATTGCTAATCACAATATCTATAGTGGGACAAGATCTAGTGCCTTCGACTAAGTATGTTTATCCTTATTGCTTAATATCAAGTATCCTCCTCTAACATCTATGTGAATAATATGCAAAGACATTATCTATAGTTACATGTTCAAAACATTCAATTTTGGGTTTCTTAATGATTTCAATTCTTTTGAATAATCATTTCCATATATAATATAAGATAAAATTTTAATCCCTATCCACTCATAATATGAATAATATGAACCATTTCTCCTTTCATCCATTGGCAAATTTCACATTCAGCCAAAAAAATTTAAACATATTTTTTCATTCGCTCCCAATAGATCACCTTTTGTCTCTCATATGTCTTCAAAAATCTTGAATGGCCTATAGTAGATGAAGCATGCATTTCCCTCATTAGATATTCATAGAGTGATGAAATTTTAGAGACCATAATACAACCTTGATATATAAATAGGTTTCCATCCCATGAAAATTTGACATGCAAATTAAGACCCCTTTCGAGTTGTTCCTACAAAGTTTGTAAGTATTTGTCTTTGGTCACATCTTCTTGAAGATGAGAAACCCATTGGTAAATTGGTGATAAATATAACACACTATAACTTGATCCTCAAACTAACTAGAGAGTGTATCTACCTCAATATTATCCATTCCTTTCTTATACACAATGTCATAATCATACCCCAACAGTTTTAAAATCTATTTATTTTGTGCTGAAGTAGATACCCTTTGTTCAAAAAAATATTTCAAACTTTGGTGGTTCATTTTAATAGATAAATATCTCCCAATGAGATATGGTCACCTATGATAAATAGCATGGAGGATGACCATAATTTCTTTTTCATAAGTAATTTTTCCCAAATGTTTGCCTGGTAGTTCCTTATTGGTGAAAGTTAAAGGTCACCTTTCTTACATTAATATAAATCCAATGTCATGACCCCAATAATAACTTTAAATTATAAATGGTTTAGAAAAATTAGGATTGGCTAACATTGGCATCAAAATCATAGCCTCCTTGTGACCTATAAAAGCTTGTTTTTTTGGAGCTACACATGAAGGAATTCATTTTAATCACGGTCGTTAAGGGGACAACTATTTTTACATAATTTTATTCAAGTAAATGGCAATAGCCTATGATACCCAAAAATTTTTGAAGCACATCAATATTTTGTGACTTAGGCAAATTTTGGATAGCTTCAATATTTTTGGGGTCAACCTTAGCTCCCTCCAGTAAAACAATATGCTCTAGGTATTTGACCTCCTACATGCCAAAGGAACATTTGGATCATTTGATAAAAAACTAATGGTCCAATAATAATTACAAATTTTGATATAAATGTTGTAAGTGCTCGACCGAAGTGCAACTATAGATGAGAATGTCATCAAATAAAAATAAAATACTTGTGAAAAATGGGCAGAATACATTATTAATGAGGCTCTAAAATTTTGATAGTGCATTAGTTAGGCCAAATGGCATGGCCAAAAATTCATAATGGACCTCATGATTTTGGAATGATTTTTTGGAAATATCTTCCTCCTTGATCTTTATCTTATGATAATTAGAGCAAAGATCCAACTTGGAGAAAATATTTTTATCATGTAACTCATCCAACAATTCATTAATTATAGGAATAGAAGATTTCTCCTTAATGGTGAGATTTTAAGCTCATTAAATTATATACATAGCCAACATGACCCATATTTATTTCTAAACAATATTACTAGTGAAGAATAAGGATTGTTACTAGATTGAACTAACCCTATTTTTTGTAACTCTTGAACCAACTTTTCAATTTTTGACTTTATCGCATAGAAGTATCTATAAGGTCTAATGTTAGGTTGAAATCTACTTGGTACCAACTATATTGTATGGTCATGGGAATTACATGGAGGTAATCCTAATAGATCTACAAAAACTACATTATGTTTAGTCAAAATGTGTTGCAAATCCTCTTGGGGTTTGTCTACTTCTAAAGTCTAGGATTGAATTGCAAAACATTGGGATACTACCCAAATATGAGGATATTTGTAATAATTTATCCATCTCACTTGATTTTTTAATGTACAAATATATTGTAAGTAATTCATAAAGAGCGTAGGACCTCCCATTATAAGATAATTGTATCCATAGTTTGACAAGTTTCTAGGCCATGGTTCTTGAAGTATGGAGTCATTGTGCCTCTAACACAACATCAAATCTTCCAAGTGGAAGATCAAACATATAATTTTTGAGCTCATAGTCCCCTATCTTCTAATTAGCATTTTAACATTTACCTTTACAAGGTAATTTTTCTCCATTTGTCACCATGAATTTAAAAGAGTTGCAAACATGTATTAAACAATTCACTTGATTAGCTACTTGAGAATCAGTAATATTATGTGTACTAATTGAATCAATAACAATTATAATTCCTTACCATTTAAATAATCCTACTATATTTATAGTATAAGAGCTCAATATTCCTACAAGTGCATGGTCAAAAATATCTAGTTGTATTTCTTCCTATGCTTCACCCTCATCTAGAGGCTCTTCCTTCTTAGTTTTACTTCTTCATCAGGTATTCCATTCATGTCTAAGTTATCCACATTCAAAAAAATGATTTCTACCATACATATTTATAACATAATTAATATATCTCATCATAATTATAACATAATCCTTGTGCTCTATGGACATCCATTTTTTTCCTAGTTAATTGCTTAAATTGTGGAGATTTATTGCTAGTATTCGATGTGAATTTGGATGGAAATATAGAGGTTTGGCCTATGGAAATTTAGATGACCACCTTTGGGTAGAAAAAATTATTCTGCTAGTCTAGCCAATCCTATGGCTTGCATCATAGACTATGGTTTGAACATTTTTACCTCTTCCTTGATATCATATTTCAATCCACTGATAAATCAACTCTAAAAATTCCTTATTCAAACCCCTTGTCCTGTTAGCCAATTTATCAAACTAAGTTGAATAATTTCAAATAGTAAAGTTTTATTTTAGTTTTCTTGAGGTTCTTATAAAGTCCTCGTACTCACTAGGGTCAAAATAAGTGAGTAATTAGGACTCAAAGTCTTTCCAAGAAAAGTCAAGAGTCGTGTTTTGTATCCCAAGATACCATGTAGGGTCTTGGATTGAAAGTGGAAGGATTCCATGGTTAACCATAAATATTGAGGGACATTATGAATTTTAAAGAATTAATCTACCCAATACAACCAACCATTAGGATCCTTTCATTTAAACTTGGGAATCTAATTTGGGTATTTCAAATAGGGTATTAGTTTCAAAAAAGCATGACGAATTTCTTGAACTACCACTTGATATTTTAGTGTTAATCTATTGGTATAATTTTGGGGCTTCCTTTAAATGCTCTTCAACCTCAAGGAATTTTTTCTCAATCCCTATTTTGAATTTAATCTAGTTAAATTTTAGAACCTGTTTGTGATCTTTCATATGCTTTACTTCTTGTCCATCGTGTGTCATTTGGTTCTATACATTACTAAGTTACTGATTTATTTGTTCCATGAATTGGTTTTGTTACATCTCCCTCATTGATACTTTAGTTCCTCCATACATCTACTTGTTATTTGGACCATCCAAACTGACTAAAAATACAAGTGTTGTTCTAAGTATTACTATTTTTAGTTTGGTAAAAAAAGTGTTTGGGTGTTATGTATAAGACAAATTAGTTTTAAAATGAAAACATAATGGACTAGGTCTCAAAATGATATTTTTTGGTACCCTAGAATTTTTTTTTAGTCAAGTGTTGTCTATTTTTCTCCTAAATATTTTCTTCACTTTTAAAAATGGCTTTCTTCTCTAGTCCCCGATAACTACCATATCAATTACTAGTCAGTATGTTATCCCCAACTACCTTATTAAAGTTTGACACTATCACTATCCTATATGACACTATTATTGATTGTTATTGACAATTATCCTAGTAGACTCTATTTTGAATGTTACTAAAAACTACCTATCTAACACTATTCTTGTTTGCCATCAATAAATGCCTTGAAAACTACCCTATCTAATTTTGTTCTTGACTATTACTAACTCCAACAATTTCTTCTTTAGCCAAATTTTTTTATATTATGGTCAAATTCATGATAGGTGTAGTCTTTGTAGTATTCTCAAATATATGGTTAAGGGTTTGGAGGTGTAACATAATAACAAGGTAACATTAGGCCAAGGTGTGTGTATTATCCATAGCCCTCTATTATACCACAATGATGAATGATAATGTTTGGACCAATATTTTAAGTCACTACTCAAGGAGGGTTCCACACATACCCTTGAGCACACTACCTACCTATATGATAGTAGAGGAGGGTAATACTCCCATATTTTATGATCAATGTATTATGGATAGATACACAATTGAAAATATTCCTATGGCTAAAGGTTTCTCATAATCCTAGGGGGTCTCAAAATATCCCCAAATATACATGGAACCTAAAGTTTGTATATGGGTGTTGTTTGAGTCCTAGGTATTGAGTCCAATCACCTCTCACTTCACTAGAAAATTTATAGATAATCTAGCCTAGCCATTAAAAACTCCTTCATGGTATTTTAAAACCATTGACACTTGGTTTCTAACCTATTAAACTAAAATAGAGAAAAATAGCTCAATTTTATTATCTTTTTCTTTATAGGAAAAGTTATACCTAACAAGTTAAAATGGTAGGACACGAACAATTTATGTTGTAATAGGATGCAACCATAGAAAGTGCTCTAATACCGATACAAGGTAGTAGATAAATGGATTTCTATTGAGTGCTTGCCATATTGAGGTTAGTGGTTCTAATACCAATCTACTCTGGGATCTACCTCACTTGGAGTGAAATTTTACCAAGGTAGGATACAAATATAGTGGTAGATTTTTGAAGGAGACGTTGCTAATTCCTGTATATAACAAAAAAAAGTGCTCTAGTACCACTTGTTATGAACCTTGTAGTAATATAAAAGAACATCCCAAAAATATTGCAATAATAACATAAAATAAGCTTGAAATTTACAATATTGCAAGATGAAATGGAAATACACTAGATTATATTGCAGAAATCAAAAACACATTACAAAATTATAGGCCTCTTCAAGGGGAAACCTCATTAGAAGTAAATTTTCGATGCAACAAAATATGAAATACCTTTCACCTATTTCCCCTTATTATTTTAAAGACTCTTTGTAACCCTAACTATAATTATCAAGAGTCGACTTCACATGCAAGTGGCCACTCAAGCTAGAATATTCTACCAAAAAAGCAATTACATTCTTTATAAAGGTTAACTTAAATAGTCCCACTTGTCTAGGCACCTCAAATGCCACATACAAATTAAAATACATTACATAATATCATTAAGATAGGATCCTCACATTAGGAATGGCTAATTACTTAGTAAGGTTAGGATGGGATCCTAATAAAATATCTATTGTTTGAAGAGTCAAATATATATTTTATACACATATGATAATATTTTGCTAAAAAATGGAGGTTTTCCATTAAAATTTATATAGAGATGACTTAGTTATTTTCTCAACAATATAATTAGTTTCTTCAAATCATTAAAATGGTGTAGAAATACATCCAATCTATTAAAAAGTGTATAAACCTATCCCCAAATAGATTATATGTTTCTTTATTAATTATAAATTATAGTCATTTTATTTTCTACTCTTTTAATTTCATTTTCAATTCCCCACTTCTTTAATTATAATATAATTAACACCTAATTTTTTTTTATGAAATATAATTGAATTCATGCAATTTATTATCTTGGCAATATATTGCTTTTAGACATGGGTCTATGATAACTATTTCCCTTATTATCACATATTTTTTCTCCATAATTTTATTTATATTTGCAATCATTAATTTATATTTTTTGTCCTTCTTGATATACCTCCAATAGTCAACTACGACCACCTTCATACTCAACTTCCAATTTAATTATATCCTCTATCCACACTTGGATAACCTTAAGCAAAGCTTGGGATATAAAATATTTGGCCTGTAGTAGATCCATTGATTTCATTGTGTTAGTGGGCATAAATATGATGATGTGTAGTTCCTTATTATCATTTCCCATTGGATCCTTTGAATGATATAACATTAGTAGTGAAAGTGTTGAGTAAGGTGCAGCAACAGAATTGTCATTGTTGTCAACACAGTCAGATAGTTAAGTTATTTCAATGGACAGGAAGTTCAGAGATTATTCAGAGTATGCATAGTGCTTTTCCAAAAAGATCTAAGTGGCCCATTTGCAAAAATAAAATAAAAAGACAAGTAAGAAAAATGTCACGATATCGCGACATATTTAGGCAGTAGGAAAAAGTGTCGTGATTTCACGACATATCGAAAGAGAGAGAAGTAGCAAGAAAAAGTGTTGCGATTTCACGACATATTGGAAGAGAGAGAAACAGCAAGGAAAACTATTGCAATTTCATGACATGTTGAAAGAGAAGAAGGCAAGTTGAATAATTGTCATGATTTCGTGACATGTCATGTTTTCGCTGGTGCAAGTTGAGAAGAGTGTACGGAGGCGAAAAGTGTCATTATTTCGCGACATGTCATGTTTTCGTTGGTGCAAGCCGAGAAGAGTGTACAAAGGCGAAAAGTGTCACGATTTCACGACATGCTACAGATGAAAGTGTTCTAAGTGAGAACTTTCATGATTTCACGACATGCTGCAGAAGAAAGAGTTCGAAATGAGAACTGTCGTGATTTTGCGACATGCTGCAGAATGAAGATTTTGAAGTGAGAATTGTCATGATTTCGTGACGTGCTACAGAAGAAAGAGTTCGAAGTGAGAACTATCATGATTTCGTGACATACTACAGAAGGAATATTTCAAAGTGAGAACTGTCGTGATTTCGTGACATGCTACAGAAGAAAGAGTTCGAAGTGAGAACTATCACGATTTCGTGACATGCTGCAGAAGGAAGAGTTCGAAGTGAGAACTATCGCGATTTTGTGACATGCTACAGAAGAAAGATTCTGAAGTGAGAACTGTCATGATTTTATGACATGTTCTATTTTTATGGGTGAAAGACAGAAAATAGTACAAGGAAGTGAAAGTGTCGCAATTTCGTGACATGTTCTGTTTTCGCGAGCGAAATACAGAAAAGATTACAAGGAAGCGAAAGCATCATGATTTCGTGACATGTTCTATTTTCATGAATGAAAGACAAAAAAGAGTACAAGGAAGTGAAAGCGTCGTGATTTCATGACATGTTCTATTTTACGGGCAAAAGACAAAAATAGTACAAGGAAGCGAAAGCGTCGTGATTTCGTGACATGTTCCATTTTCGCAGATGAAAGATAAAAAAAGAGTACGGATGTAGAAAGTGTCATGATTTTGTGATGGTTCTAAAGGAAGCGTACGGATGCAAAAATTGTTGTGATTTTGCAACAAAAACAGAGAGTAAAACTTCGGAAGCAGAAGTGTCATGATTTCACAACAAAAGTAGGAAACAAGTCTTTAAAAGTAGAAGTGTCATGATTTCGTGACAAAAGCAGAAGTGTCACGATATCACGACAGAAGTGAAGACAAAGTCTACAGAGGTAGAAGTGTTGTGATATCATGAAGAAGCAAAAAATGAAGTCTACAGAGGGAGAAGTGTCATGATATCATGACTAAAGCCAAGACGAAGCGTACGGAGGCAAAAGTGTCGCGATATCATGACATGTTGTAGTTTCATGGCAACAACAACAAGAGAAGCTACAGAGATAAAAATGTCACGATTTCATGATAGGTCTTAAGTGCGCAAGAGCAAAAGGTTAACCCTATCATCTTCATGAGTAGAAGCCAACGTAGTTCGATCATAACCGACTAAGATTAGGGTTTGCAGTCGACTAAGATTAGGGTTTGCATTTGCATAATCAACCAACTAAAATTAGGGTTTTCATCATGAAAATTTTGTTATAAAAGGAGGGCTATTTGGAGAATTTGAGGTGTGTGGAATGTATGTGAATTAAGCCCATAGTGCGCAGAGAGTGAGTCATGTCGAATCGAGCTAAGTGCGAAGTAAGAGTGCACAGAGAGCAAAAAAGCACAAAGGGGTAAAAGCAATCTTTCGATTGTATCGAAGTAGAGTGTGCGAGGCTATTACGTAGAAGTAGACTGTACTGAAGAAAATTGTACAAAGCGATTGTGCAGAAGAAGCAGAGTGGACAAAAATAGCAGACTATGTGTGAAAAGGGTGAAGGTATTTTTTTGTAAAATTCATAGATTCATTTGAAGTCCAAGTTGCAGCTTGGCATCTGGGGTTGGTGCTCCTTCCAGTAGGTGCTAGTAAATTAGGGGTTGGTGCTCCTTTTTGTTGGTACAAATAAATTAGGGGTTGGTGCTCCTTCAAGTTGGTGTTGGTAAATAGATTGTAAAGTTGTTGCTTTGCAAAGGCTAGATTTGGATGGTAGTCCAAGCAGTCATTTTTGAGGAGTAGCCACATTGGTGAACCTCATTAAATATTGTGTTGTGTGATGCTCTTTTGTTATATTTGTTGTATCTATTTTTGAGCTTGCATTATTTTAGCATTAAGAGTTGCAATTTTAAAGTTTTAAAAGAACACACTGATTCACCCCCCCTCTCAGTGTCACTATGAGAATAACAATTGGTATCAGAGCAAGGTTCCTGAATAGGCTTAATCAGCTAGGGTGATCTTGGAAGTGATGCAATGGCAGGTGGTGAAGGTTTCTCCTCAAACAAAGCACCACTATTTGATGGAACTAATTACGCATTCTGGAAAATTAGGATGCAGACATATCTC
The DNA here is from genome assembly GCA_028583015.1 of Wollemia nobilis. NCBI lineage: Eukaryota > Viridiplantae > Streptophyta > Pinopsida > Araucariales > Araucariaceae > Wollemia > Wollemia nobilis. The sequence goes on from JAQPPZ010016964.1 coordinate 130,418, forward strand.
TGTGCTTTGGGATTTGATATCTAGAATTTAGTAGTTAGTGGTTACACAGCTCCTGCCACTACTCCAATCAATAATGCCGATAAAAAGTCGTTTGAGAATGACTCAAAAGCAAAAAATGCTATCATGTGTGGATTAGTGGACAGTGAACTGGTAAAAATCATAAGTTGTAAATCGACAAAAGATGTATGGGACAAACTAGAGAATATTCATGAGGGAGATGATAAGATCAAGGAAGCCAAGCTTCAAACACATCGATCTCAATTCGAATCATTAAATATGACCAACGATGAGAACATAGAGGCATTTATGCTGAGAGTTAATGGAATCATTAATTCGATCAGAGGTCTCAACGAAGATATGGATGACGCTACTATCATGAAAAAGGTATTAAGATCTCTTCCTCAAAGGTTTGATTCTAAAGTCTCAGCTATAGAAGAAGCTAAAGATCTAAATCACTTTAGTATGGATGAGATGCATGGTTCTCTGACTGCATATGAGATGAGAATAGGAAGGTCTAATCCCATAGATAGAGAAGCAGCTTTTAAAGCCCTAAAAGGTAAAGAAGCAAAACAAGAGTCTGAAGAAGAAGAGACATCAGATGAAATGGAAGCAAATTTTGTTAGAAAACTGAGAAAGGGAAAATAAAAATACAGAGGAAAGCTACCATTTAAATGTTTCAACTATGGAGGCGTTGGGCATTTTGCAACTAAATGTCCACTCAATGAGAAGAACAAAGGTGAGGAAGCATCGCACCAAGAAAGAAGTGACTGGAAGAAGAAAACAAACTTCAAAAAAAGCAACTTCAAGAAGAAAATTTTCATCTCTAGGAATGCAAATTCTTCAGAGGACAGCTCCAATGAGGATTCTGAAGAAGAAACAAGTGAAGCTTTATTCATGGCATTTGAAGTAGAAAAATCAAAGAAGGTAGAAAAATTAGAAAAGAGGGAAGGAATGAACTCTGAAGTATGTGTTGAAAAACCTGAGGTAGAAGTAGATCTAGAAGGTGAGTTGATCTCTGCACTTGTAGAGTGGAAATATGAGAAAAGAAAGAATAATAAACTTTCAAGAAATCTTGAGGATGCAAACGACATCATAACCAGTTTAAAAGTACAGACAGAAGAATACAAGAAAATGTCTGAAGATCTCGAAGTTCAGATAACCATGAAAATAGATTACTGCTGCAAACTAGAAGAAGAGAATGTTGGTCTACGAATGCAGATACAAGAGTTGGATCAAAAAATTAGCTGCTATCACAAACGTGAAGAAATTTCGATGGAGATGGATAAAATCTTAAGTGACCAAAGACCTACAGGCATCAAATTTGGTCTGGGCTTCGTCGAAGGAGAATCATCAAATGGACCAAAGGCCAAAAATGTAGAACCTATAAAGAATGAAAATAAGAAACAGGTTGATGAAGGAAAACAACTCATGCAAAAGAAAGCAATAATGCCAGGCCCGAAAGGAGAACTGACAATGATGGATTTACCAAGGTCACACATCAAAGAAGAAGAAGACCTATGGCTCCTACAACAACCTGGAAAAGACCATCTTTTAGGTTCAATCATTTCTTTTCTGGTTTCTGTTTCAAATGTAATGGTTATGGGCATAAAATTTTAGACTGCAAGTATAATGTAGGACCAAGAAATTTCACTAGTAGAAATGCTTTTTCATCGCTAATGAATTATGCAGTAGAATGTTTTAACTGTCATAATTTTGGGCACATTGCAAGAAACTATCGAAGTACTTCTGTTTCAAATCAACCTCAAAAAAGAAAATTTCAACCAAATAGGATGAGACAAAATAGAAAACTTCCTGAAAGATATGCACAAGATACTAAAAAGGGAAAGTCTAAACTAGAGCCCAATACGGTAGTCAAAACTGAGTGGAAATAGAAAGAGCAACTTAAGGAAGAAAAAGAATCCTTGATAGTACAAACAACTTTCAAAGCACAGAATAAATGTGTACCATGGATACTTGACAGTGGATGCTCAAGTCATATGATAGGTGATAAACAGAAATTTGAAAAATTATAGAAATATGAGGGTGGTTCTGTAAAGTTTGGGAATAATGATGGAGCTAAGATAATCGGGAAAGGATCAGTTAAAATTAGTGATGGAAAAATCAAGTCAGAAGAAGTCTTGTTTGTGGATGGTTTGAAACACAACCTGTTAAGTGTCAGTCAGATCTGTGATAAAGGACATGAAGTAGTGTTCAAGAAGCAGGGTTGTGAAGTCAAAAAAACAAACAATGGAAAATTGATAGCAACTGGATCAAGGATGTCTGGAAACCTATACACACTCTCAGAAACTTCAGAAGGTGCTTGTTTCATTGGACAGGAAGAAGAAAATTGGCTGTGGCACAAGAGGCTTGGACACATCAATTTTGATAACCTGGTGAAAATCAGCTCAAAATAGGCAGTGAGAGATATTCCAACCATTAGAAAACCTTCAAATAGCATTTGTGCTTCATGCCAAAAGGGAAAGCAAACCAGAGTCTCATTCAAAACAAAAGAGTACTACACTAGCAAACCTTTGGAGCTAATGCACACAGATTTATGTGGACCCATGAGAACACAAAGCATAAATGGTGACAAGTATTTTATGTTGTGTATTGATGATTATTCCAGAATGACATGGATATTTTTCTTGAAGAATAAAATAGAAGATTTTGAAATGTTCAGATCCTTCAAACATCTAGTTGAGAATGAAACAGGAAAAATGATCAAATGTTTAAGATCAGATAGAGGAGGAGAATTCATTTCAGATGAGTTTACAGAATACTGTGAAAAACATGGTATCAGGAGACAATTTTTAGCAGCTAGGACACCTCAGCAAAATGGTGTGGTAGAAAGAAAGAACAAAACAATACAAGAAATGGCATGGACTATGCTGGCTGAGAGCAAAGTAGAGATAGATTTTGGAAAGAAGTGGTCCACACTATAGTGTATATCCAAAACAGGTACATGCTGAGAACACATGAAAGCAAAACTCCTTATGAGTTGTGGTTCGGTAGAAAGGCAACAACAAAATACCTCAAAGTTTTTGGCTGCAAGTGTTACATCAGAAAAACTGAAGATAATCTTGGGAAGTTTGAAGATAGAGCAGATGAAGGTATCTTTGTTGGCTATTCATCAAAAAGCAAAGCTTACAAATGCTACAACAAGAGACTCAAGAAAATTGTGGACAGTGTCGATGTTAAATTTGATGAAGGTAGGGAATGAGTAGTTAGCTTTGAAGAAAACTACCCAATTTATGAAGAAGTCATTGAAGGAGATGAGGAAAATGAAATAGAAAAGAAACAAATATTTGACTCAGATGACTTAATTGATGACTCAGAGGTGGAATAAAATAAGAAATTCAAAACAGGTAGCTGGCAAAAAAATCATCCTAGAGAACAAATAATTGGAGACCCCACAGCTGGTGTTCAGACAAGAAGAAAAGTAGTAAGTAACTACTCTCTTTTATCCAGCATTGAGCCCAAAAATATAGCTGAGGCAAGCAAATATGAAAGCTGGATGAAGGCAATAAATGAAGAATTAGATCAGATTGAAAAGAACAAAACTTGGGAGTTAGTACCTAGACCTACAAATAAAAATGTAATCGGCACCAAATGGATATTTCGAAACAAATTGAATGAAGACGGACAAGTAGTTAGGAATAAAGCAAGATTGGTTTGTAAAGGTTATGCACAAGTTGAAGGCATTGATTTTGAGGAGACTTTTGCACCAGTGGCTAGACTAGAAGCAATCAGAATGTTTTTGGCTTTAGCAGTCTACAAGAATTTCAAAGTTTATCAGATGGATGTAAAATCAGCATTTTTAAATGGGAAACTTGAAGAAGAGGTTTATATTGAACAGCCAGATGGTTTCCAAATTGGTGATGATCCCAACCTTGTCTGCAAATTGAAGAAAGCTTTATATGGCTTAAAACAGGCACCCCGAGCATGGTATGCAAGGCTAGACAACTATCTCTCTCAACAAGGGTTTAAGAAAGGTATGGTGGACAGTAATCTGTATGTCAAAACAGAAGGTGGGCATCTCATTGTTCTTGTTGTATATGTAGATGATATCATATTTGGCAGCAGCAAATATGAGTCATGTAGAGACTTAGAAAATAAGATGCAGAAATAATTTGAAATGTCTATGATTGGTGAACTGTCTTACTTTCTTGGGTTACAAGTTAATCAAAATGAGAAAGGCATATTTATTTCCCAAGTCAAATATGTGAAAGAGATGTTAAAAAGGTTCACAATGGAGGACTATAAGCCAGTTAGCACTCCCATGATGACAGGTTGCAAGTTGAGCAAGGATGACAAATCTCCACCTGTTGATCAAACCATGTACAGATTAATGATTGGAAGATTACTATATTTGACAGCTACCAGACCAGATATTTTGCAGGTAGTATGCATGGTAGCATGATTTTAGGCTAGTCCCAAAGAGACTCATGTGATAGCAGTAAAAAGGATTCTTAGGTATCTCAAGGGTACTATGGAGTATGGGTTATGGTATCCGAAAGGTAAAGACTTCACCCTTATTTCATATTCAGATGCAGATTGGGCAGGATGTGTTGATGACAAAAAGAGTACCATTGGAGGTGCATTCTATCTTGGAGACAGGTTGGTTGCTTGGCATAGCAAGAAACAAGAGTCAGTTTCTTTATCAACAGTTGAGGCAGAATATATTGCAGCAACAACATGTTGTACACAGGTTTTGTGGATGAAACAAACTCTGAAAGATCTTGGTATTAACTTCAGTGAGCCAATATCAGTTAAGTGTGATAACACTAGTGCAATTAACATCTCCAAGAATCCGGTAATGCATTCATGGACAAAACACATTGCTATCAGGTATCACTTTTTGAAAGAGAAAGTTGTGGAAGGTGAGGTTAATATGGATTTTGTTCCAACTACAGAGAAAGTAGTAGATATCTTCACAAAACCATTGCCCAAGGAAGTTTTTGAATACCTTCACAATAAATTGGGAGTGGTGACTCTTCCCAAGAAGTGACTAGCTACAGGGATCACATTCTTAGGGGGAGCAAAAGTCGCGATATCACGACTAAAGCCAAGACGAAGCGTACGAAGGCAAAAGTGTCACGATATTGTGACATGTTGTAGTTTCACAACAATAGCAACAAGAGAAGCTACAGAGACAAAAATGTCATGATTTTGTGACAGGTCTTAAGTGCGCAAGAGCAGAATGTTAACCCGATCATCTTCATGAGTAGAAGCCGACGCAGTTCGATCACAGCAGACTAAGATTAGGGTTTGCAGTCGACTATGATTAGGGTTTGCATTTGCATAATCAGTCGACTAAAATTAGGGTTTTCATCATGAAAATTTTGTTATCAAAGGAGGGTTGTTTGGAGAATCTGAGGTGTGTGGAATGTGTGTGAATTAAGCCCACAGTGCATAGAGAGCTAGTCATGTCGAATCGAGCTAAGTGCAAAGTAAGAGCACACAGAGAGCAAAAAAGTGCAAAGGGGTAAAAGCAATATTTTGATTGTATCGAAGTAGAGTGTGCGAGGCAATTGCATAGAAGCAGACTGTACTGAAGCATATTGTGTGAAGCGATTGCACAGAAGAAGCAGAGTGGATAGAAATAGCAGACTATGTGTGAAAAGGGTGAAGGTATTTTTCTATAAAATTCATAGATTCTTTTGAAGTCCAAGTTGCAGCTTGGCATCTAGAGTTGGTGCTCCTTCCAGTAGGTGCTAGTAAATTAGGGGTTGGTGCTCCTTTCTGTTGATACAGATAAATTGGGGGTTGGTGCTCCTTCTAGTTGGTGCTAGTAAATAGATTGTAAAGTTGTTGCTTTGCAAAGGCTAGATTTGGATGGTAGTCCAAGCAGTCATTTTTGAGGAGTAGCCACATTGGTGAACCTCGTTAAATCTTGTTTTGTGTGATGCTCTTTTGTTATATTTGTTGTACCTATTTTTGAGCTTGCATTATTTTAGCATTAAGATTTGCAATTTTAAAGTTTTAAAAGAACACACTGATTCACCCCCCCTCTTAGTGTCACTGTGAGAATAACAGAAAGGTGATGCACTTTTTCAAAAATATACTTATTCATGATTTCCTTATATTTCTCTAGTGTAACTATGATTTTATCAATAATTTGTAATTAATACTAAAAAAATTATAGTAATAGATGAAGTGTTTTGACCAAATAATTTGAATGAGGAAAATGAAAATTTAGGAACACAATTATAATTAGGACTACCTTTCTTGGTATCATTGATGTAATTTATGGATTTTACAACATTGTGATTAATGTGATAGTAAAAATATGGACTACCATTGAAAAAATCAACATATATCTTTTATAAATTAGGGGTAAAAGTAGCCAATAAAGTATCCATTAAAATAAAGAGGAAGTAGGGGTAACCAAATCATGAATGGATGATGGAACAAAAATGTAATTTTGGCTACTATAATAGTGAATGGGTTGAGATATAAGTAATAAATGGATGTTATAATCATGGAGGTGGGATGAATACTTATTGGCTAGAGGGAGGTATGGAAATAAAAGTAACTAGTTTATTAACCACAACAAAATTGGTAGGCATTATAGTATATGGAGTTATTACTAGTGTGGTAGAGGATGACATAGTTGATGATGGTGTACATATAACAATTAAATATTTCTATAATATAAATGGAGCTAAAATCACTATACAATATGATGAACAAGTTGTAATGGTCACTATCGAAGTAGTAATTAGAGTTTTTTGAGGGATGGATTCAAGAATGGAAGATATAATTAAGGCAATTAAGGAAATGATAGGGAGATTTTAGGCTATGGGTAAATCAAGAGTGGTGAAAAATAAGGATATACATATAAAAGTGATGATGTTGGAAATAATGGTTATATTTGGAGTGTAGGAGAAATGTTTCCCTAATGAAAGACCATTTAATGAATCAACTAATAAAAAATTTAGTTTTGAAATTTATATTCAACTATTAATCTATAATAGGTTTTTTTTTTCCCTGTACCAATATTATAATTGAATGATTGATATTTTACTCAATTAACCTTCAAATATGGACAAGTACCTACATTATATACTTTTTGGGTGTATTATGATGAAGGGTAAAAACAATTATCTACTATGATAAGGGAACATATGATGTTTATTAAAAATTATTAGTAACCATAAGAGAACCATGTTAAAATAAGTATGATATATTATATTTATTTAAATAATTCCATCAAAAATCATATTAAAACAACATGAAATTCAAGATGGATAAATGGATAAGAGGTTGACATATAAGAGCCATAATATATAAACTAAATCATGCATTCATAAGGTAAAACATACATAAGCAACTCTAGCTAGAGTTCCAAGCATAGTTGCACATATGTTGAATTAGATAACATCCAAAGTAAAACATATTTGAGAGTTTTAATAAAAATAGTAAACCTAGAGTCCCAAATATGTGATAATGCACTTTTTATAGTGTGTCATGACACTTATAATGTATCTTCCTAGTAAAACAACTAAAAGATTAAAATTTTAAATGTGAAATAACTAAAATCAATTATCCCATTTCTAATGACAATATCTATACTTGGACAAGATCTTTGGCCTTCACCTAATAATGTTTATTCTTATTTCTTAATATCAACTATCCTCCTTTGATATATATGTGAATAATGTGCAAAGACATTGTTTAGAGTTACATGTTGAAACAGGTAATTTTGGGTTTGTTCATGATACCAATGTCTTTTCATAATCATGTACATGTATAATATAAGATAGAATTTTAATCCTTATCCACTAGTTAATGTATGAATAAACTACCTACTAAAATGTTCTAAAATTTTGATATGTTTTGTTGTATAAATTATCTTATGGTCAACAAGCTTGATATTAGCTTTTAGGACCCATTGGTAAATGAATAAATCCTCTAAACTATGGAAATGTTTGAAACAATTTAAATTATTCATCTTATTCATTTATTGGTGATCATTATCTCATCTTTGATAAAATTAGACTTGAAGTATTAGTATGTTACCAACCTATAAAAATATTCCATTCACATCAACCAAAACCATTCCAATTTTGACCCTTAACCAAATTTATTTTGTTATTATACCTTTTGTTATGAAATTCTTGATCTATTTTAATTAGACTAGATGACAATTTGTAACAACCTATTTTTCTCCTCCAAAGTATTTCATATATAAGTGTCTTCTGATTTAGTTAGGCCTATCAATTTTAAATTATTATTGCACTTATTTTTGTCAAACTTGTCTACAATGCTTAAAATATGGTCTCTAGATTTCAAAATCTATACATATATAAAATTAGCAAATTTTCTAGGGTATAGACTTGAAAATACTTGTCTATATCCTATTTTTATCAAATGGTCTTTTTGAAATTGTCATCTCTTTATAGTGAACAAAAAATCAATATAGTTTTGGTGACTTCTTGGAACATCATTCTTATCATGATGGGGAATCCTCAATACCTTATAAATTGAGCAAAAAGTATTTAAAATTGTAATAGTAGATATGATATTGTAGGATAGTAGGGTCAACATCTACACCCAATTAGTAGCTACAAAAATATTAATGCTATATATTTTTTGATAGGGTAATCTAGTTGAAAATCATTTTTTTTAATTTCATTATTTATGGCTAAATGAATATGAAATAAAATATTTATTTTTCATGAAATGGTGCAATACATTCAGTGAGGGGCTTTATCATACTTTTGCTTCCAATAACATTATCATAATATACCTTCTGGATTGGATTATCTTGTGTATTCCAAATGTCATAAAACTATTTGCTAATAGTACTTTACCTTTTATTGATATGAATATATTCATCAAAGTCTTCAATAGTTCAACATATTTATCCATATTTGTTGTCTTTTCCTTAATGGATGCTAGTAGTATAAGGTTATATATTTATCCTAAATCCCTATTGTTTCAAGAGTGAAATGTGATTTTTCATAGATATCTTATAACATGGTGCTAAAAAAATGAGGTTTTCCGTTAAATTTTGTATAGAGATGATAGTTATTTTTCCAACAATCTAATTAGTTTCTTCAAATCACTAAAATTGTGTAGAAAAGTATCTAATCTATTAAAAATTGTATAAGCCTATCCGCAAAGATATTGTATATTTCTTGATTAATTCTAAATTATAGGAATTTGATCTTATACTCCTCTACTTTCTTCTTCAATTCTCCACTTATTTAATTGGAACATGCTTAGAACTTGATATTTTTCTTGTCTTGTGAAATATAATTCATTTTAAAGTCATGCAATTTATCATCTTTGTAGTATATTATTTTTAGACATGGGCCTATGTTAACTATTACAATTATAACTATACATTTTTGCTTTGTAATTTTATTCATATTTGTAATAATTAATTTATATTTTTTTCCTTCTTGATATACCTCTAGCATTCAACTATGACCACCTGCATAATCTTACCTTCCAATTTGATCATAGCTTCTATCCATGGCTAGATGACCTTAAGAAAATCTTGGGATATAAAATATTTGGCTTGTAATAGATCCATTGGTTTCATTGTGTTAGTGGACACAAATATGGTGATGTGTACTTACTTATCATCATTTACCATTGGCACCTTAGATTGATATATCACTGGTAGTGAAAGGTGATGCACTTTTTTGTCAATATGTTTATTCATGATTTCCCTATATTTCTATAGTGTAACTATGATTTTGTTGAGGATTTGTATTGACTACTAAAAACTATATAGTAATAGATGAAGTGTTTTTACCAAATAATTTGAATTAGGAGAATCAAAATTTAGGAACATTACTATAATCAAGAGCATCTTGCTTACTACCATTGATGCAATGTGTAGACACTAAAATCATATCAATCTGATTAGGTAACCAAAATAAATGGCTAAGTTGACATCATATGGCCCCCTAGGGCAGTCATCAAAGGTATAGTGGTCTTAACCACTCCTACAAGGTTTTGGAAGGTTCTACCCCATTTTTGGTAAGTTTCGATCCATATAGGCACCATCATCCCACCTAGGGATGAGGGCAGATCATCACCATCCCACCTAGGGATGAGGGCATGCCCTCATCCCTGGGTGGGACAGTTTGGGCCTTTGACCCATAAAAAGTAAAAATTAGGAAAAATGGCACCTAGGGACTGCCATTTATCTTGCCTATTCAGGCATGCAAACCTGAGGGTGCAGGATCCTTATGACATGTTGGAGAATAGATGACAAAAAGGGGGATTATCTTCCCCTTCCAATGCATGCCAAACTTCAGATAAATGGCACCTCTTGCCCTGCATGTCCTTGTATGCCTATTTTCCCATGATACCCCTATGGATATAAATTGGATCTATTTTCCACCCAAAATATAGAGAGGAATTTTGAGACATAGCAATGGAGTGCTGCCAAGATTTCCCCTCAATATTTTGTGCCTTTTCCCTCAAAATATCTACCTAGCGAAGGAGGTTCTCGAGTGATTCAAGAGGTGTAAATTTCTTACAAAAACAAACCAATTGAGTGAATTTCACCATAAAATTTTATTACAACACTATTGAGAGGTTTTTTGACCAATTCACAAAGAAATTGGTGACAAATAATTAGCAGAGCTAGTGGTCGTCCCACCCCAGTATGGTCCCTAAAATGTGATAGTCCCCACCATACCTACAAGGTATGAGGATATTTTAATGTATGATTTTCTTAATATTTTTAAATAGTCTTATTATATAATATATTATGAACCTACTATCCAAATTTCATGCAATTTGGAGTTATATTGAATGAGATATCACATTTTTAAGATTTTGTAGGTTTTTGGGGACCATCTGAAGATGCACATGAATCTATAATCGATATTGATAATCCACTGACATGGGTCCTATTTAAGTATCATTTCATGTATACTATCCAATATTGGTTTGATTTGGATTTTTTTAGGTCCAAAAATTACTCGTTTTTGTTTTTACAGGCTTAGAGGTGCACTATGAATGCGACATGGATTTAGATGTAATTTATGTTTTGTTTCCAATTATATCTTCCCAAAATCATTTGAAAATTTGAATCATTTGGAGTTGTTTTATATGGTTGCATTTCATTTTTACACTTTCTATCCTTTAATTGCATGTATTGCTTTTGCATGTTTCACATTCTGCACTTGTTATTTAACGAATCTGGTTTCCTTGTGTGTAGGTGCAGGTTTTATAACACATAAGGAAGGAGCATAGGATTAGAACATTGAAGAAAAAAGCTGCGACATCATAGGTTTTCCCACCTCAATTATGGGTACCAAGAAGAACATTGGAAGTGCACCCGAGTTACTGAAAGGACTTTATCCTTGGGCACCCCTTTTGTAAACAAGTGTATCAATCTAGAGATCCCAAGGGAAAATATATGTAACAGTGATTTGATCCATCGAAATAATAAAATAAAATTTCATTTCTCGCATTTTGGTTGTCTTATCATGTTTATTTGAATGCTTCTCTTATGATGCATATTTGACATTAGTGATAGATGCATCTTGTTTAGCATCTTTAGATGCACCATTTTTACTATACTTCTGTGGCGATCACGGTGGTATCCTATCCCAATTGATTTGATTGAAGGTTTAACCTTGTTTTTTCTTTGTTTTTGTTGCAGGTATTGGTTGTGCTGACCTAAAATGACCTCTAGACTGCTACTCATGCCACCCTGGGATGGTACACCATTGTCGCACCCTGGGATGACCAAAAAACAAAGACTTTTCTACTCATAATGCCAAAAATAACAAGTTGTCAAGCTAGCAAGGTAAGTACCTAAACTTTTGGTTTGCTTTTATACAGTTAGAAGTTTCTTAAATTCTATTTTTATTGCTTGTATTGTTTTCTCAAAAGGTAGGAAGATAGATTTCCCTTTTCATAAATACAAAAACAAATAAAAAGGAAGAAATTTTTAAAAGAACTAAGTAACAATGCACTTGTATGGATTGCTTGCCTATAGCCTACCTAATGGGTAGGTTCTCATTTAGGATTTGCATTTTGTAGGTTGCTTTTTATCTAGATTTTCTAAATTTATAATGTCCTTCTTCTTGCATTTAGTGAAATATCATTGAGAACTTCATTGTTTACTTTCTTTTAAGCATAAAAATGAACCACACACACTTACACGTATCACAATAACCTTGGTAAGGTTGGATTTCATCACCAACGTCCAATTCAGACTAGTGACATTGGATTTCATCTCCTTCCACCATCTTACCCCCTTGAAACCTTATATAGAATAGGGCACTCTCTTAATATGGAATAGGTCACTAGTGTTCAAACTTACCTCCCACTATTGGGATCGCTCATCAATTTAGAGTGGAAGAGCTAGGCAAACCCTCCACTCATTGTGGGTTTTAAGTGGTGTACCCTAGAATCTTTTGAGAATTTTATGTTTGGCACTAGTTTTCCTAGTCACCACTTTGGTTGAGTTCCCCCAAATTAAGTCCAAAACACAAAAAAGAAATCAAAAGCAACAACAAATCTAAACACACCAAATAGCCTAGGGATTCACATCTAAAACTTAAAGGAGATAATCACATTATTTTCTTGTGTGCTTCTTTGATTGTTTGATTGTGTGTTTCTAATATTTAAAAGAGATAATAATATACATCTAATTCTTAAAATAGAATCATATTATCTACTTTGTGTGTTTCCTTTTTGTTTGGGTAATCAACATAAGATCCTTGATCTAGGACCAAACCCTAATTTTTCAAAAAAAAAGTAAATTGCTACTTTTTTTATGCATCCAACGGATCGATAATTGTGCAGATCGAAGCTATAACAAAAAAGTTATGTTGGTTTTATTACTCTATTTTTGAGTGATTTTAAGGCCAAAATAGGGAAAACTGCACTAAAACATTTATAAAAAGCCATAGACAACCCCAAAAATTGCTCAATTTGTTTTGTTTTCTTAGTTAGCCTCTTTTGCACATCTCAAAGAAATTTTTAGTCCTAACTCTTTATTTCTAAAAATTTCCCCAAAAATCCTAAAATTGGCCATTTCCCCATGAGAGCCCCGATTGGCCAAATATTTTTAAAATACAAATTTTGACTTAAAATTCAAATTTTGGATTCCTAGCCCATTGTGATCATCTTCTCACACTGATAATTTTGGTTTATACCACTTATAATTTTTTGAAAAGCCAAAATTTTCTAAAAATGGTCGAGGGACCCCCATTTTATGGATTTGGTCCAAATGTGGTTGATAACAAGACCAATTCAGAGGGAGAATCAAGCTCCATAACAAGTGAATATATCCAAATAATTCCATATGACATGCCCATCCCTAAATGGCATCCTAGGTTTTATCATAACAAAAATATAATCCCCAGGGGGTAAACCTTCCAAATACCCCTACTAGGGAAGAACCCATAGATCCTCTAGGAAATCTTCTTGAATTGGATACCCTGATAGAATTCTATATAGCAAATAATATACCCATTGAGGGGCCTAGTAGGTCAATATCATGGATTCACACCCCAACTTGCTCTATACATCAATAAAAATATGAACATGAGAGTACACCATGGCCTATCCTAGATGAGAAAACCACCTTGTTTGATCGAGTAAGTCGCCCCCATACTCCACATAGAGAGCACTCAATGTGCACATGTCATGCTTCTATGTAGCCTGAATATACAGAGCTTACATCTAAAATCAAATATGATTATTTCCTTATAGATGAGGGAGAAGACCCAAGTCATCCTCCTACTCCTCATGAAGAGTACTCGGTGCAACCACATTATGGCTCTACATCATCGAACTATCCAAAGCCGATTCATATACTATAATATTAGGGCAATGCAACCTCTAGGGAGCATGAAAAAAGAGCAATAGATCCTACTAGGGGGAAAAGACATGATAAACCCATCTATATTTAAAATATGATGGCACACAAATCCCATACAAGTAAGCAACAAGATCATACTCATCAAGCACTTAGACCAAAGCATAATAGGCAACAACATACAAATAAACTCCAGTTGGGTCAGCAACAATTCAATCAACAAGAGCTAGAATCATGATGAGCACACCTATAAAGGTTGTATTAACGAAAGATACAAGAACAACAAAAGATACCGCAAGAGAAATTGCAAGACACATTACATAAAGTGGTGCTTATACCTAGCACCTATAGGATGCAACAATAGACAAGGCACCCAATATAGTCTCAAAGTCTTCCCCCTCAACCCCACCAAAATCATGTTCAACATCAAAGGCCATTATCTGGTTATCATCAAAAGCCTCATACTCCTCAATAGTACCAAGATTAATACAATGAGGAATCATATGAAGAATCCCAATGGGAACATCAAGATAAAATAGATGCCTACTTTGAATCTAGTTATGATGAGGTACCTAATGATTATACTTATTATCCACCTCAACATGAAAAGTTGTCTCCATCTAATCAAGAGCAACAATAGGATGAGCATATCATGTCATCAAGGCCATACAAAGAGCTAGATGATCAGATAAATTCATTCAAAAAATGAGCTCAAAGTTTAGTTTATCAAAAACTAACACTAAAGCAGCTTAGAAATCAGCCTTTGCATCCATCAATGTCATCATTGACATACCCATTGAATTTCAAGATGCCTAAACTTGAAAATTTCAAAGAGTATGAAGATGCAGAAGAGCACGTGAGAAGATTCATCCATAAGTGCTCTCATATTCAAGACTATGACCCTTTTATGGTGAGAATATTCCTTACAAAATTAGTTGGGGATGCTTTAGAATGGTATAATCATCTACCACATCATAGCATAAACACCTTTGAGAAATTGGCCAATGCGTTTTTGGTAAATTTTACCTCTAGCGCTAAGAAAATGATAAACTTGACTGACTTATTTAGCCTTCGTTAACTTCAGGATGAGCTAGTCATGGAGTATGGTAATAGAAGGATAAAGGTGATGTTAAAACTACCTTTCACCCTACCCACAATGGAAATCATTTGAATGTTTACTAGAAGTTGTTCGAAGCAAATTTCACTTCCCTTACAATTACAACAATATCAAACATTCAAGGAGGCCTTAGCACAGACCCAAATCATTGAGGACATCAAGTTAGAGGAGGGTGATATTCAACTCCACAAAGGAGAATGGCAAAAAAATAATATCAAATATGGTAATACAAAAAAAAAATGTGGTCCCAATCAATCAAGTGGTTATGAGTATCCCTGAATCCTCAAACTGATCTACACCACCACAATTACTAGTGTAGCCTAATTACCAGGCTCAACCTCCATTGGCCAAAAATCATATGCAACAAAAGCAAATACAATATACTCTTTTGTCAGAGCCCTTAGAATCGATCTTCAATTGATTGTATGAGGCACAAGCGATCACGCTTCCCAAGATCCATCCATTGAAATCTAATAAGCGTAGATAAAATGTGCATAGGGAAAATCCATACTATTTTTACCATCAACAAAGAGGCCATGATATCCAAACCTATTATCCATTTAGAGATATAGTTCAGGATATGATCGAGATGCAAGAGCTTCTGATCGACAATCCTCTTGCTCCAAACAACCAATCAATAGGAGTCTTCCAAGACCTCTGGCCCATACAAAAAGCAAACACAACACCTACCAACCATGTTGACCAACCTAATCAGGTGCATAACAACCCATCCCCCCAAGAGTCTATGGGAATGATTAGTATTGTAGCAAAGGGTTAGGAATTTCAAAATCAATCTACATAATCAGTATTTTCATTCGATGTCTCACCTTCACCCATATTGTCTCATTAGAACATGGGCATTGCTGACTATATTGGTAGTGGAAATAATACATGTTGGGGGTCCCAAAGGTAGCATACCTTCCCCACCATCCACATCGCAAGCAATGAAGCATAGCGATAAATCTAAAGGTATCACACCGTTCTCACTTTTTTTGAGTATCATAGACACTAAGGATGCTTAAGGTATCATGTCTTACCCTCACAAAACATTCAAAATTTAAAAATAATTTAAAGAACCAAATATCCAAACAAAAATAATAAAATATCAAAATCCCAAAACATTCAAAAAAATAAAAATTTCAAAAATATTGCAAAACATCAAAATTTCAAAGACAATTCAAAAATCAAAATTTCAAAAAACAATTGAAGCACTCAAAAATTAAAAAAAATTGCAAAACATCAAAAATTCAAAAACATTTGCATTTACATTTTGCATATGCATTCATTTAATTACATTACATTATGCGTTTTTCATCCATTGCACTTGCATTAGGATAGGTTATGTTTACAATAGTATAAATGACACCACATTTGTATCTCAATCATGCATATTTTCATCATCATCATTCATTCACCCCTGTGAGTAATTGCGTTTTTCAACACAACCCATCCTATTTCTATAAGGAATATACTAGGGTTTTTTGATCATTCAACTATACCTAGTGATATTCTCAAATTTTGTAGAAATCTATCTTCACTTTCATAAGATGAGATCTAGTTTTGATAGTACCTTGTATCTTTCAAAATCCTATTACTAATCAAATATTAATAATCCTAATTTGAACAAGGGAAATATGAACACTACAAAGTGGTCCTGGGTACCTTAAGTGAAAGGTTTTTACTTGCTCACCTTGTGATGTGCATGATCTAGAATTTTGATCTTTGGAAAAAGGACAAGCTCCCCCTACCCAAAGAAATTCCCTTCTTGCATCAAAATAAGCAAAATCCCAAAAAGGAAAAAATAAAAGCAAGATAAACAATGATTTTCATCACTAAGCATGAGCAAGTATCCCATATCAATGTGAAGAAAACAAGGGGGTGAAGAGGTTGAATTCTTGGAATGGTCAGTATTTTGAAACAATTGAGTGATCCCCAATACAACAATGGGTTGAATGAATCATGCCTGGCATTGGGGTAGTTCTAAGCAATTTACAAAGTGAGATAGATTTAGGTGGCTTGTATCACCTAGTGGTCTAAACTAATTCTAAATTAGGATCATGATGAATATAGGGTGATCCTCATTACAACAATGGGCTGAATGAATCCTACCTAGAAATGAGGTAGTCTTATGTCTCATCTAATATATTCATTTGCACACATAGGGATAGTGAATATCTTGGTCTTCATAACAAAAGCCTTTATATTTTAGGAGTCATGTATAGTCATCATACAACTTTTGATAAATCAACTTAGGTGTTTGATTATCATGGAAAACCTCACAAATTCCCTAATAACAACAAATAATTCCATCAATAATACACATTTACACAACTCACAATCATATCATTTCACATATGGATGCTTAAATTATTAATTCTTATGATTTATCATTTTCATTCATGATTTTCATACATTTTGTGGTGTCATCCATTAATTTTTCAAAACACATATTAATTGTATTCCTTATGTTTTAAGTGATTAAAGCATATAGGTTCATTTACATTATATCATCATCATGCCAATAATGCATTACATACATTGCATTCACCATATCATATCAACATTATTTAAGTGCATAAACAATTGAAACAAATTAAACATGCATTTAACATTCACCATTGCATCCATATATGCATATATAGTACAACATCTATACATCTAGATCACAAAATCTAATCATACGTTTATCATCTAGCTAGTGCTTGTCATCAATACATCACATACATATAGCATATTATCATCATCAATAGGCATTGCATCCATAAATCATAACACATAATTTATCTAATGGTCCAAAATAACACAATTGTGAATCACGCAAACATTTTTAAATATCAACTAGGAAATTATTGGTATCATACCTCCCCTAATAAATACTCAAACAATTAAGCAATCAACCTATAAAATCCCCAAAGGTATCCCATAAACCATTTGGTCACCCAAAAATCCCCAAATATATCCATAAACCCTTTGGTCACCCAAAAATCCCCAGATGTATCCATAAACCCTTTGGTCACCCAAAAATACCTAAAGGTATCCATAAACCCTTTGGTCACCCAAAAAGATCCAAAGCTATCTATAAACCCTTTGGTCAATTCAAAAATCCCCAAAGGTATCCATAAACCCTTTGGTCACCCAAAATACCCCAACGGCATCCACTAAGCCCATTGGTCATAATAACAACATATATAATCCAAATCAATAATTGATAACTTAATCAAGTTAATCGTGTTCATATTACAAATCATTGCCAAAGACAATCATGCACCCTCCTTGCTTAGGGAAAATAAGAAAAAGATAAAAAGAAAAACCAGTAAGCTTATCTCCAATTGCCATCAAGGCTAAAGTGTAGACATGATTTCATCCTCCAATTTATATCAAGGCTAAAGTGTAGACTTGAGCTCGTCTTCCAATTGTCATCAAGGCTAAAGTGTAGACTTGAGCTCATCTTCCAATTGTCATCAAGGCTAAAGTGTAGACTTGAGTTAATATTCCAATTTTCATCAAGGCTAAAGTGTAGACTTGAGCTCCTATTCCAATTACCTCCAAGGCAAAGGATTAGACATAAGCATGTCTCCTAATTGCCCAAAGATTTCCAAAATCAAGTTCCTTAACTTGTCTAAGGAAGTGATTCTGAGATGTATGCCCTTTCCATAACTTGGGCATATATAATTGATGAGCTATTCATTTCATTTCTTCATTCAAATCTCATCAAAAATAAAAAATTCAAAAATAATTGAACAATCAAAAATTCAAAAATAACAAAAAAAACACCAAAAAGGGTCTAAAACCCACCAAAAATAGGTCAAATTGGTCAAAATTATCTATGGATCAATATGTAAACTAAATTTCTCTTATATGAATGGAAAATTCTTTACTTCAATCCCTAAGAAGGCCATTGTGGCTAGACCGCCCCACAGGAATGAGGTTTTCATCTCCTTTCTTCCATGAAGCATCAATAAACTCACCAAAATCTTCTAAAAAATGCTCCATTTTACAATGGGTAAAACTGAAGGAAACCCTAAAAAAGTCATATGGGTCAAGTGACTCATCTATTTTATCATTTTTCATTCCCTCATCGACTCGTCACTTGAGGGGGTAGTCATACTTAACAAATTCATAATCAAAATCAATAATCAAACACTCAATCATGCAAATTACATTCATTCAATGAATCATTGAAAAAGATAATCACACCCTTGCTTGGGGTAGAAAATAAGCACAAATTTCAATTAAAAATATACTTAGAATTATAGAATCATGAAGGGATCCAGGCTTCACTGCTTCATGAATCCAAGGTAAAGTAAACCTTACTGGAGAGGTTGTACTTGAAGTAAGTTTCTTAGCTCATCAGAAGCAAGGATTCAAGAACACATGATATTTCCATGATTAGGGCATCTAAATTTGGTTAGGTTACTAAATAACCCCAATCACTTAACATTTTAGTCATCTATTTTTGCTCAGTGTTGTGTTGCACATAATGCATCCCAAAAAGGGGTATATGTAGACACTAAAATCATGTTAATCCGATTAGGTAACCAAAAGCAATGGCTAAGTTGACATAATATGACCCCCTAGGGCATCCCTCAGAGGTTACATAGTGGTATTAACCACTCCTAAAAGGTTTTGTAAGGTTCTACCCCACTTTTGGGAAGTTTTGGGCCATATAGGCACCACCATCCCACCCAGGGACAAGGGCAAATCACCACCATACCATCCAAGGACGAGGGCATGCCCTCATCCCTGGGTGTATGGTCAGGGCCTTTGACTCATAAAAATTCAAAATTAGGATAAATGGCACCCAGGGACTACCATTTATCCTACCTATTCGAGCATGCAGACCTGAGGGTGCAGGATCCTTATGACATACTGGAGAGTAGAGATCAAAAAGGGATATTCTCTTTCCCTTCTAATGCATGCCAAAATTTATATAAAGGGTACCTCTTACCCTGCATGTCATTACATGCCCATTTTCCCATGATCCCCCTGTGGCTATAAAGTGGATCCATTTTACACCCAAAATATAGAGAGGAGTTTTGAGACATAGCAACGAAGTGTTGCCAATATTTCCCTTCAAATTTTTGTACCTTTTTCCCTCAAAATATCTACCTAGCAAAGGAGGTTCTCGAGTGATTCAAGAGGTGCAATTTTCTTACAAAATTGTACCAATTGAGTGAATTTCAGTACCAAATTTTATGACAACACTATTGAGAGGGTTTTTGACCAATTCATAGAGGAATTGGTGATAAATAATCAGTAGAACCAATGGTCGTCCCACCCCAGGACGGTCCCTAGACTATGACAATCCCCACCATCCCTGCAAGGTATGAGGATATTATGATGCATGATTTTCTTACTATTTTTAAAATATGATTATTCTAAGATAGATTATGAAGTCCAAATTTCATGCAATTTTGAGTTATATTGAATGAGATATCATATTTTTAAAATTTTACAGGTTTTCAAGGACCATATAAAGATGCACATGAATATGTGATTGATATTGCTAATCCACTTACACGAGTCCTATTTAAATATTATTTTATGTATAATTTCTAATTTTGTTTTTATTTGGAGGCGTTTAGGTCCATAAATTGCTCATTTTGGATTTTGCAAGCTTAGTAGGTGCACTGTAAATACGATATGGATTCGGATGCAATTTCTATTCTATTTCCAATTATATCTTCCCAAAATCATATTTTTTGCATGCCTATGAAATTTGGAATCATTTGGAGTTGTTTTATATGGTCGCATTGCATATTTACACTTTATAGCCTTTCATTGCATGTATTGCTTTTGCATGTTTCACAATCCGCACATGCTATTTAACAAATATTGTTTCCTTGTGTGTAGGTGTAGGTTTTCCAGTGCGTAATGAAGGAGCATAGGATCAAAACATAGAAGAACAAAGCAACAACATCATAGGTTCATCCACCTCAATTGTGGGTACAAGGAAGAACATTGGAAGTGCACTCGAGTTATTGAAAGGACTTGATCCTTGGGCACACCTTTTGTAAAAAAGTGTATGAATCTAGATCCCCCAAGGGGATATTTATGTAACAGTGATTTGATCCATCAAAATATTAAAATAAAACTTCATTTATCACATTTTGGTTGTCTTATCATGTTTATTTGAATGCTTCTCTTGTGATGCTTATTTGACATTAGCGATAGATGATTATTGTTTAGCATCTTTAGGTGCACCATTTTTACCATACTTCACAATGGATAGATTTTACAAAATTGTGATTACTATTCCAATAACCATATGGATTACCATCTGATAAAATGAAAAATATATATTTTATAGATTATGGGTACAACTAGTGAATAATGTATCCATTTAAATAAAGAGGAGGTAGGGGTAACCAAATCATGAATGGATTATGGAACACAAATCTAATTATGGTTGATATAATAGTGGAGGGGTTGAGATATTAGTAACAAATGGATGTGATAATCATGGAGGTGGGATAATACTATTTGGCTAGAGGGAGGTATGGAAAGATAAGAACTAATTGATGAACCACCACCAAAGTAGTAGGTATTATAGTATATGGGGTTATTGCTAGTGTGGTATAGGATGACATAGTTAATGATGGTGTATATATAACATCTAAATATTTATGTAATACAAATGGAGCTAAAATCACTACACAATATTATGGACAAGTTGTTGTGGTGACTATAGAAGTAGTGACTAGATTTTATTTAGGGATATATTCAAGGATAGAAGATATAATGAAGGTAGTGAAGTAAATAATAGGAAAATTTTAGGGTGTCAACAAACCCAGAGTGGTGGAAAATAAGGATCTAGTCAACAAAGTGATGATGTTGGAAATGATATTTATAGTTAAAGTGTAAGAGGAATGTTTCCCTAATGAAATATATTTAATGAATCAACTAATAAAAAGATAAAGTTTTGCATTTGATATTCAAGTACTCATGTCATTGGTATTAAGTAGCCAAATTGGCATGATGTTAATGGATTTATATTGTTTATTAGAAATGCATAATCAATTTCCCATCCTTTTTAGTGGGATGCTCCAAAAAACATAATTAATTTGTACTAATGTAGTTCACCACTAGATATATATAGAGAATATTCTATTACCTTTAAATTTATTATATATTAAATACCTTAGGCTAAACAAGTTTCTATTAGAGGCATGAAAGTTCCAAAGAACTGAGTTATTGTGTCTACCTTAATTTTGACATTGCCAATGTTGATTGACTCTATTATAATGCATGAAGGTTATTACAATGGGATCAACCCTCCTATATTTTAAAGTGCAAATGCCTCTCATGTCAATGTTTCCCATTTCACATGCTAGTAGAACACTATAGGCCATATTTATATAGCTATTTTTTTATAGTGAGGTTTAATGAAACTATTTGTAGATTTTATTTTCCACATGTGATATAATTATGATGACATATGGTAGTGATGACTCATATTTTAATATGTAATATTATAATATTTTCTATATGATGTTTAATTGTATGGTTAAATGTTTATTGTGATAATGAATGATTATATGGCACAAACATAAGAACATAATCAATTTTGTTATGTAATTAAATTTATGACTTGGTGAAAAGACTAACAAGTATTTTATGTTCTAAGTGTTTGAAAAGGTTACCCTCAACCAAATTATCCAAGGGATAATATCATTGGGAAGAATGACATATGTTGAATTATGGAATAAAAGAGAGAACATCACATGCACCACTCAAATGCATTGACATAGTTGAATTTCATTATAGATACATCTGTGAATACAATTTTTAACTTGGTATGCTTATGTTTCGGTAATTTTATATATTAGTTTAATAAAATCCTTTCATGATTTAATTATTATATTGCATATGATATAAAATACTACATACAATATAACTTATCTTTGATTAATATATTACATGCAATAATGCTTATGCTTGATTAGTGACACATATCCTTGATAGGGGTGGTAATATAATTTGGATTTAGGCACCAAGGAATAGACCCCATAAGTTATTAAAAAGAAATATTAAGCTTGGGGAATGATAGAAGATTGTTAATTTAAGTGTCCCACTTGAGTAAGTCATTTTCCCTAGATCCTTAGAGAGACCCTCCAAATTTTCCAAATAAATTTTGGGCCTCTCTCTCCCTTTCTCTTCCCCCATTTTCCTAGTCCTATTGAAATCACAAACAACCCTTATAGGGCACGATTTCTCCTAGCTATGTAGAAAACCCTAATTTTTAAAATTGACCTCTTTGATGTTATTTTTCCCTTGGTTTTCATGCCCATCCTTGTTTATAATACCTTATAAATAAAGGGTATTTAAGCCTTATTTTCACCCAAATAATCCTAGAGTAAGAGAGAACCATCATTAAGCAAGCTAGAAGATACCTAAGACAAGTTCCAAGTGATTTATGGAAGCTATTTTATTTTTGTGGAGTTCTCTTCTAATGCACTGATTATGTGTTGCTACCCTTGGTATAAAAGTGTTGTAGCCCTAATGAGGAGTCTACTATCTTGGAGGTATTCATCCTTTTATCTACTTTTTCACTACCACCAAGTTGTTTGTCTCATTTGTATTTATACACTATTATTTTTGTATCTTTCACTAGCTTATTTGAATTGTTATGTGGCATTCTCTTTTTGTTGTAAAATTGTGCCTCATAATTATAGGGTCTGATTTCATCAACTCTGAAATCATGGTTGCCTTGTGTAGGGTGTGATTTTATCAAGTATGAAATCATGGTTGCCTTGTGTAGGGTGTGATTTTATTTGTGTCAAGCTTTGGGGTAGAATTTCACCCCCAAACCCTAGATCTACATTTCATGTTATATTTAGAATATAATAGCATAATTTGCACTCTATTCATCATATTGTTCTACTACATTATATTTTGTTTGTTCATTTTCTAAAAAGGTCAACTTTCACTTTTGCATTCTAAAGGTCAGCTAAAATGACCTAAGGGTTTAATTTGTGTGCCTCAAAGCATAGTTATATAGTAGCCTAAGCAGGCCTCCTAACATTGATCATATTTTTTGAGGATTCTGTGAAGTTGTTTTGCAGGATTGAAACTTTGGTACATGGCTAGACATAATATAAAGCTTGAAACAACCACCAAATTAGATAAGTGCCCTAGTAGATCTCTAGGTTGTTTGTTGATTGGTTTATATTCATTTTTGTTCAAAATATAGTTCATGAGTAAGGAAAAGCATGTGATCAAATTTCTATGTATTTGAAAGAATAAAGGCATATAATGTGCATCTAGGGTTTTTAACCTTGTTTGTGCATTTATCTTGGATCCTTGGTTAGAATATTTGCTTTGAAATCCTAGGGTTAGTGATCATTCAAAAAAAGAATCATTCAAGGGTTAGCTCTTGTCTTCTTGCATCTTGTGTATCTTGCATTGTTCTTTCCATTTTCATAGTTTAGTTTTAGAAAGGCTAAACATATGTGCATGATTAATTGACACATTTAAACACATTCCACCCCAAACTTAGAGTGAGTCCTAAATTTTTTTCTAGTGAACCCTTCTCCCTTGCCCACCGAGTGTAGAGATATAACATACCCCCATGGTCACCTCAGCTCCGAGTGGATCCAACTGAGAATCATACGTGGTAGGGAAGTTTTCCCCCTTTACATATTTCGTGAACCCGATGTGAATGTGTGTATTAGTGGCCAAAATAGGAAACCTCTTTATTTTATCTTGTTGAAAAATTTAAACAAGATCACTAATTATATTTTTCTAGATCAGAAAACATTTAAAAACTTATTAATATTCTTTTATGTGCTTTTTCTAGTTTTTAATTTTTCTCCTTTTCCACTCTATCATTTATCTCTCTCCTAATGGCTCCCAACCTTAGGAGTGGACAAAGGCTTTTAGAGTCTGATGATATTTTCCAAGAAGATGATCAAATTGATAGAGAAAATCATAATCTAGAAGAGGAAGAAAATGAAGAGATTGAGAATAACCTTGATCCTACTAAGGGACCCAATGGGAACCTTATCTTTAAATCATTTGAACATGTTTGGAATTTATACAAGCATCATAAATATTCCTTGGATAAAGCTATTGAAAAGGAAGCCTAACTCAAGGAATTTGGAACATCTCATCATCAAACCATTTCCCCTCAATACGTTCATAACAACTACTTAATTGAATCTTTACATCATGGTAATCTTGTTCATAACCCAACATATGCTACTACTATAACCACCAACATTGGAAGGATTCTACAAATTCCTCTAACTAGTAGTGCATCTCAATATTATGTTCAATTTCCTCCTCATTCATCTAATATCAACATTTTTGCTTAAGTTCCTTCTATTGTTAGTTATCCTCTCTAGAAATATACCACATAGCATAACAATATCAATGCCTCCAACATGGGCCAAGTACCCTTTCAATAACCTACCTATACCCCTCCATTAAGGAATATAGGGGTATTGCACAACAACAATCCTGAGGTGCAAATTTTAACTAATATGGTGAAACAATTGGTTTCAAGAGTGGATATGATTCAACCCCTTAGTTTCACTTACAACTATAGAGACATGTGAAATCAACCCTTAAATATCATCATTAACACTAGACCTTATTCTAAGAATTTTTCCATGTTGGTTATTACCTATATATAAGGGAAAAAAATATCCAATTAAGTATTTAAGAATGTTTGGAACAACTTGCCATGATATCATATATAATGCCATGTTGCTAAAGATATTCCCTAAGAGTATTGGTGGCATGGCATTATAGTGGTATTATTAGTTGCCCAACCATTCATCGAGGAATTGTGAAGAGACAACTAAATTATTTGTTCAACAATTGGGTGCTTATATAAAAAATAATATGACCATGGAATAGTTTTACATGTTGAAACAAG
The DNA here is from genome assembly GCA_028583015.1 of Wollemia nobilis. NCBI lineage: Eukaryota > Viridiplantae > Streptophyta > Pinopsida > Araucariales > Araucariaceae > Wollemia > Wollemia nobilis. Next base: position 156,221 of record JAQPPZ010016964.1, read on the forward strand.
GTAAATAGGACAAATTTTCAAAATTTCTCTCATTGAAGGAGTCTAGTTGGACGTTTGAGATATACCTTACCTCCTTGAGACATGCTTGAGATGTTTATTGAAAATTTGCAAGAGCAATTGTCTTATGCGTTGGAAACTATAACTATTACATATTTTGATCAAGAAATTGACCTAACGAGAAAGGTATAACACACTCTTATTAGAAGAGGAAAACTTAAAGTGAAAGAATATAGTACCACTAAAAAACAATATAAGAACAAGCATGTAGTTGGTGATGGGGTAATGGATAGTAGGCCTATTAACAGTTTTGTTAACACCCTATAAAATATGGTGCTTAAAAAGCCCCAAAAATTCCCATGAAGGAGTTTCATAAGACTCAACATACCAATGATAGTGGTCCTAAAGTAGCTTTTAGAAGCTAATATGATTGAGTTGCCTCCCATAAGGCAACCATATACCATAGCTTATTGGTATAAGCCTGAACAACATTATGAGTATCATAGAGTGGAGGGACATTAGATGAACTCTTATAAGAGGTTGAAACGTCTAGTTCAGGACCTAATTTATGAGGTTCACCTTATCATAGAAGGTTCTCATCCACCAAAAAATCAACCTCCTACTCAACAAGTTCCCACAACTAATCAAGACATGGGAATATTCCAAGATCCCCTACCTAAGCATGTGCAATATGTAACTAATAAAGTGTAATATTAGAATATACCACCTCCTTATGATAATGTAGTTTTTATGATAGCATAAATTACAATGAAACAAGCACAAAATCACTAGACCCAATATTCTTAGTAGGAGATAATTTCTTTAACCAAGATTTCTCTCTTAAAACTTTTGCAAAATTTTCCTATCCATGGGGAAACCTTGTTGAAACTTATAAGACAATAGTATGCCCCTATAAACATTTACTATAGTACTATGTATAATGATGTAATCTCTCTTTGGATACATCATATCACATTATCGAAGGATAATATTTCTTCCTCAAAATTACAAGGGGATTCTTCTCTCTACTGTTATTCTTACAACGGAACTGAGAGGGGGGGTGAATCAATGTAGCTATTTAAAAACTTAAATCTGCAACTCTTAATGCTAAAATAATGAAATCTTAAAACCAGATACAACAAGTATAACAAGAGAGCATCACACAACACAAGATTTAATGAGGTTCACCAATATGGCTACTCCTCAAAAAGAATGGCTGCTTGGACTACCATCCAAATCCAGCCTTTGCAAAGCACCAACTTTACAATCAATTTACCAGCACCCACTGGAAGGAGCACCAACCCCTGATTTATCTGCACCAACAGAAAGGAGCACCAACCCCTAATTCCAAGCACCAACTTGGACTACAATTTTTGAATCTAAATGTTTGACATAAAAATGCCTTCTCTTTTACAAGACCCTAACTGGTCTATTGCTTACCCAACCTCTCTCAAATCAACATCATAGAAGCATAAATAGAATTTTTAGAGACTCAATATGATCTATTCTCAACTCTCAATCTCAACTTACTATTCATGAACCATACACATCTTCTGCACTCTAACAGCAACACTTCGCGTTCGTCTTTGCCCTTTTTGTTCTCTGCAACCTCTGCTCTTTCTATGCAATTACAGTCGCACCAGGTCAAAATTCAACCTATTTTCTTTTTGCACACTCTTATCTGTCTATGCACTTGCAGCCGCACTTAGAACAATTCGACATGACTCTTCACTCACTCTGTGCACTTCATCATCATATGGCCGCTTCTGTGCTATCTGCGCTCTTACGGTCGCATATCGCACACATTCGATACTCGCACACTTCAATTCATAAAATCTCCAAACAACCCTCCTTATATAATAGAGATTTTAAGATGAAAACCCTAATTGTAGTCGACTGATAATGCAAATGTAAACCCTAATATTAGTCGGTTGCAAACCCTAATTTTAGTCAACTATGATCAGTCTTCGTCGGCTTCTACTTACTGACTCTGTAGCTTCCTTTGTTGTTGTTGTCATGAAAAAACATGTCGTGATATCACAACATTTTTGCCCCTTTGACTTTTTCTTGGCTTTTGACCACGAAAACATAACATTTCACGATATCACGACACTTTTTCCTTCGTACGCTTTCTCTATTCTTTTGTCACGATATCGCGACACTTCTGCCTCCGAAGACTTTGTCTTTGCTTTTGTCATGATATCGTGACACTTCTGCTTCTAAAGACTTTGTCTTTGCTTTTGTCGTGATATTGCGACACTTCTGCATCCGTACACTCCTTTTATTTTGTCATGAAATTGTAACACTTCTACCTTCGTAGTCTTTCTCTCTACTTTTGTTGTGAAATCGTGACACTTCTGCATCCGTACACTCCTTTTCTTTTGTCGCAAAATCATGATAGTTCTGCCTTCGAAGTAATGCTTTCTATTTTTGTCGTGAAATCATGACACTTTTGCCTTCAAAGTCTTCTTCTCTATTTTTTTTGTGAAATCATGACAGTTCTGCTTTCGAAGACTTGCTCTCTGCTTTTGTCATGAAATCATGACACTTTTTTCTTCCGTACACTTTCTTTAATAGCACGTCGTGAAATCATGACAGTTCTCACTTCTTGCTCTTTCTCTTGCAACACATCATGAAATCATGACAGTTCTCACTTCAAACTCTTCCTTCTGTAGCATGTCGCGAAATCGCGACAGTTCTCACTTCTTGCTCTTTCTTCTGCAACATGTCATGAAATCATGACAGTTCTCACTTCAAACTCTTCCTTCTGCAGCATGTCGTGAAATTGTGACAGTTCTTCTTTCTGACTCATTTTTCTATAGCATGTCGCAAAATTGTGACAGTTCTACTTTCTCTCTCTTTCTCTTTCTCAAATACTTATCACAAAATTGTGACACTTTATCTTGCTTTCACTTTCTCTTCTGACTTGTCGTGAAATCGTGACACTTTATGTTTCTTTCTCTTTCTCTTCTAGCTTGTCACAAAATCACGACACTTTATCCTACTTTATCTTCCTCTTCTAACATGTCACAAAATCGCGATAGTTATTCATGCTTGTGCTTTCTCTTTGAACATGTCACGAAATCACGACAATTTTTCCTGCTTGAGCTTTCTCTTCAAACATGTCACGAAATCACGACAGTTTTTCTTGCTTGTGCTTTCTCTTCGAACATGTCACGAAATCATGACAGTTTTCCTTCCTTGCACTTTTTCTTTCAACATGTCACGAAATCGTGACAGTTTTTCAACTTGCCTTTTTCTTTTCCAACATGTCGCGAAATCGCGACAGTTTTTCGAATTGCCTTCTTCTCTTCCAACATGTCATGAAATCATGACAGTTTTTCAACTTGCCTTTTTCTTTTCCAACATGTCACGAAATTGCAACACTTTTTCTTGCTCTTTCTCTCTCTTCCAGTATGTCACGAAATCGTGACACTTTTTCCTGCTCTTTCTCTTCCAATATGTCGTGAAATCGTGACACTTTTTCTTGCTTTCTAAATATGTCACGATATCGTGAAACTTTGTTTACTTGTATTTTTCTTTGATTTTTTTGCATATGGGCCACTTCGGTCTTCTTGGAAAAGCACTGTACATACTTTAAATTACTTCTAAACTTCCTGTACACTACATCTGAATAACTTTTAAGCATATGAAATTCCTATCCACTGCATCTGAATAACTTCTGAGCATCTAAACTTCCTATCCACTGTATCAACTGATCTATCTGACTGTGTTGACAACAATGACAATACTATTGCATATTTTGAATAGCTTTTGAACTTCCTATCCACTATATTATGACTGTGTTCACTACATCAACCAATCTATCTATCTGTGTTGACAACAATGACAATATTGTTACTGCACCTTGCTCAACAATCTCCCCCTTTGGAATTGTTGTCAACACACATGCAATTACCTGTAACTCTTCTCCCCCTTTGACAATAATACCAAAGGGCTGCTGCAGACTCCCCCTGAGTCCATGCACAACATTCTCAGGCAAAAAATTTTACACTTGGTAAAAATTAAAAACATGAGCAAAAGATAGACAAAATCACAAATGCTCCCCCTGAGAATGTGATCCCTGTAGCTAGTCAATTCTTGGGAATATCTATCACTGGTCTTTTTGAGCTGATTCTACTAGATTTTCAAAATTGATATGACTGGACCTCTTGTGCCACAATTTTTTTTTTCCTTCTTGTCCAATCAAACAAACTCCTCCTTCAAAAAGAGATACCGAATAGCAATATGTTTTGTGCATGAATGCATAACCAGATTCGTGGGGATCTTAATCACTCTTAACTTAAATTGGCTCACTGAAGTTGATATCAATATCTTTCTAAGTTTTTTCATCCATAATATATGCGTACAACATGTTGTTGCTGCAATATATTTTGCCTCTTCTATAGATAAAGAAACTGATTCTTGTTTCTTGCTGAGACACGTGACCAAACTGTCTCCACAATAGAATGCACCTCTGCTGGTACTTTTTCTATCATCTACACATCCTGTCCAATCTGTTCCTATTACTAAAAATCAATCCACAAGCCTTCTCAAAGACTTGCCTCAAATCCGCTCAACAAAATCTCAACTCTTTCCGGATTGCTTGGAATTATTCCTGCAAATAGACCTCACTTGTACCAACTTTTGTCCAACACTGTACTGACACTGTAATTCCATTGTCAATTCTATGCAATCACCAAACACTATATCACAGCACAACCAAATCCCTTTTTATAGTCACTGTTGGTCACACCTAACTTTCAACTGTGCAAATCAGGAGAAGACATTTTTTCAAAAAGTTCATGGCCAACCATAGTGCACCTTACTCAACTTCATACTTCTTAACCTTGGATTGACATTTTATCAACAATTAAAATGAAACTGTCTGTGAATTAAATATTTTCACCAAGGCATCATGAAAGATCTAACAATCTTCACATCAATGAGTAGTACAAATACACGCTGCTTTTATTGAAACACAAATACGTAGCTAGGGCAAACATTCTTTCCACTCAACCAAATTATCTGATCTGTTAAAATCCATAGCTTTGAATAGTGGCAGTAAGAATCATCAACAGTACAACAAAGACATATAGCAGTACTACCAATGGTGACATCTCTTAATTTAATCACCACCCTTCATGGCACTTCCACAACCAACTACATGAACTGAAATATACTTTGAAAACTTAAACGACAAATTTTCTTGACTATTTGTCTTTCATCCTCAGGTAACCAAATAAACACATAGGAGTAGAAAAATAAAACTTTTTAATATTGCTCCCCCTGAGGATGTGCCACCTGGAGTTGCTTAGTGCAATAGAGGAGTAGTCTCCTTTAGTCCAAGGAGACATGATTTCCTCTCTTCTTTCTTTCTCCAAAATTTCTTGAACACGGGCTTGGGTTTTTCAACTACATCCCTGTTTTGCACCTTTTTGTGAGCTCGAGCATTTCTCCTATGTTGTTGTCTCTTGTGCATCCTTGATGAATGATTATTTTCCTTTCTTTTATGCACATGATTTATTCCCTATCTGAGTTGTGTTCTTTGTGTCTGATGAAATCTATGGTCTTGCCCTAGATTAGATACAGAAATTCTTGGACAAAGCTTTGCTATGTGCCCATGACCATTACATTTAAAACATTGCACATGGTTTTCACTCAAAAACACAGATGTATTTATAACAACATACCTCTTTGATTTATTATTCAATCCACAATAAATTGCCTTGTGACCATAATGGTTGCATCTAAAACAATAGCCATTAAAAACATTATTATGAATAGAATGAGAGTGATAGAACCTCTTATGTTGTGGTTGATTTGCTGTAGATCTCCGTTGATATTTTCTTCCTTTTGAAGATTCAACTTCAAACTTATCTTGCTTTGATTCTTCAACAGTGAACTTCTTCTTTTCTGCACATTTGGAAGATGAAGGTTGTTCTGCTTCAAATCCAAGACCACACTTATCCGTGGAGCTTCTCTGTTGGCTTATCATTTTATCTAGAAATTTTGTGCTCTTCTAAAATTTGAGATTTGTATTGGCCTCTTCTAGTTGTTTCTTCAATAAAATAATCTCTTCTTCTTGTTTGCAACAAACAGTCTCTTTCTCATTAATCTGTGACCTGAGAGTTTCTTCAATCCTTTTGAAATCTTCTACTTGCAGCTTCAGATTACTAACAACTTTGTTAGATTCCTCTTCTTGTTTGCTACATACATTGATTTTATCATCCAGGTGTGTCTTCAAGGCTTCTTCTATTTTCTTGGCCTTTTGAACTTGTAAGAAAAGATCTTCAATCTCATCCCCATATTCTTCCAATTTCTTGGACAGTCTTTTGTTCTTTTTCCTTTCTATACTCAACTCTTCAAGTGCAGTGATCAACTCACCTTCCCAATCTACTTTAGCCTTGAGATTTTCATCACATGCTTTAGTGTTCACTCCTTCTGCCTTTTCTGGTTCAATTTTCTCTACCACAGGAACTAAAACTGACTGAGATGTCTTTTTAGAGGAGGATCTATTCTTCTTACCCATTGCATACTAATCCAAGATCAACCCTGACTGATTTAGCCTAAACTAGGAACTTTGCTCTGATACCAATTGTTATTCTTACAATGACACTGAGAGGGGGGGTGAATCAGTGTAGCTATTTAAAAACTTAAATCTGCAACTCTTAATGCTGAAATAATGAAAGCTTAAAACCAGATACAACAAGTATAACAAGAGAGCATCACACAACACAAGATTTAACGAGGTTCACCAATATGGCTACTCCTCAAAAAGAATGGTTGCTTGGACTACCATCCAAATCCAGCCTTTGCAAAGCACCAACTTTACAATCAATTTACCAGCACCCACTGGAAGGAGCAACAACCCCTGATTTATCTACATCAATAGAAAGGAGCACCAACCCCTAATTCCAAGAACCAACTTGGACTGTAATTTTGAATCTAAATGTTTGATATAAAAATGCCTTCTCTTTTACAAGACCCTAACTAGTCTATTGCTTACCCAACCTCTCTCAAATCAACATCATAGAAGCATAAAGAGAATTTTTAGAGACTCAAAATGATCTATCCTCAACTCTCAATCTCAACTTACTGTTCACGAACCATACATATCTTCTACACTCTAACAGCAGCACTTCACATTCGTCTTTGCCCTTTTCATTCTCTACAACCTCTGCTCTTTCTACGTAATTACAGCTACACCAGGTCGAACTTCAACCTATTCGCTTTCTGCACACTTTGATCTCTCTATGCACTTGCAGCCGCACTTAGAACAATTCGACACAATTCTTCACTCACTCTATGCACTTCGTCATCATATCGCCTCTTCTACGCTATCTACGCTCTTACGGCCGCATATCGCACACATTCAATACTCGCACACTTTGATTCATCAAATCTCCAAACAACCCTCCTTATATAATAGATATTTCAAGATGAAAACCCTAATTATAGTTGGCTAATAATGCAAATGTAAACCCTAATCTTAGTCGACTGCAAATCCTAATTTTAGTCAACTATGATCGGTCTTCATCGGCTTCAACTTACTGACTCTGTAGCTTCCTTTGTTGTTGTTGTCACAGAAAGACAACATGTCATGATATCGCAACATTTTTTCCCCTTTGACTTTTTCTTGGCTTTTGACCGTGAAAACATAACATGTCACAATATTGTGACACTTTCACCTCCATATGCTTTCTCTATTCTTTTGTCACGATATTGCAAAACTTTTGCCTCCGAATACTTCGTCTTTGCTTTTATCATGATATCACGACACTTCTGCTTCTGAAGACTTTGTCTTTGCTTTTGTCATGATATCGTGACACTTCTGCATCCGTACACTCCTTTTCTTTTGTCATGAAATCGTGACACTTCTGCATTTGCAGTATTTCTCTCTACTTTTGTCGTGAAATCGTGACACTTCTACATTCGTACACTCATTTTCTTTTGTCACGAAATCATGGCAGTTCTACCTTCGAAGTAATGCTTTCTATTTTTGTCATGAAATCATGACACTTCTGCCTTAGAAGTCTTCTTCTCTATTTTTTTCGTGAAATCATGACACTTCTGCTTCCAAAGACTTGCTCTCTTCTTTTGTCATGAAATCATGAGACTTTCTTCTTCTGTACACTTTCTTTAATAGCACGTCATGAAATCGTGATAGTTATCACTTCTTGCTATTTCTTCTACAACACGTCATGAAATCATGATAGTTCTTACTTCAAACTCTTCCTTCTGCAGCATGTCACGAAATCATGACAGTTCTCACTTCTTGCTCTTTCTTTTGAAACATATCGCAAAATCATGACAGTTCTCACTTCAAACTCTTCCTTCTGCAGCATGTCGCAAAATCATGACAGTTGATCTATCTGACTCATTCTTCTGTAGCATGTCATGAAATCGTGATAGTTCTACTTTCTTTCTCTTTCTCTTTTTGACTTGTCTGAAATCATGACACTTTATCTTGCTTTCACTTTCTCTTCTGACTTGTCGCAAAATCACGACACTTTATGTTTCTTTCTCTTTCTCTTCTAGCTTGTCGTGAAATCATGACACTTTATCCTACTTTCTCTTCCTCTTCTAACATGTCACGAAATCGCAACAATTATTCTTGCTTGTGCTTTCTCTTTGAACATGTCACGAAATCATGACAGTTTTTCCTTCTTGAGCTTTCTCTTCGAACATGTCGTGAAATCACAAAAGTTTTTCTTGCTTGTGCTTTCTCTTCGAACATGTCACGAAATCGTGACAGTTTTCCTTCCTTGCACTTTTTCTTTCAACATGTCACAAAATTGTGATAGTTTTTCAACTTGCCTTTTTCTTTTCCAACATGTCATGAAATCGTGACACTTTTTCTTGCTCTTTCTCTCTCTTCTAGTATGTCATGAAATTGTGACACTTTTTCGTACTCTTTCTCTCTCTTCCAATATGTCACAAATCATGACACTTTTTCCTGCTTTCTGAATATGTCACGATATCACGACACTTTGTTTGTCTCTTTCTTTGATTTTTTTGCATATGGGCCACTTTGGTCTTCTTGGAAAAGCACTGTACATACTTTAAATTGCTTCTAAACTTCCTGTCCACTGCATCTGAATAACTTCTGAGCATCTGAACTTCCTATCCATTGTATCTGAATAACTTCTGAGCATCTGAACTTCCTATCCACTGTATCAAATGATCTATCTGACTGTGTATACAACAATGACAATACTATTGCATATTCTGAATAGCTTCTGAACTTCCTATCCACTATATCAGGACTGTGTTTACTGCATCAACCAATCTATCTATCTATGTTGACAACAATGACAATACTATTACTGCACCTTGCTCAACATCTACATTACTATATTTATTGGAGAAATTTTTATAAAGGGGGTTTTTATTGATAATGGTTATTCCTTCAATTTATACACTTATCAATTTTAAAATTTTGGATTAAAAGAGTAATATTTAACTAAATCTGATGACATCATTAAAACCTTGAAAAATGAGTCCCAAGAAGCTTACAACATTATATCCCTTCCATTAGGGTTGGACCCAAGATCTTAGATACCTTGTTTTATGTGGTGTATTTCCCTGCTTATTTTACTCTGCTTCTCAAATGTCCTTGGATCCATGCGATGTGGGTTGATTCTTCTACCTTTCACTAGTATTTAAAGTTTGAATTTAAGAATCAATTTGTCACCATTTTTGGAAATCCTCATCCATTTGAATATTGTTCACTAGTTGAACAAGCTCAATCTGATTTTCATCCATGAAATCCCTTGTCTCACACAACTAATCAATTTGAAAATCTAAACGTGAGATAGGAATAATTAATTAATATCTCATCATTGGATCAATTCAATCCTTCTCATCAAGAGCCTCTTCTAAGGATATCTCATCAAGTTTTGGAGTGGAGTGCTAAGGAGAAGGGCCCATCCTCTCCCTCTTTGTTAGTTGTAACCCCAAGGGAGTATTCTAAAGATGACACTCTTTATGATATGGTTCATGAGTATGTCCTCCATGGTGGCATCTCCTTTTTTAGGTTAGTCCTTTGTGCTACATAGGTTGAGTCTTCCAATTCTCAAGAGGGCTTTGGTTCTATGTCTCATGAGGTCCTTGAGAAATTAGGAGTTATCCTTGCTTCACATCCTCTTGAGGATGAGTCATCCATTCTCACTGAGGAAACCATAGATGTTAACATTGGTTTTGAGGAGATCCCTAGAATACTTAAGCTAGGTAAAGCATTTTCTATGGATGAGCAGGAGCAATTGACCAATTTGTTAAGAGCATTTTATGATGTCTTTTATTGATCATATATCAACATGCCAGGGCTTGATCCTTCCCTCATTATTTATAATTTGGTAGTGAAGCCTAGTATTAAGCTTGTAAAGTAGAAACTTAGGAAGATACATCCTACGGTCACCATTTTGGTTAAGGAGAAGCTCCAATAACTCCTTTGCATTCATTTTATAAAAGATATTGATTATTATAATTGTATCTCTAACATATTTCCTGTAGTTAAGAAGGAAGGAAAAATCAAAATATGTACCAACTTTAGGGACATCAACTTAGCATGTCCTAAGGATGATTTTTCCCTATACAACATAGATTAGATTATATATTTGACTACAAAATATGGGATGTTATCTCTCATGGATGGTTTCTCGGGATACAATTATATTATGATTGCCCCTAAGGATTATCAAAATAACTTTCATCACTCCATGGGGTAACTTATGTTGGAAAGTCATGCCTTTTGTCTTGAAAAATGTTGGTGCCACCTATCAGTGAGCTAAGACTTATATTTTTCATGACATAATGCATGATATTATCTAGGACTATATGGATAATCTTTTAGGTCACTCCATACATCGACAAGATTATGTTCATGATCTAAGAAGGATTTTTGAAAGGCTTCAACATTTCAAATTTTACCTTAAGCCTACTAAGTCTGTGTTTGGTGTCACATATGGAAAGTTATTAGGTTTCATCATTTCTAGGTGAGGTATTGAAGTAAACCCTACTAAAATAGTAACTATTTATAACATAGCTCTTCCTCATATCCTAACTAAGTTTCATAGCTTGCAAGGTAAACTTTAGGCTATTCATCAATTCATAGCCCAGTTAGCTAATAAGTGTCATCCCTTTCTTAAGTTTCTTAAGAAAGATGTTGTCTTTTAGTAGGATTCCAAGTGTCAAAGAGCTTTTGATGATCTCAAATTCTAACTCACTTCCTTGCCTATTTTAGTCCCTCCTATACTTTGTAAGCATTTGATGCTTTACGTAGATATCATAGCTCATGCTTTGGTAGCCCTGTTGGCTCAGCACAATGATAAAAAAGATGAGCTATCTACTATATCAATAGAAATTTGGTTAGCTATGAAATAAATTACACCCCCTTAGAAAATATTTACCTCTTTGTAGTGTTTGCTTCCCAAAATCCAAGACACTACATGCTCAAACATAAGATAATGGTAGTGGTGAAGTTTGATCCTTTGTGTTACTTAATGTCTAAGCCTCACCTTTTAGGTTGAGTTGCTAAGTGGGTTTTAGCCCTTAGTGAGTTTGACCTAACATTCATAGGTAAAAATGCTATCAAGGGTTAGGTAGTTTTTTATCAGTTAGCCTCCACTCCCCTAGAAGCTACCCATCCTTTGGTTGTTGAGTTTCTCGATGAGTGCTTTAGCATCAAATTTGAATAGCCAAAGTCTTGGACTTTATTTTTTAATGGGTCCTAATGCATTAAGGGCATTGGTGCTAGAGTCATTCTAGTTACCCCAAAAAAATAACTCATCCCTTTGTACTTCAACCTTCATTTCTCTTGTATAAAAAATACTATAAAATATGAAGTTTTGATCCTTGGCTTTAGAATAGCCTTAGCTTTGTAGGTTATAGTCCTTTCCATACTTGGTGACTCTCAATTTGTGGTCAATCAGATCAATTATGTTTATCAAACTCAATATTATAAACTAAAGCCTTACAAGGAAATTATCACCAAGTTGTTGTCCTCATTTGATTGAGTAACCATAGATTCTATCCCTAGATCCTCCAACCACCATGAATATGTCATGGCCACTATTGTATCATTGTTTCCTTTGGAGTAGGAAGATGATCAAACATTGATTATCATTATACAAGTCCAGGAGCCCATGTTTCTTGGTTCTTATCTTGTCCTATTAGATTTTTTGACCATAAAAGCTATTATGTATGAGCCATGATACATCGACATATTTATTTTTCTTAAGGATGGTTTTATGCCTAATGATTTAGATCACAATCAACAAAATATTTTGTGTAAAAGAGTATGTTAATTCATTATAATTGGCAATACCTTATATCAACGTTCTTTTGAAGGCATACTCTTGTAATGTCTTAACTTCGATGAAGCCCGAATTTCTCTTAGTGAAGCTCATGAAGGATCATATGGAGGCCATTTTAGCAGCAATGCTATTACTAAGAAGCTCCTTCGGATGGGGTACTATTGGCTTTCCATGGATAAATATGCATGTGACCATGTTCGATACTGCAACAAGTGTCAATGCCATGACAATATTGCCCATGATCCTTCTCAAAACCTTCAAGTTATTTCTTTCCCTTGGCCATTATCTATGTGGAGATTGAATATTATAGGAAATATTAACACTATGTCATTTTATGATTATAATTTTATCATAATAGTGATGGATTACTTCACTAAATGGGTCGAATCCATGCACCTCACCACAGTGATTGGAACTGGGCATCCAAGTTAATCTTCAACTAGATTCTTTGTAGGTTCAAGATTCCTTTAGTGATTATTTTTTATAATAGCACTTATTTCAAGAACAAGGTTTAACCACCAAAAAGGCTCACATCCGCTCTAATTATCGCAATTGAAGAAAAATACACAAATAGGCATGCATAATTTGATAACAAGAAATAACATGAATACAAGGAATCCTTTATTAATTTCAATGGAGTCAAATTATAGATTCATCCCTCTTAGGGATACCCATTTGATACATCAATTACAATAGTTTTTAATCCCTATCAAGGGTAGGTGTGATCAAAATACCCCTCAAGGTGACACGAACTACTCTAGGGTGTCAATGACCCTCTTCTTCATGTTGAGGAAGGAATTGGATGCTTTATCTCTCCTTCAAATCTTGTTCCCTGCGATCAAGAAACAACAAGAATGTCAAAAATATAGGTAGCCTCTCATAATGAGGCCCTTTTAGGTAAAATGCATAATGACACCATTAACATGCATAATTAAGAAAGCGTAAAGAATGTTGCTAAACTATGTAAAGTGAATCAAGAATAATGTAATAGCATAAAGTAAAATAGTAGCTACACTATGCATGGATCAAATATAGAAAATGAAGCATAAACATGCATAAATAAAGCATTTTAGACCTAATTGAAACATAAGCATAAAATGTGCATCTAGCCTAGTTCTACAGTCAAAAATCTTCTAAAATTCTATTAAATCAACAAAATAGCTAATCTAACCTAACTAGACAAACAAAATTAGAAATAGGAAGGTGGTTATACCTTTGCTACAAACCGTAGCTCTGGTCCATGGTCTGCAATGTAGACCGTGGCTGACAGCTGCGGTTAGCACTCCGATAGGCTTACCCTCAATTCCAAGGGTAGTGGGCTTAACCTCCTTGTCCAAATTGATGTTCAAGGGTTGCCTTTGTTGTCATCAAACTGATTTGATGGTCAATTCGATGTGAAGGGCCTTCGTTTTCCTGGATTTATGTTTCTTGATCCTCCTAAGCACCTAGGGCATCCATAATACAATTCATCATGAATTGTGGCAAAAGGCTCAAGGATTAAGTGCAATAGATCTATCTCTTAGTATACTCAGTTTGAGTGTATAATTTGCTAGGGATTCGCTACTCAAATATCCAATGCTTACTTCCTTTCTCCCCATTTGGAGGGGATATTTATAGCATGCCCCTAGGGCTAGGGGTGGCTTCATGGAGAAGCCAAGACCAAGAAGGGTGGTTAGGACAGTTGGGATCGAAGCCTCTGGAATATTCCATCCTTCAATTGTCTCCTTCTAGATATTTTGGTTGTTCCAACCGATTTGGATCAGATGGAAGGCCTAACTAAACTTTAGTTAAGACCGTAGGTCACAGTTGCAGTCTAGACTATAGATCGTAGGTGTCACCCGTAGTTTATATTGGAGATCGTAGGTCTGGGCTATGGTTCAACCTACTTAGGCCAAAGTGCCTAAATTGAGTGGTTAGAACCACTACTCTATCTTGGAGTCTGTCCAAGATCCTCCATATGGTCTTGTAGAATGTCCATATGAGTAGTCGCCCTCGACATGATACGTTTTAGGTGTCTATAGATGACCCTTTTGAGATGTGTTGTGATATTGAACAATGTTGAGCAAAAATATACATCCTAAAATGATGTCTAAGGTTCTATGATGATCATTAGTTAGATCAACATTAGATGCCCCAGGTCTAGCAAAAGGATGGGCATCTTGGAATAATTGCTTCGAACTTGTGAAAGGTTTACATTTTGACAAGTCTGCACTCGTCATCAGACGTTTGGATAGCATCAATACCAAGTATGGGTATCTTCTAAACCATAAATCCAAAGGATGAGAGTTACAAACCAATTATCATATTTGTTGTTTACCCCAAGCAAAGTGGGAAGCTTATGATAGCTATTGACAATGATTCATAAGAACGAACACAATTTTGACAAGATCAAGGGATCTACAATCTCAAGGATCTTCTACTGAATTTGATTATGATTATGAAATTATGACTACCCCCTCAAATGACAAGTCGATGAGGGTAATGACAATGTATGAAGTGACGACATCGCTTGACCATAATGAATGATCCTTAAAAAATTAAGATTCGAGTATTTTAATGCCTTGGCTAGGCCTAGTTCAGCTTATTATTGCAACTCTTAGTAGTATTTGCACATTTCTATCCCATGGAGCAGTCAGGCTACAATAGCCGTCTTAAGGAATTAAAATGATCCAAATGCAATTAGACTTGTGTTGAATCATATTTGTCAATGATTTTCTGAAAGATGTCATAAAAGAAATGACAATTTTGCCCCAAATGTCCTTATGGTGATTTACTCATCTTGCTGGATTACATGGATCGCAACTCGCTCCAACCGCCAAGTGTATAGGATAAATCATTGAATACAAAGCGCATTTGGTTTTTAATTATTTGATTTTTTTTTGTTTTAATTTTGCATGTATTTTATTAGTTCTGGTGCTTTTAACATCACCAACTTTGCAATTTTAATCATTGATTTTGAATTTTTATCTGATGGAAGTCATTA
This sequence comes from Wollemia nobilis, assembly GCA_028583015.1. Taxonomy (NCBI): domain Eukaryota; kingdom Viridiplantae; phylum Streptophyta; class Pinopsida; order Araucariales; family Araucariaceae; genus Wollemia; species Wollemia nobilis. The sequence continues at coordinate 171,518 of JAQPPZ010016964.1, forward strand.
ATTTGCTCTTTTAGACCTTTCCATAGTGGTTTTTGAGTGCATTACATGCTAACTGCAGATCGTAGGTATGGTCTATGATTTACATTTCCAAATTTAGGGAACCGTGGGTCAGACCTACAGGCGAAAAACCCTGGTTTCAGAATCGCAGGTGTCAGCTACGGTTCATCGAGACTAGGAAAACCTATAAATTGAATTCCTATTTAAAAATTTTCAATATTTTTTGGAAAGCATTAGCAATTTGAGAGCTCTGAGAGTGAGAAAACCTTTCATGATTCGAAATGCTACCACACTCTACCATGATTACACTCCTCTACCTCGATGGCAGATCCTGATCAGCCATCTACTAGCTAGGACCAGGGTGTGGGCAAGGTAACTAGAAACTGATACCGCACACTCAATACCAATAAAATGAACCACATTAAGTAATGTGGATAATGAACCTCACTAAACTACTGGTAATGAACCCCACTAGTCTAGGATATCTTTAGGAATTTAATTTGATGACTTGATGGTCTAGGAGGGTACCCAAAATGGATGTCGCTCCTAAACCATAGCTGGTAGCTACGGTTCCTAATTGGCAAATTGGGGACCACAAATTTCAGTTGCAGTTCCCAATTTGTAAATTAGGGACCATAGGTTTCAACTGCAGTTTGTTTTTGTTGCTTTTTTTTATGTCTTTTTTAGCTCTAGTTAAATAGATTTTTTCTTAAATTATGCTTTTTATTCCAGAGATTGACTTTTAGATCCTAGGAGCCAGATATTTTGAAGACTCTCCACGAGGCTTTATCTGATGATGATCGAGATTGGTTCTTATTTGTTGGGTTCAAATGCATCATTGATCTGCCCACTATTAGGGTAGATCAATCCTACCTGACTGCATTGGCATGACATTGGAATGCACATACCAACACATTTCACCTACCTATAGGTGAAATGACTGTTACTTTAGAGGACATCTACAGGATCTTTAGGATCCCCATTGATGGCGAGGCCATCGTCTCCTCTACCTCTAGGGTAAAGGAGGTTGTATTTGATGCTATCTTTGATGACCAGAGCGAGGATGCTCAGGATGTGATTAACCATGGAGGGGTGCACATTAGCGAGTGGTACCACGAGGATGTATTCTCTACATGGGAATCCCTCTTCATGCACCCCATAATAAAGATTGTGCTTCCAGACTCCTTGGGTGTGAGGATTCCCTGGAACCTCCTATCCACCACCTGGAGGGTGCTATAGAGCTCTATAGAGGAGCCTTTACTTCTAGCTTGGGGGAGCACCCTACTATATCAACTCTATAGGGAGCTATACCATATTACTAAGTGTAGCCATAAGGGCCTCAACTACAGTCTTCTATTGTAGATCTAGGGGTGGCAGCACATCCAGATCGAGCATCTTGTAGATCTTCCACTGTGGATCACTGCTATTTTTGATGATCGTCAGTATTATGCTACATACTGGCCTTATGAGGAGGAGGGTACCCATATTAGGATCCATGCTGGTGATTTCTAGCATTATATCACTCAGTTCGTGGTAGTTGGCCCAAATGATGTTCAATGGTGGCCCTATATGGATTGCCCAACGTGGCCAAAGGAGGTCTAGTGGCTAAAATAGGCACACCATGACATATGGTTGATCAGTCATAAGGCTAAGATTTGAGAGTACTAGTTCTACTCTTAGGTCCTACAGTAGTTTGGGCTCATGCAGGATATTCCAGATATCCCCCTTAGATATTGATGCTTGGTCGTAGAGCATGATCTACAGTGGATCATTCTTGAGCCTATGGGAGATGTTGTTGATGACTGCTAGGAGACTGAATTTGAGACTACTAGGACCACTCCAGAGTATGATGGGTGGTGGTCCATGTTTAGATGGTATGGTATAAGGCCTCTAGGTCAAGAGCCAGATCAGGCAGAGGTAGAGGTGGATCTTGACAGGCGCAGGGTGCACCAGTGGACAAAGAGTGGCTGGGGCATAACGGCCACCACCGAGGAGGCTCCCAAGGTTGACCCCAATGATGAGGATCCAAAGGAGGGTGAGGTACCTCTCAATAATATAGAGGGTTAGATCTTAGCTCAAGTGGCTAACTTGCAGAGTCAGCTAGGATGATTCCACATACAGCAGCTAGAGCGAGATACTATGATCGCCACTCTAGAGGCGAAGGTATCTAAAAGAGATAAGTGCCTGACTGAGGTGCAATATCAGATACAGGATATGACTACATGGGCCATAGATATAGAGGCCCGTTGAGTGGTATTTTCACCCAATTGTGAAAGTACACTCTTCCTTAGGATTTGGGTTCCAAATCCCCTCTTGCAAAGAAGTTAAACAAACAACTTCTCCAAGGTCTCCGCTATATTAGCATTTTGCATACGTGTATTAGTAATCTCAAATAAAGATATTCAATTTAAATGCTTGGAACACCTTAGTGATTGCAAGTAACTGTAAACAAGGGGCAATGTTGGTTTATTTTACCATGAAACTTTAGTGATTGTTCATTGAACCAAAATAAAGCAAATGTGAGTTGGCCCTCATATGACCACGATGTAGCTTCAAAATGGAAATTTGTGAAAATGCCATAAAACATAACTCCTTCAATGAAATTGGAATTTTCATGAAGGGAATGTCATCATAGGCTCATGAATGAAACATGAAACAAAAAAATGAAATTTGACCTTAAAATGGAAATTTTCTATTTTCGGATTTTAAAATTCTGCATTAAAACAACAACTTCGATGAATTTTTAAAAATACTAAACAACTCCGAAAATGAAATTTTAAAATGCGTATTTGAAGTCTGCAGTATAACCTATGCAATGGTGAAACTATTTTTGGATTTTGAAATTTTCTAAATGTTTATTTTAATTAAACAAAAGTTAAAATTTCTAGGAAATAAAATAAAATGCAGAAAAATGAAAATGAAATGCAGAAAATGTGAAACATGATACATTCAGCTTGATGCTATCCTATTTCGACAAAACCAGAGATGTGAGGTTTTCTTGCATGCAACCTAGCCTATTAGACCTGCAAAACAAACATAATCAAAATAGACTAGGTGCTGGCTCCTAGGGTTTTAAATGAGGTTTTCAGATTTAAACATTCGCATGAAGCAACCAAGAAACTTGTATAAACTTCATTTACAAGTCTAAAATCTGAAAAGGGAAAATAGACATTTAATCTTGCATGCAGAAAATGACTCCTCCTTTCTTGCCCATAAGATGCAAATTTTTGAAAAATTATCTGCATTAAATATGTGTCATTTTACAATAGCAGAAATCTGGTTCTCCAAAACCAAAAAAAGTGGAAGAAAAACACTCCAAAGCAGGTTCAGAATGGCTTCTTGCCCTCAGATCTGCAACCCTGCTCGTAGTAGTTTCCAACCCCTATACCTATCTTTGCTCCTGCTTTTAAACTTTCTGGTATGGCTCTCCATTTCCATTTGTGACATTTCATTTCATTTCCCAGATCCTTTCGTTTCGCTTTCCCCTGCCTCTTCGTTGTTTTGGCTTTTTGTTCGGGCCTCGAAACATTTTTTCTCTCCAATGCTTGGTCTTCGTTGCTGACTGTAATTGTTGGTCATGAAGCGTTACACCATAACCCTTACACCTTTGTGCCACGTGTTCAACGCTGCCACTGTAGACTTTGTAACGACCCCCTTTGAATCATGAAAAAGTAACATGTCACGATATCGCGACACTTCTATGTCTGCAACTTTGTTCTTCTTCTTGCATCGTGAAAATGTGACATGTCGCGATATCGCGACACTTCTATGTCTTTGGTCGCGAGAATGCAACATGTCGCGATATCGCGACACTTTTTCCTTTTGGGTCGCGAGGATGCAACATGTCGCGATATCGCGACACTTTTTCTCTTTTGGTCGCGAGGATGCAACATGTCGCGATATCGCGACACTTTTTCCCTTTTGGTCGCGAGAATGCAACATGTCGCGATATCGTGACACTTTTTCCCTTTCGGTCGTGAGAATGCAACATGTCGCGATATCGTGACACTTTTTCTCTTTTGGTCGCGAGAATGCAACATGTCGCGATATCGCGACACTTTTTCCCTTTTGGTCGCGAGAATGCAACATGTCGCGATATCGCGACGCTTTTTCCCTTTTGGTCGCGAGAATGCAACATGTCGCGATATCGCGACGCTTTTTGTCTTCTGGTCGCGAGGATGCAACATGTCGCGATATCGCGACACTTTTTCCTTCTTGTTCTTTCTCCTTGCTTTGGTCGCGAGAATGCAACATGTCGCGATATCGCGACACTTTTTCCTCTTGGCTCTTTTTCTTTGCTTCGGACCGTGATAATGCAACATGTCGCGATATCGCGACACTTTTTCCTCTTTCTTCTTGCTTTCTACCGTGAAATCGCAACATGTCGCGATATCGTGACACTTTTTCTTTCTGCTCTTAGCCGAAAATGCAACATGTCACGATATCGTGACACTTTTCATTCTTACTCTTTCTCCTTGCCTTATGCCGTGAAAATGCAACATGTCGCGATATCGCGACACTTTTTCTTTCACTCTACCAAACATGTCACGATATCGGCACCCCTTCTTAGCCGTGAAAATGCAACATGTCGCGATATCGTGACACTTTTTCTTTCGCTCTTTTGCTCTTAGCCGCAAAACGCAACAGTCGCGATATCGACACTTAAAACATATCGCGACACTTTTTCCTTCTTAGCCACGAAAATGCAACATGTCGCGATATCGCGACACTTTTTCTTTCTTGCTTTTTCTCTGATCTTTAGCATATGGGCCACTTTGGTCTTCTTGGAAAGCATGCAAAAGGTGGGTCCCCAATTTTGGGGTACGTTGTGGAGCAGCCACAACAAATGGCGACTCTACTGGGAAATGCTCCTGAGCATTTCGGTGAGAACCTAACCTGGAAATATACAAACTTAAATACAAGCGTCAGCACATATCCAAAGAATGCCAATAGATCAGAAATACATGAAACATCAGAATCGTTAAGCATCAGCTCGGTGTGTGCAGTGTGCTTCATTCCCTATCATTTGAAATTGATCAACATTCCATTGTCAGTTTTACCTGAATGCATATGTGAGGTTATGAATGATTTGTGTAGGATTTAATGCATGACAAATATGCTAGAGATATAACAACCTGCTTTGTAAAGGCTCAAACCTTCTAGTATCATGAACAAACATTTTAAAATTGTCAAACCCTCTTAGGATCAAATACGTGTATACTGAATTAATTTATTAGATCCCAAAGTTGGTTATGTGTCACTACCATCTTGAACCCATGTGCAAGTGTAAGTGAAATCAGAGCTTTGGGGAATAGGATTCCCAACCTAAGCGAGATGGGAATTTAATCCTATCCTTACTACTCTGATCCGGAATTCATTACCTCATCTTGAACAAAATGATTTAACCTATTATGGATGAAACTGTCAGGCTAGCCTATCCGTTTGAGCAGTCAGTGGTCTTGCTTTTAGACAAGACATGTTGCCACGCATGAGCATACTCCACTGCCAGTCAGGCGTCTATAGCCCCGGTGGAGATTAACCCCATAATCCATGATTTGGCTTCATTTTTTATTTCTTGGACCTTGGGGATGACTACCCATCCTTGCAAGGGACATGTAGTACGATCCTTCCAATCCAATATTAATGGTTTACTTTTAATTTCTTGAACCTTAGGGATGACTACCCATCCTTACGACAAAAACTTGATGGACCTTGGGGATGACTACCCATCCTTGCAAGGGACATGTAGTACGATCCTTCCAATCCAATATTAATGATGAAATGAAAATATTTGCGTTGGAATTTCAAGTTCTAGAAGCTTTGGGGAATCAGATTCTCAACCTAAGCGAGATGAGAATTATGCCCTATCCTTACTACTCCATGAAGGTCAAATCAGAGCTTTGGGGAGTTGGATCCTCAACCTAAGTTCGATGAGGATTTAACCCTATCCTTACTACTCGATTTTAGGCTTTAAGCTCTATGGGAGTGGTAAAAACCACTATTTTAAGGATTATGTTGCATGATAGGACAGACACGAAATACTCCTTTCGCCTCACCTTTTCTTCCAAGTATGGTTTTGACCATTTTTCTCAAGATCCTCTTTAATATGTATAGAACGTGCTTGGTTCAAGATAGTTCGGGCATCAGTTCCCAACCTTAGGATCCTTTTAATATATGTTATGTAATGACCCTAAGAGGATTTGACACCTTTTCAATGATTGTACTTGAAATGTAGATGCAACTGAGATGGAATGTATATGCAATGTGGAATGTAACATGAGATATGAATGAATGCATTGCTCTTTTGAAATGCGGATGGAGTATACCACCTACTTTGCCATAATTTGCAAAAAAAATTGACAACTTCATGCATCACAAGTTCCAAACGATATTCTTTAATGTGTTTGCGATACTTGCGGAGCTTTCAGCAATACAATTCCAATGTTTCATATTCTCCTAGTCTTAGTCAACATTCACAAGGACATAAACTGACATCTTGCTTCCTTATTATATATTATTATTATTATTATTTTTTAAGACAAACCAAAAGTGTCCAAAGGACCAACACACAACTTAAAACCAAACCCAAAATGCAATCCCAAAAATGAAAATTTGAAAACACAAACCAAAACCAAAAACCAAAGGTATATACAAATGTACCATATAATACAAGATGGTGCAAAGTTTGGACTATCACTTCCCTGGATCCCAAACATAATTTGAGCATTCCAAAAGACATATAATGTGATACACATGCCAAATGTGGAAGAAATCTAGCAAAAACAAAATCAAACCAAACAATGCAACCAACTTCAACTTTCCTCTCTCACCCCACCAATTAGATTTAGTTCCATTAGTCTTCTCATAGGTGAGATTCAAATTACCAAATTGATTAGACAATGGTTGATTTTCAATTCTTTCTTGTCTATTCTTTAAGGTGTAAATTTCATAATTCCATTCATGATTTAGAACTAGGCTTTCTTTATCCACAATGAAATTTTGTAAGCAAGAGCCTATTTCTAAAAATTTCAATGCCAATTCATTTTCCATGTTCTTAGGCCAATCACAATTGTGCAACAATTTACAAGCATCTAGGATATTTACTAAATGGGGATCATTAGAAATTTTTATCCTAGGTTCAAGAATTAATTGTTGATGAATTTGATTTAGCAATTTAAATGCATCAAGCTCCTTTTCATTCATTAAAGTAATGTTATCAAAGGTGTGGTTAGAAATTAATCCTTGTTCTTCATTCACCTTCAATGGCATTTCTCTCTTCCCCCCTTCCCCCTGCCCCCCTCTTCATCATCATGTAACACTTGTTCTTTCTCCATGATTTGTTTATCAAAGGCACCAAACTTAGGTACCCAATTGAACATATGTCCATCCCTTTCAAACCATAAGTCTTGTCTATCTAGGGGTGGATTAACTAACACATTTCCATGATCAATCACTTGGGTTGTTTTGGGTAACGTGAGATTTTCAATTGGATCATCAATGATATCGAACCCAAATGATTTAGGTTTTGTAGTTTTCTCATTTTGAAATGGCATAGTCATTGTAGCACAAGTAAGTGGATCAAGATTTTCAATTTCTTCATCTTCTGATTCATCAACATGTTCCTCATCCAATTCATCTTCACCTTCCTTAGATGGTCCAGTTATTTCCAAAAGTGGGTTCTCTCTTGAATTCAAATTGATAAAGCTATCATAATCCAAATTTGTAACCCATGATTCAATTTTATCACAATTTGGAAGGTGTGGATCCTCTTGGTCATCGCTTTCGAGAACATCATCCAACGTGTCTTTTGAGAACAAGTGGTGAAATTCGATTATGTCTTCAACTTCATTTGTTGATTTTCTCTCAAATTCATTTTCAGCCACTTGTGATGGCTTAGGAGCTTCTATAATGGGATCAATTTTTGAATTTCGTGTCATATAGCTGCTCCAATCCTTTGCAAGCACCTCTGACCAAATCCTATCCACATAAGTTTGTTCATCCAAATCCTCCTTTTTGGGTAATGATTCTAGATATTTATTTTCCAAAACAAGATGGTGATCATTTGATTCCAAATTCTTGTTACCCATCCATAGAATTTCTTCTCCAAAATCTTCATCCTCTTCAAGACATTTCGAATAGGTATTTACTTCACCGTAAGTCACCTCAAAATCTCTTGTATCACTTGAAGAAGCATAACATGAAACATCATTAAGATCAGCATTATGAATTTTCTTCCTAGGATGATTTGGATGCATACATTGACGTGCTCATTTTTGTGGTGGAACATGCCTACATACCTTCTTAACCACTTTCTTTTGCTCTTTTACTTCCGATACGAACTCTTTGGGTTGAGTGGTAGAAGTAGTAGGATTAGTTGGATTGATATCCATGGACAAAGCTTGAACATTTGTTGCAATGGTTCCATGAGTGACCACATGATTCTCTAATTGAGGCATAGTTGGATGGATGGAAGTACTTGTATAAGCACATGTGGGAGCATAAGTTGGTATGGTAGGATAAAGTTGATTGTAGGGAAAAATATTTGATATCAAATTTTGTTGTGCCCATGCTTGATTTACCATCGAGGCTTGATTGCAAGCCCCTAGTTGTCCTACCATAGTTGATTGCTCCATTCCATAACCTTGTGGCCTCAATTGTTGATCTACAATCATAGCTTCTGTGTAGGCCGATGCAAGATCAGTAACCAAGGGATTCATCCTAACAAAAATGGCGAACAATGGATCCAATGCTCAAAAGTATATTTGAAGAGCACCCCTTTCATCAATAGTATAGGGAGAAATTAATCTCGCATAAAGCTTTCGAAACCTCAAGTTGAAACTTCTCACTGGCTCATTAGGTTCTCTTTTGCAAGAAGCAAATTGTTGATATATCATGAGAGGATCAATGAGTAACCTAAATTGATTGATAAACTCATCTTTCAATTGAGTCCAAGATGTAATAGAACCAGCGGGTAAATTGATGTACCAATCATATGCCACCTCATCTAGGGTTCCAGGAAACATTCTACATGCCACATCCTCATGTTCGACATTCCATCTAACTAGGATATCCACATAGGCTTGAATATGTTCCTCGGCTAATGTTGGACCATTGTGCTTAAACTTGGGCAAAAGTTTTTCTATGTTCTTGGGTAAGTCATGAGCATCTCCACTAATGTTCAAAGGATTAGCATGTACACCATACCACGTTCCTGCAGTTGTAGCCATTAGTGAAATTCAAAGAATAACTTCAAAACCAATTTGTTAGTCATCAATAAAAGAAGGAAACATTACAAAGCAATATTCTAAAAATGTAAATTAGTTTCTGATTCACCAGATCGCATATGCGCAAGTGAAGAGCATACTCCTAGTGTTGTAGGCTTTCGGATTCACAAGATCGCATTACACGCAAGTGAAGAGCATAATACCGACAACAAATACATTTTAGACAAAATAATTCCTTACAAATAAGCATGAAATGACTAGCAAATATCAAACATGTAATGTATGAATAATCATGTTAGCATCAACCAAGAGATGTGTCCATTAAAATCAAATGAAAGTAATTGCATGGAGACAACCTCGTTAGTCAAGACCAAAAATTTTTTAAATCAAATCAAAGCACATTATTCCTGTATGAACAATCAAAAGCGTTAGAAGAATGCATAGCAATTCATGTCCTCCTTTTAACACTACAAGGTTGTATTGTTAAAAGAGGGCTAAAGATAATAATCAATAGGGCATGAAATATTCAAAATTTAAATCCCTATAGCATTTAAATCACAATGAAATAAACCAATTCAAGCCCTCCTTCTAGCGCCAAAATGTTGAGTGGTATTTTCACCCAATTGTGAAAGCACACTCTTCTTTAGGATTTGGGTTCCAAATCCCCTCTTGCAAAGAAGTTAAACAAACAACTTCTCCAAGGTCTCCGCTATATTAGCATTTTGCATACGTGTATTAGTAATCTCAAATAAAGATATTCAATTTAAATGCTTGGAACACCTTAGTGATTGCAAGTAATTGTAAACAAGGGGCAATGTTGGTTTATTTTACCATGAAACTTTAGTGATTGTTCATTGAACCAAAATAAAGCAAATGTGAGTTGGCCCTCATATGACCACGATGTAGCTTCAAAATGGAAATTTGTGAAAATGCCATAAAACATAACTCCTTCAATGAAATTGGAATTTTCATGAAGGGAATGTCATCATAGGCTCATGAGTGCAAACATGAAAAAAAATGAAATTTGACCTTAAAATGGAAATTTTCTATTTTCGGATTTTAAAATTCTGCATTAAAACAACAACTTCGATGAATTTTTAAAAATACTAAACAACTCCAAAAATGAAATTTTAAAATGCGTATTTGAAGTCTGCAGTATAACCTACGCAATGGTGAAACTATTTTTGGATTTTGAAATTTTCTAAATGTTTATTTTAATTAAACAAAAGTTAAAATTTTTGGGAAATAAAATAAAATGCAGAAAAATGAAAATGAAATGCAGAAAATGTGAAACATGATACATTCAGCTTGATGCTATCCTATTTCGACAAAACCAGAGATGTGAGGTTTTCTTGCATGCAACCTAGCCTATTAGACCTGCAAAACAAACATAATCAAAATAGACTAGGTGGTGGCTCCTAGGGTTTTAAATGAGGTTTTCAGATTTAAACATTCGCATGAAGCAACCAAGAAACTTGTATAAACTTCATTTACAAGTCTAAAATCCGAAAAGGGAAAATAGACATTTAATCTTGCATGCAGAAAATGACTCCTCCTTTCTTGCCCATAAGATGCAAATTTCTGAAAAATTATCTGCATTAAATATGTGTCATTTTACAATAGCAAAAATCTGGTTCTCCAAAACCAAAAAAAGTGGAAGAAAAACACTCCAAAGCAGGTTCAGAATGGCTTCTTGCCCTCAGATCTGCAACCCTGCTTGCGGCGGTTTCCAACGTCTGTACCTGTCTTTGCTTCTGCTTTTAAACTTTTTGGTATGGCTCTCCATTTCCCTTTGTGACATTTCGTTTCATTTCCTAGATCCTTTCATTTCGCTTTCCCCCGCCTCTTCGTTGTTTTGGCTTTTTGTTCGGGCCTCGAAACTTTTTTCTCTCCAACGCTTGATCTTCGTCGCTGACTGTAATTGTTGGTCATGAAGCGTTACACCATAACCCTTACACCTTTGTGCCACGTGTTCAGTGCTATCACTGTAGACTCTGTAACGACCCCTTTTGAATCGCAAAAAAGCAACATGTCACGATATCGTGACATTTTTATGTCCGCAGCTTTGTTCTTCTTCTTGCATCGCAAAAATGAGACATGTCGCGATATCGCGACACTTCTATGTCTTTGGTCGTGAGAATGCAACATGTCACGATATCGCGACACTTTTTCCTTTTGGGTCGCGAGAATGCAACATGTCGCGATATCGTGACACTTTTTATCTTTTGGTCGCGAGGATGCAACATGTCGCGATATCGCGACACTTTTTCTCTTTTGGTCGTGAGAATGCAACATGTCGCGATATCGCGACACTTTTTCCTTTCGGTCGCGAGAATGCAACATGTCGCGATATCGCGACACTTTTTCTCTTTCGGTCGCGAGAATGCAACATGTCGCGATATCGCGACACTTTTTCCTTCTTGTTCTTTCTCCTTGCTTTGGTCGCGATAATGCAACATGTCGCGATATCGTGACATTTTTTCCTCTTGGATCTTTTCTTTGCTTCAGACCACGATAATGCAACATGTCGCGATATCGCGACACTTTTTCCTCTTTCTTCTTGCTTTCTGTCGCGAATGCAACATGTCACGATATCGCGACACTTTTTCTTTCGTTTTGTATTTTGTTGCTCTTAGCCACGAAAATGCAACATGTCGCGATATCGTGACACTTTTCATTCTTACTCTTTCTTCTTGCTTTCTGTCGCAAAAATGCAACATGTCGCGATATCACAACACTTTTTCTTTCATGCTATATTTTGTTTCTCTTAGCCACGAAAACGCGACATGTCACGATATCGTGACACTTTTCATTCTTACTCTTTCTTCTTGCTTTCTACTACGAAAATGCAACATGTCGCGATATCGCGACACTTTTTCTTTCATGCTATATTTTGTTGCTCTTAGCCGTGAAAATGCAACATGTCACGATATCGTGACACTTTTGCCTCCTTGTTCTTTTCTTTGCTTCGGATCGCGAAAATGCAACATGTCGCGATATCGCGACACTTTTTCCTTCTTTGTCGTGAAAATGCAACATGTCGCGATATCGCGACACTTTTTATTTCATGTTTTTTCTTTGATATTTAACATATTATTCATTTTGAGTTTAAGGTCGAGGACCTTCACACTTTGTAGCCTGTGGGTATTTTTATACTCCTCATATGTACTCTTTTTGCACATATATATATATGACTTGGTCTTTATGGCTCATTATGTGTATCTGATGTTTAATTTTGATTTTATGTTTATTTGATGCTCATGGATGCAATGCTTATATGATGCTATGTTTATATGATGCAATGTATGGATGACATGCACTAGATAGTTATCTTATTTATGATGATGTTTATGGGATGCAGTGATCTAGATGATTAGATATGCCATATATAATGTATGCATATGGATGCACTGTTTATTTTGAATGCATATTTATTTTTTATTTGTGGGCATGCATTTATTTTTATGAAGTTATGGTATGCTATGCAATGTATGGTAATGCATTATGTACATAATCGTAATCTAATGGGAATGAACCTATATGCTTTAATCACTTAAAACATAAGGAATGAATGTAAACTGTGTATATCAATTTTAAAATACGACACCATAGAATGTATGACAATCATGCAAAATAATTGATAATTCTCATTACAAGAACTTAATCAATTAATCACCATGAAATGCAGTGAAATGGATTGATATAATTCTAATGAATGAATATGTCATTCTGTATATTTTTCTTTGTTGCACTATATAGTCAGTGGTCGTCTAAACATCATTTCTGATATTCACGTGGTATCTATACTATATGTTTGATTGTTCTTTGTAAAATGCATTCTGATGAATGAATGATTCATATTTTTTATGTCTAATGATACTTGGTGTTTTTTTGCCATTAGAGAAATTTTTGAGGTTTTCCATGAGACTCAAACACCCTAGTAGACTTCTCCAAAAATCACATACTAACTGTACAAGGCGTTTATTGGACAAGGATTTTTCTGTGATAGACCCAACTATTCATTATCCCTATGTGTGCATGTGAGTATTTTTAGATAGATCATAAGCATACCCCGTATGTCAGTTGAGACTCTTTCAACCCATATGTGAGATAGGGTTCCTCATACAATCGTACCATCCTTATTTCAGCTTTTATTAGACTTATACAACTAGACAATCCTAGGTACCTAGAGCTAGATCATCTTGTAAATTGATCAGGGCTACCCCTCCAAATGTAGGTGGGACTCTTTCAACCCATTGCTATGTTTGGGGATCACTCAATAGAACTACCCCTCCGATTACAGGTGGGACTCTTCCAATCCATTGCTGCGATCGGGGATCACTCTATGGATTTCAAAATGTGGGAAATCTAGGGATCCAAGTTCTCACCCTTCTTACTTGCTCATATGTAGTGATAAAAATCACTTTTAGTCCACGCATTACCATTTTCTTTGAGCAAGGGATTTTTATAGTGCTTTTGATTCACTATGTCACTTTACATTTGATTTGAATTTTGTACTTTGAAATTTGCACTTTGTAACTTGGGATTTAAAATTTGTAACTTTGGGATTTATAGGGGAAATTATTATCCTTTTGCCAAAGTTCACCTTTCTAAACCGACTATTTGCAATATAAGCAGGTCGTGAAACCCATCTCTCTAGATACCTAAGATTGCTTTCACAGCTTTCATCATCTCTTGTCTTAGTAGGATTTTATATTATTTTGCTTAGTGACGGGATCCTGATATGTTGAAGCACTATCCCAACTAATGACCTCATCTATAAAATCAAATTAAGCTTTCCACAATATCTGAAGAACCCACTAGGTATGTTTGAGTGACTGGAAAACTTAATATACATACATATTTCTCCGCAACAGGTATCGTGTATGAATGCAATGAATTATGATAAATGCAAGGGTGCATGATTGAAACACAAACGTGTGACCATTTGTAATATTTTGATAGACACATTACACTCTACTTTGGAATGCAACGGATGAAAAATACCTAAATGCAATATGATGATGTGAATGCATGTATGAAAATGCAAACTGCAAAAGCAAATGTTTTTGGATTTTGTGCTTTACCAATTTTTTTTTTGGAATTTTATATATTTTCAAATTTTTATGCATTTTTGAGCTTTCATATTTGACCAAACTACGAGTATATATGTCTTTGGAGCTTTTTGGGGTTGACCAAGCAATTTTTAGAAATCCTTGGAGCTTTTTGGATTGACCAAAGGTCTTACAAATGCCTTTGGAACCTTTTAGTTGACCAAACTCTCAGTAAGAGGGCATGGAGCCTTTTAGGATGACCGAGAAGCTATATGAACTCTCGAAGCCTTTGGGTTGACCAAGCAATTTTTAGAAATCCTTGGTGCCTTTTTGGGATGATCGAGTGGCTTTAAGCAACCCTCGGAGCCTTTGGGTTGACCAAGCAATTTTTAGAAATCCTTGGTGTCTTTTTGACTGACCAAAGGGCTTATAGATGCCTTTGGAGCTTTTAGTTGACCAAAATCTTAGCAAGAGGGCATGGAGCTTTTTAGGATGACTGAGAAGCTATAGGAACTCTTAGAGCCTTTGGGTTGACCAAGCGATTTTTAGAAATCCTTGGTGCATTTTTGGGAAGGGTACTCTACCGTAGATACCCCCAGTGTATGTGCTATTCGAAAATGGTGAGGGACATGCAATACCTCTAAATTCATCATTTTTTCTTATCGAATGTGGCGTAACTGGCGGGAAAGGTATGTTACCTTGAAGACCCCCAACATGCATGCTATTTACTAAAGAGTAATCAACTTTTTTAGGAAGACTGACAGAACTTGACTCCCCAAGGTGAATATTGGACCTCACCGGTGTGCCTACACTTCGACATGAGTGAACGAGAGAGCCATCCTCATGGATCTAATTTCATTCAATTAGGTCTTCGATGAACCTCTTAAATGACTGGCAACTCCGAATGTCTTGTCCATGCGCTCGATGATACACACAAAAGGGACCTTCATTAGGTGACCCAGTTCTGGATGCCTTACATTTAATTTTAGGTAACATGAATGCCTGTGCCTCCTGTAACTTTTGAAACAAAGTTAGAGTAGTCATCTAAAATGAAACTACTCATTGCACTGGCCTATCGTGCCTATGAGGTGAATGACGACTCCAAGGTTGCTCTTGAGGAGTTGTTACCTCCACTTCATCATATTGGGGTACTCTAAGAGAACCATATGCATTGTAAACCCCCTTATCTATCAAATTTTGCACTACACTCTTAAATTCATGATAATCTCGAATGCCATGACCCTCTATTCGGTGGTAGAGATAGTAGTGATACTCCATGTAACCCATAGGTTTAACTCTATTTGGGTTCAAAGGGATGACATTAGGCAAGGTGATGACCTTAGCCTCTTGCAACTTCTCAAATATATCAGACATAGACTCTTGTAACGGAGTCCCACTATGCTGCGACTATTTTGGGCTCTTGCCCCGCATTGGTTTGCTTTGAGAATCCAATGGTTGGATTGGCCACATGAGCTTTTGCTTTTGTTGAGGCTTTTCCTGTATTTGCATGGGAAGCGATTTGTCCTTAGGCAAGGGTTGCTTTTGTAATTCCAAATTTTCAATCTGGTTCTTGATAAAATGCAATGACTTATCTTGCTCGTCCATTCGATGCTCCATCCATTCTAGATGGCTTAAAATGGATTGCAATACTGACAAAGAATTCATATGTATTTCCAGCGACTGATTTGAAATACCTTTGTCATTTGAAGAAAATAGAAAAGTGGATGCTATAGATCCATTAGGTAATTGCAAATCATCTATTTCCTTCACTTGAATTGATGTGGATGCTTCTTGATAACACACTTCATCAATATTATCCACATGCTCATGCATATGACTCAGCTCAAGCTCTTGCTTCACTTTGTTGTGTTGAACTGTGTCACTTTTAGTACCTCCAATCTGATGTGAGGAACCTACTTGTTTGTACTCTCGAGATGGTGCCTTGAGAAATGAGTCAAGAGTGACTAATCTCAAAAGTTCTAGACCTGGAAATGTGGAAACACCATTGGGTTGTCCCATCTCCTGCTTTATGTGATTAAGAATCACTTGATAATCTAGCCTAATGTCGACCATCCCCACAAACTTGTGAGCAAACTCCACAACTGCATGTGTCACGGGTAATTCATCCACATACTGAGGTTGTTCTATTTTAGTTGTGATAACCGAACCTTCCTCATGCTCATACGATGTCTCCGGGATAGGATCCGTAGATGGAGATTCGATGAAAAGCTGACCTAAATATTTAGTGGACTCTATGGTGGGTAGCATCATAAGACTAGCCTCCATAGACTCTTCATATTCACCATAGTCCTCGTAAAAACTACCTGGTGTCATGATGGATGAAGAGGGTGTGATACACTCGGGTGCATCCATGACCATGCTAGGTTCTTCCTCCTTGATAGGAGTGTGAAGATCTTCTAATGATACCTCCTAAGCGGCTATGAGCAACTCCATAAGGGTATTCATTAATCCTTCCCTACTAAGTGGTGTCGAGAGTGCAGGGGTTGTAGGTGACTCCACAGGTGATAGTGGTGGGGACGACAATTCCAACACCATCTGTGAAGCTGCATCCACACTTTGGATAGGCTCATCCAAATTAACTTGTAGATGCATAGGCATCTCACTAGGTTCTTGTGGATGATCCTTAGGCTTATAATACTTGAAGGGATCTGGGTCCACTTCCACTACATGAACTTCGCCCCCATGGGTGTACTTAATGCATTGATGCACTATTGATGGTACGCACTCCATGGCTCTTATCCACGGTCTACCAAGTAGTAGATTATACTATCTTGATCCCTCTAAAATGTAACACAATGTAGGAATAATCATCTGTCCCACCTCAATGGGGAGGACTATTGTGCCTAGTGTAGGGGATTCCACATCATTAAAGGCTTGCAACATGAAATTTGTTTCCTTGATGTGAGAAAGTGGAATTTTGAGATGTTTGAATGCTGAGGTGGTAATGATATTAATCGATGATCTTGTATCCACCAACACTCACTTATACGTAATCTATTGTATCCTCACTATGATATGCAATGGAGGATCAGATTCCCTGACAGGGATAGGTTTGACTTCCTGTTTATGGAAAGTAATCACAGGTTCCTTATATGGTGGAATAAACTATATATGCCCCAAATATTGTGATGACCTTCGAGCATTGACACTGCTCACCTATCATACTTGGCTACTCTCGACCTCACGCTTACGCATGTGATCCCTAGATGTCTCTTTCAATTGTTCTTCGATAACCCGAGGCATGTCTATCTGTCTAGAAGCATGGCTATCTACTAGCTCAAGTGGTAACTCTTGACGATGCATTGGGTGCATCACATTGACTTGTTGCCTGAACACTCTAGGTATGAGCTTCTTTTCAAAAATTACCTCACATGATTGCTCTTCACGTGCTTTTTGTTGGTAAATCCTCTCCTCACACCGTTGGAGCTCATCCAACCTTTGTTGATGCACTCTCTTTCTCTCTACGGACTCACGCTCTAGACACTTATGCTGACGGTGCGCCTCCTCCAATTGGTCTTGGAGTAGCTACCTCTTATGAGCTGCATGAGACTCAGATTCCCTATAGGACTAACTCATGGAGTATGATCCATGACTCTCTATCTCCTTATATGGAGACCTAGTGATTTGGGTTCTCACCATATGTGAAGAAACCCCATGCTCTATATGGGTGAACCCCCTGCATGATGAAGGAAGCTCATGATGACTCTCAGAAGGTCACACTTGGAGGATTAGATCCTCAGGTGCACAATGAGTGCGACGCCTAGCAAGGAGGTGTACGAGGTTTGAAATATCCTTAGGAGAACATCGGGAGTGTTCAGAGCCCCTCCATGAACTCTCCGACTCATTAGCTCATGATTGAGCTCTATCATGCCTAGTCGTCATGATGAACCGACTAAACAAGACTCGAGAGGTTTCCTCTCTTACTAAAAATTGTGGCCTCAAGGAGGGCCTTATCCTGATGAATTAAGCAATAAAGAAGCATACAATGTAAACAATGTGATTATATCCTTTAAGGATTAAATGTGTGTCCTAAAATTGGTTTAGTGCATTTGATTTGTTGTGAATATACTTTGAACTCTTATCGTGTTTTTTAGAAGTTGATGTTATACTCAATTTATTCAAAGGTTTTCACCTATATACTCGCACAAGCCGAATATGGTAATGAATTCCATACTCAATGAGGTAGCATAGGTACTACCAACCCTCACCCAACACATCGTGCATAGCGATACACCCTTCCGAAGATGAGTGCATGCTATTTTGCATGGATAGGACAGTTCTTGGGTCGGCCTTGGCAATGAGCGGGTCCCGATAATACAATTTCAAATGAGCCAACCAAGTGGTAATGACATCCACTATTGGTCTCAATAAAATGGGTTGGATGTGAGAGCCCAATGCCACTGATGTTTAAAATGAAACATGGTGTGTGTGGTTCATTTTACTTTGCATAAAGACAAATGCATAAAAGAGCATTCATATGATCATTCCTACATGATATGCATAAGAAGGAACATTTCAAATTCAGAAAGGTATGCATGCTATGTCCTACATGACGTTATGACAATGCAATTATGATGACATGGCCTCTAATTGGGCCTCACGCATGCAAACGACCACACAATTTTTATCAAGGTCATTGTATTCTAGGGCGGACTATAATCAGAGGTCCACTCTTCCTAGCAACGCCTTTCTAATGGAAGGAATGCGAAAGCAAATTAGGACTTATTCATTCATCCATTTTCCTTTAATGTACCTAATTTTCCATCGATTTTTTGCTTACTGTAAAAATACAGAGAAGAAAATGCAGAATAGAGAATGAAAATAGAGCCTACCTCAGCTCTTGATCTGCTACCAAGTGGTTTCTCTATTGTCTACTGCTTCTACTATAAACCGCAGCTCTGGTCTGTGGGCTGTAGTGTGAACCACAGGTGACATACACGGGCCAAAAAATAACCACAATTGTTAGCTATGGTTAGCACCTGAGATAAAACAAACAAGAATGTCAGCACTCAGGGGCTAGAAATGTAGAGTTCTACCGTGATCGCCATCTGTAACCACCAAAAAGGCTCACACCCGATCTAACTATCGCAATTGAAGAAAAATACACAAATAGGCAATGCATAATTTGATAACAAGAAATAACATGAATACAAGGAATCCTTTATTAATTTCAATGGAGTCAAATTACAGATTCGTCCCTCTTAGGGATACCCATTTGATACATCAATTACAATAGTGTTTAATCCCTATCAAGGGTAGGTGTGATCAAAATGCCCCTCAAGGTGACATGAACTACTCTAGGGTGTCGATGACCCTCTTCTTCGCATTGAGGAAGGAATTGGATGCTTTATCTCTCCTTCAAATCCTATTCCCTGCGGTCAAGAAACAACAAGAATATCAAAAAGATAGGCAGCCTCTCATGATGAGGCCCTTTTAGGTAAAATGCATAATGACACCATTAACATGCATAATCAAGAAAGCATAAAGAAAGTTGCTAAACTATGCAAAGTGAATCAAGATTCATGTAATATAGCATAAAGTAAAATAATAGCTACACTATGCATGGATCAAATATAGAAAATAGAAGCATAGACATGCATAAAAGAAAGAATTTTAGTCCTAATTAAGACATAAGCATAAATATGTGATTCTAGGCTAATTCCTACGGTCATAAGTCTTCTAAAATGCTATTAAATCAAAAAAATAGCTAATCTAACCTAACTAGCTAGACAAAAATAAAAATAGGAAGGTGGTTATACCTCTACTGCAAACCGTAGCTCTGGTGCACGGTATGCACTGTGGACCATGGTCGACAGCCATGGTTTGACCTTTGATAAGTTTACCCTCAAAATCAAGGGTAGTGGGCTCAATCTCCTTGTCCAAATTGATGTTCAAGGGTCACCTTTATTGTCCTCAGACTGATTTGGTGGTCAATTCGATGTGAAGGGCCTTCATTTTCCTGAATTTGTGTTTCTTGATCCTCCTAAGCACCTAGGGCATACATAATGCAATTCATCATGAATGGTGGCAAAAGGGTCGGGGATTAAGTGCAATAGCTCTATCTCTTAGTATACTCAGTTTGAGTGTACAATTTTCTAGGGCTTCGCTGCTCAAATCTCCAATGCTTGCTTCTCTTTTTCTCCCCATTTGGAGGGGGTATTTATAGCATGCCCCTAGGGCTAGGGGTGGCTTCATGGAGAAGCCAAGACCAAGAAGGGTGGTTAGGACAGTTGGGATGGAAGCCTCTAGAATATTTCGTCCTTCAACTGCCTCCTTCTAGATCTTTTGGCCATTCTAACCGATTTGGCTCGGATGGAAGGCCTAACTGAACTTTAGTTAAGACCGCAGGTCATAGTTGCGGTCCAGACTGCAGACCGTAGGTGTCAACCATGGTTTAGACTGGAGACCATAGGTCTGGGTTGTGATTCAGCTTGCTTAGGCCAAAGTGCCTAAATTGAGTGGTTAGAACCATTGCTCTATCTTGGAGTCTATCCAAGATCCTCCATATGGTCTTGTAGCATGTCCATATGAGTAGTCACCCTCGACATGATGCCTTTTAGGTGTCTACACAAGGATGTTTGTAAACTTTGTGCTAAGTACAAGATTTAGCACAAATGGTCAACTCCATATTACCCTTAGGGTAATGGATAAGTTGAAGCATCCAAAAAGTCTTTGATCAAGATCTTGAAGAAGTTGGTTTGTAATACTGACCATGATTGGCATATCCAACTTTATCCTACCTTTTGGGCCTATCATACTAGTGTGTGTACTGCCATAGGTACCTCACCCTATGTCTTGGTATATAGGTCTTGAAGAGATCTACAGAAACTTATTCCATAAATAAAGCATAAATAAACAACTTAGAAGTAAATGACACCACACAATGCACAGAGAACACACAATATTTACCCTGGTTCACCCAATATGGGCTACTCCAGTAAAACAAGAGCCACACCTCCTTGATATTATTATTCACCTTCTTACCCAAAAATGGGACATTACAATAAATATAAAGGAAACTCTTTCAACCCTAAACCACTATGTGGTATTAGAATACAATGGGCACAATATCGTGGGCTAAACCACCCACACCCACCAACCACCCACCAACCATGGGAATCCCAAAAATTGCTCTAGAAAAAGGGGGAAAATAGCATTACGATGTAGGCTATGATACCATGGTGGAATGACCATATCCTCAGGACTGAATCAGAGACGTTCAGTGCCCCATTACAAATTTTTATCAGCATCAAATCATGAATGAGCTTGGATGTGTGTGGTTACCATGATCTTGATCATGTAAATAGTAAATAAACAAATAAAGTATACAATGTGATTATCTCTTTTAATTTTTAGTTGTGAGTCCTTATACTATTTTGTGCATTTTGATGTTGAAAAATCCCTATATCTATAAAACTAAGGGTAAAAAAATAGAAAACTATTAAAAGGTAGTTCAAGCACACCCCTATCAAGGTATGTGACTCAAATGGCAAAAAGTGGCTTCCTATTGGATATTGGCTTAAGGTAACCTTAAGGGAACAAATTACCCCTTTAATGTCCTGATACCGGTGAAGCCTCTCTTTACCTTAAACCTCATGTTTAAGGTATTTATAGTAATAATAGCTATGTCCACTAACTATTTTAATTAACCCCATGGTAAAATAGCTATGCTAACCTTCCCACTTCTGGTGTACCCAGGAGTAGGGGACCTTCTGGTGATGAAGTCTAGAAACCCATTCCCTTTTGGCCACTAAGTTTCTAGGGTGCGAGCCAACAGATGGAGATGAAGCCCACCATTTCTAGTCTCGATCAATTGTTGTTGATAAAGTCCAACTTATTGATGCTAAAATGAAATGTGGTGTGTGGGGTTCCTTTTATAATGTAAAATAAAGTAAAAGCAAGAATCATTCCATGATATTTTGCTAATGCATAAAAATGATATTTGAAATTCTGATTTCTAAATAATGAATGTTTAATTTTTAGAAACCTATAAGATGTAGAACCCTAAATGAGTAGCCTTTAAAAAAATAGTAAGCAATCAAACCACAATAGTAATCAAATAGGGGATATCTCTATAAGGGATGGTTGTAGATAGAGGTTGTTTGATATAGGGACAGTCAAAAAAAGGGGTTGTCTAGGATAGGGATGACCATAGAAAAATATTGTAAAGGCTCAAAACCTTCTAAAATTATTTCACTTAAGCATGATAAAATCTACTTTTATTTACTAAAAATAGAGAAAGAAATTCAGAATGGCTTACAAGGATAGCCTACGTCCAATGTAAATGCTTTGTTTTGCTATTTTTGTTCTCTAATATAAGGCCATCTCTAACAGGGACAGTTGCACCTACTGGTCATCTCTAGGTGGGATGATCATGTCTTCTGACCATCTCTACAAGGTATGGTGATACCTACAATTCAAAAACACAAAAAATAACAATAATTAGCAATGAAATTATGAAATGTGGACTAATTTCCACCATGATTGCCATTGAAAATACTGAAAAAAATTGTACACCTATGCAATGAAATGAAGAACAAACTTGATAGAAAACTATGTAACCATAATGATAAAATAAGATATGAAATAATGGTGCTTTTTTATTAATATCAATTCTACCCTGTTGAGAGGGTTACAATGATATCCCCCTGGGGCATTTGCTACCAATTTGATACAAATATTTACAATAAGAAGAGTAATCCAAGGTGTATCTTGCAGGATCTTTCTCACATCTCATAAACTAATTATTGATAGGTTATTTGGACTATTGTTATGTATGATGGTGAGGTATAAATCTTTATGTCATTTATTCCTCGTAAAGACCTGTAATCTACACACAATAAGGTCAAAAGAGCATCAAAATTATATGAGGAGCCTTTCAAGATAAGGCCCATAATAATTGTAAAGAAAGCAATAAATAAAGTTAAATACATGCATGAAAATAAAATCTAGCTATTCTAAATAGTAATTAAAATGCTGCTAAACTTAACAAGGAATGGATCTTAGCTCGGGAGGTCATCTATGTGTAGGATGATCTTACCTTTTGGCCATCTCTTAGAGATATTATCATACTTATAGTTCGTATCTATGAGAAATGACAACTAAACAACGAGTAATTTCCTTATGGTCGATGTGAGGCAACACCAAGTTTGATCCATGGATTAGTTAATGTTCCTGGTGTGCTCATGGAGAATGACTTAAGGGTAGAATCCAATATCTAAGCAAGGATATTAGATGGTACAATAAGTACAAATTCAACCTTCAACCTTCAAGATGGTCCATTGGTATTCTTGGAAACTTCATGGTTGTATTTTTGCAGCACTTCGTTGCATTGAGGATGAGAGCTAGGGTTATGCATAAGGGGTTGGACACGAAATCTAATTATAAATAAAAGGTGAATCAATTTCGAAACCCAAGTGAATCCTAGCCAAATTCGTGTAGGAGACATGGCAAATTTTAGTTTATTTCCACCAAAATTTATAATAATGGGGTAAATTTCATTTTTTCCACCAAAAAATTATAAGATAAGAAGGCACTGGTAGCCTACTATGCCTACCATCCTCTCGTGGAAATGGTAGTCTTATTTGGCTACAATCATAGGTTCCAAGGGCTTCTTGTTGCTTCTTATCTTCTTTCACAGTTATAGAGTTCTCAGTCTTGTGTACTGTTCTCACATGTATGGGTTTTACTACCATGTTAGGCATATATACTAGTGGTATAAGTGGCGAATTTGGCAAGAAAATTAAATTTACTTATAATTTGTATGTGAAAGGTCCATGCATTTGGGTGAAAGTGGTTGGTGAATTAAAATAATAAAAAAAAATTATCACAATTGGCTGAGCTAGCCCCCAAAAAAATTGCACCTCAAAAATTTTGGACAAATGGGCCCCAATGAAAGGTCCCAAAATTAGGCAATTTCAAATTTCAAAAATCCTAATTTTAGCCAATTTGGCTATAAATAACCGCTATGCATAACCCTGATGAGATCTCTTTGGTTCTTCAGTTCGAAAACACTTCAACGTATCAAATTCTATCTCTCTTAATAAAGGCTATGTACCTTTAAATAGACTTAACAATGGGAGTCCAAAGCTTGTAAGGGAAGCCCAAAAGTAGTTAAGATCAAGAAGAGTAACCACTCATTCTTGAAAATCGCTGCACAACTGACTCTATTATACCATTGCTCTTAGCTGGCACATGTAACTATTTGAATAGTTGCTCAAGATTTTGGGTGATAGGGATTAGGTGTGTGATTAGGTGTGTTAGGTGTGTTTTAATAAATTAGAGTTGTTTTGTTGGTTGTTGTAAGGATTAAGGTGCATAGTTGTCATTCAATGCGACCTTATCCATAACATGGATGTAATGCCTATTTATAGGCCTTTGATTATCAATGGAAATTATTTTTTGGGTTTGTCATATTTTCCTCGTGCTTGCAATTATTATTCCATATCTTGCGATTGTTATTCTATATCATTTGGAAAGGTGTATTATTAGGTGTGTTTTAATAAATTATGGTTGTTATTATTAGTTGTTAATAAGTATAAGTTCACCATCATTAATTAAAACACACCTAAGGCACCTAATCATACACCTAATCCCTATCATTGGGTCATGTTGCTTCAGGCGTGATCATCTTGGAGTGGGACGACCATGACTACTGACCATATTAGGGTGAGACAGTCTCTGGAGGTCATATCTGGTAGGATGGTCTAGGATGTAAAGGGAAATTCCTCCCTGTTTGAGTGGTGAAAACCACTAGTAAGCTCTGGGACTACCCAAAGTGGGTCATATGTCCTTAAATAAGTCCACGTAAGGTGGTCTCCTTAACATGATGTGTTCTAGGTGTCTATAGAGGTATTCTATTTTAGAAAAAATTTCTTGTGTGAATTTCTTGATATATATTTTATTGTAATTAGTGAATGGTAGATTCCATCCATTTATTTTTCTATAATAAATCCCTAGTTGGGTCATTTTTTAGTATAATGCATATGCATATTTTTATATTATATGATCTGATGAGTGTCGTCAATCACACCGTTGAATCATTATAATTGGCAGTCTAGGGTGGTGTCCAATGGTTGTATACGATAGCAGAGGTAAGTAGCTTGAAGGTCATTTTACTCAGGAAATGGATTTATTGATAAAACCGATCAATTTTGGGGGTTTTTGATGTCACTTCTAATACTATGAATTGAATTGAACTCCTAATTACATTTGTTGAAACAAAATTGTAGAAATGGAAATATTGCAGAAGATTGAAACTAATTACTCTTGCAGAATCAAAAGTAATAGAAATGAAACCTATTTATGCTTTGCAAAACATAAATAACAATTTTATAGAAAGTAAATATTTTAATAGAATAAAAAAGGCTGGAATAAAATGTTGCAAAAATGAAACAACTGGAAATCAATTAGCACAAATGGAAATACCAAGAACTAGAAATAATTGTTGAAAATAGGGGAATATCAAAAAGTGTTGTAAGGTTTAAAATCCAGTACTAGGTGATCAAATACCATGCACAAACATCTATAGCACTAATACTACATGCATTTATAAACACAAAAAATTTAGCACATGAAATTGAAATTGTCAAGTTTCTGCTAACCTGCTGCAGCAAGAAATGAACAGAAAAACCTATCAAAAGTTGATCCTTCTCTTGGGCCTGGAAGTGGCCCTTGCTCCCTGATCTAGAATAAGGCAAGAAGACTACTCTAAACTACCCAATGCTCACACATTCACTCAATATACTAATTAAATGGAGAAACTGCACCTTTTATTTATTATAACATGACATCACAACAATGCAGGAGAAATCCTATAGAATTACTGCTCTGTTATAGCTGAAACAACTATGAAAATGTCTATCTATTTTGATATTCCTCTATCCCTATTTCTCCATGTTCAACCAATATGGTATCTTGGTTATTTATACTATTCTATTACATATTATAATTTGTTCTGTTACTGCATTTCAAGGATTCAGCAACTATTATGGAGCTATCTTCCTAAAATGCAGGAAACTGTTCTGCTACGACATATCCATTTTCCTTGATAGGCATCATCCATTGGGAGAAATATATTGGAAAATGTGAGAAAACCCTTCATACTATTGTATCCATAATCATTTCACTATTTTCCATCTTTTTGACCATTTTATTGATAGTTTTGACCAAAATTGGTCCTGCTCCACTCATTCTGAAGATGCTCCAGAATATCAAGCAATGTAATAGTTTTGACGTTTATCCATGCATCAATTCCTCAATAATATGGGTAAGACCAGCTAGGTAGTCTTCTTAAATCCTCAGAAGACTAATTCCATAAGTTTTACATGCTGGCATTGACAAATTCCAAGCCATGCTGTTTATGCATTATTGGTTGGAATTTGTATGGCCAAGTTTTGTTTTCTACACAGTCATGCTAGTTTGAACAAGTTTTTGCACTTTTTTGCTATTTGAACAAGTTAGAAGGTAAGGAAAACAAATAACATGATCCTAGAATAGAATACATATCAGCATAAATGATTACATATTCAAATAAATGTTTATTTTCTAGGTAAATCAGCTAAAACAGTGCATAAAATGCATAAAATGGTCAAAACAGAGTACTATGCTCCTGAAAATTTAAACATGTAAATAGTAATACATAATGCATTCCATAATAAAAATTAGCAGAAAAACATAGCATAAGGTCTATCAAATAGTTTATGAAATATCCAAAAATGGTCTATGAATGAGGCAATTTATGGCCTCATAATTTTTCTCCAACCTATTGTAATGCATGTCCTCATGCATTCTGTTCAGCCATAGAGGCAAAAAGATCTATGTTCAAAATTATTTCTTGATACTTCCATAACTTCCCTTTATAATATCCTCTAGTTTCCTGCAGTTTCTTGAGTCATTCCTGAAACTACTCATCTGGTTGAGGATCAATGTCAAAGAAGTAAGGGATAAGAGTTATAACAGTGGGTAGTCTATACCTCAGACCTATCCAATGATCCTTTATTTCTAGGATGGTCTACATTATGCCCTCTGCTCTTCATCTAGACCACAATATATTTTTGGGTGATATGGGTTCTCTTTTCTACAATGATATTGATAATTCTCCCCATCTAACTTGGCAAGCTGATAAAGCACTTCCAAAATATTTGGCACAAGAAGTTTGAAAATTGGACATACAATCATTAAGATTGTTTAGATGAACTAACCTAATATTTTTTTCCCTCATCATGGTAAAATATTGATTAGTGGTAGTTCTATGATTGGGATGGATTGGTTTGAGTAGCAACTCAATTGTTAGTTCAATCTCTTTACTTGCTCTTTTCTCCTGATCCCAATACAGTTGGTTTTGTATGGTGGACATAAAAGCTCTCAACTGAAGATCCCCTGTAAATATGTGTGGCAAAAATATCACATTTTTTGGCATGAGAAACTGGTGTAGGAACAATTCACACATCAAATTCTTTTGTTCTTTTGGACTATGCAAATAGGCTTCCAAAAACTCTTATGGAGTGTTTATTTCATAGGGGATACAAAAAAAAAATTCTCATTACTTGCTAGTGGAGGTATCTTTATTTCAATATTAAACTATAAAATCTAGCTAGCCTCTGAAACTGAACTAGATACTCTGCAAACTGACAAAGATATTGAACCTATCCCTATAACTTATTTTTTTGTGCACTTTGAACATGAAGTTTTTGTTCCATAGATTTCAAATATGCAATTTGTGCTTCCATTCTTTGACACTTAAACATCAAATGTGCTATGTCCTCATTATACTTTGTTAGTGTAACTATTTGTGGGGGTCTGGCTATCTACTACACTTTTGGAGGTAGATCTACCTGTATTCCAATTTCTACTGTGTCCACAAGGGATAAATCCACTTGCACCCCAATTTTTGTTGTTTCAATTCCATATGTAGTTAATTCAACAAGAACTTGAGGGGAATGCACATTTACCTATTCTTGTACTTCCTCTTGTTCACTGGCATCCACTACTGCTTGTGATGTTTGTGTTTCCTGTTGTTGTAAATTATTATAATGTTCTTTAGAAGCCCCTGAATCTTCATGTTCCATCATACTTACATCCTACTGGTATATTTGTGTTGTTGCCTATTCTATTTCTACTCCTCTGATGGGTGATCCCCCTTCAGGTAGGGCTGCCTCCCTATGTTCATCTGCTAATTCCAATAGAATTCTGGCCAACTCATATTCAAAATCATATTTTGTAGGTTGTTGCTCCAAAGTTGACAACCTAGCCTTTAATTCATATACCTCCTTGATGAACAAGGTGCAACCAAAGTATTGTCATTGTTGTCAACATAGTCAGGTTGATCAGTTGATGCAATGGACAGGAGTTCATTGATGAGCAAGGTGCAGCCAAAGTGCAATGGACAAGAGTTGATTGATGAGCAAGATGATGGACAAGAGTTGATTGATGAGCAAGGTGCAGCCAAAGTATTGTCATTGTTGTCAACACAGACATTAGATCGGTTGATGCAGTGGACAAGAAGTTCAGAAGCTCTCAGATGCAGTGGACAGGAGTTCAGAGGTCTTTCAGAGTATTTACAATGATTCTCCAAGAAGAATGTAGTGGCCCAGATTCAAAGGATCAAAGAAAAAGACAAGTAAGAAAACTGTCGCGATATCGCGACATGTTTTCGTCGTGATTGAAAACACAACAAGGGAGAAAAGCCAAACCGACAGTGGAAGAGGAGAAAGCGCAAGGAAAACTATCATGATTTCATGACATGTTGAGAAGAAAGAAGGCAAAAAAAAAACTATCACGATTTCACGACATGTTGGAAGCAAAGAAGGCAAGTAGAAAAACTGTCGCGATTTCGCGACATGTTGGAAGCAAAGAAGCCAAGTGGAAAAACTGTCATGATTTCGTGACATGTTGGCAGAGAAAAAGCCAAGTGGAAAAACTGTCGCGATTTCATGACATGTTCGAAGAAGAAGCGCAGGAAAAGAAAACTGTCGCGATTTCGACATGTTTGGAGAGACGGTGCAGGCAAAGAAAACTATCATGATTTCGTGACATGTTTGGAGAGAAGGCGCAGCAAAGAAAACTATCATGATTTCGTGACATGTTTGGAGAGAAGGCGCAGGCAAAGAAAACTGTCGTGATTTCATGACATGTTCGGAGAGAAGGCACAAGCAAAGAAAACTGTCACGATTTCGTGACATGTTCGGGAGAAGGAGCTTGCAAAGAAAAGTGTCACGATTTCATGAAAATTTGCAAGAGAGACAGTACGGATGAAAAAGTGTCACGATTTCGTGACAGGTTCGAAGAGAAAGAGCCACAAAGAAAAGTGTCGCGATTTCACGACAATTTGCAAGAAGGATGGTACGGACGAAAAAGTGTCACGATTTCACGATAGGTTCGAAGAGAAAGCGCCAAGGAGCAAAAGTGTCGCGATTTCGTGACATGTTATATTTTCGCGGGGTCAAGGCAAGAAAAGAGACAAGGTAGCGAGAGTGTCGCGATTTCGCGACATGTGTTTTCGTGGGCCAAAGACAGAAAAGGCACAAGGCAGCGAAAGTGTCACGATTTTGTGACATGTTCCATTTTCACGGGCGAAAGGCAGAGAAAGGCATAAGGCAAGAAAAGTGTCACGATTTCGCGACATGTCATGTTTTCGCTAGTGCAAGCAGAGAAGAGTCAGAAAGCAAGAAAGGTGTCACGATTTCGTGACATGTCATGTTTTCGCTGGTGCTTGCAAGAGAAGGTACGGAAGTGAAAGATGTCACGATTTTGTGACATGTCATGTTTTCGCTAGTGCAAGCAGAGAAGAGTGCAAGGAAGCGAAAGTGTTGCAATTTCGTGACATGTTTCATTTTTGCAGGTGCAAGCCAAGAAGTGGACAAGGAGGCAAAAAATGTCATGATATCGTGACATGTCATGTTTTCGCGGGTAAAATGCGAGAAGAGCACAAAGAGACAGAAGTGTCACGATTTCATGACAGGTCACAACAACACGATTACGGATAGTTAACTAAAGTAGAACAACAGTTAAAGGGGCAGTTGTAGAGGAAAAGCATGCAACCAAAATAAGAAGAGTTAACTGGAGTCAATGCGATAGTTACAAGTGCAGTTACAGATAGAAATCATGCAAGCTATTTTAAGAACTGTCGAAGAAGGAGAAATCGAATAGTCGCATAAATAGAATCAAAAAATGCATGCATGCACAAAAAAGAATATGAACAGTCATGACCAAGAAGACGAATAGTCATGGTAGAGGTATATGTTGCATGTAACGTGTTTAACGAAATGCCCATTCTATATATACAAAAGGAGTTACATAAAGAAGGAGTTACAATTGACAAGTGGCAGAAGAGAATATTAAAGAAACAGTTACAATTGACAAGTGGCATATGAGGAATGAAAGAAGGCATTGTAACTGGAGCTACAAAGAAAAAGGTTTGTTATAAAAGGAGGTCTGCATGAAGAATAAGGTTGTTGCTGAATGTGTGAAAGTGCTATCGAAAGAGGGTTAGAAGAGTGCTGTAAGAGAGCTCCATGCGGGAAGAGAGAGCAGCGTGTTGCAGAATAGAGGGAAAGTGCTACAAAAAGGAGAATAGAGAGAGCATTGTTGTTAGGGGAAAAGTGCCACCGAATAGTGAGATAGTGTTGTAGGCTATAAGAGAGTTGTAAGTGAGAAGAGAGAGCCAAAAATAGGGGCTGAAAGAAAGCAGCAAGAGTGAGCCATAAAATAGGAGAGCAAGTGTGTTGTAAGCATAGCAATAAGAGTTGAGAATAGAACATATTGAGTCTCTTTCTCCTTATGCTTCTATGAGATTGATTTGAGTGAGCAATAGACCAGTGAGGGTCTTGTAAAAGAGAAGACATTTTTATGTCAAAATAGATTCAAAATAGAAATCCAAGTTGGTGCTTGGAATCAGGGGTTGGTGCTCCTTCCAGTGGGTGCTAGTAAACTGATTGTGAAGTTGGTGCTTTGCAAAGGCTGGATTTGGATGGGTGTCCAAGCAGTCTATTTTGAGGAGTAGCCAAAACTGGTGAACCTCGTTAAATCTTGTGTTATGTGTTGCTATCTTGTTACACTTGTTGCATCTAGTTTTAAGCATTCATTAGTTCTGAATTAAGAGATAAATATTTAAGTTTTTAAATAGCTACACTGATTCACCCCCCCTCTCAGTGCCATTGTAAGACTAACAATTGGTATCAGAGCCAAGTTCCTAGTTCAGGCTAAATCAATCAGGGTTGATCTTGGTTTAGTACACAATGGGTAAGAAGAATAGATCCTCCTCCAAAAAGGCATCTCAGCCAGTTTTAGTTCTTGTGGAAGAGAAAACTAAACTAGAGAAGGTAGAAGAAGTGGATTCTGAAGTATGCAATGAAAACCTGGAGATTGAAGTAGATCTAGAAGGTGAGTTGATAGCCGCACTTGAAGAGTTGAGTATAGAAAAGAAAAAGAACAAAAGAATGTCCAAGAAGTTAGAAGAATATGGGGATGAGATTGAAGATCTCTTCCTACAAGTTCAAAAGGCCAAGAAATCAGAAGAAGCCTTGAAGACACACCTGGATGTTGAAGTTGATGTATGCAGCACAAGTGAAGAGGAATCTAACAAAGTTATTGTTGATCTAAAGTTGCAAGTAGAACAGTACAAAAGGATTGAAGATATTCTCAGGTCTCAAATCAATGAGAAAGAGACTGTTTGCTGCCAACAAGAAGAAGAGATTGTTTCATTGAAGAAACAACTAGAAGAGGCCAACATAAATCTCAAATATGAGAAGAGCACAGAGTTGCTAGATAAAATGATAAAGCAACAAAGAAGCTCCACGGCCAAGCTTGGTCTTGGATTTGAAGCTGAACAACCTTCATCTTCCAAAAGTGCAGAAAAGAAGAAGTCCACTGCTGAAGGATCAAAGCGAGAAAAGTCTGAAGCTGAACAACCCTCATCTTCCAAATATGCAGAGAAGAAGAAGTTCAAGGTTGAAGCTGAATCTTCAAAAGGAAGAAAGCATCAAAGAAGATATACAACAAAGCAACCACAAAAAAAGAGGTTCTCTCACTCTCACTCTGTTCATAATAATGCTTTTAATGGCTATTGTTTTAAATGCAGTCATTATGGTCACAAGGCAATTCATTGTGGACTGAATAATAGATCAAAGAGTTATGCTGATAAAAATACATCGATTTTTCTGAGTGAACACCCTGTGCAATGTTTTAAATGTAATGGCCATGGGCACATAGCAAGGTTTTGTCCAAGCACTTCTGTATCCAATCTAAGGCAAGACCATAGATTTCATCATACACGTAGAATGCAATACAGACAGGGAATAAAACATGTGCAATGTTTTAAATGTAATGGTCATGGGCACATAGCAAGGTTTTGTCCGAGCACGTCTGTATCTAATCTAAGGCAAGACCGTAGATTTCTTCAGAAACAAAGAATGCAATACAGACAGAAAATAAATCATGTGCACAATAGAAAGGAAAATTTTCATCCATCAAGGATGCACAAGAGACAACCCCGCAAGAGAAATGCTCAAGCTCACGAAAAGGTGCAAAATAGGGATGTAGTTGAAAAACTCAAGCCCAAGTTCAAGAGAGTCTGGAGAAAGATAGAAGAAAGGGAATCGTGTCTCCTTGGACTGAAGGAGACTACTCCGCCATTGCACTAAGCAGCTCCAGGTGGCACATCCTCAGGGGGAGCAATATTAAAGTTTTATTTTAATGCTCCTATGTATTTGTCTGGGTATCTGAGGATGAAAGACCAGCAGTCGGGTTATTGTTGTATAGTTGTCAAGTGTGTTTTTAGATGTTTGTGGAGATAGTGTTAAACTGATGTGTTTCAGTAGAACAACATGGTGAACAACTAGGTCTTCGATGCAGCAGCTGATAGGCGTTATCTGAGATAGAACATGCAGCACAGATCATTTGGTATAAGAGAGCATCAATTTTCTCTAAAGAAGTAGCCATGATTAAAGAGATGCCATAGTCAAAGCAAATAGTGGCACTAGCACCCAGTTGGTCAAGAGTACCAAGTGGCACATGCAAGGCAGAGAAGTTGAGAAAATAGCGCCCAGGTGGTGAAGCGCCAAGGAGGACAAGATGCCTATGCACCTAAGAAATTCTTGCATTATTTGAGAAATGCGAGATATTGCCCGAGGATTCCATTGATCGCAGCGAGGAGAAATGCTCCCTGGAATCACGTGAAGAACGTTCACCTAAGACGTTGAGTAGCCCTGACATATGCCCTAGCAAGAAGCAGAATACCGAGAGTTGATGACTACGTGCAGATTGAGGTTCCAACACTAGATGTAATAGTCCACTGTCAATTCTTGCACAGGCAATAAAAACATTCATGGCAGCCATTAGAAACCAGAGACATTGAGCTGCACAACGGACACGAGGCAAAGTCGTTAGTCACGGAGGAGGTGGCAGTCAAGAGGCCAAAGAAAATTGTGGAGAGTGCCAATGATAAAGTTGATGAAGTGGATTTGATTTGAGATTGCCATTCATTGTTGAGTTCATTTTGAGTACTACTTGAGCATGATTGATTGAGCCTTTGAGAAGGCCTTTGGGAAATAGTTGTGGTACAGTGTTTAAATGCTTTCACAGAGTTGGTTGATGCATGCTTCGACTAGGGTCTATGATAAAGGGATGTTCATTGAGGTGATTGGTTGAGTTGAGTTGAGATTGGGATTTGAGTATAGAACATATTGAGTCTCTAACAATTCTTTTTATGATTCTATAAGATCTGGGCAAGTTCTTGGTGAGCTTGCTAGAGCAGGTTCTTAGTGAGCCTATTGACAGAGTACAACGGATAGAGTCTCAACGGATAGAGATCCAATAGCCAACATAGTTGAAGATAGATCTGAGTGTGGGATCAAATTCTCAGGGGGAGCATTTATGCATCTGTTTATCATATTGCTCATGTTTATGCTTTTTGCTAACTGTAATATTTTTTGCCTGAGAATGTTGTGCATGGACACAGGGGGAGTTTTGCAGCCGCCCTTTGGTATTATTGTCAAAGGGGGAGAAGAATTACAGGTAATTGCACACAATTACATGTGTTGCCAACAATTCCAAAGGGGGAGATTGATGAACAAGGTGCAACCAAAGTATTGTCATTGTTGTCAACACAATCAGGTTGATCAGTTGATGCAATGGATAGGAGTTCATTGATGAGCAAGGTGCAGCCAAAGTGCAATGGACAGGAGTTCATTGATGAGCAAGGTGATGGACAGGAGTTCATTGATGAGCAAGGTGCAGCCAAAGTATTGTCATTGTTGTCAACACAGACATAGGATCGGTTGATGCAATGGACAGGAAGTTCAGTAGATAGCTCGGTTGATGAAGTGAACAAGAGTTCAGAGGTCATTCGAAGCATTTACAATGATTCTCCAAGAAGACAGAAGTGGCCCAGATTCAAAGGATCAAAGAAAAAGATAAGTAAGAAAATTGTCGCGATATCGCGACATGTTTTGGAAAAAAAAACCATTTCATGACATATCCAAGGGAGAGAAAAGGAAAAGACCATGCGGACATAATAGGAGAGAGAGAAAGAAGGCAAAATTGTCATGATTTCGTGACATGTTAGAAGAGAGAGAAAGCGTAAGTAAAACTATCACGATTTCGTGACATGTTGGAAGCAAAGAAGGCAAGTAGAAAAACTGTCACGATTTCGCGACATGTTGGAAGCAAAGAAGGCAAGTAGAAAAACTGTCACGATTTCGTGACATGTTGGAAGCAAAGAAGCCAAGTGGAAAAACTGTCACGATTTCGTGACATGTTGGCAGAGAAAAAGCCAAGTGGAAAAACTGTCGTGATTTCATGACATGTTCGAAGAAGAAGCGCATGCAAAGAAAACTGTCGTGATTTCGTGACATGTTTGGAGAGAAGGCGCAAGCAAAGAAAACTGTCAGATTTATGACAGTTTGGAGAGAAGGGCAGAAAGAAAACATCATGATTTCATGACATGTTTGGAGAGAAGGTGCAAGCAAAGAAAAATGTCATGATTTCATGACATGTTCGGAGAGAAGGCGCAAGCAAAGAAAACTGTCACGATTTTGTGACATGTTTGGGGAGAAGGAGCTTGCAAAGAAAAGTGTCACGATTTCGCGACAATTTGCAAGAGAGACAGTACGGATGAAAATGTGTCACGATTTCATGACAGGTTCGAGAGAAAGAGCTCACAAAGAAAAGTGTCACGATTTCGCGACAATTTGCAAGAAGGATGGTACGGATGAAAAGTGTCACGATTTCACGACAGGTTCGAAGAGAAAGCGCCAAGGAGCGAAAGTGTCACGATTTTGTGACATGTTATATTTTCGTGGGGTCAAGGCAAGAAAAGAGACAAGGCAGCGAGAGTGTCATGATTTCGTGACATGTTCCATTTTTGCGGGCCAAAGACAGAAAAGGCACAAGGCAGCGAAAGTGTCACGATTTTGCGACATGTTCCATTTTCACGGGCCAAAGGCAGAAAAGGCACAAGGCAGCGAAAGTGTCGCGATTTCATGACATGTTCCGTTTTCGCGGGTGAAAGGCAGAGAAAGGCATAAGGCAAGAAAAGTGTCACGATTTCGTGACATGTCATGTTTTCGCTGGTGCTTGTAGAGAAGAGTGTACGAAAGCGAAAGATGTCACGATTTCGTGACATGTCATGTTTTTGCTAGTGCAAGCAGAGAAGAGTGCAAGGAAGCAAAAGTGTCACGATTTCGTGACATGTTCCATTTTTGCGGGTGCAAGCCAAGAAGTGGACAAGGAGGCAAAAAATGTCGTGATATCGTGACATGTCATGTTTTCACGGGTAAAATGCGAGAAGAGCACAAAGAGACAGAAGTGTCACGATTTCACGATAGGTCACAACAGCACGATTACGGACAGTTAACTAAAGCAGAACAACAGTTAAAGGGGCAGTTGTAGAGGAAAAGCATGCAACCAAAATAAGAAGAGTTAACTGGAGTTAATACGATAGTTACAGGTGCAGTTACAGATAGAAATCATGCAAGCTATTTTAAGAACTGTCGAAGAAGGAGAAATCGAACAATCGCATAAATAGAATCAAAAAATGCATGCATGCACAAAAAAGAATACGAACAATCATGACCAAGAAGACGAACAGTCATGGTAGAGGTATATGTTGCATGTAACGTGTTTAACGAAATGCCCATTCTATATATACAAAAGGAGTTACATAAAGAAGGAGTTATAGTTGACAAGTGGCAGAAGAGAATATTAAAGAAATAGTTACAATTGACAAGTGGCATATGAGGAATGAAAGAAGGCATTGTAACTGGAGCTACAAAGCAAAAGGTTTGTTATAAAAGGAGGTCTGCATGAAGAATAAGGTTGCTGCTGAATGTGTGAAAGTGCTGTCGAAAGAGGGTTAGAAGAGTGTTGTAAGAGAGCTCCGTGTGGGAAGAGAGAGCAGCGTGTTGCAGAATAGAGGGAAAGTGCTACGAAAAAGAGAATAGAGAGAGCATTGTTGTTAGGGGAAAAGTGCCACCGAATAGTGAGATAGTGTTGCAGGCTATAAGAGAGCTGTAAGTGAGAAGAGAGAGCCGAACACAGGGGCTGAAAGAAAGCAGCAAGAGTGAGCCATAAAATAGGAGAGCAAGTGTGTTGTAAGCATAGCAATAAGAGTTGAGAATAGAACATATTGAGTCTCTTTCTCCTTATGCTTCTATGAGATTGATTTGAGTGAGCAATAGACCAGTGAGGGTCTTGTAAAAGAGAAGACATTTTTATGTCAAAATAGATTCAAAATAGAAATCCAAGTTGGTGCTTGGAATCAGGGGTTGGTGCTCCTTCCAGTGGGTGCTGGTAAACTGATTGTGAAGTTGGTGCTTTGCAAAGGCTGGATTTGGATGGGTGTCCAAGCAGTCTATTTTGAGGAGTAGCCAAAACTGGTGAACCTCGTTAAATCTTGTGTTATGTGTTGCTATCTTGTTACACTTGTTGCATCTGGTTTTAAGCATTCATTAGTTCTGAATTAAGAGATAAATATTTAAGTTTTTAAATAGCTACACTGATTCACCCCCCCTCTCAGTGCCATTGTAAGACTAACAATTGGTATCAGAGCCAAGTTCCCAGTTCAAGCTAAATCAGTCAGAGTTGATCTTGGTTTAGTACACAATGGGTAAGAAGAATAGATCCTCCTCCTAAAAGGTATCTTAGCCAGTTTTCATTCTTGTGGAAGAGAAAACTAAACTAGAGAAGGTAGAAGAAGTGGATTCTGAAGTATGCAATGAAAACTTGGAGATTGAAGTAGATCTCGAAGGTAAGTTGATAGCCGCACTTGAAGAGTTGAGTATAGAATATAAAAATAACAAAAGACTATCCAAGAAGCTGGAAGAGTATGGGGATGAGATTGAAGATCTCTTCCTATAAGTTCAAAAGGCAAAGAAATCAGAAGAAGCCTTGAAGACACACATGGATGATGAAGATGATGTATGCAACAAAAGTGAAGAGGAATCTAACAAAGTTATTGTTGATCTAAAGCTACAAGTAGAACAGTACAAAAGGATTGAAGATACTCTTAGGTCTCAAATCAATGAGAAAGATACTGTTTGCTGCCAACAAGAAGAAGAGATTGTTTCATTGAAGAAACAACTAAAAGATGCCAATATAAATCTCAAATATGAGAAGAGCACAGAGTTGCTAGATAAAATGATAAAGCAACAAAGAAGCTCCTCGGCCAAGCTTGGTCTTGGATTTGAATATGAACAACCTTCATCTTCCAAAAGTGTAGAAAAGAAGAAGTCCACTACTGAAGGATCAAAGTGAGAAAAGTCTGAACCTGAACAACCCTCATCTTCCAAATATGCAAAGAAGAAGAAGTTCAACGTTGAAGCTGAATCTTCAAAAGGAAGAAAGCATCAAATAAGATAAACAACAAAGCAACCACAGCAAAAGAGGTTCTCTCACTCTCACTCTGTTCATAATAATTCTTTTAATGGCTATTGTTTTAAATGCAGTCATTATGGTCATAAGGCAATTCATTGTGAACTGAATAATAGATCAAAGAGTTATGCTGATAAAAATACATCGATTTTTTTGAGTGAACACCCTGTGCAATGTTTTAAATGTAATGGCCATGGGCACATTGCAAGGTTTTGTCCAAGCACTTCTGTATCTAATCTAAGGCAAGACCATAGATTTCATCATACACACAGAATGCAATATAGACAGGGAATAACACGTGCAATATTTTAAATGTAATGGTCATGGGCACATAGCAAGGTTTTGTCCAAGAACGTTTGTATCTAATCTAATGCAAGACAACAGATTTCATCAGACACAAAGAATGCAACATAGACAGGGAAGAAATCATGTGTATCAAAGAAAGGAAAATAATCATCCATCAAGAATGCACAAGAGACAACCCCACAAGAGAAATGTTCAAGTTCACGAACAGGAGCAAAATAGGGAAGTAGTTGAAAAACTCAAGCCCAAGTTCAAGAAAGTCTGGAGAAAGATGAAAGAAAGGGAATCGTGTCTCCTTGGACTGAAGGAAACTACTCCGCCATTGCACTAAGCAGCTCTAGGTGGCACATCCTCAAGGGGAGCAATATTAAAGTTTTATTTTAATGCTCCTATGTATTTGTATAGGTATTTGAGGATGAAAGACCAGCAGTCGGGTTACTTTTGTATAGTTGATAAATGTGTTTTCAAATTTTTGTGGAGACAGTGTTAAACTGATGTGTTTCAGTAGAACAACATGGTGAACAGCTAGGTCTTCGATGCAACAGTTGATAGACGTTATCTGAGATAGAACTGCAGCACATATCATTTGGTATAAGAGAGCATCAATTTTCTCTAAAGAAGTAACCATGATTAAAGAGATGCCATAGTCAAAGCAAACAGTGGCACTAGCACCCAGTTGGTCAAGAGTACCAAGTGGCACTTGCAAGGCAGAGAAGTTGAGAAAATTGCACCCAGGTGGTGAAGTGCCAAGGAGGACAAGATGCCTATGCACCTAAGAAAGTCTTGCATTATTTGAGGAATGCAAGATATTGCTTGAGGAATTCCTTGATCGCAGCAAGGAGAAATTCTCCCTGGAATCACGTGAAGAACGTTCGCCTAAGACATTGAGTAGCCCTGACATATGCCTTAGCAGGAAGTAGAATACCGAGAGTTGATGACTGCGTGTAGATTGAGGTTCCAACACTAGATGTAACAGTCCACTGTCAATTCTTGCACAGGCAATAAAAACATTCATGGCAGCCAGTAGAAACTAGAGACATTGAGCTGCACAATGGACACGAGGCAAAGTCATTAGTCTCGAAGGAGGTGGCAGTCAAGAGTCCAAAGAAAATTGTGGAGAGTGCCAATGATAAAGTTGATGAAGTGGATTTTATTTGAGATTGACATTCATTGTTGAGTTCATTTTGAGTACTACTTGAGCATGATTTATTGAGCCTTTGAGAAGTCC
This sequence comes from Wollemia nobilis, assembly GCA_028583015.1. NCBI lineage: Eukaryota > Viridiplantae > Streptophyta > Pinopsida > Araucariales > Araucariaceae > Wollemia > Wollemia nobilis. The sequence goes on from JAQPPZ010016964.1 coordinate 211,213, forward strand.
TTTGGGAAATAGTTGTGGTACAGTGTTTAAATGCTTTCACAGAGTTGGTTGATGCATGCTTCGACTAGGGTCTATGATAAAGGGATGTTCATTGAGGTGATTGGTTGAGTTGAGTTGAGATTGGGATTTTAGTATAGAACATATTGAGTCTTTAACAATTCTTTTTATGATTCTATAAGATATGGGCAAGTTCTTGGTGAGCTTGCTAGAGCAGGTTCTTAGTGAGCCTATTGACAGAGTACAACGGACAGAGTCTCAACGGATAGAGATCCAGCAGCCAACATAGTTGAAGATAGATCTGAGTGTGGGATCAAATCCTCAGGGGGAGCATTTAAGCATATGTTTATCATATTGCTCATGTTTATGATTTTTGCTAACTATAATATTTTTTGCCTGAGAATGTTGTGCATGGACACAGGGGGAGTTTTGTAGCCGCCCTTTGGTATTATTGTCAAAGGGGGAGAAGAATTACAGGTAATTGCACACAATTACATGTGTTTCCAACAATTCCAAAGAGGGAGATTGATGAACAAGGTGCAACCAAAGTATTGTCATTGTTGTCAACATAGTCAGGTTGATCAGTTGATGCAATGGATAGGAGTTCATTGATGAGCAAGGTGCAGCCAAAGTGCAATGGACAGGAGTTCATTGATGAGCAAGGTGTAGCCAAAGTATAATGGATAGGAGTTCATTGATGAGCAAGGTGTAGCCAAAGTATTGTCATTGTTGTCAACACAGATAGAGGATCGGTTGATGCAATGGATAGGAGTGTAGAGGGTAGATCGGTTGATGAAGTGAACAAGCGTTCAGAGTAGTCATAGCATGTATAGTGAATTTCCAAGAAGACAAAAGTGGCCCAGATTCAAAGGATCAAAGAAAAAGACAAGTAAGAAAACTATCACGATATCGCGACATGTTTTCTATCACGATTTCATGACATATCGAAGGAGAGAGAAAATGCAGGCAAAACTGTCATGATTTCATGACATATCGGAGGAGAGAGAAAATGCTAGCAAAACTATCGTGATTTCGTGACATATAGGAGGAGAGAGAAAATGCTGGCAAAACTGTCATGATTTCGTGACATGTTAGAAGAGAGAGAAAGCGCAAGTAAAACTATCATGATTTCGCAACATGTTGGAAGCAAAGAAGGCAAGTAGAAAAACTGTCACGATTTCGTGACATGTTGGAAGCAAAGAAGGCAAGTAGAAAAACTGTCATGATTTCGTGACAAGTTGGAAGCAAAGAAGGCCAAGTGGAAAAACTGTCACGATTTCGTGACATGTTGGCAGAGAAAAATCCAAGTGGAAAAACTGTCATGATTTCACGACATGTTCGAAGAAGAAGCGCAGGCAAAGAAAACTGTCGCGATTTCGTGACATGTTTGGAGAGAAGGCGCAGGAAAAGAAAACTATCACGATTTTGTGACATGTTTGGAGAGAAGGAGCAGGCAAAGAAAACTGTCATGATTTCGCGACATGTTTGGAGATAAGGCACAGGAAAATAAAACTGTCATGATTTCGCGACATGTTCAGAGAGAAGGCGCAAGCAAAGAAAACTATCATGATTTTGTGACATGTTCGGGGAGAAGGAGCTTGCAAAGAAAAGTGTCATGATTTTGTGACAATTTGCAAGAGAGACAGTACGGATGAAAATGTGTCGCAATTTTATGACAGGTTCGAGAGAAAGAGCTCACAAATAAAAGTGCACAATTTCACGACAATTTGCAAGAAGGATGGTACGAACGAAAAAGTGTCACGATTTCATGATAGGTTTGAAGAGAAAGCGCCAAGGAGCGAAAGTGTCACGATTTTGTGACCTGCTATATTTTTGTGGGGTCAAGGTAAGAAAAGAGACAAGGCAGCGAGAGTGTCGTGATTTCACAACATGTTCAGTTTTTGCGGGCCAAAGACAGAAAAGGCACAAGGCAGCGAAAATGTCACAATTTTGTGACATGTTCCGTTTTTGCGGGCGAAAGGCAGAGAAAGGCATAAGGCAAGAAAAGTGTCACGATTTCATGACATGTCATGTTTTCACTAGTGCTTATAGAGTAGAGTGTACGAAAGTGAAAGATGTCACGATTTCATGACATGTCATGTTTTCGCTGGTGCTTGTAGAGAAGAGTGTACGAAAGTGAAAGATGTCATGATTTCGTGACATGTCATGTTTTCGCTAGTGCAAGCAGAGAAGAGTGCAAGGAAGTGAAAGTGTCACGATTTCGTGACATGTTCCGTTTTCACAGGTGCAAGCCAAGAAGTGGACAAGGAGGCAGAAAATGTCACGATATCGTGACATGTCATGTTTTTGTAGGTAAAAGGCGAGAAGAGCACAAAGAGACAAAAGTGTCACGATTTCATGACAGGTCGCAACAGCATTATTACGGATAGTTAACTGAAGTAGAACGACAGTCAAAGGGACAATTATAGAGGAAAAGCATGCAGCCAAAATAAGAAGAGTTAAATGGAGTCACTGTGACAGTTATAGGTGCAGCAATTACAGATAGAAATCATGCAAGCTATTTTAAGAACTTTCGAAGAAGGAGAAATCAAATAGTCGCATAAGTAGAATCGAAAAATGCATGCATGCACAAAAAAGAGTACGAACAGTCATGACCAAGAAGACGAACAGTCATGGTAGAGGGATATGTTGCATGTAACATGTTTAATGAAATGCCCATTCTATATATACAAAAGGAGTTACAGTTGACAAGTGGCAGAAGATAATATTAAAGAAACAGTTACAATTGACAAGTGACGTATGAGGAATGAAAGAAGGCATTGTAACTGGAGTTACAAAGCAAAAGGTTTGTCATAAAAGGAGGTTTGCATGAAGAATAAGGTTGTTGCTGAATGTGTGAAAGTGCTATCGAAAGAGGGTTATAAGAGTGTCGTAAGAGAGCTCCGTGCGGGAAGAGAGAGCAGCGTGTTGCATAATAGAGGGAAAGTGCTACAAAAAAGAGTATAGAGAGAGCATTGTTGTTAGGGGAAAAGTGTCGTCGAATAGTGAGATAGTGGTGTAGGCTATAAGAGAGCTGTAAGTGAGAAGAGAGAGCCGAACATAGGGGCTGAAAGAAAGCAGCAAGAGTGAGCCATAAAATAGGAGAGCAAGTGTGTTGTAAGCATAGCAATAAGAGTTGAGAATAGAACATATTGAGTCTCTTTCTCCTTATGCTTCTATGAGATTGATTTGAGTGAGCAATAGACCAGTTGAGGGTCTTGTAAAAGAGAAGACAATTTTATGTCAAAATAGATTCAAAATAGAAATCCAAGTTGGTGCTTGGAATCAGGGGTTGGTGCTCCTTCCAGTGGGTGCTGGTAAACTGATTGTGAATTTGGTGCTTTGCAAAGGCTAGATTTAGATGGGTGTCCAAGCAGTCTATTTTGAGGAGTAGCCAAAACTGGTGAACCTCGTTAAATCTTGTGTTATGTGTTGCTATCTTGTTACACTTGCTGCATCTGGTTTTAAGCATTCATTAGTTCTAAATTAAGAGATAAAGATTTAAGTTTTGAAATAGCTACACTGATTCACCCCCCCTCTCAGTGCCATTGTAATACTAACAATTGGTATCAGAGCCAAGTTCCCAGTTCAAGCTAAATTAGTCAGGGTTGATCTTGGTTTAGTACACAATGGGTAAGAAGAATAGATCCTCCTCCAAAAAGGTATCTCAGCCAGTTTTAGTTTTTTTGGAAGAGAAAACTAAACTAGAGAAGGTAGAAGAAGTGGATTCTGAAGTATGCAATGAAAAATTGGAGATTGAAGTAGATCTCAAAGGTGAGTTGATAGCCGCACTTGAAGAGTTGAGTATAGAATAAAAAAATAACAAAAGACTATCCAAGAAGCTGGAAGAGTATGGGGATGAGATTGAAGATCTCTTCCTACAAGTTCAAAAGGCAAAGAAATCAGAAGAAGCCTTGAAGACACACATGGATGATTAAGATGATGTATGCAGCAAAAGTGAAGAGGAATCTAACAAAGTTATTGTTGATCTAAAGCTGCAAGTAGAACAGTACAAAAGGATTGAAGATACTCTCAGGTCTCAAATCAATGAGAAAGAGACTATTTCCTGCCAACAAGAAGAAGAGATTGTTTCATTGAAGAAACAACTAAAAGATGGCAATATAAATCTCAAATATGAGAAGAGCACAGAGTTGCTAGATAAAATGATAAAGCAACAAAGAAGCTCCTTGGCCAAGCTTGGTCTTGGATTTGAAGATGAACAACCTTCATCTTCCAAAAGTGCAGAAAAGAAGAAGTCCAGTGCTGAAGGATCAAAGCGAGAAAAGTCTGAAGCTGAACAATCCTCATCTTCCAAATATGCAGAGAAGAAGAAGTTCAATGTTGAAGCTGAATCTTCAAAAGGAAGAAATCATCAAAAAAGATATTCAGCAAAGCAACCATAGCAAAAGAGGTTCTCTCACTCTCACTCTGTTCATAATAATGTTTTTAATGGCTGTTGTTTTAAATGCAGTCATTATGGTCACAAGGCAATTTATTGTGAACTGAATAATAGATCAAAGAGTTATGCTGATAAAAATACATCAATTTTTCTGAGTGAACACCCTATGCAATGTTTTAAATGTAATTGCCATGGGCACATTGCAAGGTTTTTTCCAAGAACTTCTGTATCTAATCTAAGGCAAGACCATATATTTCATCATACACATAGAATGCAATACAAACAGGGAATAACACATGTGCAATGTTTTTAATGTAATGGTCATGGGCACATAGCAAGGTTTTATCCAAGAACGTTTGTATCTAATCTAAGGCAAGATAGAAGATTTCATCAGACACAAAGAATGCAACATAGACAGGGAAAAAATCATGTGTATCAAAGAAAGGAAAATAATTATCCATCAAGAATGCATAAGAGACAACCCCGTAAGAGAAATGTTCAAGTTCATGAACAGGAGAAAAATAGGGAAGTAGTTGAAAAACTCAAGCCCAAGTTCAATAAAGTCTGGAGAAAGATGAAAGAAAAGGAATCGTGTCTCCTTGGACTGAAGGAGACTACTCTGCCATTGCACTAAGCAGCTCCAGGAGGCACATCCTCAGGGGGAGCAATATTAAAGTTTTATTTTACTGTTCCTATGTATTTGTCTGGGTATCTGAGGATGAAAGACCAGCAGTCGAGTTATTGTTGTATAGTTGTCAAGTGTGTTTTTAGATGTATGTGGAGATAGTGTTAAACTGATGTGTTTCAGTAGAACAACATGGTGAAAAACTAGGTCTTCGATGCAGTAGTTGATAGACGTTATCTGAGATAGAACTGCAGCACATATCGTTTGGTATAATAGAGCATCAATTTTCTCTAAAGAAGTAACCGTGATTAAAGAGATGCCATAGTCAAAGCAAACAATGGCACTAGCACCCAGTTGGTCAAGAGTACCAAGTTGCACTTACAAGGCAGAGAATTTGAGAAAATTGTGCCCAGGTGGTGAAGCGCCAAGGAGGACAAGATTCCTATGCACCTAAGAAAGTCTTGCATTTTTTGAGGAACGTAAGATATTGCATGAGGAATTCCTTGATCACAACGAGGAGAAATGCTCCCTGGAATCACGTGAAGAACATACACCTAAGACGTTGAGTAGCCCTGACATATTCCTTAGCAAGAAGTAGAATACCAAGAGTTGATGACTGTGCGTAGATTGAGGTTCCAACACTAGATGTAACAGTCCACTGTCAATTCTTGTGCAGGCAATAAAAACATTCATGGCAGCCGATAGAAACTAGAGACATTGAGCTGCACAATGGACACGAGGCAAAGTCATTATTCTCGAAGGAGGTGGCAGTCAAGAGGCCAAAGAAAATTGTGGAGAGTGCCAATGATAAAGTTGATGAAGTGGATTTTATTTGAGATTTCCATTCATTGTTGAGTTCATTTTGAGTACTACTTGAGCATGATTGATTGAGCCTTTGAGAAGGCCTTTGGGAAATAGTTGTGGTAAAGTGTTTAAATGCTTTCACAGAGTTGGTTGATGCTTGCTTCGACTAGGGTCTGTGATAAAGGGATGTTCATTGAGGTGATTGGTTGAGTTGATTTGAGATTGGGATTTGAGTATAGAACATATTGAGTCTTTAACAATTCTTTTTATGATTCTATAAGATATGGGCAAGTTCTTGGTGAGCTTGCTAGAGCAGGTTCTTAGCGAGCCTATTGATAGAGTACAACGGACAGAGTCTCAATGGATAGAGATCCAGCAGCCAACACAGTTGAAGATAGATCTGAGTGTGGGATCAAATCCTCAGGGGGATCATTTAAGCATCTGTTTATCATATTGCTGTTAGCGTACTTAACTTATTTGTTAGTTGTTATTTATGTTCAGCAACTTGTTGCAGTTGTTGCAGCGGCATCCTGTTGAGATGCGCCCATTTTGGGCTAATCCAGGAATGCCTACATTGTATTTAATCTCCCCTTCAATAATACAATGTTAGTTCGTTGGTTTTACATGGCATCAGAGCTGTTCTAATTTTCTAGGTGAGGTGCAACAGAGGATTTTTTTTCTGGGCATGTTTTTTATATTCTCGGCCTGCGCTACCTCTTCTCCCTGCCGCGCAACCAAGCGAAGATTTTTTTTGTCGCACGTCAGTAGTTGTGTAGTGGAGAGGGCGGAAGCCCCGGTTGAACGCATGCTGTGTTCCAAGGCTGCTGGCGCAGAAGATTTAAAAAAACAAAAAGTCATGGACAGCATCCGTGGCACAGAGTCGCGCACATCCGCGACGCAGTGCCGCGACAGGAGGACACAGTCGTCCCCCCTGTGCCGTGACAGAGCGCGTCGACTACGCTTTGCGTGTGCGTCGCAGGCTCTGCAACGAAGGGAGGACGCAGACGTCCCCCATGTGCCGCACGCGGACAGGATGCAGACGTCCCCCCCATGCCACGAGAGGATGAAGCACGACGTCCAGGAGGACGTGCATCGTCTACGTCCAGGTCTGTGGATGCAAGGCTGCATCGCCCCCCCTGCGCGACATGCAATTTGTGCGTGCGCTCCCCGAGACCCCCCCGGTGGGAATTTAAAATTTAAAATTCCCGCTCGGGTATAAATCCCCCCCCCCTTGCGTGTAGGGCAAAACGCTCGCATCGCACACTCCCCCTCGGATGCGAATGTAGCGCTTATCACGATGCGGCGTCCCACAGACCCTCCCCCCCGATCGAAAAAGCCGACGTAAAATAAAAAAAAACATCGCACGTCTGCGTTTGCATCTACAAAGGGAGAACGCGCGAGCGGGGAGGACGAAGCAGCGGAGGAGCACACAAGCTGAGGCCGCTGCAGAGGAGGAGGCAGAAGGAGGGGTTGAAAGAGGAGCAGGTCCATTGATCCCTTCGGATCAGCCCGCTAGCTCACTTGGCAGTGAGCTGTGCGGTAAGGCTCAGGGAGCCTGTAGGTCGGGGGTTCAAATCCCGCCGACTTCCCCCCTAAGGTATAATTTTTTTTTGCAAAGTTTTTTTAATTATTATTTTTTAATTAAAATTTTTAATTTTAATTTATTTTTTATAGTTTTTAAACTTTATAAATTAAAATTTAATTTTAATTTATTTTTTTATAAGTTTTAAAACTATATAAATTAAAATTATTTATTTTAATTTTAAAAATATAGTAATTATTAAAATGCTTTGTTAAAAGAGAATTTTTTAAGGGGGGATATTTTTTTCAAAAAATCAAAGGGGGATTGTGAGTAATTTTTTGAAAAATAGCAATTTGGCGAATTGTAAAAGGTGCATTTTCGGCTGTGACCGACACCTTGTGGGTTATTCTTGTGGGCATTTTTTTTGTTGTATGTTGCATATTTCATTTTTTGCACTATAACATTAAAAATTAAAATCAAACACTCCCTAAGTCCCCGAAATAATTAAAACCCATCCGTGCAATTTATTGCACTGCAGCGTTCGGTATTTGTGATACCTCTGGCCAAAACTTACAGGTAAAGTTGTCGTGATTTGGCTACTGTATCCACTGCCTAATATAGCTGCTACAACGACGTCTGAGCTTGTTCTCTATAAATCATCGGGGAGAGATAAGTTAGCCATTTTTGCATTTTTTTACTCCATCCACTACCCTTTATCGCACTTGTGTTTAGGTGTAAATCCTGACGAAGTATTCTTCATAGTGTTTAGGGGAAGTTACGCCCCATGCATGAGAAGAATATTCTATGGTAGGTGCCATCAACAAGGCGATTCCCTTTCAGTACCGCTTATGTTCCACGTATCGTATGATCTCTAAAACTCACCTATAGTCTCCCTCACGTAAGGGCGGGTGATTTTTGTTGATCTTTCTAAATACCTATAGTTTCCCTCACGTAAGGGCGGGTATTTTGTATGGTATAACGGCCTAGCAAAAGGTATATCGAAAGGGGGACCAATTGGTGATATAAGGAACCTTCACTATGGTCGTTGTTGCAAAGTTGATGACTGATCCGCATCAGTTATTGAAAGGTCCAAATTATACACCATGGAAACATAAGATGAAGGCAATTATCCAAATGGAAGATTTGTGGGATATTGTTACTAGAGTAGCAACTAGGCCTTCACCAACAGCAGGATCCACAGGTCCTTCTGCAGATCAGATAGCTTTTGACAAGAAAGACAGTCGAGCAAAGGTGCTCATTTTGTTTGTTGTTTCAGATGAAGTGCAACCTCATATAGTTGACAAAGCAAGTGGTAAAGAGGCATGGGATGCCCTTCAAACCATCTATGAGGGAAAGAATGATTCCACCATTCTTCATCTTCAACAACAACTTCATAACCTGAGTTTGAGGCAAGGTGAAACAGTTGAACTCTTTCTGTGCAGAGTGTCTGAATTGAAAGAGAAATTGAATTCTTTGGGAGATACTGTGGATGAAAAGTTTCTCATTTCACTTGTGATGAGAGCTTTACCTTCTTCATTTGATATGTTGATAACCTCCATCCAGGTGTATCAACAACAAATTACCTACATCGAGTTGGTCAATCTGCTTCAACAACAGGAGGCACGCCAACTTCACAAGGATGATTCTTCCAATACAGCCCTATACACCAACAGGAAGGGTTCTAGGAAGAAAGGTAATGGGAAAAAAGGAGGCAACTTTCGGGAAAGGAGGAAATTCTCAACAAGATATGAAAGGAAAAGGCAAACAACCTCAACAGAAGAAGAGGTGGTGCAAGATCTATGAGAAAGACAACCATGACACCAACAGGTGTTGGCATAAGAACAAGCAGAAAGGCCAAAACAAATCACAAAATAAAAACAAGCAACCCCAGGTGAATGTTGTTGTTGAAGAATCTGACTCAGATTATGAATGGGCACACAAGGTGCTCATGACTACCATAGATTCCACACAGAGGGATCTCGTTTGGTATGTCGATTCCGGAGCTAGCAAACATATGATCGGCGACGGATCATGGTTTGAATCATTTGTGGCAAAAGAGGGCAAACCTGTCACCATTGCTAATGATAAAACCTACAGGGTTCAGGGAGAGGGAACAGTTTCAGTCACTCTTCCTGATGGCAAGTGTCAGATTGACAAAGTCCTCTATGTTTCGGGATTGGCCAACAATTTGTTGTCAGTGAAACAAATCCTGGACAGAAATATGGTTGTCAACTTTCATGTTGAGAATGGAAAGAAGTGTTGTACCATTACTAGGAAGGGTAAGCAGATTGCAATAGCTTCATATAAGCACGGCTTATTTGCACTAGATGCTATCTCTACTCCACATGTTGCCATGATTGTCTCTACCAAGGAGGCAACTTCCCTATGGCACAAGAGATATGGGCATCTTAGTTCTGGCTACTTACTTGAGCTCAGGAAGTATGAGATGGTAAAGGGTCTTCCTTCCCTTTCTGCCACATTGCCAGTGTGCTTTGACTGCTTGGCAGGAAAGCAGCATAGAGTATCATTTGAGAAGAGCTCTATAAGAGCACAAAAACCTCTGGAGTTAATTCACACCGATTTGTGCAGTCCTTTCACATCCAATAGTTGTGGAGGGAAGAGGTACTTTCAGTTATTCATAGATGACTACTCACGAAATATGTGGGTTTTCTTTCTCCAACTGAAATCTGAAGCTTTCGCATTCTTCCAGTAGTTCAAGAAATCCGTTGAGAAGGAGTCAGGAGCTTCTATTAAAACCCTCAGCTCAGATCGAGGGGGAGAGTTTACCTCTAATGAATTTTTTGCATTCCTAGATAAGCATGGAATCAAGAGACAGTTAACAACTGCCTATACTCCTCAGCAAAATGGAGTTGCTGAGAGAAGGAACCATTCTATCATGGAAATGGTTCGTTGTATGCTCACAGGAGCTACTCTTGGGCAACAATATTGGGCAGAAGTCTGTCACCACTGTAGTGTATCTGTTGAATAGGGCACCCACAAAGGCCCTAAAAGGAATGACTCCACAGGAAGCATGGAGTGGTCGAAAACCCTCCATATCTCATCTACGTATTTTTGGATGTCACGCTTTCATGCACATATCGAAAGAGAAAAGGAAGAAGCTAGATGAGAAAACACTGAGATGTATTTTTCTTGGTTATTACGAGCACTCTAAAGGATATCGGTTGATAGATCCTTTGACCAAGAAAATTCATATCAGCAGAGATGTTGTCTTTTATGAAGCTTTCACATCACAGAGCACATCTAAAGTACACCAAGATATTGTGGAATCTAAGGAAGAGAAGATTCCTTCGTCAACACAGACAGGAGGTCCTTCTACATCTTCTTCAACTCCATCGAAGAAGAATCCTAAATGGTGTACAAATACAATGATTGCCATTGAAAGCACGAGATTTCAGAAACAAAAAGGAAAAACTAAACAAAATTGCATTAAAATGAAAGAACACAAATGAATGAACACAAGATATAAAAGCAATATAAACTATAGCCCTTTTTATTGATATTCTTTTCAATTCGTGTTACAATACGTCTCCTTCCTTTTTAGGGGATAGGAGCGTTAGATATTGATCTCTACAATTTGCTTCAAAATTCCTCTTCCGCATGCCCACGTTTGGAATGGGCGGGCCAAATGTTGCCGTCGCTTGCGTTGGTAAGGTAGACTCCTCGCCGCTCCTCTAATGCTGCAACTCTGCACTCAAAGAAACAAACAAGAAAGTCAGTAGCACCTGTGTATGAAGCATAAAATATGAATCTAACGATGGTTGAAATGAATCTAAATGAAAGACTTGACAAAAACATAAACATGAAACTAAAAGAAATACCACGATTATGAAAGCACAAATCGCCAGTAAATGAACTAGCAGCACTTCGTCGCTCAAAATGCTCCTTCTCTGTATATATTTTTTTTGGGTGAGAAAACTCACCCTTTTTATAGACCCAAGGGATATTTTTGAATTAACATGCAAAAGTGTTTCTTTGCATGAATGCTTTTGTTTGTGAAGAGAAGACTTCTTCTTTATCAAGGGCTTCTTAACTGCCTCTGTGCATGTCTTTGCATGTTTTAGCAAAGCTCACTTGCACTCCCATGCAATGAAGGGATAGCTAAGTGGAAAATCTGAGTTGTCTTAAAAATCTTACTCTCCTTCCCATGCAGTGAAGGGAAAGTCAATTGGAAGATGTGTGTTGTTAAAAGAACTCACTCGCACTCCTATGTCATGCATGAAAAGCTGAGTGGTAGTTACGAGTTGTCATGCGTTGAGGTCTGACTTTTTGCTGGTCAAACCTGGTATTCGTCCCACCCAGAAGCGAGCGCTAGTAATCGTCCCTGGGTGAAATGAGTACAAATCCATACTCATCCTTGGGTAGGACGAGTACAAATTCACACTCGTCCCTAGGTGGGACGAATAAGAAATAAAGTGTCTAAAAGGTGCCAGACTGATTTTTGACTTGCAAAACTACTGTGTAAGTGGTTAGAACCACTGTTTAACCTCTGGGGGCTACCCTGGGGGCTGTGTGTGTTAATGTGATCAGTGTTTGTAGTCACATAATCGGATTGGTGCTGTTTTGGTGTCTACACTTTCACATCATAGAGCACATCTAAAGTACACCAAGATATTGTGGAATCTAAGGAAGAGAAGATTCCTTCGTCAACATAGACAGAAGGTCCTTCTACATCTTCTTCAACTCCATTGAAGAAGAATCCTAAATGGTGTACAAATACAATCAGAGATGCAAATTTATCCACTCCTCCCAATTTGAATTTGGATAGACCTCGTACACGCAGTGTGGCTCAAAAGGAGAAAGAAGCCAAAGAAACTGGTGATGTTGATGATCTTTGTCAATCTTTTGAGGAACTTTCTGTGACTCCAAGTACAGAAGTAGAGGTTATGGATATTGATGATGACAGGGCGTTCATGTCTACCATAGATGATCTTGAACCTGCATCAGTGCAAGATGCTCTTAGTGAGCCTCAGTGGAAGGCCGCTATGGATACAGAGTATGAGTCTTTGATGAAGAATAAAACTTGGAAGCTTGTTGATCTTCCGCATGGAAAGAACCCATTGGCTGCAAATGGGTATATAAAGTCAAGTACAAGGTAGATGGAACAATTGATAAGCATAAGGCCCATCTTGTTGCAAAGGGCTATGCTCAAAAGGAAGGCATTGACTATGAGGAAACTTTTGCACCTACTGCTCGGATGACCACAATTCGGGTTATGTGTGCTATGGCAGCACAATATGGGTGGAAATTTCACCAGATGGATGTCAAAAGTGCCTTTCTAAATGGTGATCTCCAAGAGGAAGTCTACATGACTCAGCCAGAAGGATTTGAAGTGGAAGGCCAAGAGCAGAAAGTTTGCAAATTGGTCAAATCCTTATATGGTCTGAAACAAGCTCCTCGAGCTTGGTATATAAAAATGGAAAATCACCTTATGCAGCATGGATTTAAGAGATGTCCGTCAGATGCAAACCTCTATTTCAAGAAATAGGGTTATGAGATAGTGTTGCTTGTACTCTATGTGGATGATCTGCTCATTACAGGGAGTTCAGAAACTATGATCTCTATTGTCAAAAGAAACTTGTGCAAATATTTTGAGATGACAGATCTCGGACTTCTCCATTACTGTCTTGGTCCGGAATTTAGCCGGAAGGAGCACTCCATCAAAGTGTCTCGAGAAAAAATATGCCAAGACATTGCTTGGAAAAATATCGCATGATCGATTGCAAGCCAATGGCAACTCCAATGGAGAATGGACTTCGATTATCGTGATATGATGACTCACCTCGGGTAGATGGTACTCTCTATCGATAGTTGATTGGGAGTCTCATATATCCGACCAATACTAGGCCGGATCTCGTATTTGCTTGTCAACTATCTTTCGAGGTTCATGCAGGAGCCTAAGACCACTCATTGGAAAGCAGCAAAACGTGTTCTTCACTATGTCTATGGTACTATGGAATATGGCCTAGAATACAAGAGGAACAACAAATTCTTCTTGCAAGGATACACGGACTCCGAATATGCCGGATCATTTGATGATCGCAAGTCAACTTCTGGATACATTTTTCATCTGGGATCCGGTCCTGTCTCTTGGCACGGCAAGAAGCAACGGTGGTTGCTATTTCTTCAACAGAGGCGAGTATCCGCACGTAATCGTGTCTTGTTACGTCGCATTCTGACAAGTATGGGCCATCCATAAAAATCTCCAATACACTTGTTTTGCGACAATCAGGGTGTTACGAACCTTGTCAAGAATCCAGTCCATCATGAAAGAACAAAGCACATTGACACACAATGTCATTTCATTCGAGATGAAGTTCCAAAGAACCGAATTCAGCTTTAGCACATTCCCACCGATGCTCAAGTTGCAGACATTTTCACTAAGGCACTTGGACATGTCAAATTTGAATTGTTTCGCAGCTCACTTTGTATTGCAAAATAATGTAAGGGGATGTTAGTATAGCTATTAGTTATTACATTACCAAAATAATGTAATAAAGGGGGATGTTAGCGTACTTAACTTATTTGTTAGTTGTTATTTATGTTTAGCAACTTGTTGCAGTTGTTGCAGCGGCATCCTGTTGAGATGCGCCCATTTCGGGCTAATCCAGGAATGCCTACATTGTATTTAATCTCCCCTTCAATAATACAATGCTAGTTTGTTGGTTTTACAATTGCTCATGTTTATGCTTTTTGCTAACTATAATATTTTTTGCCTGAGAATGTTGTGCATGAACACAGGGGGAGTTTTGCAACCGCCCTTTGGTATTATTGTCAAAGGGGGAGAATAATTACAGGTAATTGCACACAATTACATGTGTTGCCAACAATTCCAAAGGGGGAGATTGATGAACAAGGTGCAACCAAAGTATTGTCATTGTTGTCAACACAGTCAGGTTGATCAGTTGATGCAATGGACATGAGTTCATTGATGAGCAAGGTGCAGCCAAAGTGCAATGGATAGGAGTTCATTGATGAGCAATGTAGCCAAAGTATAATGGACAGGAGTTCATTGATGAGCAAGGTGCAGCCAAAGTATTGTCATTGTTGTCAACACAGATAGAGGATCGGTTGATGCAATGGACAAGAGTGTAGAGGGTAGATCGGTTGATGAAGTGAACAAGAGTTCAGAGCAGTCAGAGCATGTACAGTGAATTTCCAAGAAGAAAGAAGTGGCCCAGATTCAAAGGATCAAATAAAAATACAAGTAAGAAAACTATCACGATATCGTGACATGTTTTCTGTCACAATTTCGTTGCATATCGAAGGAGAGAGAAAATGTAGGCAAAACTGTCATGATTTCATGACATATCGGAGGAGAGAGAAAATGCTGGCAAAACTATCATGATTTTGTGACATATCGAAGGAGAGATAAAATGATGGCAAAACTATCGTGATTTCGCAACATGTTAGAAGAGAGAGAAAATGCAAGTAAAACTGTCACGATTTCATGACATGTTGGAAGCAAAGAAGGCAAGTAGAAAAACTGTTGTGATTTTGCGACATGTTGGAAGCAAAGAAGGCAAGTAGAAAAATTGTCATGATTTTGTGACAAGTTGGAAGCAAAGAAGGCCAAGTGGAAAAACTATCGCAATTTCACGACATGTTGGCAGAGAAAAAGCCAAGTGGAAAAACTGTCACGATTTTGCGACATGTTCGAAGAAGAAGCGTAGGAAAAAAAACTGTCGTGATTTCGTGTTATGTTTGGAGAGAAGGCACAGGAAAAGAAAACTGTCACGATTTCACATGTTTGGAGAGAAGGAGCAGGCAAAGAAAACTATCACGAT
Source organism: Wollemia nobilis (assembly GCA_028583015.1). Classification (NCBI taxonomy): domain Eukaryota; kingdom Viridiplantae; phylum Streptophyta; class Pinopsida; order Araucariales; family Araucariaceae; genus Wollemia; species Wollemia nobilis. The sequence goes on from JAQPPZ010016964.1 coordinate 226,365, forward strand.
TTCGTGACATGTTTGGAGAGAAGGTGCAGACAAAGAAAACTGTCACGATTTTGTGACATGTTCGGAGAGAAGGCGCAAGCAAAGAAAACTATCATGATTTCACAACATGTTCGGGGAGAAGGAGCTCGCAAAGAAAAGTGTCACGATTTCGTGACAATTTGCAAGAGAGACAGTATGAACAAAAATGTGTCACGATTTTGTGACAAGTTCGAGAGAAAGAGCTCGCAAAGAAAAGTGTCACGATTTTGTGACAATTTGCAAGAAGGATGGTAAGGACGAAAAAGTGTCATGATTTCGTGACAGGTTCGAAGAGAAAGCGCCAAGGAGTGAAAGTGTCACGATTTTGTGACATGTTATATTTTCACGGGGTCAAGGCAAGAAAAGAGACAAGGCAGCGAGAGTGTCGCGATTTCGTGACATGTTCAGTTTTCATGGGCGAAAGACAGAAAAGGCACAAGGCAGCAAAAATGTCATTATTTTGCGACATGTTTCATTTTCACGGATGAAAGGCAGAGAAATGCATAAGGCAAGAAAAGTGTCATGATTTTGCGACATGTCATGTTTTCGCTAGTGCTTGCAGAGTAGAGTGTACGGAAGCAAAAGATGTCACGATTTCACGACATGTCATGTTTTTGCTGGTGTTTGTAGAGAAGAGTGTATGAAAGCGAAAGATGTCACGATTTTGTGACATGTCATGTTTTCGCTAGTGCAAGCAGAGAAGAGTGCAAGGAAGCGAAAGTGTCATGATTTCGCGACATGTTTCATTTTCATGGGTGCAAGCCAAGAAGTGGACAAGGAGGCAGAAAATGTCACGATATCATGACATGTCATGTTTTCATGGGTAAAATGCGAGAAGAGCACAAAGAGACAGAAGTGTCACGATTTCACGATAGGTCGCAACAACACGATTATAGATAGTTAACTGAAGCAGAATGATAGTCAAAGGGGTAGTTGTAGAGGAAAAGCATGCAGCCAAAATAAGAAGAGTTAATTGGAGTCACTGCGATAGTTACAGGTGCAGCAGTTACAGATAGAAATCATGCAAGCTATTTTAAGAACTGTCGAAGAAGGAGAAATCGAACAGTCGCATAAATAGAATCAAAAAATGCATGCATGCACATAAAATAATACGAACAGTCATGACAAAGAAGACGAACAATCATGGTAGAGGTATATGTTGCATGTAACGTGTTTAATGAAATGCCCATTCTATATATACAAAAGGAGTTACATAAAGAAGGAGTTACAGTTGACAAGTGGCAAAAGAGAATATTAAAGAAACAGTTACAATTGACAAGTGGCATATGAGGAATGAAAGAAGGCATTGTAACTAGAGCTACAAAGCAAAAGGTTTGTTAAAAAAGGAGGTCTGCATGAAGAATAATGTTGCTGCTGAATGTGTGAAAGTGCTGCTGAAAGAGGGTTAGAAGAGTGTTGTAAGAGAGCTCTATGTGGGAAGAGAGAGCAGCGTGTTGCAGAATAGAGGGAAAGTGCTACGAAAAAGAGTATACAGAGAGCATTTCTATTAGGGGAAAAGTGATGCCGAATAGTGAGATAGTGCTGCAGGCTGTAAGAGAGTTGTAAGTGAGAAGAGAGAGCCGAACATAGGGGCTGAAAGAAAGCAGCAAGAGTGAGCCATAAAATAGGAGAGCAAGTGTGTTGTAAGCATAACAATAAGAGTTGAGAATATAACATATTGCGTCTCTTTCTCCTTATGCTTCTATGAGATTGATTTGAGTGAGCAATAGACCAGTGAGGGTCTTGTAAAAGAAAAGACATTTTTATGTCAAAATAGATTCAAAATAGAAATTCAAGTTGGTGCTTGGAATCAGGGGTTGGTGCTCCTTCCAGTGGGTGCTTGGTAAACTGATTGTGAAGTTGGTGCTTTGCAAAGGCTGGATTTGGATGGGTGTCCAAGCAGTCTATTTTGAGGAGTAGCCAAAACTGGTGAACCTCATTAAATATTGTGTTATGTGTTGCTATCTTGTTACACTTGCTGCATCTAGTTTTAAGCATTCATTAGTTTTGAATTAAGAGATAAAGATTTAAATTTTTAAATAGCTACACTGATTCACCCCCCCTCTTAGTGCCATTGTAAGACTAACACTCCTACTATAAATTAGCAATAATTTTATAATTTTCTTTTATAGAGGCTTCATGTTGTTCAATCCAACCCATTTGTGTCTTAATGATACTTCTAGTAGCACGCAACTATTCTTGTACATCTTATTTCTATTCCTCTGCTATAGGCTCTTCTTCAAAATCAAAATAATAAACAAGTGAGATATTCATTGTAGGCATTGTTGTATATATGTTCGTAATTGTTGTGCCTACCTCTACATCCTCTATACCTATATATGTTTTTTTGTACTTATCTCTACAATATCATCTACAAGCTTTTCTTCTTGCAACATAAATTCAGCAAATATATCAATATATTTTTCTTGCTCTGCACTTAGTGATACTACCTCTTCATCCTCTACCTCCTCCATTACTTTCTATTTTTGAAGTCTAGAGGATATTCGCAACCCAACAGTATATTTTTTGTGTTTGACATTTTTAGGGGACTTTGGAACAAATTTTGATAATTCTAGAGTACAGTCTACTCCAGGTGCTTCCTTCTCCATCTTCTCTTTCCTGCTTGAAATCCTAAGCTGCTCAATGGGTTGTGTTGTAAAAACAGTTACATTTTCAAAAAATGTAACCTTCCTTATTTTCCTTACAGGACCATATTTATATTTTTTCTCTCTTTGCTTCCTAGTCCTAGAAGATTGAGTTCCCTATGGTGAAGAGGGAATTTCCTTTTCAAAGGATTTAGTTTCAATTTTAGGGATTTTAGGGCTTTCATCTTCTGTTTCTTCTTTATATTTAGGGATTTCAACCTCTAACTCATTCCATACAAAGAAAAACCTATAAAAACTTCTAGGGTTTCCCCTAAAATGATGTTTACAAATTATCTTAATGAGCTCATGGTGTTTCGAAGTCCCTTTCCCTGCTTGGTATCGTTTGGCCATAGTTTGTAACTCCTGGTATATATACAGAGGAATATTTATTCTAAATTTTGGGTTTGAACCACCATGTCTTAAATGGTTTAAAATTCTAATATGATGTCCAAACAGAACAAAAAATTACCCATCACAAGTCAGAAATATGATTACCCAAACTGCTACATTCTCGCAAGGATGTTATAAACTAGTTCTTTTTACCCCTTTGCAGACATTATTGTTCATTAAAAACTCAATTAGTTTATCCCCTTATTCCTTAAATTGGTTAACTATTTCAGTTAGGGCATTTTTACCAGCTTTTAAAATTTGTAACCCTTGTAGAGGTAATTCAGTAATGTGGCTTAGGATTTTCGGTGTTACCTGGATTGTCATGCCACCGATGTGAGCTTGGTTGTCCCTGAAAGTGCACACAAATTTTGTCACCAATACTTTAGAGTGTCCATAGAATTTACGTAGAAATGACATCAATCCTCCTTCTGTGAAGATACGTAGCGACCTAGGATCTCCATGTAGACAATCTAAATTTTTTGGATCAATTTTATTCTTATTTCCCCCCATTTTTAATTTTTTTTGCTCTGTTTTCTCTCAACCTTCTAAAGTATATCATTTTTGGATTTGGATCGAACAATCTACGTCTACAAGGGCTATAATATTTTTGGCTACAAAATTTAATTTTTCTCAGCATAGGAACCGGCTTCAGAATGTGTCGAAGTGTTTGAAAAATTAAATTCCCTTTTACTCATCACATGGTAGACTCCTATTCCCTATAGGAATGTTATTTATATTTTTTTGGCTGCTTGTAATTAAATGGTTACGACTTGCTGAGGTGGTAGTTAATCATTGGATACAATGTGCAGAGTTTCCTTCTACCAAAGTGCCTTGTTGTGTGTGCCAATTATTTCGCATATCACAAAGCACACAATGATTCCCCATGATCTCTTTCCCATTCGTAGCTTGTAATGTGTGCCCTAATTTGTTATTTCCAACTCCAAATGATGAAATTAACAACGCTCTTATGCCACATGACCTTTTGTCCTTTGCCCCTTCTCATTTTGGAGTTTATTTTTCATTCTGAATTGTGACATTATTTTATTTCAAAGGTCAAAAATCATTCCTTATTTTGGAGCACAAACCCTCTTCATTCTGATGTTGTTTTTATTCATAAGAAATAGTTTTTTTTCGAAGCTTCCATCATTACGAAGCTAAGTAGTATTTTATTTCGAAGAATCACATTATTCCAAAGTTATTTCTGGCACAAGCTACAATTTTCCAGCTTTATTTATTTCCTTCATCCTCTTAAAACAACCTAAAATATTTTATCTCCCATTAACCAGATGGATATCTTTTGGATCAAATTTTATGAATGCTTTATGTAATAATTAGTGAATTTACACACTATATACTAACTATGTACAATGTCTAAAATGTAAAGGGCACATACCTGATTTAACCACTTATCTACATTTGTACAGGTGGTGGTTTTTGTTGACTACCAACTAGCTCTTCTACTAAATAAGACGTGTAGTTCTGAGAACAGAGAAAACAATGATTATGAGAAAAAATGGGACAATGACAGTGAAACTAACAAGGCAAACATGTCGAAAAACCGGTTTTCATGCAATTCAATTCAAAAGTGCCTCCTAGGAGGTTTTCACTTTCTGAAATTTTCATTTTTTCATTCATTTTTCTTTTTTTTTCATTTTTTTTTTACTTTTTTTTGTTTTTTTCATCATTTTTTTTGTTATGCTGAATTTATTGTGGAAGAAGTGATTTCTTCCAACATGTGTACATCCAATTGCTTCACTTGATTTATAAACTCATCCTTAGTTAGTGGTTTATGATATGTTCAAAGACGATACCCATTAACCAATAACTTTCTGTGTGAATCATCAATGGTGAAAGGCGAACAACTCCATTTTCAAACACTTATTTGATCTGATATGGTCTAAGTCACCTAGTCTACAACTTCCCAAGAAATTCTTCATAACGAGATTCAAACAACAAATCCCAATCACCTCATTGAAATTTTTGTTGCTGAATGTGACTGTCATGCCACAACTTTCACTGTTCTTGAATTATTTGAATTTGGTGCAATGCATCCATTCGTAGTTCATCCAATGTATTGAGTTGCAAAATTTGATCTTCTTGTGCCCGTGATAAATAAATACCAACTTCCAAAGTAGTTCAAAGTATCAATATTTCAAATTCAATAGGCAAAAGAGGCTTTTTACCATAAACCAATTCATAAGGTGTAAATCTAGTGGTAGATTTCTAGTTAGTGTTGTAAGCCCAAACTGCTTCAAGTAGTTTATTCATCCAATTCTTCCTATGGGAAGCTACTATTTTGGTTAATATTCTTTCTAATTCTCGATCTGTTACCTCAACATGACCATTTTATTGAGGGTAATAAAGTGAGGAATTCATGTGCTTGACTTCATATAGTTTAGTAAAGGCTTCAAAAACCTTTGATGTGAATTGAGGTCCTTGATCTGTAGTGATAGAATGTGGAGCTCCAAAACATAGAAAAATCTAGGAATACAAAAAATCAGCAACTTTTTCTTCTCGTGCATGCTTAAAAGCTCACACTTCTACCTATTTAGTCACATAATCAGTACATACCAAAATGTGCACCTTCCCTTAAGAGGGTGGGTTAATAGGTCCTACAAAGTCTAGCCCCCACCTCTCAAATGGATCTATACCTACTTGAGATTGTAATGACATTTCACTGGTATAGGTAGGCTTTCCCATTCTTTGGTATGCATCATAATGTCTGACATATCTCTTTACATCCTTATGCAGGGATGGCCAGCAGTAGTCAGCACCCAAGATCTTTTGAATTGTACTTTTTACTTAATAATGCCCTCTTGATGGTTCATCATGGCATGCATGCAAGATATCATATACCTCATCTTTGCGGATACACCTACGCAAAACATGGTCAAGACTGCATTTAAAAAGTAAATCTCCTATCCATTTGAAAGAAGAGCTTTGTTTGATTAACTGTTTCTTTTGTTTAGGAGTGAAGTGAAGAGGAATTCTTCCTGTATCTAAGTAATTAGCTATATCTACAAACCATGGAGATTGTACAAAAATAGCAAATAATTTTTAATCAGGAAAGGCATCTTCAACCACTTCCCTTGTGTCTGTGTTTGGCAATCTTGACAAAATCTGCTACTACATTAGCCTTCCCTGGTCTATTAACTATGGTGATAAAAAATTCCTACAACAGTATTAACCAGCGAATAATTCTTGTTCTAACCAAAGGTTTATTCATCAAGTATTTAATAGCAGCATGATTTGTATGGATGAACACCTGATATCCTATGATATAGTGTCAAAAATTATTGATAGCATATACCACAGCTAAGAATTCCTTCTTAGTAGTAGTGTAGTTCTTTTCAGCTCATGTCAAGTTTTTACTAATGTAGTAAATGGCATAATGTTCTCCATTTTAAATTTGATCTAGTGTTGCTCCAATAGCAAGTATTGGAAGCATAAATCTTAATATGGAATGGCAGTTCCCAATTAGGTCCTCTCAACACAGGGGGAGTTGTTAATTTTTCTTTTAATGCTTCAAAAGACTTTTGACATTCAATAGACCAAGTAAATTTAGAATCCTTAGTCATTAATGCAAACATTGGATTAGCTATGGTACTGAAATTGGCAATAAATCTGTGATAGAAACCAATATGTTCCAAAAAACTCTTTACATATGTTTGATTTTTTGGAGGAGGAAGGTTTTTGATGACTTCCACCTCCTTGGGATCAACCTTGATCCCATGAGAGGATACATGATGACCAAGGAAAATACCCTCCTCCATAATTAGAAAATATTTGTTAGGATTTAAAGACAAATGGTATGTTTCACAATGTGTTAAAACTTTTTCAAGTTGTTCTAAGTTATAATCAAAATTTTCCCCACATACTGTGAAATCATCCATGTAAATTTCTACACTTTCATTTGTTAAATCAGAGAATATGGCAAAAATAGCTCTTTGAAAGGTTTTTGGAGCATTACATAAACCAAAAGGCAAGAACCTATAAGAAAATGTTCCCCAAGGGCATGTGAAAGTAGTTTTCTCTTGGTATTCAGGTGCAACTTGTATCTGATTATATCCATTGAATCCATCAAGAAAATAGAAGAATTTATTTCCAGTAAGGGTGTCTAACACTTGGTCTATGAAAGGTAATGAGAAATGGTCCTTATGTGTGACCTTGTTCAACTCTCTATAGTCTACACACACTCTCATTTTCCAATTTTTATTTGGAACAATAACTAATGGAGAAACCTATCGAATCTCTAAAATTGGATAAATGAACCCTACATCTAAAAGTTTTTCAATTTCTTCCTTGAAAATATCTTTCAGGGCAGGATTCAAACATCTTTGAGGTTTTCTCATAGGTTTAACACCTTCAGTGTATATCCTATGTGTACACACATCAAGGTGAATTTCAGTCATATCCTTGTAGCTCCAAGAAAAAGCTTGAACATGCTTTTGTAGGATAGTAAATAACTTTGCTTCATGTTCATCAGTCAACCAACTATTAATATTTAGAATTTTACCTTGCTGTACTTCTATTTGTTTAATTCTTGGATGAATGGATTTGACTGCTCGATACTTGTTGATCAAAGAATTTAATGGACAATTATGTGGTTGCAAAGTATGAAATACTCTAGATTCTATTTCAAAAGTAATACTTGATGGACTCATTCCTTGCATAGGATATGTAAAAAAGGTAAGAAGATGATGGTGTCATCCATGTGGTAGTATGAAAGAGCTTTCTTGTATTGGAATGGATGACAGGTGTTCTAAAGTATGCTCTTCATCCTTCCAAAGCAAGTGATGAACAATGATTTGATCATCTTTAAGTCCATATTCTTGTAATGTCTCAACTAAGACAATTTTATCCTCAAATATTTCTCTTTCTTATGAGTTAATTTCCTCAATGTGTTCCTTTACTATTATTGTGTCCAGAGTGGAAACAGTTTCTTCCTATTCTTCATCAGATTCAAGAAACCATATTTGTCTAGAAAATTTGGTTGAAGGTTTGGCAGGTGGATAAAGGGAAATATTTTTGAGATCAATGCCATTTGAAATGGTCATTTCCCTAGATCTATAGTCTATAAAATCAACTACAGTGGCAAGCCAAGGTCATACTAGAATGATGGGATAGCCATTAGCTGAGTTTCTAGTTTGCAATACCAAAAAATCTACAAGATATTCCCAAGAAGAAACTTCTATGAAAATATCCTCTAATATCCATTTTGGTTTTACAACTGACGTATCAGCCATTTCTAAAACTGTAGTTGTAGGACTGATATTATTGAGCTATAGTTTTTGCACTATGTCTTTAGTCATTACATTAATTGCAGCTCCAAGATCAATCATAAAATTTGGAATCTGTATTAACCCAATATTTATTATGACAACTGGACTCCCTGGATCACTATATTTTGGAGGAATAAGTTTTCTAGATAGCAGGTCAACTAATTTCCCTTCTACTTTCATAGTTATAGAAAAGACCTTCGGCTTTCTACCAAGTTTCTTGATACATAACTCCTGAATAATTTTCTTGATTAATGGCACATCCTTTATTGCTTGCAATAAAGAAATGGATATAGTAATTTTTCTAAGTTCTGTACTAACTTTTATTTAGGGATAGTTACAATATTATCAAACCTTTCAGGATATGGTGCCATTCCTGCAGGGGGTACATATTTCACTTGCACATTTTTTGATTTTTCTTTCTCATTTTCCAAAGTTATTGGAAACTATTCAAGGCTAGAAGAATATTGTTTGCTATTAATTTATTCAATGGTATTTGCTATTAATTTATTCAATGGTAGGTGGAATAGGATTAGGTAATACCTTTCCTGAGCGTAATTGGATATTACTACAGTCAAGGACATGAATTGTAGCAGTTTATTCAAACTCAACTCCATAGATAGGAGCTGCCTGTCTGGTATTATTTGGGTTAGCCATAGGTTGAGATGGAAGTGGAGGTTGTTTTATTGGTTGTGCTTGTTGTGGTTGCATTCTTCCCTAAAATTTTTGATTAGGAGCAGATATCAGGTTTTGAGCTTGTCCTTGATACCTTTTCTACCCTTGATATGATGGGTATTGTTGCCCTCATATTTGCCCATATTGTTGATTTTGTGTCCAAGGTAGATTAACTGGTGGATTTATCCATCCATAGTGTGACCAATCTTAAGGAGTTGACCATGATTTATTCCAAGGTTGTGAGGGTGGTTATGCATACCCCCATGGCAAATTCCAAGGATTTTATCCCTATCCTATAGGAAAATGAGGGGTATTTTAATAATGCAAAAATTGCCTCCTTGCCTTTGTCCAATAACATTAAGTTCTTCAATATGGGTTTCCAAAACTTTTTTGAGTTGAGGAAATAGATGGCATTTATCAATGATATGTATCCTTGAAAAAATACCATAAATAGTTGAGATAGAAGTTCTGTTTAAGAGACAATCTTGTAAAGCATGCTTGTTTCTGCATCTTGGGCAACCGATAGCCAAGGGCAGTGTAGAGTCAAATTTTACCTTTCTCTCCCTTAATGCAAAATTCAACTGGATAAGAATATCAGTTTTCATGTTAGCCATTTCTTCCATTAAGTCTTTGATATCATTATTATTAGAATTCTGCTTGTTTCTTCTTTGCCTAGTGCAAGAATAATTTTTACATAACTCTACAATATCATTAATCTCAAGCTGGTTCACATCTCCTTTTTCCATTAAATCTGATACTTCTCTAGAATCATCCTAAAAATATCTCAAAAATAAAGTCTTGAATAGGTCGGATTCTACAGGACCACATCTCTTTTGGATAAAGTTAAATCTATCAAGATAGTTCTCCAAATTAGCATCCTCCTCTTGTTTAATCCAAAAAAAATCATCCTTTCTATTCTGCACTCTACAATACTCCTGATATTTATCTGAGAATACAATTTCCATTTATTCCCAAGTGTGGATTGAATCAGGTTCAAGACTCATAAACCAACATAAAGTTGCATCTTAAAGTGTAGATGGAAAAAATTTCAATTTTTGATTGTCATTTACATAGTCACAAGTTTGATACAAAACCTTAAATTCAAAAAATAATTGGTCAAGATCCTCAAAGACAATTCCCATAAATGTTGGTAATATAGAAGGTGATATTTTTTTCATAGGAGCATTCTGAGTAGGATTCAACTGAATAGGATATTTAAAAGTCTTGGTAGGGTTTTCACCTTGAATTATAACATCCCTATCTCATTCATCTACCATAGTATCTCCCTCACTTTTGACTTCTATAATTTGTTTAGATGGACTAGGTCTAGAGGGATGTCTGGAAGTAAGTGCTTCTAAGAGTTCTTACAAAGGTCCCAAAATTTTTTCTGATGAAGAAGATGATTCTCGTTTAAGTCTTTCAGGTATTTCATATATAGTCAAGTCTTCACCTGATCATGAAGAATGCCTTTCATGAAAAGAATCAGTTCTGATAAACCTCCCTCTTTCGTCTCTTGGCCTATGCATTCATGCTTATTTGCTAAATAAACTAAAGTACAAGTTTCCAAGAACTGTTACTTGTATCAAGACAACAATTCTTGGCCTGCTTTACTTCTCCTAACAACACCTTGGTTCCCCAAAAACGGTGCCAAAAATGATAAGTATCGTCAATCACATCATTTAATCATTCAGTCCAGGGCGGTGTCTAATGGCTATATAAGATAGCATAGGTAAGTAGCTTGAAGTTCAGTTTACTTAGGAAATGGATTTATTTATAAAACCGATCAGTTTTAGGGGTTTTTGATGTCACTTCTAATACTATGAATTGAATTGAACTCCTAATTACATTTGTTGAAACAAAATTGCAAAAATAGAAAGATTGTAGAAGATTGAAAGTAATTACTCTTGTAGAATCAGAAGTAACAAAAATGAAACCTGTTTATGCTTTGCAAAATAGAAATAACAATTTTATAGAAAGTAAATATTTTAACAAAATAAAAAAGGCTAGAATAAAATATTGCAGAAATGAAACAGCTGGAAATCAATTAACACAAATGGAAATGCCAATAACTGGAAACAATTGTTAAAAATAGAAGGATATCAAAAAGTGTTTTAAGATTTAAAAGCATATACTAGTTGATCAACTACCATGCACATACATCTATAGAACTAATACTACATGCATCTATAAACACAACAAAATTTGCACATGAAATAGAAATTGTCAGGTTTCTGCTAACCTATTGCAGTAAGAAATGAACATAAAAACCTGTCAAAATTTGATCCTTCTCCTAGGCCTAGAAGTGACCCTTGATCCCTGATACAGAAGAAGACAAGAAGACTTATCTAAAATACCTAATGCTCACAAATTCACTCAAGATACTAATTAAATGGAGAAACTACATCTTTTATTGATTATGACATGACATCACAACAATGCAGGAGAAATCTTGCAAAATTACTACTTTGTTACAACTGAAAAAACTATGAAAATGTCTATCTATTTTGATATTCCTCTATCCCTATTTCCCCATGCTCAACCAATATGGTATCTTGGTTATTTATACTATTCTATTACATATGCTGATTCATTCTATTGTTGTGTTTCAGGGATTCAACAACTGTTCTATCGTTGTCTTTCTAAAATGCAGGAAACTGTTCTGCTACAACATATCCATTTTCCTTGTTGGAGATCATCCATTGGGATAAATGTGTTGTAAAAGGTTATAAAACCATTCATACTTCTGTATCCATCCTCATTTCACCATTTTCCACCTTTTTGATTGATTTGTTGATAGTTTTGACCAAAACTGGTCCTGCTTCGCTCATTTCGGAGCTGCTCCAAAATATTAGGTAGTGTAACAGTTTTGACACTTATCCATGCATCAATTGCTTAGGAATATGGGTTTGACTAGCTAGGTAGTCTTCTTAAGTCTCCAGAAGACTAATTCCATAAGTTTTATGTGCTAGCATTGACAAATTCTAAGCCATGCTATTTATGCACAACTAGCTAGAATTTGTATGGTCAAATTCTATTTTCTACACAGTCATACCAGTTTGAATAGGTTTTGGCATATTTTTGAAATTTGAACAAGTTATAAGGCAAGGAAAACAAACAACATGATCCCAAAATGGAATACATATCAGCATACATTATTACATATTCAAATAAATGTTTATTTGCTAGGTAAATCAACTAAAATAGTGCAAAAAATGCAAAAAATGATCAAAACAGAGTACTATGCTCTTAAACATTTAAACATGTAAATAGTAATACATAATTCATTCCATCATCAAAATTATCATAAAAACATAGCATAAGGTCTATCAAATAGTTTATGAAATATCCAAAAATGGTCTATGAATGAGGCAATTTCTGGCCTCATCATGATCATAACTTTGTATAAATAAAAAATATTTGGACCATCCATGCATGTTTCTAAAGCCTAAATATAGGAAGTATACATTTGGAATAAATTTTTACATTTTATGGTTAGAATCATAGTTGAGAAAATCAAAATCGGATCATAATTGGCTTGGAACAAAATTGGATCAAATAAAAAATTGACAAAAAAATGGTAAACAAATTGGCAAAAAAATCAAAGAAAACTTAATTTTTTAATTATGTTTTTCATGCATATCACAATGAATTAACACTCTGCAAATAAAATATTAAAAGTGTAAGTGATACAAACTTAAACTACACATTAAAATGGCAAGTGCTATAAGCTTAAAGCCAAAGTATTAAAGTTTTAAACTAATACACACAAAAGTAAGAAAACACATATTGTATTGCTTATAATATATAATAGTACAAAATTACAAATTATAAAATGTGTCATGAGTCATGATAAATATTAATTACATTGCCTCAATCAATGTCTTATAATGCCTTTTCCCTTTGACCTAGCATAAGCTCTAGTCTCTCTTTATTGCTTTGGTTGTACGTGTGCCTCTTCTTGTGCCTTTGTTGACATCTCCTCCATTAGGTTTTCTAAGTTTTCAAATTCATCCATGCTAAAGATAATATCATGTTGTTGCTCCTCCTATGCATTTGTGATCCAATAATTAGATAGATCGATCTTATCTACATCAAATGCCTTGATACTTGTTCCTATAATTTTCTTATGGTGGAGGTGAAGGTTGTATTGAATAAACACAAGATAATTCAAATTTTCTTGTGTAAGCCTATTGCACTTCTTGGAGTGTATGTGCTTAAACATACTCTAGCACTCACAACTTAAAGTGCTACATGGTTGAGACAAAAATTTAATGATGAAGCACTGTAGATGGGGTGTATATGCACCAAAGTCCTCCCACAATAAATCTAAAAACAACCAAGAAGAAGGAAATTTATTAATTCACATGTAAAATCTCAAATTAAGATTATTTTTTAAAATAAAATCAAAATATAAAAGAAACTATAATTCAATGAGGGTTACCTGGCCTCATAGTTGACCTTGATCGAATGCACATTGGGATGGAAAAAGGATGCCCTTACATTTCTTATAAGAATGCATCTCAGTCTATATCTTAGCACTTATTTCTTCATCATGGTACATGTGGTCAACACATAATCGAAGGCCCTCCATCACCTCATAGTCAACATAGAATGTGTTGGAGTAAAAAAAATTAGGGTTGAGGTAGTACCCTATTGCATGAATATGACTATGGAGCTTAGATATCCATCATCTATCAATAATATCCAAAATGGGACCATATTTGGATTAGAAATGTCTATAAATTGAGGCACTTGCCTCTTTTACCCTATCCATAGCCTTATATATATGCCATTGGTGATTCTTCTCCATCAACAAGTTGAAGAACCTTCACCAGAGACTCTATCACCTAAAAAAAGAAAAAATAATTTCATTAAAATTTATAGAAACATTTTAAAATACAAGATTTGCAAAAATAAAATATTTTAAATTTAAAAAAATAAATAATAAAATAAATTAAAAACTTAATCTTGTACCTTATGACCTCATCCATGTCTTTCTAGAAGGAATCCTCAAACACATATTCATATATCTTCCCCCCCTCACTAGAGAATCAATATCTAATAGCTTACTCAAAATTCCACTCATTACTCACAAACATTTTCTTTAGTGACCCTATTGCATTATAGATTCTTTGCAATGTTACGAAGTTTGTTATGAAGTGTGTAACTTCAGGTGACACTAGGTCCCTTCAATCAGTAAAATGCCCTAGATTTTTGTACAACCTCGAACACCCAAGGTAATTTCCCAATGTCTTTAAGGATAAAATTGAGACAATGGGTTGCACATGGGGACCAAAAATGGTGGGAAATCTCTCCAACAGCTTGCCAACTGCTACGTATGTTGATGTGTTGTCCATGATTACCTGAATAAAATTCTCCACCTCAACCTCGATCACAACCTTCCCCAACAACCTTATGAGCATTTTTGCACTCTTAACTTGCATTGATGAATCCATTGATTTAAGGAATGCTACTCCTCCTAGAGAAGAAACCAAAAAATAATTAAGGTTCTTTGCCTACCATCAGTCCACCCATAAGACATGATAGTATAACTGTTAATGCTCCACACCCTGCACTACTCCTCAAGAATAACCTCAATGTCATCAATACATTCATGAAGGAGATGATCCCTAATGTCATCATAAGTTTGTGGCCTAAATCTTGGACCACAACCTACGATGACATCCATTATGCCTTGCTAGTATGGAGACCTTCCCACGTTAAATGAAAGGTAAAAAAAATAGCAAAAATTTCCAATGGCCTTCCTGGCTACCTGTTGAGTGGTATTTTCACCCAATTGTGAAAGTACACTCTCCTTTAGGATTTGGGTTCCAAATCCCCTCTTGCAAAGAAGTTAAACAAACAACTTCTCCAAGATATCCGCTATATTAGCATTTGCATATATGTATTAGTAATCTCAAATAAAGATATTCAATTTAAATGCTTGGAACACCTTAGTGATTGCAAGTAACTGTAAACAAGGGGCAATGTTGGTTTATTTTACCATGAAACTTTAGTGATTGTTCATTGAACCAAAATAAATCAAATGTGAGTTGGCCCTCATATGACCACGATGTAGTGCCTTAATTCCTTTTATCTTGAGAGTTTTAAGGTAGATTTTACCTTCTTTATTAAGTCCAAATATGGCTTCTTATCATGAAGATGAAGATAGCTTTTAATGTGATCGATAAACTATCCCTCTTTGGTGAAATAGGTTTTCACAAAGAGGCAATAATTTATGGCCTTAAATTAAGGGCTTTAAATGTCACTTCAACTTATCCCTCTTAAATGAAATCAAATTTTCATCAAGATGAACAATTAAGTGCTTTGAAGAAAATACCTTCAATGTAATACTCAAATTACCCCTCTTTCGTAAAATTAGAATTTTTATGAAGAGGGCAATTTTAGGCTCAAAATATGGAAATTTGTGAAGTGCCATAAAACATAACTCCTTCAATGAAATTAGAATTTTCATGAAGGGAATGTCATCATAGGCTCATGAATGAAGCATGAAACTGAAAAAATGAAATTCGGCCCAAAAATGGAAATTTTCTATTTTCGGATTTTTTGAAATCTGTAATAAAATAGCAACTTCGATGAATTTTTAAAAATACTAAACAACTCCAAAAATGAAATTTCAAAGAGCGTATTGGAAGTATGAAGTATAACGTATGCAATGGTGAAATTGTTTTTGGATTTTGAAAATTTTTAAATGTTAATTTTAATGCCTAAAAATTAAAAATAAAATTAAAATTTCTAGAAAAATAAAATGCAGAAAAATGAAAATGAAATGCAGAAAATGAAACACATGATACATTCAGTTTGATGCTATCCTATTCCGAAAAAACCGAAGATGTGAGGTTTTCATGCATGCAACCTAACCTATTGGACTTGCAAAACAAGCACAATCCGAATAAGCTAAGTGTTGGCTTCAGGGTTTTAAATGAGATTTTCAGATTTAAACATTCGCATTAAGTAACCAAGAAACTTGCATAAACTCCATTTACAAGCCTGAAATCTGAAAAGGGGAAAAAAAATAAACATTTAATCTTGCATGCAGAAAATGACTCCTCCTTTCTTGCCCATAAGATGCAACTTTCTGAAAAAACTATCTGCATTAAAATATGTCCTTGTACATGGCAGAAATCTAGTTCTCCAAAACCAGAAAAAGTGGAAGAAAAACAATCAAAAGCAGGTCCAAAATGGCCTCTTCCCTCAGCTATGCAACTATGTTTTTAGAAGTTTTCCAACCCATTTTCAGTCTTTGTTCGAATCCTTCTTCACCACAAGTTTTCACCATTTGTTCGAATCCATTGCCCATTGTGTACATTATCCAGCAACCTGTACCTACTACATTTCTGACATCAGCATTTATGAAACTAATGACCTTGTTGTAAACTACCTGTTGAACAGTCAACATATCACTCGCCACATCGCATTACCATATTCTCTGACTACCGTCGACGTTGAGAATACCCCTACACTAACATTCTTGTGGATATGCATATAAAAATTACTATACCCAAATTTGTCGTTGTTTTGTTATGCCATATATTCATTTAAAATACGTCGAGTTTGTCACCTTGTTCGATAGCCCACTATAGTCGTATGTCAAGGTCTGTTACTCTTGAAACCTATGGCCTATCCTCCCCACTGTGTCGGTGCGTAGCCAACTCCTTGTCTATGTCGTCGTTAGATTGCAAGCATCTCCTTCTCCATACTACATACCTTGACCACAACCATGTTGTCACATCTAAATCTAGCGCTACTTTACTTATGAATGTATGCTACATATCTTCTTTGCTCTCTGCCAGCCATATACTGCATCGCTACCCGTGTGCACATCTAACATAGCACTGCATCCCCAAATTCTGATGTGTCGCTGTCCGGCACTACAAAACTGAGCGCCAGATTTGCTATGAAATAGAACATCCTCTATTCGCTTTGGTAAATGCAAATTTTTTTTGGATATAGGCTCGGTTATGGTTTCACCTCATTTGTGTCATGTCTATGGTATTCACCTTCATGGTATAATGTCCAACATTAATTGTCTATTCGTTTAGGGTAGTCATTGCCTTGCCATGTTCAACTTGTGGGGTCCACGTATGTTGTCTGAGCTGCTACCGTGTTCTAATGTCGATGATGCCACGTTCGTTGGTGTTGGTCACATTCCTAAATCATAAAATCACGGCCCACGTTGGATACCACATACCCCGTTGCCACATCGTTTCCCCAATGGCTTCGTTGTTGACATGCTCACCCTGGGTAACATTTGCATCACTAGTCAATGCAGCACATCTCTCATACTTCATCGTATGGGAGTCTCACCATGTAAAACTCTACTCTGCGCATCCTCATGGCTACATGACTCATTTGTCTACAATACTCGATGCCACATTGTGTTTCATCAACATTCAATGCTCTGAATACATTATGTCTGCCCATACATCTCGCCAGGTCGTTGGTCAGTGCTATCTTTGGTGACCTCCATAGAATATACACCTCTACTCCTGGTCACGGCATTGTATGGACATTTCTGCTTAGCACTGT
The DNA here is from genome assembly GCA_028583015.1 of Wollemia nobilis. Lineage (NCBI taxonomy): Eukaryota > Viridiplantae > Streptophyta > Pinopsida > Araucariales > Araucariaceae > Wollemia > Wollemia nobilis. The sequence continues at coordinate 243,922 of JAQPPZ010016964.1, forward strand.
ATTCCACACTCGGTCCTTCGTTAGCTGGTGAATGTCTTGCATATGACCAAATATTAGAATTTCAAATCCAATTTAAGGCAACAATAATATAGCCCATGAGCTTGTTTTAATCACGTTTTTTTTTTTTTTTTTTAATATATATTGTTATCTTTTTGTTATATATATATATATAAAAATAATTTTGATATTATTTTTTTTATTTTTATTTTTAAGTAATACTTCTTATACACATCCACCATGGAGATTGAACCCATGTCACATTACCGATATGTTTGTTTTACTTTGTATGGATGTATATTAAAGAGGTATTAAGGTGGAATGAAGCTTTAACATAAAACTTGCTTTATATATAGCACACAAGCTCATTATACATGAATGAAAAAAACAAGAAATTTAACCATCACAATGTTAACAACAAAATATTAGCAATAACATTGCTAACACAACATTGACGATAAAAATCGTCGACAACAAAATGACATTAAAAATCATCAACAACAATTTGATGATAAAAAATCATCGACAAGAATTTGACAATAAACAATCATTGACAAGAAAAAGTCGTCAACAATAAAATATCGTCGACAAGAAAAAGTCGTCGATAATAAAATATCGTTGACAAGAAAATATTATTGACAAAAACTAATGATAAATGCAAATTCAAAACAAGTCGAGCATTAGACACTTGAAACCAACATGCAAACACCCAAATACCAAAAATAAAAAGGTGGGTCCCCAATTTTGGGGTACGTTGTGGAGCAGCCACAACAAATGGTGACTTTGCTGGGAAATGCTCCTGAGCATTTCGATGAGAACCCAACCTGAAAACCTACAAAACTCAAACACAAGTGTTAGAAAATATCCAAAAAATGAAACTAGACGAGAAATACATGAAGCATTAGAATTATTCAACGTCAGCTCAATGTGTGCGGTGTGATTCATTCCTTATCGTTTGAAATTGATCAACATTCCATCATCTGTTTCACTTATGATTCGTGCATATGAGAAGTTATGGATGATTCCTGTAGGATTTAATGTATGGTGAAGATGTTAGAGATATAACAACCTGCTTTGCAAAGGCTCAAACTTTCTAGTACCATGAACAAACATATTAAAACTATCAAACCCTCTTAGGACCAAATATGTGTATACTTAATTAATTTACTAGATCCCAAAGTTGGTTATGTATCACTACCATCTTGAACCCATGTGCAAGTGTAAGTGAAATCAGAGCTTTTGGGAATAGGATTCCCAACCTAAGCGAGATGGGAATTTAACCCTATCCATAATACTCTGATTTGGAGTTCATTACCTCATCTTGAATAAAATGATTTAACCTGTTATGGATGAAACTGTCAGGCTAGCTTGTCTGTTTGAGCAGTCAGTGGTTTTGCTTTTAGACAAGACATGTTGCCATGCATGAGCATACTCCACTACCAATCAGGCGTCTATAGCCCCCATGGAGATTAACCCCATAATCCAGGATTTGGCTTTACTTTTGATTTCTTGAACCTTGGGGATGACTACCCATCCTTGCAAGGGACATGTAGTACGATCCTTCCAATACAATATTAATGATGAAATGAAAGTAGAATGAAAAATATTTGCTTTGTAATTTCAAGTTCTTGAGTGTAGATCATGTTTTTAATTTCTTAAAGCCTGATGGAGGTAAAATAGAAGCTTTGGAGAATCGGATTCTTAACCTATGCAAGATGAGAATTAGACCCTATCCTTACTACTCCATGAAGGTCAAATCAGAGATTTGGGGAGTTGGATCCTCAACCTAAGTTCGATGGGGATTTAACCCTATCCTTACTACTCTGATTTTAGGCTTTAAGCACTATGGGAGTGGTAAAAACCACTGTTTTGAGGATTATGTTGCATGATAGGACAGACACAAAATACTCCTTTCACCTCACCTCTTCTTCCAAGTATGGTTTTGACCATTTTGCTCAAGATCCTCTTTAATATGTGTATAGCATGTTTGGTTCAAGACAGTTTGGGCATCATTTCCCAACCTTAGGATCCTTTTAATATATGTTATGTAATAACCCTAAGAGGATTCAACACCTTTTCAATGATTGTATTTAAAATGTAGATGCAATTGAGATGAAATGTATATGCAATGTGGAATGTAACATGAGATATGGATGAATGCATTGCTCTTTTTGAAATGTGGATGGAGTATACCACCTACTTTGCCATAATTTGTAAAATTGACAACTTCATGCATCACAAGTTCCAAACGATATTCTTTAATGTGTTTGCAATACTCGTGGAGCTTTCTGCAATACAATTCCGGTGTTTCATATTCTCTTCGTCTTAGTCAACATTCATAAGGACATAAGTTGACATCTCGCTTTTATTTTTTTTCTTTTCTTTTTTTCTTTCAAGACAAACCAAAAGTGTCCAAAGGACCAAACACAAAACTTACAACCAAAAAGAGATCCAATCCAAAACCAAGATGTGAAAACCAAAAGTATATACAAATGTACAATATAATACAAAATGGTGCAAAGTTTGGATTATCATTTTCTCGGATCCCAAACCCGATTAGAATTATTTAAAATACATATGACATGATACACATACAAAGTTTTGTAGGAATCCAACAAAAACAAGATCAAACCAAACAAAGAAACAAACTTCAACTTGCCCCTCTCACCATACCAATTTGATTTAGTTTCATTAATAATCCTATGGTGGAGTTTCAAGTTTTCAAATTGATTATACAATGATTGATATTCAATTCTTTTATGTCTATTCTTTAAGATGTCCATTTCACACTTTGATTCATGGTGTAGAAATAAGCTTTCATTTTCATTCAATAAATCCATAACATTAATAATATTTGAATCAAACCATTCATTAGGCAAACCTTCATTTGAATTTTGCATGGTGAAACCAAAAATGTGAGATTTTACCTTTGGCATGTTTTCATTTAACCTTACTTGAAGGGGATTTGAAAATTCCTCTTTTCTCTCATGACATTCATCATCATGTAGCCCTTGTTCTTTCTCCATGACTTGTTTATCAAAGGCACCAAACTTAGGTACCCAATTGAAAACATGTCCATCCATTTCAAACCATAAGTTTTGTCTATCTAGGGGTGGGTTAACTAACACATTTCCATGATCAATCACTTGGGTTGTTTTGGGTAATGTGAGATTTTCAATTGGATTATCAATGATATCAAACCCAAATGATTTAGGTTTTGTAATTTTCTCATTTTGAAATGGCATAGTCATTGTAGCGCAAGTAAGTGGATCAAGATTTTCAATTTCTTTTCCTTCAAAGGAATCTAAAGCAAATGACTCTCTTTCTTGATTCATGGTTGTAGAATCCTTATCATGTTTCAAAATTTGATGAGATTCGAATTCCTCTTCCAAAACTTTCTCAAATTGTATAGGATTTATAGTATCCTCATGTGAGGAAGCAATTGAGTTATCCTGCATATTAAATGACACAACAAGTTTATTAGAAGATTTATATTGATAATATTCTTCCCATTTCTTCCCCGAATCATAGTAATCATCTTCCAAGTTCAAGTTGTGATGCTCAAGTACTTCATCTTCTGATTCATCAACACGTTTCTCATCCAATTCATCTTCACCTTTCTTAGATGGTTTAGTTATTTCCAAAAGTGGGTTATCTCTTGAATTCAAATTGGTAAAGCTATCATAACCCAAATTTGTAACCCATGATTCAATTTTATCACAATTTGGAAGGTGTGGATCCTCTTGGTCCTCACTTTCGAGAACATCATCCAAAGTGTATTTTGAGAACAAGTGGTGAAATTGGATTATGTCTTCAACTTCATTTGTTGATTTTCTTTCAAATTCATTTTCAGCCACATGTGATGGCTTAGGAGCTTCTATAATGGGATCGATTTTTGAATTCCATGTCATATATTTGCTCCAATCCTTTGCAATTACATTTGACCAAATCATATCCACATAAGTTTGTTCATCCAAATCATCCTTTTTGGGTAAGGATTATAGATATTTCTTTTCCAAAACAAGATGGTGATCATTTGATTCCAACTTCTTGTTACCCATCCATAGAATTTCTTCTCCAAAATCTTCATGCTCTTCAAGACATTTCGAATAGGTATTTAATTCAATGCAAGTCACCTCAAAATATCTTGTATCACTTGAAGAATCATAACATGAAACATCATTAAGATCGGCATTATGAATTTTCTTCCTAGGATGATTTGGATGCATACATTGACATGCTCATTTTTTTGGTGGAACATGCCTGCATACCTTCTTAACCACTTTCTTTTTCTCTTTTACTTCTGATATGAACACTTTGGGTTGAGTGGTAGAAATAGTAGGATTAGTTGGATTGATATCCATGGACAAATCTTGAAAATTTGTTGCAATAGTTCCATGAGTGACCACATGATTCTCTAATTGAGGCATAGTTGGATGGATGGAAGTACTTGTATAAGCACATGTGGGAGCATAAGTTGGTATGGTAGGATAAAGTTTATTGTAGGGGAAAACATTTGATATCAAATTTTGTTGTGCCCACACTTGATTTACCTTCGAGGTTTGATTGCAAGCCCTTAGTTGTCTTACCATAGTTGATTGCTCCATTCCATAACCTTGTGGCCTCAATTATTGATCTACAATTATAGCTTCTGTGTAGGCCGATGCAAGATCAGTAACCAAGGGATTCATCCTAACAAATATGGCACACAATGGATCCAATGCTCGAAAGTATATTTGAAGAGCACCACTTTCCTAAATAGTATAGGGAGAAATTAATATCGCATAAAGCTTTCAAAACCTCAAGTTGAAACATCTCACTGGCTCATTAGGTTCTCTTTTGCAAGAAGTAAATTGTTGATATATCATGATAGGATCAATGAGAAACCTAAATTGATTGATAAAATCATCTTTCAATCGAGTCCAAGATGTAATAGAACCAGTGGGTAAATTGATGTACCAATCATATGCCACCTCATCTAAGGTTCCAGGAAACATTCTACATGCCACATCCTCATGTTCGACATTCCATCTAACTAGGATGTCCACATAGGCTTGAATATGTTCCTCGGCTAATATTGGACCATTGTGTTTAAATTTGGGCAAACATTTTTCTACGTTCTTGGGTAAATCATGAGAATATCCACTAATGTTCAAAGGATTAACATGTATCCCATACCATGTTCCTGCAGTTGTAGCCATTAATGAAACTCAAAGAATAACTTCAAAACCAATTTTTTAGTCATGAATAAAAGAAGAAACCATGACAAAGCAATATTCTAAAAATGTAAATTAGTTTTTGATTCACCAGATCGCATATGTGCAAGTGAAGAGCATACTCCTAGTGTTGTAGGCTTTCTAATTCACAAGATCGCATTACACGCAAGTGAAGAGCATAATACCAAAAGCAAATACATTTTAGACAAAATAATTCCTTACAAATAAGCATGAAATGACTATAAAATATCAAACATGTAACATATGAACAATCATGTTAGCATCAACCAAGAGATGTATCCATTAAAATCAAAATGAAAGTAATTGCATGGAGACAACCTCGTTAGTCAAGACCAAAATTTTTCAAAATCAAATCAAAACACATTATTCTTGTATGAACAATCAAAAGCATTAGAAAAATGCATAGCAATTCATGTCCTCCTTTTAACACTACAAGGTTGTATTGTTAAAAGAGGGCTAAAGATAATAATCAATAGGGCATGAAATATTCAAAATTTAAATCCCTATAGCATTTAAATCACACTAAAATAAACCAATTCAGGACCTCCTTCTAGCGCCAAATCTGTTGAGTGGTATTTTCACCCAATTGTGAAAGTACACTCTCCTTTAGAATTTGGGTTCCAAATCCCCTCTTGCAAATAAGTTAAACAAACAACTTCTCCAAGGTCTCCGCTATATTAGCATTTGCATATATGTATTAGTAATATCAAATAAAGATATTCAATTTAAATGCTTGGAACACCTTAGTGATTGCAAGTAACTGTAAACAAGGGGCAATGTTGGTTTATTTTACCATGAAACTTTAGTGATTGTTCATTGAACCAAAATAAATCAAATGTGAGTTGACCCTCATATGACCACGATGTAGTGCCTTAATTCCTTTTATCTTGAGAGTTTTAAGGTAGATTTTACCCTCTTTATTAAGTCAAAATATGTCTTCTTATCGTGAAGATGAAAATAGCTTTTAATGTGATCGATAAACTAATCCTCTTTGGTGAAATAGGTTTTCACAAAGAGGCAATAATTTATGGCCTTAAATTAAGGGCTTTAAATGTCACTTCAACTTATTCCTCTTAAATGAAATCAAATTTTCATCAAGATGAACAATTAAGTGCTTTGAAGAAAATACCTTCAATGTAATACTCAAATTACTCCTCTTTCCTAAAATTAGAATTTTTATGAAGAGGGGGCAATTTTAGGCTCAAAATATGGAAATTTATGAAGTGCCATAAAACATAACTTCTTCAATGAAATTAGAATTTTCATGAAGGGAATGTCATCATAGGATCATGAATGAAGCATGAAACTAAAAAAATGAAGTTCGGCCCAAAAATTGAAATTTTCTATTTTCAAATTTTTTGAAATTTGTCATAAAACAACAACTTCGATGAATTTTTAAAAATACTAAAAAACTCCGAAAATGAAATTTCAAAGTGTGTATTGGAAGTATGAAGTATAACCTACGCAATGGTGAAATTGTTTTTGGATTTTGAAAATTTTTAAATGTTTATTTTAATGCCTAAAAATTAAAAAAAAATTAAAATTTTTGGAAAAATAAAATGCAGAAAAATGAAAATGAAACACATGATACATTCAGTTTGATGCTATCCTATTCCGAGAAAAACAGATATGTGAGGTTTTCATGCATGCAACCTAACCTATTGGACTTGCAAAACAAGCACAATCCGGATAAGCTATGTGTTGGCTTCTAGGGTTTTAAATGAGGTTTTCAGATTTAAAAATTTGCATGAAGCAACCAAGAAACTTACATAAACTCCATTTACAAGCCTGAAATCTGAAAAGGGGAAAAAAAATAAACATTTAATCTTGCATGTAGAAAATGACTCCTTCTTTCTTGCCCATAAGATGCAACTTTATGAAAAAACTATCTGCATTAAAATATGTCCTTGTACATGGCAGAAATATGGTTCTCCAAAACCAGAAAAAGTGGAAGAAAAACAATCAAAAATAGGTCCAGAATAGCCTTTTGCCCTCAGCTCTGCAACTCTGTTTTTAGAAGTTTTCCAACCCATTTTCAGTCTTTGCATTCAACATTTAAGATTTGCAGAAAACCTTTCGTTTCTCCTTGGTGGCTCTTCGTTTCATTTCAGGTCTCTTGGTTTTCAATTCCTTTCATTTTCCATTTTGTGTTTGGCTGTTCTTATTTCATTTCATTTTCCCTCTTGTTTTTCACTAGAAATATTTTAGTTTAATATTTTCAATGATCCAATTTCTTCATTAGTTTTGGCTTGGTAACGTCTTCCCATAATGCTTACGTTACCTTTGTTTCTAATATTGGACTTCCCTTTCTATTTAAAACATGTTTCTTACCCACGTGATAACTCCCTTATGACATTAACGTGGGGCCTATTTTAATTTAAGTATAGCATTCGAATGTTCATCTTAAATAAACTCCTTATATTGCCAATTCATCTCTGCATTGGAGATAGTGAGGCCACGTCATTTTTTATGAGGCCACGTCATTATATTCTGCGATGCCACCATATATGATAAGCATTGCATTTCAACCAAATGCTCTCGATTCACTGTTTACCATTGTCCGTCGATAACCGACTCCTTGGTGCCCTCTAAGCCTAATTTATCGTATTTCAAACTCGTACAATTGGGCATCATCATTTCCCATGGGTCCATGGCGATCAACTGTACACACATATGCGGTGTCATTAAAAAAAATCATCTCAACGCTGAGGTCACATGTCCTATCCGTCTTCACCATAAGTTTTCACCATTTGTTCGAATCCACTGCCCATTGTGTACATTATCCAGCAACCTGTACCTACTACATTTCTGACATTAGCATTTATGAAACTAACGACCTCATTGTAAACTACCTATTGAACAGTCAACATATCACTCGCCACATCGCATTACCATATTCTTCGACTACCGTCGACGTTGAGAATACCCCTACACTAACATTCTTGTGGATATGCATATAAAACTTACTATACCCAAATTTGTCGTTGTTTTGTTATGCCATATATTCATTTAAAATCCATCGAGTTTGTCACCTTGTTCAATAGCCCACTATAGTTGTATGTCAAGGTCTGTTACTCTTGAAACCTATGGCCTATCCTCCCCACTGTGTTGGTGCGTAGCCAATTCCCTATCTACGTCGTCGTTAGATTGCAAGCATCTCCTTCTCCATACTGCATACCTTGACCACAACCATGTTGTCACATCTAAATCTGGTGCTACTTTACTTATGAATGTATGCTACGTATCTGCTTTGCTCTCTGCTAGCCATCTACTGCGTCGCTACCTGCGTGCACATCTAACATAGAACTGCATCCCCATATTCTAATGTGTCATCGTTGTCTGGCACTACAAAACTGAGTGCCAGATTTGCTGTGAAATAGAACATCCTCCATTTGCTTTGGTAAACGCAAAAAATTTCTAGATATAGGCTCGGTTATGGTTTCACCTCATTTGTGTCATGTCTACGGTGTTCACCTTCATGGTATACGACGTCCAGCATTAATTGTCTATTCGTTTAGGCTAGTCATTGCCTTTCCATGTTCAACCTGTGGGGTCCACGTATTGCTAACACAACATTGATGATAAAAATCTTCGGCAACAAAATGACATTAAAAATCGTCAACAACAATTTGACGATAAAAAATCATCGACAAGAATTTGATGATAAAAAATCGTCGACAAGAAAAAGTCATCGACAAGAATTTGACGATAAAAAATCATCGACAAGAAAAATTCATCGACAATAAAAAATCATCGACAAGAAAAAGTCATCGACAATAAAATATCGTTGACAAGAAAATATTATTGACAAAAACTAATGATAAATGCAAATTCAAAACAAGCCGAGCATTAGACACTTGAAACCAACATGCAAACACCCAAATACCAAAAATAAAAAGGTTTTTGGGGTATGTTGTGGAGTAGCCACAACACTACCCTATACCTCTCTTGGTTCCACGTGACCATACCATCAAGTGTGGCTTGTGTCCTTACCCCAAAACTAGACTCATCCATCCCACTCCTTGGTTGTGCCTATGTTTGTACAATTGATGGACTCAAATTTTCATGCTAAATTCGACTAAAGATGTTGGTCCCACTAGTAGTTGTATGAGGCTAAGAGGAGGGGGTTGAAATGGCTTTGAATGTTTTTTTATTTATCTATTTTTTCTTCACTTTTCTAGTGATAACTACCATGCATTCTCTCTCAACATCAATTGGTACTTTTGGGCATAATCTAATATTCTCACCTGCTTTCCTTACCAAATGGAATTTGAAGTGATATACTCCTCCATGCATAGAAGTTTTACAAAAATTGGGAAGAATTTCTCCTTTCTTTTCTAGTTTTACTCCATGCTTCCATGCTATATATTTTTTAACTTTTTTTCCTAAAATTTTCTTGTGGCTACACATAATAACAAATAACAACAAACAATTACTTTAAAAAAAAAACCTACATCCTAGTTTGAAGTTTGAAGTTTGAACTTGAGGTTTAAAATTGTAATGCAGCATAGAAATATGGACTTGCATACATATTTTTGGCATAACAATAAACAAGCTATTTAAAAAATAAAAAAAGCTAAACCCTAAATCCTAGTTTGAAACTTTAAAGTTTAAACATTGGCAGTCAAAAAAATGCACTTGCATACAAATTTTAGACAACAAATATCAAGCAAAATCAAACAATTACTTGATTGAAAAAAGTTGAAAAAAACCTAAACCCTAGTTTGAAGTCTAAGACTCTAAAATTTAAATAATTAAATCTAAAAATATAGACTTGCATACATGTTTTAGGTAGAAAATAACAACAAAGAATTACTTTTAAAAAAACCAAAATTGTAAACCCTATTTTGTTGCATTTGGTTTTAAACTTAAAAAAAAAACAATGCTTGAAAATTTGGAATAAAGATTCAATAGAATAAAATAAAATGAAAAAAATCAATTTTCTTAACTCAAATAAATCCTTTGGGCAGATTCCTAGATGTTTGTGGTTGTTGGTAGCTGCGGGGATCCTCAAAACTCCAAAAAAATCCACTATTTGATGAATGTTGGTGACTATTGGATTCCTTCAAATTTCTAAAAAAACTATTTTTTGGATGTGTTTTAGGGTTTTCTTTGGTGTGATAGCAGGTAGGCAGACTTCTCTCTCAATAGTGGAGGAAGAAAAATGAGAGAATTAAAAAAAACATTGTTTATGCCTTTTCCTCTATGCATGCAGCCGCAGGCGATTGTTTTACCATAAAATCGCATGATTCCAATTTTTTGTTGATTGTTTCAAAAATGTTGAATTTGATTTTATTTTAATTAGATTTTGCATATTCGTGATTTTTTTATTCAAATCGCAATTTTGATCTGATTTTCATAACAGAGGTTAGAATCATAAATGCTAATAACCATGGCATTGGGCTGAACCTAAAACCTATTTTATAGGGTTGAAAATTGTTCTTTATTTTAATAAATATATATTATTTATTTATTTAGTAATTAAAATGTTTGAAGTTAAAATAATTTATGCATATCATGTCGAATCTTAGTTCTAACCTAGACTATGTTGATGAGTAGAGTGACTATGAATGGAATTTTAAACCACATAAATGTTATAATGAAACTCTTGTACCGATCCTCCTATGCAATCAATCTCATATTCATAAAATTATCTTGAGGAATAATAGCTACTATATTTCACTATATAAATGGATCCTATCATTAGTTGAAGGTACTTTCAAAAACCACATCCCAAAATGCTTAACTATTCAAATGATATTTGGGTGAGAACTTTATTCTATTAGAAATATTACTTGTGCATATATTTGGTCTAAATTAGAAAGTATATGTTGTTCATTAAAAATATTTAATACAAGCATTTTTAGATAAACACAATAGACTTCTAGTAGTATTTTGCATGAATAGATGAATACGACTTTTGAGTGAGTTTATCATATCCTGGTTTGTGAATTTACTACAATCTGGGTTTAGCAATAAATTGGACTATTGGTCTAACTGAATCTATGAAGATGATTTTTTAATTAATTCATATTTATGATATTTAGAGGAGTTTTGATGGTTTGATACACTCTACTCTAACATTTTATGACTTCTCTGATTATTTTTAGTTATACCCTTTACCTACAATAGGAAACTTGATGAAAATGTTGTGCAATGAATATTGGAAATCAATTGTTCAACCCCTTTGTTATATTGAATGTTTTTTGTAATTGTTTATATAGGGAAGGGGACTTAATAGTCACTAGTGAGTACATGAATGCATGGGTTATGCATAAATATTATATTTTTTGTTTGCATATGACTGAATGCAAATGAACAAACATAATAGGATGAACATTGATTGATGGATTTATGATGATAAAATAATAATTGCATGTTGGATGTTAGGCATTGATGGGTATAATTACTAGTAACCTAGATTATTGCATGATTATACCCTATGTACAAAAAAATAGATAGTGTATAAAATGATTTGGCCAAATGTATGATTTGTAATCATTAGGTTCATTATGTTAAGTTGCATGCTTTAAGATAATGCATGTAGATAGATTAGTTCATTAGTGATAATTTCTATGCTCTATGTGACTACATGCACATAAATTAACACACACATGATGTACTCTCCAATGTAGCTAGTGTTTGATATCGACCACCTATATGATAGTTTAAATTTGGGAGTTGAGCTAGAAGAATACTATGAGTTTTATGGATGGGTGGAAAATTACATTGATGATACTCTCCCTCCTTTGTAGCTATAGAAATGTTGAGGTGTTTGGTTATTTTGGCCACTACAAATGATAGCATGCACCATTGGTGTCTAGTTTATATGTTTTTATAAATGAATGAAAATTCTTAGTATAAATATTGTATTGTTTCTACTTGAAGCTAGTTGAATTTAACCTTAAGACACATGTAAACACTATGGATGTAGAGCGATATATGTACCTATCATAATTATGAAGTAGATTTTATTTGTTTTGCATGAACAAATATCCTAAAATAGTTCTCATTTGGATACTTTTAAATATGTTTAATCAATGTATATAAACTTGTGAACTTCTCATTTCAATTAGACTAAATGAATGGTTTTATTCCATGATACTTGGATCTTGGAATATTTGTACATGGCTATGTATGATCTAATTATTAGTGATAATTGTATATAGGCTTTTTATGTATGTATTAAATGTCTTGATATCTTGGTTATGGTTATGATAATTTTTTTACAATGGATAATCATTGTATTGAATTTTATTATTGAATCACATGTGAATAGAAATAAACCTTTGTAAGTCCTAAATGTAGGATAATAACATGTGCTCTATTCAATGTATAACCAATAAGTATTCAGCATTAGTGTTTGATGTGATGTGAATGAAATTACATGTAATTTTTTTAAAATAAGGAATGGTTTCATAGGTATTTTTGGTTGCTTAAATATATAACTCTGCTACTACATGGGATTACTTCCAACTTAGCAATGGGTTCTAAATAATGCATTGTCACCATTATGCATTCTAAATTAAAAAAAAAGAAATATTGTTGTATTTAAAACAACTTAAGAAATATTCAACAAATATTTGTAAGTTCAAATTTTTAGTGTCATTAACGAAAGCGCATGAGTCATCATTGAATAATCTTATGAAATGAGAAACTTGAGTGTTGGTATAAAATCTATATTTTATGTGATGAATTGTATATACCACTTTAATGCCCATATAGATTTAAAATTTAATGTAACACATTACCATAAAAAAATAAGAATGATCCTAAGGATGCTCCCAAGAATGAAGCCAAGGATGTTGAACAGTACGTTGAACAGGAGATCGCGATGGCTTCCCCTATGCAAACAAATGCACCTAACTAATATTATGCTTTCTATTTAGCCTCTCTGCAAGTTTTGCTTTGGTTGAGTTGTGTTTTTGCCCTCTCCTTGGGTCTATTGTAAGGGTTCCTTTCCTCTTTCTATTTAGTTTGGATGCATTTTGTCCCTCTGGAGCATCCTCTTTTGTTATTTTTGGGGTTTCCTTGCTGCAATTTCTTTATGATTCTCTGTTGTTCCAAGGCGTTGGGGTGCCTTTCAATTGCCCCGTTTTATAATATAAAATCATTAATTTACCAAAAAAAAAATAAGAAGGTTTATTCCGTTTAGAATGCATATTCATTCTTATGAGCAACATAAGAGTAGTTGTTTTGGAAATCTCAATACATTATGAGTATGAGAATGAACATGTTGGTATTAAATTTTTTTCCTTTATGTTCTATACATGAATGTGATTTATAAAGGAAGTTATTCCTTATTATTTTTTGTTGAATGAGATACTCTATTATGAACACCATATGATGAAACACATGAACTCAAACCTTGACCTACTATGATGAAAGCATTGTTTGTATTAGCCTGGAATTTAGAACATAGTGACTTATATTTTTAAGCTATTAAGATCAAAATAAATAAGTACTTAGGTATACTTTTAGGGCTATATAGATGATTTTATTTTATGGCTAATGGTTTTAGTCTTATATATTAGACTATATTGAGGATTAAAGTTTAAGTAAAATATAGTAAGATGGACTTTACTATAATTGGATTAATAATAAATATCATACAAATTTAGACTCCTAATAAGGGCATTATTCATAATAGTGGTGTGGTTTTTTATGACCATTATTCTACTAAATATAGAAAAATATTTTTAGATGTAGTAGGTGTATATATTAATTGATCTAGGAATGTGACATTTTTGCAGCATGGCATTAAGCTTGAAAATCTATTTCTTTTATCCTAATTGCACTATTAGGGGCATTATATTTTTCTTTGGATATTGTTTTGATCCATTCAAGAAGCATTGGAAATATTAGAGAGGGAACACGAATTTTTGTAGGAAACTATATTATAGAAGAGTTAGCAACACATTTATGAGAAAAACACATTATAGGCCCTCAAAAATGTAAATTAAAATACTTACTAAAAACATTTATTTTCTATTTTTAGTTTTTCATAGTCAAAATTCATCTTTAGCTATATTGACACATTAGTAGAAGATAAAATACAAAAGGAAAAGTCACATGTATGTAATATTCATTTAATAAGCACTCTTTAACTCACATAAGATGAATTACCATATTTCCATATGGTTGAACTTTTAACTCATGGAAGATGAACCACCACCTTTCCATTTGAATGACCTTCCATATTCAATATAGTGGATTTCCAACACATAATTTTTTATATAAAGAGAGATGCATCCTTGATTGTAAAAATCATGACTAATGGATGGAATGTTATAGACTTAAAACTCCTTTCAAAGATTTCTCACATTATACTCTTTTTTATAAGTAATAAAATCATTATTCTACTTTTCTTGTATACTCTTGCATTATAGTCTGTTTACAATATTATTTTTAAATTGAACTCTTTCATGATATTTTGTATCTCAAAATTCTAAGCTTTGGATTAGTAGTATTATAATGGTCTAACTTTTGAGTGTATATGCATAAACACAACATAAAAATATCAAAATTTTGATTATTAGACACAATATCACTTTGATTACCTACCTTGTCATTCTATATGATCTCAAGCAAACAGTAGAATTTTCAACATCAATCTAATTGATCCTTTCAAGGAGTTGTTGAACAAAACCCTGATATGATAGACCAATTTTCTCAAATTATTTAACAACTCACTCTTGCAAGTTCTATAACCTATTTTGCACAACATCTCACTACCCTAGCACATTTAGTGCTCCCACGCCTTTTAATAAGAAATTGAATTTTGATACTCCTACTTTTGAAGAAACAATTTATGTTGATACCCTAGAAAACTGGTTGAGTTAGTTATCATCATACTTCACTATAAAAGATGTTAGCAATTTTATATTCAATTATCAAAATTGGAAATAAGGTTGAGAAATCATCATAATATTAAAGGTAGGATTTCACATAAGGATACAACTAATATACTCAAGACATAACTCAAATGAAAAAACTATTATCTATTCAAATGGAAGGTAAATCACCAATGTATTACAATACAAATAACACACTATTATTTCCTATTACATAACCAACACATATGCTACTCCTACAAATAACCTTTACAAGAAGGCTCTTGACATTTCATCTTCAACTATCTTATCATACCCTCAAACTTCCTAGGATATATAACTCTTCATATTTCTCATAGGAGAAATATATTTATTGACTCCTTAATTATAAATATCTAATGATTACTAAATGAAAAACATTTACAATACTTTTAGACTCCAAATATGTACAAAGTACTAACAAGGTACTTTCAAGGTAACAAATAATGTAATATTCTCTAACACCCCCACCCCCCTCATGTTACATTATTTGGTATACTATTAATCTTTGACTCTAGTTCTAACTTTAGTACAAACTCTAGCTCTTGCTTTCTAGTTCTATCTCTTTCCAAATATTTATCCTTCATATGTACACATATATCACAATAGTTATAATTGTACATGTCATAAATTTGTCTTCACTGTTTCTTATTGCATATTAAATATTACAAATGCCAACATTCCTTATTATAAAACTGATATTAGTGTTTCCTACCACAAAATCACTCTCATTAGCTTATCCTATAAATTTGAGGTCTTTCTATTTTAAACTTATTTATGATACAATAAGTTCTTTTATTTATGATCTAACTTCATTATCTCCCTCTTTAGTACCAACTTATTTGGTGTGCCTTTCAAATTCATCATTAATATCATTTGAATGTAACAAGTCATCACTAGAATACTTATCTCAACTAAATTTTTTTGAATAGCTTATACTAATATTTTAGTTTTCACTAATTGAAGATTTTTAAATTATTAACACATTGTTCATCAACACTATCAATTTGGACTATATATTGACCACTACACTATGCATAATCAAAGCAAGAATTTATAAGCCTTCTCATAATCACATTTGAAACTATCATTATTAAATTTAGAAAGATTCAAATCATAATTCTTAGGATAAACATATCTAGAGCTATCCTTATCAATATTTTTATCATTATGACATTCTTCATGACCATCAAAAATCTGTATTGCCTCAAACATTTTAAACATGGTCAACATAAAAATTCTTTGATTGAAAACCACTTTATGTATTAACATTCTTAAGAGTATTTATCAAACCATTAGCATCTATTTTCTATGAAGGATCACTACTTTCATCACAATTTACAAAAAAATCAACACATATATGTTTTGCACACTCTTTATCTTCATGAAAAATACTCAAATTATTTTTATCACATGCTATGTCTATTCCTTGAATAAGATTCTTGGTATCACAATATGCATTTGCTATTATGGACCTCAAATCACATGCATCACAACTCACATTTTTTTGGTGAATATCATTAGTGTGACACAAAAGTAGGTCACATATCTCGTGGTTTTCATTTATCACTTTGATTTTACTACTAAATATTTTATCTTGTTATTTTTTAGAATATTGTTTGTAATTTTTTTATGCCATACATGTTTTATATTTTTCCATAAGTGCTTTGTGAGTTTATTCATATTCCTCCTCATGGTTTGATTTTTATTCTTGTACCTCTTGAACCATGTGTCCTTTTGTATTTTTCTACTTTGGATATAGTTGTTGTGTCTGTTTATATCATTACTAATTTGATTGATATTGTCTTTGTTGATTTATTTGTAAAGATCTATGCATCTAATTCCATTGATCAAGTGAATTATATCTACAAAATATTTTGATGTGTCCTTATTTTTTACATATATGACAACATCTTATTTTCCATTCTAGTTGATTTTGTGATGATGAGGTAGAAGGATTTCTTATGTTAGTGACCTTTTTTCTAAAGTGAAAGCATTGTTTGATAGTTTATCTCTTGCTTGATTTTCTATTTTATAAACATAAAGGATATTAACTAGCTCTTCAAATGAAACATTTATATTTGACACTTGGAGAGATGTGATCAATGTTTTAAATTATTTTATAAGTTCTCTATGTGTAACTGATATAAGGAATGTTTCTTCTACTTTCTCCCATAGTTTATAATTTTAATTTTAGATATGTTATCCTTTTAAGAATGTATTCTCTATTTTTACCATATTGAACTTTTAGTGAATAAATTGTAATTACAAGTGTAGAATAGTAGCTTCATTATGTCCCTCAAATATTATGCATAGTTTATCCCAATCCTCTTGCAAAGTTTTTTCCTCACTTATATGTTCTTGTATTTCATTTAGTATCCCAAATGCTATTAGTATTAGTGCTTTTGCATATTGTTCTTTATATTTATGTCTACCTATGGAATACTCTATAAGGTTTTTATCTCTAATGACTATTTCCCAAATTCTTTCAACAATGAGTATTAAATTCATCTTATTTTTTAATAGAGTAAAATTTTGTCCTTTTAGTAACTAAGATTTTTGTATTTTCCATGGTGTCCTTAGAAAAAATGTTTCTCAAAGTACAATCACTAATAATGTATTCTTGAATTACTTCAAAAAAGGATCTACTTTTCTAATTTACAATTTCCTTGGATGATGGAAACTTAAAAATTATATTAATCAACAATAGAAAACCTTCTATCTCCCTAATTAAATACAAGTTGAGATAAGAATATTTTATACCTTATGAATCTTGCTCAATATCTACCCTTATTTTTGAACTTGCCTTCAATGTCTCTACTTTGAAAATGCTCCTTCAAAAATGTGTCTTTCAAGATTTTCCTTTAGAAATATCCTTTGTAAATCAAGTGCACTTTATAAAATCAAATGCAATTGAATATTTGAATGGATTTTTCTTCTCAAAAAATTCAATCCAATATTGTTTCAATAGTTTTTACCTTTCCTTTTCTTTCTTTTTGCCTTGTCTTTTGTTAAAACCTTTCTTATTATCAAATTGTCTTCAATTCAATATTTTTTCTTTTAACTTATTTGGACAAATAAAATATTCTCTTTCAACATTTTATTTTCTCTTTTAAATTTCATCTTCTCAAATATTTCACTTTGAATATTTTCCTTCCAATTATTTTATTTATTCTCATAGAATTCACTTTAAATATTTTCCTTCCAATTCTTTTATCTTTTTTTAAATATTTCAATGACTTTTTAAACAAAGTTATTTTCCATTCTTTAAGAATTCCCCTTTAAATATATTTCTCTCTTAAATATCACGCATTCATTGTGCATTCTTAAATTCAACCTAAGGCAATAAAATATGTACCTTAGTGTGTGCTTCAACTTCAACTCTAAGCTTTCCCTCCAAACTCTAGGAATAGTGCCACTCTAAAATTCATGTAAGTATCATTACACATAGTAGAATTATGTATAACTCTTTGGATATTACTTTCCAACCTAGGTACTTATTAGATTCCCTTGGATTGTCCACCTTGAACATTAATTTCTCTCCTTAATCTCCATTTTTCTTCTGCTATCTGGTCTATCTCCACCTTAATTTCTAACTCTTCATTAATTTTGACTTCACCTTAAATGTTTTTATAGTCTATTAAGAAAATCCAATATAAGAATTTACTTTGGACCCTCTCAAAAAACTCTTCGTTGTTATTTGTATAGGCAATGCTTTCTCTATTGTGCTTACTTAAAAGGAAACATTATAGATTTTCAAATTTAGTGCCTTATTCAAAGTTCATTCACAAACATAAAAAATTACTTACTATTTGAGAGATATTTCCATCATCCACACTTCATATACCATTGTTTTATTCTCTTGTGTATCAATGTATTTCATTTGTACTCTTTCAAAATTTCTCTTACATGTTCTTCTGCATTTTTTTCAATGTGCTCTTCCAAATTTTTCTCCTATAGGGCATATTGATGATTTGGATTTTATCTTTCGATGACTACATCATTATAATAAATACTTGGGTGCTCTCATAACTGACTAGGAACACTCACAAGTAGATGAAACACTTATACACCTATAGATTGCTATAAATGCCTTAGACTATTGGCTTCATTGGATCACTGTTGGGGTGATTTGACCTCAAAAAATTAAAGAGTAGATTGACATCAATATATACATCTAGACATGTAAATAAATGATTACTTCTTTATATTACTTCTAGACATGTATATAAATGCACTGAAAGAAGTATGGAATATTTCTTGGACTTTGTTAATACCAACAACCTTATGGACATCAAGCTCAAAAATGCAGAATACACTTGGAGCAATAGAAGAACTAGAAATTAGCTCATCCAAGTTAAATTAGACAAATTTTTCTTGTCCCAAGAAGTTGTCCAATTCTTTGGTGATGCTAATCTTCTCTCTTACAAAAATAGGTTCTGATCATAGTCCTCTTATTTTGGATATCATTCAGGATAGCCCTTTCATGAGACCTTTCATATTTGAGTCAATGTGGATTCAAAACCCTGATTTAAAACTCAGAATCTCTCAATGGTGGTAGAAGGTTGGTCAAGGTTGTCCTTCATTTTGCCTTGCTCAAAAATTAAAGTATGTAAAAAATAATCTCAAAATCTAGAATACGAAAGTTTTTGGCAATGTGTTTGAAGTTAAACTATCCCTCAAAGATAGACTCCTTCCCATTGAAAGCAAAATTCAAGTAGGTCTTTATGATGATCAAATTCAAGCTGAAGAGAGAGTATTTTGGTTGATTATCATAATATTTTATCTCATGAAGAAATATTATAGAAACAAAAATCATGAGCTTTGTGTCTCAAGGAAGGAGACCTTAATACCAAGTTTTTTCATGCTTCCACTTTGAGGAATAGAAGTCATAATAGGATCAAAGAATTATCAAGAGCTAATGGATCTATTACCTCTGGTTTTCATGAAATTAGGAATGAAGTTGTTTCTTATTTTGTAGAAATCCTTGGGTAATAAAGGACACCATCCAACCTTGCTATAAATTCCATGCTTCATCACATAACTAATCTTGTTTCCAATTATGCCAATTCTAAACTCTTAGCACCTTTTTCTAATGAGGAAATCCACTCTACTCTGTTTGCAATGCATCCTAATAAATCCCCATGTCATGACAGATTCCCGTCGCACTTTTTTCAAACCATTGGGGATATTGTAGGTGTTGATGTTTGCTCTGCCATTAGAGAGTTTCAATCTGCTAAATCTATTACTTGTGGAGTTTATTATACCTTCATTTCCCTTATCCCAAAGACTTCTAATGCCAAATCCATGACTAATTTTTATCCCATAAGTTTATGCAAAGTGGTTTATAAAATCCTCACTAAATAAATTACCAATAGGTTGAGAGATATCCTCCCTACCATTATTGATTATTTCCAAGAGAGCTCTGTTTAGGGTAGATCCATTATTGATGGTGTCATCACTATCCATGAAGCAATTCACCTATCAAAATAGTCTGCCTTTATTGTGAAATTAGACATGAACAAAGCTTATGATAGGTTAAATTGGGATTTCCTTGTGTCTATCCTTCTTAGGTTTGGCTTCCACCCTGACTGGGTTGATCTAATCAAAGGTTGTATTTCTACCCATGGTTTTCTGTTCTTGTTAATGGGTCCATGGCTGGTTACTTTCCAAGTCATAGAGGCATACGTCAAGGAGATCCCATATCTCCCTTGTTATTCATAATTGCTACCAAATATCTAGGAAGAACCATTAAAGTGGCATGTAATATTCAACTCCTTTCAGGGATAAGAGCAGCTTCCCATATTAGACCTGTTTCTCACCAATAGTTTGTGGAAGATACTATTATTACTACCAAAGCATTTGTCCTTGAAGCTAAAGTCATCAAGCACATCCTTTTGTTATATGAAGATGCATTTAGGCAAAAAAACAATTTCCATAAAAGCAAAGTCTATTTTTTAAACACTCCCATTCAAATACATCATAAAATTTCTACTATTCTTGAATTTCCAATTGCTTCATTCCCTGCTACTTACCTTGGACTTCCTTTTTTTTTAGGGCATCCTAATGCCTCAATGTGGAATAACATTATTTAAATATTCCAAAATAAATTAGCAGGGTGGAAAGGGAATCTATTATCTCAAGCTGGAAAAATTACTTTGACTCATGCCTCTCTTCAGAATATACCTATTTATTTCATGTTAGTTTTCAAAGTTCCAGCTAGAGTTTGTCAAAAAATAGAGCAGATTCAAAAGAATTTCCTTTGTTCAGGTTCTAAAAACAAAAGCAGGTTTCATCTTGTGGCTTGGGACAAAGTATGCATACTCAAACCTTATGGTGAGGTTGGCCTAAGGAGGATTCACCTTTTTAATTCAGCTCTTCTAGCCAAATAGGCCTGGAGATTAATTTCAGAAGATGAAATTGACTGGATATCCATTGTCTATCAAAAATACTTGTAGGACACTGATTTCTTTAGTGTTGATGTATCCCATAGAGGTTCTTGTTTTTGGAAATCCATCCTGTAGGTTAGACCTTTTTTTAAGTAGGGCCTTCGCTGGAGACTAGGTAATGGACAACAAATTAATTTTTGGAGAGACAAATGGATCCTTGATGAACCCCTCATAAATCATCACAATCTAGTTATCCTCAAGGATTATACTGGCATTTCATGTGGCTCCAAAGTTTCATATTTTATCTGTTATCTTAATGGCAAAAAATATTGGAAGCATCTCATCATTCCTCATCATCCAAATGAGACCAGTCAGTTGCAAATTATATTAAGATCTCATATCATTCCCTCTGGTAGGTCCTCAGATCAGCTATTTTGGGACCTTATTGAATCAAGAGAATTTTTTGTTAAATCTACTTACAAACTTCTCTCACCTCTTGAGGCACCAGCAATACCTTTTAATCTTGTTTGGCTTAAATTGTTGATTCCTAAAATCACCTCTTTTTCTTGGGTTGCCATTTAGGAAAAAATTATCACCATTGACAATTTGCTGAAATGGGGATTACCCATACCCAATAGATGCTTTCTTTGTTATTCTGATTGGGAATCCCCCCACCATATTTTCCTTGGGTTCTCCTTTGCTTTATCCATTATTAATAGGCTCTTTGAGTGTTTCCATATTTCTTGGGTTATCCCTTGCTCTATTCCTGACCTTTTCACTCAATGGCCCAATCCCTTTAGGAACCTGCACCTCAAGACACTGTGGTAGTTTTGCCTTCATCACTTTTTATGGCATATTTGGTTAGAGCAAAATCATAGAGTTTTTTCTAACTCCTATCAGAAATCTGAGTTTATCTTTAGTAGAATTCTCTCCTTTGCTATTGAGAATGCTTCTGTTTGGCCCTTACCTTCCTAAACCCTTTCTTCCTTTGAAACCTTTGTGGGGAGGTCTCTCAACTTATCTATTGTGACTAACTCTTGCACACACCCCAAGTCCAATAGAATTCATACTTCTTGGATACCTCCCCCACATGGCTGGCTCAAACTAAATTTTGATGGCACTGCTAAGGGCAACCCTAGTCGTTCGGGAGTAGGTGGAGTCCTCAAAGATAGTCAAGATAACATTATCATTGCTTATGCCAGATTTATTGGGATTAAATCAAATTAAATTATCGAGGATCAAGCTCTTTGGCATGGATTAGTATTGGGAAAGGATGTGACCAATATAATTATGGTTAAATATGATTCTTTGACCACCATCAACTACCTCAAAAATACCAAAATACCCTTGTGGAAAGTAAGAAATTTCATAGAAGAAGCTATAATCCTAAGTAAACAGTTTCAATATATCATCTTCCAGTATACATTCAGAGATAACAATAAATCTGTAGATGTTTTAGCCAATTTTGGCACTACTATAAATGAGTTGATGACTTGGACTTCTGATCCTCCTTAGTTTTTAATCCATGTTATTGACAAATATTCATTGAATTCAGGTCCTTCTACTATTGACGTGGAGCAAGTCAACCTCGTTCAAGGTTCTTCTCATGCTAGAGTGCTATAAATTCCTTTTTGCTAGTCCTCATGTTAGATCATGTCTTGGACTTCATGTTTTTTTTTGTGATGTCAACCTTAGTTGTCGATTTCTCCACCTTCAAGGCAAAATTTTAGCATTTTTCATCTGTTTCTTTTTTTATTGTCAGTTTCTCATTTTACCTAGCACCATCATTTTTGGTTGCTCCTAATTCATAAATCCTATTTTTCCCACGCTTCTGCCTCTCCACATTTCCATATTTCCACCTCATCCTTCCATGTCATCACCCCCTAGTGTGGCTTTCCTTGTGGTCTGGTCTCTTCCTTTATTTTTTCTATTTTGAGGGATCTTTTCTAAATTTTCCTCATGATTTATATTGGTGATCGGACCTACCTTGTCAACCAATATTACATTAGAACATGTTGGCTTCTTATGCGACACGAGTACCGAATTCACTAGAAGAGCATTGTTAAAATAACTCTCCTCACCATTGTTATTCATAATTCCCAGGTCCTATTCCACTAACAAAGCCTTTCTTATCTGAATTTTTCCCTGCTACTGCTTTCCCTCTACTCTGTCATCATGAATACCTTTGTTGAGCCATTTAAGTTATGCATCGATTCCATTACTGAAGGAATCTTAGAGGGCATAAATCCTTCCTTTCTTCCATAAATTTTAAGGGGAGGACCTTGAGATCACCTTGGCTTTCATGGAGTCATGGGATGAGGGGAAGGTCACCATTCACAAAAAATCCTACGTCCTCAACATCAAAATGCTCGTTGAGTTGATTGGACAACAACCTAAGGGAAGATCCATCAGAAGGGAAAAGCATAATTGGGAAGAATAGTTGAAGGATTTCACTGATAAAAACCCCACTAGAAGAGCTCTCTTAGGCATGCAGCGTGATGAGTTCACTTTTCCCTAGGGGAGCATCCTCAAACCTGTTGGCAATTTTGGGTACATTGGGTACATTGCCTTTTCTCAAAGTATAGTTGTCATTGATGTCAAATGAGCTCTTGGTAGTTGTTGTCTTTGATGTCAAGGATTTCTTGAAGCAATTTGATTAGTTGTCCAAGCATGTGTTTTGATGAAGGTTTCAGTATAATCAGTAAGTTTCTATGTAGCCCAGTTGCAAAAAGATCAAGAAAAAGACAAGTAAGAAGAAGTATGCAGGCGGCTGGCAAAATTGTCGTGATTTTGTGACATGTTTTAGGAGAGAGAAAGCGCTGGCAAAACTGTCATGATTTTGTGATATGCTGGAAGGCAGAGGCAAAGCTGGCAAAATTGTCATGATTTTATGACATGTTTGAGGAGAGAGAAAGTTTAGGCAAAACTGTCATGATTTTGCGACAAGTTGAGTTAGCAGTGTTGAGTTGCAAGAAGTGTCACGATTTCATGATAGGTTTCAAAGAAGTTGTACGGATGCAGAAAGTGTCACGATTTCATGACAGGTTGAGTTTGCAGCTTGTAGTTGGCGAAAGCGTAGCGATTTTGTGACATGTTCCAGTTTCACGAGCAGTTGGCAAAAAAGAGTTTAAGGTAGCGAAAGCGTCATGATTTCGTGACATGTTTGAGTTTCGTGCTAGAAAAGTTATAGAACAGTAGAGGCGGTTGAAGCCGACGGAGTTAACCTTTGCCGACGAAGTGTAAGGTTGTGCAACCGACGATTATTTTAAGGATATACAGCCGACTAAGATCATGAATTTAATCATGAATTATTGCTATAAAAGGAGGACTATTTTCGAGTTTCAAGTATCGAATGTGTGTGTCAAATTTGTGCAAGTGAAGTCTGCTATGCGCAAAGAGTAGTCGTATCGAATCGATCGAAGTGTGCATTCAAAGTGTGACTTTCATAGAAGTAGAGTGTAGGAAGAAGTTCGATCGAGGAGAAGCAGACTGTGCGAAGAGGGTGCTATTGTGGCTGCACATAGGCGCATAAGTTGTTGTGCGATCGAGTGCTACAGTATTTACATAGTCTGTGTAAAGAAAGCAAAGTGTGTGAAGACTGCGCTATGGTGGATGTGCAACAGAGCAGAAGCTAAGTTGAGAAGATAGTGCTGCTACATTGTGCGAAGATTGCACTACTGTGTTTGCGTAGAAGTTGAGAATATAGTGCTGCTGCATTTTGCAAAGATTGCACTATTGTGTTTGCGTAGAAGTTGAGAAGATAGTGTTGCTGTAATTTGAGAAGATTGTGCTGCTGTAGTTGCACAGACAATGAAAAGTTGTTTTCAACCAAGTGCAGAAAAGAATAGAGGAAGAGGACAATTGTGCCAGATCGAAGGACTATGTTTGGTGCAAATAAGAGGACCAGCTTTGCAGTGACAGAGTTGAGGACAAAGAGCTCCAGCTAGAGCAAGGAATACAAGTGTCTTCTGTGGATAGAGTTCCACTTGCTAAGGGTAAAGGAGATAGAGGTCTTCTAGAGGATCACCAACAAAGCAAAATTAGGGGAAGGTATCTCCTTTGAGCCGAGGCTCATAAACATTGTAATCGAGAAGGATTCCCAGAGGACTTTGATATAAATTTTAGAGGAAAGTTTTATCCGTGGAGTAGCCCACCTTGGGTGAACCACATAAATTATTGTGTCTCTTTGTGGATTGCATTTTGTGCACTATTTTACTGTTGTTATTACTGCTATCTTATTCTACATGTTAATGATTTGAAAGCTGTATTGATAGATAAAGTTAAAAGTGGTCTTATACTGTTCACCCCCCCTCTCAGTATAAGCTTGTGTTCTTCAATTGGTATCAGAGCCAGTGCCTTCAAAAATTTTAACAGCTTGAAGGAAAAGTTTGCAAAGAACACAATGGACTACTCGAGTGGCAATGCAACACCTATTCTTGACGGATCATATTTTGGCCTATGGAGTGCAAGAATGAAATTCTATCTAATGGCACTTGGTAATGAGGTATGGGAAGTTATTGAAGATGGGTACACCATTCCTACAAATGGTCCTTACACTAAAGAAGACATGCTTCTACATCACAACAACTCAAAAGCCATGAATGCAATCTTGAAGGGTTTACAAAAGGCAGATCTCACCAAAGTTATTCACTACAAGACAGCTAGTGAAATGTGGAAACAATTGCAGGTTGTTCATATAGGTGATGCAAATGTTTGAAAGGCCAAGTTGAGACATTTTAAAGGTATTTTTGAACAACTCAAGATGAATGATGATGAAAATATTAGTGACTACATGCTCCGGATGGATGAAGTTGTTAATTCTATGAAATACTTAGGTCTTGAACTAGCTGAAAATGATGTGTGTGATTAGATTTTAAGATCCCTTCCTAATAGATTTAGTGAAAATATTTTTACTATTAAGGAAGCTAAATATTTAGATAAATTGAAAAAGGATGAGCTCCATAGTATTCTTGCAGAATTTGAGTTGAGAACTCAAGTGAAAGCTGATGTAAAGAAAGAGGCAGCTTTCAAAGCTACCAAGAAATCAAAAGGCAAACAGATTCAAGAAAGTGATGAGTCTTCTAGTGAGGAAGAGGCATATTACAACAAGAAAGGCAAGTTTTCCAGAAAGCACAAAAGCAAGAAAAATATAAGATGTTTCAATTGTGGGAAATTTGGTCATTATGCTACTGACTGTACTATTTCCAAAAATGAAAGTGATGAAGATATACAAGATGTTAAGAGCAAGGATTCTAAAAAGTATAGGTATTACAAGAAAAGCAAATATGAGTACAGCAATCATGGAAAGAGGCATTCTCACAAGAATAAGAAGAGCTTCTACTTAGACAAAGCAAGTAAGTGTTCTAGCAGTGATAGTGACAGTTCTTATAGTGATGATAAAAATGAGATGCTGTTCATTTCAGAAAAAGAAGAAGAACCGAAACATAAATTCATTATCATGAAATGTTTTAGATGTGGAAATTTTGGGCACCTTGAGGATGATTGCAAAAATAATGATTTGGCTACTAGTATGTATGAGGATGCTTCAGAAAACTACAATGAAGATGCATGTATGGTTTTTGAAAAAGGTAGCACCTCTAGTGATAAGAAATCTGAAAAATGTCGTGATAATTCAAAGTGCCATCAAATAGAGGATCTTGAATGTGAACTCAATAATGCTCTTAGTGTTTTGAAAAAGGAAAGAAAGAAGAATGAGAGACTCAAGATTAAATTAGATGAATGTTGTATGGAGAGAGATGAACTCATAGAAAATATTGAAGTCTCTATGGCTAAGTCACAAGAACTCAAGAATGAGTTAGATTCTAAAATTCTGGAGTATAGTGAGTTAGAACAAGAAATGGCTTCTTTGAAAGAAGAAAATAAAGAGTACAAGGATAAGCTATACAGATTTCAGGATAGCTCCAAGAAGGTGAAATTTCTCATCAAAGGACAAAGAAAACCAACAGATAAAACAGGTCTCGGTTTTGTTGAGCCACACAAGGAACAGGTTGGGGAATCTAGTAAGAGATTTCAAAAGAAAGAGAGTTCTATTGAAGAAAGTATTTCAGATCATGAGTCCGTAAGTGATAGATACACAGAAATAGAAAACGATATTTAGATTGAGAAGAAGAAGTTTTCGGGACCCATGAAGTCGAATAAAAGAAAATTTCACGGCACATGTTTTGCGTGTCACAGATTTGGTCACATGGTTGTACATTGCATGACTCAAGTGAAGAAAGTAAATAACAGTTTCAGGAGATGTAATTTCTTTCAAGGGTATTGCTACTCTTGTCAACAATTCGGGCACAAGGCAATTTTCTACAAGGCAAATAACAGGAACTGGGTTAGTCAGAACAGGCGGATTCAAAGAACAGCCATGCCTGAAAGAAATAACATTGTTACTTGCTATAAGTGCAACAATAAAGGTCACCTAGCTAGACAGTGTAGAGCTGATCTTCCGAGATACGAGAACAGAAACAGCAGTATGAACAAGTCCAAGGATCAAAGCATGGATAAGAATAGGAATGACAACAGAAACAAGAAAAGTGATATGAACAAGTCCAAGGATCAAAGCATGGATAAGAACAAGAATGACAACAAAAATAGGAAAAGTGATATGAACAGGTCCAAGGATCAAAACAGTAACAAGAACAGCAATGTGGAAAAAGAATTCAAGAGAAGGCCCGACAAAGAAATTGTAGACATTAATAATGATGAGTGTCTAATGGGAGTTTCACTCCCAACCCTATTTTAAATCACCTTAATAGAAGGTGGGGAAGGGACTAAGCTAAGAGACTCATTCTTAGTCCCAAAACCCAAAGGTGACCCTTTGCCATTGATGACAAAGGAGGAGAGATTTGAGTAAGGGGGAGAGATATGAGTAAGGGAGAGAGCTTCAAGTGAAGAGGAAAGCTTCAAGTCAGGGGGAGAAAAAACTTCAATTGCAAAATTCTTAGTTTATGGATCAGTTGATTTAGTTTTGGCTCTTGAGATATGTTTTAAGTTAAAAGTTTGCCATCAATGACAAAGGGGGAGATTGTTGGCAATTTTGGGTACATTGGGTACATTGCCTTTTCTCAAAGTATAGTTGTTGTCATTGATGTTAAAGGATCTCTTGGTAGTTGTTGTCTTTGATGTCAAGGATTTCTTGAAGCAATTTGATTAGTTGTCCAAGCATGTGTTTTGATGAAGGTTTCAGTATAATCAGTAAGTTTCTATGTAGCCCAGTTGCAAAATGATCAAGAAAAAGACAAGTAAGAAGAAGTATGCAGGCGGCTGGCAAAACTGTCACGATTTTGTGACATGTTTCAAGAGAGAGAAAGCACTGGCAAAACTGTCACGATTTCACGACATGCTGGAAGGCAAAGGCAAAGCTGGAAAAACTGTCGTGATTTCGTGACATGTTTGAGGAGAGAGAAAGTTTAGGCAAAACTATCATGATTTCGCGACAAGTTGAGTTAGCAGTTTTGAGTTGCAGGAAGTGTCGTGATTTCGTGACAGGTTTCAAAGAAGTTGTACGGATGCAAAAAGTGTCGCGATTTTGCGACAGGTTGAGTTGGCAGCTTGCAGTTGGTGAAAGCATCACGATTTTGTGACATGTTCCAGTTTTGCGAGCAGTTGGCAGAAAAGAGCTTAAGGCAACAAAAGCGTCGCGATTTCATGACATGTTCTAGTTTCGCGAGTAGTTGGCAGAAAAGAGCTTAAGGCAGCGAAAGCGTCACAATTTCGTGACATGTTCCAGTTTCACGAGCAGTTGGCAAAAAAGAGCTTAAGGCAGCGAAAGCGTCGTGATTTTGTGACATGTTCCAATTTCACGAGTAGTTGGCAGAAAAGATCTTAAGGCAGCGAAAGCATCGTGATTTTGTGACATGTTCCATTTTTGCTAGTGCAAACCGATAAAAGGTTGAAGAAGCAAGAAGTGTCACGATTTCATGACAAAGTTGCAGATGACGTCAGTAAGAGGCAAAGGTGTTGCAATTTTGCGACAGAAGCTGAGAAGAAGGCCTTGGAGTCTAAAGTGTCGTGATTTCATGACAGAGTTGCTGATGACATCAGCAAAAGTAGATGCATCATGATTTCGTGACAAGAGAAGAGAAGAAGGCCTTGCAGACTAAAGCGTCATGATTTCATGACAGGAATCATGATGACATCAGTAAAGTCAGGGAGTGTCATGATTTCATGACAACAGGCTAAAGCAAGGCGTAAGGCAGACCATAGTGTCACGATTTCACGACAACAAGCTAGAGAAAGTGTACAACAGGCTATAGTGTCACGATTTCGTGACAACAAACCAAAGAAGGCGCACGACAGGCAGTAGTGTCACGATTTCACAATAGCAAGTAATACAAGGTGTATGACAGACAAAGGCATAGCAATATCATGACATGTTTGAGTTTCACGCTAGAAAATCTACAAAACAATAGAGGCGGTTGAAGCCGACGGAGTTAACCTTTGCCGACGAAGTGTAAGGTTGTGCAGCCGATGATTGTTTTAAGGATATATAGTCGACTAAGATCATGAATTTAATCATGAATTATTGCTATAAAAGGAGGATTGTTTTCAAGTTTCAAGTATCAAATGTGTGTGTCAAATTTGTGCAAGTGAAGTCTGCTGTGCACAAAGAGTAGTCGTATCGAATCGATCGAAGTGTGCGTTCGAAGTGTAACTTTCATAGAAGCAGAGTGTAGGAAGAAGTTCAATCGAGGAGAATCATACTGTGTGAAGAGGGTGCTGTTGTGGCTGTAAATAGGCGCATAAGTTGCTGTGCGATCGAGTGCTGCAGTATTTACATAGTCTGTGTAAAGAAAGCAGAGTGTGCGAAGACTACGCTGCGGTGGATGTGCAACAGAGTAGAAGCTACGTTGAGAAGTTAGTGCTGCTGCATTGTGCAAAGATTGCACTATTGTGTTTGCGTAGAAGTTGATAAGATAGTGTTGCTGCATTTTGAAAAAATTGCACTATTGTGTTTGCACAGAATTTGAGAAGATAGTGCTGCTGTAATTTGAGAAGACTATGTTGTTGTAGTTGCGCAGACAGTGAAAAGTTATTTTCAACCAAGTGCAAAAAATAACAAAGGAAGAGGACAATTGTACCAGACCAAAGGACTGTGTTTGGTGTAGATAAGAGGACCAGCTTTGCAGTGACAGAGTTGAGGACAGAGATCTCCAGCCAGAGCAGGGAAGACAGGTGTCTTCTGTGGATAGATTTCCACTTGCTAAGGGCAAAGGAGATAGAGGTCTTCTAGAGGATCACCAGCAAAGCAGAATTAGGGGAAGGTATCTCCTTTGATCCGAGGCTCATAAACATTGTAATCGGGAAGGATTCCTATAGGACTTTGATATAACTTTTAGAGGAAAGTTTTATCCATGGAGTAGCCCACCTTGGGTGAACCACGTAAATTGTTGTGTCTCTTTGTGGATTGCATTTTGTGCACTATTTTACTGCTGTTATTACTGCTATCTTATTCTGCATGTTAATGGTTTGAAAGCTATATTGATAGATAAAGTTAAAAGTGGTCTTATACTGTTCACCCCCCCTCTTAGTATAAGTTTGTGTTCTTCAAAACCCATAATGGAATATGTTATAGTTGACGATCCAGATAAGCCCTTACATAGTTTTCACTTTTCCTTTTACAATAATTTCCATGATGTTAGGGTAGTAAATATTCCTCAATTTCTTTTTAATTCCATCAGTCATACTATTGAGGATGCCAAAGAGAAACATGGGTCTAAGTTACCCTCACACCGTGGGCTTTTCAATGTTCTTTACAAACACTGGCTGATTCACTACCCTGAAGGCATTGTCTTAACCCCTCCCCCAAAATCTAAGCAGGGCCCTTTGAAGCTCAATTCTTCCCAAACCATGCCCCAATCTTCTAGTGCTCCAAAATTTTTTGCTAAAAAATATAAAATAATTGAAAATGTTACAAAATTAAGGAAAATTTAAAGAAGCGCTTCTCTTGATCCTAACAGTGAACCTAAGCTTGAACCTGATCAAAATCCAATTTGTGCCTCAGTGTGTCTAAAGAATAAATCCAAGCATATTTGGTCATTGATTCTGATGAGGAGACTAAGGATGACTCTGACCTTTGTTTGTAGGTGTATATCATCAAATCTATCTCAAACAACATTGCTCAACTTATTGATCTATGCAATACCTTTAATCTCTATTTTTTAAGAAAATCATTCACTGAAAATATCGAAGTTGTACCTGCTATAAATCCTAAGAAGATGACTATCAAGTCTGAGGACATCCCTGCTAAAGACAATGGTGTTGCATTGGATGTTTTTTCTAGGAGCCGCCAAGGTCTCTGTGCTAAGCCTACTTCTGAGACCTGAGTGCTCTATGGTGGCTTTTATTGTTTAGTTCTATGGAGTTTATCTACCTTTTTTTGTGGTTGTTAGTATTTTGACTATGTTCCTCTTTTCTTCTTGTAGGTTGAGGACAACCCTAAATTTTGTAATTTTGTACTTTTTTTTCTGCAGGCTGAGGACTACCTTTTTTTTGTAATTATGCTCTATTTCTTTTTTGTTTCTTCTTGTCCTTTCCATAATTTGATACCATTTTGTATTCAATTTTTGGGACCCTGATAAAACCCGTATATTATATATGTGCTAATATCTTTAATCGATCAAAAAAATGATTACTTATTTAGAATATACGCCACTAACTTCTTATGGATCACTTCTCATGCTCACTTCCCATGTAAGATTCATATGACTCTTCCCATGGAAAATTTCTATGAATATTCTACCATGGATTATATACCACTACTACCAAATGTGTTATATTCAATTATCAAATCTAGAAACAATGTTGAGAATTTCTCACAATATTAAAGATAATATTTCACACAAGGACACAACTTATATACTCAAGCCATAAAAGTCACTCTCTATTGAAATGAAATGTAAATAAACAATGTATTAAAGTATAAATGATGCATTCCAATTTCCAATTACATAACCAACTCATATGTTGCTCCTAAAAATAGGCTTTATAAGAAGGCTCTTGACATTATATCTTGTACTATCTTTCCATCTCCTCAAACTTTCAAGGAGATATGACTCTTCACTTTCTTGTATGAGAAATATATTTATTGAATTATTAATTACAAGTATCTAATTATTAGTAAATGAAATATTTACAAGACTCCTAGACTCCAAATATTTACAAAGTATTTACAACATACTTGCAAAGTACTTGCAAGGTACTAAATAATGTAATATACTCCAACAAATAAATCTATTGAAAGTGGGAAAATAACTTCTGCACTCTTGAAAGATTCATTACCTGATAAAAATTGGTGGGAGGTATATTTTAAAATGATTATAGATGAGACTAAATATGAAGTAGGATTCATATGGGATAATTTAATGGAGTCTATAAAGGAAGAATATTATCTTGTAGGAGCCTATGGATACCTATACATGGAATGACAACAATTGTATCCTAGTTAAGACTAATATATTCAAGATTATATAAATTTTTTCCACTTCATGGGATCGAAGCTATGTATTCAAGACATTGAAAGGCATTAAATACATAAGTACCATAGTGGGATACAATGGTACATTTGGATAGGACATGGACCTATTAAATTTTAATATATTAGGAGAGGCATATAAACTTACTATCAAATTGGAGTAGAAGCACAAAAATAAAAACTAGCAGTAGTGACTCTCCAAAGAATTAGGATAAAAGGGTTTAGCCCTAAAATAAGAGTTAGAAGTAAAATAAATACTTCTAAGAAAAGAACCCCTTGAATACAAAGAGTATAAAATGGCGTCACTATCATAATATTAATCAACATTCAAGGGAGTATTGTCAAGCAATTCAGTCAACATTTGTTATGTTCCAACCCTCTACATCCACTACACCACTACATCCATATCCATAGATTGATGATAGAGGGAATTGAATCATAAAATCTAAACTAAATATGTCCATTGCCATAATACATGCTACACTATAGGAGTTATAAGAGGAGGAATGTCTATTTCACTTAGAAATGTGGATCAAGGGTAAGCCATTCTATTTCATTATTGATAGTTAGAGTTAAAATAATTGTATTTCTACATAGATGGTGAAAGATTTGAATATTCCTATCACACCACACCTAGAACCATAAACAATAAATGGTTATAATAGGGGAGATATATTCATGTCACTCAATAATATATACTCTTTCATGCCATTAAGCCTTTCAAAGATGAATTTTTATGCCATGTTATGGCTTTGGAATTTTGTGATGTTATTTTGGACCAACCATTTAATATTTTATACAAGTCTAGGCCTTAAAGTGTCGTCATAATTATTGGATATTAGTGCTATAAGATCACAAAGGTATATACTCCTACATTTGTTTCCTTAATTAGTATCAAATAATGCATAGGATGATAAAATATAAGAATTCATTCAATTGATGATCAAGCCACAAAGTAGAAGTAAGACCATCACTTCATCAAATGTAAGCCTTACATAGTGTTGGCATTTTTGCCACATTGAAATTTTGTAAAGTTTTGCTTGAAATATGTAAGCATTTTGCTAGTGAAATTCATAAATTCATTTTGAGCGTTTTCCACACATTAATTTTTATTGAAATTTTTTCTAAGTATCTGATGGGTGTAGTTTCGGGTAAGATTCAAGTGAAATGCCTTTTCACTCTTATGCACCCCAAAATGCCTTTTTGCCCACCAAATGTAGTGAAAATGATTTTTTGGATATTTCACTAGTGCCAACACTTCCTGGGTATTTCGTTGGTGAAAGCTCATTTCAGGCGTAACTTGGGCGAAATAAAGATAAAGGCCCATTTCGGGTGAAATTTTGAGCGAAAACCCATTTTAGAATAAAACACCATCACCCTACATTTTCAATGCAAATATTCTTTCGAAAATAATTAAATCCAGTAAAATTAATTCTTGTGGAAGTACAATAGATATATCCAGGATCATTGCTAAAAAAATGTAGGATTTAAGTATTGCTCCTTTGACTCTAATCTTGTTCATTTTCGAAGCACCGTCCACTTTGGTAGGTATGCATTTCCAAGGCACCATCATAAAGATTGAAATTAGACCGATGATTTTTTCCAAAGCCCTGATACACCATGTGATGAGATCAGTACACATTTTTCCAATGCATTTGTTGATTGGTTCGTTGTTGTTGTCAAGGAGAGAATTGTTATTTTTGATTTTTGACCTGTCGATATTTTTTCATATTGTGCATTAAATGAAAGAGGTGTAATCCTCTATAAATACTAAGAATTTTGATGTAATAAGGGAGGATAGATATTTTGCCAAAAAAATCTTTAATTTTTCTACATCAATAGAAAGATATTCAGCTTCTGGTTCCTTGAGTAGTCTTGTGGTTGATCACTTCCTCCTTGTTATTTCTTCTTACATTTATGTTCCTTATTGGCTACCTTTAAATTCTGCATCTAAATTTAATTACTATTGGTAAGGGAATGAACACTGAAATGTGTCTTAGATGTTATCTCTGCAAACTGTGAGTGGTTCTTGTGTATATTTTTCTATTTCATGCTATTTGAACTTGAATGTGGTTTCTTGCTGTTAGTTTATCCCACTGCACTTTTTTGGCCTACATACATATTTCCATCTCTTTCTATTACTTTCCATTTCTTTCCTATTACCCTAAGCTTTAAATCAAATTAGATTAATAGGGGAGTAAGCCCTCCCTAGATATCATCGCGAAGGATTTTTCTCTTTCCCTTGGCCTTTCAATGTTGGTCGGGTCTAGGATGCACAAGTGATAATACTTTGTACTTAGGCAGATTCATGACCAACAATTTTTGGTATGTGGGACTCATAGTATTCATATTTTAAGAGAGCCCAATTTTAGCGAATCTCTGGCTTGCTTTTATTTGGTAAAATCACCTAGTAACTCTGTTGAACTAAAGATCTAAATCTCATGATCAGTGGACACATTTTGTACTAAAAGAAGATACCTCAAAGGAATCAAGTTTTGGTGAACAACCTTGAACTTACAAGCGAATAAAATAATGTTCACCTGGTGACTCCGAATCAATGACAAGGACCATGATATCTGAGGACCACTACTATAATGGCACAGGTATGCTATCCCAGCGGGGATGATCCTGATCCTCTGAATCTCTAAATTTAGCATGATATTCCCAAAAATACCTTGAATATCCTAACAAAATAAAATGGCACTGATGGAATGGCCCAAGAGCACCTCAAAAATATCATTGCTCTAGAAACCCTCCATGGCATAGCCCATGAATATGTCATGATAAAACTTTTGGTCATGTCTCTAGAAGGAAGGGCATTGTAGTGGTTCAAAATACTTGAGTGTAAGAACATCTGCTCATGGGTAAACCTAGTAGGAGCACTAGTTGACACATTTGATGGCCCTCAAGATCATTTTCAACTCTTGATGCACCTCTCCATCATCACAAGATCACCTCTAGAGAGCATCATAGAATTTAATATTTGATTTTAGAGGAGTTGGAGGAGAATTCTAGAGAAGATCCATCTGACACTCGACCAGGCCCACATCTACTATATTAGGGCTTTCCACCCAGACATAAGCCTCCTCCTGCTACAATCTAGGAAACAAATATTCCCTCAAATATTTTAAGAAGCGGTACAAGTAGAGAAACTCTTGCTCCAATCAAGAAAAATATAGTGGAGAGAAATTACCTTTCCATCACTCTCTCTGGCAGTTGTTGCTCCTGTATGTCTTATGCAATATTCACAATGGAAGATCCCTCAAACTATGTGGATACCTAGAATGCAACTGTTTAGAGCACAAGAAGTGAATCTCATCCAAGGTCAATGAAGGGAATATGCAAGCACTGCTCTAGTAATGAACAATATGGTAGCTTGCAACTTTATTTAGGAGAAGGACCAAGAAGAAAAGAAGAGTCTAACAACAAAATCTGAGTGCAAAAAGGGCACAATTTTGCACCCTTTTTGTATCCTTGAGCATATCATGCAAGTACTCAACTGAGACCCAATAAGCATACCTCATCAAGAGATTGGTCTTAAGGATATCCTTACAATAGAAATATCACCAAAAAGATCCTACTGTCACATCAAGGAGTTAGAGGAGCATATACCCAAGATCCCACATCCAGTGGACTCCCAAGAGTGGCAATATTGGGGCCAACCATAACCACAACTAGTACTCGAAGAAGGCTTCCATGTGGTAAATCTCTTTGCTACATTATTAATTAACTATATGATTATTGGCATGCATGATAACCTACCACATTGGATCTTGTTTGCAACCTAGAAAAATTTGGGAAGATATCAACTAAACTTCAAAGATCACCTGAAGTACAATCATATCTGGTCCAAACACTGTAGATTCATCGGATAAACACCCAAAGCTAGGTTTGTGGTGGCGGCATACCAATCATGTCACAAAATTTTGTGTAAATAGTGTAAATAGGTTGGATGATAAATAAAGTGCTGAGAGCACTAAATGGTGTGATCAATTTTTTTTTTTTTTAAATGAGGTGAATAAGTGGTCAGAACCTAGGACTTCCCAGGAGGTCACCCATCTAAGTACTACTCCATGGAAAATATGCTTAACTACGGAGTTCTTGAAGAATTGGAAAA
The DNA here is from genome assembly GCA_028583015.1 of Wollemia nobilis. NCBI lineage: Eukaryota > Viridiplantae > Streptophyta > Pinopsida > Araucariales > Araucariaceae > Wollemia > Wollemia nobilis. The sequence goes on from JAQPPZ010016964.1 coordinate 281,019, forward strand.
CAAAAAAATCAACTTGAGTAGTGTGTTCTTTGGGTCCAAGGTTTTGGAAGTGTAAAAACAAAAAAATGGGTTTTCACTGCATTCGTTTTCCTTTTCACTTTTCAACCAAAAATAAAAAATAGTACAAATTTTGAAATTTGAAATTTCTTTCCTTCCAATGTTTTTTCCCACCCCACTCATGTTGTTTTCACCCAAAAATGCTTTTCATACCCCCAGAATGTCTTTTCGCCTAGGTTCTTTTCTTTCACTTGGGATCTATTAAAAAAAAAAACACAACTTTCCCCATGAAAATGCTTTTTCGTTCCCCGAAAAGCCTTTTTTGCCCATCTTTTGACAATGCTTTTCTTCTCGAAAAGTCTTCCACCCTTTAAAATTAGTTTTTCGTTCCCCAAAAGAAACCTCCTTGCAGTTTGAACTTCCTTTTGCATTCCTCGAAAAGCCTTCTTCCCTCCAAAAATGGCTATTTCGTTCCTCAAAATACCTTGTTCCTCCCTAAAATTGCTATTTCGTCCTCTGAAAAGCCTTTCCTCCTCTCAGATTTGCTTTTTTCCTGCTCTCCCCCTTGCATTGAATTTTATTTTTAAAAAAACATGCATACAATACCCTTTTGCACTGTTTTTCCCCTGATCCTCCATTTTACATGTTGCACTACCCATAAAATCTGTAGATCTCCATTTCCTGCCCCATGACATCAACTCAAGGCACTGATCACACTTTCCAAGGTAGAAAAGCAACAATGCATGTTTCCAAAAAAACAATTATCAGCCATTCGCCCCCCCACCAAGGATAAAATCAAAGAAGCTCGCAGTCAGTTGTTGATTGATTTTAGAAATATGGCAACAAACGCAACGTTAGTTCTCATGTTCCTTTAGGAAGTACAGGCAATCATTTCATATGGTAGACATTTAGTGGAGTTCATAGAGTAATATTTAGAGCCAAAATTAGAAATGGCAATGAAGATCTAGGTAATGACTCAAATGGATCTCTGGTTTCGTCTAATGAGTGAAATAGCCCATGCTTGAGCAAATGCTAAGATCACCCTACACAGTTATTTCTCCAAGATGGACCTAGTTAAAGAAGCCCACAAGTTGCAAGATACATTTGACCATGAGAGGCGTATTTCATTGGTTTACTTTGATACAATCATAGCTAATGGTTTCCCTCGTTTCATTGATTATCAGGGGAATATTCTTGCAAAGAAGGACCTAGATGTGTGATGGGCTATTTTCATAGATGATACTTTAGAGATTGATAAGTTGGAGGAACCCATCACTGAAGAGAACGTGCTACCATTAATAAGGAGATTCATTCACATCGAGTCTGGATTACTGTAGCTAAGCCAAAGGGCCAAATATATTGATCTCGATAAGGTTGATATTTTTTGATACATTGTGGGTACACTCAGTGCTCGTGAGGTAATTAGTATGGATGCATGGGTTGAAGCAGTGGTGGTGTATGAATCAACAATGACACATCTCAAAAAGTAGGATGAAGTTGGTACAAGTAGTAGGCCATAAATTGCAGCTGATAGTGGGGACTCTGAACCCAATGAATAAAGGCTTGGGATCAATTGCATTCAGGCAAACCGAATACCCTGCAAGCTACCAAAAATATTGGCATTTTTACCGCATTGCAATTTTGTAAAGTTTTTCTTGAAATATGTAATCATTTTGCCAATGGAATTCATAAATTCATTTTGAGTGTTTGCCACACATTAAAAAAAATTGAATTTTTTTCTAAGTATCTGATGGGTGTACTTTCAGGTAAGATTCAAGCGAAATGCCTTTTCGATCTCATGCACTCTGAAATGCCTTTTTGCCCACCAAATGCAGTGAAAATCATTTTTTGGGTATTTTACTGGCGAAAACACTTCTTGGGTATTTCACTCGCGAAAGCTCATTTTAGGTGTAACTTGGGCGAAATGAAGATAAAGGCCCATTTCAGGCAAAATTTTGAGCGAAAACCCATTTTAAAGGTAAGAACCATCACCCTACATTTTTAGTGCAAATATTCTTTGGAAAAGAATTAAATCCAATAAAATTAATTCTTGTGGCAGTACAATAGATATATCCGGGATCACTACTAAAAAACTATGGGATTTAAGTATTGCTCTTTTGACTCTGGTGTAATCTTGAAGCACCGTCCACTTTGGTGGGTATGAATTTCCAAGGCATCGTCATAAATATTGAAATCAGACCGATGATTTTTTCCAAAGCCCTGATACACCATGTGATGAGATCAGTACACATTTTTTCAATGCATTTTCTTATTGTTTCATTGCTATTATCGAGGAGAGAATTTTTGCTATTGATTTTTGACCACCCAACATTTTTTCGTATTATGCATTAAATGAAAGAGGCATAATCCTCTATAAATACTAAGCATTTTGATGTAATAAGGGAGGATAGATATTCTACATAAAAATACTTTAAGTTTTTTGTATCAATAGAAAGATATTCGGCTTTTGGTTCCTTGAGTAGTATTGTAGTTGATCACTTCCTACTTGTCATTTCTACTTACGTTTATGTCCCTTATTAGTTGCCTTTAAATTCTGCATCTAAATTTAATTATTGTTGGTAAGGGAATGAACACTGAAATGTGTATTGGATGTTATCTCTACAAACTATGAGTGGTTCCTATGCTTACTTTTCTATTTCATGCTCATTTGAACTTGAATGTGGTTTCTTACTGTTAGTTTATCCCCATTGCACTTTTTTGGCTTACAACCATATTTCTATCTCTTTCTGTTATTTTACATTTCTTTCCTGTTACCCTAAGATTTAAACTAAATTAGATTATTAAGGTATCCATCCCTCTCTGGAGATCAGCCCAAAGTACTTTTATCTTTCCCTTGGTATTTCAATGTTGGCCAGATCTAGGATGCACAAGTGATAATACTTTGTACTTTGGCAGATTTGTGACCAACACATAGTAGAAGTAGATGGACTTTTAGAAAAATATGATAACTTATTCATGTCATTGACTAGGATTTCATTTCATTATGATATAAAGCATTCCATTGATTTAGTTCCTAACTCTCCTTTGTCTAATGCACCTATTTATTGTAGATTAGACCTTAAAAATGATGAAATCAAGAGTCAAATCCAAGAATTGATTCAAAAGGACACATCAGACCAAAGTGGTTCTCAATGTAATGATCTAGTTGTCTTAGATCTAAATAAATATGAAATATGGATGTTTTATACTCTCTATAGACCTTTCAATAAAATTATTTTAATGAATTACTATCCACTCACATAGATGGATGACTTATTAGATAAGCTCCGTGGCACAAAGTTCTTCACCAAGTTTATTTGAACTTTGGCTATCATTAAATGCTCATAGCTCCCATTGATATATGAAATATTTTACTCAAATACAAATACAATTTTTTTGAGTGGCCAACTATACCTTTAAGATTGAATAATGCACTTGTCACATTCATGAGGATGATAAACAACATCTTTCATTCCTACACTAACTCATTATGGTAGTATACTTAGATGACACCATCACCTATAGTAAGACATAGGAGTAATATTTATCACATGTTTAATAGGTGCTTTTGATTCTTCAAAGACACAAGATATATGCTAATTTGGATAACTAATAATTTGGCATGTTTAAGGATTAGTATCTTAGGTATATTGTTCACAAATAAGGAGTCCACATTGATCCTGAGAATTTTTAGGTAATTAGAGATTTCCCTAACCCAAAGACTCTAAAAGAGCATTGCATATTTTGGGTTTTACTAGTTTCTACCAAATATCCGCATTAGAGTTCTCACACATTACTTGTCCACTACATGATATGACCAAAGCAATTTCCCAATCCACGTTCCATTACAAAGATATGCAATAGAGGGTATTTAAGTGGTTGAAGGACCAATTGTGTTTAGATCCTACATCTTGCCTACCTAATTTATATCAACATACTGAGGTAATGACTAAAGGATCAAAGTATGAATAGGGATATATTATCACATATCATGGGTATCCAATTGCTTATCAATATGAAATATTCAATGAAGCAATTCAAAATATCCCACATACAAAAAAGAGCTATATATCATTGTCGAAGCATGCAGAAAGTGGAAGCACTACATCTTGATAAATAAAATAATCATCCATATAGATCGTAGACCTCTAGAGTTTACATAGACATAGATTAATCTAAGGAATGAAAGACATAAAAAGTGGGATAAATATTTAAAACAATTTCATTTGATCATCAAGTATAAGAATGTAGATCACTTTGGGATGGAAAAAACATTGGCATTACTTTAAAAGTACTTTTATTGGCCCAAGATGAGGAATTATGTTGAGAGGTACATCTAGTCATGTACCCCTTGCCCTATTGGAAAACCAACCAAAAAGAAGCAGGGATTGTATACACCATTTTGATTATCATCCAAGCCTTGGTAATTTATCTCCATAGATTTCCTCTTAAGTATACCCACATATAAGTGTGGTAATGATTGTGTTTTCATAGCAATTGATTGATTTTAAGAAAATGGTTATTATTATTCCTTATAAAAAATACCCTTCAAGTAAGGATACTACCAAGCTTTAATTTTTCATGTGTGGATCAACTTTGGATTGTCAAAGTTCATTCTAAATGACAAAGATAGCAAATATTTGAGTATTTTTTAGTTCACCCTATGAAGCATGGCAACCACCAAGTTGACCATGTAAACAATATTCCATCCTCATACTAATGGCTAGACAAAAGTTTTGAATTGATTGATTGTACATCTTATTTAAATGTAAAATTCCAAGAATCCACACATATAGGATGAGAGTCTCCACTACATTTAGCATAGGCATAATTAACATCTACATAGTGCTACTAGACACAATCCATTTTATGCCTATTTTGTGTAATGGCCCACCCTGACAGGACTTTTTCTTGTTGTTGATTTATGTATTAATGGATGGCTATCAAATGAATAATATTAATTTATTTTATCAAGACGTGTTGATAATTACACTTATATTTTTTAAGTTATACTAATTTTGGAATATGGTACTACTAATGAAATTTGTGGTCATAGGAGCAAGTGCTCTCACGGGTGGATTAGTATGGGATAAACACCAGAGTTGAGATAAAAAGAGAAATGATGGATGAATTTTCATTGATAACCACAAGGGTAAAAACCATCTTATATATGCATTGAATATGTGTATGTTCAATTAAAAATGCATCGTCGAGCAAGGAGGTTTCTATTAAGCAAAATATCCATCCTTAGGAGATGGGTGATAACATTACAATTATCATAAATCCTCCTGCTTAAGGAAAAATATTGTTTGATCATATTTTTGAATTGCATCTTAGTTGGGCAAGGATATATTAGAAAGAGCCCTTGTGTTTCTATATGTATTCTAGAGTGTGGAATTGTTTGGTTAAGGATTATCAAACAAAGTATTAATAAAAATGTGGTATTATTAATACTAAATATTGATGTTAATAGGTCAATATTAACTAAATTAATTAGGTGTGTAATTATTTCAATTATTACTATGTTAGTAATTAACACTAGCATAATAACAATAATTCATGAGATGGATGAATGATTTTTTTATTAATACTTACTTCAAAAGTATTAGTAGAATAATATTGATAAGTTGACCTTATAATGGAGATATGATTAGTAATTATTAAAGCATATTCATTTTTATAAGTTGAAATCAAGAATTGAAAAATGCTAAAGAATCAAATGTTCTATGCTCTTAGTGATGGTTGGAACTTGGAAAGTTAATCTCAAGAGAGGGTATCCAAATTGATGGGTATGTGCAACATACATTTCCATTCATTATGGAGTTCTTTTCTCATAACATTTAAGGGTTCGTGTGGATCTACATATATAGCAACATCATCTATTGATAAGGATGACGATTGGAGCAAAGGAGTTTTATGCTAGAATATGGTGATATAGAGAATGGAAATTAGGGCTTCAAAATATTGGTAGGATTGCCTATGGTTAATGCTTATACTTCCACCTAATTCTCTTCTTTATGCAATAGAAAATATTGGATGTGATTATTAGTGTTTTTGAATGTTACTTTCTATTTTCAATTTTCAAGAATTGTTCAAGTTTTATTCTTGAAAGTTTGATTGAGCAATAGTAATGATATTTTTCTTATGCTTGGCAAACCTCTACAGCATCATGGTTTTCAGACCTAGAGCCATGTTGGGAGGGATAATGTTTATTCTAAAAATTATTTTATTTCAAAATAAAACATAGTAGCAAGATTGTTATGCATCTAAGTAATTGGTGTATTTTATCTTGTATTATGGTCATTGCTTAGTAGAAGTCTTTAATTATTTTGTACATAGTCTTATATGAGATAATGCAAGTTCCAAACCAAAGAATAGTGTCATACATTGAAGTTCTTATTTTGGATGCCGATTAATAGGATATAGATCTTTGTTCTCTCATATTAGTACAATAGGTTCAAGTGTTAAATGGATAGGTAGTAGCTAATATCTAGCTCAAAGGATGTTTACCTAAATATCTTGAGGTGGTCAACATGTTTTAAGTTCTAGAAATTGTATCTCATATTACAGTGTAGTATACCTCTCAGTAACCCAAACCATATTTTTTCATTGAAAAACTGTATGTATTTCCTTGTGTAATGCATTAGTTTGATGCACATATGTGAGTGCAATTTTATTGGTAGTAACACATCTTATGTTTCTTTGTCCATAATATTTAAAGTGTTAAATGGAATAAGCTTGTATTTAATTAATATTTTAGTTTTTTAATCATTAATAAATATTAAACCATGCAATTATTAGTCTTAAAGTATTAGGGATAAAGTTGTTAATCAATATTTGAAATTTTTGCCTTAATAGATTTGAAGTAGTAAAATGGTAGTTCATTCTATTGTTAGCTTTTGAAGCTATAAACTTAAAGGAAATGCAACCACAAGTATTGAAATAAGCATGCAATGTTATATCTATGATAATGGCTAACTAATATGCATGAAAATATGATAAGAAACTTCAGAAATAACTCAAGAAATATCCATTAATGAAATCTCATAAAAATATACAATGCTATTCAATGAAGGTAACTACCTCTCCATATTTGCAAAAATGGATCTACATTGTATCTACTACTACTCTATGTATGCACTCCAAAATTCTCTCTCATTTCTACTCTATGAAGGTCTATTTATAATGAGATGCAACTCTTTACCTTAAATATTCCTATGACACCTCACTATTCTATTCTAAAAACTTATGTACATGTGGACTACATACACATTTACATCATTGTATATTCTAACACTTGTGCATTTATTAAAATGCATTAATAAAGTACTTAAATCTTAATAAAATTCTAATCTAAATATGTACCCATGATGGTACAGTAGTAAAGTACCAAATAATATAATATATTTCAACACCCCCTTGTATTACATTATTTGGTTTTCGAATACTTTAGTCTTCAATAAGAATCTTAATTCTAGTTCTAGATTTTGTATTGTCCTTCTCTACTGTCTGAGTCCTATTCAAACAAATAGTTAGTGTCTTCATGATATGTTACTCTTGCTGAAATAGCTTTAACTTCATGTTCATCTATAGATTCTTCTAGTTCTTCTATTTCTTGAATCCTTTGAGATAAGTATCCTTTTTTATTCCCTCCATGATATTACAATTGAGGGTACTAATTCTAAGAAGCATATGGACACTAAAACTATTGCTTTTGTGGTTGATACTGCCTTGGTTGCAATACCCTATTTTTTTGGTTTCCATAATTTGTTTAATTCCCCTGATTTAGATTTCTATGATTGAATCTACTGTAGTTAGTGTTATGTCATTTCTTCCTACATACATGACAATATAAATTATTCTTGTAGACACATAAAACACGTCATGTCGAGGGTGACTACTCATATGGACATGCTACAAGACCATATGGAAGATCTTGGACAAACTCCAAGATAGAGCAGTGGTTCTAACCACTCAATTTGGTCTCCTTGGCCTAATCAGTCTGAACCGTAGCCTAGAACTATGGTTTACAGCTGAATTGTGGCTGAGACCTATAGTTTGTAGTCTAGACCACAACTGTGACCTGCAGTCTTAACTGAAGTTCAGTTGGCCTTCAATCCAAGACAAATTAGTTGAAATGGCCATTGGATCTAGAATAAGGTGATTAGAGGGTGGAAGCTTCCATTCCAACTGTGCTAACCACCCCTTCTTAATCTTGGCTTCTCCAGGAAGCCACCCATAGCCCTTGGGTAGTCTTATAAATACCCCTTAGAAATAGGGCAAACTATCAGAGAGAGCATTGGATATTTGAGCAGTGGAGCCCTATCAAATTGTACTCTCAATAGAGTATACTAAGAGAGATTTATTGCACTTATCCCCTACCTACTTGCCAAGATTCATAATGAATTGCATTATGGATGCCCTAGGAGTCTAGAAGAGCCAAGAAATACAAATTCAAGCAAACGAAGGCCCATCACAGTTATTTGACAACCAAACCTGTCAAGAGGACATCGAAGGTGACCCTTGAACATCAATTGGACAAGGAGGTTAATCCCACTACCCTTGGAATTGAGGGTAAGCCTATCAGAGTGCTAATCATAGCTTTCAGCCATAGTTTACAGTGTAGACATGCACCAGATTTGCGGTTTGTAGTAGAGGTATAGCCGCCTTCCTATTTCTATTTTTGTCTAGCTAATTAGGTTAGATTAAATGTTTTTATGGTTTAATAGCATTTTAGAAGACTTTTGACCGTAGAACTAGGTTAGATTTACATTTCATGCTTATGCTTAAATTAGGACTTAAATGCTTTCTTTATGAATGTTTATGTTTCACTTTTCATATTTGATCTATGCATAGTATAGCTATTATTTTCCTTTACGTTATTACATGAATCTCGATTCACTTTGCATAGCTTAGAAGCCTTATTTATGTTTTATTGATTATGCATGTTAATGGTGTCATTATGCAATTTACCTAAAAGGTCCTCATCATGAGAGGTTGCCTATATTTTTTATATTCTTGTTGTTTCTTGACCACAGGGAACAATTTCAAAGGAGAGAAAAATATCAAGTTCCTTCCCTATTGTGAAGAAGAGGGCATCTCCACCCTATAGCAGTTCATGCCATTCTGAGAGGCATTTGGAAATCACATCTACCCTTAAGAGAGCAAACAAGTGTGCACTCCTATTGTAATATTGTATAAAAATGAATATCCCTAAGAGGTATGTACTTGTAATCAGGTTTTGACTTAAAATATAATGGAATAAATCATTTCTTTCTTGTTTCATTTGTTGTCAATTTTGTTTACTTGTATGCATGTTATGTCTTTACCATTTAACGCAATAGGAGTCATAATCGGGTGTGAACCTTTTTGGTGGTTACATAGGTGATCACGATGGCACCCCACATTTTTAGGATTTGACTATGCTTTTTTGGCTTTTGTATTTGTAGGTACAGACCACAACTATCAGTTGTGGCTCAACAACTGAACTGTAGGTACAAGGTGTAGTTCATAGTCAAAACTGTAGGTCAGACCTATGATTTCTTGCTGACAACATAGACAAAAAATTTCAGAACTTTAGACAGTGTAGTACATGATGTAGGTCCTTTTTCCAGCCCTTTGTCACTTTTTGTTCTCTATTTTTTTACAATAGGTCAAATTCGAATGCAAATTAGGAAAAGAACTAAAAAAAATGGTAAATAAATTATCCTAGTTTGCTTTCGTACTTTGCTTTCCATAGAAAGGTGCTGCTGGGAACAACGGACCTCTGATTATAGTCTGCCCTAGGCTACAGTATGCTTGATAGATATGTGTTGATGGTTTTGTTGAAATATTTTCAACATTGCCTCCTTAGTCCTAAGTATTAAGTCCTAGTATTTAGTTTTAGTTTAATGTTTGGATTTACATATTTCTAGTTAATTTGATTAGTATACGTTGAGGTTTTGGATTCGTTGGTCAATGTTTGACCATAGTCCAAGATTAGCATGTTGTTAGGATAAGAGCTATATTTAAGTTAGTTTGTTGTAATAAGTTTAAGATGATTTCTCTCAACCACTGTGTCTATTTTTAGTTATTTCAAGAACTATAAAACTATGTAATGCATTGTTGATCAATAGAACAATTTCACCATTGTTTATCATTTGGTATCAGATCAGGTTTTCTCAGATGTATCAAAACCTATGGAGAGTGGCATGAAGAGATCTGAAGCACGCACTTTGTCAGAGAAACTCAAGTGGCTAGCACTCAGCAGATTTGCAAGGAAGAGCTTGAGTAAATCATTAATATCACATGCATCCTAAGGTATTTTATTATTAAATTTTGAGGGTTTTTAGATATTGTATAAAGAGGATGCTGTCAAAATTTCAGGTGATTTGGAGCTAATTTATAGATTTTATTAGCATTTTGAGTTTTTCAATAAAATGGTTGTATAAGGTGGAATACAGGGTATTTGCTTCTCAAATTTTTGGAGCAATATTATTTAGATAAAATCGTAATTCAGACAAACATTCAGGTCATTTAGATCTATATTGATTTATTTGTGTGAATATTAATTTTTTCTTCAAAAATCCTAGATCCAAAATTTTGATAAAAAAGAAAAAAGTAAATGATCACATCTTTTTCACCTTTGTAAATTTTCTTCAAAAATTTAGAGGGTTTTCATATTATTATCTTAGGAATACAAATTTTAATTTTTAGAAATTTTGGAGTTGTATGGATTTATTTATGTGAAGAACATTGAGGTTGTCTCAAAAACACTCTAAGATCTAGAAAGGGCAAAAGTAAATTGATCACATATTTCTCATTTGTGTGAATTTGGATCTGAAATTTAGTGGATTTTTAGATAAGTATATAAAAATTCTACAAGAAAAATTTTAGTTTGTTTCAATCAGTAGTGGCCAATTTATGATAAATTGGGTGCTTGAGACTTTGGTAAATCAAAGGAAGCCATGTATGCAGACTTGGTTGTACCAAAATATGATGGAGATAATTATTCTATTTGGGGCATAATTATGAAGACATTCTTGAAGGCTCAAGAATTATGGGATATAGTTCAATAAGGATATTAAGAAGCCACTTGGATCAAGCTACAAGGCGAGGAGAGAAAAGAGAAGAAGGAGCAGCAATATGCAAATTGCTTAGCTCTTATGGATTTGAGGAGAGGAATGAAAAAGAATGTTTTTCCTCTCATAGCCAATTGTAGATCAGATAGAATGGCAAGGAAAGTATTTAAGGATGCTTATGGTTTTGATGAGGATACCCATAAATCCATGTGTGATAATCATGAATATTGTTTAAGCAAGGAGGAGCCTTGCTTCCTTGAAGAAGTTTCTGAATTAGATCCCTTTGAAGGAGCTTTTGAAGAGTCTTGTGAAGACTCATATGAAAATATGTATTTTACATAATACATACATTCTTATAATGGAGAATTCTTTCTTGAAGAGCAATACATACTTGAATAAGAGCCTTGTGTGAAAGAGAAAATAATCCCTTAATGGAGAAGAGGATAAGAAAGAGGAAAGTTGTACAAGGCTCTTCCTCTTTCTTATCCTCTTCTCCATTAGGGATTCTTTTCTCTCTTTCATACAAGGCTATTCTTCAAGTATGTCTTGCTATTCAAGAAATAATTCTCCATTAAAATAATGTATGTATTCTGCAAAAGACATATTTTCATATGAGTCTTCACAAGACTCTTCAAAAGGTCCTTCAAAAGGATCAAATTCAGAAACTTCTTCAAGGAAGCAAGGCTCCTCCTTGCTTAAACAATATTCATGATTGTTACATATGGATTTATGGTTATCCTCATCAAAACCATAAGCATACTTCAATACTTACCATACCATTGTAGCTGATCTACAATTGGCTATGAGAGGAAAAACATTCTTTTCCATTCCTCTCCTCAAATCCATAAGAGCTAAGCAATTTGCATATTGTTGTAACTTCTTCTCTTTTCTCTCCTCGCCTTGTAGTTTGCTCCAAGTGGGTTCTTCATATCCTTATTGAAATATATCCCATAAGTCTTGATCCTTCAAGAAGGTCTTCATCATTATGCTCCAAATAGTATAATTATCTCCATCAAATTTTGGTACAACCAAGTCTGCATACATGGCTTCCTTTTATTTACCAAATTCTCAAGCACCCAATTTATCATAAATTGGCCAATACTGATTGAAATAAATAAAAATTTTCCCATATACTTCTGATATACTTATCTGAAAATCCACTAAATTTCAGATCCAAATTCACACAAATGAGAAATATGTGATCAATTTACTTTTGCCCTTTCTAGATCTTAGAGTGTTTTTGAGACAACCTCAATGTTCTTCACATAAAAAAATCCATACAACTCCAAAATTTCTTAAAATTAAAATATGTATTCTTGAGACAATAATATGAAAACCCTCTAAATTTTTTAAGAACATTTGCAAAGGTGAAAAATATGTGATCATTTACTTTTTTCCTTTTTATCATAATTCTGGATCTAGGATTTTTGAAGAAAAAATAAATATTCACACAAATCAATAAATATAGATCCAAATGACCTAAAATTTTGTCTAAATTATGATTTTATCTAAATAATATTTCTACCAAAGTTTGAGAAGCAAATACCCTATATTTTACCTCACACAACCATTTTATTGAAAAAATCAAAATGCTAATAAAATTCATAAATTAGTTCCAAATCATCTGAAATTTTGACAGCATCCTCTTGATACAATTATTGAACAACCCTCAAAATTTCATAATAAAATACCTTAGGATGCAATATATATTAATGATTTACTCGAGCTCTTCCTTGTAAATCTTCTGAGTGCTGGCCACTTGAGTTTCATGTATGAGGCCCGATTAGTGGTCGTTTAGCATCATAATGTGCATTGTATTAAAGAACATCTAGATTAGCTTGCATTTTCTAAATTTGAAATGTCTTTTATTTGCATAGCATTTAGAAAATTATCATGTGTGCTTTATGATGCATTTCTTTTATGTACATTAAAAAGAACCACACACACCACAAAACACTTAAACGCTAGTGAGTTGGGCTTGACATCCAACCACTAGTAGGGTTCAAATACGGTGGGCGTAACTTCCATCCGTTGGCCCAAATCCTATGAAACCTTGATACATAGACCAATACCAGATCCAAGAACCATCCATAGCCCAAAAAATTTGCATGTACTCCTCTTTAGAGGGTATAACATTGATTGGGTGAGATTGGGTGAGGATCTGGCAAGACTTGTGCTCTTTGTCTAGGTGTGGGATTCATTACCACACACGGGGGATTTACGTGACTTGGAGTTCATAGCCAAGTTGTCGATATACGAGCGTATAGGTGAAATACATTAAACCAAGAATAAAATCCAACAAGTTTTGCAAAACATGATAAGAGTTTCTACAACTGATACAACATATATTGAAAACACATCAAACAGTTCAGGACTCACTTTAAAACTTAAAATGAGATAATAATTGTTGTATACCTTGTTTTCTTAATAATAATACATTTAGACTCTAGGTACACAATGGTGGACACACGGGATGGTTGACAAATGTCCAAAGCCAACGTCGATCACCAACCCCTAACTAGTTCATAACAATGTGTCGAATCCTCAACCACATGAGAAAACTGAACGTCGTTCGGCTAGCATTCGAGGAGAAAACTCAACACGGGTGGAGACAATAGAGAAAACCCCAAATATAGGAGCTTTAATACACTCCTCTAGGTACATAGTAGAATAGGAAATATTCCAGCATGAGGGTGTTCCACTTGAGAGCCATTACCAAGACCGTAATGCATGCGCATCCATGGGGTCGACTGATAAGTTTAATGTGTAGGGGACCAAATTGGTGCCCCTACATACTAAGTCCACTCGAGGATCTATGGCCCACATTTTTAGTATAGAATGACTAGAGACTCACCCATTTAGGGGTAGGCAGATAGGATTGCAACTAAGCATAGAACTAACCATACTCCCATGTGTGGTCCACCATGCAAGATCACCATTGACATATCAAAGGTGGGAGATAATGGTACACCACCGCATGAGCGATGGTGGTATAGGTAGTTACAAGGTCTAGGTAGTGTTCTAGAGCAACTAGGCTAGAAGCCTTATGCTCCATCCACTTGAGCCCTGAGTGAGCATAGCGCGAGTGTCATCTGCACTACTAGAGAACATGGGGAGGCTTCTAAGCATTCGCATGTCACACACCCGCTATATATGCATGGTGGGTCACAATATAGGACACAGTAGGAGGCCAATGCCATATTCACATATAGAGCCAAAGGCACATCACATTAGTCCAATGGGTAAAAAACCCACAAAGTCGCTTGTATAGAGCAGGAGTGTCACATCGATCAGATCGATAAATCACATCGACTGGCATAAGAGAAAAAACACCAACTCCTCTAAGACCAATTAGAGGATGCTCATCTAGAGAGGCATCATATTGAATATGAAAATATTTAAGCACAAAGGCTCATAAGATAGAGTTTATATGAGTAGCGCATGCACGAAGAGTGTATCCTTGCTTAGAAGGAACACGTAGAACAGGAGGATCAGCTAGCTAGGGCTGGCCTATATCCTCAAGATGAGCATCGAGAGCACACACATAGGAAGGCTTTCTCACAAGTTGAGATGCATCAAAAGCATAGAGATGCTCGTACTCATGTTACTACCAAACAAAGTGAGTGGCTACCATTGCTCAATAATCAAAGGCAGAGACAACATGAAGTAGCAGCAGGAGATAGATTCGAGCAAGAATATCCTAAAATCTCTCGAGCTAAATATGAGGAAGAGCAAAGACCTCCATCTCATGCAAGGAAGATAGTACCTCCTAAGCCACCTACATGTCAACTTAGGGAGGAGGAATTTCTATCTTCAGAGGCCTATAAGGCCTTGGCCAAGAAAATTAAAGCCATTAAGAGACAAGGCACGACTATTCAAAATCTGACTCTAAGGAAAATCCATAATGAGCCTTTGGATCCTTTAGTGCCTACTTCGGCCTACCCTAATAATTTTTACATGCCCAGGTTAGATAATTTCAAGGGTGATGAAGATGCACAAGAACATATAACAAGCTTTCTGGACGCTTGCTTTCAGATAGCAAGCAACGATGCCTTATTTTTGTGCACGTTCATCATGAAACTTTTAGGGCCTACCTAAGAGTGGTTTAATCAACTAAAGAAACACAGTATAATGAGCTTAAAGCAATTAATTGATGCCTTTCTTGAATGCTATTCTTTTGACATTAAGAAGTAGGCCAACCTTTCTGATATGGATGTGCTAGCTCAGCGGGATGACAAGCCAATATAACAATATGGAAAGAGGTGGAAAATATTAATTGTGAAGTTGCCATTCCCCATTCCTGCCATGGAATTAACTTAGATGTATACAAATATTTGTGCCAAGCACATCTCATTACTGTTGCAGCTACAACAGTATGCTACATTCGAAGAGGCTTTGGTGCAAGCCAAGGTGATTGAGGATATCAAGTTGTAGAAAGGCAACTTGAATCTCAAAAATAGGAGAGAGAAACAAAATAAGAGTACCATAAAGCATCAAGGAAAGCAGGCCCATGTAAATCAAGTGGTATTAAATCTCCAATGGGAGGACAAGGGGCAGCAAAAGCAGAACTATTAGGCCCAATATCCCCCTGCATAGTATGACAAGAGCAATAACTACAAGGATAAAAACAAAGAGCAACACCCACCTCACCATTTCACACCATTGATGGAATCACTGACGGTGATTTTACATTAGTTATGCGAGGCTAAGGCAATCATATTGCCAGAATTCAAT
Organism: Wollemia nobilis; assembly: GCA_028583015.1. Taxonomy (NCBI): domain Eukaryota; kingdom Viridiplantae; phylum Streptophyta; class Pinopsida; order Araucariales; family Araucariaceae; genus Wollemia; species Wollemia nobilis. The sequence continues at coordinate 296,810 of JAQPPZ010016964.1, forward strand.
ATGATGGACCCCAATCAACCCAAACCAAAGGGGTTTCAAGATTATCTATTTTGCATCTTTCATAGAATGAAAGGTCATGACATCGATGTGTGTTGGTATTTCAAACACCTAGTATAAAATATGATCGACAAGGGTGAGCTTGTATTGCCTCACAACCCACAGGTGCCAGAAAATCAAAATATGGGTATTTATAAGAACCCCTTACCAAATCATGAGGTGCCTTGGAACAATGTTGGTCAAGTTAACCAAGTATGAGTCGAACCACCTACCCAGGGGTTCATAGGCATGGTCAATGTTGTCACTAGGCATGGGAGATATGAACAAAAAAATCAACCTCATGCTCCTATCCAGATACAAGCCATGCCGAATAAGTGACCATCATAGAATATTCCAGGCCCACCAACAAGACCGATGGTGACTCTAAGGAGCAGGTTGGTCCAAAACTTGCAGATAACTCCTGTGAAGTTGTTAATATATGAATTAATTTAGAAGTTCTCAAGGCACAGGGAGACTCTTATGGACATTTTAAGTTCCATTGAACTATAGGCCCAGGATGCATAGGCATTCATAAATTTCATGGTACATGTACAACAGTACCAGGAACCGATGATCCAATTTTACAATCATGAGATAAGGACGATTTCTACTACTACGATTGACCCATCGTTGCATATAATTGTATGCGTGAATCACATGCCATTTAAAAGGGTCTTTATCAATACTGGATCATCGATTAACATAATAAATACCAAGGCACTGAGTCATTTAAAGCTACCTAAATCACATATTGTGCCAACTACATTTACATTGAGAGCATTTAATGATGCACTATGTTCAACTGTTGGCATAATTATCCTACCTGTACAGGTAGGTCTGAAGACCATTTTGGTAATGTGTCATGTGATATAAGGGGCCATGAAGTACAATATTTTACTCTGTAGGCCTTGGATTCATGAAATGCATTGTGTCCCCTCGATACTACATCAATACGTGAAATATATTCATGAGGGACTGGTTCACATGGTGGCATCGGATGAGGAACCATTCATGTTTGTGAACCTAGCATATTTGCCTGGGGGTTTCATACTCCTATCAACACACCTGGATGTTCGATCGTCATCGCAAATAAGGAAACCATGAGGTAAACCAATGGTGCATGTTCAACCAATGTCATCTACATCACACAGATCAGAGCATACCACTACCACTTGCTTGAAACCATCGGTATCAGTCATGTGTCAAGATGATAAGAAATTAAAGGTGAAGATGGGCAAAATTTTTAAAGAGCTAGAGATTGAGCCAATCATCGAGGATGTTTCCATTCCCATGGAATTTGAGGAACCCCAAGACAAAGCCAAGGAGGCACCTTAGCTTGCCTCGCCTACATCTTCAGCAGGGTCATCTACACCACGGGTGATGGTACATCTCACTAATACTAGATTAGACGAGTACCTTATGCAAAATGTAACCTTCACACCAATTCTAAATATTACATAGGAGATGGCCAAAAATTTTGCTCATCATTATCTGGTTGGATCAATGGTTCCACTGGGAGAGCTGCCTAATCAAACTAACTTCATTTATGTGGGCCTAGATCAGCTTCTAACGCAAGAGCTCATGGATGAATATGACGAGGAACATTTTATAGTAAACGTTCATTATTTGTCTAATCCGAAGTATGTCATGCATATTTTCAAGCTATATCACTGGCATGGATATGACCTTGGTCTCTTTGAACAAGGATCGAGGACTTTGCTAGAACCTCATTATCAGCTAGTCACTGATAGATTTGGTCTATAGTTATAGATATGTGGGTAGGATGATTTACTTAGAGTATCCCTAGATCATTTGTACCTCAGCATGGTGAATGACATGGATTTTAATCCATATCATCCAGATCCTTTAAAATTTTGGAGGAATCACCCTATGATATTTGCCATCACCATTGAGACACTTGAAGATCATCATGAAGGGCTCCTTGAGCAGACTCAGGCATAAATGAACCCTAGATATCAACTAGGACACCAAATTTGTGAGGTAGTCAACGACACAGACATGCAGGGGTGCATCTGCATTACTGCAAGTGATATCGAGTTAGGATATCTTTGTAATTAAGATGGAGTGGAGTCCACCTTCGATATGAGTGGACCAGGCTATGATGCAGAGGATTCTCCAAAGGACGATGGATCTGGAGATTAAGTTGAAGACACTTATGTAAGGCATTTGTATGCACATCATTTATTGCTTATGGAATCAGTACAAGATATCAAAGATATCCTTCCCAATGTTGATCATCCAAGGAAAGAAACCAAGCAATTTTTCTTGATAGCATCGTACATGAGGTATAATTATCCAATTTTTTGGATACTAATGATAGCATTCAAGAAGTGAGATTTATGGGGCCTCACTTAGAGGAGCACCATCTAGGAGTGGGGGCAAATGAAGGATTCTATTATGATAGTGATGAAGAAGATGAGCTAGAGAGGGCCTACCTTGGTCCTCATTATTTGCATCACCATCATCAACCCGTCGACATCGATGAGGTCTATAGGTAGCTAAATGTTGGTTCACGTTTGAGAGCGAGACAGTTAAACCTGGATCAAATCCATCAGTTGGTTAATCCCATTCCATTGACCTACATGCAGCTTCATGATTCAAATGATCATATTTTGCATTTAGTGCATTTGGAGGATTTGATTATTCATAGTCCTCACAAGGAAGACCCTTTTGTGTCTGTTCCATTAGAGCCAGATCGTGGGTATGAGGACTACGTAGATTTTGTAGAGGTCAGTCCATGTGGTCCTGGAGATCAATTCCATTCCATAAACATGGTCTCCATTGATTTGACCACTCCACTCCGCAATCCAACAGATCCGTCTAAACCATTGTATCTTAAAAAAGATGCTATCGATTGGGATCACATTGATTCACCCATTGAGCTTGAGGATTTCTTCCCCAACAAAGAAATGTTGTAACCTTTCCATTTTACACCAGGCTATGCATATGATGTTTATCATACCAAAAAAACTTCCAAAATGAAACCACTCAACCCGACTGATGACATTCATCTGATTCCTATGCCTCACCAACTTGAGGAGGGATCGCATATGTCGATAGAGGAAATATTTGAGGTGGATATCAGTTATGATACCACCAACACAAAGAAGGTTAAATTTGGAGAGTCTCACTCCATATGAGTGGGCCACCCTCATCCCTCTATTGAAGGAGAGACAAAATTTGTTTGCTTGGTTGTATAAGGATATGCCAGGTCTAGACCCAAAATTGGTTACTCATAACCTTTTGCTAGATTTGATGAAGAAATCGGTCAAGAAAAATCTTAGGAAAATGCACCCAATAGTAGCCTTAATGGTGAAAGATTAGCTGCAGAAACTGTTGGATGTAGAATTTGTGATTTCCATCGATTATCCATAATGGGTGTCCAATATGGTACCCATGGGAAAACCTGATGGAAGAATCCATATTTGCATGGATTTCAGAGACCTAAATAAGGAAACACCCAAATATTCATTTTTGTCACCCAATATTGATGCTCTCGTAGATGCAATTGCAGGTCATGAAATGCTCTCCTTAATGGACGGTTTTTCTGGTTACAATCAAATTTAGATTAAACCTAAAGACCCGCACAAAACCGTGTTTATAACACCATGGGGAACATTTTGCTATAAATTTATGCTATTCGGCCTAAAAAATGTTGGTGCCACATATCAGCAGGCCATGACATACATTTTTCATGACTATATGCACAAAATTCTTGAAGATTATATCGATGATTTTTTAGCCAAGTCATTGCTATGAGAAGAGCATGCAGAGGTATTAAGAAAAGTCTTCGATCGCCTAATAGAGCACAATGTTAGGCTGAATCCTAAGAAGTGCATATTTGATGTAACTTCTAGAAAATTACTAGGGTTCATCATCTCCAAGAGAGGCATCGAAGTAGACCTAGTGAAGGTTGAGGACATTTTGGAGATGCATCCTCCCACCAATATTAAGAAATTAAGGAGTTTTCAGGGCAAGGTAGCCTCGATAAAGCAATTTATCACCCAATTATCAGATAAATGTCGACCCATAAATCGACTACTACATAAGGGTGTCCCATTCAACTAGGATGAGGACTACAATGCAGCCCTCACTAAGATAGAGCAATACCTGGCGACACTGCCAGTGCTAGCTCCACCAAGGCCAGAGGTGTCTTTTCTACTATATATATCAGCAACGGACTTTGCACTGGGAACCATGTTGGCCCAAAAGAACGTGTAAGGCAAAGAGTAGTCCATATATTACATTAGTCAAACTTTGGTGAGCTATGAATGTATATGTGGAAAATTTTTGTTTAGCAATAGTGTTCACTACAAAGAAATTGTGACACTATATGTTAAGTCATACAATGTATGTTATATCCAAACAAAATTCTTTGCAGTACATAATGAGTAATACTTATCACAATACACGTACTACAAAGTGGATAATTATTTTGATGAAATTCGATCTGGAATTCATAAGCTAGAAGTCCATTAAGGGATAGGTCATAGCAGATCAATTAGCTCAGGTACCACTGTCAAACAGTAGGACTAACAATTGATCTTCCAAACGATGTAGTATTCATCGTATCTGAAGCTCCCAAGCCTAAATAACTAGATAATAATGTTGATATGACTCTGTTCTTCAACAGTTTGAAGTGTGAACAAGGGGGTGGTGCCAGAATAGTTTTCTTCACACCGCAAGGAGCTCTAATTCCCTTATATTTCAAGTTGGATTTTTTGTGCACCAACAACAACACTGAGTACGAATCCCTACTGCTGGGCCTCCACATAGCTATCACCATGAATATTAAGAGATTGAACATTTTTGGTGATTTCTTGTTCATAGTAAATCAAGTCAAAGGGATTTTTCAGTGTTGGTGCCCCATACTAAAATCCTATAAAGATCTAGTTGACACATATTTGGCCAAACTAGAATGGTATGACATTGAGGCAATCCATCGATTTTCAAATAGGTTTGCAGATACCATGGCTTCTTTGGGATCCCTAATCCCTCAGAATTTGTCTGCAGATTTCACTACCATCCATGTCAAGATGCTCTCTCATCTAGCAACAGAGCGTGCAACCTATGATAACAGAGAATCAGTCAACATGATCAGTGTAGAACCATAAGCAGAATGGTTCTATAAAGCTAAATACTTTCTTAAGAAGGCACCCTAGGGGTCATTAAACTCTTAGAGTCCCATGGGGAGTGGTACTACCATTCACCATAAGGTTGTTTTTGAGTCTGCATTTGCAAAAGTAAATAGGAAAGGTGAGCAAGTCATATTAGCAGTCAAAGCTAAGATTTATTAAAATTGGATGTCGCAAATTAAAGACTTCCTAAAGCTTAGTATAATACCAGATGGATTATCGTGTGCCATGAAGTGCACATTTAAATAGAAAGCTACCAAATATGCCTTAATAGGAGAAATATTGTACCGAAGAAGCTATGATGTAGTTCATTTCTTAGAACCCCAAGAGGTATCATGGATAATTTCATAGACCCATGATGGTACGTGCAATGGCCATTTTAGTGGCATGGGCATCATCAAGTGCATCCTTCGAATGGGTTACTATTGGCCCACTATGGAGAAGGAGTGCAATGCATATATCAAGAAATGCATTAAATGCAAGCATCACGCTAATCTTACACACTTGCCATCATAGGCCTTACAGCCCATTCAAGCGGCTTAGCCATTTGCTCAGTGGGGATTGGATCTTATAGGCAATATCTATCCTCCATAATTGGGCCGACATACATTCATAATCATGGCTATTGAGTATTTTACAAATTGGGTGGAAGCAATACCCTTAACAATGACAACTGGAGCTCGTATAGCAGATTTTATACTGGAGCATATCATAAATTGTTTTGGGATTCCATCCAAAATAGTATCAGATAATGGAACATCTTTCAAGAACAAAACTATGAGAACATTGACATATAAATATAGAATCAAATATAGTTTTGCAACTCCATACTATCCACAAGAAAACAGACAGGCTGAAGCTTCAAATAAGATAGTGGTGGCCATATTGAAAAATATGGTACAAGAAAACCACAAAGGCTGGCACATCCAGCTTCCCCTTGTGCTTTGGGCTTACAAGACTAGTATTCGAACGCCCACCGGGGCAACACCGTTCTCACTAGTATATGGTACTGAGGCCATTATGCCCCTAGAATTATAAATTCCAATGTTGCGCGTCGCATTGAAAGAGTTCATCAATGATGACACTACACGACAAGCTTGACTGGATCAACTGACGCTACTTTATGAACATCATGTGAATGCCTTGGAGCATCTTCACATTTATTAGGAGTGACTAAAATGAGCTTACAATGTCAAAGTCCACCAGAAATAATTTGAATTTGGGGATCTTGTCTTGAAAGAAAACTAGTAGAACTCTAATTTACTACCATACATGCGAGACAAATTTTTGGCTAACTGGCTAGGATCCTACATCATATGTGAAAATATTGTCCCAGGTACCTATCGCCTAACATTGCTAGGGGGTGTTGAGGAGCTTGAACCTCTCAACATCATCCATATTAAGGTGTTTTATGCTTGATGAGCATAGTAAAAGGCTCCGATAGTTGCTTGTAACTGCTCGATCATCCTAAAAAGCTCCAAACACTCTCATTAGTGGTTTGGTCAAGTCAAAAAGCTCCAAAGGTGTCTATAAGCCCTTTGGTCAATCCTAAAATCTCTGAGGGTTTGGTCAAAATTGCTTGGTCATCCCAAAAAGTCTCCAAGGGTTCATGAAACTGCTTAGTCGTGTCAGTTAAAAGCCTTGAGGATTTTCTTATAATCACTCGATCATCCTAAAAAGCTCCAAATGAACCTGTTAGCCCTTTGGTCAAATGCAAAAGGCACCAAGAATTTTCTAAAAAATTTCTTGGTTAACCCCAAAGTCTCTAAGGATTCTCAAAAATGCTTGGTCATCCCAAAATGCCCCAAAGGTGCCCATAATCCCTTTGGTCAATCCCAAATGCTCCAAGGATTCTCAAAATCGCTTGGTCATCCCAAAATGCCCCAAAGGTGCCCATAATACCTTTGGTCAATCCCAAAAGCTCCAAGGATTCCTAATAATCACTTGGTCAATCTAAAGGCTCTAGAGGCATGTACTCGCCGTTTGGTCAATTATGAGGCTCAAAACCCATAAAAATTATAAAATCAATAAAATCCAAAAAATTTGGTAAAGCATAAAATCCAAAAACATTTGCATTTAAATTTTGCATTTTTATTTTGCATTCACACATGCATTCGCTGCATTACTGCATTGCATATAGGTATTTTTCATCCATTGCATTTCATAATAGAAGGTGTTGTGTTTGTCAGTATTACAAATAATGCCACATTTATGTTTAAATCATACATCTCTGCATTTATCATAATCCATCATTCATGTGAGAAATTATGTTTTTCAACACAACCTATAATGTTTCTATGGAGATATACTAGGGTTTTTCAGTCACTCAGTCATACCTAGTAATCTTATCAAAAGTTGGTAGAAATCTTACTTTACTTTTGTAGCTAAGGTTCAGTTAGTATATCCCTTAGCATATTAGAAGCCTATCACTAAGCAAAAACTTAAACAATCTTGACAAGGACCATGGGAAGATGAAATCCATGAAGCAAGACCAAGTATCTTGAAGCGAAAATAGTTATACTTGCTTATCCCTCGTACGGACGGTATGGGAAATATTGGCAGTTGGCAAAAGGATAGGTTAGTTCCCTTCTCAGAATCCCTTGCTTACGATAAAATGAGCAATATACCAAAGAGATATCCCACATCAATCCTCATGATTGATACCTTAGATCAATATCATAGATCGACTCCCAATAGTGACATCCCATATTGATATCACAAGATCGATATTCTCAATCGATATACCAGAAATAATTTTTCCAAGTAGATCCCCCAAAGGAAAGTTTCTGAAGAAAATTATCAAATGTAAATGCCAAAAAGTGAAGATCAAAAAATAAGCTTAAATCAAAGTTCAAAGTGAAGTTCAAAGTGAATATCAAATGAAGATCATAAGTCAAAAGTTTGAGCAGAGATCAAATGAAGATCCAAAATCCAGTTCGAAGAGAGATAAAATGAAGATCCAAAGACAGTTCAAAAAGAAGATGGAATCGACTCCCTTGCTTCACTACATATGGGCAAGTATCCAACAAATTGAAGGATAGAAAGGAATGAGGCTGAATCCTTGGAATTGTTAGCACTACTCTACCTTACGCATGACGATATGTCTGACGCATTAGCATCTCACTTATGAACAAGACCAATGTTTGAATGTGGAAGAGCTAGCTTCAGGTGTCATGCATTGCATAGTGGCTTAGTCCAACTAAAATATAAACTTGAGATTGGATAAGACATTTGTGGAACCTTTATCTTAGCAATGGGCTTAAATAATCCTGCCTAATATCGGGGAACGCTCGTGTCTTATCTTAAAATATTCATTTGCACACACAGGGATAATGAACAGTTAGGGTCTATCCTAGCAAAAGCATTTTATCTCAGAAGTCTAGTGTGGTTAGTATGCAACTTTTGATAAGTCTATTAAGGTGTTTGAGTCTCATGGAAAACCTCAAAATTTTCTCTCATAGAAACAAAGTGTCAAAAATTGCAACCATATAAATAATCAAATTGCAAAGTATCAAACCCATGATACATCATTATATAAAGCACAATCAAAATATAGGATAGATACCAAATGGATATTAGCAATAATATTTATACGTCCACTGACTATATCATTCACATTTTTCAAAATTGCAAAAGAAAAACGAATGACACATTATATCATTTGCATCATAAACATTGCATACCATTGCATTTCATATATGGGTGATTAATTGATTAAATTATTATCTTAAGGATTTTCAATTACATTCATGATTTGTATACATTATGTGGCGTCATCCATTAGATTGATAAACATATTTGCATTCATTCCTTATGTTTTAAGTGATTAAAGCATACATGTTTATTTACATTAGATTAGCATCGTGTAAATAAATAATTACATACATTAAAGCATGAAAAGAAAGCAATATCAAATATGCGTTAAGAGAAAAACATCGCATCCATATGCATCCATAAAAAAACACATCTAAGCATCTAGATCACTGCATATCATCATCATAAATCAAATAGATAGCTATTGCATGTCATCCATACATCACATCATATAGCATCAGCATAACGTAAGCATTGCATCCATGTGCATCACATAAACATAAAATTAAAAATAAATGAGTAAACAATAAATGAGCCATAATAATTATCATATCATATATATAATGTGTATCTCATAGTACATCGAGAGTACAAAAATACTTGTAAGCTAAAAATGTATAGGTCCTCGACCTTACACCAAAAATGAGATATATAAAAAATGTCCTATGATAGTAGAGCTCTAGCTATGATCTGCTCCCCATGTACGAGAGCTCTCATCTTCTCCCTCAGTGCTATGCTCAAGAGACTGCTCTAACTGTTGCCCTACTAACTGTTGTGGATTTTGTTGAGAACCCTGAGTACTACCTAGCTCGAAGAGGCCTAGAACTCATCCAACTACCTCCTGTGCTATGGTCACCTCTGTGCACCGAGACATATGACTGGATGCTGCAATAGACTACCCTGCCTCCATGGTATTGGTATGACTGTTGCAACCATATGTACAAGAGGACCTATGTGTCCTCTCTCTTACATGAGTACGATGGCTAGAGCTAGTAGTGAACTATCCTATAGTTCGAGATCTAGTCTGTTGAGAATCTGCAACATATGGATCCTCAAGAACCTCTATGTCCAACATATTAATGTATCCAACCAGTTGGTCTACCTGAGCAACCCTGGATGCATGCCTCTCATTGACACTCATAAGTAAATCCTATAGGTATTGAATCTCTACCATAGGATCCCAGCCACCTGGTAGTACTATTTTTGGTGTCGTCGAAGGCCCCATAATCATCTGAGAGGATGGAGGACCCCCCCTGTACCCTGAGTAGATCCCACTCTACTATGGCTACATCCCTATGTGCCTCTACCAAGTCATAATTATGAGTGAGCTTGCTAACCAGGGTCTCTATTGTGGTCACCTATGCGATCAGGCTAGCAATATCCTGATCCACATACATCAGTTGGTGATCTCTCTCTGTCAGCTATGCCTACAGAGTAGTGATAGTAGTGTTACGCTCCCTTTGTTGCATCTAGAATTGACCAAGCTGACTCTGCAAGTCAACAACCTATGCTAAGAGTAACCCCTCTTCACTGTTAGGATGGACCTCACCCTCCTCTGGAACCTCCTCATCAGGATCAATCTTGTGAACCTCCTTAGTGACAACCTCTATGTCCCAACTACCCTCTATCCGTTGGTGCACCCTGTGCTAGTTAGGATCCACCTCTACTTTGGCCTGCTCTATCATTCCACCCAGAGGCCCTATCCCATACCAGAGGAAGAGAGACCACCATTCATCATACTTTGGAGTGGTCATCGCTATGTTAACCCTAGTATCTTGGAAGTCATCTGGAGCATCACCTAGAGTCAAAGGTTAAATCCATAGTATATCCCTCTCCAAAGCTAGGTGCCTATAAGTGAATGGGATCTCTGGGATGTCCTACACCATGCCAAACTACTATAGGATGTAAGAGAAAAACTAAAACTCCCTAATCTCAACCTTTCGACCAAGTAGCCATCTGTCCCGATGAGCCCGTCGAAGCCTCTTGCCATCCTTAGACCAGTTATGAAAATCCATGTAGGGCCGCCACTAGATATCATCCGACCTAAGTGTTGCAAACTGGGTAATGTAATGTTGGGTCTCGCCAACATGAGTCCTGCTCTGGAAGCTCTCCTCATCCTGAGGCTAGCAGGTAGCATAGCACTGACGCTCGTCATCAATGTTTGTAATGAGTAGGGGTAGCTCCCTAGGATGCTCTACTCTGATATGCTTCCAGCCCCAGATCTATAAAATTAGACTACAATTGATGCCCTTACGGCTATGCTCAGTGATTTGATATAGCTCTCAATATAGCTAAGCTAATAGTGTGCTCCCCCAGGCTAGGAGTAGTTGTTGGCAGATAGATCTCTATACAACTCTACATACAGTAGGTAGAAGGTTCTAGGTAATCCTCACACCCGAGGAGTCTAGAAGCACATATTGCACCATAAAGTGCATAAAAATGGCCTCACACACAGAGAAGACGTTCTTCCCCTACCAGTAACTGATGTGGAGCCCTCCATGGTCAATGTCATCCTGAGCCTCCTAGCTTTGAGCACCAAATATAGCATTAAAAATGGACTCTTTAGCCCCAGAAGTGGAGCATACAATGGCATCACCATCAATGGGGATCATGAAGATCCTATATACATCCTCTAGTGTAACTATCATTTCACCTGTAGGTAGGTGAAACGTGTTGATTCGCATATTCCAGCGTCAGGCCAACACAATCAAATAGGATTGATCTACCCTAACGGTGGGTAGATCTAGAACATACTCGAAGTCGACAACTCGAACCACTCTCACTCACCATTAGTGAGCTCTCCATGGAGAGTCTTTAGAATGTCAGGCTCTCACACTCTAGAGGTCAATATCTAAAATAAATAGCATAATATAAGGAAAAATCTAACTAAAACAAGCAAAAACATTTAAAAACTAACCTAAAAATCATCAAAAACAATAAAAACTGATAAAATTGCAAAAAAATGTCATCATGCAGGCCTACAAATTAAATTTGTCAATCAAACAGGTCAAAAATGCATTTAATGACATTAATTGCTTCTAAAAATTCAAAAAAATTAAAAATTTTGTAAAATTTTCCTAAAGTTGGCAAACCGCAAGTCAACCCTATGGTCCTCATACGATAAAAATTTAACTGTTGGGATTTTGAATGTTGACTACAGCTGGAAACTGCGGTCCCCAATTGACCAATTGGGAACCGCAGCTGGTACCTACGATCTCTAATTGAAGTCTTTCCAGGTGCGATACCACAGCAAAAAATACAAAAAAAATAAAACTAAGCTACCCTAGCCTAAAGATGAGGTTCATTTCTAGTAGTTTAGTGAAATTGATTTACCGATTACTTAATTGGGTTTATTTTTACTAGTAATGGATGCGAGGTCTAGGTTTTTGAGTTACCTTGCCCTCCCCTCGTCCCCTGCAGCTAGAAGATGCTTGCTCGCACCTTGCCATCATGTTGTATGTCAATATGTGGGTAAGGTGTGGTAGGTTGCAGGTCAGTTTTGTCAACTGTCACTTTCAAAGCTCTAGTTGCAAGTTACTATCAAGGAATAATGAGAGATATTTTAAATTTGGAATTTTTATAGACTTCTCATATTCAGCGCAGATCGTAGGCCCTAGCCGTGGTTCCCAATTTTGCAATGGGAACCGTAGACCCTAGCCACAATTTGTAACTGGCAGACAATTTTAAAAAATCCCACCATGGGAAGGGCCAAAAATATCAATTAATGTCTCCCATTGGGTCAAAACTCAATAAAATCAAGCTAATTTGGAAATTTGGTGATAATCAAGCATCGGGATCCAATCAAAAATTAAAAATCTGGCTGAGATTATAAAGTACAACTGAGGTCATCGCTATGACAAATCCTTTCATGGAGCGACACACCACCCATCCAAATAAATAATTTTAATGTATAATTCAAAACATTAAAAAATCAAATAATTAAAACACCAAATGTGCCTCATATTTAGTAATTTACCCTATACATTTTGCGGTTGCAGCGACTTACGATCCATGCAATTCGGTAGGATGAGTAAATTACCATAAGGACATTTGGGGAAAAAATTGTCATCGTTGATCTACTATGCTTCTTTTCAATCCCTAAGAAGGCATTCATAGCTCGACTGCTCCATGGGAACGAGGCATTGTATGTCATTTCTTCTATGACCTCTTTTTCAGCGAATCATCGATAATTTGATTCAACACAAATCTGATTGAATTTGTATAAATTTGATTCCCTAAGACGGCTATTGTAGCCCAAATGATCCATGGGATAGAAGCATGCAAATACTATTAACAGTTGGAATCAAAAGATGAACTAGGCTTAGCCAATGCATTAATTTTCTCAAATCTAAATTTATTCAGATCATCCATGGTGGTCAAGCGACATCATCACTTCATACATTGTCATTGCCATCATCAACTTGTCTCTTGAGGGGGTAGTCATAATATCAAATCATAATAAAAATTAACAGAAGATCCTGGAGATCATAGATCCCTTGATATTGTCAAAATTGCATTCGTCCTTGTGAATCATTATAAATAGCTATCATAAGCTTATCCCTTTGCTTGGGGCAAATAGCAAACATGATTTTGCTTGTTGTTCTCTGCATTTTAGATCTATGGGTCATAATATACCTATGGAATGCAAAGTTACACCGAATGAGATGAGAAGGGCATAAGCTTTTCAATTTTAAGCCTCCAAAGAGTTGGAAGCAATGATTTCAGGATGCACGTCCTTTTGCTAGACCTGGGGCATCTAATGTTGATCTGACTAATGATCATCAGATAACCTTTGACATCATTTTAGGAGGTCTATTTTTGCTTAGTTTTGTTCAATATTAAAACGCATCTCAAAAGGGGCATCTATAGACACCTAAAACACGTCATGTCGAGGGTGACTACTCATATGGACATGCTACAAGACCATATGGAAGATATTGGATAGACTCCAAGATAGAGCAATGGTTCTAACCACTCAATTTGGGATCATTTGCCTATGATTTACAGCTGAACCGCATCCCAAACCTATGATTTACAGCTGAACCATGACTGATACTTGCGGTTTGGAGTCTAGATCATAACTGTGACCTGCGGTCTTAATTGAAGTTTAGTTGGCCTTCAATCCAATCCAAATTAGTTTAAAAAACCATTAGATCTAGAATAATGTTTATAGAGTGTGGAAGCTTCCATTCCAACTATCCTAACCACCCCTTCTTGATCTTGGCTTCTTTAGGAAGCCACCCCTAGCCCTTGGGTAGTCCTATAAGTACCCCTCAAAATTAGGGTAAACTATCAAAGAGAGAATTGGATATTTGAGCAGTGGAGCCCTATCGAATTATACACTCAATCAAGTATACTAAGAGAGAGCTATTGCACTTATCCTCTACCTACTTGTCAAGATTCATGATGAATTTAACTATGGATGCCCTAGGAGTCTAGGAGAGCCAAGAAAATCAAATCCAAGCAAACGAAGGCCCATCATAGTTATTTGACTGCAAAACCTATTAGGATGACATCGAAGGCGACCCTTGAACATAAATTATACAAGGAGGTTAATCCCACTACCCTTGGAATTGAGGTTAAGCCTATCAAAGTGCTAACCATGACTATCAGCCATGGTTTACAGTGCAAACTGTGCACTAGAGTTGCAGTTTGTAGCAAAGGTATAACCGTCTTCCTATTTCTATTTTTTTCTAGCTAATTAGGTTATATTAGATGTTTTTATGGTTTAATAGCATTTTAGAAGACTTTTGACCGTAGAACTAGGTTATATTTACATTTCATGCTTATGCTTAAATTAGGACTTAAATGCTTTTTGTATGCATGTTTATGATTCACTTTTCATATCTGATCTATGCATAGTATAGCTGCTATTTTACTTTACATTATTACATGAATCTTGATTCACTTTGTATAGCTTAGAAGCCTTCTTTATGTTTTCTTGATTATGCATGTTAATGGTTTCATTATGCAATTTACCTAAAAGGGCCTCATCATGAGAGGCTACCTATATTTTTTACATTCTTGTTGTTTCTTGACCACAAGGAACAGTTTCAAAGGAGAGAAAACCATCAAGTTCCTTCCCCATTGTGAAGAAGAGGGCACCTCCACCCTAGAGTAGTTCGTGCCATTATGAGAGGTGTTTGGAAATCACACCTACCCTTAAGAGGGAAAACAATTTTGCACTCCTATTGTAATATTGTATCAAAATGAATATCCCTAAGAGGGACATACTTGTAATCGGGTTTTGAATTCAAATATAATGGAATAAAGCATGTATTTATTATTTCATTTGTTTTCAATTTGTTTTACTTGTATGCATGTTATATCTTTACCATTTAACGCAATAGGAGCCGTAATCGGGTATGACCCTTTCTGGTGGTTACAATTCCAAGGTCTTCATCCTTTTGAGTATGATGTAATATTTTCCTATGGATTGTCCTTTGAGACAAATGCATTGTTATTCATTTCATATTTAACTATATTTTCCACCTCATGTTCTTAAGAATATTTTTTAATTCATCAAAGGATGTATCTTTGCTTATGACTCATCAAGATGTAACTAGATACTTATAGCTATTAGAAAGTGCTCTCATGGTTACTTGAACAAGAAAATTATCTTTTACCTCTTCTCCTAAGGTTAATAATTTCCATTTAATATCTGTTACCTTCCTTAGGAATAGTTCTACACTTTCACCATTGTTCATTTTCAAGGAATGTATGAATAACACAAGATTATACTGATAAGGGGGTGAACAGTATAAGATCACTTTTTACTTTTCTTTCCAAATAAATATATGGAATGTATAGATAACAATATCAAAAGCAGTAATCAAAGCAATGCAAAAAACACCACACACAATAGAGACACCATAATTTATATGGTTCACCCAATGTGGACTACTCCATAGATAAAATGTTTCACTAAAATTTTCTCGATCAATATCTTGGGAATCCTTTCCCTATTACAATTTTTATGGACCTCTATCCAAAGGAGACACAAATCCCCTAAATCAAGTTCATGGATCTCTATCCATAAGATAACTCCTCCTCTATTGTGGCTAGTGAACCTCTAGAAGAAAACTGCCTCCACTACACTGGCTTGTGGATCTCTCACCACTGAAGACTCTTGTCCCCACTCAAAAGACCTATCTTCACTGCCCTGGCTAATGGATCTCTATCCACTGGAGTCTAACGTCCTCTCTACTCTATCACATCCAAATATTTGTATTAAATCTACACTAAAGAAAACCCTTTGGTCTAGCACAAATTATGTAGGAGCATCCAATGGTGTAAGAATGATCTTGCATCACCCAAAAAAAAATTGTAATTGTTTAATTTTGTAAAACTAGTTTAACTTGCAGGAGATTTTTGAAGGTCTTAGAGGTTGAATTTGAGGATTTTTAGCTAGACACTAGCCTTGGTGCAAAGAGCCAAGGTTTCCTTGCTTAGTTCATCTCGTGCCCTTTCCAAAAACATGCTGTAATAGTCAATCGGGTCAACGAGCGCGAAGTTATGACCTCGGCAAGTTGCCCCCAAAATTTCAAATTTCAAACTCATAGTTTTAGGCGGGAAAGGAGAAAACAGGGTCAAAAGGGGGAAATTTTGAATTTGTAATGGGTTAGTCTCTATAAGCTCTATCTTTGGGGAATAGAATGCAAGGAAGCTTTGGCTCATTTGGCATTTTCTCTATCTTTTTTGGATTGTATGTGTTTGTTTAATGCAACTCTACTTCAAGTGGTATCAGAGCGGGAGTTCCTGAGTGTGTAAATAGATCACCGGATGTGAGGTAGTTTACACCAGGATCTATGGTTAGGGTTTGTGATAGAAGTGAGCAGAATGCCTCCATGAAGAAACCATGGTGGTGGGAGAAATGTGGTGCCAGAAGAAGATTTTAGAGCTTTGTAGAGGCAAGTTTAGGCTCTACAAGAGGAGCTACGTAGAGGGTTTGAGCCAAGGAGAGAAGATGGCAGTGAAGATGAAGTTGAAGAAGAAGAGGACCAATTCGAGGAAGAAGAAGAGGTAGTAGATCCTGCACAAGCTAGGTTATATAGAGCCATATCTCATATTGGAAAGAGACCAAAGATGGAGGTTTCTACGTATTCTAGAAATCTTGATCCAGAGGAGTTGATTGACTGGATCAATGATTTGGAAGAATACTTTGAGTATGAGGAGGTTGAAGATCCGGAGAGGGTCAAGTTTGCTAAGACCAAGCTGAAGGGTCATGCCAACATATGGTGGAAGGGAGTGCAGCTAGACAGAAACAAAAGAGGAAAATAAAGGATAACAAAATGGGAGCGGATGGTGGAGAAGTTGAAGAGGCAGTTCATTCCAGCTGACTACGAGTTGGATCTGCTAAAGAAAATGCAAGGTTTGAGGCAGTCAAGTAAGTCTGTCAAGGAATACACAGAGGAGTTTTATAAAATTTTAATCATAACAGGCCATTCTAAGGCCAACAAGGAGAAGGTAGCCCATTATATTAATGGGTTAAGAGCAAGTATTCAAGAGGAGTTGAGTCTGGTCAGGATGACCACCATAGAGGATGCTTACCAGTTTGCCTTGAGGGTTGAAGAGAAGCTGAACAGAAGGTTTGAGAGCAAGCAAAGAGGAAGAGGTCATGGTGGAAGAACTAGTGGAAGAACAAATGGAGGATGAAATGAAGATCAAAAGAAGAATGGAGAAGCCAGCAGTAGTCAAGACCAAAAGGGGGATAATGCTTATCGCCCTCGTGATCAGAACAATGGTTACCAGAGAGGAAGAGGAAGGTCTGGACGAGGGTTTGGAAGAGGAGGATTTCATGGAACTTGTTTCCACTATGGGGAAGAAGGACATTGAGCATACGAGTGTCCACAACACCAAGAGAGGACAAATAAGAGGCCCGAAGGTAATTCTCGAGCTACGGTTGTTGATGAAGGTGTTGAATCTAAGCACTCTGAAGAAGCAAAAAGAGGAGAAGTGTTGATCACAAGGAGAGTCTTGTTGAATGAGGAGAGAGATCCAGATCAGAGGAAGAGCTTATTTCACACAAGGTGTAAATGTGCAGGTAAGGTCTATAATATTATCATAGACAATGGTAGCACAGATAACCTAGTTTCAGAAGGAATGGTTACCAAACTGCAGTTAGAGAGGAAGAGACACCCGCATCCATATCGGATTGCGTGGTTGCAGAAGGACCATAGGGCTTTGGTCAGTGAGCAGTGCTTGGTAAAATTTAATATTGGGAATTACCGTGATGAGGTCCTGTGTGACATCCTACCTATGGATGCTTGCCATTTGCTATTGGGAAGGCCATGGTAGTTTGATCGATGTGCAATGCATGATGGGCGTGCCAACACTTACTCCCTGACAAAGAATGGAGTGCACCATAAGTTGAAGCCCCTGAAGGAGGTGGACGAAAAGGTATGTAGCAGTGCCAAAATCTATTTAGTTGAAGGTAGAAGGTTTTTGGATGGTTTGAAGCATGAGCATATGTGCTATGCATTAATTCCTAGAGTTAGGGAAGAAGAATGCAAAGATACCCCAATAGAAGTCTCAGGTCTGTTAGAAGAATTTCTAGATATTATATCAGATAATGTGCCTAAGGGTTTGCCACCAATGAGGAAGATCAGTCACCATATAGATTTGGTACTTGGAAGCTAGTTTGCCCAATAAGGCAGCCCATAGAATGACTCCTGTAGAAAGTGAGGAGCTAAACAAGCAAGTCCAAGAGTTGCTAAAAAAGGGACTGATTTGGGAGAGCCTGAGTCCATGTGTAGTACCTACAGTACTAGCACCAAAGAAATATGGAGAGTGGAGAATGTGTACAGACTCCCGAGCTATTAACAAGATCACCATCAAATACAGATTTCCATTGCCAAGGATGGATGACATTATGGACTGTTTGAGTGGGGCCAAGTACTTCACAAAGATTGACCTGAAGAGTGGATACCATCAAATTCATGTCAGAGAAGGGGATGAGTGGAAGACAACCTTCAAGACCAGAGAGGGTTTGTATGAGTGGTTGGTCATGCCATTTGGGCTAACCAATGCACCAAGCACATTCATGTGGATGCCGATGAATGAGGTATTGAAGGAGTTTTTAGGAAAATTTGTCATTGTCTATTTGGATGACATTTTAATATTTAGCAAGACTCTGGAAGAGCACCTGATGCATATCAGAAGAGTTTTTGAGAAGTTGAGGGAGGAGCAATTGCTGATTAATTTGAAGAAGTGCAGTTTTGTGAAGAAGGAGTTAGTGTATCTAGGATTTGTCATCTCAGCTGAAGGTCTAAAAATAGACCCAGAAAAGGTGAGGGCTATCATTGAATGGCCTACTCCAAGGAGCATAACTGAGGTAAGATCATTTCATGGTCTAGCAAGTTTTTACAGGAAATTTATTAGAAATTTTAGCAGTATTTGTGCACCCCTGATAGAAACAATGAGAGGGGATAAGAAAGAATTTAAGTGGACCTTAGGAGAAGATAAGAGCTTTGATATGTTGAAGAAGAAGGTCACAGAGCAACCTATTTTAGCACTTCTAGATTTCAATAAGGTATTTCAGGTAGATTGTGATGCTAGTGGTAGTGCCATAGGAGTTGTGTTGAGTCAAGAAGGTAAACCTGTTGCCTATTTTAGTGAGAAACTTAATGATGCTAGGAAGAAATATTTTGTATATGATCAGGAGTTTTATGCTATAGTTCAGGCTCTGAAGAAATGGAGGCACTATTTATTGCCAAAAGAGTTTGTTCTATATACTGATCATCAGGCCTTACAATATATTAATAGCCAAGGGAAGCTAAATCAGAGGCACTTGAAGTGGGTTGAGTTTCTACAGAGTTATACCTTTGTGTTGAAGCACAGGAGTGGAAAGTCAAACATAGTTGCAGATGCCTTAAGTAGAAGGCAGTGTTTGTTGATAGAAATGAAGGTGGAAGTTGTAGGGTTTGACGAACTTAGGGGTTTGTACCCTGAAGATCCTAATTTTGCAGAGGCTTGGAGGGCTTGCTTAGCACCTATTACTTTGGATCAGACTAAGTGGTTGGATTTTCTAATCCAAGATGGAATGTTGTTCAGAGGAAACCAATTATGCATTCCAAGGAGTTCAATGAGGGAGAATTTGGTCAAGGAGAAGCACAGTGGAGGTTTGGCTGGACACTTTGGTCGAGATAAGACCATTGCCCTCATTAGTGAGAACTATTATTGGCCATAGTTGTAGCAAGATGTGAAGATATTTGTACAAGGTTGCAGAGTATGCCAGATGGCCAAGGGTGTGAGACAGAACACAGGATTGTATCAGCCATTACCTATACTAGAGAGACCATGGGAGGACATCAACATGGATTTTGTTCTTGGCCTACCAAGGACACAGAGGGGGAATGACTCCATATTTGTGGTGGTTGATAGATTCTCAAAGATGGCACATTTTATTCCCTGCCAGAAAACTAATGATGCAGTTCATGTTGCAGGGTTGTTTTTCAAAGAGGTGGTATGACTTCATGGTCTACCAAAGAGTATTGTTTTCGATAGGGATACCAAGTTTGTTGGGTATTTCTAGAGGACCCTATGGAAGAAATTGAAGACAGACCTGAAATTCAGTTCTGCATACCACCCACAGACTGATGGACAAAAAGAGGTGGTGAATAGAAGTTTGGGTAATCTACTGAGATGCTTGGTAGGAGATAAGCCCAAGGGATGGGATTTGGTTTTGCCATAGGCAGAATTTGCATACAATAATTCTATCAATAGGAGTACTAACAAATCTCCATTCCAGATCATATATGGGAGCAGTTCAAGAAATGCTTTCTGAGTTGAGGAAGATGGATACAGGGGAAAAGTGTAGTGCTGAGGCTGAGGACTTTGTAGAGCATCTGAAGAGCTTGCATGAAGAAGTGAAGAAGCATATTACTAAGATGAATACTCAGTACAAGACAAGGGCAGACCAAAAGCGATGGTTTAAGGAATTTGAAGTGGGAGATGAAGTTATGGTCCATCTGAGAAAAGAAAGGTTTCCTGCTAAAACCTATAACAAGCTGAAAATGAAGAAGTTTGGACCATGCAAAATCATAGAAAAATGGGATTCAGGCAATGCATATGAAGTGGAATTGCCAAGTGGGCTTAACATATCACCTATTTTTAACATTTTAGATTTGGCAGAATACCATGAAGGAGACAATGGTGAGGGACCAATAGTAGAATTGTGGAGTATTCCAACATCTACTCTAGAGAAGGAAGAGATAGAAGAGATCCTGGATACCCGCATTGGCAAAAGTACCAAAAATAGGTAGTATGTAGAATATCTGGTTAAGTGGAAGGGCAGACCTGTTGAAGATTCATCTTGGTTGTCGAAGGCTGAGGTTGAACGCCTTGGTTTTCTTCCTACAATAGAGAAGTGAAGGTCACTTCTCAAATTACCCTGGGTGTCTGATGCAGGAGCATCCAGTGGTGTAAGAATGATCTTGCATCACCCAAAAAAATTGTAATTGTTTAATTTTGTAAAACTAGTAAAACTAGTTTAACTTGCAAGAGATTTTTGAAGGTCTTAGAGGTTGAATTTGAGGATTTTCAGCTAGATGCAGGCCTTGGCACAAAGATCCAAGGACTACCCCACTTATTTTGTTTTGTGCCCTTTCCAAAAACATGTTGTAATAGTCAATCGGGTCAACGAGCGTGAAGTTATGACCTCGACAAGTTGCCCCCAAAATTTCAAATTTCAAACTCATAGTTTTAGGCGGGAAAGGAGAAAACAGGGTCAAAAGGGGGAAATTTCAAATTTGTAATCAGTTAGTCTCTGTAAGCTCTATCTTTGGGGAATAGAATGCAAGGAAGCTTTGGCTCATTTGGCATTTTCTCTATCTTTTCTGGATTGTATGTGTTTGTTTAATGCAACTCGCTTCAACAAATCTGCTCAATATCTATCTCTGGTATGGTACAAACCTATCCTCAAATCTACACCAAAATCTACTCTCAAATATGCATTAAACACCATCCTTCGATCTAGCACAAATCTATCCTCGATCTCTATATTCAAGCCTTAACTCAAGGCTTGACTCAACTCTATTGGATTTGCCCCAAATCTTAACTCAAGATGTTGAACAAATCAATCAACTCTACTCTCAAGTCTTCTTAAACTTATCTCAAATCGATCTTGCAAGCTTCCAAAAAAGCTCACACTCATCTATCCACAAGTCCTCTCTAGAACTTGCTCAAATATTCTCAACAAGTCCACTTAGAACTTGTCCAAATCTACTCAACAAGTTCACACAAAACTTATCCAAATATTCTCAACAAGTTCACATAGAACTTGTCCAAATCTAATCAACAAGTCCACACAGAACTTGTCCAAATCTGCTCAACAAGTCCACACAGAACTTGTCCAAATCTGATCAATAAGTCCACACAACTTGTCCAAATATTCTCAACAAGTCCACACAAAACTTTTCCAATATTATAGAAACATAAAGATAATTGTTAGAGACTCAATATGTTCTATACTAATCACAATGCTCAATTAATTTCAATCACTCTCTTAGAAACATAAGGAGAATTGTTAGAGACTCAATATGCTTCAATTTTAGCTCAATGCTCAATCACTTTCACAACTCAATTCATAATATAGAATAGTTTGTTTTATGAAAATTTGAGCAATCACTTCACACATCCACTTGACTAGGCTCAACCAAATCTACCTAACCAATAACTGAATGGAACACTCCTTTCTCACAAAACCTAGTCCAAGTATGTAAACACCAACTCAAAATGTTTCCAACAATGCTCAGCAATAAATCTTACATAACAATGATACTGATGATATTTTCAAACCCAAGTTCAAGTTCTTTGCTCAACAATTCACTTCAAAAACAATGTTTATAACAATGATAATCAAAACCTAGTTCAATTTCTTTGCTCAACAAATCACTTCAACAACAATGCTTATAAAGCAATCTTCACATAACAATGATACTCAAACCCTAATTCAAATTCTTCATACAACCAATGGTTTCAACAACAATGCTTATCAAACAAGGTTTAACAACAACTCTTTATTTCAGAAAACCTTTAAACATTCACTCAACACACTCAATAAGGAAACCCTAATCAAGTCCTTTTCACTCCAAACTTATTTTTCAGAAAACCAACCAAACAACTTAATTATGGAACAATGTGCTCATACTTTTTTCTTGATGATAAGGAGTAGACCTTACAAATCTGCCACAACCATAAAACACTTCTTTACCAAAATCAAGAAGGTTAGAATACAAAATATTATTCCAATATTTCCTCAAAAATATTCTTTGCACCAAGATATAATCAATGCCTTATTTCTTCCTCTTTCAACAAATCATACATAACAAAATACTTGGAAACACCTTATCAACTCCAATATTAGAATAGTGACCAACACCCTAATAAATCAACCACTCTTAAAATAATATCCACCACCATAGGATATTAACCACTTTAATAATATTCACCACTATAGAATATCAACCATTCTTAATAATATTCACCACTATAGAATATTAACCAAACACTTTTCACTCCATGCATAAAACCTTTGAGCAAAAAATATTAAAAATTTAATTTTTCCAAACCTTATAACTCCCTTGCAACCTTAGAACCAATAATAAACATGCAAAATTAATTTTTAACTTGCCCAACTAACCTCCAAAAATTTTAGAGCTTAAACACCTTGCATACCTTGTATTCCCCACCAAAAGAGGATTTGGCGTGACTCGACCCCTCGTCTCCTCTTACCTAAGAGCTTAGGTGCTTGGGAACTCGCCCGTATGGGCTACAAAGGCCCATGTGAAGGAAAAATAGATGCCTTCCTCTTATGCCTTCAACACTTCTCCTTTTTCACACATGAAAAATATTTTTTGTTTCCCTTGGTCACAGCGCTAAATTCATTACTTCACACGTTCATATCTTGGGCATGGTGATTTCATTAAAGTGGTAGGTGCTCCCTTTTATATGCATAAATTAACATTCCTCCTTACTTAAGAGCTTTTCAAAGTTGAATTTCGAATTTTAGATCTAAAATCCACTTTAGGGTTTTAACCTTAATTTAATTAATTTATAATTAATAAGTAAATTAATTTAAAAATAATTTAAATTACTTTTCAAGTTAAGTAAATTAACTAATAAATTAATTTATAATTAACTTTAAGCTTCCTTAGTATAATAAAATTATTATACTTTATTTTCCAATGGTTTTTATGAAAAACCTTTTATTTTCTCCTTCAGTGGTTTTAATGGAAAACCTTTATTTTCTCATTCAATGGTTTTAATGGAAAACCTTTTATTTTCTCCTTCAATGGTTTTAATGGAAAACCTTTTATTTTCTCCTCCAATAATTTTAATGGAAAACCTTTTATTTTGCTCCGTCAGGGTTTTAATGAAAAACCTTTTTGGTCATGCTTCATAAGACATTATGAAACTTTTTGGAACCAATCAATTGCATTCCTTTTGACATAAATGACAACTTCATGCCTTGACATCAATGGCAACTCGATGGACTCAAAATGTCCAACAATGTAATTGAGTTTGAAGATTTAAAATAGTACCTTTATTTTTTCCTTCAAATATTTTATCTAAGGTTTTCCAAGCTTCTATAGATGTTCTTGTTGAGCTAATGTAAGTTTGCATTTTATTTGTGATGTAGAAATTTATTATCATTAATGCTTTTGCATCACTTTATTCAAACTTACGAATATTTTTATCATCTGAATTAGATTTAATAGTTGTTCCTTTAACAATTTTCCAAATATTTTCAAATATCAAGATTACCCTTACTTTGTTTTTCCTTGAGAAGTAGTTTAGATCTTTAAGTAGTTGATATTCTGTAAGGATTAATTTATTTGTTGTCATGATGGTCCTAGTATGTTTCCTTGTAACTCCCTAGTTTAGAGAATGTGAACTGTCTTGATAAAAAACTTTTCAAGACTTAGGTTTTGTAGGACTCCTTATATCTTTCTAGTGATAAGCTATATGCTTGATAACGTGCTTAGTAGTTGCTAGTTTACCTTTTTAGTTGATTTTGTAATGATAATAATAAAGTCTTGTTTTACTTTATTTCTCATATTGAACTATGCACTTTCAAATTTAATGAAGTTATCTTGTAGTAGGATGAGTATGAGATAAATATCAGCAATATTTTCCAATCCTTTAATCAATGCTATGAAAAAGTTTCTACACTTATTTGATTTTAATTTGGTGTAGAATTCCTTATATCTCCCTAGTTAAAAAAAATATGTATTTGCAACTTAAGTTTTGACAATATTATAACTCCTTGGTTTTAAGAATTTACAAATGTTTGAAGCAATAATAATAAATATTTTAATGCTTATATTCTCTACTTCCTTCTCAAGATAATAAAAAATATTTTCTAGAGATTTAACACCTTATTACTCCTATCATTTAATTTCTCTAGAGTATAAGGTTTAGTTGAATTTAACCTTAATAAAATTACAATATAACTCTTACCTTTCCAATGCTTAATTTGGACTTGCAAGTTCTCTGTAATCAACTTGAACTCCTGCGACTTGATGGTAGTTGACTCCTTGTCAACTTTGAGATGCTATGTAAAACTCTCACTCCTTTGTCATTGAATTGAATGTTTTCTCCAACATTCACGAGTGGCCCTACGCTCTTCTCTTCAATCGAAAAGCATGCTTCTATTTTATGTCTATATGCTAATTTGTGCACTTTCAACGGGCAAGCTTGCCCTTCAACATCAATATTTTTTCCTATGCACTTCTTCTTCAATAGGTAAACTAAAATGCTTTATCACTCCTTGATCTTCATGTGCTATAGACTCTTTAATGCTACCTTAATTTTGCTTTGTTATCTTCAAATTGATGTCCCTTCTATGAGTGTTGCACAAGTACTTCTTTTAAGGTGTGTTTCTATAGGATTAGAACACAATGTAGGAAGGATGGTGCCAAGTGAAACTTGCTTTATATAACTCCTTCCAAACACTTCTACTACACCTTCTTCCAATGTCGAATTACAAGTGGAATTAAAATAGTTATCCATTACCTTCAATGCCTCAAACCTATGACTAATGCTTCTTCAAGAGTATTATACAAATGATGTTGCATCTAGGTATTCTTCTATGTTGAGTGCTTGAGGTATCTTCGATGTAGTGGTGAATTTCTACTATTTGCATGAGATGCCTTCTTCCACATGGTGTAATTCCTTCACCACTTTTTCCTAACTCCCTTGTCTATGCAACTACTCTCGCCTTGCTATCTTAACACTCATTCATTACATGTTTTAATAGTAGTATAGTGCTTCAATTAATCGATATTCTACTAACACTTGTGTTTGAGAGAAATTATGGTGATTCTCTAAATGCTTCTCGAGCAAATATGATTATCCTTCCAATGCTCCTAAAGAGTGCCAACCAGATGTATGAAATGGCTTCAACGATGGGTAACTCCTTGAATTTGAGTTAAACTTGGAGGATCTACATTGTAAATTTGATGTGTCTCCTCCTTGTCTAGATGGTGCAAATTTCTTGAGTTTGCTTTACCACCTATAAAGACTTCCACATTGTATATCTTAGTTGAATGCAATGCTTACTTTGGTGCAAGTTGCATGGGTAAAAATATGCTTACAGTGACACTACTATCACTACTTCATAATCTCAGCCAGATTTTTAATTTTTTATTGGATCCCAATGCTTGATTATCACCAAATTTCCAAATTAGCTTGATTTTATTGAGTTTTGACCCAATGGAAGACATTAATTGATATTTTTGACCATTCCCATGGTGGTATTTTTTAAAATTGTCTGCCAGTTACAAACTGTGGCTAGGGTCTACGGTTCCCATTTGCAAAATTGGGAACCGCGACTAGGGCCTGCGATCCGCATTGAATATGAGAAGTCTATAAAAATTCCAAATTTCAAATATCTCTCATTATTCCTTGATAGTAACTTGCAACTGGAGCTCTGATAGTGACAGCTGACAAAACTGACCTACAACCTACCACACCTTACCCGCATACTGACATACAACACGATGGCAGGGCACGGGCAAGCATCTTCTAGCTACGGGGGATGAGGGGAGGGCAAGATAACTCAAAAACCAAGACCTCACATCCATTACTAGTAAAAATGAACCCAATTAAGTAATCGGTATATCAATTTCACTAAACTGCTAGAAATGAACCTCATATTTAGGCTAGGGTATCTTAGTTTTAATTTTTTTGCATTTTTGACTATGGTATCGCACCTAGCCAGACTTCAATCGGAGACCATAAGTACCAACTATGATTCCCAATTGGTCAATTAGGGACCGCAGTTGCTAGCTGTAGTCAACATTCAAAATCCCAATGATTAAATTTTTACCATATGAGGACCGTAGGGTTGACTCGTGGTTTGCCAACTTTAGGAAAATTTTGCAAAATTTTTAATTTTTTTGAATTTTTAGAGGCAATTAATGTCATTTAATGCATTTATGACCTGTTTTATTGACAAATTTAATTTGTAGGCCTGCATGATGACATGTTTTTGCAATTTTATTAGTTTTTTACTGTTTTTGATGATTTTTAGGTTAGTTTTTAAATGTTTTTTCTTGTTTTAGTTAGATTTTTCCTTATATTATGCTATTTATCTTAGAGATTGACCCCTAGAGTGCGAGAGCTTGACATTATAAAGACTCTCCATTGAGAGCTCACTAATGGTGAGCGAGAGTGGTTTGGAGTTGTTGGCTTCGGCTACATTCTAGATCTACCCACCATTAGGGTAGATCAATCCTATCTGACTGTGTTGGCCCGACACTGGAATATGCGGATCAACATGTTTCACCTACCTATAGGTGAAATTATAGTTACACTAGAGGATGTATATAGGATCTTCAGGATCCCCATTGATGGCGAGGCCATCGTATTCTCCACTTCTGGGGCTAAGGAGTCCATTTTTGATGCTATCTTCAGTGCTCAGAGCTAGGAGGCTCAGGATGACATTGACCATGGAGGGGTCCACATTGGTTACTGGTATGGGAGGAACGTCTTCTCTGTGTGTGAGGCCATTTTTATGAACCTCATGGTGCAATATGTGCTTCTAGACTCCTTGAGCATGAGGATTCCCTGGAACCTTCTAGCTACTATGTGTAGAGTTATACAGAGCTCTATATGCCAATCGCTACTCCTAGCCTGGGGGAGCACACTATTAGCTTAGTTGTATTGAGAGATATATCAGATCAGTGAGCGTAGCCATAAGGACATCATCTACAGTCTACTTTTATAGATTTGGGACTGGCAGCATATCAAAGTAGAGCATCCTAGGAAGCTGCCCCTACTCATTACAGATATTGATGACGAGCGTCAGTGTTATGCTACCTGCTAGCCTCAGGAGGAGGAGGGCTTCCAGAGTAGGACTCATGTTGGTGAGACCCAACATTACATTACCCAGTTTGTAGCACTTGGGCCAAATGATATATAGTGGCGGCCCTACATGGATTGTCCTAACTGGTCTAAGGCTGGCAAGAGGTTTCGACGAGCTCGTTGGGATAGATGGCTACTCGATTGGAAGATCGAGATTAGGGAGTTTCAATTTTTCTCTTTTTTCCTATAGTATTTTGGCATGGTGCAGGACATCCCAGAGATCTCATTCACTTATAGGCACCTAGATTTGGAGAGGGATCTACCATGGATTCAACCTTTGACTCTAGGTGATGCTCTAGATGACTTCCAAGATACTAGGGTTAACATAGCGATGACCACTCTAGAGTATGACAGATAGTGGTCTCTATTTTGTTGGTATGGGATAGGGCCTCTAGGCCGAGTGACAGAGTAGGCCAGAGCAGAGGTGGATCCTGACTGGCATAGGGTGCACCAGTGGATAGAGGGTTGCTGGGGCATAGAGGTTTCCGCTAAGGAGGCTCCTAAGATTGATCTCGATGAGAAGGCTCCAGAGGAGGGTGAGATTCCTCCTGACAGTGTAGAGGGGCTACTCTTAGCATAAGTGGCTGACTTGTAGAGTCAGCTTGGTTGATTCCAGACACAACAAAGGGAGCATGACACTACTATCACTACTCTGTAACCAGACTTAAAATATGATGAATATATAAGGGGAAGAAGATAAAACTGAGCCAATAACATCCATTAAAATAATGTAATAGAAATGATACAATATGCCAGTGAAAGAAGATGCCATCCACACATTCAAATGATGTAAAATGTAAATGGGAGAACACCACAAAATTACACATAGAACTGCTAAAGAATGAAATATTATTGCATTAAACAACAAATCATTACAATGGGATTTTGATCAGAATAACCAGATCTTATTGAATTAGTATAAACAAATTCTCCATTGAAATGATGCAATAGAGAATTTCAACTCTTTGTTCAAATGATATATAAAAGATCCTCCTAGATTCTAAACTAAGCCACTAGAAATTATCTTAGTAAATTGGGCACCTCCTCTTTAAACCTACACAATAATGGGCAAGAAACATGGGTGACTAGACAAGACACACAAAGGAAATTACATCTAACAAGGACAGACACACTGGTATATCTCTTACAAAATTATTGTGTAAAAACTTTATGATTTTGCTATTGTAGAAACTCTCTCATATAGCCTACAAATTGGTTCTCATTCAAATATCGATTATGGTCCATAATTACAAAAACTGCAATTGTTTCGATGATGGCCCATAACTACAACTGTCATCATGATGAGCCATTAATTATGCTTGTAGTGGTTCTTATTTGTAGTGTGATATTGGTCTCAGTTGGTCAAAAATACCTATTACATAAATCTTGATAATAATAATCTTTCATAACTACAATTACCAGAGCTGAATGATGGATTCTCACTATCTCTTAATTGGATCTCAAAAATGACCTATAATAGCCTATTTTTCGAAGGGTATAACTTTTGATCCAACTATTGGATCAGCTTGAAATTTTTTGTGGAGTTAGATAAAGAGGAGGAAAATATCATGGAAAGGATTTTTTACAAGCCTTGAATATTTTTTAGTGTGTTATCATGACCTAATTCCTTCATCTAGTACCCCGAAAATGGGATTTAGAGTTTTTTAGAAAAATCAAAAGAAAGAAAAATTTAATTTAATGACTTTTTAGACATGGATAAGTGTTGAGATTTTCTAGGAGAGCTAATATGAAAAATGCAATAATTTGTGTTAATTTAGGGGGCTATCCAAGCTTTTTTAATATTTACTAAAAATAGAGTGGATAAAAATAATAAATTACCCAAAAATAGTTATTTTTTTAAAGGGGGCAAACTCAAGTTGGATTTTGAGGATCCAACACTAGCTCTGTCTGGGACAAGTGATGAAAAAATATTTTGAAAATGAATTCCCTAAGAATTCCAAAATATTAGATAGACCACAAAAACTAAAAAAAATGCCTAAACACATAAAAAGAACTTCTTAATCACCTAAAAATTGAAACCTTAGTCACCTAAAAGTACAAGATTGAAACACACTTTTTTTTAATCACCTGAGAACTCCAGATATTCTAGTAGACAAAAAAAACTCAAAAACTTGGCTAATAACCTAAAAGGGACTCCTTAATCACCTAAAAATTAAAATCTTAATCACATAGAAAGGACAAGACTGAAACACACTTGTTTTTTTGTGTGGCTTCTCAAACCCTCAGTGCTAAATGATACAATTTCAAATGTTGGCTGTTGATAGGAATTAAAAATTCCACACCATCCAAAGTTTGTAATTTGTAAGTATGTTGGCCAACAATCTAGAGGATTTGATAAGGGCCAAACCATTTATAATCCCATTTCTCTTTTTCATCATGTTTGTCATTTTTGGGGTCATAGTACAACTCTATATCTCCTCCCTAAAAAGGTTTACCTTTGGCTTTCTTAGTTTTGTGAGCTTGCTCAGTCATCTTCATTAATGGATCCTTTATGTCTTCCTATAACTTTGTAATTTTATCAGGTCTTCTCTACAAGATAATTGGATTTTCATGATCCTAAATGTACAATCCCAAAAAACATGCACCTAAGCTATTGACATCATTGTACAAATAATAAAGCAATAAAGCATGTAAAACAATGAACTAACAAGAATGTGAAACCTTATTTTATTAAATCATGATGAATCTCGGTTACAAATAGGTCCCTCTTAGGGATACCAAAATCTTGATACAATGAATACAATGTTTTGAAGCCCCTAAACAGGGTTGGTGCAATCTATAGGTTTTCTAGATTCGACACAAACTGCTCAAGGCTTATGAATGCCTTCTTCTCACTTGCTTGGAGGAATTTGATGCCAAGGATGTTTCAAAGATGTCAAGAATTTGTAATCTACATTCAAGAAACAACAAAGCACAATTAAGATCATATGAGGCCTCTCATGATGAGGCTCTTATTGAAGATTTACAAAGAATGTGATAAAACTTACAATAAAACATAAAGATATGTCAATGTAAGCAAAGATATGTGCAAGAATATTAAACTAATATAAAGTATGCTTGAAGATAAGTAGATCTAGCTAATTTAATCTACAATTTGCAAGAAAGAACATGAAATAAGGCTATCTAAGAAGATTAATGAAAATTAGTAAATATGACAAAATAAGGGTAAAGCTACCTCAAATTCTGCTAATTAATCGTACAAGTGTGCAAATGAAAGTTAATATAAGCTAGATCTAACTAATTGCATATATGAAAATGAAAATCTATGGCTAAATGGAGGGAAATGAGATTCAAACACTAGCCACAGGTTTTAAGCACAACTGGCTCTGTTAGCCGTGGTTGATAGCCACGACTAAGGAGAAAGTCATTTTTCTCTTGCAAGCAGGGCTTGAAACTACTAATTCCTCTAAGGAATTGATGATCAAGGGCCAAATCTTCATTCTGAAATAGTTTGATGGTGAATTTCACTTGAATTTGCAATGGAAGTGGTTCAATTGGGAAATCTTGCTCCTCAAGCTTCTAAGATATTCATTGCTTCAAACGTAGTCATGATTCTCCAAATGGACAACATGTAGACACTCCTCAAGGGTTGTATGTTGCTCTCCAATTTGGTAGGGCTTCACTGCATTCACTTGAAAAATATTCTAGTATTTCTTCCCAAATTTTAGGGGGGTCTTATAGCACTCTCAAGTCATCATATTAGCTTCCTTGAGAAGCCAAGATCAAGAATTGGAAGGTTGGAGAAGTTGGGAGGAAGAATCCAGAAGCTTCCTCACTTGAAACCATCCAAAATTTGTTGCCATGGCCATTGTAACTGATTTTGACTTGGCTTGGGAGTCTGATACAGTTGCAGATCTAGCCATGATTCTTAAGTGTATCTAGAATTCTAGCTATAGGTATCATCCATGATTGAGACCTTAGTTGCAGATGCCATCCATGGCTAAGACTGAGTAGACCAAAGATGCCTAAATTGAGTGGTTAGAACCACTGCTTTGCCTTGCAAAGGTCCAATATCATTCATATGGTCTGTAAGAATTCCCATATGAGTAGTCCCCTAAACATGATGTGTTTTAGGTGCCTATAGATGCCCCTTTTGGGATGCATTGTGGGAGTACAACATTGAGAAAAAATAGACCACCTAAATCCATGTTGTAGGTTGAGTGATGATCATTGATCTGATCAACATAAGATACCCAATCCTAGAAAAGGATGCACATCCTAGAATAATTACTTCCAACGGGATGGAAGGCTTAAATTTGTAAAGATTTCATGTGTCCATGACGATTGGATAGCTAGTGCTACACTTGTTTTGATAGGTGGAGAGATTCAAGCTTAACTATCATATTTTCTTTTTGCCCTAGCAAAGGGTAAGATTATGATAGTTGTTGGAAATGATTTGTAATATGAATGTAATTTACATGATCGAGTGATATTTTATTGAATTTGATTATGATTATTGATATTATGACTACCCCCTCAAGCGATGAGTAGATGAGGGAAGGAAAATTAATAAAGTGACGAGTCGTTTGACTAAGATAAATAATTTTGGACGATTTAAGACTTTTGCATTTTGTTATATGGCAAGGTCTAATTCAACCATGATTTCAACTGTTAATAGTAATTGTACATCTCTTTCCCACGGAGCAATCTGATGTTAATGGTATTCTTAGAGAATCAATATTATAGAAATTCCAATTAGTCTTGTGTTGAATCACTATTATTGATGATTTGTTGAAAATATTATAGAAGAAATGAAATGAACACCTCATTCCCATGGGGTAGTCTGATCGCCATGGCCTTCTTCAGGATTGAAGTGAAGACATTATAATTCAACGATGACTAATTTACCCCAAATGGCCTTATGGTAATTTACTCATCCTTCCAGATTGCTTGGAGTGCAAGTCACTAAAACTTCCAAGTGTATAGGGTAAATAACTGGATACAATGTGCATTTGAAATTTTGATTTATGTAATTTTTTTGGTATTTATTGAAATTTTTGAGGTTTTTGAACCGTTGAATATTTTTAATTTGACAAATTAAAGCTCCTCACGGTTGGATTTTGATAGCATTTATTGCTAGCTGCTAGCCACAGTTATCAGTTGTAACTAATTTTGGCAAATTCCTTAGTCACTTCTGACAATCGCAGCCAGGAAAACCCTAATCCATGCCCATGAATAACAACTATGGTTGAGGGTTGAATTGGACATATAAAATAAAATTTTGGCATTTTGAATTTTATTATTTCCAATTACCTATTTCTAATAGGAGAGCTCTGAGAGGTGAGGGAAGATTTCTAATCTGGTGTGCTGCTGAAAACATAATCCACACACCCATGGCTGACCAACTCAAGGCTTCGATGAGTGGTGGAGTTGGTGCTTCAAAGGTAGAATTGTAGGCCTCCTCATTCAATTTGACCACTTCTAATAAAATAAACCAAATTAATTAATGGCTTTAACAAATTTATTAAACTGTTGGTAACGAACCACACCGTAGTTAGAAGTAGACTAGGCTAGCTTAGAGGGTGGGTTTAATTTTTTAGGTTGCTTGGGGTAGGAAATGACCTCAAAAGGGATAGTTCCCATAGTCACGGGTTGTAGACATGGCTCCAAATTGACCAATTGGGGGTCACAGTTTTTAGTTGTAGCTGATTTCAAACATAAACGATTAGAAATTTGACCATTGATGCTGACCACGGGTGCCAATCGCTGCTAAGCAAAATTAGAGAAATTTTTTAATTTTTTTAGTGTTTGACTTAATTTAATTGATTTTTTTTATTTTTGCAAGTGCAAATTTTAATTTTTTTGAACATTTTGTATTGTTTTTGAATTTTTGAAGTGTTTTGAACTTTTTTGGATTTTTGAAGTATATTTTTTGATGTTTTTGAACACTTTTATTAATTTTTCATTATTTTCTTTAGACCTTGACTACGAGGGTGTGGGAGTTGGATCTACTCCATGAGCTCCTACCTGAGTTGGTTCAGGTCGACCTAGATTATTTCATGTTCGTGGGCCTTAGGTATGTACTATGCCTTCCATCTATTAATGTCGATCAGGTCTATATGATTGCATTGGCCTATCATTGGGATGCGCAGACCAAAACATTTCAATTTTTGACAAGGGAGATGATTGTCACCTTGGAGGATGTTTACCACATCTTTCGTATCCCCATTGATGGAGAGGCCATCACTTCTTCGCCTACTGAGGAAAATCCTACAATATTTTAGTGGATCTTTGATGCTCAGAGAGACAAGATGATGGAGGACAAAGATCATGGTAGAGTACCTATTGAGTGTTGGTATAGGGCGAGGGTCTTCTTATGGTGGTAGGATGTACTAATGCACATCATTGTGAATTTTGTGCTACCTGATACTTCAAGAGTGAGGTTCCCTTGGATCCTCCTAGCTAGAGTACAAGATTTACTTTCTATCCCCACAACTCAACCACTTATCTTATCATGGGGAAGTTCTCTACTCGCATAGTTATATAACAAGTTGTATTGTATCACCCAGTGGGGTCAAGCAAGAGTGGGATGTAGCCTATTACTATAGATATAGGCTTGGGAGCATATTAGCATAGAGCATCCTAGAGGTTTGCCATTATAGATTTTAATAGTGGTAGATGATTATCAGTGCTATGGAGCATGATGGCCTTGAGAGGCAGAGACTTACCAGAGTAGGTCTCATGTAGGAGATCTCCAGCACTACATGGATATATTGACAACACTGCAGGCAGGGTATATTATCTGGCACCCGTACCTATATTGCCCCACATGGGAGGAGGAAAACTACTACCTAAGACAAGCAAGACATGATAGTTTAAATTTTATAAATAAATATCATTAATACCAAGTTGTGCAATAAGAGAAGGCCTTAAAAACCAAAGGTTATAATTATAATTTATAAAATTTAAATTCCTTGGAATTTAAATCATTTATAAATTACAAAGGTTAAATGGGCTGACATCATCAAAATTAAAGCGCCATTTATAAATTTGTTTAACACCGACATCATAGAAGAATTTGGAGTGCCGACGTTTGAAGACTATGGAGGCATCATGTATAAAATGGTGGCCAAAGGACTTTACAAAATTATCCCTCAATTAAATTATTTTATGAGACAAAAGGTTGAAACAAATTCGTGAGAATTTGCTGCTTCGTTGAGGAAGAAGACGAATTTTTTTTTGTCTTAAGCACTAGGTATAAAGTGAAGGGAAATCATTTTTTAAAGCACGTTGGACATGGTGGTCCATTGGCAGTGCACTTTTTGCAAAAATGTTGGTGGAGAAATAGCCCGCAATCGAATCCCGTGGAGTGATAACACCAAAAGGAAGGTTTTTCTTGCATTTTCGTTTGGGTGCCAGGATAGAACAAGGTGCACGAAGAGACTTTTAGCTCTTAATGTGCGTCTAGCACATGTGGTGGTTGAGCCTGTGGTTAGGGTGCTCACGAAGGCAGAGGTTAAGGGGTCAAAACCCACTAGTGGAAAAGATAACTTTTTAATTATTTTTTATATTGCCTGAATTTTATTAAAGGTTATGTTGGGAGTTATAAGGGTGTAAAGAATTATGTTAATTGGCAATTAATTTATAATTAGGAGATATAAGGGTGAAAGTGAATTGTTTACATTTTGAATTGTGATTTTTAAAAAGGGGACATATTATTTTTAAGTTGGAGTAATAAGGTAATAAGACGTTTTGAATTTTAGTGAGTGTTGATTTTATTTGTAAAGTGATTTTTGCCAAAGAGTATGAGAGTGTTGGATATTATTTTAAAGTTGGAGTGATAAGGTGTAATTTTGATATTATTTTGTATTGTGTTTTTTTGAGGAAATTATTATATTCTAACCCTCTTTGAGATTGACATATAAGTGGTTGTGATTGTGGCATATTTATGAGATCCATTCATCATCAAGAAAAATGTATGAGCACATTATTCTGTAGTTGAGTTGATTGATTGGTTTTTTGGAAAATAAATTTGGAGTGAAAAGGACTTGATTAGGATTTCCTTTTTGAGAGTGTTTGAGTTCATGCTTCAAGGTTTTATGGAATAAAGAGTTATTAAAACCTTGTTTTATAAGCATAGTTGTTGAAGCCATTGGTTGTGTGAAGAACTTAATTTAGGAGATGAAAATAACATGAGTATTATTGTTATGTGAAGATTGTTTTATAAGCATTGTTTTTGAAGCCATTGGTTGTGTGAAGAACATGAGTTAGGGTTGTAAAAGAACATGATTATCATTGTTATGTGAGATTTTTTTTTTATCATTGTTGGAAACATTTTGAGTTAATGTTTACATTCTTGGACTAGGGCTTATGAGAAAGGGGTGTTTCTTGAGTGATTGGTTGAGTAGAATTTATTGAGCCTAGTCAAGTGGGTGGGTGAAGTGATTGATCAAGTTCCATAAAACAAACTATTCTATATTTTGAATTGAGTTGTGAAAGTATTTGAGCATTGAGTGTAGAATATATTGAGCCTCTAACAATTATCTTTATGCTTCTATGAGATTAGACAAGTTTTGTGTGGACTTGTTAAGCAGATTTGAGGCTAGTATTTGAGAAGACTTGTGGATTGATATTGTGTGAGATTTTTGGGAAGCTTACAATACAGATTTGGATAGGTTCTGAGTGGACCTATTGAGCATATTGGAAAATTTCTGAGTGAGTTTGTTGAGCATATTTGAGCAGGTTCTTAGTGGACCTATTGAGCATATTGGACAAGTTCTGAGTGAGCTTATTGAGCAGATTTGAGCAAGTTCTATGTGGACTTGTTGAGCAAATTTGAGCAAGTTCTGTGTGGACTTGTTGAGAAAATTTGAGAAAATTCTATTTGGACTTATTGAGCAGATTTGAGCAAGTTCTAAGTGAGCTTGTTGAGAAAATTTGAGCAATTTTTGTGTGGAGTTGTTGATCTAATTTAAGCAAGTTCTGTGTGGACTTGTTGAAAAAATTTGAGAAAGTTCTATGTGGAATTGTTGAGCATATTTGAGCAAGTTCTATGTGGACTTGTTGAGCATATTTGAGCAACTTCTGTGTGGACTTGTTGAGCAGATTTGAGTAAGTTTTATGTGGACTTGTTAAGTAGATTTGAGCAAGTTTTGTGTGGAACTATTGAGAAAATTTAAGCAAGGTCTATGTGGACTTGTTGAGTAGATTTGTGTTAGACTGAAGGACTATGTTTAGTGCAGATTTGAGATAGAGCTTTGGAGGTGATAGAGGAAAGAGGACAGTAGTCTCCAGTGGATAGAGATCCATCAGCCAGGTTAGTGAGGATAGGCCTTTTGAATGGATATAAGAGTTCAGTGGAGAGAGATCCACAAGCCAGTGTAGTGGATACAGTAGTCTTCTAGAAGATCACCAGCCAAAGTAGAGGAGAAGGAGTTCTCTTATGGATAGATATCCACAAACTTAATTTAGGGGATTGGTGTCTCCTTTGGATAGAGGTCCGTAAACATTATAATTAGGAAGGATTCCCAAGAGATTGATTGAGAAAATTTTAGTGAAATATTTTCTCCGTGGAGTAGCCCATATTGGATGAACCATTTAAATTGTGGTGTCTCTATTATATGTGGTGATTTTTGCATTTATTTGATTACTGCTATTGACATTGCTATCTACACATTGCTTAATATTGATTTGGAAAGAAAAGTAAAAAGTGTTCTTATACTTTTAACCCCCCCTCTCAATATAATTTTGTTTTATTCAATTGGTATCAGAGCCGGTTCCTTCAAAAGAGTTTAACAACTTGAAGGAAAATCTAACAAGAACATAATGGATCCTAAGGAGGTGTCCTCAAATAATTCAGCACCAATATTTTATGGAAGTGACTATATGTATTGAAGTATGATGATGAAAATCTACCTAATGGCACTTGGAAATGATATTTAGGAATCAGTGGAATTTGTATATGATCTCTTAGTCAATCCTCCTATAGATAATTAATGTAAGCTTCTACAACACTACAATTTAAAAGCAATTAATGCACTTGTGAGAGGTTTGCATAGAACAAATTCTATGAAAGTTATGCATTGTCAAACTGCAAAAGAGATGTGGGATAAATTGCAAAATATATATGAAGGAGATAAGAGTGTCAAGAAAGAAAATATTCAAAATCTCGAAATAAAACTTGAAGAATTAAGAATGAACGAAGAGGAAAATATAAGTGCTTATCTACTTCAAATTGATGAGATTGTTAATGATATGCGAGGACTTGGTATGAAGATTGATAAATCTGATGTTTGTGATAATTTCTTAAGATCTCTTTCAAAAATATTCAGTGAACAGGTTTCTGCTATAGAAGTATCAATAGATGGTGATAATTTGACAAGAGATAAGTTGCTTGGTATGCTCACAACATTTGAAATAAGAATAAAATATCCTATGCTCCAAAAGGAAGCAACATTCAAAGTAATCAATAAGACAAAGGGTAAGAAGTTAGAATCAAGCAATGAGTCATATAGTGATGAAGAAGCTAATTATGGTAGAAGATATAAGGACTATAGAAGATCTAGAGATAAAATATCTGTTAAATATTTTAATTATGGAAGGTATGGATATTTTGTAACAGAGTATTAAGAACCCAAGAACACCAATGGTGAAGAAAAATAGGATCATAGGAACAAGGAACCAAAAATATATAGGCACCGAAAGAAAATAAAGGATGGACAAAGTAAACAAGGAAATAATTTTTTCCAAAGGCAAAAGAGAAGCTACTATGTGGATAAAACAAGTAAGTACTCAAGTGATAGTGATGCTAGTTTTTTAGACAATGATAGAGATGAAGTCCTATTTATGATTGAAGAAAAAGAACCAATTAATAAAAGGACTCTAATCATTCTCAAGTGTTTTAGATGTGGTAACTTTGGACATATTGAAGAAAGTTGTACAAATTATGGTTATAGTTTCAGTGATAAAGACCAGATGAAAATATTCTAATGGCATTAGAGGATGAAAAATGTGATCCCATAGGAGACAAGTCAAAAGAAAATGAAGAAGTAGACAAAGGTAAACAAATAGAAGAATATTCATAAAAGGATGGTTATGATCTCAAGGGAGAACTTATCTATGCTCTTGAAAAATTAAACAAGGTAAGAAAGCAAAACTCTAAACTTAATATTCAGCTCTAAGAATGTGATGAAGAGAGAAGTTTGCTCATAGAGGATTTAGAAAAATCAAAGGCTAAGGAAAAGAGGTTCAAATATAAGTTAGAAGCAAATATCTTGGAATGTGAGAAGTTAGCACAAGAAGTGGCACTACTAAAAGAATATTTACAAGACTCCAAGATCAAGATAAAAGGATTCAATAATATCTCAATGAACTTGAATAAGTTCATCAAGACACAAAATACTACATCAAGAAAAATAGGTCTTGGATTTGAACATGATCAAAAGAAATGGGAAGGAAAGTCAAATTCAAGTTTTGGAGGAGAAGAATCTTCAGATTAAGATACTTTAGAAGAAGAAAGTGTAAAATAAATATAGACATCAAAGGATGAGTTGGACAATAGAGAGTTCAACAAAAATAGTAACAATGCACCAAGAAGATAAAGATGGAACAACAATCAGAATAAGAAACAAATGAGATCAAGACAAGGAGGCTTCAATGGAATATGATTTTCATGTCACAGGTTTGGGCACATGGCTTCACAATGTAGGACACATGAAATATAGGAATATGGGAACATATAGACTTTTCATGGGTATTGCTACTCATGTAATCAGTTTGGTCACAAGGTAATGAATTGTAGGGTTCATGATAGAAGAGGATATGGCTTCACTAGGAGAAATCCTAAGACATTTGCACCTCCAAGGAATAATAACATTAAGTGTTATAAGTACAATAATGATGGTCACACAACAAAGTGGTGTAGAGCAGATATTCTAGAAATAGGTATAACAGGAATAGGAACATGAATGTGAATAGGAACAAGAACATGAACAGGAACATGGATATGAACAAGATCAGGAACAGGAACAAGAACATGAATGTGAATAGGAATATTAATAGGAACATGAACATGGATATGAATAGGAATAGGAACATGAACAAGAATATTGACATGGACATGAACATCGACATGGATAGAAACAGTCAAAGGAATTAGAAAACTTAGAAATATGGAGAAGAGGATAAAGATAAAGAATAGTGATTTCTAGGAGTAGAAATACTCCCACCTTATAATTAACCACATCAATAGAAGGTGGGGGAGTGGCTAAGCTAAGAGGCTCATCCTTAGCCCCGAGCCCCAAAAGTGACCCTTTGCCATTGATTTCAAAGAAGGAGAGATTTGAGTAACGGGGAGAGATTTGATAATTGAGAGAGCATTAATCCAGGGGGAGCAGAATAAAAGAAAGGTCAAGTTTTCACTAAAAATAAGTTGGGTTGCCATCAATGACAAAGGGGGAGATTGTTGGACATTTTGAGTCCCCAAGTCAAAGTTGTCATTGATGTCACCAGATGAAGTCATCATTAATGACAAGGAATTCGACAAGAAATAAAGTCGTCAAAGGTGTCACTAATATCCAGGAAGAAGCTTCAACAATGTAGAAGTTAAAAGCAAAAGGGCTCCATAATATTTTAATATTATATGAGATCATAAGTTAAAAAGGGTTTTCATAAATACCCAAGGAGGCCTATTGCAAAGTTAAAAGGAGGTCTAATATTTATTTTATAAAATATTTAAATTCAAAAGGAATTTAAATTTTATAAATAAATATCATTAATACCAAGTTGTGCAATAAGAGAAGGCCTTAAAAACCAAAGGTTATAATTATAATTTATAAAATATAAATTCCTTGGAATTTAAATCATTTATAAATTACAAAGGTTAAATGGGCTGACGTCATCAAAATTAAAGCATCATTTATAAAGTTGTTTTAACGTCGACATCATCGAAGAATTTGGAGCACTGACATTCGAATACTATGGAGGCGTCATGTATAAAAGGGTGGCCAAAGGAATTTATAAAATTATCCCTCAATCAAATTATTTTATGCAACAAAAGGTTGAAACAAATTCGTGAGAATTCACTACTTCGTTAAGGTAGAAGATGAAAAGTTTTTTGTATTAAGCACTAGGTATAAAGTGAAGGGAAATCATTTTTTAAAGCACGTTGGACATGGTGTTCCATTGGTAGTGCATGTTTTACAAAAATTTTGGTGGATAAATAGCCTACGATCGAATCCCGTGGAGTAGTAGCACCAAAAGGAAGGTTTTGCTTGCGTTTTCATTTGGGTTCCAGGATAGAACAAGGTGCACGAAGAGCCTTTTAGCTCTTAATGTGTGTCTAGCGCATGTGGTGGTTGAGCCCTGGGTTAGGGCGCTCACAGATGTAGAGGTTAAGGGGTCAAAACCCGCTAGTGGCAAAGGTAACTTTTTAATTAATTTTTATATTGCCTAAATTTTATTAAAGGTTATGTTGGGAGTTATAAGGGTGTAAATAATTATGCTAATTGGCAA
This sequence comes from Wollemia nobilis, assembly GCA_028583015.1. Taxonomy (NCBI): domain Eukaryota; kingdom Viridiplantae; phylum Streptophyta; class Pinopsida; order Araucariales; family Araucariaceae; genus Wollemia; species Wollemia nobilis. Next base: position 338,437 of record JAQPPZ010016964.1, read on the forward strand.
TTAATTTATAATTAGGATATATAAGGGGGAAAGTGAATTGTTTACATATTGAATTGTGATTTATAAAAAATGGACATATTCTTTTTAAGTTGGAGTAATAAGGTAATAAGAAGTTTTGAATTCTAGTGAGTGTTGATTTTATTTGTAAAGTGATTTTTGCTAAATATATTATTATGAGAGTGTTGGCTATTATTTTAAAATTGGAGTGATAAGGTGTAATTTTGATATCATTTTGTATTGTGTTTTGTTGAGGACATTATTATCTTCTAATCCTCTTTAATATTGGCATAGAAGTGGTTGTGATTGTGGCAGATTTATGATATCCCTTCATCATCAATAAAAATGTATGAGCACATTCTTCCATAGTTGAGTTGATTGATTGGTTTTCTGAAAAATAAGTTTGGAGTGAAAAGGACTTGATTAGGGTTTCCTTTTTTAGAGTGTTTGAGTTCATTCTTCAAGGTTTTATGGATTAAAGAGTTGTTAAAACCTTATTTTATAAGCATTGTTGTTGAAGCCATTGGTTGTGTGAAGAACTTAAGTTAGAATATGAAAAGAACATGAGTATCATTGTTATGTGAATATTGTTTTATAAGCATTGTTGTTGAAGCCATTGGTTGTGTGAAGAACTTGAATTAGGATTGCAAAATAACATGAGCATCATTGTTATGTGAGATTTGTTTTTGAACATTGTTGGAAACATTTTGAGTTAATTTTTACATGATTGGACTAGGGCTTGTGAGAAAGGGGTGTTTCTTGAGTTCTTGGTTGATTAGAACTGGTTGAGCCTAGTCAAGTGGGTGTGTGAAATGATTGATCAAGTTCCATAGAACAAACTATTCTATATTATGAATTGATTTGTGAAATTATTTGAGCATTGGGTGTAGAACATATTGAGTCTCTAACAATTTTCCTTATGCTTCTATGAGATTAGACAAGTTTTGTGTGGACTTGTTAAGCAGATCTAAGGCTAGTCTTTGAGAAGACTTGTGGATTGATTTTGTGTGAGATTTTTGGGAAGCTTAAAATAAATATTTGGATAGGTTCTAAGTGGACCTATTGAGTAGATTGGACAAGTTCTGAGTGAGCTTGTTGAGAAGATTTAAGCAGGTTCTGAGTGGACCTATTGAGCAGATTGGACAAGTTTTGAGTGAGTTTGTTGAGCATATTTGAGCAAGTTCTATGTGGACTTGTTGAGCATATTTGAGCAAGTTTTGTGTGGACTTGTTGAGAAGATTTGAGCAAGTTCTATGTGGACTTGTTGAGTAGATTTGAGCAAGTTCTGAGTGAGCTTGTTGAGAATATTTGAGCAAGTTCTATGTGGACTTGTTGAGTTGATTTAAGAAAGTTTTGTGTGGACTTATTGAGTAGATTTGAGCAAGTTTTGTGTGGACTTATTGAGAAGATTTGAGCAAGTTTTGTGTGGACTTGTTGAGCAGATTTGAGCAAGTTTTGTGTGGACTTTTTGAGCATATTTGAGCAAGTTCTGTGTGGATTTTTTGAGCATATTTGAGCAAGTTCTATGTGGAATTATTGAGTAGATTTGAGCAAGTTCTGTGTGGACTTGTTGAGTAGATTTAAGAAATTTCTATGTGGACTTGTTGAGTAGATTTATGCTAGACCGAAGGACTATGTTTAGTGCAAATTTGAGATAGATCTTTGGAGGTGATAAAGGAAATATGACAGTAGTCTCCAGTGGATAGATATCCATTATCCAGGGTAGTGAGGACAGGTCTTCTAAGTGGGGACAAGAGTCTTCAATGGAGAGAGATCCACAAGCCAGTGTAGTGGAGGCAGTAGTCTTCTAGAAGATTACTAGCCAGAGTAGAGGAGAAGGAGTTCTCCTGTGGATATATATCCACAAAATTAATTTAGGGGATTGGTGTATCCTTTGGATAGAGGTCCATAAATATTGTAATTGCGAAGGATTCCCAAGATATTGATTGAGCAAATTTTAGTGAAATATTTTCTCCGTGGAGTAGCCCACATTGGGTGAACCACGTAAATTATGGTGTCTGTATTATGTGTGGTTATTTGTACATTGTTTTGATTACTGCTATTGATATTGCTATCTACACATTGCTTAATATTTATTTGGAAAGAAAAGTAAAAATTAGTCTTATACTATTCACCCCCCTCTCAGTATAAGTTTGTGTTCTTCAGGATCCATATTCCCAGCATTAGGTACTTCCAACAAGAAATGATAATGCCAGATAGAGTAAACCCCCATGTATTATTTCTTAATAGAATTCTTGACATTAACCATATTATATTTATGATATCTAAATTTAAATGAATACCTATAGAAACCAAAATAGCACCAATCTGATTAAGTGGATGCAAACACTGATCGCATTGACACACACAAGCCACCAGGGCAGCCCACAAAGGTTAAACAGTGGTCCTAGCCACTCTCACAGTAGTTTTGGAAGAACAGACACCATTTTGGTACCTTTCAGGCACTTTGCTCCTTATTCGTCTCACCCAGGGACGAATACGGACTTGTAGTTCACGCTCACTCCTGGGTGGGACAAATACCAGGTTTGATGAGCAAAAAGTCAAATCTCAGCACATGACAACTTAGATCTACCACTTAACTATCCCTTCATTGCATGGGAGTTCGAGTGAGTTTTTTTGAGCATGCAGAGGCAGTTACGGTACCAATTGCAAAAACATGCACAGAGGCAGTTAAGAAGCCCTTGATCAAGAGGAAGTCTTCTCTTTACAAAAATGCATTCATGCTAAGTAACACTTCTGCATGTTAATTCAAGAGACCCCTGGGGTCTATAAAATGGTGAGTTTCCTCACCCAAAATGGAGACAGAGTTGAATAATTTGAAGCAACAAAGTGCTGCCATTTTACATACTTGTGATTTGTGCCTTTCACATCCATAATATCTCATTCGAAAGGGAGGTTATTGGGTGATTATTGGGAGCACGAATCAAGACCCAAAACCCAATTTTTGGTCACAATATCCTACCAATTTTCCGAAAATACATCACAACAGGTTTTGAACCCATCCCAAGTGGATTGGTGTCGAAACAAGGTCTCAACCGACGGGTGGTTTGCCTTCAAGCACCCCCTGCCTTATTGCAGGTTTACTTGTTTCACCCTGAAACAAGTACCAAATTGTTGTAGGTTTATTCGTCCTGCCCCGAAACGAATACAGATCTATGTGCAATTTGCTAACTGTTTCTTTTGTAGTTTTTTCTAGTTACATGTTTATGCTTCTGTCAAGTTTTCAGTCTATTTGGATTCATTTTAATCATCGCTTTATTTATATTTTGCATGCACTTACAACAAGCTTTTGAGATTGCAAGCTTCATTTTCATATACAGGTGCTACTGAATCTCTTCTCTGTTTCTTTGGATGCAGGTTTCAGGTATCAAGGGAGAAGCAGGGAATCAACATTCATACATGCAAGCGGTGGTGAAGTTTTGGTCTGCCCATCTTATATGTGGGCATGCAGAATAAGGAATCCTAAAAAAAGTTGTAAAGGACCAATATTTAACGCTCCTATCCCCTAAAAGGAAGGAGACGTATTGTAACACATTATTGAAAGCATATCAATAAAAAGGGCCGTACTTTATATTGCTTTTATATCTTGTGTTCATTGGTTCACGTTCTTTCCTTTTCATGCAATTTTGTTTAGTTTATCCTTTTTGTTTCTAAAATCTTGTGTTTTCAATGGCGATCACGGTGGGACTCTGTCCTCTATTTTTTTAGGTTATATTTCTAATTTGAAATTGCTTGTTTGTTTACAAGTACCTACTTTTCAAACATTAGATTGTTATTCGTTTCAGTATGCGACGAGTATAGAATTGGGATTCGTTTCACCCTGGGACGAATACTGTCTATTATTCATCTCACCCAGGGATGAATATCGATCTGTGCATTTTTTAGAATAGCAAATCAAAGACATCCTTTTGGGTAGAGAAGAGGTAGGGGTTTTTAACAGCCTCTGTCAATTTTCTATTTTATGTTTTCTATTTTTCAAATTTTTTATTACTTAGGGAAAGTTTTCTTTTGGCTGCCTGTTTCATTTTTTGCAAAATAAAAAGAACCCCACACATCACGTGGTGACTTAAACCAAGGAGCTGGTCGTAAAACCCCAGCCCTTGAGCAAGACCAACGGTGGATTTCATCACCACAATGGCTTGAATATTTTCATACATTACCTCGATCGTGACTGTTGCTAGATGTAAATCCTCATGAAAGTTGACCAAGTGTAGCTAGGGTGATTCCTAGCACATGAGGATAAGTCTTCTATGGTAGGTGTCATAAATAGGGTGATTCCCCTTTCGTACCGCCTATGTACCATGTACCATCTACTCTCACATACCAATAGTTTCCCTCACATAAGGGCGGGTATATAGAGAGGTTGGTATATCGACCTGGAAATGGTATATTGAAGGGGCGACCATTTATGGGAGTCATAAGAGCCTTCATACTGCATTTAAATGTTCTTCAAAAAGCTTTCAAAAACAAACATCAAAACACATGAAACTAGATTTAGGGCACACTTTTAATCTTTAAAAGAGATAATCATTGCTTGCATGTGTGTGATCTTTTCTGTTTTGTGTAGCATAAAAATAAAAAAATCATAAAAAGAGAAAAATTTACATAACTCGTAGAGAGTCATCACCATGGTATTCACTCGTAGCCAAGCCCAAGCATGGGAAAAAGCTACAGAGAGGATAAAAGGGGGCACAAGTCACCTCCAATACAACCTCGAAGATTTGGTCATACCACCTTTTTGGCAAAATCCATTAAACAGTCCCATTCGTGCTACAACGGAAAGGGACTATAGAGGCACCCCTTCAAGGAATAACATCTTTGTGCACACACTCTTCCAAGGAGAGTACATCCAAAATAAAACACCCCTAGAGGCTAGATATGAGTACCCATCGTGCACTGAAGCACCAGAATAGCCTAGGGTCCCAAAGGAGGAGCCATATGATTTCGTCATTCCTCCTTTAGCTCGCATCAATGTTAGAAATAACAAGCAACATCTCAAGCACAAGGCTCTTAAACCTGGGCGAGCCAATTCTGCCCTCCCCTTTCACATATATGAAAGGGAATATGAGGAAGACCATTACGTCCCTCAAGATCAATATACAATGCGGAAGCAATGTGCTTCCGCACTTACTAGCTATCAGGATCACCTGCTGAGGCCAAATCCTTGAGGAAATATTACTGCCCTCAACAGAGGGAGGCAACCTATAGAGATCTAGGATCACTACGACCGAGATAGATATGTAGGAGAGGAATCTAGCCCTTCTAGACATGAAACATCAAAACAAATTGTCTTAGAATTTGCCAAACATTTCACCTGCCAAGCACAACTCATGTAGCTTGAGCAAGATCGACAATAGTTAGAGCAACTGTATCATCTAAAAAAGGAGTACATTCAGCACCAGATGGGTGAGTTACTCCAAAACACTATGTAGGCAAAGACTCCAACCCCTCACATGCATAAGACAGAACATTATGAGAGGCATAACCCCTGGGTGCGAGATAGGTCTCCGTGACCTTATCAAGAGCTACCCCCAATACCTCCTAGACCTGAGCAAGAGGCCACTCCTAGGACCAATGATAGGCACCTTCTTCAGGCACCCACCCAGGTTCATGGGCCACCCTCAAAAATTCCTCAAGAAGCCTTTGAGGAATCTGAGTGAGAAGAAAAGCGGGATGAAATTCCCTACCAAGGCAGAGGGGGTGCTATCTAGCCACCCCTCCCAATGCCCCAATTTCCCTACAACCTATGACGCGAACAAACCAAAGAGGAGGAGCTCAAATCCCTTGATACATGCAATGCACTGCTAGAGCGCTTAGAGTCAATAAATACCAAGATTTTAGGGCCCCAAAAGCCCCACTTACATGAGGCTCCTTTCAAAGAGGGTCAGCCTCTGACCGTAGAGCTACCTAATGTTGGGGTTTTCCATGTCTCAAAATTGCCAAATTTTGATGAGCCTGACTCACTGGCTAAAGACGAGTCAGAGTATGAGGTAGCACCATGGGACCCTTTCGAGTCTGATAGCAATCACTCACAAGTGATCCCCATGGATGACTATCAAGAAATCCTCTTGGCAATGTTCCCTTTGGATGCTCCAATCGAGCAAGCACCACTTCAAGAAAATAAGGTCCCCCCACAGATAGTGGAACAACCCCAATGGGATCATATCAATTTGCTTGAGCAAGACGAACCTACCATGTCGTAGGACGCTGTCAGAAGCAATGAAGGTTTGTTGATCTCCAAAAGTGATTACGAAGATGAAATTGAGATGGTAACCCATATCAATCAAATGTGACCGCAACCACATCCTTTAGACATTAATGACTTATTTGAACAAATGAACATAGTGCTATGGAATGAGTGGCACCTAAACCCCGCATAGTGGGATCAAGTGTTGAATCCGCCACATTGGGCACATAGAGAGCAACTTTCACCTAGAGACCCTATAACGATATCAGTGCCAAGGGTAGATCCTATCTTCCTTTTTGCACATAGGGCTGATCCATTCATGCCAATCCCTCTAGAGCCAGATCTGGAGAACATAGATCATTGGGGGTACCTTTATACCCCAAAGAGTCATTTGACCACACCAAAAAGCCCCAAGGATTCCCACAATCACTTGGTCAAACCCAAAATGCCCCAAAGGTATCTACAAACCCTTTGGTTAACCCAAAATCCCCAAGGATTCCCACAATCGTTTGGTCAAACTCAAAATGCCCCAAAGGTATCTATAAACCCTTTGGTCAACCCAAAAGCTCCAAGGATTCCCATAATCACTTGGTCAACCCAAAAATGCCCCAAAGGTGTCCATAAACCCTTTGGTCAACCCAAAAAGCTCCAAGGATTCCCATAATCACTTGGTCAACCCCAAAATGCCCCAAAGGTGTCCATAAACCCTTTGGTCAACCTAAAAGCTCCAAGGATTCCCATAATCACTTGGTCAACTCCAAAATGCCCCAAATGTGTCCATGAACCCTTTGGTCAACCCAAAAGCACCCCAAAGGTGCCCATAAATGATGCAGGAGCATCCAACAAAATTTGGGAAAAAAAAAAAAAATTCCTAAATTTTAGTGCATTATTTTTGGGGCCATAACTTCTCAACCGTAGCTTCGATTGACGTGAAATTTTATAGGGAGCTAGTTGGGAAATTTTTAAACAAATATTTGCCAAAAAAATCCAGTTTTTAGGGCCAAATTCCATCATCTAGTGCCCCGAAATTAGGTTCTAAAATTACTCACCTCATTTTTTATGCTTTTTGAGTTGTTCGAAGGTTAATATATCCTAATGTATTTAGAGTTAGGATTTGAAACTTTATTTTTGGCTTGTCTATTGTAATAGGGATGCGTACCCCAATTTTGGACCCCATTCGACTCTTTTAGTTTTTAGGGTTTTTTGGCTATATAGCCACAGAATGAGGGTTTGTGAGGTAATATTTTCCAAGTTTTGAATGAGAATTGGTTTGAGCAAGCTTGGCTCTCCATAAATAAACCCTTTGGTTAAATCAAAAGCTCCAAGGATTGCCGCAATCGCTTGGTCACCCAAAAATGCCCCAAAGGTATCTACAAACCCTTTGGTCAACCCAAAAGCCCCAAGGATTCCCACAATCGCTTGGTCACCCCAAAAATCCCCAAAGGTACCCATAATTCCTTTGGTAAAACCAAAAGCTCCAAGGATTCCCGTAATCGCTTGGTCACCCCAAAAGTCCCCAAAGGTGCAATAAACCCTTTGGTCAACCCAAAATGCCCCAAAGGTGTCCATAAACCCTTTGGTCAAACCAAAATGCCCCAAAGGTTCCCATAAACCCTCTGGTCAAATAAAAAAGCTCCAAAGATTACTCTAATCGCTTGGTCAAACCAAAAGCTCCAAATGTTTCCATCCACCCTTTGGTCAACCCAAAAGCTCCAAAGGTGTCCATCCACCCTTTGGTCAACCCAAAAGCTCCAAGAATTTCCCTCATTGCTTGGTCAAACCAAAAAGCTCCAAAGGTGCCCATAATCCCTTTGGTTAAAACCTCTAAGAACCTAAAAGATTTACTTGGTCCGCACTCATGCGGAAGGCAACAACTATCAATAAAATCCAAAAACACCAAAATAAAAAATAAAATAAAATAAAAACAAATCAAAAATACAAAAAAATAGCTGCATTAAGCATTGCATCCATACATTGCATACTTGTTGGTCATACGGCTCAAAGGCACCATAGACTGTCATTCTTTGGCAAATCCACCATTTTGCACATTTTCCATTTTGCAAGCAATACTGCAAAAATACATATCATCCACAGTTTCACCATATCATGCGTCAGTTGTCATCTAATGTATCTAGAGTTTTCGTCATTCAGTTGTCGTTAGCTGTCTAGCCACAACTATACAAAGTTAGAAATATTTTAAAAAGGTAGAGTCATACTTGGATCACACCTTGTTACGTAGCATCCCATCACAAGCTAAAACACATAAAACACTTCTCAAGTTGTGTAAATGATAGATGAAACCTGTAACGCAATTCACGATACCAGATAGTGAAATGGTTATCTTTCTCATCCCCCTATGCAAATGGCCCAAAGAATGCTGAGAGTTGGCAAAAGGACAAAAATCTTCCCTACCCAATTCCCCAAGAATCCCAAGTCCTCCAAAAAGTTTCAAAACATCAAAAATTTGCACATGTCAATACTCCAAAAATTGACATCAAACATCAAAAAAATTTGCAAAAGTCAAAGGTGCAAAAATCAAAATTACAAAAGTTGCAATCAAATCCCCCAAAGTGCATACATCAAAAAGCACAAACAATAGTGATTCTCATCACTTCAAAATTCAAATCCCTTGCTCAAAAGAAAAACAAACAAACAAAAATAAACAGTGATCTTTATCACTTTAAAAGAGCAAGTATCCCAATACAAATGAAGAAAATAAGGGAGTCAAACATGAATCCCTGGAACTCTCAGCATTCAAAAAGGTCATGAGGTGAACCTTAGTACCGGTTTGGTTGATAGCCTATCAGTCACTAGTGGCAAACCTCCCGCATGACGATATATCTGTCACATTTACTTGTGTGCAGATCAATGTTTGCATGTGGATGAGCTAGCTTATGGTATCCTAGATCACACCACAACTTAATCTGACTAAATACAACAAAGGACTTAGTGGCGCTAATTAGGTGATCCTTAGTACAGTTTTGGTTGATAGCTTATCTAGCACTCGCGGTATCCTAAAAAATACCACATAAACAAACTCAATTGCACACATAGGGATGTGAAATAACTTGGTCAAAAACAAGTCTGATTCATACCTTATACAAAAGTCTTGCAAGATAACAATATAGTCTTGGCTAGTTAGTTAAACCATCTGAATCTTCGAAAAACTTAACTACATTCTAAACCAACTATTATATATATTCCATTCTCACATCACCATCATACAAACTTCATCTCAAAAAAAAAAAAAAACAAAAACCAAGACAGAGCAAACTCCATATGTCAAAGTCAGTTCATATAGCCATTGCACACTACAAGAAGCCATAAGTTTAAAACAGTCTATGGTGTCACCACTACAAAAATCAACAAGTCATTTTCATCCATTCCATATACATATCATAATAGACTAGCGCCATGTGCATTCAACATAACACCTACATTCATCATCACATGTGCATTCATAAAAGTACATTAGCATGCATACATCAACATCAATCACTGTACATAAAATCAAAACATGACAAGTGTATCCACAAAAAGAATGTCATCTGTATATATATAAAAAAAATATACCCGTAGGCTACAAAATTGGTCCTACGACCCCGCAATCATATAATAAAACCCCTAAGCCTAGGGCGTTGTCCACCATGATCACACAGGATCGGTGCGATGGGAACTACCCCCCATGGTGTGGGTCCTCTAGGACCTCTCAAGGTGGCTACTGCTTGCCCCCGCATCATGCCCGCTGGCCCCTCCCTCATCCTATCACCTCCATCGAGAGGATGTTATCTGCTCCATGTCGCTCCCTCTCAAGCGTCGTGATGATCCACCTCTAGAAGACGCACGAACATGCCCACCAAGGCGGATCACCTCATCCTCTAGCTCATCCCACTGGCACCCCAAGTCCCTCACCCACTGATGGTATGTCACGAGATTAGCCTCATGCTGCACCAGCTACACCCGCAAGAGATCCCTCTCCCATAGTGCATCCCCTAGCTCCTGATCTTGCCTGTGCAACAGCTTCGTCAACTGTGCCACCTCCATGCACAACCTTGCATCTGTATCCCTTGGAGCTGCTAGCTACGTTGACCTATCTGGAGTACCAGCCTGCTCTGGAGCATCCGACATCTCTGGCTACTCCCCTCAACCTAAGTCCTCTCCTGTATGAGCAACCTCTACCATCTCTACGTCTGCCACTAGAGCTCCCCAATAATCTCTTGGTGCCTCTGCACCCTCCCTGCCTGTCGTTGCCTCATCCCCTCCCAGTGGCCCCTCACCTCACCATCACTGGAGTGTCCACCACTCCTGATATTTGGCTGTCACCCCAACGTCATCCATGTCTAGGGTGTCAAGTACTGCATCTGCCTCCTCCCCTAGCGGCTCAAGGATTAGTGCAGCTAGAGTTATCTCATCACTTCGATGCTGATAGACTAAGGGCTATCTAGGAAACCCCTAGCATACCCCAAACTATCGAGTAACCCAAAGATAATGGAAGTACTCCTGCTCTGTCCTGTGCCGTCCAATAACCCACCTCCCCCTTTGGACCTGTCAAAGCCACTAATCAACCTTAGGCCAGACGAGACAATCTCGATATGGCCTCCACACCACATCCCCTAGAGACAGTCATGCTAGAGTCTCAGTATAATGGCCCACGTCACCCGCAAACCATCGACTCTACCCCCACTCCTCCGATCGGTACCACAACACCGCATATCCAATGTCCCTGTCTACCATGTCGACCCGGGTAGTCCAAGGTAGCCCCAGTGGTTGATCGACTGCTATATGCTGCCAAGCCCAGCTATGCAATAAAAAGCTACAACCAATCCCATTCCACCTTTGACGACGTACCTCATACAACTCATCATATAACTGAGCCAACAGTGTCTGGCCCCACCTCATAATCATCGAATCTGTCACAGGGCAATCCACTATCTGCATCACCACCTCTAGGAGGTTCCATGGGAACCTCACCCCCAAAGAGTCTGGTAGCAGCATGTTAGAAATGAGGCTCATGAGTAGTGCATGCCTCACTCCTAACACCCTCTTCTCGTACCACCACCATACTAAGATCCCACCAATCTGACAATCATCCTCAGCCCTCTCCATTGGGCTCTCCACACCCAAGTCCACTGCATGTCCAAAACACCAAGTTAGTATGGCTGTCCTCTGGCCCCGTGGCATCGTTTGAATGGGGACACCGTCTATTGGAATCCAAAGAATCTGATAGACATCCTCTAAGGTGAGTGTCATCTCCCCTATCGTGAGATGGAAGGTGTTTGTCCAAACATCCCACAGATTGATCAACACCGTCAGATAGGCCCGATCTCCGATAACTGGCTCCAACCGTGTCACGTGCTTGAGCCCTAAGGCATCAAGCCACTCCTAGTCTTCCACATTAAATGCCTCTCGGGCATCAAAAAACACCGTCGGTACCCGATATCGACTCTTCACCACCTGCACATCACAAAAAATGCAAAAACATCAAAAACATGCATCATAATAAAAAAAAAACATCACATGTACAAAAATACATTAATGTACAACAACACCATTCATTCACATGTACATCCATTACAATTCAAAAAAACAAAAACAACCAAAAATTGACATGGTTTACCTACGGTTTCGACCTAAGTTTTACCATTCAAACAAAAAAAATCATCAACTTAAATCTGTCTTCATTTTTAATTTCATAAAAACAACAAAAAATTGGCATGGTTTACCTACGGTTTTGACCTAATTTTTACCATTCAAACAAAAAAATTCATCAAGTTTAATCTAGGTTTTCATTTTTTAATTCCATAAAAACAACAAAAATTGACATGGTTTACCTACGGTTTCGACCTAAGTTTAACCATTCAAACAAAAAAATCAACAATTTTAATCTAGGTTTTCATTTTTAATTTCATAAAAACAACAAAAAATTGACATGGTTTACCTACGGTTTCAACCTAATTTCTACCATTCAAACAAAAAACTTCATCAATTTTAATCTAGGTTTTTCATTTTTAATTTCATAAAAACAACAAAAAATTGACATGGTTTACCTACGGTTTCAACCTAAGTTTTACCATTCAAACACAAAAAAATTCATCAATTTTTAACCTAGGTTTTCATTTTTAATTTCATAAAAACAACAAAAAATTGACATGGTTTACCTACGGTTTCGACCTAAGTTTTACCATTCAAACAAAAAATTCATCAATTTTAACCTAGGTTTTCATTTTTAATTTCCTAAAAAAAACAACAAAAAAAATTGACATGGTTTACCTATGGTTTCGACCTAAGTTTTACCATTCAAACAAAAGAAATTCATCAAATTTTAACCAAGGTTTTTATTTTTAATTTCATAAAAAAAAAAACACTGACATGGTTTACCTATGGTTTCGACCTAAGTTTAACCATTCACAAAAATAAAATTTTATAAACATGGTTTACCCTAAGGTGTTACTCTACGTTTCACTTTGGTTTATCCTAAGGTTTTCCATCTAGGTTTAAATTGGTTTACCCTACGGTTTGCGTACACGTTTCATTTTTGTTTCATGGTCTTTAAATCAATTCATTCACCGTTTTTTTCATTAATTAATTAGGGTTTCGTTTTAAACAAAAGAAAAACACTAAAAAAACAAATTGCGATTTTTAAAATTTCAAACATAACTAAGGGAGATAGGGCACTTACTGGTCTTGCTTCGGCTCCACCGCTTGATGACCCGAAATGTGCACTCATGGTGGCTGGATAACTCGGCAGCGCTTCGCTTCGAAAAATCTCCCTCCTCCTCCTCAGAGCTCCAACTCGCTCACGATGAACAACATAAATGAATCCAATCTGTCATTTTCATGCTTTTATACTTTTTGTTTGTTGGTATTCGTTCCTACCTAGGACGAGTGATTTTTCCTCAAAAGAGCGCTCGTCCCACCCCAGGACGAGTACCAAAATGAAGTTCTTCTCACCCCGAAATGAATACCAAATTCCAAAAAAGAAAAAAAAAAACAACTGAAAAATGCAAATCACAAAGCACTAAAAATTGCCAAGACCAGAGTGCTTTTGCACCTAACATTCTTGGCATAATAAAACAAATTTCAGGGTTTACATTGTCATTATATTTATACCTAAGAAGGCTACCTTGGCTGGACTGCTCCACGGGAGATCATATTTCATCAATTTTAACCCCATACGATGTCGCAAAATGGGTTACCACCCACCTAAAATAGTTCCAAAATCAAGAAACTGCTTAAAATATTCAACATAAAACATCTAATGGCACCCTCACTTAAGTCATCTTGGGTCAAGCGACTCGTCGCTTTTCTCATGTCGGTCATTCCCTCATCGATTTTTCGCTTGAGGGGGTAGTCACACTTAGTCACAAATCAACAAACACACACCCAATCAAGACAACGACATGCATTCAAAGAATCATTGACAAAGACAATCACGCTCATGCTTGGGGCAGAAAACAAGCGATAATCTTAAGCGCTTGACATTCGTGAATCATGAACTCAAGGTTCCCACAGACAAAAGGTTGTGCCCTTTGCCTATTCATGACTGATCAATGTCCAAGCTCAAGTCACACCTCACAAAAATAGGTTAATACTTGATATCAATTTCCTTAGCTCATCCGAAACAAGGATTCAATAATGCATGCCCTTTCCATACTTGGGGCATCTGTAGACACCAAAACAGCACCAATTCGATTAATTGGTAGCAAAAACTAATTGCATTGACACACACAAGCCCCCAAGGCAGCCCACAGAGGTTAAACAGTGGTCCTAACCACTCTCACAGCAGTTTTGGAAGACCAGACACCATTTTGGTACCTTTCAGGTACTCTGCTCCTTATTCGTCTCACCTAGGGACGAAAACGGACTTGTAGTTCGCGCTCGCTCCTAGGTGGGACGAATACCAGGTTTGACCAGCAAAAATTCAAATATCAGCACATGAACTCAGATACCACTTAACTATCCCTTCATTGCATGGGAGTTCGAGTGAGTTTTTCTGAGCATGCAGAGGCAGTTACAGTACCAGTTGCAAAAACATGCACAGAGGCAGTTAAGAAGCCCTTGATCAAGAAGAAGTCTTCTCTTTACAAAAAAACATTCATGCTAAGTAAAACTTCTGCATGTTAATTCAAGAGACCCCTTGGGTCTATAAAATGGTGAGTTTCCTCACCCAAAAGGGAGACAGAGTTGAAGAATTTGGAGCAACGAAGTGCTGCCATTTTACATACTTACTTGTGATTTGTGCCTTTCACATCCATAATCTCTCATTCGAAAGGGAGGTTATTGGGTGATTATTAGGAGCACGAATCAAGACCCAAAACCTAATTTTTTGTCACAATATCCTACCAATTTGTTGATAATACATCACAACAGGTTTCGGACCCATCCCAAGTGGATTGGTGTCGAAACAAGGTCTCAACCGACGGGTGGTTTGCCTTCGGGCACCCCCTACCTTATTGCAGGTTTACTCGTTTCACCCGAGAATGAGTACCAAATTGTTGCAAGTTTATTCGTCCCACCCCCAGAATGAATACATATCTATGTGCAATTTGCTAACTGTTTCTTTTGCAGTGTTTTTCTAGTTACATGTTTATGCTTCTATCAAGTTTTCAGTCTATTTAGATTCATTTTAATCATCACTTTATTTATATTTCACACGCACTTATAACAATATTTTGAGATTTCAAGCTTCATTTTCATATATAGGTTCTACTGACTCTCTTCTCTATTTCTTTGAATGCAAGTTTCAGGTATCAAGGGAGAAGCAGGGAATCAACATTCATAATGCAAGCGATGGTGACATTTTGGTCCGCCCATCTTATATGTGGGCACGTGGAAGAAGGAATCCTAAAACAAGTTGTAAAGGACCAATATTTAACGCTCCTATCCCCTAAAAAGGAAGGATATGTATTGTAACACATTATTGAAAGCATATCAATAAAAAGGGTCGTACTTTATATTGCTTTTATATCTTGTGTTCATTGGTTCATGTTCTTTCCTTTTCATGCAATTTTGTTTAGTTTATCCTTTTTGCTTCTGAAATCTCATGTTTTCAATACCTATTAAAGGGTTCTCTCTTCAATATCACTTTCTCCTTACCCTACATTGGAATAGTGGTATATGACCAATCCAACTGAGTAGTACCACCTAGTTGCTCTGCCCAATGCCTAGAAAGTAAGATAAAAAAGAAATATTCCACATCTATGAAACATCCATCACCACTCCTTTCTTAGGATATTTTTCAAGATGAAAAAGTAGTCCAATGATAATTCCTACACAAGGTACTCTCTTGTTATCCATGATAGAAATGGGAGGGTGCTCTTTATAATAAATCAAGTCTAGCTGATCAACTACTTTTTTTGATATTACATTCATGGAAGCACCACTATCAAGCATGTAGTTATGAATAACATATTGGTCCTTATAGCCTTATGTATACCTTAGTGAGATGTAAAATAGCTTAACTAAAGATGGTGCTCTGACTGTATTATTCACAAGGCCTATAGGATTTTGAGGTTGTCCTCTTGATTGATCAGTTAATTTGAAGGATCTAGATACCTGATACTGATACTTTTGAATAGTCATTAATTCTCCCAATATGATGTTGACCTTCTGTTTGGCAACCTCTAAACCCAAATCAAACTGATCCTTCTTATCATCAATTTATTTTCTAGTTTTCTTATTAGCCAAGTCATTTTGTTGCTTTTGAATAATATCCTATACATCAGGCTCTTTAGGAATTATTTACAACTTCATATGATTTACCATTTTTTATGAAATCACTCCTATATCTTTCTCATTTTGTGTAGGTCCTTTATCAACTTTGTCCTCCACTATTCTATTCCTGATATTTATAGCATGTATTCTTTCTAAATACTCAACCTTTTCTTTTGTAGGTACAAGTTTTCCTTGCTTCATTCTATCAAATCTAGTATTAGTAGGCTCACCTGAGGTTGATGCCTCTCCAAATACCAATGCTCTTTGCTCAATATTACTAAAACATATGTCCATGTCTCATTCAAATTTTTGTTCTCTAGTTTCATCCTCCTGAGTCTAGCATACATTAATTCTAATATCTTCATCTTCAGATTTAGTAATAAATCAATAGGAGAATGCATACTTAGATAAATACCATAATCAACAAGGTTATGTCGTGCATCATAGGTAGAGATATAAAATGGATGATATTATGCTATATTATTTTATGGTATGGTATTTGAAACAGAATTTAGATCTCTCTTTCTATTTATTTCTTTTTCTAATTTCCATTTCGATTTCTATTTCCCTCTTCATTTCCATTGTTATTCCATTTTCTATTAAAATTCATTCTTAAATGAGCCCTATTAACTTCATACTATATATTATTACCCTATGAAGTTTTTGCATTGTTGTCCTTACCTTTTTCAAGTCTAGCCAACTTGTTATTCAAAGTAGTAAAAATCACACTCAACTGATTAGCTATTTTTCATAGGATCCTGATCTATTTTCTTAGGGATATAGAACTCAAACTTCTTGGGTTTCCTTTTAGGTTTATTGGGATCTAAATATTATGCTATCATATTACCACTATCAATAATATGTCTCTCTATTTCAATATCCCTTTCCATACATATATCAATTGTAGTTGATGCTTGTTGTCTTAGCTCATAACTAAAATATCCAAGTAAAGCATTTTTGTTGAAACAAATAAAATTGATCATCATTTGGTATTAATGCTACTGGAATCTTATTTTTGGTCTTAAATAATACTCTATTGAAATTTTCCACTGACTCATTTTCTTTCTTTTTCATGGTTGTCAATTCTGTCAGCAAGGACTGTTCATTATTTCTCTCTCCATATTTTCTAAGGAAAGTGTGCTCTAGATCTTGAAAATTATTAATAGTACCAGCTCCAAGGCTTTTGAACCATTCTCGAGCATTCTTATTTAAAGTTTGAAAGAACAATATAAGGACAACATATTCATCATCCACATTAAGACTATCCATGGAATATTGAAAATCCTTAACATGATCTTCACTGGTTATAGAATTTTTCCCTTGAAATTTAGGTAAGTACTTATAATCTTTACCAGGGAGAGGATTTAGATTTGCAGGTAAAATAAAGGCTCTATATCTATTGGTCCTCCATATATTAACATTAGAATTAACATTTTGATTGATATTTTTATTTACTTTGACATTTTGATTTGCATTAGGAGCTACCATACTCACTACAGGTTGATTCACTATAGGTACTTGGTTTATAGTAGGAGAAAACTGATTGAAACCAAGATTCAAGCTACAACTAGAAATACTATGAATTGGAATTAAATATTCTCTATGAGACTTGAAGAATAACTAATGATTTGGCACTCCAGAAAGCACTT
The DNA here is from genome assembly GCA_028583015.1 of Wollemia nobilis. Lineage (NCBI taxonomy): Eukaryota > Viridiplantae > Streptophyta > Pinopsida > Araucariales > Araucariaceae > Wollemia > Wollemia nobilis. Next base: position 356,005 of record JAQPPZ010016964.1, read on the forward strand.
ATTTACCACTTCTTATAGATGCCAGATATTGCTCCTCATTTTTTTATTTTTAAAATTTTGAGTTATTTTCGAGTCGCCAGCACAAATGTGAAAAGAAGGAACAAGATCTTCAACAATACTTGGGTCAATATTGCTCAATCTAATATTCACTCAAATATTGTAAATTTCATTCCAGGAAAGTCCATGAGAAAAGCAAACTCAAAATTGTATCAAGTCCTCCCCAACAATGGTGCCAAAAATTATTGGAAGTAAATTATTCACCCTTAACAAATTTGTCACATTATAATACTTTTTTGATCAAATCAGCACTACATACTTTGATGGATCCACCTCTTTAAAATAGGAAAATATTATCCTAAGACTCTAGACATACCTATTAGGGTAAGGAAACCCCAAAGGTGAGCCTATAATATTTCTTATATGCTCATGCTCATCCAAATTTGCAAAAATGAAATAAACTGCAATATAAAATTTGACCAAGTTTGAAAGTAACTCCTAGCTAGTGCTTCAAGCTATAGACTAGTGCCTTATCCATTTGGAAACTGTAGCTAGACTTAAATTAGGATGAATATAGAAGGGGAAGAAGATTAAACTAATCCAATCACATCCATTCAAATAATTTAATAGAAATGATTCAACATGCCAGTGAAAGAAGATGCCATCTACACATTCAAATAATGAAAAATGTAAATGGGGGAACACATAAAATTACACGTAGAACTTCTAAAGGAACAAACAATATTGCATTAAATATAAAATAATTACAATGGGAGTCTGATCAGAATAACCATATCTCACTAAACCAATACAAATAAATTTTCCATTCAAATAATACAATAGTGAATTGCAACTCTTTTTTCAAATGATGTAACAAAGAGCCTCCTAGCTTCCATACTTAGCCACTAGAAATGATCTTAGTAAACTGTGAACCTCCTCAGTAAAACTTGCACAATAATGGGGAAGAAATAGGGGTGACTAGACAAGACACACAAAGGAAATTACAACTGACAAGGACAGACACATTGGTATACCTCTTACAAAATTACTGTGTTAAAACTTGATGATTTTTTCTATTGCAGCAACTCTCTCATATAGCTTGCAAATTGGTTCTCATTCAAAGCTCGATGATGATCCATAATTACAAAAATTGCAACTTTTTTTATGATAACCCATAGTTGCAACTGTATTCATGATGACTCATTAATTGTGCTTATAGTGGTTCTTATTTGTAGTGTGGTCTTAGTTTGTCAAAAATACCTGTTACATAAATCTTGATAATAATATTCTTTCATAACTGCAATTACTAGAGCTAAATGATGGCCTCTCACTATCTCTTAATTGGATCTCGAAAAATTACCAAAAAATAGTTTTTTTTTGTTTAAAGGGGGTCAAACTCAAATTGGATTTTGAGGATCCAATACAGGATCTGACTAGGACATGTGATGAAAAAGGCTTTTGACAATGAATCACCTGAGGATTTTAAAATCTCCAATAGACCATAAAAAATAAAAAAATTGCCTAATCACCTATAAAATTCTTCTTAATCAACTAAAAATTGAAACCTTACTCACCTAAAAAAAATACTGAAACACACTTTTTTTTTTAATCACTTGAGAATTCTAGAATCTCTAGTAGACCACAAAAACTCAAAAAATTGCCTTATCACCTAAAAGGAACTCCTTAATCACCTAAAATTTGAAACCTTAATCACCTAGAAAGGACAAAATTGAAACACACTTTTTTTTTGGCTTCTCAAGCCCTTAGTGCTGAATGATACAATTTCAAATGTATGAATTAAAAATTCTGCACCATCCAGATTTTGCACTTTGTAAGTATGATGGCTTACAGTATGGAGGATTTGATAAGGTCCAAGACATTTAGACTCCCATTTATATTTTTCACTATGTTTTTCATTTTTTGGGTCCCAGTACAACACTATATCTCCTCCTTAAAAAGGTTTATCTTTGGCATTCTTATTGAACAACTGCACTGTTTTGTGAGCTTGCTCAATCATATTTATTAATGCATCCTTTCTGTCTTCTTGCAACTTTTCAATTTTATCAAGTCTTCTCTACAATACATTTGTATTTTCATGATCCTAAAGAAGTAAAGATAAAGCATAAATTTCCACTTGAGGGGGTAGTAGAGCATTCTCACCATACTAGTTCATAGAGAGACTTTCATGTGCTTATTTTGATAGATATCCTATCAACCCATAAAGCATACTTCATCTCACTTTCCCAACTTCTTTTGTTTTTGCCTAATACTCTTCTAATTCTTGTGATCAAATTCTTATTTGAGGATTCTACTAAACCATTCCCTTGAGGATAGTAGTTTGTAGAATGAGAATGCTCTATGTTGTACATAGCACAAAATTCAATAAACTCAAAAGAAGTGAAATAGTTACCATTATTTGTGACTATCTTCTTGGGAACCCCAAATATTGTCAATATGTGCTCTTCTAAAAACTTGATGACCACAATTATAGTGAATTTCTTGAGAGGTGCTACTTCTACCCATTTGGTAAAATAGTTTGTTGTTGTAATGATCCACCTATGATCTCCAAAAGAATTGGGATTAATATCACCTATGATATCTATTCCCCATTGATCAAAATGAGATTCCACGATCATTAAATTTAGGAGCATGGCTAGAAAATTCTTCTTTCCTGTAAAAATTGAATAGTTATGACAACTTCTAACAAATTTGTAAACATCTTTAAACAAGGATGGCCAATAATAACCAACTCTCATGATCTTGTGAGCAATAGTCTTTGGAGCAAAGTGACCCCCATAAAATCTAGAATGATATTGTTTTAGCACTTGAGGGACCTCTTTCTCAAACAAACAAAGAAGTAACACACCATCTGGATGCCTCCAATACAATCTACCTTCTTGAATGTAATACCTTTGGATCAATTGCTTGATATATATCTTTTTATTTCTGGATATGTCTTCTAGAAATGATAAGTTTTGAAGGTAAAACATAATGGTGTTATACCACTAGAAATCAAAATTATCAACTACTCTAGCTTCTTGTTGCTCATCCACTACAATAGTGTTATTCATAGCCTCCCCTTTAGCTAGATATTAATTAGTCTCTGTCCTCTAAAAATTTGCACTACATTGAATTCTACATCATACTGTAATAACTTAGCCATCCATATTGTAGGAATTCCTAAAGGTTTAGGTTGAGTGAAAATGTTTTTGAAAACAATGTAGGTAATACATGCTAATACCTTGTTGGATAAATATACATTTGAAATGGTCTAATGCTCTAATTAATGCATAAGCTTGTTTTTATAGCATAGAGTATTTTAGTTTAGCACCCTTCAATCCTTTACTCATAAAGGCTATAGACCTTTCATTTTTCTCTTCATCCTTTTGAGCTAGAATTACATCAATAGTGTGTTCTGAGGCAAATGTGTAGATATTAAAATCTTTGGAGTAACGAAGGCAATTCAATACTAGAGCTTGAGTGATTGCATATTTGATCTTCTCAAATACTGCAATATTTTTCTTTGTCTACCTTAATTCCCCATTTTTCTTGATCATATCATTTATTGGTTTGGTAATTTGAGCAAAATCATGGACAAACCTCCTAATAAAGTTAATCTTTCCAAATAATGATATAACGCCCTTAAGATTATTAAGAGGGGAAATTTTAGGAATGGTTTCTACTCTTTGTGGATCATTGCTAATCCCATATTTTGAAACAATATGCCCAAGTAGTTTAACTTGTGTGGCCCCAAAAACTCATTTTCTATGTTTCAAATATATGCTAAACTCCTTGCACCTATAAACACTTGAGTTAGATGTGCAAAATGATATTTACAATTTTTGAAAAAACTATAGTGTCATCAAGATATACTACCACTATCTTGAACATCAATCCTTTAAATACAACATCCATTGCTCTTTAAAAATTTTCCCCTGCATTCATCAATCCAAAGACATCCTGAGATATTCAAATGTTCCCCATGGTGTAGTGAAAGTTGTTTTGTGTCTATCATTGTGTAGTGAAAGATGTTCTCGGATCAATTAATTAGAAGGCTCTAGATACCTGGTACCGATACTTTGGAATAGTAATTAATTCTCCAAAAGTGATGCTAACCTTATTTTTTTCAACCTATAAATTCATATCAAACTCATACTTCTTATCATCAATTCCTTTTCTAGTTTTTTTGATTAGCCATGTCATTTTGTTACTTTTGGATAATCTCCTCTACATCAGGCTCTTCAGGAATCATTTTTAGCTTCATGTGATTTACCTTTTTCTATGAAATCACTCTTGTGGCTTTCTTCTTTTGTACAAACCCTTCATTAACTTTATCCTCCACTGTTCTATTATTGATATTGATAGCATGTATTCTTTCTAAAGACTCAACCTCTTCTATTGTAGGTATAATATTTTCTTGCTTCATTCTATCAAATCTAGTATTAACAGGCTCATTTGAGGTTGATGCCTCTTCAAATACTAATGCTCTTTGCTCAAGATTACTAGAACATATGTCCATGTCAATTTCAATTTCTTATTCTCTGGTTTCATCCTCCTAATTCCAGCATACATTAATTCTAATATATTCATCTTCAAATTCAGTAATAAATCAACTTTAGAATTCATACTTAGATAAATACCACAATCAACAAGGTTATATGGTGCACCACAGGAAGAGCAATAAAAGGGATGATCTAATGCTATATTATTTTATGGTATGGAATTTGGAATAGAATCTAGATCTCTCTCTACTTCTTTCTTTTTCCAATTTCTATTTCAATTCTTGTTTCCTTCTTCATTTCCATTGTTATTCTAGTTTCTATTAAATTTTCTTTTGAAAGGAGGCTTTTCAACTTCCTGCTATCTATTATTACCTTTTAAAGTTTCTACATTTTTTTCCTTGCATTTTTCAATTCTAGCCAACCTATTATTCAAAATAGTAAACATCTCACTCAATTGATTAGCTATTTTATTCATAGGATCCTGATCTATTTTCTTAGGGACAAAGAACTCAACCTTCTTGGGCTTCCTTTCAGGTTGATTGGGCTCTAAAGAGTATGCTTTCATCTTACCACTATCAATAATATGTCTCTATATTTTAATAGATCTTTCCATACATATATCAATGGTAGTTGCTACTTGTTGTCTTATCTCATAACTAAAATCTCCAAGGAAAGCATTTTTGTAGAAACATTTAGATTGATCATCATTTGGACTTGGTTCTACTAAAATCTTATTTTTGGTCTTAAATAATCTTCTATTGAAATATTCCACTAATTCATTTTCTTTATTTTTAATGGTAGCCAATTATGTTAACAAGGATTGTTCATTCTTCCTCTCTCCATATTTCCTAAGGAAAGTGTGCTTTAGCTCTTGAAAATTATTGATAGTACCAACTCCAAGGTTGTTAAACCATTCTTGAGAATCCTTCTCTAAATTTTGAAAGAACAATCTAAGGAAAACATCTTCATCATCAACCTCAAGACTATCCATGGCATAGAAAAAATGCATAACATGATCTTCACCGGTGATAGCATTGTTCCCTTGAAATTTAGGCAAGTACTTATAAGCTTTACCAAGGAGAGATTTATTTGCAGGTAAAATAAAGGCTCTATATCTATTGGAACTCCACTGATAAACATTAGCATTAGCATTTTTATTGATATTTTTATTTGCATTAGGAGCTGCCATACTCACTACAAGTTGATTCACTATAGGTACTTGGTTTATAGTAGGAGAAGACTGATTGAAACCAATATTTGGGCTACAAACATAAATAGTATGAATTGGAATTGAAGATTTTTGTGATACTTGAACAATACCTTAGATATTGACACTCCAACAAGCACTTATTTATACTTCTCGTAGATGCCAAATCCAACTCCTTTTTTATTTTTAAATTTATGAGTTCATTTAGATTCACCAGCACGGATGTGCAAAGAAGGAACAAGATCTTCAACAATACTTGGGTCAAGATTTCTCAACCTAATATTCACTCAAATATCACAAATTTCATTCCAGGAAAGACTATGAGAAAAACAAACTCAAATTTGTATTTAGTCCTCCCCAACAATGGTGCCAAAAACTATTGGGAGAAATTCTTGCACCCTTAATAGATTTGTCATGCTGCAAGACTTCCCTGATCCAATCATAATTATGGACTTTGGTGGGTCCACCTATTTAACTCAGGAAAATATTATTTTAAGACTCTAGAAAAACTGAGTAGTGTAAGGAAATCCTAGAGGTGAGCCTACAATATTTCTTATATGCTCATGCTCATCCATATTTGCAAAAATGAAATAAAACTGCAATATAAAATTTGACCAAGTTCAAAAGCAACTCCTATCTACTGCTTCAAGCTATAGATTGGTGCTTTATCCATTGGGTAATTATAGCTAGACTTAAAATATGATGAAGATAGAAGAAGAAGAAGATAAAACTGAGCCAATCACATCCATTCAAATAATGTAATAGAAATGATTCAACATGCCAGCAAAAGAAGATGCCATCTACACATTCAAATGATGTAAAATGTAAATGGAAGAACACACAAAATTGCATAGAGAAATACTAAAGGAGGAAACAACATTGCATTAAACAACAAATTATTACAATGGTAGTCTAATCAAAATAACCATATCTCACTAAACCAATACAAACAAATTCTCCATTCAAATTATGCAATAGAGAACTGCAACTCTTTTTTCAAATTATGTAACAAAGAGCCTCCTTGATTCCAACCTCAGCCACTGGTAATGATCTCAATAAATTGGGCACCTCCTCAACAAAACCTACAAAATAATGGGGAAGAAACAAGGGTGACTAGACAAGACACACAAAGGAAATTATAATTGACAAGGACGGATACACTGGTATACCTCCTACAATTTTTTTTTTAATTTACATGGTAGAATTGGTAGCCACCATGAATCTGGGTAGGCTATCCAGCTTTTATGGCTACCATAGTATTTTGCGCTATTTTCCCCAGAAGCCACCACAAATAATCTTTACATATTACGCCCCTCTGCCCCTATAACAACCATGCCATAATAATTTTAAATATTTTATGCCACTCAAAGCACCAGGAAAGGGACAAGCATTCGATCTGGTGAGGCCTAAGATTTAAACCTTGGATATTTGTCCCCCTTATGGGGTTTGGTTAAAACAATTGCTCTACACCTCGAACCTATAACTCTTACAAAATTATTGTGTAAAAATATGATGATTTTTTCTATTGTAGCAACTCTCTCATATAACCTGCAAATTGATCCTCATTAAAATCTTGATGATTGTTCATAATTATGAAAACTACAACTATTTTGATGATGGACCATAACTACAACTATCTTCATGATGACCCATTAATTGTGCTTGTAGTGGTTTTTATTTATAGTGTGATAGTGGTATCAATTGGTCAAAAATACATGTTACATAATGCTTTATAATAATAATATTTCATAACTAATATTACCAAAGCTGAATGATGGCCTCTCACTATATCTTAATTGGATCTCGAAAATGACCCATAATAGCCTATCTTCTTGAGAACATAACTTTTGATCCGATCATTGGATCAGCAAATTTTTTTGTGGATCTAGATAAAGTGGAGTATAATGTCATGGAAAGGATGATTTACAAGCCTTGAATATTTTTTAGTGAGATATTGGGCCCTAATTCCTTCATCTAGTGCCTCAAATTTAGTGTTTTTTTAGAAAAAACGAAAGAAAGAAAAATAGAATTTAATGACTTTTTAGACATGGATAGGTGTTGATATTTTCTAGGAGGCCTAATATGAGAAATATAATAATTTGTGTTAATTTAGGGGGCTATCCAATATTTTTTGGGACTTACTAAAAATAGGGTGGACAAAAATAACAAATTGCCCAAAAATAGTAATTTTATTTTTAAAAGGGGGGAAAACTTAAGTTGGATTTTGAGGATCCAACAACATCTTTGACTGGGATAGGTGATGAAAAAGGCTTTCAACAATGAATCACCTAAGAATTCCAGAATCTCCAATAGACCACAAAAACTTAAAAACTTGCCTAATCACCTAAAAGGAACTCCTTAATCACCTAAAAAACTAAAACCTTAAATACCTAGAAAGGACAATACTGAAACACACTTTTTTTTGTGGCTTCTCAAGCCCTCAGTGCTGAATGATAAAATTTCAAATGTCAGCCATTGATAGGAATTGAAAATTCTACACCATCCAAAGTTTACAATTTGTAACTATGTTGGCATACATTCTAGAGGATTTGATAAGGGCCAAGCCATTTAGGCTCCCATTTCTCTTTTTCACCATGTTTGTCATTTTTGGGGTCCTTGTACAACACTATATATCCTCTCTAAAAAGGTTTACCTTTGGCTTTCTTCTTAAACAATTGCACTATTTTGTGAGCTTGCTCAGTCATCTTCATTAATGCATCCTTTCTGTCTTCTTACAATTTTGCAATTTGATCAAGTCTTCTCTACAAGAAATTTAAATTTTCATGATCCTAAAGAAGTAAATATAAAGTATTACTTTCCACTTGAGGGGGTAGTAGAGCACTCTCACCCTATACTAGTTCATAGGGAGACTTTCCTGTGCTTCTTTTGATAGATATCCTATCAACCCATAAAGAATACTTCAACTCACTGTCCCAACTTCTTTTGTTTCTGCCTAATGCTCTTCTAATTCTTGTGATAAAATTATTATTTGAGGATTCTACTAAACCATTCCCTTGAGGATAGTAATTTTTAGAATGAGAAAGCTCTATGTTGTACCTAGCACAAAATTCAATCATCTTAAAATAAGTGAAGTAGTTACCATTATCTATGACTATCTTCTTGGGAACCCCAAATCTTGTCAATATGTGCTCTTCTAAAAAGTTGATGACCACTTTTGTAGTGGATTTCTTAATAGGTGCTACTTCTACCCACTTGATAAAATAGTTTGTTTCTGTAATGATCCACCTATGACCTTCATAATAATTAGGATTAATCTCACCTATGATATATATTCTCCATTGACTAAAAGGATATTCCATAATCATTAGCTTTAGGGGAATTATTGGAAAATTCTTCTTTCCTATAAAAATATGATAGTTGTGATAACTTCTAACAAACGAATAAACATCTTTAAATAGGGATGGCCAATAATAACCAGCTCTCATGATCTTGTGAGTAGTAGCCTTTGGAGCAAAGTTACCCCCACAAAATCTAGAATGATATTCTTTTAGCACTTGAGGGACCTCTTTCTCAAACAAACAAAGAAGCAACACACCATCTGGATGCCTCCTATATAGTATACCTTCTTGAATGTAATACTTTTGGGATGATTTCTTGATAGATCTCTTTTTATTTTGGACATGTATTTTGGAAATGATAATTTTTGAAGGTAAAAAATAATGCCATTATACCATTGGCAATCAAAATTATCAACTGGTCTAGCTTCTTGCTACTCATCCACTATAATAGTACTATTCATAGCCTCCCCTTTAGCCAAACACTTTGATAATCCCTATCATCTAACAATTTGCACTACTTTGAATTCTACATCATACTCTAATAACTTATCCATCCATTTTGCAGAACTTCCTAAAGGTTCAGGCTAAGTGAAAACATGTTTAACAACAATGTAGGGAATACAATCTATTACCTTTTTGGGTCCAAATATATATTTGAAATTATCTAATACTTTGATTAATGCATAAGCTTGTTTTTCTAGCATAAAGTATTTCATTTTAGCACTCTTCAATCCTATACTCATAAAGGCTATAGGTCTTTCATTTTTCTCTTCATCATTTTGAGCTAGAACTTCAACAATAGTGTGTTTTGAGGCAAATGAGTAGATCTTGAAATCTCTTGAGTAATCAGGGCAATCCAATACTGGAGATTTAAGTGATTGCATCTTTGATATTCTAAAAGTTATAGTATTTTTCTCTGTCCACCTTATTTCCCTATTTTTATTGATCATATCATTTATTGGTTTGGCAATCTAAGAAAAATCAAGGACAAACCTTCCAATAAATTTAATCTTTCTAAATAATGATCTAAATCCCTTAAGATTCTTAAGAGGGGGAATTTTAGCAATGGCTTCTACTCTTTATGGATCAATGCTAATCCCATATTTTGAAATAATATGCCCAAGTAGTGTACCTTGTGTTCCCCTGAAAACACATATTCTAAGATTCAAAGATATGCCAAACTCCTTGCCAAGGTTATGCATAGGGGTAAATTTCACAATTTAGCATGACTATTCAGATTTTCACAATTTTAATTTTGCAAATTTTGGGACCATATAGGTCGGCCCGTTTGCCCAAAAATTTTGGGATCAAATTTTTTAGGGTAAATTCACCTTGTTATCATAAGGTTTCCTGCCTAATTTTTGCCTTAAATTTATTAAAAACAATATCCCACCAATTTACCTCTTGTACCCCATTATATATAGCTAACCCTAACAATGACACTCATATAATTAAAACATTAATTTTCTTCGATAACAAGCGAAGCAAATAAAATGACTAACACAATGCGACTAAAAAAATATTACTGATAGAAGATGATAGGTAGAAGGCGACTAACACAAGGCGACTAGTAGAAGGCAACTAGAAGAAGGCAAATAGCAGAAGGCGACTGGTAGAAGGCGACTGGTAGAAGGTTACTGTAAGAAGGTAACTGGAAAAATGTGATTGAAATAAGGTGACTGGCATAAGTTAACTAGCATAATGCAATTGGTACAAGGTGATTGGAAGAATATGGTTAGCATAAGGTGATTGGTAGAAGATGATTGACAAAAATTAATTGATAGAAGGTGACTGGTAGAAGATAACTAGAAGAAGATGACTAGCATAAGCTGACTAGTAGAAGGTGACTGGAAGAAGGTGACTGGAAGAAGGTGAGTGGTAGTAGGTGACTGAAATACAATTATCACCATTTACCAGTAAGTTTATTTTACCATTAATTTTTCTTTTTAAACATTTTTTTCATGAACATTCAATAAGGAGGTTTTCCTATTATTTGGGCACCAATCTCAAGCATGCTTGGGCCAGATATTATGTTGTCTTGAGCAGCAGTTCTCATTTTTACCAGTTATTTTCATATTTAAATGATGTTCATTGTTCATGTTAGTCTTCTATTTATATAGGTAAAATATCACCTTCTGGTAGTGGAAATAAGGGAGGCCAATCTTTCGATAAAAGGAGTATCCTCAAATACTTTCATAATATTTTGAAATCTAATCAACCATCAACATTTGCACAAATTAAAGGTGAACACCTTTACTTACTAACCAGTTAATATCTTCATTCATTAAGAAGTGTGTTTTTTGGTTTATGGATTTATCCATTGTTTATCTATATTTCTTAATAGAAGGTATGCTTTTAAGTTCTGTAATGATAATGACCCAACTATTGACACTAGTATTATCTCTATTGGAAAACATTGTTGACCTTGGTATACCTCCACTTCCACATATCCACGATAATGAAAAGTCCACAAATGAAAATTTTGTTAATGAAATGGAACAACAACATAAAAAGATTCATAAATCTAACACATCAAGTAGAAAAGAAAATAATATTTCTTATGCAATCCCTACTTTTGAAGAATCTTATTCTAAAAAATATAAATGTGCAAGGATATCTAGGTGGACAATTAACACATAATTTCAGTCTGATTGGATATCAGAATTTCTATTTATTAAGCCAGTGCTGCCAAAGAATAGTAATGAGGAAATAATAGAATTAAGATGCGTAATTTACAGTTGGAAACACGAAAAGGATCATAGATTGTAAGTTAAAAAAGATACAGTAGAAAAACATTATGGAAAGGTTTATATCAAAACAAAATAAGGTGATCAACCAATACGAAATAATTCTAGGTGGAAGGATGCATCAGAGTGCACTCATATAAGATATGTGCAATAATATGATAAATAAATGAAACAAAAGCAAATTTTGGTTGAGAAAGGTACAAAAATTCAAGCCCAATTTTAAAAAATGAATAAGTTCACTTTAGCTTCAAAAAGTGCTATTGTACTCACTATTCTTAAAAAGGGTAGACCTATATATGATTTCATTTATTATAAATATCTATTTCAACTAGTTGATGTGCAGAACTTACCCATCATACATTGGTCATAACGAAGTGGTTGGAAAATGGTAAAATGTCTCTCATTTGTTGAGCAAGATGACCTCAAAGAGAAAGTAAAAAAGGTCAAATTCATTTCACTTTTAATTGATGAGGTGACTACTGTTGATAACACATCTTAGATTTGCATGCATGTTAACAAACTGGAAAATTATTTAAGGCTCATTTACTTATAATACACAAGATAGTGGAAAATTAAAATGCAAAAAACATTTACAATGTTGTTGTAACTAGTTTAAAGGAAGTAGTAGGAATGAATGAAATAAAAATAACCACTAAGCTAAAATGTTTCGAAGCTAATATTTTTGCTACAATGCAAGAACATAGTAATGGTCTTTGTGTTAGACTATAAATATCTATTACCCCATATTTGATCCCTATCCATTGCATGGCTCATAGAATGAATCTTGCATATAAAATTGTGGATACATTTACAAATGTTATGAGAGTGGAAGAGCTTGTCCGTGAAATTCAAGATTATTTTTTGCACAGTCCAAAAATATGTTTTGAGTTTCAACAGTTTGCATTAGGAGTTACTGAAGGTAAAAAATGTTAAAATATGTAGATACTAGGTGAATTTCTATGTATCAACCGATATTTAGAGTTTTCAAAGAATATCAATCCTTTACATGGTTTATGTATGCAAATCGTAGGGCAATTGATAAGGCTAAAGATTTGTTATTTCAAATGAGTGACTTTGAAACACTTCTCACATTGTGTGGTATTCTTCCAATGTTGGAATAAATGAATACTTTGATCAAAATTACACAAGAAAGATCGATTTATATTGTGGATTTCATTAGGGCGAGAAAATAAATTTGCATACATATTGATATGATGTACGTATCTAATCAAAGTTTTATGGATCCCATGTTTGAGATTTGGAGAGCATTAACAAACGTGAATGATCCTCAAAACTTTTTGAAGTTCAATATAAACGATCATCTATGTATTAATGTCCATAGAAATAAAATACCCTTATATTATTTTGGTCAATAAATGGATATATCTACAAATGAAGTTGAGAAAATGCCCATAACATACAACAAATTTCATGTAGTTGTACATGATACAAATTTTTTTCTAAAATAAATAGTAGAATCATTAACAAAAGAAATAAGAGATCATTTTCAAAGATATGAATTGCTTGAGGCTATGGATGTGGTTAATCCGATGTTTTGAGATCCTTGTAATGAATACCAAATTATAAATGGTTTGTTTCTCAAATACATGGGCACTCTTGCTAGCCATTTCAATAAATGTGTGGTATTCAATGGTATTGAAATCGATGGTATTCTCAACAGAGATATTTTGACAAAACAATCAAACTATTATGGAATAATAATGTCTACTCAATTTTCACAACTCACTAACCATCATGAAATAGGTTCTATTTCATGTTTGTGGAGAAGATTACAACATAGTAGTATCTTACAATATACTATGAGTGAATATTTTCATTTATATGAATTATGTTAAACGACGATTTTAGGATTTGTGGAAGATGAAAGGGTATTCAGTGCATTATCATATGTAAAATCTAAATTTTGAAATAGGTTGGAAAAAAATTTAGAAAATTGTTTGAGAGTATATGTGTCGACCTATGAGGTAGAGAAGTTTCCTTATGAAAGATTTTTTCATTTTGTAAATCTATGGTAGAAAGAAGAAGTGTCACAAATACTGAGGATGATGGTAACACTGATCATATTGTGATGACAAATTTTTTGGGTATGAGTGCAAATGATTTTGTACAATCTGAAAAGAGTTTGTTCTAGCTTCTAGCATTATGATGCAAGGATGCTTTCATTTTATTTTATTTCACATATTATCATTTGATTTGATTTCACATATTATAATGAAATGATGCTTTCATTTGATTTGATTTGATTTTAGCATTATAATAAAAGGAATATTGATATTTAATTATAATTTGATACATTATTTTTTATATAATTAATCATATAATATGAGATTAGACATGCCATTGGATACTTTGTATATCATATCCCTCTGATTTGATTATGTATATTTAAATAAAATTGGATTATTTTATTACACATATGTTGATTAGAACACTGGATTATCTTTTATATCATAGACATGTTATTGGATATTTTGTATATCATTTTGCTTAGGCCTTGTTATTGAATTAATAGTCTAAAATTTTCAATTTTTTTAGTACATTTGTATTATATAAACCATTTATGGAAAATTAAATATTTGTGTTGCATTTCCAGTCATTTCAAATTATTTTGTAAAACATAAAAAAAACATTTTATTGCATCCACACAAATAATCAAAACATCACAATATTTAAAACAAAATTTCAAAAAGATAATACAATTTTTTTGGAAATTGTCTCTTTTATTGATTTCAAAAAGATACCATTCTTTTACAATTTACAAAAAAGATATGCAATATTTTTTTTTCTCCTCAAATAAAAAATAAAGTTCTACTATTCTTTAGGCATGGTGGCTGAAGTTCCAGTTGCATCTATCTCAATATCCTTTGCTTCCAATGCACCAACCTTAACCAAACTTTTACCTGTAGTGTTGATCATCAATAATAATAAACCTTCTTCCTTCACTGGATCTTCTCTAAAATGTGCATTCAGTTCTTTCTCATTTTATTTTAATACAACCTCCACATCCAGGCCCTTATCTTTGATAAACTTCTTCAACCAATTATTTTCTCTAACAGTGTATTGTAATATTTTCTTCACTTCAATAGCATTATTCACACTAATTTTTGCAGTGTTGATCAACATTTTCATGGCACCGACTTGTTGCTTTAAGTGCTAAAAATTAGACTGCAAAATACAAGTGAAAAAGGTTAATATTTATAAACCAAACATATTTAAGAAAAAAATGATTTTTAGCTAGATTTAAAACTTACATCAGCAATAAGTCTTGCAGTTTTTGCAACACTTACTTTATTTTGATCTAGTGCCCATTCATTGAAATATGCCTGGGCCTTGACATTGAGGATTTTCAAACAATTTAGAAAAATGGCCAGAACTTCATCACTGTATAGGGAAGAAACTAGGTTTTTTTTTAATGCTTTGTTTTATTTTAAAACATGGAAAAACAAATTGGGCATGTTATCTATTTTCGATGAAGAAATTAATGGATTTTATTCATGTGATTGTTTTAATATAAAATATAAATGTAAAGGATCATTTCTATATGAATATTTTATGTAATGAATTAAATATATAGAAAGTAAAATACTTACTTATTTTTTATGTTTTTATTGAATGCATGGAATATGAAATAAACATTTACGAATGCATTATCATATTAAGGAGTTGTCTTGATCCCTTATACCATCACCATTGAATGAAGGAGAGACCAAAATGGTGGACTAGAGAAAAATAAACTTCAAGATATTGTTCTTTGAAATTATGATTATTCTTTGTATAGAAGCTCTGTATGTAAAATAGGATAAGATATATTATTTTCATGCTCTTCACAAATGGTACATCAAGACAACAAATACCATTTATGGAAAAGGAATGGAATATGAAATGTTATTTTTGAATGGTTATTCATGAAATGAAGCTAGTATATTATAAGCTAATTCGATATTAAAGGATATGTTGCATTTGTTTATGAGAGAGTTGAAAATATTATGATGTCATGATGAACTAATAATACTTTAGATAAGGTTTACTATTACATGTGATGCTTTATGATTAATAAAGTAGATAGACTTTATTATTGTTCATTTAAAGCATGTAATATTATTACTACTTTGTTCATGATTAGAAATATTAAGGTTTCCTTTGTAGACTCATGGGTTTATGGGAAGAGAGCTTTCTTGGTTTGAAACTTAAGCTTCATTAAAATCCTAGAGTTGGATGATCCCAAAACTTGAGGGGAGTTGTGGTAGGCAACACTCAAGTATTTTATGATGATTACATCTAGAGTGGTGTAGCTTAGATGTGTTCCCAAAAGCATGAAGCCTTTGAGGAAGGTTCTTAAGCATGGAGCTTGAACCATAATTTCTACTACAAAGGTTAGAAAATAATTCACAATATGAGCATGTTATGGCACTTTGATTAGAAAGGACTAGGTGATCATGTGTATTATCATGCAAAATTATAATACCCTTAATTAGATCATCACGTAGGTGTGGTAATTAAAAACTATGTTCTAGTTTTCTCATTACGAAGATGACATAACTAGACATTAGGGCATTATGCCAGATAGCACCTACATAGATTGACTTATGTATGATGAGGGAAATGGTGTCTCATTTTGATAGAAAAAAGGGATGATCCCTATGTTGTGGTTAAATTACATTACACTCACAGGGGGTATAAGGAATGTGTGAAAACCACTAAAGGTATATTTTCTACCTATGAAGGTTTAGAAGAGTTAACTCCATAAATAACTATGGTATGTTGTCCATTTGAGTGTCGTTGGAAGCGTTAAGAACTCAAAATGTGGTTATACCTTATGATGCAAACAAAAGAATATGGGAATATATATGTGAACCTTACTTGTAAATATTTTTATTGACTACAAGGAATAAAAAAAAGTATTTATGTTGCAAAAAATGATCTCTTCAAATAATATCTCTAATTTATTGATTACATTTTTCTTTTGTTAATACCTTAATTAGAAAGCCTATGGAGTATAAACATTAATATTATTCTATAACAATATTTTTGAATAGTTTGTTAAGATACCTCTGCCTCCTTGGGACTTACCCAAAAGTGGCATTCCATTTGGGGTGTTTTCCACAAAAAAAAAGTTTATTAATACTACAAAACCTAATATTTTTTATTAGCATTGCCATAAAGTTATAAATATAATTGTGTATATTTTAGGGTATAATTTTAAAAAATTACCATTAAAATATTTAGCTATTCCTTTGTATGATAATAGAAACAAGGAGTTGTAGAAATCAAAATTTTGATAAAATGAAATCTTGTTTTATATATTGGAAAGGTGATTTATTAACCATGAATAGAAGGCTACAACTCATAAACACCATTGCAATTTATTTATATACATTATATCAGTTTTAATATTGTCAGCAATGTAACATCCAAAGTTGATAGAACTTGAAGGGATTTTCTTTGAAAAGTATATGAGAAAAAATTAAGGTTTTCGCTTTGTAAGTCAAGGGGTAGTATGGTGAAAATGTAGAAATAATTTTGGCATTAGGGTCAAAAATTTATTGGATATTATTTAATAATAAGAAAAAGACTTAAAAGCATCATTGAAAATATTATATAGGTTCTCTTTATGTAATAAAATTATTCAAAAAAAACTATCTATGGGATTTACAAAATGGAACTTCATATCAAATAGTTTTTAATTGATTGGAAAACATATTACAATATTATTTAATGAGACAAATTCTACAAAGTTTTAATATAATTCTTGGTTAATGTTCTATCCTCTTATCTCTTATCCAAAATGGAAATCATTGGCTTGGGCATATTTCACTTATAGAGCTTTGAAGGTGAAAAATTAAATTAATATGAGAAACAATTTGAGATTATGTATTTATAATATCAACCTTATTTAAGAACATGATTTAATATATGCTTTAAGAGTTCTATTTTTTATTTTTGTATGGAAGGACAATTTACTTTGAATTTTATCAGAAAATGATGGATAATCAATAATGCTAGGATACAAACCTTTAGAGTCATTTAGATTTCCTACTCCTAAGTATTTTCCTTAGAATAATATTTGGTGATTTGAAGCCTCATTAATACCTCAACATTCCTTTAGTAAACAATCCAAATAAAAGTTGCTATAAGTGATAGTTTACAAGCAAGGTACTATTATAGACCTTTAAGGTGTGCCTTGTTTCAAAAGGATGTAGAAATGTTAGGTCATTCACCTCTTATTCACCCCTTTTTATTCATAATTTATCAACATTTTTTTCTAATGAAATGAGAACATATTAGTAGCTACATCAATATCAATATATTTTATAAAATGTTAGATTAATTATTTTAAAGACAAAACCATATGTATTTTTTTAAGGAATAGATCCTCCTAATATTATAGGAATTTATGTCTTAAAAGAAATAATAGATTTTATATTTTTTAAATAAGATAATGATTTCTAGGTTTGGAATCATATCATTATCTCCTTTAAAAAATATTTAAAAGCATGAAGGATATGTTAAGAGGTCTCAATACGCAAACAAAGTTGTTATTCTCTTGGTTATAGGATTTGGATATACTGATAAATATCATTTGTGATAAGGAGTTAATACAAAATATATCCAACAATCTATCATAAAATAGAAATGCCTCAGATTTAGGGTTATCAAAATAAATGTTGAAGGTGTTTTCAAAGGAAATTTAAGGAAAGCTAGTCGAAGGCAAATTCTTCTTAATCACTCATAATCATATTGAACTTCAACTAACAAATATGTATAAGCTAAGGTGGTTCTTAAATGGATAAATATGTCAATTTAAAAACTAAGGGGATATATTTCAATTGAGATGTGATCACAAATTATTATTAATGATATCAACAAAAATAGATGTATCTTTCATATAAATGAGTTAACTATGAACTCATAATAGTTTGAGGGAGATGAAGAATACTTTTTATAGAAAGGGAGATGTATCTTTAATATAAATGTAAGTTTGATATAATCTAAATGATCTAACGATAAATATAATGATGTGTTATTTTAATGGTAACAAGCCCCAATAGAAGCCACATATATCTTGTTAATGTATGTATGCACATACACAAATTTATCACATGTGTGCCTCTATACATACATATATATGTGTCTATGCACACAAATACATATGTATTATATGCACATACATATATGTGTATATATACATGTATATCTATATATGTATGGATTATAGACTATTAAAATTAAAAAGAGAGGATAATAAATTTAAAATATTATCAATAATATCTAGAATCATAATAAAATAAGAATTTTGAGTAAGTTTTACTAAGTGACCAAATGATTAAAATAAAAGTGCATCATCTTTTAATTTGTTTAAATGTGTAATGAGTATACATGATTTAGTTATATATTTTATATGTTAATATTATCACTCTTTTAGAAAATCTGAAGAAAAATATGCATAGGACAAAGGATGTGATGTGGTAATGGGAGAACATTAGCCACAATTATGATCCAATAAATCTTGCAAATGTGTGTCATTCATAAGAATAGGAATATCAATTTTATCTTTTATTTTAGGTTGCAATAATATTTTTCCTAAATCTATTATTTACCATCTTAAAATATATGTTTCCTCAAATTTTATCTCTATAGTGAAAAGCTAACACCAATGAATTCATGCAAACTCTTGAGTTTTTATATTCATGTTGGAGACACTCTTGGGCTTCTATATTTTTATCAAACATGATTACTATACATCCTTACCATAAAGTATGTTTTATCCTTGACACAAATAACATTTTAATTATTTTTTTCTTAGTATATCTATTTTTGTATTCAATCTCATTGCTTTCCATTTCATGATTGCTTGAAGCACACTTGATATTTGATATACATATTTGAGACACTCCTAGAATTATTTTTTTCATTAGACATGACTACCACATATTATTTCCATAAAGAGTGTTTTATGCTTGACACAAAAAATAATTTATTATTTTATTATTACATTTATTTGTATATGCATTCTCATTACTTTATGTTCATAATTGGTTGAAACACACTTAAATATATTTAGGTTGAAAATAAAAATGCAACATAAAACAAAAATAGGTTTTATATAAAGTATACAACATACAATTGCCCTAAATTATCTTAAATTGGTGGATGCACAAAAAAATTAATTCACACATGAGAGAGAATATAAGTAGCTTAGATATAAAGGATATATATATATATATATATATATATATATATATATATATATATATATATATATAAACACCGAGAGATATCAATCTCGAGGCGCCTATCTTAGAGATCACACCCCTAAGAAATAAGTTGGCTGTTTTAGTTTAAATATTTTAAATGTTTTTGTTAATGTTAGCTTTTTTAATAAAAAAAAATTGTTTACGACGTGACATGTATGACCTCTTTGCCTCCCACCCCCCTATCTACCATTGTAGGAATGCCTCTCGGCGTAAAAATACATTTTAATTTTAATATATTTTATATAATTAAAATTTAAAAATAAAATATACAATCCTAATTACAAGGCAATAAAATTGGAAACATGGTCATCAAATAAATAATTCCAAAGAATAGGTCATTTTCCTTATTATAAAGATAATAAATGTAAGAATTCATCTAGATATGTGACATTTTTTGGGCATGGCTTTATGCCCAAAAATCTATTTTTTTAATATTAACTACATGTTAGGGAAATAAATTTGTGCTTGAGACTCCATTTTGATTGATCTAAGAAGCACTAAGAAACATTAGAGAGAACACCAAATTTTGTAGATAACTCCATCATAGATAGATTTGACAATAACTTTATTAAAAAAATGCTCTAAATGCCTTCAGAAATGCAAAACAAAAATGTTTAGTGAAAATAGAAATTTTCTACTTTTATATTTTCATAGCCAAAATGCATCTCTATCCATATTGACACATTAGTAGAATTTAAAATATAAAAGAGCAACTTTTATGCATGTAATTTAATTTAATATGCTCTTTATAACTCATGGAAACTAAATCATCACATCTCTAGATAGGTGACCTTATAGCTCATGGAAGGTGAACCACCACATTTCTATATCAATGACCTATATTCAATATGGTGTATTTCCAATAAACCAATTATTATTATAAGATAGAAGCACCCATAAGTGTAAAGAAAAAAGATTAATGGATATAATATTATAGATTCACATCCCTTTCTAGATATTGTTTGTATTCTACTCTATCTTCTAAGCAATAAAACCATTATGCTAGTAGGCTTATATACTTTTATGTTTTAGTTAGTTATACTCTTTCATGATTTTTCTTAACTTAAAATTATGAGATTTGGGTCACTGGTATCAAAGTAGTCACTGTTTTGAGTGTATATCCATAAATACAAGATTAAGATATCAAAAATTTGGGTATTATATATGAGATCCTTCTTATTACACCCCTTGTCATTCCAAATAATTTAATGAAATAGAATGGAAAACATAGATACAATTAATCCTTTCAAGGAGATGTTGAATGAATCCCTTGTAAAATAAAGAAATTATATGATGGATCAATTTGATCAAATTATTTAAAGACTCCTTGTTGAAAATTCTACAACCTTGTTTGAACAACCTATCTCTATTCCAACACCATTTAGTGATCCCAAATATTTAAATATTCAAGTGAAATTAGATATTTCTACTTTTGAAGGAAAAAATAAGGTTGATGCCCTAGAGAATTGGTTGTATCATTTATCTTCATACTCCTCTATAAATAAATTCACTGATACTTAGAAAATTATTTTTGCACACTTGAAATCTTCATTACCTATTAAAAATTGGTGGGAATCATATTGTAACAGGGTTTTTGAAGAAAATTAAGGTAGAGGAGTATTCACATAGGATTATTTCATAAGTTTTTCAAATAATAATATCATTTGATAGGATCCTATGGAGGCTAACACATGTGCAATAATTGCATCAAAGGTAAATACTAGTCTAGATTGAATATTATATTGATGCTTTCCATTCCATGGCAGCCAAAATAGGTTTTCCCAAAAGACATTAAATCCTAAAGTATAGTGAATGGGATGTAATGGTACATTTGAGAGAGCATGTACCTCTTGGAATTCAATATATTAGGAGAGGCATACAAATTTATTGTCAAATTATATCTAATGAATAAAATAAAATAGAAAAGGAGAAGGAACAAATGAAAAAAAAGTTAAAATACTAAATATTAGTGAAAGAATGGAAAGAGTGGCTCTCAAAATAATCAAGACAAAGGGGTCAACACCAAAATTAAAATTGGAAGCCCAAAAAAATACTCCTAATAAAATATTCCATTGAAGGCCAAGATTAGCAAATGGTGCAATTATAAGAAGAGCAACCAACACTCGATAGAGGAGTTTCAATAAATTCAATCATTGTTTACTGATTTGCAACCCTCTACATCCATTACACCACAACCTCCACATCAAAATACTAATGATAGATTCCAATAGAAAGTGGAAGTTAAACCAAATATCACCATTACCACAACACATTCTATAATAGAGGAATCAAAAGAAAAGTAATTCTTGCTTTATTCACAAATATGGGTCAATGGTAAAACATTACATTTAATTATATTTTGGAGTTAAGTTAATATGATTTCTACTCATATGGTGAAATATTTAAATCTACTTGTCACACCACACCCAGAAGCATATAATGTTGGATGGCTACATCAAGAGAGATATTTATTTTACTCAATATTGTCTCCTCTCTTATCTCATCAAGTGCTTTAGAGATGAAATTTTATGTGATGGTGTTCCCTTGGATGTTTGTAATGTGATTTAGATAAGGCATTTATGTGGAAGAGGCATGGTGTTTATGAATCTTGGATTGAAGTATCATAATCATTATCAAAGGTCAATGCTTCAAGATACTAGAGGTATCTCCTCCTACCTTTTTTTATTATAAATACTAAATAATTTTAGAAGATTATAGTCAAAATAAATAAATTCGTTCTATGGATGACCAATTCATAAAGGAGAAGGAGGAGCATTGTTACATCTATCCTAATATTTGCACAAAAGAAGTAAAATGACCAACTTGTAGTAGAATTCGATAAATTGTTTAAGTTACCAATTTGACTTCCACTTCATATATCATTTTCCTAATGTTCCTATTTTTCATATATCAGTACTTGAAAATGATAAAATTAGGAGGTATATCCAAAAATTTATTCAAAGGGGACACATCAAACCAAGTGCTTTGTCATATGGCAGTCTAATTCTCTTGGTTCCAAATAAATAAGGAATGCAGAGACTCTATATTGACTCTTTACAAATAATTGTAGTCAATACATAGTCTCTACATTCCTTATTTATTTGGAACCAAATAAATAAGGAATGTAGAGACTTTGTATTGATTTAAAATAAGGAATTAGTGTGAAAAAACACTATCTGCATCCTTGGATAGATGGTGTATTTGAGTAGCTCCATAATGAAAATTTATTTACCCAAATTGATCTCAAATATAGCTATCATCAAATACCCATTGATCCCACTAATATATTAAATACTATATTCAAATATAAGTAGGGTTTATTTGAGTGGTTGGTTGTATTTTGGCCTGACCAATGCAAGTATCGTAGGATGATGGATGACATCTTGTGTTCCTATATGAGTTCATTTGTGATACTCCACTTGGATGACATTATCATCTATTATAAGACATGAAAGGAATATATGCAATATGTTCTATAGACACTTCTAATTATTAGAAGACATGAGCTATATGCTAATATAAAGAAGTGTTCATTTTACATGGTTGAGATTGAGTTAGACACTTCTAATTATTAGAAGACATGAGCTATATGCTAATATAAAGAAGTGTTCATTTTACATGGTTGAGATTGAGTACCTTGGGTATATTTTTAACAAAGAGGGATTCCATGCTGATCCTACGAAGATTTAGGTAAGTAGATATTGGCCTATCTCAAAGACTCTATTAAATATTCATATTTTTTGGGGTATTGCCAATTTCTATGAAATATTTGTATTAAGGTTCACATTTATTGCTTGGCCACTATACCAAGTGACCAAAGGAGGTGCCAAATCCAATTTCCATAATGGATATACATAATAGAGCACATTTGAAAGGTTGGAATACTAATTGTGTTTAACTCCTACCCTTTATCTACCCAATCTATGTCAACATTTTGAGGTAATTATGATGCATCAAAGTATTCATTGGGAGCTATCCTCACACAACATGGGAATCCAATTGTCTATCATAGTGAAATATTCAATTAAGATAAAAAATAACCCACATATGACATAGAGCTCTATGTCATTGTCCAAGTATGTAAACTGTGGAATCATTATATTTTGGGTATGCAAACATCATCCATACAAATCATAAACCTCTAAAGTTCATTTAGATGTAAATTAAGCTAAGGAATTAAGTACATAAAAAGTGGTATTTAAATCTAGAATAGTTTTATTTGATCATCAAGCACAATAAAGGAAGTACCACTTCAATGGTAGATTCTTTTGGTCAACCTCCATTCATAGCACTCACTACCATTCTTGATTCATGTGGGCATGATAATTCCAATTGGTTCACCTTGTACAATGTATATTCTAAACTTGTAGATGCATACCAAGATCTCTATGCCGATAAGCATGCTTTATATTTTTATTTACAAGATAAACTCCTTTGTCATATGGGACATATATATGTACCAACTAATAATATCTTAAATATTATTTGGAAAGTGTACTTTAACAAAGTAGCAGGTCACTTTGGGGTGGAAAAATATTGGTAGTTCTTCAAAAGTATTTCTATTGGCCCAATATGAGAAATGACGTTGAGAGGTACATCACATATTTAACCCCAATGCTATTTCCAAACCAATAAACAAGAAACATGAATTGTATACACCATTACCAATGCTAACCAAGCCTTGGGAATATATCTCCATCGATTTCCTCTCAAGTTTACCTACATCTAAGAATGATAATGATTGTATTTTTGTAGTAGTTTGTTTTTCAAAAATGGTTATCATGATTCCTTGTAATAAATTCATTTCAACTAAGGAAGTTGCTAATATATATTACAATCATGTATGGCTCAATTTAGCTTGCCAAAGTCCATTTTATCTAACAGGGATAGCATATTTCTAAGAATTTTTATCCACCTTATAGAGCATGATGGATATCAAATTTACCATGTCCATAATCGTTCATCCTCAAGTTGTTGACAAGATAAAAGTTGTGAGTTGATTGATTATACATATTCAAATAAAAAATTCCAAGCATCCATGGACATGGGATAAAATCCTCCTCTACATTTATTATGGTTATAATCAAGCTCTACATAATTTTACCAAATGTAACCCGTGTTATTTCTCCTTTTGGTTTTAATACTTGATACCCATTAATTTAGATCTCTCTATAAAATCTATGGAATACTCACCTCATGGATATAAATAAGTAGAAAAAGAAGCAAGATTTATTGAATAGATTCAACAAATCCAATACCATATCCTTGAACACTCAAAAAGACAAATGAGAAATACAAGCAATACCATGACTAGTATCAGGTCCCACATCAGTTCAAGGTTGGATATAAGGCATGGTTACATATTTAGAAAGAAAGACTTAAAAGACCCAATAAAAAGACTATACATCTTTGCTATGGACCATACACCATCACTAAGAAAGTGTGAGAGAATATTTTTGAATTAAATCTTCCAACTTATCTTGTTTTGCATCCAATATTCAATGTTGAACTTCTCGAACCCTCTCATCCAACTTTGTTGGATACTTCTATAGTAGTAGAATAGTTGGACATAGAATAAATCAATACAAACATATTAGCACTATGGGGGACGATTAGATTTTTAATCCTTTGACTAAAGCCACTAGAAGATAGTTCATTTAGATATATAAATTGTCCAAGTAAAGACAACTTCGTCACCAATTAGATAAAGAAATAATGTATACACTTCTTAGAAGTTGATATAGTGGATGATCTAGGCATGCGACCATTTTGGGGTATGACATTAAACTTGAAAATGCCTGAAAATTAATGTTCTAATCCTATGCACATTATCAGAAGCATAACTTTATGCTTGATACTCCATTTTGATCTGTTCAAAGAAGCATTATAAATATTGGAGAGAGAATAACAAATTCAATAGGCAACACTATTAGGGACATATTTTCCAATAAATTTAAGGAAAAAATTCTCTAGAGGCCCTTAAAACTATGAAACAAAATATTTATTAAAAATTATAATTTTTTATTTTTATATTTTTGTAGCCAGTATATCTCTAGCCATGTTGACACATTAATAGAAGAAAAACACAAAAATGATAAGTTATATGTACGCAATTTTCATTTAGCATGCACTTTCTATCTTATGGAAGGTGAAACACCAAATTTCCATATCACTGACCTTCTAGCTCATGGAAGGTGAACTACCACATTTCCATATGTTTGACCTTCCATATTCAGTATGTTGGATTTCCATTATCATACAATGAGAGATTCATCCTTCACGGTTAAAATCATGAGTAATGGATGCAATGTCATAGCCTTACATCTTGTATTTGAGATTGTATGCATTGTACTATATTTTTTGAGAATAAAATCATTATGCTAGTTTTGCTTATATATTTTTGTGTTATGGTTTATTATACTTGACTATTTCTAAATTGCACTCTTTCATGATCTTATTTAAATTGAACTTGTAAGGTTTAGATCAAGAACTTAACTTGAAAATTAACTTTAAGAGGAACAAACCTAAATTAGGGAAGAAAACATATTTTTCATATTATAGATATAATTTTTTTCTATTATATTAAGAAAATTCACATAGCAATGTGGGAAAAAGTATGAGGAAAAAATAAGAAAAGTATTACCATACTTAGTTCTACCCACATATGAGCACCATTAAAAAGTATAGATAAATACAAGCATACATTGAAGTGCAATGAAGTTTACAACCAAACTAAGAACTACTTGAAACTAATCTAAATGTGAAACTATAAGATCTTAAGAGGAATAGGGAGAAAAGACATGCATTTTTTGTCCATTGGATAGTTAAAACATTAAAATATTTCATATTGAACTATAAGGCAACACTTCAAAAAGAGAAGATGTTTTCTCAAACATAACTATTACATATGATCTCCATTCCTTTTAACAAATTATGGGAAATAATATATTATGTTTGGTAAAGAGCATTTCTTCTCTTATAGATTATTTTCCCCTCATGTACTTCCGAAGACTTTTGTTTAGTTTTATTCTATTATACTAAGGTTTTGGTTAAATGCAAAGTGAATTGATGAATGCTAGAAGTAATTAAGATCTATAAAAGTCAGAACTAAAAGAAAGAAAGCAAAAACATAAAATATTGTCTAGATTTGTAACATGAATAAACAAGGATCAACTTACATCAAAACAATAGTAATAAAGATAATAGATCTGTGTCCAATAAACAATAATGGGTTAAAAATAGTTTAATCCTTTCTAAGGTACACCATTCAATTTTTGATATATAATTATTGGGAGAAGGATTTCATAGAAAATATTGTTCCTTTCCATTATATAGAATTCAATATATTTAAAGGTATCTATGGGTCATCTCTATAAGAAAACTGAGTTATATTATATTTATACCATTCATTGTCTTCTCTTGCTTTTTTCAAACTCAAGAGTAACAACAAAAATTCTCAAATTGATTAAGGTATTATTCTTACAAAAGTCATCTATTAATATACTTTAAGGTTTTTATAAATTTAATTAATTACAAGCAACAAATATGTTTATTATAAGCTAATGAAACATTATAATAGAAAAAATACAATAATTAGTTTAATTATAGTCAACAAGGCCTTGGTTCAATGGTTGAGACATAGATAATGCAGTTCACACCAAGATTCAAATCTTGATGGTAACAAGGCCTTGGTTCAATGGTTGAGACATAGAAAAAATACAATAATTAGTTTAATTATAACTAAATGTAACTAAGTTGATGTAAAAAAGAAAAGACAACTCGTCTAAAACTTTACTTTAAAAAAACAATTAATATAATAATAATAAACCACTTTTCTAATACTAAGTTAATATTATTAAGACTTTTAAGACAACAATCATAATGAAATAATCAACATAGTTTCATTGTTTGACAGGCTATGAAAACAAAAAGGAATAGCTCTGTGCAAGGTTGGATAGCGTATAGTGAACGTATAGTGAACTCTTCTTAATTGGAATGCTTAACGTTTTCAAACTGCATTTTGATACAGGCTTAAGAGAGCATAATGATTAATAATGATTTATATTTTTTATTTTAAAAGATACGTTGCGTATGTATAGTATGCGTGCGTGCATGGATATGATTTGAAAAGACATTAAGTACTTATTTAATTATATTATTTTGACAAAGTGAATTTTAGTTGGAACTCAATATTTATATAATATCGATATAAAATATGCAATTTTGTTTTGATGGATAAAATAAAACATTGAAGATTAAAAATTTTAACGTTGTCATAATTTAACCATGTAATTAATTAATGAAGTTTATTATAATTTTTAAATTAGATGTTTACATGGCTCATAATTTTCCATAAATGAATAAAAATATGAATGTAACTTTTACATTTTAAAATTTTAATAATAAAATCTTGCACCGGTTTAAATTTAATAGAAATTAAAATTGTAAAATATAAAGCACAATATTTACTAAAATAAAATATAAAAGACATGTTATCTTATTAAAAAGTTAATTTTAACAATATAATTATATAAGAAATTTTTTTTTTTTAATTTGCGTAAGGAGATTTTTTTATCATTACAAAAATAGTTTTAAATGACATCTAATTATATATAAAATTTTCAACAATAAACGTGCTAGAGTGCATAGGACATAATAATACAAATATGTGCAATATAAAAATAACATGAAAAGTAAAATATAAGAAAATATATTTTTAAAAGTTTGAAGCAATATCATATTTTATAATATAGCATTTGAAAAATTATAAATTTACGAGTGAGTGCAAGTCAAGAGCGAGTAGGAGGAAGCATGAGCCAAAAAACAAGAAGTAAAAAGCAAAGTGTGATCAAGGAACAAATGTCACTCTTTAAAGAATTTATGTGAAGAATATCTAGGTAATATGGCAAGAAAGTCATTTTTGAAAGTCCTTATTGAAAGTAAGGATAGTCTAGTTGGAAGTAAGGATGCCTTAATCGGAAGTATGAATGCCCTAGATAGTGATAAGAGAAAGAGTGAATCTATGACAAACCCTATCTAGGTAGTAGATACTACACCATAAGTGACTATCAAGGATGAGATGATTGAGCATGATATAATAACTTTTAAAACTAGAGGGTTAATATGTAATTTCTATGGATACTGGCGAGGTTTTTATGAGATTCAAAATTGGATCAAGTGGAAGTGGGGATTGAATTTAAATTATTCCATGAATTTTCTTCCAAGAGGATTTTTTCATTATTTTCTCTAGTTCAAAAATAAGGGATAAAATAATGGATGGAGGCTCTTGTTTGAGGGGAAAAGATGCATTATATTTAATACCTTGGAGTGAGAATTTTTCTATGGAGACAGAGACTATTAAAAGGCTTTTAGTATGGATTAGGCTTTTTGGAATTCCTTATCATCTCATCAATAACGAGCTTTGGAAGAATACCAGTAATATTCTAGGTGATTCATCCAAGAGGGACCAACTACTAAGGAGAGAAGGCATGTTGTATACACTTAAATATGTGTTGCCATGGATATTTCAAAACCTTTACCACAATCCATTAGGATTAAATCTAAATCAAGAGAATAGGATCAACAAGTGGATTATGAAAACATTGCATTTCGATGTTGCAAATATCACAAAACTTGACACATGATAAGAGATTGCAAAGTGAAAATGATGGAGAAAGAGAGAAAATTTTGGGCATAAGGGTAAGCTTCAATATGAAACAAGGAGTTCATATCATAGGATAAGCTAGGTCAAATCAAGGATTTTTTGCTTCTAAGAAAATGGTAAGAAAAAATCCTCTACATCATCAAATAGCAAAGGCCATTATAGTTCATTCATTTCAAACATTAGAAGAAAAAATGATATGAGGGATGAGGAAGTACAATCTGTAAGTTCAAATATACAAGGAACTAAATGTGAGAAGGAAGAAGTGAAGACAAATTTTAGAGCAAAGAAAGATGAGGAAAAAAAATTTAATGCAGATAAAGTGAAGGAGGTCAAGCCTAATCTAGGTAAATCATCTTTATTTTTTCACGTAGAAAAAAAGTATCTTTAAAATAAAAATAATAGTATAGAGTGTATTCATTGAACTTTAGGACTTCAAGAGAAATACAATAAAGAAAATCATATGGAGGATATCCAAGGAAATTTATGGTTTCCATGCCAACATAAGAAAGTAATGATTATGGAGGATCATCTATGCACTTTATGTTTTTCAAGGCAACATAAAGAAGAAAATACTAATGAGGTTATTCCTTGCTCTTTAGATAAGTATCATTATGAACAATATGAAAAAATAGAAGAGATTGATGAAGATGAGAGTGTTGGTGGAAATGGAAAAAGGAGAGGAAGGTCATCAAAGTAGGAATAAAGAGAAAAAGAAACTCAAAAGGATATTGATTTGGGAAGCCAAATAAAAATATCATAGGTGTTAACAAGAAGTGGGGCTAAGCCTACTAATAAAAATAAAGTGTTGATGATGAAAATGATATCATGGAATATGAGGGGTATGAATAAGATCCCTTAAAAAAGAGTTATTAAGGAATTAATAGGTTGTTATAGTCCTGTTGTTGGTCACGAATCTGCCTAAGTATAAAATAGCATTTGTTTGTGCACCCTAGACCCAACCAACATTGAAAGTTTGAGGGACCGAGAAATGTCCTTTGGACCAATCTCTAGAGAGGGTTGGCTCCCTTACTAATCCTACATTTGGTATCAGCTTAGAGTAACAGGAAAGAAATGGAAAATGACATAAAGAAAAGGAAATATGGCTATAATCCAGTAATGTAGAATGGCGATAAACTAATAGTAAAATCAACTTACATTTTTATAGTAAGTAATTAAAAGGAAAGCATAGAAACCAATTGTAGTTTACAGAGATAATTTCCAAAACATCATTTTCAATATTTAGTTTCTTACCAAGGATTAAATCCAAAGATAAAAAAATTAATTTTACCTAGCAAGAATCACAAATCTAGAAAAAATGAAGAAGGTAGAAAATGATCACACATAAAACTACTACAAGAACCACATTTGAGTCCTTTAATTGATGTAGAGAATGAAAGTCTATTCTGATAGAAATTCCTCCTCCTTGTTACATATAAATACTTAGTATTTATAGAGGATTGCTTCTCTTTCATTTAATACATATAAAAATAAAATGTTGATAGATTAGAAACTAGTGGGAGTAATTTCCTCCTTGAAAAACCTTCCTTTGGGAGCAGTGATCCAGCTTTGATGGAGAGATGCCTGGGAAATCAACAAGATTATACCTTGGAAATTTACTTCAGGCATCGGTTCATTGGGACACATCAAAACTATTATAAAAACCAAAACTTGGTCGTTGACCTCAAGTTACCATATTGCCTCAAAATCTTACCCTTACAATGAAAGTCCACCAAATATTGGTGAAATCAGTGAAAATGACCAAAGTCATCCTTTAATATTTAATCCTGTAATTTTTAAGCAAAAATTCTAGAATCGTGGCTTACTTTGCTTCAAAAATTAAATGACATCGTTCCTAGGTATTTCCCAAGAGAATCTGCAAAAAATGGTGCTTTTGAAATGGACCTCCCTAAAAATATCTATTTAAAATCAATTTCACCCAAGAAATGGAGCAACAGGTCTTTTCGAGGCAATGATGGGTGAAATGACCTCTTCATGTTCGTTTTTGATGGTTTGATGGTTCGTCTAAAATATTTTCCCTCCATTATTTACTTTATGCCCAAAACATCTTGTCTTTCCTTTTGCTAGAGCGTCTCTCTCATCCTTGCTTACATTTGGAGTGTGTCCGTATTTTAAATTCATCGTTGAAAGAGCATAAATATACTTTACATTTGAATCAGGGTAAAACTAATTGATTTTGCCTCCGAAGGACGGCGAAAGGGAGTTTCACCTCCTTCAGAGGTGAAATTGACTTTGACTATTCTTGATGGGCATGCCTTAAAATAGTCTTGCCTTAATTCTTCTTGAAAATAGTAATTCGCCTGCATGGGCGGTGCAAAGGCATTTCATCCCTAGATGGGGGTGACCTTGACTTTGACCACATCCCCTCATTAAATATTTCTTTCTACTTTGTCTAAAATGTAGACCCAATTGCCTAATGGGGCCCACAATGCCGATCTACTCCTTCTATCTAGAAAACATCTTTAATATTGTTTCATCCCAAGGCAAGGTAAAATGGAGTTTCGCCCCTCACTTGGGGTGAAAAGTCATTTGACTTTTCAACCTTTTTCGCTGATGTGGCCCATTTTGCATTAAAAAAATTACATTCACCCCAAAGAGGGGTGAAAGGGATTTTTGCCCCTCCTTTGGGGTGACACCACCTTTGACCTTTTCCTTTGACTTACTTTCATGCCTTAACTTGCTCCAAGCGCTTTTGAAACTGACATTTCGCCTCAAGGAGCGACAAAAAGGAATTTTACCCCTCACTTGGGGTGAAACCACCTTTTATGCCAATATCGAGCGAAAATACTCATGTGGCACTCCTTTGTTTTCCTTAGACCTTTTTTGGGCAACTTCAATTCTATAGGGACACAACCACTTTGGTTATTTTTTTTTACCCCCAAGAAGGAAGTAAATGATTTTTGCCTCTCTTGGGGCAAAATCACTTTTATTTTCTTTCTTACCTTTGCTTCTTGAAAAACACCTATCACCCATTCATCTGGGTTAGCTCGAAGGCTACCAAGGTGTAATTTGAAAAACTCTATGGGCTCTTCTGAATTTTTTGCTTTAGATCTAGTTATCATAAATATGGTTCATAACCAGATATTGGGTAAGGATTTTTTCTTCAGGGTTCCTTTCCTGCGTGGATTCGCCAGGTGATAGTAATGGTTAATAGGGCAAAGGCTTCATCGAGGATTTGACTGTATATATGTGTGGGATTTGTGTCCCACTAGGCATACCAAAAACTATTGGAATGAAATCCACCTTAGGTTATGATTTGCACCAAGGACTTCGTTAACATTGAAATACCAGGCTCAAACAGAGTATGCCTGGTTCAGTCTCCAAAGAAGGTTGGTTCCTTGATTTTTATGGGAAAATGGGAGAGAGAAAGGAATGCTTAAAGAGAGGGAAATATAGCCAATGCTAGGAGATAGTAAGGTACAGATTAAGCAACAACATAGAACTACTTCAAACTTTTGCAGAAAAATGTAATGAGAACCAAAGCATAGAAATTAAGATCGTTCAGTGTATATCTCTACAACAGTTTATTTGTGAAGTAAATTACAGATCTTATGGAACATTTAACACAAAAATTCAGCTCAAGAATTAATGCATGATACGTTCAGCAAAGATTAAATTAGCAATAGACAAACACATACATACTTGCACACCAAATGAGCCCAGAACCATGATGAATGATCTCTATTAATATTTCATAAGTCTGAATACAGTCTTGTAAACACCTAAGAGTCGACCTTGAAATTAGGTCGCTCATCCTATATATAGAGTTTTACATAACAAAAAAATGAAAGTTGTTACAATAGACTGTCCACGGGCTTATTCTATCAAAGGATGGTTAAAGATCAAGATATTTCTTGTTACAGAGATATTCTTTTAGCCACGATGTATCATAACCAAAAGGGTTATGATATTCTTGTTACAAATATCTTCTCCACTTCCTTTTAGAGATCATGGTTTGCTTGTTCTTCAAAATATCGTGCTATCACAACTTTTCTCCTTGGCTCGTGCTTGGCTTTCCAAAATGGCACGCTATCATGACTCTTCTTCTTTGTTGGCCGCTTGGCTCTCCAAAATATCATGCTATAGCGACTCTTCTTCTTTGCTAGCTACTGGCTCTCCAAAATATTGTGTTATCATGACTCTTCTTCTTTTCTGGTTGTTGGCTCTCCAAAATGTCATGCTATAGCAACTCTTCTTATTTTCTTGGTCCTGGCCAGGCAAAATGTCGTGTTATCGTGACTCCTATTTCGTAGCAAAATTTGAGGAGAGTACCTTTATTTCCCTAGGTGTTGTCATTTTGACCAAGATGTTTCTATAACACTAATTGCTCCTAGGTGCATTCTCCCTTTGCCTCATTTTCCAGATCTACAACCTCCACATGCTAGATAGGTTGTTCCTCTTGAATCATAGGATTCTTTAGAATATCAACTTCTATGGTTTCACCTGTAGGGGAAGGGTTTTCACTTGAATATGCTACACTTATTCTTAACTTTTTGGAAACCTTCAAAAATGGAATTACCTCACGCTTACTCTTTCTCTTCTATTAAAGCTAATATTTTTGTGATGGCTATATTTCTTTCTCCACAAGTAGTGCTTCCTCCACCATGGGTTTTTCTTTTTCAACCATGGTGTTTTCAAACACTTGAAAGATAGGGGGTACAATCTTGGCAAAAGTTAATGGCTAATAACCATCTTAAAATTTATCATACACCTTCAAAAAAGTTCCATCCATTACAAGACCCAAGGGAGACCCAGTTTTACCTCGGTGGACCCTCATAACACACTAGTTGGTAATTTTCTCATCTGACCACCCAAGCAATCCTTATTTTATCTTGTCAAAACCTAGTGGAGGAATTTGGTGCTTATGAACCATAGAATTATACTTAGCCTTTAAATCATAGAAGTCATGCCATGGTGGTAGCGATGTCATTTGATCAATATGCCATTCTAGATCGTGTTCATCTGAATTATTCCTCCATTGTTTGATATCCAGCCAAGGATAGTAATGAAAACTCTTGGCTTTCATCAATGCTATGAAATGATCCAAAGGATCATACTTCCATCACTGAGGTAACTCTACCATACCAAAGTCACTTAGGACCTCAATAATTATAGAAGTAATAAAACACCTCTGAAAAATAAAATAACATCAAAACATTTGTACATATATACATACTTGTTTTTCAATTTCCTTACTGAAAATAGGCCTTCAAATAAAGATTGTTTACCAAAATCAACAACTCTTGACCATCCGTATCCTAGAGATGATAGAAATTAACTAAATTCACCCCTAAAACCTAGAACATACCTTCCAAAATCACCTCAAACTTATGGTGCTTTTCGGTCTTTGCTTTATTCTTATTCCATTTTAGCACCAAATCACCAACTTTGAATTTTTGCTCACTTGTCCTTTTTCCAAACCACTTATGTGTCATCTTGGCATGTTCCATGAAAGCATTGTATGATTTCTTTCTTTCTTCTTCAAGTTGCAGAAGTTGGGCCAACCTTGTGATCATAGGATCAAATTCATCATTTTTGTCATTGAGCATTTGCAAGGAGAACTGGGAGCTTGATATGTATGGGTAGGACTACTTCCTTGCCATACACCAGGGAGTAGGGAGAAGATTTGATCAATTTCTTAACTGATATGCAATTCACCCACAAGGCTTGATTCAAAAGCAGATGCCAACTTATCTTGTTACTTCTAAAGTTTTTTTTCAAAATTCTAAGCAAGTTCTTATTCATGGACTCGGCCAGACCATTTCCAAGTGGGTAATAATTAGATGAAGTTTTTATATAGATACCATACCTACCCATGAATTTGGTGATCTTCACCCCAATGAAGGGAGTCCCATTATCTATCACGATTTCCTCTGGTATACCAAAATAGGTGATCAATCCCTCAAGGAAAGAGATAATTGTTGCTTGATCTACCTTTTGATTGGATGGCCTCTATCCATCAATTAAAATAGTCCATTGCCATCAACATGTATTTATGTTTGGTAGAATAATGGGGATAAATAACCCCAATAAAGTCTAAGCCCCACTATTGAAATGGAGCTTCCACTTGGATTGGATGGAGAGGTAAAGATGCCTTCTTGCTTATGTTGATATACCACTAATAATTATCACAACTTTGACTAACTTTATGTGCATCTATGAAAATATTAGGCCAAAAATAACCAACTCTGATGAATTTCAATGCCATGGGCCTCCTTGCATTGTGGTTTCTTGATAAGCTAGAGTGGAACTCATCCAAAATCTTCTACTTTTTAGATTCTTTAATGCATCTAAGGAGTACTTTGTCTATGTTTTTATGAAATAATCCATTTGGTAATAAAATATATCTAAGGGTCTATAACCTGAATCTTATTCTCTATGAGGATTTTAGATATGGCAAACACCTTCCCAATGTAAAGAATTTGATAAGGTGCTCTATCCATTCACCATAATTTGTTGCTTGATTTGAAAGATTGCTCTTGTCGATAACTTCATCGTGTAGTGGTATCGTCAACTGAGAAGCAACATTTTTATCCAGCTCCTGACAAAGCACCCGACCATGGATCAATTTGGTTGGACAAATATCAACATTGTACTCTTGGATATTTGAAACATAACCCGCTCTCTTATCACCCAGTTCCCCTTTAATAATGAAAATCTTGAAATCTGGATGAATAATGTAGACTATAGTCTTACTTCATGAAATGAATTATCAGAACTTCTTCAAGGATTTCATAACTACATACACCTGTTTCTCAATGAAATTATGTTTTTCCTCATGTGGATGAATAATTTGGCTCATAAAAGCAATCGGTTGTTCATCTCCATCATCTTTTTTCTATGTGAGCATGGAGGAATAACCTTCTGCTAACCTACGGCGTAAAGGATAAAATCCTTTGAGTAGTTCGGATTGATTTAAAAATGTGCTTGGACAACTTTCTCATTTATCTCTTGGAAGGCCTGCTTCCTCCGCTCTGTCCACTTAAAATATGTGTTCTTCTTAAGGAGCTCGATCATCGGCTTCACAACTTGAGAAAATTCTACAATGAACTTTCGAATAAAATTAATTTATCCAAAAAATTATTATAGTTATTTCTTATTGGTTGGCAGTGGCAACTTCAAGAGAGATTCAGCTCTGGCAGGATCAATGGCTAACCCATCATTTGAAATCACATGACCTAGGAGTTTCTTCTCTTTAATAGAAAATTTTGATTTCTTAGGGTTGATATAAATTCTAACCTCCTAATATTTCTTGAAAACCTATCTCAAGTGAGAACCATGCTCTTTCCTATCATGAGAAAAAATATTCATGTCATCCAGATATATCACAATAATCTAATTCAACAACTCACCAAAGGCTACATCCATTACTATCTATAACGTAGCACCAGTGTTTGATAGATCTAAAATCATTCATTGGTAGGTAAAAGTGCCCCACTTTGCGGTGAATGTCATTTTGTGCTGGTCTTCATCCTTCACCCAGATTTGGTTGTAGCTGAAGAAACCATCTAGCAGTGAGAATATTTGTGCTATGGCAACTACATGAAGAATCTCTTTCTGTGATGCCATATTCAAATTACAAAAATCCATGCACAAGTGAATATCTCCATTCTTCTTCTATATAAGGACCAGATTCACCACCTAGGATGAATGTTTGATATGATATATGATTTTTACCTCCAGCATCTTCAGTAACTCTACCTTCATTAGTACCTCGATCTTTGGATTAACAGGTCATCATTTCTATCTAAAGGGTTTCACTCCTTCCTATAACTCAATGGTATACTAGATCGCATCTTTGTTGTAACCCTTTATATCATGATATATCCAAGAAACAATATTTGGGAACTCATAACATAACTTCTTAATTTGTTCAAGATCATTTGGAAAGCAATCTATTTTGACTTTAATTATCTTTTCAGGTTCCAACTGCAACTTAGTATACTATTTCTCGTCCACTTTGATCCTACCCTTTTTTTCTCTATCATTTTGATCAAAGAGGTTCTAAAGTGTAATCAATCCTTTTGGGATATGATTATTCCTTAGTTGGATTAACCCTTTGACCTCCTCCTCATCAAGCATTCTCTCTTCCATAGTACTAGCTTCTCTTACCAAAAAATTCACAATCTACTCATCATTGTCAAACACTTGCCAAAAGATATTTTTGTCAGGGAATGAATGTCTGTATATCAACCTCACAGTCTTGGGATTTCTCACCACATGCTCCATTGGAGAATAATTAGTGCCAAGGGATGCTAATATATCGACATGCTTGTTTTGCTCTTGTGATATTTCCTGGATATTCAATATTGTGTAAGATTTAAAAAGGTCTCATACCTTATTTTGGTATTCCTTCAAGTAATGTTGCTTGGAAAGATACTAGTTACCTAGTTGACGATTAGCTCAGAATATCTAAAGATTTGTAGTTTCTTGATCTTGAGCTTTTTTGCCTTTTTCATGTTGGCAATTTTGGGTACCTTGGGTACATTGCCTTTGCTCTAAGTATAGATGTTGTCATTGATGTCAAGAAGGTCTTGAAGCAATTTGGTTTGATGTCAAAGAATGTGTTTTGATGAAGGTTTCAGTTTGGACAGTGAGTTTCCAAGAAGATCAGAGTAGCCCAGTTGCAAAAGATCAAGAAAAATACAAGAAAAAGTATGCAGGTGGCTGGAAAAACTGTCATGATTTTGCGACATGTTTTAGGAGAGAGAAAGTGCTGGCAAAACTGTCATGATTTTGCGACATGTTTTAGGAGAGAGAAAGTGCTGGCAAAACTATCGTGATTTCGTGACATGTTTTAGGAGAGAGAAAGTGCTGGAAAAACTGTCACGATTTTGCGACATGTTTGAGGAGAGAGAAAGTTCTAGCAAGACTGTCATGATTTCGCGACATGCTGGAAGAAAGAGAAGAAGTTGGCAAAACTGTCGCGATTTCGTGACATGTTGGCAGAGAAGGAGAGCAAGATGGAAAGTGTCACGATTTCGTGACATGTCACATTTTCATGACTCAGAAAGTGCAGGTAGGCAGAAAAATAAAAGTGTCACGATTTCGCGACACATTGCCAAGAAAGTTGTACGGATGAAAAAGTGTCATGATTTCATGACATAATGCAGAAAAGAGGTCCGCAGTGTGAACGGTCACGATTTCGCGACAAGATTGAAGAGAGAGAAAGTTATTCAAGAACTGTCATGATTTTGCGACATGATGCAAAGTTCCAAGTTAGGACTGTCACATTTTTGCGACATGCTACAGAGGTCAAGTTGAGGACTGTCACGATTTTGTGACATGCTAAAAATCTCAAAGTGAGAACTGTCACGATTTCACGACATAAAGCAAAAGGAAGAGTCTAAAAGGAGAAGCGTCACGATTTCATGACAGGTTGCAAGGAAAGCTTTCGGAAGCTGAAAGCGTCACGATTTATGATAGGATGAAAGAAAAATGTATAGATGTAGAAAGTGTCATGATTTTGTGATAGGCAGAAGTGAAGAAGCCAGCGGATGAAGTAGCAATTTTACGACAGGCTGAAAGAAAAGTGTACGGATGATGAAAGAGTCACGATTTCACGACAGAAACTGGAAGTAGGTCTTCTATAGGAAAAGTGTCACGATTTCATGACAGAAGCAGAGAGGAAGGCTATGAAGACAAAAGCATCACGATTTCGTGACATGTTCTAGTTTCACGGGTGTAAGGTAGAAAAGAGCTTAAGACAGCGTAAGTGTCGTGATTTCATGACATGTTCCAGTTTTGCGGGTGTAAGGCAGAAAGAAGCTCAAGGCAGAAAAAGTGTCACGATTTTGTGACAAAAGCTAAGAGGAAGGCCATGAAGACAAAAGGGTCATGATTTCACGACAGAGTTAAAGATGACGTCAGCAAAAGCAGATGTGTCATGATTTTGTGACAAAAGAAGAGAAGGCAATGAATACTAAAGTGTCATGATTTCGTGATAGGAGTGAAGATGATGTTAGCAATCGATAGAAGTGTCGCGATGTCGTGACAAGGACGCAGTCAAGGCAGACAAAGGCAAAAAGTGTCACGATTTCACGACAGCAGGCAAAAGAAGGTGTACGACAGGCAAAGGTGTCGCGATATCGCGACATGTTGTAGTTTCATAGGAAAAGCTACAAAACCAGAGGCGATTGAAGGATAGAGTTAACTTTGAGCTGACAGAGTTAAATCTGGGCCGACGCAGCATAGGGTTTTGCAACCGACGTAGTTCTAGGGTTACAGCCGACTAAGATTGAGTGTTTTGATCTTAGAATTTATGCTATAAAAGGAGGGTTGTTTCGAGATTGTAAGTATGGAATGCGAGTATCAAATTTGTGTAAGTGAATTCTGTTGTGCACAAGAGAACAAGTTGAGTCGAATCGATCAGAGTGTGCGTTCAAAGTGTGACTTACGTAGAAGCAGAGTGCGAGGAGAAGTTCGATCATCGAGGAGCAGAGTGTGCGAAGACAGTGCTGCTGTGTTTGTGTAGAGGTGCATAAGTGGATGTTTGATTAAGTGTTGTGATTGTGTAGAGGTGCAATTTTTGAGGACATTAGTGCCAAACCCAAGGACTGTGTTTGGTGCAGATAAGAGGACCAGCTTTGGAGGTGAAAGAGTTGAGGACAAAGGTCTCCAGCCAGAGCAAGGAAGACAGATGTCTTCTATGGATAGAGTTCCACTTGCTAAGGGTAGCAAAGACAGAGGTCTTCTAGAGGATCACCAGTTAAAGCAAAGCTAGGAGAAGGTATCTCCCTTGGGTTGGTGCCCATAAACTTTGTAATCGGGAAAGGTTTCCCAGAATTATA
Organism: Wollemia nobilis; assembly: GCA_028583015.1. Taxonomy (NCBI): domain Eukaryota; kingdom Viridiplantae; phylum Streptophyta; class Pinopsida; order Araucariales; family Araucariaceae; genus Wollemia; species Wollemia nobilis. Next base: position 396,505 of record JAQPPZ010016964.1, read on the forward strand.
GGTGATAAAATTTAGTAAAAATTTTATCCGTGGAGTAACCCGCGTTGGGTGAACCACGTAAATGTTGTGTCTCTATTGTGGATGATATTCTGTGCATTTCTTTGATTTATGTTTTTGATACTGTTATCTATTCACTGCATAATATTAATTTGAAAGATCAAAGGAAAAAGAAAAAGCGGTCTTATACTTTTCACCCCCCCTCTCAGTATAAGCTTGTGTTCTTCATTTCAAACCCAAATAGAGTGCTTCATATTCGATGGTATTATTCGTGTAGCTCTAATTCAACTGGTAAGAGTACATTTTTTGTATTTCAAAAGAAGAAATGAAGACAATTCTAGCTCCTACACCATTCTTACACCTTGCACCATCAAAGTACAACTTCCATAATTGATCCAGAATAGGACCTTCACATCAATCATGTTTACTTCAATATTTTTAGGTTTAGTGATGGTGTATCAACCGATTTAGATTTCCATCATGGCATTAAAATTAAGCATTGAAAATCATCTTCTTTTAGAATCTCATCCAAAGTCTCCTCCATAAAGTCTAATTCTTCCAATTCTTCATTCATCAAGTTGACAAAATTCATGGGTGCATCTTCTTCTTCAATATTTTCTATGTGATAAGCTAAGGGCTTCTTGTTATAAATTTATATTCTTCTCCCCTTGATAGGAATATCCAAATGAGAATAGTCAAGGGAAAGGTAGACTCCTAACTTGGTAGTAAACTCCCATGATAGGTACATGTTGAAGGCTCCAGATCGACCACGACCACTTCTTGAATCATAGTTATCTAAGGCATTTTGTGCAATACAATGGGGATATCCTTGATGACACCCATTGTCCTTACGGGGGTTCCATCTAACTGCAAAAAACTAAGGCTACTTCTTATGTATTCTATACCCATAACATCGCATACTGCCTTTGACATGACAGTCATTGTAGCACCTAAGTCTATCATGCAATTGTGCACAATCCAACCTTTCATCTTGAGGGACAGGTAGAAAGGGGGATGTCTATTATTTCCAATGGTAGAATTTGTCAATGTTTAAGCCCAAACTACCTGAGTCAGATTATTTTCCTTGTATTTCATAAATTTTAGCAATTCTTGCAATAATTCCACTTGTCCAAGCAATTGTAGTGCATCGTAGAGACTCACCTTGGCTACGATTCTTTTCAATTCCTCAACAATATTATATGTGGATACCCTATATTATTTTCCTTCATTGGCCACATCATATTTACTTCGGTACTATTGTGTGGCTTCCACCCTCTAATTTTTCATCAAAGATAGGTATTTAAGCTTTTCCTTGGCTTGCTCTTTTGTTTTAGCTTTTGTATGAGAAGTTGAATCCTTTTCTTGCACTTTCTCTCTTTCTCATTGAGGCAAAAGATATTTTAGTAGGATAGATGCATCTAGATTGGGTGCTGGAATAACTACCTTTACTTGCGTTTATTTCTTCTAATTTTGCACCTTTGATTCAGTAGGTACCTTTAGAGGGTCCAAATCAACTGAGTCTATAGTAACAGGATTCCTTCCAGCTCTTGTCAGAAATAAGACTTGCTCTTTAGAAGGGACCATGAAATTATGATCTACTTCTGTGATTATGTTGACTTGACCAACAAAAGCACTTTCTACCAATGTCTGCACATAGTTCAAATGAATCATACAAGTTTTCTTACCATGTGGATCATTGCATGTGGAGCATCAGTATGCTTTATCATATGTACTAGCCTATTCATTTTTCATAACCACTGGATTTCTCTTAGGCATCTTACTGGTTTGTGTTGCTTACTCCTTAGTGATCAATGACGGTTGAAACCTCCTTGGTTGGAAATGAATTTTGACTTACTTTCTTTTTATCATCATGATTTCATTACCCATCGCTCTTATGGCCGAGTTCATGGACTATAAATCCTTCAGCACCTTGTATTGTGGATCAGGGTTTGAGGGTGTTGGAGGAGTTGGTAATGGTAATGGAATAGAAAAATATGGTAGTTATAGGAGTGGAACTGGAGCTGGTAACTATGGAATGTCTGGAGCAAGGAGTTGAGGGATAGAAACTATCACTGTGGTTTGGGATGTACTTAGATTCTATGAAGTGATTGGATACATGGGTGACATTGGTAAAGGTTGATAAGATGCATTAGCATACAAATACTATGAAAGGTCAGGGAAAATAAGCATTGCCATTTTTTATGGAAGTTTTTTGATAGAAATCAGATCAGCTTCAATATTTTGTGTAGTAAAATATAGATTAGGGAATGTATTGATATTAGACTATCGAATGGTCATACTAATATCGAAATTGAAATCTCGAAGGTAGTAAAAGGCTACTTGTTCAGGATTCGGATGGAGACCATCAGGAACTCTATGTCAATTTTAGGTTAACCTAACATTGAAGTTCATGATTTCTTCCTGTGGATGCCTTTGAATGGTAGTAAACTGATGCAGTAGGGAGAACAAATCTACTTGTTCATTGAATCCTTTGATCAGTAATTCTATCAGATGGTCCCAAATGGTGATGGTGGCAGGTTGTAATGATCAGTATGAGTAAATAAATTTACCTCTTAGAGAGAGAGAACAAGTAATATTACCATTATATCCTCATCTGTGATGTCATGGATTATTGCCAAAGTAGCTACGTCTTGAACATGCTCATAGGTCATCTTCCCTATATCGTCGTAGGTTGGAAAAGCCTTCATCATCGCTTGTGGGATAAGGTTCTGATCTTGTATATTTAGAGGTCCATAGTGGTTCCATGTTGGAAACTGCCTTGGTGGTTTTTGTGGTGGATTTTGAGCCATGTGGACTGGTGTGTGTGGTTTGGGAGGTGGAAAACTAGTGGTTGTGCTAGAATGACTCAAAGGAAAAAAGAAAACACCAGCTAGTTATGAAGATGTTACACTTGATGGGAAAATTGGAGTGATTAACCTAGGGTGTTCTCCTAGAACTTGGGTGTCAAGTTCATAAAACTCAATGGGATATTCTATATTTTTGGCCTTCGATCTTGTGATCATGAAGAAATATTTCACTCACTTCACATTCAAAGGCTTCTAGGTAGAGTTGAGTTGCCATATTTTCTAATCATACAGTACAAAGGTGAACATCAAACCTCAATATTGTTGAAAGTGGAACTTTTTGAGAGTCCCACTAGATATGCCAAAAATCGTTGGTCACGAATCTACCTAAGTACAAAATATCATTTGTTTGTGTGCCCTATACCCATTTGACTTTTCAAATTTTTTTTTTTGATGTGGCCCATTTTGCATTAAAATAATTATGTTCACCCCAAAGAGGGGTGAAAGTGATTTTCGCATCTCCTTTGGGGCGATACCACCCTTGAAATTTTCCTTTGAATTACTTTCATTCCTTAACTTGCTCCAAGAGCTTTTGAAACTGACGTTTCACCTCAAGGAGGGATGAAAAAGGATTTCACCCCTCACTTGGGTTGAAACCACCTTTTATGCCAATCTTGAGCGAAAATACTCATCTGGCACTCCTTTTATTTTCTTAGACTTTTTTCGGGTGACTTCAATTTTGTTGGGATGCAACCACTTCAGTTATTGCTTTTCACCCCCAAGGAGGACGTAAATGATTTTCACCTCTCTCTTGGGGTGAAATTTCTTTTCTTTTCTTTCCTACCTTTGCTTCCTGAAAACACCTATCACCCATTCCTCTATCTCATTTTGCCCATGACAATTATTTTTTTTTCGACATAATGTCCACAAAAATTTAAAAGAGAAAAGTAAAACCAAAATAATTATAACAAAATAGAGGCAGCAAAAATTATTACATTATTCACCACGCTTCACAATTTTACAACAAAAATTTCAACAAAATATCAATGTGGTAAAGTGACAAAACTGTGAACACCCGTGTTTAAACAAAATTAAGTAGTGATAAATGTAAGGATACTTTTAAGAATATTTGGAATATGGCTAACTATTTATCAATTTCTTTTGTAGTAGCTTAAATCAATATTGTAATAATATGGGATAAATGCAAATGGGATGGAAAATTATTAGAAGCAAAAAGTAATTGGGTTGTTGGATTATTTTATAAGAAAGAGTAAAACATCAAAGTTGGGGTTATGAATGTATATACTCTAACTATAGTTACTCCTTGTGAAAGATGTTGGAAGGATCTTAGCATATTTTTTCAAATACAATGAATATTTATTGTGATCTATGTATTCTTGGGGGATTCTTGGGTGGTATTATAATATGATCTAAATTAGTACATGATTTTGCTTCATTTATCAATTCAAATGACTTTTGGGATGTTAGTCCTTCATATTTTTAATATACACAATATTATCGACACATTGGGTAAAATCATATAGTAGAAATATTATATATATTCTTGATATCTAATAAATTATTGCAAACAAAGTATACAATCTCTTAAACTCTTTTATATTAAGTAGGGTGATTATAAACCCATTATTTTGACTTGTGATTTACCTAATAATGGTCATCCAAATCCATTTTACTTCTAGTCTATGTGGCTCCAATAACTTGATTTTTTCCAGATGGTTATGTTATGGTGCGATGAATCAAAATTTAAAGGATCATGTATGTATAGGTTTGTTCAAAAGATGAAATATTTGAAGGAGCAAATGAAGATTTAGAATACCGAATATTTATGTAACAATTTTAAATAGAATAAAGAAATTGAATCCAAGCTAAAAAATTTACAAGAGATAGTAGAAATTAATGTAAATGATCTTGATTTTCATGTGAAAGAAAAACAATTGCATTCTAATTATATAATGTATTTAAAAAGGAGGAGTGATATTGGTTCCAAAAATATAGAGATAAAAGGCTCAATGAAGGAGATAGAAATACGCAAAAACCCATGCTACAAAAAAAACATAATTTCATTTTCATCACATCAAAAATATTTTAACTCTAGACAAAAAATATTAAGGACAAAGAACATATAAGGAAGGAAGAAATTAATTATTTTAAAAATATTTTGTTAGATACTAGACAAGATAAGGAGGCACAATATAAAATTTTGTAAAATATTTCATCAGTTATCACATACAAAAAAATGAAAGCTCGATGAAAAATACATCTATGGAGGAGCTTCATGAAACAATTTTCTCTTTCCATCCTAACAAGGCACCTAGACCTAATGGATTTCTTACAATTTTCTTTCAAAAAATTTGGATTTATTAAAGAACGATTTAGAAACAACATACCATTTACTTCTTCATCATCCCTTTGCTCATACCTTTTGGGGTTATTTAAAAACATAAAATTATATTGGGTAGCTCCATCAACAATTTAAGAGATGATAAAATGTTATATTAATTATTTCAAAGCTAAAGCATTATTTGTGGAGGAATGGATCTAGCATTATTTGTTGAAATTTATGGCTTTAAAGGAATATTAGATATTTATAAATAAATCTCAAAATCATACCTGACTTTGGAACTATATTATTGCCTCTCTTTCATAATGTCTACAAATATGGTGCTTATCATGGGAAGTCTCAAGTGTTGAAAAAGTGGTGCTTATAAATATGCTACATGATTTGAAAATATACGAAAGAGTCATCTGCAATAATGGAATTTAAATAAAGGATTCAATTTGATGTAGGGTAAAATGAAAATGTTGAGAAATTCAATTTATCAAAATTAATTTTGATGGTGCTTCTAAAGGAAATATGGGAAAATTGGTGGAGATGGTGTTGTTAGAAATAGTGAAGGCAAAATTCTCCTCACTTACTTAGAATCATATGGAACTTCAACTAACAACTATGTAGAGGTTAGGGCACTTCTTATAGGGATTAAAATTGTAATAGAAAAAGGATGAAAATATATTTGAATTTAGGGGGATTCATAAATTATCATCAATGCTATTAACAAAAATAAATGTGGAGACTAGATTAAAAATAATATTATTGCTGATCTTCACACCTATTACTAGAGGTAATTTCTCTTGGAAGTGTGAAGAAAATTGGGTAGTAGATAATTTAGCCAATTGTGGTGTTGGTCTTCATCTTGGTGAAATTAAAATTTTAGAAGGCAATTGGCCAAGTGAGATTTTATCTCTTAATCAAAATGATGTCAAGAGGATGATTGTGAAAATATATCACTTCGAGGAAGTTGAAGAATATATTTAATAGAAAAAGAAATGAAAAAATGTGATGAAAATGCATGCTAGATATGGTCTAATTGACTTAACAACAATTTTAATGTTTTGGTATTTTGATGGGAGTGGTACCCAATAGAAGCCACAAATAACTTATTAAAAAAATGAAGCAAATATCTTAATTCAAAAATGCATATATAAAATAAACATTTAAAAAAATTACCTTCAATGTTATTACATAGTATATTTTTATCCCATCATAATCAAACTTTATTGTTCTATGATCTTATGATCTATGTATTTTATAATAAAATTATTTATTGAAAAATATTGTGGTGTATTAAAAAAAAAGTAATATCATCATTCTTCTTAGAGAAATCAATAAAAAAGTAAAAATATATCCTTAGGAATTGGTCTAAATTATATATCTAACAAATAAAAGTTATAAGATAAGTCAATCCTATCAAGTACAACTCAATATTAGTACAAATGTTATATAATAAGAGAAACTAAATGGAAAAGGTAAAATAGCATATGCTATCAAATAAAATATAATAAAGTAGATATGTTGGTATTAAATAATATTTCAATCTAAAGAGTATACTAAGATAATAATTCAAGGAAGTGTCAAGGAATAATATGCCACTCCTCTTATGCATATTTAGAGAATCCCTTTGCTTGTTTGGCTATCGAATCAACTCCTAAGGGATTTGAATTTTATTGAGCTAAAGGATCTCATTTCAACTTCATCAAAACCAATTTTTTTGAAAATACTAAATCATCGGGCCCTATAACTCGTGGATAAATTAAAGGTAATGCTAGAAAACCCTCATTGGATGCTTGCTCAACTCTGATTTGTAAAGCAAGAGTAGGGATATGTTGGAAGAGATTTTCAACATCCCTTTCCAACCGATAGTTTTAGTGGAAATTTTTTATTCAAATTCAAATTTTTTGGTTTATTCCCTATATGGGATAGTGGCCTCTATGACCAAGTTTTTAATGTTATTTATGACTCTTTAATTTTTGGTTGGTTGGATTTCGGTAGTAGTCATACTAGATTTGATTTTGGATTAAGAATTTGAGTTAAATTTTGTTAAAACTCCTCTTTTTGATGCCCATTTAGGAAGGGTGGGTGGTGATGCCTCTTTAGAATCTATGTCAGGTCCTATTGGTAAAAATAACCACACTAAGAGGAATGAGGAGGTTTCTAAAAAATTTTAAGTAGAAAAGAAGAGTCAAGATTTCTCGATCAACCTTGTTTTCATGGGTTGATAGCCAAAAGAGTGTTGAAAGCGAAGAAGAGTTGAGATTTCTAGATCGACCTTGTTTTGAAGGTCGATAGCGAGAAGAGTGCTGAAAGTGAAGAAGAGTTGAGATTTCTTGATCGGCCTTATTTTCGTGGGCTGAAAGCCAAAAGAGTGTTGTAAGCATAGGAGAATCGATATTTCATGATCGGCCTTATTTTTATGAGTTGATAGCTAGAAGAGTGTTGTAAGAAAAGAAGACTCAAGATTTATCGATCGGTTTTGTTTTCATGGGTCGATAGCCAGAAGACTACTGGAATTGAAGAAGATTCAATATTTCTTGACTGACCTTGTTTTCACGAGTCGATAGCCAGAAGAGTGTTGGAAGCAAGGAAGAGTAAATATTTCTCAATCGGTCTTATTTTTGCAGGCTGATAACCATAAGAGTTTTGGAAGCAAAGAAGAGTCGAGATTTCTTTATCGATTTTTTTTTCATGGGTTGATAGCTAGAAGAGTTCTGGAGGTGAAGAAGAGTCAGGATTTATCAACCAACCTTGTTTTTGTATGCCGATATCTAGAAGAGTGCTAGAAGTGAAGAAGAGTTGATATTTCTTGATCAGCCTTGTTTTCATAAGTCGAGGGCTCAAGAAATAGAAAAGTGGAATACAATTGGGCAACCATATATTTTGAGTATTGACATGAGCAAGTGGTAACTGAAGGATCATATCATAACCTCTTGTTGTTGGAAACTCTACTATGTCATTTCTTCTTGGGCCAATAGGCATTGTTCGGCATCTCACCAGAATAAGCCAACTGACATATTGTTGTAACAAACTTTGATATTTTTGTATGTAGGGAGTGTATATACATAGTATGAGCATACCCTAAAAAAGAGTTGACTCTTAGTTATTTACAAGATCAAATGTATCCAATACTTTTGTTGAAGCAATAAATATAAACTCCCTACTTTGGATTTTTGTTCAAACTGTGCAATCAATGTATGTATGAATGAATCAATACTTCTATTCAATCTATATGGAATGCAAATTGCATTAATTCTATCTCTGTATTCTGCATATTAGATTCAATAGTTTTAGAGTTGATTATTTTTATGGGTTAGTGATTGGTTTAAGATTTGATCTACATCAGAGAACTGGTTATTTCCATTTAGATATTTTAAGAATGCTTGGCTTATAAGTCTATTCATTTCCTTATTATTGTCTAATTTGTACCCCTTTTCAAAGTTCTAGCAATAGCTATATTTCCCTCTTTTTAAACATTCTACTCTTTCCCTTTTCACACAACTAAAATAGGAACCAACCTTCTTTGGATATTGAACCGAGTATCCTTTGTTTTGGACCTGATCATTCAATATTATCAAAGTCTTGGGTGCAAATGTAACCAGAGGTAAATTTTGCACCAACAATTTTTGGGACGCCTAGTGGGACACAATCCCACTATATTTATAGTTCAAAGTTATGGTGTTTGTCTTTGTATTATTCTTTTCTAATCACCTAGAAACTCCATTTGAAAGATCAAACCCAATAAAATTCCTTATCTATTTTTTGGTTGAATACCAAGATATATGAAAACTAGATCTAAAGCAAAAAATTTGGAAGAACCCATCAAGTTCTTTGAATTACATCTCAGTAGCCTTAGAGATAATATTGTCCTTTCTACTTTATTGACTTCCTCTACCATTACTACAAGACCCATAAATCCTACCCTTGCAACTCTCCCTAGTATTGCTACTAGTGGACCTTCAAGTACAGCTACCCATACTACTGCAATACCAACCAACATAGTATCTATAATGGTTTTAAATCAACCCAATATACCCTACCCCACATGGAATAATTCAAGCCCTTTGAATATGGTGGTCCATCATCAAATTCCTACAATAGCTTTGAAAGCATTGCCTGAATATTATGGTACAAGAAAAATGGCTTATGAACATTATCAATATGTAGCCTCATTAGTAGTGATACATAATATTAGAGAAGAAGATGTAATTATAAGGTTGTTAGTCATATCTATAAATGGAAAAATGTTCCACTAGTATAGGGCTCTTCCTAATCGGACTATAGCCACCTGGGCCTAATTTGCTGGTAAATTGGTAGAAGATTTCAATCAACATGTTGATCTTTTTTCTCTACTCAATCAATTTATTGTCATTCAAAAACATCCTCAAGAAGAGATAGTTGATTTCAACATTAGATTCAATCATACTTGGTAGATGGTACTTGATAGACTGAGGTTAACAAATGAAAAAGTGATGTATTATTACTTGTTAGCTTTCAATTTATATATAAACATGGTTATAAGATAGTCACAAGTGTTCACCTATCCAAAAAATTTCCAAGAAGCTCTGAAAGTATAAAAGGATCTCATTGCTATCAAAAGGCTACCCCAAAAAATTATAATACCTATCTTCCTAGATCTTCCACAAGCATCTAATACTAATTTTCCAAGTCCTACCTCTGTCTCCAATGTGGATATCCTTAAATAGACCGGATAACCTTCTATCCTGGTAATACAAGAACCCCTTGATCCTCTAACATTACCCACTATTCCTGCAATCCCTGTATCATCTATTTTATCAAATCCTGATCCTCAACTTACAGTCTTATTAGACATGCAATCAGCCATGAATAATTTGACCAATAATATGACCTCAATGGAAAGAAGAGAAGCTAAAAGGAGTTTCCAATCAAGGATATTTCCATAGGTAACAAGAGATCAGGCCCTCATAAGTAGAAAAAATTAGGAGAGATCAAACATGGTTTATGATAACGATGATAATGAACCTACCAACTCTTCAACAAGAATTCAATTTTTGGTGTTCTACTTGCAATGATTCCCATGGTGAAATTTCATGTATAATCCATCAACATTATATCCAAAAAATAGCTATTAAGAGAGCAAAAAAGGCTCATAAGGGGGAAGTAAATATGATTAGAGAAGAGTGCCACAATATTATGATGCCTTTAGTAGAGCAAGTTGCCTTCCTGACAAGATCAAGAAAGAAACCCCTACAATTAGATCCTCAATGAGCAATTTTGTGCTCAATAGGGCCATCTCATCCTTACAGACAATTCTTAGGACAACTTTTATTCCTAAAAATCATAAGAAAGATAATTCCTTCTGTAAATTCACCAATGATGGGTACTTTTTGATCAATACTATCTTTCTTTTGATGGAAACTTCGCATAAAATGCACAACATCAAGGAAGCCCCTATTGTAGTTTAAATAGTTTGGCTCAAGCATCTCATACTGAAGGTGGCCCATTTTTACTGGTTGGATTCCTAAAATAGGATTCTCACCACTGACAACCTTATTAAGAAGGGTATCATAGTCCCAATAAGTATTATCTGTGCCTTCAAGTGTGGGAGTCCAATAAAAATCTCTTTGTGGAGTGCCCCTTCACCTACAATGTTTTTTCAATGCTAGTGAGTCTTTTCCAAGTCAAATGGATGTGGCTCTAGTCAACCACTGACCTATTTTTCATAATTCCAGGCTCAAGTTCTTATTAGAATCTCTACTACATAATTTTATGTGGTAAATATGGTTGGAGCGTAATAACAAAATATTCAATGATCACACAAGGGATCCTAAAGCAATGGCTAACAAAGCCTTGAGATTTACAATTGAAAATTCAAGTCTGGTTCCCTGTATGGACATGCCTACGACTGGATTGGAATCTTCCTTGGTTAACTCCTTGAGCATCTCCACATATTGCACTAAAACCTAGAACCCTATCAACTGTAGATCAAATACCAAATGGAACCCCCCAGGTTGGTTCAAGGTGAACTTCAATGGGTCATATAAAGGTAATCCTGGGGTTGCTGGAGCTGGAGGTGTCATTAGGGACCACGAAGGCAAAAATCAAAGTCTTAACCAAAAATCTGGGAGTCCAGTTAAACAATTATGCCGAAGCCTAGGCTCTATAGAGAAGCATTGAAGTTAGCAAATATTTGACTAAACCCATGATTTTTGAAGGGGACTCTCTGAACGTGGTCAACCACATTAAAAAAAATACAACTAGAGGATGGAATATTCAAAACATCATCCAAGAGTGTCAACTTACTCTCAGATAGCACCCTCTCAGCAAAATCCAACATGTGTTTAGAGAGGCAAATGTAGTAGCTAATATTTTGGCTAACAAAGCAGCCAATCAAAATAGCCACACCATTTGGAAAGAGTCTTTCCCTTACGATGTCATCAATGCTGCTAAAAATGATGTGGAGCGTTTATCCAACTAACAGCAAGTGGCTCTCCAAAGGTGTTTTTATCAACACCAAGGGTGTTCATTTCAACACCAAGGATTTTTTTTCCCCTACCCAAATAATTATTTCTCTCCGTAAATTTGGTTGTACCCCTAACCATTCGAGTCATTCTGATCATGTCAAAAATATAAGCCTTCTTCGCATCCACTTTTTCACCCCATGTCGCCACCTCACCATCCTTGTTTTCTCTAACTCCTCTTGTTTTCCCCCTCACCATTCCATTTCCATGCCCATCCCACTTTTGGCACCCTAGGATTTGCTCTGATGGTTACTTCCTTCCACTTTGGCATCCATTCCCCCCTTGCATATCCAAATTGCCTCCCTATCTTGACTAGGTAACAAGGTTGATTTGTGCCCTTACCATTTTTCAAATTACCTCAAAAAGGGCCCATCGGTTTCTCTCCCCTCGTGCCTGAGTCCTAAGGCCATTATATCAACCTCCCCCCATATTCTACATTCCCTATTGTGGTTCAGCCTTTAGGTTGGCGATCTTCGATTTTGTTGCATGATCTATAGATTTTTTGGCAATATGGCCATCCTCGAACCATTGAAGCTCCAGCTCAAACCCATTTCTGAAGCTCTACTTGGAGCCAAAGGGTTCATCCCTTTCTTCAATATCTTTAGTGGTGTGTATGAGTGAGTCACCAACGACTTCATCAACTCATATGACAATGGGGTGGTTCAGATCCATAGGCTTCAAATTGAGGTAAATGTTCATCTGCTTGCTAAAATTTCTAGTTTGGCTCCTAAGGGGAGGGCTATTAGAAGGGATAAACACAATTTCAAAGAGGAAACAAAGCACTTCCTTGATAAAGGTAAGGAACAGGTGTGGAATAATGTGAGAGTAGCTTGATCCTCTCTTCCCATGCCTGGGACTCTGCCATTGTACCCATCATCTAGTTCATCATTGTTGATAGTCTTAGAAGCCCCTCTGCTCCTACCACCTTGTCTTCATCAATCACCTCCATAACATCAGGCCCATGAATATCCTTGATTTTCTCCTTAGGTCCATCAACATCACCATTGAGAACTTTAGGGATAATAAATCATCCAAATTCCCATTGCACCAAGGTCTATTCCTAGTTATCTACAAGCATGCCCTCATGGCTTAGCCCAGAGACAAACCACCCCTCTTCCCTCCAATCCGTGAACCCTCCACTGAGCCAGCCCATAATGCTGAGACATGTGACCCTGACCCCCTAATGTATTTCCAAGGTCCCTCAATCGATACCCATCACATTCAGCCCCCCTTCTGGCGATACTCCAAGTTCCCCCCACCCTTCTCAACCTAGAGGTAATAGAGAGGAGAGCCCTTCCATTTCTCGAGGATGCAACCCCTTCGAAGCCTTGCCCATCTGGTTTGATCTTGAGAAGCAAAATCATAGCTATCTACCCCCCTCAGAAGAGCAAAAAATCATGTCAGTTGGAGAAGAAAAACAAGAATGACCCTCATCCCTCGCTTAATATCATTTTGGTCAATGAGGAAGAGGTCATCAATAGTGTAGAAGATTCACTGCATACCACGACTATCAACTGTACCACTAGAGCAGTGGAACATATCAGTTCTACTGATTGTATGATCAAGGAGTTGGATGCCATCCTCTTCAACATTACCAAAGAAGTCCAGAAGCTCCTAACGGTGATCAATGTCCTGCTTGTAAAGGACCAAAAAAATGGTGTTAAGTAGAAGGATGAGGAGGAGTCCCAGTAGGTGGGAGTTGTCAGGTGCGGGTGGGTGTAGTGCCTATGTTTCTTTAGTTGTGTGCTGGATTTTTTTTACTCCCTCTTTAGGGGTCCTACCTTCATATTTGGGTTTTGTTTCCTTGTTTGTTTGTCCATTTTGCTGTTGCAGGGGTATCTAGTCTATAAATCTCTTGTTGTTTAGCCCCGATGTAATGGGTTGTGCCAAATTTTGTATGGATGGCATAACAAATGCCTATTGTAACAGGGATTGGGCCCTTCAACCCATTAAGTAAATATTTTTTTTTTACCTACCAAAAAATAATAATTTGAATACTACATCTAACTCTTTTAGTATATCCCATATATCTATGAATAACTCAAACTTATCATCTAAATATACTATTTTATTTGCTTTGGCGTTCATCTCCCTAGGAATTGTAGTTATTTCATATGCATCAAAGGTTTCTAGAAAATTCTAAAATTGGTTTTTATGTGACTTAAAGTGTTTATTCTTAGTAAGATAGAAAATATTGACTTGATTTATTAGTATCTCCAAATCACTAGAGATCTTTAGATTTTTTACTCCTAATTTTTCTTCTTCTATCAATATTTTGCATACAACTTCATATTCATCTATGTTGTTGGTAAAATTAATCAATAGATGAAAATCATAATATAATTGCTCCTATTGTAGACTCATGAGTTGTATTCTTACTTCTACTCCATTCCTAGTCCTAGCACCATTGAAATACATTTTCCATATGAGCTTTGATCCTTGAGCTTGTTTTATTATTAACAATAGGATGTTGGTTGGTTATTATGTTATAAGGTAGTTTCCATGTTTGGTTTCCTTATATGATATCTTTGTATCATGGTATTCCTCATTTTGTAGGACATCAATGATCACATCCATTTCTAATATAAGCTCATCTTGATTTGGTTCATCCTCTAAAATTTTAGGAGTTGATACTACCTTGTCATTACCTAAATTATCCACAATATAACTATGTAGTGGTTCATTCTCAATTATAGTTATCTTCACATCTTGTGAAAATCTAATATGCATATGATCCTTTGCTATATATTCATTCCATGAAAACTTCTTTTTTATTCCCAAGACAACATTCCAAAATAAGGTAGAAGATCAACTATGACTACTTATTATACAACAACTAGTTCTAGATGTTTTACCACTATAATAATAAGATCCTTTAGTATACTAATGACATTCACTTTTACTATTTCCATTTAAATAGGTCTACTGTTAGTGTATAAACATGGTAACCCCATCTCTTTGTAATTTGCTTTTACAATGACTTTCATGGTGGCCCCTAAATTGAAAATGTAATTTTATAAAAGACAATTATCAATATTCAAAGTAATATAAAATAGAGGTGAATTTTTCATCTTAGATTTATTATAATTTAATACATCCGTTATGAATGTGATGACATGTCTGCCTTAGTCTTTGTATAACTAAGTTCTTGATCTCTTAAAGCTTCTTTAGTGAGACACACTATAACATACTTTAAGTATTATTCCATTGTCATTAGTTATTATTAATTTTTCTTCTTCATGATTTTATCTATGGATTGAAAATTAAAAAAAAGAATGATATTAGATCCAATTGAAAAACTTTTTTATTTTAATTTTATCAATATTTTTAACTTGCATTAATTTCCTAGGGAAAGATCCATTCTTGGGCTTAAATACATTATTTAAAATATATTTTTAAGGGGTTTCATATCAACTATATTATGGGTGATTTTAACTAATTTCAACTTCAAAGGAGATGACTTGTACCTACTTGGATAATGGACCTTCAAGAATTCATAAGCACTTTTATCTTTAGCTTTATCTCGCTAGCTTATGCAGAAAAGGCTACAATACTTTTTATAAAGAATCCTAGCCACTCTTTATGATAGATCCTATATATATAGCAATGCAATTATCAGTATGAGTTATTGGTAATTATATTTCTTCCTTTTTTGGATATATTTTTCTAAGGACTATAATATTTTTTGCCTTGTAGCCATTATTCTTGATTAGTTTTATTATATATGTTTTTTCTCAATCCTATATGCCCTTATTGTGAATGTCTCAATCATGTAATTTTTTGATAGAAATGGTGATGATAATTTTACCATAGGTATATATTTACGGATTTTATTTCTCTAAATCCTACTATAAAATGATCGATTCTCCTTTTTCCTTTGTGTACACATTAATAAAATGTAACTTTCTTATAGTTTCATAGTAAGTTTAGAGCTTCTCATAAACTATAAAGGTGATGTACAATATTATTTTAATGTATAACTATATACATTGTATAATTTTTTACATTATATAAGGAATGCCCATAAGCTTATAGAAAACAACAACATACAATGTTGGCCTTGGCCATAAGTTAGATTACAAATTCAACACTACCTCATAGTATGAACTAAGGGGCCATGGAGATAAGGCATTAGTGACAATAATATCTTCCTCCAATAATTGATTCCATAGTGGTCCTCTAAATTTTAGAAATACCACTCATCTTAATAAATTTAGCTTCAATCCTTTTTAGCATTAATAAGCAACTTTTGGTTATATCTCCTTCCTTCTTATAGTATCCACAAATATTCTTTGACTTACTTGAATACTTAGCCTATTCCTTAGACCCTTGGGTCTTTATCTATTTAGGTTTGAATTCCTTAGTATAAGGCTATACTTAAGAACTGCCACCACAACTCCCCAATATTGT
Source organism: Wollemia nobilis (assembly GCA_028583015.1). Lineage (NCBI taxonomy): Eukaryota > Viridiplantae > Streptophyta > Pinopsida > Araucariales > Araucariaceae > Wollemia > Wollemia nobilis. Next base: position 412,569 of record JAQPPZ010016964.1, read on the forward strand.
CTAAAAACAAACTAGAAGAGAACAAAGTTGATCAAGAGATACATTATTTTTGTGTTTTCAAGTACATAGTAACAACATGAACCATAAGTTTTCAACATCTAAAAGTAAGAAAATAGATTAGAAATGAATATTTTGAATACTTTGCATTATATTTCGTTTTTCCTTCAAAAATACAATATATGCTCTAAATATCTTGAATGTTATGATATAATCCTCAATGTTACTAAACTTAATCAATTTTTAAAATAAAGCTCTAGTTCTAAGTGATTGACTATAGTTGTATTAATGATTTTAGCTAACTCATGCAATTTTAACCATTCCTTGATAGGTTCATCCTCTTCCTTGATATGGAAAAGAATTTTGTTATTCAATCAATAAGGAAATAGGACAAAACATTCTTCTTGATTATGTTGGCAAGTTTTATCATCAATGGATATTGTTTCTTTACTTGAAATATGTGCCATAGATTCTTACTACATAGTAAATTGGTCAACTAATTCAACCATGTACTATAATTTTTCCCATTAAGGCAAGTAACATAATCTTGAGTATCCATATTATACATGCTGAATCCCAACATTATAATAGATCCTTAACCTAATGTCACTAAAGAGCTCAAAAAATTATGTGATTTTGAAAACGTAGTCTCAAAATGCTTCTATATGTAAAATTTATGGCCTATAGAACTTTTACCCTAATAGTCATAAAAAATGGAAAAAAATAATCCTCCAAATCTTGTGTAGTATCAATCACAATTTATCACATGGTGTCTGCTAATTAACTAATGGCTACCATTATTTTTGTGCCATGTGTTCACCACTAAATAATTGAAACTGTTATGATATTAACACAATCTCAATTATGAGTGGATAAAGGTATATATATGTAAGAAGTGGTAATGAGTGGAATATAACATGGCCATGTTTGCTATCATGTCAATATAGGACCTAATATTTCCTTTAAGGCATATAAAATATATAAAAGAAGTTTAAACCCATGTTTCTCATCTGTTTAGAACCTCCCATTAACTATCTTGCAAAGCCTTTAGTTGAAACAAAAATTCAACATTCTTTTGTGTATAGCCTATTATCTATGTAGATCAAGCTCATGACCATAAATTCCTAAGCCACTTCATTTTTCTAGTTGGATGATGCATCCAATGGCAATGGGATCATAGGAAGTCATGTAGGAGAGCCACACCCTAACTTCACTATTCTAAAAAAGTTAAAATATGTATTATTGAAAATCATGATATTCATCCCAAGGAAAATAAATTGAAATATCATGCCATTTTTTGGTTACCATGCAAGTACAATAGTCAATATATATTTTGAATTGAATTTCTTTGAACTTGTTGAAAAATATTTGAATCCCTAACTTGAAACAATAAACATCTTAAATCACAAACGAGTTAGGAGTGAGTGCAAATCAAGAGCAAGCACGAGCTAAGAGTAAGTAGAAAGTGAAAGCACAAAGTAGGAAGGAAAGTGCAATCAAGGGGTGCACAACACTTCTTCTTGTTTCATATCTTAGATGAAAATGAAAAAACTAAAGGATTCATTTGAAGAAGATCTAGGCAACTTGCCAATAAATTCTTTTTTGAAATTCCTTACCAAAAGTAAGGATGTCATAGTTTGAAATAAGGATACCCTAGTCAATGAGAAGAGGAGAATTGAATCTATGGAAAACCCTATCCAAGTAGTAGATAGTACACTAGAAGTTATTATCAAGGATAACATGATCAAGCATGATATAATGGTTCTCAAAACTAGAGGGTTAACATATAAGTTCCACAATGTCAAAGGGTATGTTAGAATAAATCTTAAGTCCTACTAGGATATTCTGACTTGAGTTACCACTCTTGCATGAGGTAGATAAACTCCCAGTTAAGATTAGCTCATATCTATTGGATTGTTGTAATCCAATGGATCACAGTGATCAACTTTGCTATTTATACAAAGTTAATCCCATGGAATAAATCAATCAGTTCTATTCTTCTCTTAAAAATTCTTGTAATGCTTTGCATTTCTACTGTTGGGAATTTTTCAACATGGTGCCAGAGCAAGAGAGAATTTGCTAGCATTATCTCTTGAAGACTCTTCTAGGAAATGGTTCATTGTCTTTTGTTTTTTTTAAGCCTCCTCTTTTAAAAAAAGACATATCTCTTGTAGACTATACACATTGCATTTGTTACAAGTCTACAATTTATTTTTTTTAAAGCTTGGCAGAATATGGATATAGTTGTGTAAAGTTGGTTTCTCTCCATATTACTGGATGTTAGTAGTAATCTTCTTACAGATTTACAGATGTTCAAAAAGGATGATAATTTTTTTGAGCAATTATTTTTATTGTTCTTAACTATTGTTGCCTACTTGCTACTGTAGCATGAAGTATTAGCAGCAAGGAATTGAAAGTTTTTTTTTGGCCATGCTTGTTGTGGTTTTATATCAAAGCAATGAAGTGGGGGTTACACCATCCACCGTTGTCATTGGAAAGTGCAAATTTTGGTGATGGTGATGGTTACTATGCCCGGCAAGCACCACTTGCACTTGATTTCATATTTTGTGACGGTGATGATTATCCATAGCAGGATTTGCATGCAAACCCATGCACTGTGCTGGACCTAAAAGTTCTCAGGTGCCCTGTGTTCGCATCCTTTGTGTGATTGTGCTCACCACTATTACAAATTCCTCTAAAAAATCACTGAATTCTCCTCCTCACGGTGAAATATTCATCCTCGATTTTGGTTTTCTTTAAAGAGACATTTGTAAGTCTCTATTTTCCATGGTGGTGAAACCTCGAAGTACAGACACCTTCTTACTGATTAACTTCACATTATCATCACGAAGGAATCCAGTTCTGTGTGTTTTGTGGTGATGATATATCTGCAGTGGCCAGTCGACAATTATATCCACCATTGAAGGGAATCCAGTTTCTTCTCGATTCATGAAAGGTAACGACACTGAAGGTAAAAACACTTAAGTCCATCCAAAGGTAGCGACACTGAATTCCATCAGCTCAATAATATCACCATGCTGCACAAACTTGCAACATAATCGAACCAAAAATTATTATAAAAGCTTCTACAGCCAGAGGTTGAAGACACCAATTTTTTTTCTCTTTAGAGCCTATCTGATTACGACCAAAGAGGAGCTCTAAAATTTTTTTCTACCTATGTCAAGGAGAGACTTTGTTGCCATGTGTTCCTAAACGAGCTCATCTACGCTGGGGACATCAAAGCCGCTCTCTGCATTTTTTTTCTTTCTTCTTTTTGCAGGCACACTGTTTGGCTAGTAAAAAAAGTGTGGACATATCCAACGTGTTCTAAAAACCATATGGTAAGTTTGAACGTATATTGAAGCCAGATCTAGTGTGTGTGCATGTTCAGCAGAAGCACCAGATTCAATGAAAGTTTTTTTGACTGGATGCTATTAAGTTTGGACACGTCTAGCTCATGGTTCGTGTACTGCTCTAAGAAAGAGCAACCGAGGAGGACACTGCGTGTCAGTCTATAGCATTATCATCCACCAATATTGTAGGTATCACAGCCTTTCAGCTCATAACTGATAAATTTCTTGCTCGTTGTCGCATCTTGGTAATAAGTCCTGCAACCAAGATTCGTTGTAATTTCTACGCTGGTGATTTATACCGAGCCCTAATCCACTTCACTTGTGTATTGGTGATTTAAAATATAGTTTAAGTATTCCTTCTCAGATTGTTTTTTACTACTGATGTGTTGCAGTACAGAACTGCTCTATAAGGTTGTATCTGGAACAACAGACTATTTTGAAAATTTGGAATTCTTCTGCTGTAAATGGGTCTCTTCAAATAACTCATTGTTCTAATGTAACCTATCTTGGACTACTCTCACTTTCTTTTTTGTATGCCAAAAGGCACTCAAAGTGATAAGTTTCATTCTATAAATCATAATAAAAAAATTATTTTGGGGGGGTTCTTGGTGCTGCTTACTGCACCAGTTTGTTGTCTTTGTTCACGGGGGAGTTATTGTTCTCTATTCTGAGAGGTCTTGTTGTATTTTCTGATAGGTCTTATTGTTGCACTTCACTACAATGAATCCTTTAAATACAAGAGACCCACTCACTCCCCATAACTATCACACCTAGAAACCAAGAATATTAAATCTCATTGCTCAAAAAGATCTCACATATTTGCTAGAGGAGAAACAGCATGGATTTGAAAAAGAATATGAAATATTTTTCATAAAGGAAAAATGTATGAAACAATGGGAATTATAAGCATAAATGTAAGTGACAGCTTATGGTTTCACATTTCTAAATGTAAAACTCCATTTGAGAGTTGGAACAAACTAAAGACATTATTTGGTAAAGTGGATCAAATAATATCAATGCAGCTTGAAGCGGTGTTAACAACTTTATCACCTGAAGACTTCAGCACAATTGTAGACTTTCTCACCAAATTTAAGAAAGTCCTCACACAATTAAAAGGCAATGGCAAAAATAAAATAGAATAATAATGCATCTACCTTATTCTATCTAAATTAAATAGAGCATTTCAATTTTTTGCAACCACTTTTTTGTCTACAAAGAATGCACTTGGTACAAGTTTTAAAATGCCCACATTGGAGGAATTTTGTGAAAGACTCACTAGAGAGGAAATGAAGCTTTCAAAATTTTATTCCTCTCCCTCCTATTCAAAAGCTTTGGTAGCTTCCAACTCAAATAAATAAAAATTCAAAAAGAGAGAAAAAGCACCCATAACTTGTACTCATTGTAAAAAATATGGTCATTCAGTAAACAAATATTGGAAAAGACTACAACAACTTGAGGCAGCAATGAAGGATCATAAAAATGACATTAAAAAGAAAATTGTAAAAGCATTAAATGTTCAAGGAAAATTTAACACTTCCTCAAAATATTGGGTTCTAGATTCAAGGGTTACTCATCATATGACTTCTTCACATGAGTCATTTACTTCTCTTTCCTCAAGCTCAGCCTGCAACATTGAATTTGGTGACTCATCCTTTATCCCAATCAAAGCAAAAGGTGACATTGACATTGATGGTGGTCATATCATGTATGTTCTCACCAACAGGGGTTGAAATAAAATACTTGCAAGAACCATACTCCCTTATAGCTAAAGGTGATATTGATCATAAAGCTCGCCTATTTCATTTCAATGGATTTGAATATTCTAATACAACCTCCTATTTTATTGCACATGGGGATATTGAAAGCAAAATTTGGCATGAAAGGTTTGGTCATCTAATTTATAACTATTTGAGAGAGTTGAATACTCATGATATGGTAACTAGGTTTCCAAAGGTCTCTTCTCTTGATGGAGTGTGTCCTAGATGTGCTCTTGGGAAACAACATCAAGATCCTTTTAACCCAAGTGGTTCCCAAAAGACATCCTCCCCATTGGAACTAATCCATAGTGATTTAATGGTCTTCCCACATCCATCTTTTACAAGAGCAAAATATACCTTAACCTTATTTGATAATTTTTCAAGATGTACTTGGGTATATTTTCTAAAATACAAAAGTGATGTCCTATCTCACTTCAAAAATTATAAAGCCTTAGTTGAAAATAAAGCCTCTTGTAAAATCAAAAAGCTTCATTCATAAAATGGAGGAGACTACTTCAGTAATGAGTTTTCAAAGTTCCTTTCAACTCATGACATTATTCATCAACATCCAGTCTTCCATAATGCTCAATAGAATGGTGTAGCAGAAAGAAAGAACAAATATTTAAAGGAAATGACTAATTGTATGCTCCACTCAAGAAATCTTCCTGCAATTTTTTGGGCTGAGGCAATAAATTGTGCAAATTACATTCAGAACCACACACCACACAAATAACTTGGAAATTTGACTCCAAAAGAAGCTTGGTCTAGCTCCAAACCTGATGTCTCTTTTTTTCAAATTTTTGGTTGTATTTATTGGGCCCAAATCCCAAAGAAAAAGAGGAAGTCTTTAGACAATAAAAGCAAGCAACTTATTTTTGTTGGCTATTGTGAGGATATGAAAGGCTACAGGCTAATTTATCCTACCACTCATGAGGTCTTTTTTCATAGAAATGTTCAAAATGATGAAAATTTCCCTTCTCAAGATCCTCATCCTTCTTCCTCCACCAACCTTGATTCCTTTGAGCCATCCCCCTTATTTGAGACTCAATATGATGAAGAACCAATCCTTGAGATAAATAATCAAAATGATGATCCAATTCTTGAAGTTCCTACAATAAATATTGGTACCCACTACTCCAACAATGCCAAAATGGGCCTGCACTATTGTTCAAGAGGCAACCCCTTTAATCCAAGATATTCCACCTTCCAGACTTAATTATTCCTTGGGTTTTGGTCTTGTCTATCAATCCATATCTACTAATCCACAATCCTTTGTTTAGGCTAATGGAATCAAATAATGGTATGATGCCATGGAAAATGAATACTCTTCCTTGATTAAAAATCAAACTTGGGATCTAGTCCCTCTTCCTAAATGAAGAAAATTTATTTGTTGTAAATGGGTTTATCAAACCAAGTATGCAATAGATGGAACCATTGAAAAATACAAATCTCACTTGGTAGCTAAGGTTTTTTCACAAGTTGAAGGTATTGATTACTCATAAACCTTTGCACCTGTTGCAAAGATGGATTCAGTTAGGCTTGTACTTGCACTTGCTACCTCATAAAATTGGCCTATTTTTTAGCTAGATGTCAAGAGTGCCTTCTTGCATGGTGACTTAAAGGAAGAGATATATATGGAGCAACCTGCTATATTTATTAAAGACTCGTCTCTTGTTTGTAGACTAAACAAGTCTCTCTATGGTATCAAACAAGATCCTCGAGCTTGGTATGAGAAAATGGATTCTTTCCTTCTCACCACAAGATTTTCTCGTTGTAAGTCTGACGCTACAATCTATATTTGGAGGGAAAAATATAACATCACCATTCTTTTTCTATATGTTGATGACCTACTTCTTACTAGTAGTTCCACTTCTCACATTCAAACTGTAAAGTCCTCCATTTTTTAGAGACTCGAGAGGGTTGATATGGGTTTAGCCCATTACTTCCTTGTATTTTAAATCACTCAAATAGATTCAGTGGTATCATTATGTCAGCAAAATTATATGCTAGATCTTCTTCAACGGTTTAGGATGGCTAATTTCCAACACCTTTTCAGTATGGATTCACTTTAACTTCTTCTTGCACTTCACCTCTATCTGATGCTAATCTATACAGACAGCTAGTAGGGAGTCTATTGTATCTAACTCATACCCACCCTGATATTTCCTATTTTTTTGGCTTAATTTCCAGATATTCTCAGACACCTCATCTCAACCATTGGTAGGCAACAAAGTGAATACTTTGCTATCTTCAGGGGACTTCATATTTTGGACTATTGTATGGTAGAGGACCTATAGAGATTATCAGATACACTGGTTTAGATTGGGTAGGATCAATTGAAGATAGATGTTCCACATCTGGCTATGTTTTTTGTCTTGTTTCTTCACCTATTTCTTGGTCATGCAAAAAATAAGCAATTACATTATCATCTACAGAGGCAGAGTACAGGGCAATAGTTTTGTCTAATTAGGAGGCTCTTTGAATTCATCAGATATTGAGAGAGTTTGGTTTTTCCATGATAAGCCTATTATAATTTGGTGTGATAACCAAAGTACAATTCATATTTCTCATAATACAGTTGAGCATCAACACACCAAGCATATTGAAATCCAAATGCACTTCATTCGACAACATATTTAGGATGGGGATCTTTGCTTGGAGTATACTCTGACACAAGATTAGATTGTCGACATCTTCACCAAACCCTTTGCTTCACCATGCTACCATCAATTGCATGAGAAACTTGGGGTAAGGAATCTGTCTTAGGGGGTGTTGGAGAGAAATATTCCTCTCCATCCTCTTTTTCTTCTTCTTATTCTTCAACTTCTATATATTTTTGGAATATGGTTTTTTTCCCATGTGGTTTTTATCATCTCTCAAAAAGTAGTTCTATTATTAAATTTGTATATGAGTACCTAATCAGACCTTGTTTTTGGGACTCATTTCAGTGGATATGCCACTCCTTTATTATTTTTATCATATATTATACATGAGTATCTAATAAGGCCTTGTTGCCAGGACTCATTTCAGTGGATGTGCCACTCCCTTCATGTTGTTCCACTTACCCCTAGTATCACTTAAGGGGGGGTGTTAGAATAAATCTTAAGTCCTACTAGGATATTCTGACTGGAGTTACCACTCTTGCATGAGGTAGGTAAACTCCCAGTTAATATTAGCTCAGATCTATTGGGTTGTTGTAATCCAATGGATCATAGTGATCAACTTTGCTATTTATACAAAGTTGATCCCATGGAATAAATCAATCAGTTCTATTCTTCTCTTCAAAATTATTGTAATTCTTTGCATTTCTACTCTTGGGAAGTTTTCAACAGGGTCCAACCCATTGGTCAAAGCACTCCCTTGAGAGGGTGGATACCATAGTTTAAATCCCTCAGGCCTCATAGAACCAAAGGGTGTTTCATGTCAATGCCTCTATCTATGTTAAAAAAATTACCCGACACAACTAGAGGTTATAGTTGTAGCAAGGAGAAAGATTCAAACCCACGAAGATGCAATGAAAAATGTAACGAGTTATCGATTCCTTTAGTATACACAAAAAAAATATGTAAGTTCCATAGATCATGGCCAAGGTTTTCTAATATTCTAAACTAGATTAAGTGGAAATGAGAATTGAAATTAAATTAGTCTATGACTTTTCTTTTGAAATTATTTTTTCTCATTATCTTCTCTATTTTATCAATAAGGGATAAAATAATGGATAAAGGTCTGTAGTTTAGGGATAAAAAAGCATTATGTTTAGTACCATGAAGTGAGAATTTTCTATGGATATAGAGACAATTTTTTTAATTGATATGGATATAGAGACTATTAAAATGCTTTCAATGTGAATTAGGCTTTTTGGATTTCCTTGTCAACTTATTAATAAGGAGGTTTTAAAAAATATTGGCAATACTCTAGGCAAATTCATCTAGAAGGGACCAACTACTAATGATAGAAGACATGTTGTATGCACTCTAATATTTGTTACCATGGATATTTCAAAACCTTTACCATAGTATATTAGGATTATATAATAATCAAGAGAATAAGATCAACAAGTCGATTATGAAAACATTGAATTCAAATGTCACAAATATAATCAAACTAGACACATGACAAGACATTTCAAAGTTAAAATGATGGAGAAAGAGATGGAGAATTTTGGGCATGAGGAAATATTCAGTATGAAAAAAGTAGATCATATCTCTTTATCCAAAATCCACCTAAGTGGATGAGTTGCACCCTCAAGACCTTGGCCAATATTGGATGCCTGAAACAAGGGTCTCTAAAACAACCTCCAAATAATATCAACTCTTATGTGCATAGCTAATATAACTAAATAGGGTGTTGTAGACTAAAGTAAGAAATGTAAAAGGGTTAGAAGGCTAACCTAGAAGTGGTGTAGATTTGAAAACATGAAGAGACATAATGTAGATAGTCTCATAATCTGAATATAGACTAAACTACCTAACAAACCAGCTTACTTTCCTTATGCTTTAAAAAAATTAACCATGATAAAATTTGAGTGCTTTTAAGTAATTCTAGAACTACAACAATAAATATAGGGAGAAATATAGAATGCAAAATAACTATAATACAATTATCCACTTCTATATTTAATAGAAATTCTTACTACTCAATGAGACATATATACATGTTTTGCAAAATAATTTAAGCAAGAGGCCAGACAACAATCCAATCTTCATTTAAAAGGCATATAGCCACAATAAATATAGTTATGCCAATTTTAAAAACCAAATAGTTGACCATTATAATGGATTACATTATAGTATATATATTTACAATACATTTAGTTATCTAGCTATGATTGCTTTGCAAGACTATTAGAGTAGGCATAGAGAGTGGATGTCACACTTAAATCATCTATGCTTAACTACTTTGAACATGCTTTGCTAATGTGTGTGATGTATATTTTATTATGAGGTTGGCTTGCATGTTGCATCATTGGATTTAACCATATAATTATGGTCCACTTATTTCTATTACACATAGCCAACTAAATAGGCATAGATGTGTGATGGAGAATTCTTTGGTCATTAAGATCTTCTAATAGAAATAATGCTTGATAGCTAAGAGGCACATGCACTCCTACTAATTTGGATTATTCTAAATTATTTATGTAGAGGCTGGTGGTGTGAAAACATATTACTTGTTACCAGGCAGTTGTCATGATTAAGTATGGCTTCCTTTGGCTTTATCCTCATGATGGGTGCTAGATATTATTTTCTCCTTTTATGACATCATTGCTTGCTAAGTTTGGTAGCCATATATATTAGTGCTATATATTAAATGTTGGGATTTATTTATTTTATTCTTAATGCTTTAGTGTCGGGTCCCCTACCTTGGGTTTATTTTGTATTTGACATTCTATTTGGCTTACCAGGTATTTAAGCTTTTGATGATGACATCATTATTGTTTGAATTTTGATGCCTTTGAAATCCATAATGTCTAATGTTGAATATTGAAAGAAAAACCTTATAATATTTCTTATTTTTTATACATTGCTTTAATACTACATTGAATATTTTATGTTGCATTTCTAAGATCATAACTATTGTCTATCTGACTTATTTTTTTATTTTGCTTTTTTCTTTACTATCAAGTATCAGGTGTCATATTATTATACTTTTATTTTTATCCTTCTATCGAATACCATATTTTTATTGTGCTCTTGCTAACATCAACTTCTTAGATATTTGACCAGCTTTCTTAGCAAAATTTGATATCTTTCTTCTGCTTTGTATTGCTAAATCTAATGCCTTAGAACAAACATGCTATTCAACAGTATTCTATTATTGATTTATTATCCCCCTTGAACTACCTTGTATTTGAACATCCCTTTTCTGCTTTTCATCCCTCTACATCCTTTTAGCCTGCTCTTAACCAACCTTTTATCTTTGAATCTACTACAATAGCCTCCTCTAGTGCTCTTCTAGTTGCCTTATGAACTATTGTATTGCTACACTATTACCTTGGCAAAATGACTATGTGACTTAGATAGAACCACATAGTGGATGTAGGTGATGAAATTTACCTACATTATTAGTGACCTTCGAGCATTGTTTCTTGTAAAATTAGGAACCTAGTATGCCTTATTTATGGAATAATAGAGCTTTCATAGGAAATGGAGCTTGAATATAAGATGATTGAGAGTGAGGTTTATGGGGATGAATGAAGGTTATGGCTATTATAAATTTAAAATTTTTAAAATAGGAATGGGAATTGATGTAGAGAAAGAGAGATGTGAAGGTTGCAAGAGGCAAGAAAGGTGACCAAAGCGAAGGATGTGAATGTTGGAGTTTTATGGACAGATATTCAGGAAAATAGGGTGAGAAGATGACTATGGATATGAATGATATGAAGGTACAAAAATAATATATAAGAAGAGGAGATAAATTTTGGCAAGAGAAGAGAGGAAATAAATTAGATATACCTAAAATAAAGTACCTCTTGCAAAACTAAAAATTCCATGAGCATATTCTACTACAACTAAAAATTGTTTCAGGTCTAGATATTTATCTTTAGGTGAATGTTCACTCGTGCAATTAGCATTAGGAAAATATTCCAAGTTCTCAAAATCTTCCTCTCTCTTTCTATTTTATTCTTTGTAAAATTGTGTAGGAAGGCCCTCTCTATACCAATGAAAACCATTCCTTTGTTGACTCAATAGAATACATGGCTTCCCAGGATTATCACAAAACTATATGTATTAGGTGGCCTCATACATACTTTTATAGCCACTTGTTGAAGTTGATGATAGTTGGATCTTTAATTGAACTAGCTTTTGTTAGAGATGGTATTGATTTATTAGATCTCATTTCCCATGTGATCGTCCAAGTCACTTTAATTACTCTTTTATTCATCCAATCAGAGTTCTAAGTTGTGGTATTTTTGTTAATGCAATATGTGTTTGCTTTCATCACTTTTTCATCATAGCATATAGGTCTCAATTTAGAATAGTATTACCTTTTCAATCCTAGTATCAAGTGCCATATATATTTGGATTACACATTCCAACTTGCTTTATGATATCATCATGATGATCCTTGGCATTTGTTTTCATCATGATAATGATGGGAGCATTAATTTCATGCACTACCATAGTCATAAAAAATGATTGTAAATACTTGTGAAGGAGGAATTGAGCTAGCTTTTCCATTAGGATATGGATTCAAAAATTTGTAAGGAAGAAAAGGAAAAAATGAATGTTTGGATGAAGGGATGTAATGAGAATGATATAGATAAGTGAAATATGAAGATGACATGATGTGAAGAAGAAACATAGAGATAATATATTCATACCTAAGTGAGGAGAGGCTTCTCCTTCTATATTCTTATATTATTTTGTCTTCTTACCTTCCTATTTTATGATCCATATCCTAGTGTTTGAATTTTCTCTAGCAACAATATGAAGAAAAAAACAAGGAGAAAACAATGCAATGCATCCTTGAGCCATTCTGATTTTAGCCAATGCTTTGCCCTTATTCCTACCTCCTGATAGATCTCCTTGGTAATTATATATGAAGGAGAAGGATTTATGCCTTTATATAGGCTTTTTTAGATGAAGAAGACACCATTTTGGCTCATATTGTCAACCCTCTTAATCTTCAGCTTGATCATCTCTAGTTCTTGAGAATCAATATTTTTTGTGATATCCCCCAATTGTCTTGATCATGTGATATGCTCTCTACAATTTTGAAGTTCTCTTACTATCCCCTTTACTATTATTTTTTTGTTTTTACAAAATAAAATTTTACTTGTTGGCCTATATACACAAAATTATGGCATGAAAGTGTCATGCAAATAGTATTTAGTTTTTAGCCTTTGCATCTGAATTTGCAGTGATCCAACCATATGATGCTAAACTTGCATTTCTCTCCATGAAATACATCTTGGGGAGTGCATATAGTTTGGTCAATAATCTACCACATCAATGACTTTGAGCCTAGATTTAATTTAGAGCCTTCTTAAAAAGTGGCACATATGACCAATGGTAGAAGGTGTTGTTGATCATGAGTTATTAGTGACTATTTTTATGCAAATATCCATATATACTAGCTCATTTATTAAAAATGAGAGTGCTCAATGGACACAAATCTTCCTAATTGGTTATTTAGGGTAAAATTCCCTTCTATTAATGCCCAATCACTTATTTTATTTCCCAAAAATCTTGGGACTATCTATTAAAATCCAACCCCATCCTAGAAATGTAAAGCTTCATAGTGGACTATCAGATTATACTTATTTTTTTTATCTTTATAGTAACTTATGATTGAATAACACATGCTTATACTGAGAGGAGGGGGTGAATAGTATAAGATCAACTTTTACTTTTCTTTCCCAAACAATATTATCCAATATTATCAATTTCAATATCAGTAGCAGTAATCAAATAAATGTACAAATCATCACACACATGAGAGACACAAATTTAACATGGTTCACCCAATGTGGGTTACATCCACAATGATAATATTTCTTCTAAATTTTCTCAACAAATATCTTGGAAATAAATTCCTTATTACAATGTTTATGGATCTTTGTCGAAAGGAGATCTCAATCCCCAATACTCTAGTTTATGGATCTCTCTCCACAGGAGAACTCTATCCCTTTTGCTCTAGTTAGTGGATCTCTCTCCATAGAATAATGCTTTCCCCTTTGCTCTGGTTCATGGGTCTATCTCCATCGGAGAACTCTTTCCCCTCTCCTTTGATTTGTGGATCTGTATTCATAGGATAAATCTTCCCCATTTGCTCTAGTTTGTGGAACTCTCTTCACATGATAACTCTTTCCCCTTTGCTCTGGTTTGTGGATATATTTCCATAGGAGAAATCCATCCACTTTGCCTAGGTGGTTAACTTCTAGAATAATTCTATCCCCACTACTCTATCTTATGGATCTCTCTCCACAAGATACCTTTGTCTCCACTACACTGGTGGATGGAACTCTATCCACTGGAGGCCTCTGACCTCTTTACTTTGGTCACCTCCAAAGTATGCTCTCAACTCTATTTCAAATTTGCACCAAACCTTGTCATAATTCTAGCACAAATCTACTCTAACTCTACTCATAAATCTACCCCAAGCCTTAACACAAAGCTTGATCAAATTAGAAGCCAAACCTACTCTCAATTCTATCTCAAATCTGTCTCAAGCATTAGCACAAATCTTGATCAAATCAAAAACAAAACCTGCACTCAATTCTATCTCAAATCTATCTTAAATTTGCCTTCAATCCTTCTCAAAAGACTTGCTCAAATCTGCCTTCAAACCTTCTCAAAATACTTGCTCAAATATGCATTCAATTCTACTCACAAAACCTGCTCAAATATTTCCAAATATTGCATACAAAAATAATTTCTTCTACTAGGCAATTCAAACTTATTCTACCTAGAATTCGTTTAGCCTCTGGAACATATATAGAATGATATGCACTATAAAAATCCCAATATGTTCTTCACATTCACAAATATTGCATTCCACTAATCCAATCTCTATCTCTTGCAAAGTTTCTTTTAAATAAAATCAAGACAATGTATAACTTGCTTCACAAAATTGATCTATATTTCTTGCAAAACATCAACCTCAATAATGCAAACAATTCTCTCACAAGATTGATCTCAATCACTTTCACATTTTCTTTCAATATTTCTCAACCAATGCTCAAAAGGTTTCATAATGATTCACAAACTTGTATTCAAGCCTAACACAAGTAGTTCACAATCTCCAACACAAATATCTCAATTTATTTCAACAATAGAAGCACACTTGTTCTTAAACTCTATCCCAAATATTTCCAAAACCATTCAACAATGAAGTACAAGAAGATATTCAAACTCTAATGCAATTGTTTCAACTTTCTCTCAACAATTGATGCACACGTAGGTCTCAAACTCTAACTCAAATATTCTCAACAATGCTTACTAAACAACTCTTTTATCTCCATATTATGTTTTAAAAAAAAACACCTTAAATAAGGAATGATGTGCCCATACTTCTTAATTTTCTCTTATGGAGATATTTCTTCAAAAACCTATCTTGCAAATAACTTATCCTCCTAATGCCAATACAAGGGTTAGATAGCAAAATGATTTCTCAAATTATCCACATGAACTTTCCTCTCAAAATAATGTGCATAATAATGATAAAATCATGAACTAACTTGTTTATTGAAAATGTGCAGTTTAAATAAGACTGCATTACAAACAAATTGTCGTGAATAGTCACCGAAACTGTTACAGGAGTTGTAACAGAATTCTAAATGATGAAATACAGAAAAAAATGTTAAGTACGCTAACATCCCCCTTTATTACATTATTTGGGTAATGTAATAACTAATAGCTATACTAACATCCCCTTACATCATTTTGCAATACAAAGTGAGCTACGAAACAATTCAAATTTGACACGTCCAAGTGCCTTAGTGAAAATGTCTGCAACTTGAGCATCGGTGGGAATGTGCTAAAGCTGAATTCGGTGCTTTGGAACTTCATCTCGAATGAAATGACATTGTGTGTCAATGTGCTTTGTTCTTTCATGATGGACTGGATTCTTGACGAGGTTCAGAACACCCTGATTGTCGCAAAACAAGTGTATTGGATATTTTGATGGATGGCCCATACTTGTCAGAATGTGACGTAACCATATCACTTCGCACACAGCTTCACGTGCGGCACGATACTCTGCCTCTGTTGATGAAATATCAACCACCTTTTGCTTCTTTCTATGCCAAGAGACAGGACCGGATCCTAGATGAAAAATGTATCCAGAAGTTGACTTGCAATCATCAAATGATCCGGCATAGTCGGAGTCCGTGTATCCTTGCAAGAAGAATTTTTTGTTCCTCTTGTATTCGGCCATATTCCATAGTACCACAGACATAGTGAAGAACACGTTTTGATGCTTTCCAATGAGTGGTCTTAGGCTCCTGCATGAACCTCGAAAGATAGTTGACAGCAAATACGAGATCCGGCCTAGTATTGGTCAGATATATGAGACTCCCAATAAACTGTCGATAGAGAGTACCATCTACCTAAGGTGAATCATCATATCACGATAACTGAAGTCCATTCTCCATCGGAGTAGCCATTGGCTTGCAATCAGTCATGCGATATTTTTCCAAAGAATGTCTTGGCATATTTTTTCCGAGACACTTTGATGGAGTGCTCCTTCCGGCTAAATTCCGGACCAAGACAAGTAATGGAGAAGTCTCGAGATCTATCATCTCAAAATATTTGCACAAGTTTATTTTGACAGTAGAGATCATAGTTTCTGAACTCCCTGTAATGAGAAGATCATCCACATAGAGTACAAGCAACACTATCTCAGAACCTTGTTTCTTGAAATAGAGGTTTGCATCTAACGAACATCTCTTAAATCCATGCTGCATAAGGTGATTGTCCATTTTTATATACCAAGCTCGAGGAGCTTGTTTCAGACCATACAAGGATTTGACCAATTTGCAAACCTTCTTCTTTTGGCCTTCCACTTCAAATCCTTCTAGCTGAGTCATGTAGACTTCTTCTTGGAGATCACCATTTAGAAAGGCACTTTTGACATCCATCTGGTGAAATTTCCACCCATATTGTGCTGCCATAGCACACATAACCTGAATTGTGGTCATCCGAGCAGTAGGTGCAAAATTTTCCTCGTAGTCAATGCCTTCCTTTTGAGCATAGCCCTTTGCAACAAGATGGGCCTTATGCTTATCAATTGTTCCATCTACATTGTACTTGACTTTATATACCCATTTGCATCCAATGGGATTCTTTCCATGCGACAGATCAACAAGCTTCCAAGTTTTATTTTTCATCAAAGACTCATACTCTGTATCCATAGCGGCCTTCCACTGAGGCTCACTAAGAGCATCTTGCACTGATGCAGGTTCAAGATCATCTATGGTAGACATGAATGCTCTGTCATCATCAATATCCATATCCTCTGCTTCTGTACTTGGAGTTACAGAAAGTTCCTCAAAAGATTGACAAAGATCATCAACCTCACTAGTTTCTTTGGCTTCTTTTTCCTTTTGAGCCATACTGCGTGTACGAGGTCTATCCAAGTTCAAATTGGGAGGAGTGGATAAATTTGCGTCTCTGATTGTATTTGTACACCATTTTGGATTCTTCTTCGGTGGTGTTGAAGAAGATGTAGAACGACCTCCCGTCTCGTGTTGACGAAGGAATCTTCTCTTCCTTAGATTCCACAAGATCTAGGTGTACTTTAGATGTGCTCTATGATGTGAAAGCTTCATCAAAGACAACATCTCTGCTGATATGAATTTTCTTGGTCAAAGGATCTATCAAATGATATCCTTTATAGTGCTCATCATACCCAAGAAAAATACATCTCAGTGTTTTCTCATCTAGCTTCTTCCTTTTCTCTTTCGGTATGTGCATGAAAGTGTGACATCCGAAAATACGAAGATGAGATATAGAGGGTTTTTGACCACTCCATGCTTCCTGTGGATTCATTCCTTTTAGGGCCTTTATGGGTGCCCTATTCAACATATATACTGCAATGGTGACAGCTTTTGCCCAATATTGTTGCCCAAGAGTAGCTCCTATGAGCATACAACGAACCATTTCCATGATAGAACGGTTCCTTCTCTCAGCAACTCCATTTTTTTGAGGAGTATAGGCAGTTGTTAACTGTCTCTTGATTCCATGCTTATCTAAGAATGCAGAAAATTCATTAGAGGTAAACTCTCCCCCTCGATCTGAGCGGAGGGTTTTAATAGAAGCTCCTGACTCCTTCTCAACGGATTTCTTGAACTACTGGAAGAATGCGAAAGCTTCAGATTTCGATTGGAGAAAGAAAACCCACATCTTTCGTGAGTAGTCATCTATGAATAACTGAAAGTACCTCTTCCCTCCACAACTATTGGGTGTGAAAGGACCGCACAGATCGGTGTGAATTAACTCCAGAGGTTTTTGTGCTCTTGTTGAGCTCTTCTCAAATGGTACTCTATGCTGCTTTCCTGCCAAGCAATCAAAGCACACTGGCAATGTGGCAAAAATGGAAGGAATACCCTTTACCATCTCATACTTACTGAGCTCAAGTAAGTAGCCAGAACTAAGATGCCCATATCTCTTGTGCCATAGGGAAGTTGCCTCCTTGGTAGAGACATTCATGGCAACATGTGGAGTAGAGATAGCATCTAAGGCAAATAAGTCGTGCTTATATGAAGCTGTTGCAATCTGCTTACCCTTCCTGGTAATAGTACAACACTTCTTGCCATTCTCAACATGAAAGTTGACAACCATATTTCTATCCAGGATTTGTGTGACTGACAAAAAATTGTTAGCCAATCCCGGAACATAGAGGACTTTGTCAATCTGACACTTGCCATCAAGAAGAGTGACTGAAACTATACCCTCTCCCTGAACCCTGTAGGTTTTATCATCAGCAATGGTGACAGGTTTGCCCTCTTTGGCCATAAATGATTCAAACCACAATTTGTCGCCAGTCATATGTTTGCTAGCTCCAGAATCGACATACCAAATGGGATCCCTCTGTGTGGAATATGTGGTAGTCATGAGCACCTTGTGTGCCCATTCATAATCTGAGTCAGATTCTTCAACGACAACATTCACCTGGGGTTGCTTGTTTTTATTTTGTGGTTTGTTTTGGCCTTTCTGCTTGTTCTTATGCCAACACCTGTTGGTGTCATGGTTGTCTTTCTCACAGATCTTGCACCACCTCTTTTTTTGTTGAGGTTGTTTGCCTTTTCCTTTCGTATCTTGTTGAGAATTTCCTCCTTTCTGAAAGTTGCCTCCTTTTTGCCCATTAACTTTCTTCCTAGAACCCTGCCTATTGGTGTATAGGGCTGTATTGGAAGAATCATCCTTGTGAAGTTGGTGTGCCTTCTGTTGTTGAAGCAAATTGACCAACTCGATGTAGGTAATTTGTCGTTGAGACACCTGGATGGAGGTTATCAACATATCAAATGAAGAAGGTAAAGCTCTCATCACAAGTGAAATGAGAAGCTTTTCGTCCACGGGATCTCCCAAAGAATTCAATTTCTCTTTCAATTTAGACACTCGTACGTAAAGAGTTCAACTATTTCACCCTGTCTCAAACTCAAGTTATGAAGTTGTTGTTGAAGATGAAGAATGGTGGAATCATTCTTTCCCTCATAGATGGTTCTAAGGGCATCCCATGCCTCTTTACCACTTGCTTTGTCGCTATATGAGGTTGCACTTCATCCGAAATAGCAAACAAAATGAGCACCTTTGCTCGATCTGTCTTTCTTGTCAAAAGCTATCTCGATCTATGGAAGGACCTCGTGGATCCCGCTCGTTGGTGAAGGCCTAGTTGCTACTCCAATAAAAATATCCCACAAATCTTCCATTTGGAGAATTGCCTTCATCTTATGTTTCCATGGTGTATAATTTGGACCTTTCAATAACTGATGCGGATCAGTCATCAACTTTGCAACAACGGCCATAGTGAAGGTTCCTTATATCACCAATTGGTCCCCCTTTCGATATACCTTTTGCTAGGCCGTTATACCGTACAAAATACCCGCCCTTACATGAGGGAAACTATAGGTATTTAGAAAGATCAACAAAAATCACCCGCCCTTATGTGAGGGAGACTATAGGTGAGTTTTAGAGATCATACGATACGTGGAACATAAGCGGTACTGAAAGGGAATCACCTTGTTGATGGCACCTACCATAGAAGATTCTTCTCATGCGTGGGGCGTAACTTCCCCTAAAAACTATGAAGAATACTTCGTTAGGATTTACGCCTAAACACAAGTGCGATAAAGGGTAGTGGATGGAGTAAAAAAATGCAAAAATGGCTAACTTATCTCTCCCCGACAATTTATAGAGAACAAGCTCAGACGTCGTTGTAGCAGCTATATTAGGCGGTGGATACAGTAGCCCAATCACGATAGCTTTACCTGTAAGTGCTGGCCAGAGGTATCACAAATACCGAATGCTACAGTGCAATAAATTGCACGGATCGGTTTTAATTATTTCGGGGACTTAGGGAGTGTTTTGATTTTAATTTTTAATGTTATAGTGCAAAAATGAAATATGCAACATACAACAAAAAAAATGCCCACAAGAATAACCCACAAGGTGCTCAGGCGCAGTCGAAAATGCACCTTTTACAATTCGCCAAATTGCTTTTTCAGAAAATTACTCACATTCCCCCTTTGATTTTTTGAAAAAATATCCCCCCTTAAAAAAAATCTTTTTAACAAAGCATTTTAATAATTATTATGTTTTTAAAATTAAAATAAATAATTTTAATTTATATAGTTTTAAAACTTATGAAAAAATAAATTAAAATTAAATTTTAATTTATAAAGTTTAAAAACTATAAAAAATAAATTAAAATTAAAAATTTTAATTAAAAAAATAATAATTAAATAAAACGTTTGAAAAAAAATATACCTTGGCAAGGGGGGAGTCGACGGGATTTGAACCCCCGACCTGCAGGCTCCCTGAGCCTTACCGCACAGCTCACTGCCAAGTGAGCTAGCGGGCTAATCCGAAAGGATCAGTGGAGCTCCTCTCCTTTATCCTTCCTCAGTCTGCCTGTCCTCCGATCGCGCGCTGCTGCTTCCGCGCATGCTGGCGCTACTACTTCCCGCCGCTCGCTGCCTCTCCTCTCTTTTTTTTTGTTTTAAAAACTTTGCGATGCAACGCGCCGAGCAGGGGGGGCATTCAGTTTGCTACGCGTACGTCCTCCTCCTGGACGTCTCACGCGCACGAGGACATGCCCGTCCTCCGGTCGTGTGCTGCTGCTTCTGCGCACGCTGGCGCTGCTACTTCCCACCGCTCGCTGCCTCTCCTCGCTTTTTTTTGTTTTAAAAAATTTACGACGCAGCGCGCTGAGGAGGGGGGGGGCGTTCAGTTTGCTACGCGTACGTCCTCCTCCTGGACGTCTCGCGCGCGCGGGGACAGCGCTGCACATACGTCCCAGCCGGCCTCCCCACCTTCAACGAGGGAGGGGGGGTCCTGGACATCTCGCGCGTGCAGTGACAGCGCTGCACGTACGTCCCAGCCGGCCTCCCTCTTCCTTTGACGGGGGGGGGGGCGTTTAGCTCGTCGGGCTACGTCCAGCTCTCCTCCTCCAACGCACGCGTTGTGTCTTCCTCCAACATACGCGCTGTGTCTCCCTCCAACCCTGCGTCCAGGGGCGACCGACCGCAGACTCTGCGCTGCGACCGTTTTTTTTTTTTTTTTTTTTCAAAAAAAAAAATCCTCCGTGCCAGCGGCCTTCAAACATAGCACGCGTTCAACCGGGGCTTCTGCCCTCTCCACTGTCGCGCGTCTGCGCACGACAAAAAAAAAATTTCTCTTTATTTTTTTTAATTCGCTCGGCTGCGCGGCAAGGAGAAGAGATAGCGCACAGGCTGAGAAAAAAAATCTTCGATTGCACCTCGCCCAAAAAATCATAACAGCTCTAATGCCATGATAAAATCACAAACTAACTTATTTATTGAAAATGTGCAGTTTAAATAAGACTGCATTACAAACGAATTGCCGGGAATAGTCATCGGAACTGTTACAGGAGTTGTAACAGAATTCTAAATGATGAAATACAGACAAAAATGTTAAGTACGCTAACAAATAAAATATGAAAATGATGCTCTAAGTCCCTTCTTTTGTTCTAAAAAAAAAACATTAATACTCAATAAAACCTTTCATATCTTCCTTCCACCATGCAAGAATTATAATAAAATATCAAGCAACTTATCACACCTTATTACTCCTAATATTGCAAAATAAAATTCAACCCAACAAAACCACAAATTGCACACATGAATTTTCTTATACACCTTATACCTCCTTGAAATAAAATATTTCAATGCACTTAAAATTTTCAACATGACCATAACATCATTTATCTTATGTACCACACATTGCACTTACAAAAAGCTCCACACTATTCCATTTTAATTCAAACTGACTTAATAACTCCATGATATCCTTTTAATTCAAAAATCAAAATTAAAATAATCATCTTATGACTCCCTAAGTAAGTGCATACCTTAGCCTTAGCAATATTTATTTCACCTAAAATTGTTGTTTCCTTGTTGTCATCATGATTCAAACCTACGTTGCTTGCTGGCCTGCACCCTAGCTTCGGCTAGGCCACTATGTGGGCTAGCCACCCACATGAAACATAACCTACATGTGCTCTTCCTTATTCCCTATCTTCGATGTGAAAACTTTATTCAACAAAAAACTTTAAATCCTTGCCTCCGTCATGTCTCGAACTCAAGACCTCCCTTCTACCACGTCTTAGCACTGAGGGTTCTACCGTCTAGGCTAGTTTCCCAAATGGTATTTATTTTTTCTATTACCACACCTTATCCACAAATTTGACCTCAAAAAGTGTTGTTCCTTTGTCCTTTCTCCCATGTGACCTCAAAAAAAATGCACAAGACTTTCACGGATTTTCACACATGCTTCACCACATTTTTTACTTTGCAATAATCTTTATGTATTATATATGCATTTTGCCCTTTTGAAATTCGACGTCAATGCTTGGAGAAGTATTTGAATTTGCAACATTGGCACCCACACTATACCTTTAAATTATTATAATAATTAAATCTAAAGTAGATTTAAATATTATAACTTATATTTTTACCTTTGGGCCCTTTTAATTTTTTATTATTATAATATTTTAAATCTTCATAGATTTAAATATTATAATTTATTTTTCTTCTTTGGGTCTTTTCTTTGGATAAAGTCTTTGCCACCATAAAATATCTTCCTTTTTCTTTTGCAAGTACCACCATGGTAAACCATTTAACATTTATTTTTCTTGACATAAATGACAACCAATGTCATCAAATTATGACATCAATCCTTTGAAATCAATGACAACAATATACTCAAAATTTCCAACAATATCCTCCTTTTTCATTGATATCAACCCTTTCTAAAAATTCTTTTTCAACCACTGGATTCTAAATCTTCTCCCCTAAGAAACTACTCCCCCTGATTGAATGCTCTCCCCCTTTGACATCAATGGCAAAGGGACTCCTTTGGGGCTAAATATAATACTCTTAGCTCAACCTCCTTCCCACATCATCTCTTTGAGGTGATTAATTTTGGGGTGGGAGTATCTTTACTCCCAGCATACAATGCTCTTTTTCTTTGTCAACCTTCCTTTTTAATATTTTTTTAGCCATACCCTTTTGATCCTTTTGAGTGTCTATGTTCTTTCTTGTCTCTAAAAGTTTTGGAAACTCTATTCTACACCACTTGGTCTTATGCCCAATATTATTGCACTTGTAACACTTAATTTTGTAGTTCTTGGAAGGTACACATGTCTTGAATTTCCTCTTGATGAAGCCATAATCATTTATGTCATGAACCCTCCAATGGATTTCTTTATGACCAAAATGATTATGGCCATAGCACCACAATATCAACAGTAGTAATCAAAGCAATGTACATAGCACCACACACAATAGAGACACCACAATTTACATGGTTCACCCAATCCGGGCTACTCCATAGAGAATATATTTTACTAAAACTTTCATAGTTAATCTCTTGGGAATCCTTTCCCGATTACAATGTTTATGGACCTCTGTCCAAAGGAGATGTTGATCCCCTAAATCTAGTTTGTGTATCTCTATCCATAGGATAACTCCTTCTCCTCTGCTCTGGCATATTATCCTCTAGAAGACTAATGCCTCCATTGCACTGGCTTGCGGATCTCTCTCCACTGAAGACTTTTATCCCCACTCAAAATACATATCCTCACTACCCTGGATAATGGATCTATATCCACTGGAGACTACTATCCTCTTTGCTCTATCACCTCCAAATCTTTATCTCAATTCTATACTAAACATAGTCCAGTTGGTCTAGCATAGCTATGCTCAACTCTTGTACTAAACAGAGTCCAGTCGGTCTAGCACAAGTCTGCTCAACAAGCTCATTCAAATTTACACTAAATACAGTTCATTCGATCTAGCACAAATCTACTCAATGCTTGTACTAAACATAGTCTAGTCGGTCTAGCATAAGTCCACTCAAATCTACACTAAACACAGTCCAGTTGGTCTAGCACAAATCTGCTCAATAGGTCCACTTAGAACCTACTCAAATTTTCTCAACAAGTCGACTTAGAACCTACTCAAATCTGCTCAATAGGTCCACTCAAAACCTGTTCAAATATTCTCAATAGATCCACTCAAAAACTGCTCAAATATACTCAATAGGTCCACTTAGAACCTGCTCAAATCTTCTCAACGGGCCCACTCAGAACCTGCTCAAATCTGCTCAATAAGTCCACTCAGAACCTGCTCAAATCTTCTCAACAGGTCCACTCAGAACCTATCCAAATCTTCTCAATAAGTCCTCTCTAGGACTAAACCAAATATGTATTGTAAGCTTCCATAAAATCTCATACAAAATCAGTCCACAAGTCTTCTCAAAGACTTACCTTAAATCTACTTAACAAGTCCACACAGAATTTTTTCAATCTCATAGAAACATAAAGAGAATTGTTAGAGACCCAATAGGTTCTAAACTCAATGCTCAATCACTTTATCAACTCAAATCAATCTCATAGAAGCATAAAGATAATTGTTAAAGACTCAATATGTTCT
Source organism: Wollemia nobilis (assembly GCA_028583015.1). Classification (NCBI taxonomy): domain Eukaryota; kingdom Viridiplantae; phylum Streptophyta; class Pinopsida; order Araucariales; family Araucariaceae; genus Wollemia; species Wollemia nobilis. The sequence continues at coordinate 437,294 of JAQPPZ010016964.1, forward strand.
ATACTCAAAACTCAATCACTTTCTCAATTCAATCTCATAGAAGCATAAAGAGAATTGTTAAAGACTCAATATGTTCTATACTCAAATCTCAATAACTTTCTCAACTCAAATCAAAATATAGAATATTTTTTTTTATGGAAATTTAACAATCACTTCATACATCCACTTGACTAGGCTCAAGCAACTCTATTCAACCAATTTATCAAGAACCAACCCTTGCTCACAAACCCTAGTCCAAGTATGTAAACACCAACTCAAAATATTTTCAACAATGCTCAACAAAAAATCTCACATAATAATGATACTCATGTTCTTTTCAAACCCTAGATAAAGTTCTTTGCACAAAAACTCACTTCAACAACAATGCTCATAAATCAATCTTCACATAACAATGATACTCATTTTCTTTTAAAATTCCTAACTCAAGTTCTTTGTACAACAACTCACTTCAACAACAATGCTTATAAAACAAGGTTTTAATCACAACTCTTAATTTAGAAAACCTTGAAGCATTAACTCAAAACACTTCACTCAACCAATGGTATCAACAACAATGCTTATCAAACAAGGTTTTAATCACAACTCTCAATTTCAAAAAACCTTGAAGCATTAACTCATACACTTTTGAAAAGGAAACCCTAATCAAATCATTTTCACTCCAAAATTAATTTTCAAGAAAGCCAATAAACCAAAACAACTAAAGAAGAATTTGCTCATACCTTTTTGTTTGACAAGGAGTTGATCTCACAAATCTGCCACACTCATAAATTTATCTTTTACAATCTCAATAAGGGTTAGAAGACTTTAATAATAACACAATGCAAAATGATGACCCAAAATACACCTTATTACTCCAACTCAAAAATAACATTCACCATAGTCTTCTTCTAATAGAAAAATCCTTATACAAAAATAATGCTCAAAAGTCTTAACAAGAATTTAATCAAGACTTTACTAAAACTCCTTATTACTCCTAAAACAATAAATCTCAAATACCAATCCCTCCAAAATAATCCTCAACAATCATTCACCCTAAAATTTATGCCTTAATGTATTTTCAAAAATAACAATCAATTATTCACCCTTATTCCTCCAACATTAGGCAACTAATAAAAATTAAAATAAAAAATCAGTACCTCATCTTCGGAGGGAATCGAACCCTCAACCTTACCTCAACACAAGCGCCTTAGCCACGACCAAAGTTTTCGCACAAGCCACGTGCTCGTTCGATATTAAAGAAGCACCACGTGCTTCTTAATCTCAAGTCTCCTTTCGCCTAAGGCAAAAGGTCGTGCACCTTGGGCACCTCAATCAACACACCAAACGATGCATTGAGAATATTTGAATGCAAACCTTATTACTGTCAGTGCCTTCGCACTTTCCAAAATACCACCAGGCCACGCTTACCCAATGCAATTTCGAGGATGGAAACTTCCTCCTTTATTCGCTTCGCTGCCACATTTTTAAAAATACATGAGCTCTCTTTTTGCATGCCACCAACTTTCTGATTCGAGCAAGGATAATTGAAACTTAGGACTTTGGGCATATTTATATGCTCCTCCATTGCATTAATAACGTTGGCGCTCACCATGCTTCCTTCCATGACGTCGACGGTAAAGGCTTTGAATGCCTTTAATTTAAAACCAGCCCAACTTTACGTTTGGGTAAATAAAATTACCATCAAGGTTTGAAACGTTTACCTTAAACCCAACCTTGGGTTTTATAAAGAATACTTAAAACTTTTTATTTATAAAATATTATAATCAAAATTATAAATATTTTATTTGGGTTTTCTCAAAGTCACTTTAATAATATTATAATAATAATTATAATATTATACCTTTTCGTTGTCTTGGATAAATGCTTCCTTGGAAGAAGTAAAACCACTTTTTGACCCATTCTCTTGGGTGTTCACTGAAGATATTTTGACCCATTATGACTTCCATTAAACTTTGCACTCGAACTAGAGAAGAGCTATCACTGGCATCTTGACATCAATGACAACTTTGACTGAGGGACTCAAAATGTCCAACAATCTCCCCCTTTGTCATTGATGGCAACCCATATTATTTTTACTAAAACTTTGACCTTTCTTTTTATTTTTCTCCCCCTAGGACATTGCTCCCCCTGTCTCAATGCTCTCTCAAATATCAAATATCTCCCCATTACAAAAATCTCTCCCCCTTTGAAATCAATGGAAAAGGGTCACATTTGGGTATCGGGGCTAAGAATGAGCCTCTTAGCTCAGCCCCTCCCCAACCTCCTTTTGAGGTGGTTAATTCTGGGGTGGGTGTATTTCTACTCCCAAAAGGCATTGTTCTTTGCCTTTATCCTCTTCCCTTCTTTTCTAAATTTTTTATTCCTCTGACTGTTTCTATTCGTGTCATCATTCTTGTTCTTGTTCCTATTCACATCCATGTTCCTGTTCCTGTTCCTATTCTTGTTCCTATTCACACCCATATTCCTGTTCCTGTTCCTGTTCACATCCATATTCCTATTTTTGTGCCTGTTCCTATTCATGTTCATGTTCCCGTTCCTGCTCATAACTATTTTTGGAATGTTTTCTCTACACCACTTTGTTGTGTGACCATTATTATTGCACTTATAACACTTAATGATATTATTCCTTGGAGGTGCAAATGTCTTAGGATTTCTCCTAGTGAAGCCATATCCTCTTCTTTCATAAACCCTGTAATTCATTGCCTTGTGACCAAACTGATTACATGAGTATCAATACCCATGGAAAAGATGTGCATTCCCATATTCCTGTCTTTCATGTGTCCTGCATTGTGAAGCCATGTGCCCAAACCTATGACATGAAAAACATCTTCCATTGAAGCTTCCTTGTTTTGACCTCATTGGTCTCCTATTCTAATTGTTGTTCCATCTGTATCTTCTTTGTGCATTGTTCCTATCTTTTTTGAATTCTCTATTTTCTAACTCTTCCTCTGATTTCTAACTTTCTTTTACACTATCTTCTTTTGAAGTATCTTCATTTGAAGTTTCCTCTTTAGAACTTGAAGTTAACTCTCCTTCATGTTTCTTTTGAGACTTCTCAAATCCAAGATCTGTATTACTTGATGTAGGCTTTTGTTTCTTTATGAACTTATCCAAGTTATTTGAGCTATTTTAAATCCTTTCATATTGATCTTGTATACTTCTAAATATTCTTTTAGTAGTGCCACTTATTGTGCTAACTTCTCATATTCCAATATATTTACTTTTGTAGCACCCTAAAATTGGCGCAGTGAAATCTTAATAATTACATTTACTCTAGTAAATAATTCAAATTCAAATTTTAACCTCCCAAACCGCCCGTTAACCATCGCTTAATCCGTTTCCCCCTTTCTCGTGCCATTTTTAGAGTTTGTTTTGACCGTTTGACGATATCGTCACCGATCAGACGATATCGCCCCAGATCTGACGATTTCGTCTGGGCTAGGACGTCCAGACGATCTTGTCCCAAAACTAATTTTTCACAATTAGCTTCTATTCCAACGGGTCTCTAATCCGGGCAGAAGCGTGTCTACGCCGTTAGAGACCCTTCCCCATTGGAGATCTCCCAAATAGGGATGATCTCCAACCTCCTAACCTCCCTCCTAAGCCTATTTAATCCTAAGCCCTTCCCTTAGCACCCCCCTGGCTGAAATTCCCTGTAAACTGACTTCATACGCATTAAGACATCCCAAATTGATATTTGCAGTAGTTCTATTCAAATTTTGTTGCAGGTACCTTAGTGTTTTTCAGTCGGAGCAAGCTTACATCGTCGCGGATGATCCTGTTCAGATCGGAGGCGATCCTGTCGAATCAGAGATGATTTCGTACCAATGCGAGACGATTTTGACTACAGTCAACATTGAGGCAATCAGTGCCCAAAGTTTGCATTTCTTCATCTTTCAATCTACTGTTTTATGTTGTAATTAGCTAGTTTATTTATTATTTTATGCTATCTTGCATTTTGGAGTTCACCCATCTAGATCAAATGCATAATTAAGTCATAATTATTATTAAATTAGCATAATGCATTCATGTTTCTGTTTTTAAGTTTTAGTTTGATATTATTGCTGTCATTTTACACTGTTTCCCTCTGTTAGAATAGTTGTATTTTCTGTGTTTTGCACCTATTTCTCTGTTTGCAGGTCTCTGACGAATTCGTCAGATCTCAGACGATCTTGTCAGATCTCAGATGATTCTGTCGAATTCCAGGCGATCCTGACTGCTTCAAGAATCAAAATCTTCATCAGACATCCGGATCAGGTATTTTCTTTTAATATTCCTTAATTTCTCTGTTTTTTGTCTTAATTCTATTTTTCTGTATTCATTTAATCTGCATCTTCATATAGAATAGCTTAGACGCATTTTGGCCAAACCTAGGACTTGAATGCTTAAGGCTAAAAATGAACACATAAAACACATTCCCAACCTAGGCGTGGAAACTGCCATTAAATGTTTCCTGGTGAACCCACCATCCGTCGAAAAATCACCAATATACACCTCCCCTGAGAGGCGGGACCTTCGCAAGGCCTCTCAGTCCGAGGTACCGTGCCATCCTTTTCACATCCCCCTTTCGGGCATGGATCCTATAGCCTGAAGGTAAGGGTGTGAAAAATTTGGAGCGATACATTTTGGTGAACCCGACGTGAATGCATTTTAAACCTTTTGAAAACAAAAACAAAAAAAAAAAATAAAACAACTAAAACATAGATGCATTTCAAATCATTTAAAATTAATAAGTTGCATATTAGATGGTAGCTCCTAAGAAAATATTAGCAGTTACTATAAATGTTGAAAACCAATTGGCAGCCATAGAAATCAATTATGTGCTTAGTGTGCCTGAAACAGATAGAAATCAACTCTTGTGGGACGAACTTGATAGAAGACTTAGTGTCATTTCATCTAGGTCAACAAAACTTAAACAAATCAAGAGGCTTGTCCTAGATAGAATCCTGGATCCTCATCAACTTGTCTTTTATCATGAACTTCAGAGAGCCTGCCATAGATGGTTAGCTTATAGGAGAGCTCTTGTATCTTCAGAATTGTTCACCTTCGAGGAATACCTCGAGAACGCAGCCATTGTACACCAGTTCCTAGGTCATGTAGAAGACCAAGAGGTTGTTCTTACGGATAGGGAAATATGGAATAGAGTTCCTCGAGCTGTGTTATATCGAGAGTATTGCCACGAGCTTTACTTCTATCAACCAGCATCTGAGACAGATAATATCACTATAGCTCTTTTCATTAAATTTTTGAAAGAAAACTTTCAATTTGAAGAAGAACACTTCATGACTCCTGAAGAACTCGAGCCCATTAATGATATTTATAAATTGTTTATAGAAAACTAGATCATTACTTTCAGTATTATTTCTTGCATTTATTGTGTTGTTTGTTATCTTTACAATATTATTTCAAAAACAAAGAAAAACTAAAAAACTAAAAAACATAGCAAAACCAAAAACATTTCATTTTAAATATTGTAGTAGGTATATAATTAATATATACCTCTTAAGCTTGTTGCATATATATATATAAATAAATAAATAAATAAATAAATAAATATATATATATTTGCTGAAATCTAAAATTAAGGCACAATGCCTAAACTTAGGAATGGTAAACAAACTGAAGGAGAAGAAGAAGATTGGTTAGAAGATAAAACTAGAGACCCAAATGTCCTTCCTGAAGATCCAATTCCGGAAGGAGAAACTCTAGATCAACCAGAAGATGACCTAGGTGAAGACAATGAACAAGAAGAAAGTGTTAAAGAGGATGGACCCTCATCCCCTAGAGTAGCTCTAGATGGAACTATTGCTTTTGACAACGTAGATCATTTCCAGAAATTTCTCAATGATAACATTGATGCTCTTAATGTGGCAGTTCGTATTGATAAAGGGCAAATTAGTGACACTCAAGCAGCCATGGAACATATGTTTGATGTGCGCACTAATCCCTTGTCTTTCATTGATCAAGAAAGTGATAAGGCTGGACCATCCAATACAGATATGGTCACTATGATTCAAAACATGTCAAAACAACAGGTTACCCAACCTCCTAAGGAACCTGTTATTCAACCTAAAATCATTCCCACACAAAAGAAAACTTCCTTCACTACTTTACTTCGCCAAACTATTGATCAATATGCTTCAAGTAAACAAAAACCTAAAACGAAGCCAAACACCAATTTTCAACAATCTGGAATACAACATAATACAACTTCAAAATTCCTTCATAACACCTTTCCTACCAACAATTTACACAATAGCAACATAGCATCTAATCTTCATGTCCCTCCATCATATGCTCACAAATCCCATATCAATGCCCTACCGAACCAATATGGTGGGCAAACTAGTAATCTGGAAGCCATGGTGAAACAATTAGCTTCACGTATGGACCAGATAGATCCTTATCATCCCTCGTACAATTATCGAGAGATATGTAGTCAACCTTTGGATCCCATAGTTGTAGCTCAACCATACCCTAAGCATTTTCCCATGCCCATCCTGCCTATATATAAAGGAACCGAAGATCCCATAGAGCATCTTCGCATGTTTAGGATAGCATGTCATGATATATCACATGATGACTTGCTATTACTAAAAATGTTCCCAAAAAGTTTAGGTGGAATGGCATTAGAGTGGTACTATCAATTGCCCACTCATTCTTTGAGAAACTTTGAAGAAACAACTGAATCTTTTGTCCATCAATTTAGTGCCTACATCGAGAGGCATGTAACCATTAAAGATTTATACAACTTAAAACAAGACAAGGATGAATGTTTTGCCGATTTCTTAGCTAGATGGAGGCAGTTGACAGGAAAACCGCACTTTGTGCTACCTTATAGGGAAATGTTGGACATTTTTATCAATAATTTACAAGAACAAATATCTTATGAGCTATCAACTGCTACTTTAACTACCTTCGATCAAGCTATAGATTTAGCTCGAAGAGTAGAAGATGCCCTCATTAGGAGAGGCCAACTTAGGAAGAAGGATGATGAGAAAACATCCAGAAATCAATATAAAAACAAACAAGTTGTTGGTGACGGAGTCAGCGACAGTAGAAATGTTGCTAATATCAATGCAACGAAGACAACAAAAAAATTTATATTGAAACCTCCTGATAAACCTCCTCGAGAATTTACTAGATTGAATCAACCCTTATCAACTATTTTACCTCAATTACTCGAAAGAGGTTTGATCCAATTACCGGCTATCCGGGAACCTGATCCAACTATACCCGGATACAGAGCTGACTTACACTGTGATTTCCATAGAGGACCTGGACACTCTACCAACGCTTGTAAAAGGTTGAAACATAAAATACAAGATCTGATTGATAATAATGAAATGGAGGTGCAAGCCTTCCAACCTAAACAAAATGCTCCTAATAATACTCAAAAGACCATTCCCCAAAATCAAAATCAAAATGCTAATCAATCATTAGACATATTTCAACACCCTTTACCAAGACATGGTAAAGAGGTGGCCAATCAAATCGAACATCATAATGTTCCTCCTCCTACCCGATATGTAGGAACCATTAGTGGACAATTACCTATTCAGGATCCTCAAATATTTGACACAACCTTATCCCTGGTTACGACCAGGCCCCTACATAATATTCCAACTCCTGATTCTAGTGATGTAGAATCAGATACTGAAAGTGAAATAGACATCACTTCAAACCAATCGAATAGTTCTAAAAATGAATCAGATCCTATTCAACCCATCACAGATGCTATGGTTCCAGAAGAACCATTTCCTAGAAGAGTTACTACTCGACCCTCTTCTAATCAATTCCTCCCTAATGAACAAGCCATAAATGCTCGACCGAGACCAGTTCAACGTCCTCAATATAACATTGTAGGTACCATTGGAGTCGTTACCCGACAACAGGCTCAAAATTCTCAACAAGAACCAAACCAGAATGATGGATCAGCTCCATTTGTTTTGAAAAATCCCAATAAAGGGAATCATGCTCCTAATGTTCAACCTAAACCCCCTTACAATATTAATGAGCAATTATCCAATACTACAACCAGAATTTCCCTTTTGGATTTATTAAGATCTTCTCCCACCCATAGGGATGAGTTGATGCTTACATTAAGCCAAATGATGGTACCTCAAAACATTCAACCTGAAGCCATGGCCAATACTATCATCACTCGAGAAGTTGATTGTATTGACTTTCGGGATAAAGATATCCCACAACACGGTTTACATAAGGATAATCCCTTATATATTACTGCTCTAATTGGAGATGTAGTTATCAAACGAGTCTTGATTGATAATGGCTCATCTCTAAACATTTGCACTTTTGACTTCTACCAACTATTTGGCTTTAGAAGTGATGAAATGAAGAAAACTGACATGATTATCAAAGCTTTCAATGACGAAACACAAGAAACGTGTGGAGTTATTACCATCCCATTGCAAGTTGGTCCTAGAACCCTAGATACAACCATGTTTATTGTACATTGCCCGGCATCGTACAATATACTCTTGGGTCACCCTTGGATCAATGCAATGCGGGCGGTCCCATCAACTTTACACCAATGTGTTAAATTCGAATTTAAAAATCAGTTGGTCACTATCCATGGTGACCCTAGACCCTTTGATATGTGTGCTTTGGCAGAACCCGTTGGAGTGCAATTTTGCCCTGCTCTGTCATCCACACATCCTAATTCTTATTTTTCATCTAAAACTGTGAAACACACACCCATAACTTCACCTATTTCCCCTCCATTAATTTCATCCTCATATATAGATCAACAATCTTCTAAACAAACCACTCTAGAACCTCAAAAAGATCTTCAATCTACAACCAATCCTTCATGTTCTATCCCTATAATTTCAAAACCTATAGACCCATCTATTAACACTTCCACATTATCAACATCTATCATACCTTCCACATCTAAAGATATAGGGAATGATCCTTCTACATCTTATGCTCTTTTTGATGAACTTTTACCAGATTTATCCACAATCTTAATATCAGAAAAAACAAATGCTTTCATGCAAGATTCAATTCTTTTAAATAACTTGCCGCCATCTCCTCGTACTTTGGGCCTCCCACAACCTATGGGAAGTACTTACCAAGTCGGGAGTTGTGCCTTCATTTATAAAGGATATGACTGGGGAAGAATCCCTCGGAATATCAAAACTCATCATGAGGGATACGCTCGGTGTTATTTTACCAATGAATATATTAAAGCTAAACCCATAATGCTTAAAATGGGATATAAAGGGAAAGGCTTGGGACCTTTCCAAAATGGCATGAAAGAACCTTTCGAGGTAGAACCGTGGCCCGCCCGTTGTGGTGTGGGCCTATTTCCTAGTAAGGGTCAACCCTTTCCTTTTGAAGATGATGATCAACTCATATGTTATCAAGATTATTTGGATAGGCATGATGATTTGCCTCTAAAAAATTAGCCATTTACATGTAACATGCTATCCATAGCTTACCCTGAAATGATTGCTGACCTCGATGAAGAGTTGGAAGGAGATATCTTCCATGATGTCTCCGTTGAAGAGATGTTACACAATGGATTTTATTTTGATGGTTCTATACCAACTATAGCCCAACTTGAGACCGCTAATCCTCAAGATGAATTATCCAAATTAACCTTACAAGAATTACAAGAATTGGGCGTTTCACCCACCCCACCTAATTTTGAAAGAGATCTACACATGGAGGTAGAAAACGTCATTAAAATTAATATTGGAACCGAGGATAATCCTCACATAATCAATATTGGATCAGAATTAAGTCAAGAAAAACAAGAACAATACATTGCATTCCTTAAAGAGTATGAAGATGTCTTCGCTTGGACATACGAAGATATGCCAGGTCTAGACCCTTACGTAGTCATGCATCATCTAGTGGTCCATCCGGATGCTAAACCTGTTAAACAAAAACTTAGAAAAATGCATCCCAAAATGGCCTTACTAGTCAAAGGAGAACTAGAAAAATTGTTGAAGGTTATTTTTATACAAGAACTCAGTCAGCTGGAACTCCTAGATGAAAAATGCATCAATGCTTTGGAGCATCTCCGTGCCTACCAAAACAAGCTTAAAAGATCATATGCTAAAAAAGTTCGTCATCGATCCTTTGAGATCGGCGACCTTGTTTTAAAAGAAAATAAAAAAAATACTAATGCAACTAAGGACCTTAAAGGTAAATTTGAGCCCAACTGGCTTGGACCATACATTATCACTGCTAAATTTGAATCAGGAGCATACAAATTATCTACCTTAGATGGTAAAGAACTTAAAGAACCCATGAATATTTTGCATCTTAAACGTTACTATGTATAAATTTGGTCATTTCATCCTTGTATATATTTGTTTAAAATATTTCAAAATCACTATCTTGTATTTCTTTCAATTTATAAATTCAAAAACACCAAAAACATTCATAATCATCAAAATCTTCAAAACTATTTGTTGTATTTATTTATGGCACTTGTTAATTTTTTCAAAAACAAACAAAAATAATAAAAATAAAAACAACAATATTCTTGACTCTTTCGAAACCAAAACAATATAAAGAAGAAAGAGAGAGTCAACATTCTCAAAACTTCTCAAAAATTATTTATATATATCTTCTTACAAATGTTGCAGTTATATGTTTCAAATTATTTTGGATAAATTAGCATTTATTTGGAATCCCTCACTTTCACACTCACAAAAATAAATATCTTGATTTTATCTGGCATGATTACTAATCTCTCTTATATCAAAGTCCACAAAATTCAATTAAATAAAGTTTGAGCATAGAGAATTGATCTTGTTATTTACTTAAACCAAGCACATCTTTTCACAATAAAATGATTATATTTGTAATTTCCATGCTTTGCTACATAGTAGAAGTGGTTTCTTGAGCGAAAAGTTTCCCCTGCTATCCTATCATGCACATGGTCTAGAATCTTTGAGAATTGGCAAAAGGACAAGCTCACCCCTACCCGGAATAAAAATCCCTTGCTCTACAGCTAATCCGAGCAAGTATCCCTAGCACAAAAAGAAAAAGCAAAGTTCAAGAAAAAGAAAAAGAAAAAAATGTTATTTTATATCATTACAACAATATTTCAAGCATTATCTCAATTATCAAGCAAAAATACAAAAAGAAAAAGAAAAGAAAAGCAAAAGAAAGCAAAAGCAAAAGCAATAAAATCCCTTTCCCTACCCTTTGAAAAGAAAAGAAGGGTTGATGAGCTTGAATCCCTGGAATTCTCAATTATTCGAAAACTGTGAGGTAAGCCCCATAACAGGTGGTTTGTGCCCAACCCGCTTGGCCTTGGGTAACTCCTAGCGTGGCGATATGTCCGTCACATTAGCGACCTTCTTTTGTACAGACCTATGTCTGCTTATGGATTAGCTAGCTCTTGATAATCCGACTTACATAGTAGTCTAGTATGGTTATATGCATCTACATCATGGTTAATGAACACTTATTTGGTTTATTCAAATCACTTGTATCATATTATCTTGCTCAAAACTGGTAAATGAACATAGCAATTGCACACACATTTTATATTTGAGAGATTTTGTGTATCATTATGATAAATCAAGATTGGAAATGAATTCACATATGCACATGGGATTCCTTATAAATCTAACTTTTGTCTTTAAAATACTTTGAAATATTTTTTTGCAAATTGTTTGGAATAATTCATTTTCTTCTTTCAAGTACAGTTGTTTAGTATAAAGACAACTACATGCATAATAGAAAAATCAAAATTTCTTTCAAAACCATACAATCAAAAACATATATATATATATATATAATATATATATATATATATATATATATTATCGACTTTCGCGATGATGGTATAGTTCCAAAACCAAAATTGGAATTTTATGCCTAGCGCAAGTCCTCATCTTCATATTTTTTGTTTATTAAAAATCAACCATGCAATAAAACTATCTATTTTTCTTTGATTTTCGCGATGATGGTATAAGTCTATACCTACATATTCTATGCCTAGCGCAAACCATTGTAACAATTTTTATTCCCCATTTATTTAAAAATCATGAAAACCATATGACTTAAATCATTATGTTATACAATTATGCTTTACAAACAAGCATGCACATTATCATTATTTCATGTCATTATGTCAACCTTCAATTTTGCAATGATGGTATAATTCCTAGGGAATTATCCAAAAAATTTATCACACTTAGGAATTTATGCCTAGCAAAAATCATTTTAACATTATTTCATGCATACTATTTTTATGAAAATCTGAAAACAAACCATCATCATCATCATTTGCACCATTGCACCAAAGTCTTAAGACAGTCTCTTAAGCACTCTTTTACTTTTTAACAATATTTCTATACTGGGATTAGCTTGACGACCGAGTGAGCGGCGACTCCATGAAATGGTCTATAATAGCGACAATGTCCTTTGAAATTATTGTTAGAAGTCTCTTTTTATTTTTTATCACATTACATCACAAACAACCAATTTGTTACATCAGATTATTTCATTTAAAATCTTACAAGCATGACATTCAAACCATAATATTTCCAATGACGTAATTACATGAATCATCAAATCAATCAATCAAACATAAAAGCATCATAAAAATACAAGACACAAGTCATATGATCAAAAACATATCTCATCTCATATATATATCAACAATATATACATCATATCAAAACTGGATTGGTATGCCACAATCTGTACCTCGGCATACTCAATCCTCTATCAAAAAATAATAAATGCTATCATATCAATCTGTACAATGTCATACAGTAGTCTAGCCTCGAGAACCCCTCGAGCTCTCGGCCTCATCTCCTCCCCCGCCCTGAGGTGGACGAGGTGGCCCCATCGCAGATATGAGTGGTACTACGAGTCCTAGTCGTCGATCGGGACGAAGTCCTCGACGACCCGATCTCGATCGGATCTGCGATGTTAGCCGGAGTGGTAGTCTATCCTCCTCTGGCACCATCTGATAGTATAATGTCTGGTAGAAAGTGATTTGGGCAATAGCCCATGCCAGCTCCCTAGTGCTCGCCCCTCCGCCCCGTGCTCTGAGGCATGCAATCTCATCTCTGAGCTATGTCACCTCAGCTCGATGTCGTGCAGCCTCCTCCTGTAGGGTCTGCACCTGTGCTTGGAGATGGATTGTCTCCGCTCGGAGAGTCGCTGTCTCACTACTCTTCCTAGTGTCAACACCCTTGCCCTTATCGGGCGATGGTGGCCTCTCTCTCTGTGGAGAAGGGGGTCTCTCCGCCCTCCTCTCCCGCTGTCGTGGCCTCTCCTGTGCCTGTGGCCTCCTCTGCTCTCTCTCGCCGTGACCCTGGGCCGCCTCCATAGCTGCCTGGCATCGCCTCCCTATCCGATGCACAACTGCGTGAATCGGACCCTGAGCCCTCGTCATCCGAGGAGGGTGGATGCCTACGTACCAGGCATCGTAGCCATCGGCTACCCCTACGTCGTCCCCATCCACTGGCTGAATGGGGGCATCGTCCGAGTCTTGACTCCAGAAGCGCTGCATGTCTGGAGCCCCGCTCACTGTGGTGTTATCCCGGACAGTCCGAGAAAACTCGTAATCCCTGAGAGATGGGATCCCCTACTATAGACCGAACTATCGCAAAACTCGGTCGTAGCGGTGGAGCTCCACCTCTCCCCTCTCCATCCGCAACCAGCAAACTCGCCTGACGTGAGCCAGCTCCTGTCCATCCTCGGCCCACCCTGGGTGCTCTCGCCATGGCCTCCAGGTGATCTGGTCCGGGACAAGGTCATCCAATAGTCTCCGGGACATCGGTAGGTCAATCCATCGTTGTGACCCTCTCCGGAGCCACCAGTAGAAAACTCGGGGCCTCTCCCCATCAATCCCTATCAAAGGAAGCCCTACCGGCCTTCGCACTGCAATGTGCTCCCAGCACCAAACCTGTAGGAGCGATGTCATAACTAGACATCGGTCGCCCTTGTACACGACCCCATGCAGGATCCTGTACAATCGACATAGAACAAAGCTGCCCCAAGAGAACCTATAACCATGGTCTCGCATGTCGTAGATCACATCTGCTAGCACCCATGGTACCCTGCACCCGCTCTGGTGGCACAGCAGAAGTCCACCAACCACTCCAGCCAAAACCTGTGTGAGTCTAGATGCCCTAGGCATCTGACGTAGTGCCTCGATGTTCACTCCGCCCTTCTCCAGGGCGAAGCTCGGGTCACCACACAACCGCCCCATAGCATGGCCCTGATTGGCCATAGGAGTGATCAACCATCCTTGTATGGGGATTCTCAGAATCCTCCATACATCCTCCAAAGTGGGAGTCATCTCCCCTGTGGGTAGCCAGAAACAGGAAGAACCCGGATACCACCTCTCTGCTAGGGTTGTCAGTAGCCCCATGTCTGTAGACACTTGTGGCATTTTTGCCACATGCTGTAAGCCGGCTTGTGCCAGTTGATCCCGCTCTGCCTATGTTAGAGCGGCCAAGTCATCTCTCAACCCTCCATATTTCCATTCTCTGCTCTTTAGCAATCCTCTCTGCAACATAAACAACAAAACAATAAAAATCATTAATAACAACTCAAGTGATTAATAATGCAAGTTAAAATAAGTTCAATTTTATACAAATGATGATATCGTCCACTATTGGACGATATCGTCCCAAATTTGAGCACAATCGTCTCCGATTTCGCAAGCCGAAATCGTCCCTAATTTGATGAAATCGTCCCCCTTTCGTCGATTTCGCCCTTAGACGAAATCGGTGAACTTGAGACGATTTCGTCGAAATCGGGACGATTTCGTCCCGACGACGTCGACGGCCCAAAAATGGCCGCGATGCTCAAAATTTAATCAAAATTCACCTAAAAAGCATGTAAATTCAAATTCAAGCATTCTAAGCTAAGTTTAGACTCTTACCCGTAGCCCGCGTCGGACCTCTATCGATCTGTGCGTTGTCTCCACCATTTTTGCTTGCAGAGCTCTAAAACCAGAAAAAATGAACAGTAAAAATGAATTAGGGTTTTACCCTATTTTTCTTAATTTTATTCAAAACACAATTAAAAACATTTTTAAAATTTTGCTTTTCCGCGTTTTTACCTCAAACGTTCGATTTGGGTAAAAACACGGAGGGGGCACCATAGTAAGTTGTCGTACGATTCGACCAAGAATCGTCGCCTAAAAATGGGAATAATTTTTTGCTTTCTCGTAGATCGAGAAGAACTCATCTTTAACGCATTTTCTTCGAAAAATTCGCTAAAGAGGGGGCAAAATGTAGCACCCTAAAATTGGCGCAATGAAATCTTAATAATTACATTTACTCTAGTAAATAATTCAAATTCAAATTTTAACCTCCCAAACCGCCCGTTAACCGTCGCGTAATCCGTTTCCCCCTTTCCCGTGCCATTTTTAGAGGTTGTTTTGACCGTTTGACGATATCGTCGCCGATCAGACGATATCGCCCTAGATCTGACGATTTCGTCTGGGCTAGGACGTCCAGACGATCTTGTCCCAAAACTGATTTTGCATAATTAGCTTCTATTCCAACGGGTCTCTAATCCGGGCAGAAGCGTGTCTGCGCTGTTAGAGACCCTCCCCCATTGGAGATCTCCCAAATAGGGATGATCTCCAACCTCCTAACCTCCCTCCTAAGCCTATTTAATCCTAAGCCCTCCCCTTAGCACCCCCCTGGCTGAAATTCCTTGTAAACTGACTTCATACGCATTAAGACATCCCAAATTGATATTTGCATTAGTTCTATTCAAATTTTGTTGTAGGTACCTTAGTGTTTTTCAGTCGGAGCAAGCTTACATCGTCGCGGACGATCCTGTTCAGATCGGAGGCGATCCTGTCGAATCAGAGACGATTTCGTACCAATGCGAGACGATTTCGATTGTAGTCAACATTGAGGCAATCAGTGCCTAAAGTTTGCATTTCTTCATCTTTCAATCTATTGTTTTATGTTGTAATTAGCTAGTTTATTTAATATTTTATGCTATCTTGCATTTTGGAGTTCACCCATCTAGATCAAATGCATAATTAAGTCATAATTATTATTAAATTAGCATAATGCATTCATGTTTCTGTTTTTAAGTTTCAGTTTGATATTATTGCTGTCATTTTACACTGTTTCCCTCTGTTAGAATAGTTGTATTTTCTATGTTTTGCACCTATTTCTCTGTTTGCAGGTCTCTGACGAATTCGTCTGATGAATTCGTCAGATCTCAGATGATCTTGTCTGATCTCAGATGATTCTGTCAAATTCAGAGGCGATCCTGACTGCTTCAAGAATCAGAATCTTCATCAGACATCCGGATCAGGTATTTTCTTTTAATATTCCTTAATTTCTCTATTTTTTGTCTTAATTCTATTTTTCTGTATTCATTTAATCTGCATCTTCATATAGAATAGCTTAGACGCATTTTGGCCAAACCTAGGACTTGAATGCTTAAGGCTAAAACGAACACATAAAACACATTCCCAACCTAGGCATGGAAACTGCCATTAAATGTTTCCTGGTGAACCCACCATCCGTCAAAAAATCACCAATATACACCTCCCTCGAGAGGCGGGACCTTCGCAAGGCCTCTCAGTCCGAGGTACCGCGCCATCCTTTTCACATCCCCCTTTCGGGCACGGATCCTATAGCCTGAAGGTAAGGGTGTGAAAAATTTGGAGCGATACAACTTCTAACTTATCCTTGAATCTTTTTGCCTTAGCCTTTGATTTTTATAAATCCTCTATGAGCAATTTCTCTCTTCATCACATTCTTGAAACTGAATTTTAAGTTTAGAGTGTTGCTTTCTTACCTTCTTTACCATGTCAAGGGCATAGATAATTTATCCCTTTAGATCATATCCATTCTCTTCTGAATATTCCTCTATTTGTTTACCTTTGTCCATATCTCTATTTTCTTTTGGCTTATATTCTATAGGATCACTTACTTATTCTTCTAAAGCCATTAGAAGATTTTCATCTGGTCCTTCAAGTGCATTCTCATATTCATCATCACTGAAACTATAACCATCCCTTGTACAATCATCTTCAAGATGTCCAAAGTTACCACATCTAAAATATTTGAGAATAACTGGAGTCTTTTTATTAACTAGTTTTTTTCTTCAATCATAAATAGGACTTCATATCTATCATTATCTGAAGAACTAGCATCACTATCATTTGAGTACTTACTTGCATTATCCACATAGTAGCTCCTCTTTTGTCTTTGGAAAAACTTCTTTCCTTATCTATTTTTTCCATCCTTGCTTTTCTTTTTATGTCTATATCTTTTTGATTCCCTGTACTTATGATCCTATTTTTCTTCACCATTGTTGTTCTTTTGTTCTTTACAATATGTTGCAAAATTTCCATACTTTCTACAATTGAAACACTTAACAGATATTATATCTATGGGTCTTCTAGAACCTTGATCTCTTCTACCATAATTGGCTTCTTCATCACTAGAAGACTCGTTGCTTGATTCTGACTTCTTACCCTTTATTTCCTTGTTTGCTTTGAATGTAGCCTCCTTTGGAGGGATAGGATATTTTGTTATTATCTCAAAGGTTGTAAGCATGCCAAGAAAAGAATTTATTTTTATACAATCACTATCAATTGATGTTTCTATAGCAAATACCTTTTCACTATACCTTCTTGGAAGAGTTCTCAAGATCTTATCACAAGCATCAGATTCATCGACCTTCATTCCAAGTCCTCTCATCTCATGTACAATTTCATCAATATTATTGAGATAGTCATGAATATTTTCATCATCCCGCATTCTTAAGTTTTCAAATTCTCCTTTGAGATTTTTGATCTTAGCTTTCCTTACACCTTTATCTCCTTCATATATGTTATGTAGTAGTTCCCACATTTCTTTTGTTGTTTTACAACTCATAAACTTCATAGATTTTAATCTACGCAACCCTTTAATAATTGCATTCATAGCTCTTGAATTTGCATGCATTAGAAGATTACCTTCCTTATCTACAAGAGGATTAATTGTTGGATCATATCCAAGTTCCACTGCATCCCAAACTTCATTTCCAAGTGCCATCAGGTGAAATCTCATCAGCATACACCAATACAAGAAGTCACTTCCATAAAATATTGGTGCTATATTATATGAGGACCCATCCCTTTGATCATTTTGATCCATTGTGTTCTTTAATTCTTTTCCTTCAAGTTTTCAAACTCTTTTGAAGGAACCCGATATGATACCAATTAAAGAACACAATATTATACTGAGAGGGGGGGTGAACAATATAAGACCACTTTTTACTTTTTCTCTCAAACCAATATATGCAATGTAAATATAGCAATATCAATAGTAGTAATAAAAGCAATGTACACAACACCACACACAATAGAGACACCACAATTTATGTGGTTCATCCAATGTGGGCTACTCCATAGAGAAAATATTTTACTAAAACTTTCTCAGTTAATCTCTTGGGAATCCTTTCCCGATTACAATTTTTATAGACCTCTGTACAAAAGATATGTGGATACCCTAAATCTAGTTTTTGGATCTATATCCACAAGAGAACTCCTTCTCCTCTGCTCTAGTTGGTGATCCTCTAGAACACTACTACCTCCACTACACTATCTTGTGGATCTCTCTCCATTGAAGACTATTATCCCCACTCAGAAGACCTATACTCACTCCTTGGATGATGGATCTCTATCCACTGGAGACTTCTGTCCTCTCTACTCTATCACCTCCAAAGTTCTGTCACAATTATGTACTAAACATAGTCCAATCAGTCTAGCATAGCTCTGCTCAACTCTTGTACTAAACAAAGTCCAGTCGGTCTACCACAAGTCTGCTCAACAAGCTCACTAAAATTTATACTAAACACAGTTCATTTGGTCTAGCACAAATCTACTCAACTCTTGTACTAAACATAGTCCAATCGGTCTAGCACAAGTCCACTCAAATCTACACTAAACATAGTCCAATCGGTCTAGCACAAATCTGTGCAATAGGTCCACTCATAACCTGCTCAAATATACTCAACAGATCTACGTAGAACCTGCTCAAATCTGCTCAATAGGTCCACTCAAAACCTGATCAAATATTCTCAATAGGTTCACTCGAGAACCTTCTCAAATATACTCAATAGGTCCACTCAGAACCTACTCAAATATGCTCAACAGGTCCACTCATAACCTGCTCAAATCTGCTCAATAGATCCACTCAGAACCTGCTCAAATCTACTCAATAGGTACACTTAGAACCTGCTCAAATCTACTCAAAAAGATCCACTTAGGACCTGTCCAAATCTTTTCAATAAGTCCTCTCTAGTACTTAACCAAATCTGTATTGTAAGCTTCCACAAAAGCTCATACAAAATCAATCCACAAGTTTTCTCAAAGACTTACCTCAAATCTGCTTAACAAGTCCACACGAAACTTGTCCAATCTCATAGAAACATAAAGAGAATTGTTAGAGACTCAATATGTTCTATACTCAATGCTCAATCACTTTATCAACTCAAATCAATCTCATAGAAGCATAAAGAGAATTGTTAGAGACTCAATATGTTCTATACTCAAAACTCAATCACTTTCTCAACTCAATCTCATAGAAGCATAAAGAAAATTGTTAGAGACTCAATATGTTCTATACTCAAAGCTCAATCACTTTCTCAACTCAAATAAAAATATAGAATAGTTTATTTTATGGAACTTGAACAATCACTTCATACATCCACTTGACTAGGCTCAAAAAACTCTACTCAACCAATTTCTCAAGAACCAACCCTTGCTCACAAACCCTAGTCCAAGTATGTAAACACCAACTCAAAAAGTTTCCAACAATGCTCAACAAAAAATCTCACATAAAAATAATACTCATGTTCTTTTCAAACCCTAGATAAAGTTCTTTGCACAACAACTCACTTCAACTACAATTCTCATAAATCAATCTTCACATAACAATGATACTCATTTTCTTTTCAAAACCCTAACTCAAGTTCTTTGCACAACAACTCACTTCAACAACAATGCTTATAAAACAAGGTTTTAATCACAAATCTTAATTCATAAAACCTTGAAGCATTAACTCAAAACACTTCACTCAACCAATGGTCTCAACAACAATGCTTATCAAACAAGGGTTTAATCACAACTCTCAATTTTATAAAACCTTGAAGCATTAACTCATACACTTTCAAAAAAGGAAACTCTAATCAAATCCTTTTCACTCCAAAATTAATTTTCAAGAAAGTAAATCAACCAACACAACCAAATAAGAATTTTCTCATACCTTTTTGTTTGATGAGGAGTTGATCTCACAAATCTGCCACACTCACAAATTTATCTTTTCCAATCTCAATAAGGGTTAAAAGACTTTAATAATAACACAATGCAAAATGATGACCCAAAATATACCTTATTACTCCAACTCAAAAATAACATTCACCATAGTCTTCCTTTAATAGGAAAACCCTTATACAAAAATAATGCTCAAAATTCTTAATAAGAATTTAATCAAGACTTTACTAAAACTCTTTATTACTCCTAGAATAATAAATCTGAAATACCAATCCCTCAAAAATAATCCTCAACAATAATTCACCATAAACTTTATGCCTTAATGTATATTCAAAAATAATAATTAATTATTCACCCTTATTCCTCCAACATTAGGCAACTAATAAAAATTAAAATAAAAAATCAGTACCTCATCTTCGGAGGGAATCGAACCCTCAACCTTACCTCAACACAAGCACCTTAGTCGTAGCTAAAATCATCGCACGAGCCACGCGCTCGTTCGAGATTAAAGAAGCAGCACATGCTTATTAATCTCAAGTCTCCTACGTAAGGTAAAAGGTGGTGCACCTTGGGTGCCTCAATCAACACACCAAACAATGCACTGTAGAGATTTGAACGTAAACCTTCTTGCTATTAGTGCCTTCATGCTTTCCAAACTACCACCAAGCCATGCTTACCCAATGAGATTTCGAGTATGTAAACTTCCTCCTTTATTTGCTTTGCTGCCACATTTTCAGAAATACATGATCTCTCTTTTCACATGCCATCAAATTTCTGATTCGAGCAAGGATTAATTGAAACTTAGTACTTTGAACATATTTATATGCTCCTCCATTGCATTAACGATGTTGGTCCTCACCATGCTTTCTTCCATGATGTCGACGGTAAAGGCTTTGAATGCCTTTAATTTAAAACCAACCCAACTTTAGGTTTGGGTAAATAAAATTGCCATCAAGCTTTGAAATGTTTGCCTTAAACCCAACCTTGGGTTTTATAAAGAATACTTAAACTCGTTTATTTATAAAATATTGTAATCAAAATTATAAATATTTTATTTGGGTTTTCTCAAAGTCACTTTAATATTATTATAATAATTATTATAATATTGTACCTTTTCGTTGTCTCGATAGATGCTTCCTTGGAAGAAGTAAAACCACTTTCTAACCCATTCTCTTGGGTGTTCATTGAAGATATTTTGACCCATTATGACTTCCATTAGACTCTTCACTCGAACTGGAGAAGAGCTATCACTGGCATGTTGACATCAATGACATCTTTGACTTAGGGACTCAAAATGTCCAACATATTCTCCTTGGTATTTAATGGGAGTGTTTTCTTCATTTCTATTATCAATAATATAATATCTTCTTAAATATCTGAGAATCTTTCATCACTATCACTTGAAGCATTGCTTACCTTGTTAACATATAAACTCTTCTTGTGCCTTTGAAATAACTTATTTTTATGCTTACCCTGACCATACCTATTTTTCTTTTCATGCATGAATCTTCTTTCTTCTTTCTTATTATAATCCTATTTCTCTTCACTGCTACTACTTTCAGCCTATGGACAATTTGATGCATAGTGACCAAAATCACCACAATTAAAACATTTCATAGTCTTCATACCTTTTTGCTTTCTTGAGTCCTTGTTTATTTTCACATAGTTAGCTTCTTCATCACTGCTTGACTCACCACTTGATTCTATTTTCTTATATTTTGTCTTTTTGATACTTTGAAAGCTACCTCTCTCTTGGATTTAGGATCCTTTATAATTCTCATTCATAATATGTGAGAATTCCATGTAACTCATCCATAGTTAACTGATTAATATCTCTCATCTCTTCTATAGCTAAAACCTTTCCATCATACCTCATAGGGAGTGACCTTAATACTTTCTGAGTAACATTGGAGTCTTCAGTTTTGAATCCAAGTCCACGCATGGTATTAACAACCCCATCCACATGAAGTAAGTATGTAGCAATATCTTCCTCATATTTCATCTTCAAATCTTCAAACCTTTTCTTGTGATTTTTTAGTTTTGCCATCTTGAACTTTTTATCTCCTTCATATGTTTACTTCAATTTTCCCATATCTCTTTTATTGATTTGCAATGCATATATTTTACAAATTATACTTCACGTAATCCACTCAAGAGTCCATTTATAGCCTTGGCATTATTCACATGTAACATCTTATCATCTTTATCTATGGGAGGAGTAGTTATAGGTGTGAACCCATCCTCAATGGATTGTCATATCTCATATCCTTGTGCCATCAAGTAATTCTTCATTATTATACTCCAAAAAGCATTATTGTTTCCATAGAACAATGGAGCTTTATTTTAATAAGTTCCACTCTAATATTCCATTTGTGTTCCTATAATATCTTCCTTCAAGTTGTTAGAATTTTTGGAGTAACCCACTCTGATACTAATTGAAGAACACAGAATTATCTTGAGAGGGGGGTGAACTATATAAGATCAAATTTTACTTTTATTTCCCAAACATTATTATCCAGTATTATCAATTGCAATATCGATAGCAGTAATAAAAACAATGCATAAATCATCACACATATGAGAGACACAAATTTAACATGGTTCACCCAATGTGGGTTACATCCACGAAGAAAATATTTCTTCTAAATTTTCTCAAAAAATATCTTGGGAATCAATTCCCTATTACAATGTTTATGGACCTCTATCCAAAGGATATCTCAATCCCCAATACTCTAGTTTGTGGATCTCTTTCCATAGGAGAACTCTATCCCCTTTGCTCTAGTTTGTGGATCTCTCTCCATAGAAGAACTCTTTCCCCTTTGCTATGGTTCATGTATTTCTCTCCATAGGAGAACTCTTTTCCATTTTCTCTAGTTCATGGATCTCTCTCCACATGAGAACTCTTTCTCCTTTGCTTTGGTTCATGGGTATCTCTCCACAGGAGAACTCTTTACCCTTTGCTCTGGTTTATGGATCTCTTTCCATAGGAGAACTCTATCCCCTCTGCCCTGGGTAGTGAACTTCTAGAAGACTTATATCTCCACTGCTCTAGCTTATAAATGTCTCTCCACAGGAGATCTCTATCTCCATTACACTGGTTTATGGACCTCTATACACTAGATACCTCTATCCTTTTTTCTCTGGTCACCTCCAAATTTTTCTCTCAACTCATCTCAAATCTACACTAAACCTCATCACAATTCTAGCACAAATCTGCTCTAACTTTGCTCACAAGTTTGTCCTAAGACTTAACATAAATCTTGATCAAATCAGCAACCAAACCTACTCTTAATTATATCTCAAATCCATCCCAAGTCTTAGCACAAATCTTGATCAAATTAGCAACCAAACCTGCTCTCAATTCTGTCTCAAATATATCTCAATGTTGTTTCAATTCATTACAAAACTTGCTCAAATCTACCTTCAAGCCTTCTCAAAAGACTTGATCAAATCTTCCTTCAATACTTCTCAAAATACTTGCTCAAATATTCTTTCAAGCCTTCTCAAAAGACTTGATCAAATTTACCTTCAATGCTGCTCACAAAACTTGCTCAAATATTTCCAAATCTTACATACAAACAAATGCTTATATCTCTTTTAGAAATACTTTCTTCAACTAGGCATTTCAGATATATTCTACCTAGGATTAATTTAACCTTTGTAACATATATAGAATGATATGCACTATCAAAATTCCAATATGTTCTTCACATTCATAAATATTGCATTGCACTAATCCAATCTCTATCTCTTACAAAATCCCTTTCAAATCAAATCAAAAAAATGTAAAACTTGCTTCACAAAATTGATCTATATTTCTTGCAAATTTGCTCTCAAACATCAATCTCAATAATGCATAAATTTACCTCACAAGATTGATCTCAAACACTTTCACAATTTCTTTCAATATTTCTCAACCAATGCTCAAAAGGTTTCACAATGATTCACAAACTTGTCTTCAAACCTAACACATGTAGTTCACAATATCCAGCACAAATGTCTCGATTTATTTCAACAATAGAAGCACACTTGTTCTTAAACTATATCCCAAATATTTCCAAAACCATTCAACAATGAAGTACAATAAGATCTTCAAACTCTAATGCAATTGTTTCAACTTTCTCTCAACAATTGATGCACATGTAGGTCTCAAACCCTAACTCAAATATTTTCAACAATGCTTACCAAACAACCCTTTTATCTCCACCTTATGGAGATATATATTCAAAAATATGTCTTACAAACAACTTATCCTCCTTATGCCACTACAAGGGTTAGATAGCAAAATGCTTTCTCAAACCATCCACATGAACTTTCCTCTCAAAATAATGTGCATAATAAAATCTGAAAATTATGCTCTAAGTCCCTTCTTTTGTTCTCAAAAATAAAACATTAATACTCAACAAAACCTTTCATATCTTCCTTCCACCATGCAAGAGTGATTATAAAATATCAAGCAACTTATCATACCTTATTACTCCTAATATTGCAAAATAAAATTCAACCCAACAAAGCCATAAATTGCACACATGAATTTTCTTATACACCTTATACCTCCTACTTGAAATAAAATATTTTGATGCACTTCAAATTTTCAACATGACCATAACATCATTTACTTTATGCACCACACATTGCACTTAGCAAAATCTCCATACTATGCTTGAATTTCTTATAGACCTTGACTATATATTTTCATTTTTCTTTTAATATGATTGGGTAATATAATGTTTGATAAAATTTCCTTCTTTGGCAATGTTAGCATAAATATTTGTATGAAATGTCTCTAGCCCTACCTTTTTTTTATAATCCCCCTATAGATTTAAGTTGCTTCCAACTTCATCTTCATCTAATCCATCCTCCTTCTACTTTCCTTCATTCGATATTATATTTGGGTTGACCATATCAATTACAGAGTACTTCTCTATTGTCAATAAATGATCTTGGTCCATGGAGAGGGCCACAACATCCTGTGATTGATGATTTATCCCTCAAGGAGAATTCAATTTATTGTTATATCTATCATGTGTTGAACCCTTGAGCTAGTCTAGACAAAAGTTTTCCTTCTATTTTTCAATATTTTTAAGATCCTTGGTAAAATTTTGGATGATATTTTTTATCTCTTGAGTTGTCTAGGGGTTCAATATAATGTGCATCTTGTCATTTGAGTGTTGAACTAAGGGAATTGCATCCATAGGGATAACCAACTAAGGTAATGATGGTCCTACCAAAGGGATATGTAAATCTATTTGATAGGATGATGGAGCATCAAACCTATCAGACGTAGGACGAAGTTTTCTTGTTTAAATTAACATATTTTTAGCCTTCATATCCATCTAAAACACCTATGGAAATATTTTTCTTTATAATATTGGATTTGGAGGGCCAATTTTGAATTTAGAGTTTGAACATAGTAGATATAGGCCTATACTTATGATGGCTTAATAGACCAAGGGATTATATCCCATAATATTTTGAATATAATGTTAAAATCTAGGAGAGCTTCATGAGGACCTTTGTTAATATATAAAAACTACATGATCAGTACAAAGAGATCCCTTAGATCATCAAGAACCAAGACCAATGATTCAACTAGGTCAATCCAAGTCCTAATGCTTTTGTATTCTAAATATTTATACCATTGCAATACCTTACCCTACAAATATTAAGCAAGAAGTCTTATCATAACATATTCAAATACAATGTTATAAAAGGTGGCTAGGGCTAAGACATCTTGACAATGCTCATAGGTAGTTTTCTCACTACCATAATAAATGGGTAATAAATTTAATATATTCTATAGAATTTCATAAATAACTAGTAAGTTGAGTGGCTTGGTGCTATTATAGGCCCACTAATTTTGTCTAATCAAAGCTCTAAAAAATTTTCTAATGTATTAACGGGTTCATCTAGTTGGCACTTAATGCACTATATAGGCATTTTCACCATTTGATTCTTAGTGTACTGTTTCTAGCAAAGATGCCATTT
Source organism: Wollemia nobilis (assembly GCA_028583015.1). Lineage (NCBI taxonomy): Eukaryota > Viridiplantae > Streptophyta > Pinopsida > Araucariales > Araucariaceae > Wollemia > Wollemia nobilis. Next base: position 463,533 of record JAQPPZ010016964.1, read on the forward strand.
TTTTAGGATTCTTAGATCAACAGATTTTCCAAGTGAATATATAATCTTTGCAAATGAAGTCAAGACTATTCATTAAAATCTTGAATCCTCCATGTGATTGAAATAGGATTTGTGAAATCCTATCGCACTGAGCATACCAAAAAAATCTTGATAGCATGGGGGGTATATGTTCTTTTCAAGCATGCTAAAAATATCAGCACATTAGATAGCTTCTACGTGTTTGAATTTAATCATTGCATGTCTTAGAAATACTACCTAATCAAGTTATTATTGGATTTGGGTCCCACTAGGCATGCCAAAAGATCTTGGTATAAAATTTGCCTAAGTGGATGAGTTTCACCCTCAAGACCTCATCCAATATTGGATGCTTTACAAATAGGGGTCTTTGAGTCAACCTCCAGAGAAGGATAGTTCCTATGTTCCTAGCTAATATAACTAAATGGGAGGTCTTAGACTAAAGTAAGAAATAAAAAGGGTTAGAAGGCTAAGCTAAAAATGGTGTGTATTTAACAACATCAAGAGACATATTGCAGAGAGGCTCACAATCTAAACTTAGACTAAACTACCTAATATACCAACTTACTTTCCTTATGCTTTAAAATAATTAATCATAATAAACTTTGAGAATTTTTAAGTCATTACAAAAATACAATGGTAAACCCAAGGAGAAATCGAGAATATTGAATAACTATAACAAAATTATTTGTTCCTAGCTTTAACATAAATGTTTAACTACTCAATGAGACATACATACACATTTTACAAAATAATTTGAGTAAGAGGCCAAACAACAATCCAATATTTATTTAAAATGTATATAGCCTCAATCATTATAGCTATACCAATTGTAAACACCAAAGAGTCAGCCATTAGAATGGGTTACTTTCCAATATATATAGATTTATAATACATTTAGTTATCTAGCCATTATTGCTTTGTAGGCCTATCAGAATAGGCACAAAGAGTGCCTATTGCACATAAATTATCCATGTTTAACTACTTTGAGCATATTTTATTGATGTGTGTGATGCATATTTTAGCATGCTACATAATTGGATTATAACCATTTGATGATAGTCCACTTATTTTTGTTCTGCATATCCAACTAACCAAGGGAAAATATGTGATGGAGAATGCTTTGGACATTCAAATATTCTAATAGCAATGATGCCTAACGAATGATAGACACATGCACTTCTACTAATTTGGATGATTTTGTATCATTTGTGCAAAGGTTTGTGGTATGAAAGTGTATTACTTATTGTCGAGTGGTCACGATCAAGTATAGCTTCCTTTGGATTTCTCCTCATGCTAGGTGTTGGATATTATTTTCTCATTTTATGAATTCACTACTCACTAATTCTAGTAGCTATATCTTATAGTGTTGTAAATAGAATGCCAAGCTTTGTTTATTTGGTTCTTAATGCTTCAGTGTCAGGTCCCCTACCTTGGGTTTATTTTGCATTCAATATTCTATTTGGCTTGCTGGGTGTTTAATATTTTTATGATGACATCATTGCCCTCTAAGGTTTGGTATCTTTGAAAGCCATAATATTAGATGTTTATTGTTAGAAGTAACACCTTAGAATATTTATTCTTGATTATACATTGCTTTAATACTGTGTCAAATATTTTATGATGCCTTGTTGACATCATCACTATTGGCTACCCAACTTGCTTCATTCTTTGAATTTTTTCTTTAGTGCCAGGTACTGAGTGTTAGAGTCTAATACTCTGCTTTTTCTCCTTCTATCAAATGCTATATTTTTATTGTGCTCTTTCTAACGTTAGCTTCTTAGATATCTGGCCAGATTTCTTACTTAGCCAAATTTGATATCTTTGTTCTACTTTGTATTGTTGGATCCAATTCCTTAGCACAAACATGCTATCCAATATTCTTCTATTGTTACTTTATTATCTCCCTTGGTCTACCTTGCATCCGAACATACCTTGTCTATTTTCATCCCTTTGTAATATTTTGGCCTGCTCTAAACCAACCTTTCATATGTAAATTTGCTATAGTCACCTCCTCTAATGCTCTTCTAGTTGCTTTTTGAACTGTTGTATACAATTTTCTACACTATTTTCTTGGTAAAATAACTATTTGACTTAGATAGAACCACATAATAGATTTAGGTGATGATATTTACCTATAATATCATAATATTCCATTCCTAGGAAAGTGTTAAGAAAAATCCATCTACATCATCAGATTGAAATTACCATTATAGTTCACTCAAATAAATCATTAGAAGAAAAAAATGATACAAGAAATGAGGACTTATAATGCACAAGTTCAAATATAGGAGTTAAACAAACAAAGGAATATGAAAAAAAAAATTGAAGCAAATAAATATGGGGAGGAGAATTTTAAAGTGAATGAGGTAAATGAGATCAAGGTTATTCCAAGTAAATCATCTTCATTTGTCTCAAGTAGCATAAAATCTTCTCCTTGCAATAAAAATAAAAGTAGTACATAGTGTATTAATTTAACTTTAGGGTTTCAAGAGTAGCATAATAAATAAAATCATATGGAGGATATCCTAGGAAACTTAGTTTTTCTAGGGTACCATAATAAATTAATGACTATGGAGGATCATCCACTCTAGAGTTTTCAAAGAAAAATAAAAAAGTTTTTATGAGGCTAATCCTTACATCTTAGATTATTTAGGAAAATATAAATCTTTAGAAGATAAGTCTTATTATGAACACTAGGGGGAAATAAAGATATTGATAAATATGGGAGTGTTGGTTGGAATAGAATGAGAAGAGGAATGCCATCAAAGCATGAAAAAGGAGAAAAGGAATATTGATTTATGAATCTAAATAAAAATATCATGTGTTAACAATAAGTGGGTTTGATACTAATAATAAAAATAAAAATGATGATGATAAAAATAATATCATGGAATATTATGGATATGATAAATACCCCTTAAACAAAGTTATTAAGTAATTAATAGGTTGTTATAGTCTCGAGTTAATTTTATTACAAGAAATTTAAATAAATAGGAAGAAATGTAAGGATGCTTTTTAAAATATTTGGAATATGGGTGATTGTATAGTAGTTTCTTATATAGGAGCTTAAGGTGGTATTGCAACAATATGGTGAAGACACAAAAGGGAAGGGCAATTTTTAGAAGAAAAAAGTAATTGGGTTGCTATATTATTTTACAGGAAAGATAAAAACATCAAATTTGGGGTTACAAATGTATATGCTCCATATATAGTTGCTTCCCATGAAATATGGAAGGACCTTAGCATATTTTTGTCAAACATAATGATGATTTATTGTGATCTATGGATTATTGGGGGTGATTTCAACAATATTTTATCTCCTTTAAAAAAGAAGTGTGGTACTCCAGGATGGCCTAAATCAATCCAATATTTCACTTTATTTATCAATTTTCTTGTGTGATAAGGATTTAGAAACATTACTTTACAAAGGATTACTGAAAAAAAATTATCAAAATATTTTTAAGGATCGAATAATATTTTGATCAAAATATTTACAAAGGCTTGAAGAATTTAGAAAAATTACTTTACTTTCTAAATCATTACATAGGAGGCCATACATTCTCTTCATTCCATTAAAAAACCAAGTATGCTTATTTGAACAAAGCATATGATAGGGTTTCCTATACTTTTCTACATGATATTCTCAAAATATTGGTTTTTATTATCGTTGGTGTAACTGGTTTAATTATTGTTACATTACTACAAGATATTCTATTTTGATCAATGGTTCACCTGCCAGTCACTTCAATTCATCTTGTGGACTCCACCAAGGTGATCCACTATCTCCTTATCTATTCATTATTCTTCTGGAGTCATTAGAGAGAGCTTTATCAAAGGCTAAAAAGAAAGGAAAAATAAAATGTACTCAAGTTACAAAAATGATCCCTTTGAATCTCATCTCCAATTTTTTTATCATACTTTTGTTTTGGAACACCTCTTAGTCAGTGAGGCCATGCATTTTCTAGATCATTGGTTAATAATACAAAATCTAATATTTTTATTAACATTACCCTATATTTACAATAAATTATTGTGGATATTTTAGGGTTTTAAATTGAGATTTTTTTTATCAACCTACTTGGGCATTCCTTTGTATCATAAAGGAATAAAAAGGATCTTTGGATCTCTTGTTTGGATAGAATGAAAGCTTATTTGACAGGTTAGAAAGGTAAGTTCTTAACCATGGCAAGATGGCTATATCTCATAAATACTACATTGCTCTCCATCCCTATTCATATGATGTCACTTTCAAGATTACTAGTAGGTATAGCATCAAAATTTGATAAAATTCAAAGGGTCTTTCTTTGAAAAGGATGTAAGGAAAAAAATTGGTTTCTTCTTTATAAGTGGAATAAGGATTGCAAAGGAAATAATATTGGAGGAGGAGGCTTGAAAATTTGTAGATTTATGAGTTTGTCCTTAGGGAAAAGATTGGGTGGAGATTATTCAGAGATCAAGGAAATAATTGAGAAAAAATATTACTTCAAAAATATTTAGGTTCTCTTGATGCAATGAATTAATTTAGGAAAATAACCCTCCAAAAGGATCGTCAACATGGAACTTCATATCAAATATTTTTTAATTGATAAAGAAACATATTAAATGATAAATCAATGAGTGGAATTAAGAATATTTTTGTATGATGTTTGGTTGAAGCCTTATCCTCTTATCTCTTACTCAAAATGGAAACCATTGGCTTGAGAATGCCTAGAATTTAAAGGTCTAACGATCAAAGGCTATATTAATATGAGAAACAACTCCTAATCATGGATTTATATTAGTAAACTAGATGGATAGGAACTCAATAAAATTGTAGATGAAATTTAAAATATGCTTAAAGAGTTTTATTTGTCAATTTTTTACATGAAAGGATAAGCTGGTTTAAAACCTATCAAAATATGGTGAACACTTAGTCTAGTTGGGATATGCAGATTTAGAGGAATTAAAATTTTCTACTCCCAATTTTTTTACTTTGAAGAACTTTCGGTTACTAAAGTCTCTCCCGAAGACATTATCATTCCTTTGGTTAGTGGCTCAAAGTAATATTCTTATAAACGAGTCTATAAAGAAGATTATATTATCAACCTTTCAAATATTTCTTGTGTGAGAAGGATTTAGAAACATTAGACCATTTACTTCTTCATAGTCCCTTTGTTCACAATATTTGTTGTTACTATTTTAAAAATATAAAAATATATTGGGTAACTCCAATATTGAAAGAGTTGATGAAATTTCAAATTAATTACTTCAAAGCTAAAGCATTATGTATTCTATGGAGGATTGACCCCATCATTATTTATTGGAATTTAAGGTTTGAAATAAATAATAGAATTTTAAAAGTAAATGGAAAAATTATGCCTAGGTGTGGAACCGTGTTATTGCCTCTCTTACAAAATGTTTATAAATATTGTGCTCATAATGGATAGCCTTAATTGTAGAAAAAATATGGTAAAAACTTGGTTATATATTTTAAACATAAATGGAATATTCATTTGCAATAATGACATTAAAACAAAGGATCTAATTCGATCTATGATAAAATGGAAATATCTAGAAATTGGGTTTATCAAAGTTAATTATGATGGTGATTTTAAAGGAAATCCATGAACAGTTGGTGGAGGTTGTGTTTTCTGAAATAATGGAGAAAAAATTATCCTCACTTGCTCATAATCATATGGAACTTCAGCTAATAACTATGTAGATGCTAAGGCACTTCTTACAAGGATTAAAATTGCAATTGAAAAGGGATGCAACTATATTTCAATTAAAGAGAATTCATAAATTATCGTGAATGCTATCAACAAAAATGGATGTGGGGATTTGATAGAAACTAATATTTTTGTTGATTTTCATAATCTAATATTGTAGATAAATTCTTGGAAATGTGAGCATGTTTATGGAGAAGGAAATCATGTGGTAGATAATTTAGCCAATCATGGTATTTATTTTCATCTTGGTGAAATTTAAATTTTAGAAGGGAACTGGTCAACTAAGATTCTATATCCTAATCTAAATTATATCAAGGAGATAATTATGGAAACATAGCACTTCAAGAAAACTAAAGAATATATTTGACAAAAAAATGAAAATTATTTTTGATAAAAAGGAATTTTTCTTATGATTTATTTGACCTAATAAATTATGCAATATTTTGGTATTTTGATGGGAGTGGCCCACAATAGAAGCCACATGTAACTTACTAAAAACAACAAATATCTTATATCATCCCTCCTATCCACATTAGCACCTCCATTTGATGGATGGAGATATATGCCTTATCCTTGAAGAAATGTGCCACCATCCTTACTTAGAAAGAGCACCAATTCTCTAAATAAAATGTATATAAATAGTTTGAAATTTGTAGCTAACTATGCCCTCTTTTTGAAAATAAGTGTACACAAAATTGAAAAAAAATATAGTAGAAAAATACTTGGTTTCTTTGTTTTAGAATCTTAAATCTTGAAAAGAATCCTTGGTTTCTTTTTTTTTAATCTTGAATCTTGAGAAGACAAGGCACATTTTATGTCAAACCTTGAGAAGAATAGATGGTGAAAATGGAAATAAATATCCTCTTTGTCCCTTGTAATGACATCATTTGTGAGAATCTGATAATAAATTTACCGTAGGATTTAGAAGAAATATCAGAGGCTCTAAATAAATTTATTTCAAGACCAAACAATGTCATTCCATACCTAATCTAGTACCATGTTGGAATTTACACTTAATTTTAGAAATAAACAAGAGCAATTCATCCACTCAAATATTATACAAAAAGTATAAAAAGGGAAAACTAAGAAGGAAAGAGACTCAAAATTTATAGGTGCCCTTATGAACTATAAAAAATCATTGTAGAATCTATGCATAAGGATCACAACATCCTAATCCAATGGATGGAGTTTTTGGGGGTACTTACGCCAATACCAATGATCTCAATCATATAATTAAGTTATCCTAAGCCAACAAAGTAAGATGGATTTAGGTTAAATATAAATTATAAGATGGTTCTAAACATAACAAGGTTAACCGTGGCCCATAGGTCTTATATAAATGAAATATTATATACATAATGAATTTCTATAGGCCTATATAAAATTATTTCCTAGAATGTTGGCTATAACCATAAGTTGGATTAAACTTGCCACAATTATGTCTCAAATTCTATGAATGACACTTGGTTTTGAAACTTTAGATTTTCTTAAGGAATCTCAACTTTTAGAATTTGAAAAAAGTATAATCTAATGACTTAAAAGTTTTGGTTATAGGTTAGGACCATATGTTCTACCTATAAATTATCTTTTTCACTACAAATATATGAATTCTTGAAGTGAAATACATTCAAAAAAAGATTCATTAGATGACACACAAAAATTTGATATAGATAAAGATATTTTGGGAGAAAATATTTTAATTATAATGTATACATATTAAAAAATATAAACCTTTTTGAAATTATTTCAATGAATTTATTTTTTTGAATTTCTAGATTCAAACATCTTAAATATTTTTCTAGTTGAATAGGGAAACCTTTATAAACCCAATACCATTGGGTAAATATGAAGTTAAACTAAACCAAGGCATCCCACCAGCAAGCACTCGATTGCTACCAACTGACCTATCCCTTTTGGGTTAAAAATTTTAGAGTAAAGTGTGGGTCTTTGAAAGGGTCTTGTTCCATTATGCAAAAGTTTGAACCTAGGTCTCGTGGATGAAAATCTAAATTCATACCACTATAATGTCTCAAAAAGAAAAAAAATGTTAGGGTTAAGCATCAGTTTTTGAAATGGGTCCCTAGTCCGCTTGTTTCGGGGTTTGAACTTGGGTCTCTTGGAGGAAAACCCAAAGTCATACAACTAGAGTATCCCTCATTAGATTAAATTTTAGGGTAAAGTATGGGTTTTGTAAAGGGTCTGGTCTCTTGTGTAATGGTTTGAACTTGGGTGTCCTAGATCAAAACCCAAAGTCATACCACTATGGTATCCCGATAGGGACTTAAAATTTTAAGATAAAGCATGGGTTTTGAAAGGGTCCTAGTTAGGGCTATGCATAAGGGGTCAGACCCAAAATATATTTATAAAAATAGGGTGAATTAGTTTTGAAATCAAGGTGAATCATGTCCAAACTCATGTAGAAGACATGGTGAATTACCTTTATTTTTCACCAAAATTTATAAAAATAGGGTGAATCAATTGCAAAATATTACTACCACTCATTTTTCATATATTCTTGTGATAAGACAATAATATTTACCAAATCCATAATTTTAGGTTGCCTAGATCTAGCATCCTTTAAGGGTTTCTACACATTACCCTTACTAGATCTCTACTTATTTTTTCTCTAGTATTGCACTTTAGCAACTTCAAAGCTCATTTTGGAGGTCTTCTAAGGGTTTTCTGAGGTTTTTTAAGGATTTGTTGAGCATAGATATCACCAAGCTAGGTGATTTAAAAAAAAATTGAGTTACAGATTAAAAGTTACATCTCCTAGAAGGTTCTCTACTAATCAACTACTCCTCTACAACCAATCAACTCTTATGTTAATAATTTACACCTCTAAAATTGATCAATAGAATTTTTGATAGTGCAACTAACCCATATGTATGGGTCAGTTGCACCCCTACAACCAACCCACACTTAACTATAGAGTTGTAACTGAGTGCAGTTTGATTGCAAAAATTCAACCAACCTGCACTTGGCTACAACTTTACAATCAACTGTGGGTCGGTTGTAGGGGTGCAACCAACCCACACTCAGCTATAATTCTATAGCTAAGTGCATGTCAATTCCAAAGATGCAACCAACCTGTACTCAACTACAATTCTACAATTGAGTGTAGGTTGGTTTCACTTTTGTAACTGAACCACACTCAACTGCAACTCTACAACTGAGTGTAGATTAGTTGTACTTTTACAATTGACTTGCACTCAATTGCACCTCTAAAATCGGGGATTAATTGCAAAAGTGCAACCAACTCACACTCGACTCCAGAGTTGCAACGAGTGCAATTCAATTTCAAAAGTGTAATTTATTTAGTTGTAAAAGTACAACCAACCTACAATTGTGTGTGGGTTGGTTGCATCCCTAAAACCAATCTACACTTGATTTCACCTCTATAGCCAAGTGTGGATTGATTGCAAGGGTGCAACCTATCGAAACTTATGTAGATCGATTATAGAGGAGTTGTAGAGGAGCAACTACTATCAATTGATTATTTTTATGATCAATTTATCCTCTATAATTGACCAACTCTTTTGTCAATCCACTACTCCTCTACAACTGATTATTATTTTCCTCAACCGATCATCTATTCTTCTCTCTACAATTGATCATATCAAGTTTTTACGTATCATTTTTCATTGCTATAGGTCATTTTTTGATGAGAATGAATGTTTTAGTTGTATGGGTATGGTTGTCATGTTAGGTATATATATATATATTGGTGGTGTAAGAGGTGAATTTGGTAGGATAAATAATTTTTTTTTTACAATTTCAAGGCAAAAAATATCCATGATTTAGGTGGGAGTGTTGGTGATTTTTTTAAAAAAGGAGAAATTATTATCAACATGGGGTAAACCAACCCAAAAAAAAATTCAACCAAAATTTTTTAGGTAAATGGGCCTTGGTCAAGGGTCCCCATATTCACCAATTTCAAAATTTAAAAATCCTAATATTCACAAATTAACGATGATTCACCGATATGCATAACCCTGGTTCTAGTTACTTGTGTAGTGGTTTGAACCTAGATCTTCTAGATGAGAACCCAAATACATACCACTATGATATCCCAATAGGGGCTAAAATTTTAGGATAAAGCACAATTTTTTTAAAGGGGTCTCAAACCCATTATACTAGGGTTTGAACTTGGGTTTCTTGGATGAAAACTCAAAGACATACTATAGTATACCTCAAGGGACTAAACATTGTAAATATTTTTATTTGAGATAAAAGAGCATACAATGGCACACATGCCATATTATTTTAAATTTCACATCAAAATTTTATTATTTTTATAAATTTTTGGATAATAATAATATGAATTTATTAAAGAATTGGTTTTTTTTAGAAAGCTAAGATTGTTTTGTCCACCCTACCCTTGAGTAGTTTATTTTTCTCATAAATTCCTTAATGTTCTACTTTTTTACAATCCAATTATTATTAACTTGATTATATTCCTATTGATAAACATATAATCAAGCATATTTATAGTTAGATAAATTTTATTTTATATCAAAATAAACTTATATTAATGTATATGGCTTCATCAAATCTACTCATTGATATGGCAATAAAGGTCATCCCAAAAGTGTGTGCTTATTTGAATGAAATTCTATATTAACAAAAGAGATATTCCATTAAGGTAGAATGCTCAATAACTTAATATGTTTTATATCATAATAAACTTATAATAATGTATATGGCTTCATCAAATCTACTCTTTGCTATGGCAATAAGGTCATCCCAAAAGTTTATGCTTATTTGATTGAAATTCTTTATCAACATAAGAGATATTCCGAATTTTCCATCCCAGAGTTGTCTACCGAAAGAATAGAACGAAAATGCTCTGGCGATTTGGCGGGAAAATTTTTGAGAAGGCGTCTGGTGTTGCTCGAGGGATTCTGGCCCGAAGATCTTGCCAGGGGCTTTGGGGGGTTGATTTTGAATTCATCTGAAGGTACATTCGTGGTCCCGGGAGGGCCCGATGGGGTCTCCTCCAGTTTCTCCTGCTGGGAGAAAGACTTCATATGCTGAGAAGTTGAAAGATAACCCCTCGCCTTCCACTGATGGAGCTCAGCGGAATGCTTTTCAAACGATACTCAAGAATGTTGGCAATGGCCCAAATGCTCACCGCGTTAATGGATGCCTCCCGCAATCCACTTCCAGTGCCTAAGATTGTTATAGAACCAATGCCGGTCGAAGATACAATCGTCTACCGAGCTAATCATGACTTGATCTGCAAATTCATGGGCATCCGACCCACACTAAATTTTTTGCATACCTGGGTTCGCCAGAACTGGGAGCCACACGGTGAGTACTCTTTATGGCCTATAAGCAATGGGTATTTCATCATTAGTTTCTCTTCTTTAGCAGATAGAAACAGAGCATTTGAATCAGAAAAGAGAAACCACGGACCAACGAGGGTTATTTGTCCAACCCCTGGAGAGTGGGTTTCGATCCCCGCATCGAACCCACGGCCGTCCCGGTCCTGGATTCGGCTGTACGCTCTCCCGATGGAGTTTTGGGGTGAGCAGGTGTTGGAACTAATAGGTAATTCCCTAGGCAGATTTTTAGGAGTCTCCAAAGATACCATAGAGGGAAATACAGCTGTCTTTGCCAGAATCTGTGTAGAGATGGACATTAGTCAGCCTCTACCAGCTGAGGTGGAACTTGAGCTAGCAGGAGTACCCTGGATCCAACAGCTAGACTATGAGGCCCTACCTTTCAGGTGCCGAGTATGCCATAAGCATGGACATTTGGCAAGGTTTTGCCCAAACATCTTGAGCACAAAAACGGAGGTTCCGAGTGGAATGTCAAACCGCACTAGAGAGGGTAAGTCCAGTCCTGTCAATGAACCTTCTAGCAATTCTCCAGGTCCTGATGCTCAGAAGGATGGCTTTGAACAGGTGAAACGAAAGAGAAACAAAAAGAAAAATGGCAAGGAGCAGGTGCAGCTCAAGCCAAACAATCGGTATGAAATTTTTAAGTCATTAGTGGATCAGGAGGACCAAACCATGGAGGGAGTGGATGGGAATGGTGTGAATGACAACACTCCACCTCTTGTTTCTCCTTCTTTTACTCCTGTAGTAGAACAGGTGACTGTGCCAGCTGAGAATCTACAGTCAGAGAATCCAGGGGCATTGGTTATACACTCCCCAGCACAGCCGGCTATCAAAGATGTCACCATGGGAAATGCAGATAAGAACAGAGAAAGGCCTGCTTTAGGGATTACCCAGGTGGAGAAGAGATCTAGAAACAATAACTCTCAAGGAGCGGGAAGAAAATCCAATAAGGAACTACTAACAGTGCAAGGAGATAAGCTAATCAATGGAGGATTGGTGAGGACCATTGATTCTTACTGCTCTCAAGGTTTTCAATGATTATTCAATCTTGGAATGTTAGGGGTTTAAACAGTAGAACCCATCAATCTGCTGTTCAAAGACTCTTAGAAAACCGTAAAATAGACTTTTTGCTTCTTCAGAGACCAAAATGTCTTTAGATATTATGAGTAAAACTGCTACTAAAATCAGCGGGAGCCGGCCATATGGATGTGGCTCGCCCAAGGAGCTTCAGGTGGAATTGTTACCCTTTGGAACCCTCTGGATTGGACTGCTTTAGAACATATAGCTTGGAGGGGTGTTCTTACTTCTCTCTTCAGAAATAACTTCACTTCTGAGCATGTCCTAATCACCAACTTTTACGGGGCCCAAGACCTAGATGGCCAGAGGCTCCAATGGGAAGTTGTTCACAACATGAGGGCATACAGGGAGTGTTATGACTGGATTATTGCAGGGGATTTTAATGCAAAATTATCTGTTCGTGACCAGGAAGGTGGCACCCCTGTTTTGGATCCAGGGGACCGGCTTCTGATTGCCCAAGTTCAGGCCTTTCATTTAGTGGACGTTCAAGGCCCTGGTGTTTTTTTCACTTGGACAAACAAGAGAAAGGAGCCACATAGCAGAAGGTCAAGTTAGATCGCTTTTTGGTCTTGGAGGAGGCTTTTGTTAAATGGACTTTTAAGTTCCAGATTTTGGAGGGCCCTATTTCGGATCATTTTCCCATTTTGCTAGAGGGAGGGACTTCGAGAGGGCAGCACCATAGGCCTTTTAAATTTGAGAATTTTTGGTTACAAAAGGAGGACCTTCGACAAAAAATTACTCAATGGTGGACAGAAGGCCGTCCACCTTTTGGGACAGCAATGTTCAAATTTCATAAACAGCTTCAATTTGTCAAACTTCAATTGAAACAGTGGAGGAAAGAAAACAAGTCGGATTTCCAGTCCCAAAGGGCCCCCTTGGTGGCTAGATGGGAGGAGGTTCAGAAACTTTTTAGGGAAGGATCAATTACTGAGCAACTCAAATTTGAAGATGATGAACTGCGTAAAGCGGTTGAGGCCATTGACAACCAAGAGGAGATATACTGGAAACAGAGGGCTAGAAATACTTGGTTATTAGAGGGGGACAGAAATACCAAATTTTTTCATCGGTCAGCTTGTGCTAGGAGACAGATGAACAATATGGAAGCTCTTAAAGATGAACATGGACATGCCTTCGATACTCTTCCTGGTATGCATTCCCATGCAATCGATTACTTTTCTAAACTTTTTAAGGAAAGTATGGAGCAAGATGTTGAGGCTCAGAACGAAGTTCTTAATGTTATTCCTTCTATTATCTCTGAAGAAGACAATCAGGCCCTGCTTAGACCCATTGAAAGGGATGAATTGAGAAATGTGGTCTTTGGTATGAGTACTGGAAAATCTCCTGGTCCAGATGGCTTTCCTATTGAATTTTTTTAGGCTTTCTGGGACACCTTGGGGGAGGATGTTTTGGCTGTTACTGAGGAATCCAGATCCAATCGAAGAATGCTCAGGGCGATCAATCACACCTTCATAGCTTTAATTCCAAAAGGGGAGGCGGGGACTCATATCTCTGATTTCAGGCCTATTGCTTTATGCAATGTGATTTACAAAATCATCACTAAGATAATGGCTGAGAGGCTTAAACCCCTGCTTCATAACATCATTTCTCCTGAACAAGGGGGCTTTGTTGAGGGAAGACAAATCTTGGATGGGGTGGTTTTGGCCCAGGAGGCCATCCATTCAATGCAAACTTCGGGCAATAAAGGAATGTTCATTAAACTGGATATGTCCAAGGCTTATGACCGGGTGGAGTGGTGCTTCTTGTCGAAAATGATGGCTGCCTTTGGCTTTTCTCAGGAATGGATTGATTGGGTTATGAGTTGTGTTTCTACACCCTCTTATTCTGTTCTCATCAAGGGCCTTCCCTCGCATCCTTTCGGTGCCACTCGTGGTCTTCGCCAGGGAGACCCTTGTTCTCCCTATCTCTTCCTTCTCTTGGTCAAGGTTTGGGCAGACTGTTTCGGAGGAGAAGGCAACAAGGTCTGCTATCTGGTATCAAGGTTGGGGAGGAAACTTTGACTCACTTGCAATTTGTGGACGACACTGGCCTGGTTGGTGTGGCCACTCTTCGGGAAGCTAGAGGAATCAAAGATACTCTGAATATCTACCTAAGGGCTTCAAATCAGGTTCTAAATGACAGGAAGTCCAAAGTGGTCTTTTTCAATCTTGACCAACGGCTACAGGAGCGTGTTATTGAGATCCTGGGCTTCACAAGGACTTCTCTTCCAATTGTTTACCTGGGCGTTCCCCTTCATTTCAAAAAGTTAAAAATTGACATCTGGAAGAATCTGTTGGCAGGCATCAAAGACAGAATGAATCATTGGGCTCATAAATGGTTAAGCTACGGGGGTAGATTAACCTTCCTGCAGTCAGTTATACAGGCTTTGCCGATCTATAAATTCTCAATACTGGCTGCCCCTCATACCATCTGGAAAGAGCTGGACAAAATGGCTAGAAGATTTTTATGGGAAGGCGCAAAAGGGAAGAAAATATGGGCTTTGGTTGGGTGGGACAAAGTTACCCAGCCTAAGGACAAAGGAGGGCTGGGCCTGAGAAGTTCTAAGCTTAATAACAGAGCCTTGGCTGGAAAACTGTATTGGAGGTGGATTTCTCAGCCAACCTCCCTCTTCAACAGAATTCTTTCCAATAAATATTTGGGGCATGTTCATCCCAATGAGGTGGGTCGCTTTCCCTTGGAAGGTACTGGATCCTTAGTGTGGCAGACTCTCAAGCTTGGGTCCCAGATTATCAAAGATCAATTATTCTGGAAAGTGGGGAGAGGAGACAAGGCTCGTTTCTGGACTGACTCTTGGGACCAACATCCGCCCATTATTGTCATGTTCCCTGAGCTACAACCAATCATGACCGCCTTAGAAGCCTAGGGCTGGATCCATATTGATAATTATCTACACACCAGTCAATTGGGGGGGTATAAATTTAAAAATTTTAAGCGGTGGGAGGAGTGGCCAATTCATCGTCTCTCCGGAGTTGGCGCCCATCCCGCATAAAATCTTGTCGTAAAGGTTCCTCACGGGGAGGGATGAGGAAGATGAATTAGCCTCGGGGCTATGGAAGCCTTGGGGTCTACTCGGTTAAGGCTGGATATGAAGAGATCCTCCCTAAGCCTCCCCCACACTCTTTTTCGGTTCAGCATTGGAGAAGGATTTGGCATTCAAAGGGCTGGCCGAAAGTGAATTTCTTTGCTTGGCAACTTATGCATAATGGACTTCTCACCTTTGACAATCTCAGACGTAGGGGTTTCAATGGCCCCTCTCAATGTGCTTTATGCCTCCAACATGAGGAAACTGCAGATCACTTGTTGTTTGAGTGCCCTTTTACTCATCAGATTTGGGAACGCTGGTTCTCTCAATTTAAACTCCAGGCTAATGGTGTTTTCAATCGTACCAATATTTGGGAAAAATGGAAAAGGGGCAGGTTCAAATCCATAGCTCTCCGAACTGGCCAGAAGTTAGGCTTTCTCTTCATTTGGTGGCAAGTTTGGTTGGAGAGAAATGCCCGGATCTTTAGAGACACTTTCTCCTCGATTGACGGCGTTTGGCATGTCATCTGGAGCAAAGTCACAGAAACTGTTGCTATTTATGTTGATGAAGAGAATCAGGCAGCTCTTGGGCATCTTGAAGAGGGGGTTGAGGGACATGAGGGGCAAGGCAGAGCATGCTGGAAACCTCCCCCAGCCTGGCTGGATAAAGATCAATACTGATGGGGCTGCAAAAGGCAACCCGGGCAGCGCAGAATTGGTGTTGTCTGGTCGGGATCACTCGAGTGCGGTTCTTTACTCGGGAATTGCAGGGATTGGGCAGAGCCACGAACAATGAAGCCGAAGCCTTTGCCATTAAGTCAGCGTCTATCTGGGCTGTTAAGCAGGGTTACCGGAGGATAATTCTTGAATCAGATTCTCAAGTCCTGATCGGCGCTCTTGATTGCTTGCAGAATTTCTCATTAAAAGCTTGGAGACTACGGATTTTGATATCCCAAATCAAGGAGTTATGGAGGGAGTTAGATGATGTTATCCCTGTGTATGTGAGTAGAAATTTGAACACGGTAGCTGACTTCCTTGCGAAGATGGGTGCTGAGAAAGAGGTAGGTGTTCAGCTGCACAGTGATATGCCTATGATAGATGAAGAGATTCGGAGTGGTCTGGAACGATCCCTGCATCCATGAGCTCAAAAATGGCTAAGGTTAGTTTTTGTCGCGATATCGTGACATATTGCGCCGTCGCGACCTTGTTTGGAAAGCTGTCGCGATTTCGCGACATGCTGCTCTGTCGCGACCTTTCCTGGACAATTGTCGCGATTTCGCTACCTATTTTGTTGCCGCGGCCTTGGGAGGAAAATTGTCGCGATTTCGTGACTTGTTGCGTCGTCGCGGTCTTTGATGAGAAGGTGTCGCGATTTCGTGACCTTTTTTGTCGGTTCCGCTCGTCGGAGGAAAGTCGTCGCGATTTCGCGACGCTTTGAGAAAAATTGCGTGAAGGGGAAAAACCGTCGCGATATCGCGACATTTTTTGTGAAAAGCTACTCAAAGGAAAATTTGTCGCGATTTCGTGCCATTTTTGAGGAAAGGACGCAAAGGGGCAAACTTGTAGCGATTTCGCGTCAGTTCTGGAGAACAAACTTCATGAAGGATAAACGTCGCGATTTCGCGACTAGTTTGAGAAAAGGGCACCACGGGGAGAACATGTCGCGATTTCGCGACCTTTTTTGTCGGTTCCGCTGCTGGAGGAAAGTCGTCGCGATTTCGCGACGCTTTGAGCAAAATTGCGTTAAGGGGAAAAACCGTCGCGATATCGCGACATTTTTTGTGAAAAGCTTCTCAAAGGATAATTTGTCGCGATTTCGCGTCATTTTTGAGGAAAGGAAGCAAAGGGGCAAACTTGTAGCGATTTCGCGACAGTTTTGGAGAACAAACTTCATGAAGGATAAACGTCGCGATTTCGCGACTAGTTTGAGAAAAGGGCACCACGGGGAGAACATGTCGCGATTTCGTGACACTTTTGCGGAAGGGGCGCCCAATGGAATTCTTGTCGCGATATCGCGACACTTCCGGCCAACTGGTGCTTTAAGGAAAAGTCGTCGCGATATCGCGACACTTTCTCAAGGTTGCTGTCAAAGGGAGAACTCGTCGCGATTTCGCGACAATTTTGGTGAGCAGGTGCCTTCTGGCTTTCTCGTCGCGATTTCGCGACGTTTTTGGCGTTTGGGTGCTTTGGAGCTGTGCTGTCGCGATTTCGCGACACTTTTTGAGTTGTGTGGCCTCGGCGCAGTTTTGTCGCGATGTCGCGACATGTCGCGATTTCGCGACATGTCGCGTTTTCGCGACCGGTTGTCGTGGCGCGGCGGTTGTTAGGTTTGGTGTCGCGATTTCGCGACTTGTCGCGTTTTCGCGCCCTTTGTTCTTCTGGTTTCTTTGCTCTTGGTTGGGATGCCCATTCTCCCTCTTGTAACTGTAATTTGTTTTAATGCAAGCTTTTTTCAATTTTTTCAAAAAAAAACATAAGAGATATTCCATTAAGGGAGAATGCTCAATAATTTAATATATTTTATATCATAATAAAATTATAATAATGTATATGGATTCATAAAATCTACTCTTTTCTATGGTAATAAAGGTAATCTCAAAAGTGTGTTGTACTCGGGTCCCCTACCCTTAACAAATTACATATTTCTTCTTTAGAGCTTGAGAGTTTACAAATAGATACACTTCTCATATCAATTGATATGCTATAGTTAGAAACTTACAACATTTTACATAAAATATCTGAATTCTTGATCTTCATTTTCTGGATCTTTTCAAATCTTTGTATGAAGACAATTACTCAAGAATTTAGCATATTTCTTGACATTTTCCTATAGCAGCCTTCACAATTTCAAACCTTCATCTCTACTATATATGCCTTGCATCTTAGTATAGTAATATTTCCAAAACATCGCACTAACATAGCCCACTTCACCAAATATAGATTGCTAGTTTCCTTCCTGAAACACAAGTGCAACCACAAAAATTATAGTAAATAGTCTAAATGAACACACATTATTGTTACAAAAAAAATAGATATTACCAATGGAAAACATTAAAGAAAATATTAATCATTAATTTATTTAGGAAATCAATAAGATCAATATATTTGGAAGATCAATAGCTTTTTTAGACCATTCCAAAGAGCAGAACCATTTGGAAGAGAGAATGCAATAAATATTAAACTTGGGTCATTGGGATCAACATACTTAGAATAATTCTTGCCCATTTTCTTTGACTCTCTTTGTACAATATCCATATAGTTTTTCCCCTAAGAGCTAATTTTGCATCTGTAAGAGCTCTTAAACCAAGACCTCCCCTAGTTTAGTCATCACACAACTTGCTCCATTTTACCAAAATTTTCTTTTATCATGTAAACCTGACCATAAAAAGAATTGCATAATAAATATTAAAAATTTTCCAACTGATTTTGGCATAGAATACAAAGACATATAATATGTTGGAATGGCTTGTAAGATTGACTTAATTAACAACACTCTTCCTACTAATGATAACCATCTACCTTTCCAATGTGGAAGTTTATTTTAAACTTTACTAATAACTGGATTCCATAAATCTATCCTCATTCTCCCCTTAAATAAAGGTGTCCCTATATAATTTGTTGGCAAATTTGCCTCCTCCATTTGAAGCAACCTACAAATTCTTGTTTTTGAATTTAGCAGGAGTGTTAAGAAAGAAATTTTTTGATTTATTCATATTAATTTTTTGCCTTGAAGGTCTTTCAAACTCTTTTAAAAAAAAATTCAAAGCTATGGCCTAATTTATCCTTGCCCTTCCAAAAAAAAATTTATCATCTACAAATTGTTTATGGGTTATGTTATCGATGTTATTACTAACCTTAAGTCCACTTATAAACCCATATTTGTAAGGCTTCTTTAAGTTCCTACTCAAAACTTCTACCATAATAATGAACAAGGATATAGAGGATATCATTGTCTAAGGACTCTCTTGGCTTTAAAATATTTTTTCACTAACCCATTGACCAACACTTAATAAGAAACTATAGAAATAGTAGCTTTAGTCCATATAACCCATTTCTTCCCAAAACCAAACTTATCTAAAACTGCAAAAAGAAAATTCCATTTAACCCTATTATAGGCTTTACTCATATCAAGTTTTGAGATCATAGCTTTCTCTTATATTGAATATGTTGAATTTATAACTTCATGAGCTACTATGATCCCATCCAAAATTTATCTCCCTTTAACAAAACCTCCTTGCTCTTATGAAATGATCTTCTCTAACAATAACCTTAATCTATTTGCCATCACTTTGGAAATAATATTATAATCCATATAACATAGGCTTATGGGTCTAAAAGAATTAAACAATTCATCATCTTTAGTTTTTAGAATTAGGGTAAGATAAGTTGCATTTATGCACCTGGGGATGCAGTGCAATGGTTCAATCTTTGGCTCTTCTTTGGGAATTCCAACGTTCAAACCACGATGTGGGTGAGTGTGTGAGAGGGTGGGTGTGTGGTGGCTTTATTTTAAATTCTCTATTGATAAGTATAGCTCTTAGATTTATGAGGGATCATGGTTGGGAGGAGACTACTCAACCCTGTGCGTCAATCATAGAGGTTTCTCAAAATAACCAAATAAAAAAAAAAAGATAAGTTTCATTTATTTTATAAGGAATGTATTGTTTTATCCTAGACTATTCCACTACCACCAATAAATAATCCTTCACTATATCCCAATTATGTTGGTAAAAATCTATAGAGAGCCCATTTGGACTAAGATATTTATCCTTATTAAAATAAAAAAGAGCTAAATGAACTTCTTCTATAGTAATAGGCTCCATCAATTTCTTATTATCTTCATTTATTATAACTGAAGGAACATCTTGAAGAATTTTATCATTAAGAACTTTGGTATCCTATGAACCTAGAATATTTTGATAAAACGACTTAGCCTCTTTTCTAATTTCACTATGATCTTCAATCCAAAACCCTTTTATAGATTTAATTCTACCAATTCTAGAAGAAGATCTCTGTACTCTAGCCATCCTATGAAAAAAATTGTATTTTTATCTCCTTCCTTTAACCAAGTCTATCTTGATTTTAATCTCCAGAATTTCTCTTTCTTACTCAAAATATTAGGATATTCACTAAGAAACTCCCTTTCCTCTGATCTTGTATTATTTTCATCACCTTTTTGGAATTTTGAAGTTTATCTGTTAGTTCTTCTTTCTTCTCAAAACTATTTCCAAAGGTGTTCTTGTTACATTCTTTTAATCTATATTTCATATCTTTAATATGGTTAGGAAGATCATAAAACCCATAATTACCTAAATAATTCCATGTTTGAGCTATCATATCAACAAATTGAGGATGGTCTTCCTACATCTGTTCATATTTAAAATATGATATTTTTTTGAATTCACTAACCACCATTTTAACTCTTATTGGCCTATGATCTGAACCAATTCTTGTTAAGGTATTAATTTTAGCACAAGTTCGTTCACCTAGCCAATGACTTGAGAGAATACATCTATCTATTTTTTCTACTATTAGGTTCTAGCCTCTCCTTCTTTTGGTCCAAGTATAGTTATCTTCTTCAAACTCAACTTCCCATAGATTATTATTTTGAATAAAATCTGAGAAATCTTTCATACTTTGGGTCAATTTCCTAATTTTCATTCAACTTGGTAATGGCATTAAAATATCCAATGATCATGAAACTGGTTTCTTGGTCTTTACTTCTCATAAAGTTCTTAATCCCACTCTAAAATTCTAATCTACCTGACTAATTTGTAGGACCATACACATTGACAAGGATGAAGTGAATATCAACAAAGTAGCAAGTGACTAAAGAGGCTATCCAATGCCTAGTTTTATGAATGGTTACACAAGAGGTTCTATAAGGATTCCAAAAAGTTAGAATCCCCCTTGCAACACCTTCATAATCCATAGCATCCCATTCACATCTTTCCCAAACTGCTTCCATAGTTTTTGAAACTTCTTCTTTTGTCATTTTAGTTTCCAGGATACAAAGAATATCAGGTTTATAACTTAAACATAGGTCCCTAATACACACATGCTTTAAGGGGGCATTAGAACCTCTTATATTCCATGATATGATAATTATGTTTTATTACAATTTTTTGGCCCCTCTTGTGTATTACCAATATCATTTTGTTGTTTGGTAAAGAGAAGTTCAACCAACTTAGTTTGTATTCCTTTCTCTATGTTAGCCCTTGCTTCCCTGGATCTTGCTTGATAATTTGACGGTTTTTCTCTTTTTGCCTTGCCTATATCAAGATTAGGTCTTATTATTCTATTCCTCAATATTATTTCATCGTTTTATTTTTCAACATATTTATCCTCTCCTGGCTCTATTATAGAAGCTTTTGACTTATCCTACTCATTTTTTGGTATTTCCTTATTAATGGTAGAGGTATTACCTTCTAAAAATGTATTTTATTTACCAATTATGTCCTCCTGAATGGTGCATGGTACTTCAAGAGTCTTAAAAATATGATGAAACACATTCCTTGGGTTCGTCGATAATATTCTTCCTTAAATTAGGATCATATTGAATAGATGGTTCCTTGCTAATATGTTGAAATTGTTGTCCTGTGTCCTCTAAGTTTTGATCTAATTTTTCTTCATAGAATAAAGCCTCAAAAGAATTGGAATTTCTTCTAGTATCCTTTCTTATTGGTCTCCACTGTTCATTTTCTTTAAATTTTCTAGATCTTTTTTTTGGAAGTTGAAAACCATCTTTATCCATAACCATTTGTAAATTTCTCTTACGATTTTATACAAATGATTATATTGGGCTCTTCTTAGGGCATGATCTCTCAATATGTCCCACCTCATGACATATTCTACATGTAAATATGTTTTCTTAATCTATAGTTTGGATCCACATCTTATCCCCATACTTAATAATGATTGATTCTGGTAAAACTTTACTTATATCAATCATGACCAATATTCGAGCATAAATAGCCAAAAATCCATATTTTGTTGTATTTTAAATCTCAAGGAATTATCCTAAAGTGTTGTCTATTGCTTTGTATTAAAATATTACCACATAATACTAGTAGTAATTTTCATAAATATGGATGAAAAATATTATTAGTTATGAATTGAAAAATTACTAGATCATTAGTTACACCAATATGACAATATTGATGAAATTGTTGATTTCTAAATATTAGAAATATTTCCAATGAATATTATAATTTGATAATAACTAATTGAATATTTAGTTTCTAAAATATTTATCATTATTCAATTCACCAAATATCTTGTTCATTTTTGAAAGTGTAATTTGATTCGTGGCCAAGGTTGTCATTGTATGATGTAATATTGGATAGGGCTAGGGGCACTCATTGTACAATGTATTGAATTTATTTTAATATTTTATTATATAATCCCTATGGGCTATAGTTAAACTTACTATATTTTAACCCACATTATAAACTCATAATTAAAATTAAAGTTTTTCTTGTTATGCCAACTTAAGGTTAAGGTTAAGTTCATTTATGTAGTTGTGATTTTAGTGTAAATACTCTCATCACTCCTCATTTAAATGATTGGGTTGTTGTGATTCTTATATATAGATAAAATAGTGATTATTTATGGTACCTATGGGTTCCCACTATATATTTCTCTCTGTCATACTATTTTACACTTTCTATATAAGATTTGATTGGATGGATTGCTTTTGTTTGTTTCTAAAACATATTATGAAGTTTATATGATATCAGAGTGGGTATGGAGCTGCCTCATTTGGTCATATAGAAATATTATTTGGATACTCTTAATTTTCTTTTGAACTTAAGGATAAACATTTTTTCAAAGTATACCAAGTTATTCTACTCAAGAGATAAGAATTATTTACTTTATTTTTTAGCTTCATCCTTCCAAAAGCATTAGAAAAGAACCCTATTAATTTTATCTAAGAAATACTTTAAAAATCAATAGGAGAAAAAAAATTTATTACTATGGAATCAATGTTTTTAAGAATAAAGAATTTACTCTACTTGATCTCTCTTAAAATAGCAGTAGGCACATTATCATTTAAATTTGAATCGCTACCTTTTCCCACTTGTTCACTTTAGCTTGGTACCCAAGTAGAGAATATCATGGAGAACACTTCTTCAAGAAGGAGGGGTGTATTTATTTACAAATTGTAGGCTTATCATGTAATTTATTTTTTATGCTATTAATTATTTTTCCATTGAAGCATGGTGTAGTAGTCAATTCAAAGGATAAGAACTAAGAGGACATGAGAGAGTCGCATCCCCCATTTCTACTCCAAATTTATCATAAATTCTATAGAATGCTTATCCAAGGTTTTATTAATAATCCCTATGGATAAAGGGGTAATAATATAATCTTTGGGACATAAGTTCAGGATCTCAAATCCAAGAAAGAACATCATTTTTTTCTTGTGTTTTTCTATTGAAGATTGAAGGAATCCTTATCATAGGAATGACCTCCCTCTTCAAATTTGACCATGGAATTGTGATTATGTGGGCGTTCTTGTAGTTATGAAGTAATAACCTATGGTGCGGGTTTCAAGAATATAAAGTAGCAATCATTGATAAATAAACTCACCACCAAAGAGAAGAAACTCTAGGCCTATTTTCCTTGCTAATTGAACCAAAATTACTTTTCCACATTAATGAGAAAATTGAAAACATTAAGGTATGGTCAAAATTGCATGAGCTATTTTGAAAAGTTAATACTACTTAAGGGAATTGGAATCAAAGCTCTCTTCTCTCAAATTGGATGAGGTTGATAATGTTGAAGACTATATTATGAGATTTAAGGCATTGAGAGTAGATATTGCATCTTCTAGAGGAAAAAATAAATATTATACATAATGCATGAAAATTGTCTTTTCTAATATATCCCTTTATTTTCACATGTTAAAACCTCATGGTTGATATAATTTATATGTTTTTAAGAATCTCAAAAATATCTTACTCTTGATTAGATTTTCTCTCTCCTATTTTATTTTTATATGGCAATGGTGCCACTTTAGGCTCATGTAAAGGAATTCAAATCTGAGGTTAAGGTCCAAGGGCCCAAGGACCAATATAAATATTTAAATAAGTCAAAGAGCATTTGTACATACTGCAAGAGGGAAGGAATTCCCACAAAAAAATACTAAAATTATGAAGGATTTAAGTTGAGTTCCTCAATATGGGCGGGCATATTTTAGATGATGAGGGGTATTCTAAAGGAGTTGTTAGAATTATTAAATCATGAATAATGTGAATGTAAGTTGATTACTCATTCAACACATGGTTTATAAGGTTCACTAAAATACAAGGGTAGTTGTAGGACCGATTAAGGTTTGTTATTCCATATTTGGGAATCCAGTGTATTTAAATATCCTTTATTTCCTAATGTAATATACTAAAGCATTAAGCATTAACATGTAGTATCATAGCAAGTAGAAGGAAGTGTCATCTCTCCTTCTGGTCCTTCTCAAGTTTTAACATAGAGAAGCATCATAAGAGATCTCTATTCATAAAATGTGGCCTCAAGCCAAAGAACCCTACAAAAGACCAAGGTTTAAACTCAAGAGAAAGAGGTAAATATTCTTTCCATGAAACATTCCCACATAGTATTTTTGTAGAAATCAAACTCTTGATATGAAGGGTCTTACGATTAAAATCTTTTTGAAAGACCCTAGAAGAGGTAGAAGTGATCCTAGGATAATAAATACTTCCATGGATCAACTTAAGGCAAATATTTATGCCATTTTCAAAATATTGACAAGTACAAGAAAAGCATCTAAGCATAACACTATCACTAGAATCAGGTGTTCAACAAGCAAAGAAATGCACCAAGGTGATATAGAGTAAAACCATTGAGAGAGTAGGAAGTCCTTCAACATAAGGATTGCACGATATTGTGGTTTGTTCCAAAAATAGTAGAAACTAATTTTCTATGAGGTGAACACAGGCATAAGATAACTATTGTCTCAAAAAAATATATTTCATTTTCAACAAAGGTACTACCCTAGCAATTTATATTTTTAACCATTTACAAAATATAGCATATAGTATAGTGATTAAAGAGATTTAAATATAATAAAGCAAGGAAGATGTGGAAATAATATTTGAAATATCTTGCCAAAGCAAGATGTATGGATATCATATGAGACATCTCGTCTGAACAAGACATCAATAATAAAAGAACTAATAGCGCTCTATTCAGTAATTGATTGAATTTATTGACATTCTCACCAAGAAGGCATTGCTCCTTTATTTATAAACATCATCGGCTCTCTTAAAAGGAAGAAACAAAATTCCATCTAAAGGCACTATCAAGAAGAGGCATTGTGGAAGTATCAAGACGTCTAAAGCTAGATGCTCCCTATGAATGCTTATAATCATTCATCCCTCCAACAAGAATATCTCATTTTAAACATGAAACTTAAAAGCATTATAAACACATTTGTGTCAATGGATTTTTTCTCTACAAATAATTTAGAAGATACTACTCTAAACGAGCCATAGGAGAAGGAAATATCATTGATCAAATAAAAAAATCCAAAAGCAACAACATTATTTCAAATCATGTCCAAATAAAATTTGCAACACCAAAATAATTTTACTTAGATAAATTTATTGCCTAGAGGAAAATCATGCTAACCAAAACTTGACACATAAGTATTTTCTACTCAAATTTTAGCATTCAATGTCTAATAGATGGATATTTTTGCAAGACTCTTGCTAGAAATTTGAAACAATTAGCACATATTTGTAATTGCAGCTTAGTTAGACACTTGATTTTATTATCAGGTGCAACTTGGGCAAGTTATTCTAAATCATTGGAGGAACAACACATTAAATATCCCAAACTTAGGAACAATGCTAGAGAACAAGTAAAGAACATGAGGTGCAAGAAAGAAGACTTGACCATAAAAAATGTTATTCATTTATTCCACAATTATTATAGCCTATAATAACAAGCTCACTCCTTCTAGTTGATGAAAATATAAAGGAGAAGAAGCATATAAGTTTTTAAAGAGTCAAAATGTTCCAAAGAATATTTCCTCTGCTTTTTATTTTACCTAATGAGACACTATTTTATCATAACTCAAGGCATTAATTAAATCACAATCATAGGCATATATACTCATCGAAAAGTATTTTTAAAGGTTGATTTAGTGCAATCCAATATTTCCACTTTTGTAAATATTTAATATGGTTAGTGGTGCACCATAGTTTTTTTTGCTAGGTTCCCAACTATTAAAGGGTATTAATTATGTTATATAGAAGACCAAACTCAAAATACATCTCAAGTTTAAAGAAGTATGGCAAGTTGTGGGTGGAACCATTATCTGTCCCAATGCAAAAGGTGAAGATTAAACAAAGTTTGACAAGTCAAAGAGAAAGGTAAGGTTTATCATCATGTTCATAGTATTAGATGAAATACAACCATACATTCAAGATTTGACCATACCCACAAATGCAAGGGAGAAACTTTATACAATATTCCAATCAAGGAATCAAAATAAAATTCTATTTATACAAAGGTAGTTGAATTATGAATAGTGGAGAAAAACTTGAATCTTTCATGAGGAGAATTGTTGAACTATGAGCATCGCTAAAAGCATTGGGAGAAAATTTATCTGATGAGAGAATAATTCCAATTATTTTAAGATATCTCCCTTCTCAATATAATGTATTTATGATAAATTTAAAAATCACAGAGCAAACACCAATGTTTTAAAATTTGGTAGACCTACTTCAAAAAGTAGAGATATAACATTCAACATAAGAAGAACTTCTCATAAATAAAAATGGAAATCTATCAATTAAAAGAGACACACAACATCAAAAACACTTCCAAAAAAATAGGAACAATTAGCAATAGAAAAATTCATCAATATATTAAAGTTTGAAAATGCATCAACAACATAGAAATATTAATAAATATGATCATTCTAGAATAAAATAGCATGTATTTGTTGCACATACCTAATTAAATCAGCTCAATTATGTTTTTTATGTCTATTTGGGAGTAACCAAACATATAACGGAATGAGGATATTGGTTCTATATTCTAGATTATTTAATAATATAGGATAAATCTCTTTGGAAAATGACACATCATATGATATAAAAGGCATAGGTGATGTCAAATTGCAACTAGGATATCACACATGTAGGATTAAAGAAGTCTTGTATGTTTCAAGACTTACCAATAACCTACTCTTCATCAATCAATTACTCAACCACAACTTGAAGGTTGAGTTTGACAAGCAACAAGGATCCAAGGTATGTCTCATTCATGACAAAATAAGAATTCCAAAATTATTGCATATACTAAGGGAAAAGGGAAATATTTTAACTTCACATAGTTCATTATGACAATCTATATTTGATTGTCAATTCTAATATTTCTACATCACTCTAGCATAAATGATATGGTCATCTAAGTTTTGACCATCTTGTTGCACTACAAAATAAAAATATGGTCAAAGATATTCCTTCTTTAAGGAAATCTACTCAAATATATTCTTGTTTCTTAGCCAAAAAACAACACAAAGCTCCATTCAATATTTTAGAATATCAAGCCAAAGAGCCTCTTGATTTGGTTGATACCAATATTTATAAACCCATGTCTCTGAGTTATAATGGATCCAAATACTTTTGAAGTGCCTGTGAAATTATTGACCATGGGTTGTTTAATCCTAACCATTGATATCAGTACAAAAATACATCTTGACCATTAGAGATATTTATGAAAGATAGATCTTAACCATAGATAAGTCCTTGTAATTTATCATCTGATTTATCATTTATTTTCGACCATCAATGTTTTTCTAAGACTAGATCTTGGTCGTAGACAAGTCTTAGTATTTTCCTAGAATATTTTTCCTTTGTATAATTTGATCTTAGCCATCCACATAGTTGGTAGGCTTAATCTTAACCATGGAAATACCTATGCATATATTGACCTATGAATTAATCATGGTCATCAATATCAACCTAAAATAAAATCTGGTGTGAGACGTGGAGGCTATGCTTGTGGCCTATATTTTACTCTTTAGCATCTAATCTCAAGCATCTGCTCTTTATCAAGATCAAATTTGGATCGTTGAAGCATTCAAATTATTTTTTAGCTCTTTATATCATTTCAAAATTTACCCCTATTGATCTATATGGATCTTCCAATTTAATCTTTGTCATCCATGTTGAGTGAAGTGAATATCTTGACCATTGAAGCTATAGGTGATGTATTGCAATTTTTCTTTGCTCAACTTGGCTTTCTCTAGACTATTGGATTTTTTATGGAAGAGATATGTGCATCAGATCTGTCAATGAAATAATTAGTCAAATCATAATAACTTATCAAACAAGTCTTAGCCATTGAAGTGCCTTTCTTCAATAATTCTATTATGTTGATGTTGTGGTGAAAAATTCTTTGGTGGATCGCTAACATGATAGCAGCTTAAATCAAGGTTGTTGAGATTTTCTTTTCAAACCTTAAGGGTCATTGATTCTATTTACATTAATCTTGAGGGCATATGATTTTTTTTGAATTTGACTCAATCTCAGCCATTGATATACATCTTTGGATTAATGTGGTCCATTGATGTAATCTCAATTAATTTTTGAAGTGCATGATGATCATTCTCCAATTAATGTAGGTTGTTGATGAATATTTTTAGATTTATGCAGATTTTTGATTCTATCATGTGAGTCATTTTTAGTTCAAACTACTAACAACATAGTATTATCTGATGACACATGGAATATTGTAGATTGTAGATGGTTATTTTTTGAGTGATGTGGGCCATTGATGTTGTTGTGACTAATTTCTATAAAAATCAGTCTAAATTTCATAAAATTTAGTCCATTTATATGTATCCTTGATTAATATGGACCATTGATGCTTTCACAAAAGATATTTAGGTAAATCATCCTCATGGAAGATTGAAACTTGTCCTTAGAAACCTTTGTCATCGATGAATATGAACCATTGATGTTTCAAGTAGGGTTACATATAATATAAGGTTGTTAACAACTTAGATTTTACTGATGATGTAGGGAAAAATGCAGAGCATAGATGATAATGGAATTTGAATAACATATAATTAAGGATGTACTAAACAAGATTGAGATATGGACTCATAAGTGCACGTGGAGAATCTGATGGATTGAAAAATCTAGAATATTTGACACTTGATTTTATTGGGTGAGGTTTGTGAAAAAATATAGATAGGTCAATAGGACTTAAGAGGGGAATATTTGCAAAAAATGCATTCAAACAAGTTGTATTAATCTATTAATATACTAATAGACTGTGAGCTAGTGGAAGTTTAAAATAGGGATGCTAGATTTTTTAGAATCCAACACAACCCTATAAATCATCATGGAGAAATAAGAACACATTTTTGTTGTGATTATTTCACTCAATTTTTTTACCCTATTCATCACTATTGTTAAACGTAAATTCTAAAATTGATAAAATCTAAGTATATAGGAAATTTATGCCCACATACAAGGATTTCTCTTTAATCAAGTATCATTGATAGGGTGAATCACTTTTCATACTAACTTGGTACCACATATCAGTCTCTTTCGCATACCTTAAGGTCTCTCTCACATATGGTTGTGTATATCAAGAGGACTAACTTCTTCCACATACCAATGGGTATATAAGAAGGGTGGGTATATATAAAGGTTCAATATATTGAACTTGTAGTATATTAAAAGGGGGACCATTTGGGAGACATAAGGAACCCTAAAAATTTAGTACTGTGTTGAAGAAAATAAATTCCAAGCATGGGAAAGGCAAAATGAAAACAAGACAAGAAGCAAGCTAAACTTCATAAGTGTTTGATACCAAATAATGATATTTATTTTAAATAAACTAGTGAAGGTGGAGATAAGCAAGATGAAATCTAAAAGTGTGTGACAACAAATAAATATGTTTATTTCCTATAAGGTAATGATATTTATGAACATAGAAAATGATTAAAACTAAGGATTTGCTTCTGAATAATTCTCAAAGAAGTTGATGCTTATAAATATCACTTTAACAATGGTGTTATATTCCCTATAGATGTCATAAATATAGTATACATGGTATTAATCACTCTTGACATCTTCAAGCATCAAAAGAAAGTGAAATAAAATGAAATGTTGAAGGGCAAGCCTATGATGAAAAACTTTTATTGTGATACAAGTGATCTTATGAAGAACACAAGCTTATACTAATAGGGGGGGTGAATAGTATAAGACTACTTTTCACTTTTTTTTCCCAAACAATATTATGCAATATATCAATGGCAATATCAATAGCAGTAATCCAAGAAATGTACAAATCACCACACACAATAGAGACACCAATATAATGTGGTTCACCCAATGTGGGCTACTCCATGGAGAAAATATTTCACTAAATTTTCTCAAAAAATCTCTTGGGAATCCTTCCCTATTACAATGTTTATGGACCTCTGTACAAAGGAGACACCAATCCCCTAATCAAGTTCATGGATCTCTATCCACAGGAGACACCAATATCCTTAGCTGGTTCGTGGATATCTATCCATAGGAGAAATCCTTCTCCTCTGCTCTGGATGGTGATCCTCTAGAAGACTACTACCTCCACTACACTGGCTTGTGGATCTCTCTCCACTGAAGACTCTTGTCCTCACTTATAATACCTCTATCCTCACTACCCTAGCTAATGGATCTCTATCCACTGGAGACTACTATCCTCTACTCGGTCACCTCCAAAGCTTGATTTTAGCTCTATCTCAAATATGTACTAAACATAGTCCTTCAGTACAATTCTACTCAATATTTATCTCTAATTTGTACTAAACACAATCCTTTGGTCTAGCAAAAATATACTCAATTTCTATCTTTGATCTGCACTAAACACAGTCCTTCGGTCTAGCACAAATATTCTCAATCTCTGTCTCTAATCTCCACTAAATATAGTTCTTCGATCTAGCACAAATATGCTCAATCTTTGTCTCTGGTTTGGCAAAAACCTATCCTCAAATCTACATGAAACTCTATCTCAAATCTATCCTCAAGCCTTAACACAAATATTGATCTAATCACAAATCAACTCTACTAGATCTACCCCAATCCTTAACACAAATATTGAACAAATTAATCAATCAACTCTACTCTCAAGTCCTCAAATAATTGCCTCAAATATGCTCAACAAGCCCTCACTAGAACTTGTCCAATATTCTCTCAAACTTTGTTTTAAAATATACATTGTAAGCTTCCAAAAAATCTCACACTAATCTGTCTTTAAGATTTCACAAAAGCTTCCTCAACTCAACTCAATATATCATAGAAAACTTCTTCAACCACACAAACAAGTTTCACACATAATCTTGTTTGACCTCAAAAACATATAGAGAATGGTTAGAGACTCAATATGCTTCACACTCACAATAATGCTCAATCACTTTTAATCTCTTTTACTTAACCACAGAAACATATGGAGAATGGTTAGAGACTCAATATGTTTCACACTCAATCACTTTCAATATTTTTCTCAAATTAGTAAGGAATAATTTGTTTCACATAACTTGAACTATCAATCCAAAACTTCCAATCAACTAAGCTCAATAAACTCCACTCAACCAATCACTCAATGAAATCTTAGTCAACAATGCTTATCAAACAAACCTCACTTAACAATGATACTCATGATCTTTCATAAACCCTAGTTCAATATTGTTCTCAACTTCACATAACAATGATACTCATGATCTTTCGCAAATCCTAATTCAATATTATTCTCAACTTAACATAACAATGATATCCATGATCTTTCACAAACCCTAATCAAGCATATGAAAGCTTACTCAATATTTCCAACAATGCTTATCAAACAAGGTTTCTAGTATCAACTTTAATTCTAGAAAACCCACATCAATCAATATTGGATATCTCAAAACCAAACTCAACAATGCTTATAAAACAATCCTTTTCACTCCAACTTAGCATTCACAACATCCAACAATCACTCACAAAGAATATGTGCCCATACCTTTTGTTTGATGAATAATTGACCTCAAAACTTGTCTTAATCACAATCACCCTCTTTGCCAATCTCAAAGGTTAGATAGCAAAAACCTCTTCAAAAATCTCATTCAAATAATCCCACAAAATATTTCACCATACAAAGCATCAACTCTCAATTACACCTTATAATCTCCACACTTCAAAATATAAGCCAACAATTTTTTTAAAGAAAATAACCACAATAATATTCTTTAAACACCTTATGTTTTTCCTCAAAATAATCAATACATCATAAAAAATATCATTTCCTTTTCAACCCTTATAACTCCTATCTCAATCACAATAAAATATTTAACTTTAAAAAACCTTATAACTCCTATCTCAATCATAATAAAATATTTAACTTTCAAAAACCTTATAACTCCCTCCTAGCAAAAATAATCATGCCACATTAAACCTTAGGAGCAAATTTAATTTTGGAAAAATTAAATACCTTTGCCCTCGACAGGATTCGAACTC
The DNA here is from genome assembly GCA_028583015.1 of Wollemia nobilis. Taxonomy (NCBI): domain Eukaryota; kingdom Viridiplantae; phylum Streptophyta; class Pinopsida; order Araucariales; family Araucariaceae; genus Wollemia; species Wollemia nobilis. The sequence goes on from JAQPPZ010016964.1 coordinate 496,239, forward strand.
CCGCTTGCACTTCCATAGTGCCCTAGTCGTGGCCCACTTGCCACATGAGCTAGGTGCTCACCTTAGTAAGAAGAAGTGCCTTGTGCACTTTGTTGTTTACCCTTGGTACCAAAACCAAAATGCGAATGCCAACAAAACACTGCCATCGGGGTTCGATCGCGGGACATCCTGCTCATTAGAACCCTAAGCACACAACCACCTACCACTACCCCAACCAACATGGTTGGTGATGAGGCTCCAAGCCTCATTCATTTTATCCCTTCGATGGTCGCCATGTAAGCAAAATTTATCTTCCTTGTTTCACATAGATCGTAGAATTTTTGCAAGCACACATAGTTAGATTCGATCAAAGGTAATTTTGGACTTCCCAAGGCACATGGTATTTATACCATTGTGCTATCCTCTTTAGCATATCGGTGGATGGAGAATATAATCGACGTCGGTGCTATAAATCGCTTGCCCTTGTAACCCTAGCCTTAGGGTTAATTAAATTAAAATATAAATTAATTTATAATAAAATTATTATAATTAATTTAATTACTTTAGGTCTATGCTTTAGACCTTTAATATTATAATACAATATTATAATATTATTCTTCTTGGGCTCTCAACATTAGACTTTTAATATTATAATATTATTTTTCTTGCTCCTTTAGACCTTATCTGACCACCTTGAATACTATAATAAGAGATATTATAATATTATATCCCTTAGGCCTAGAAGTAATCTTTTTCTTGCATTGATCACTAAAACTGACTCTTGACATCCTTCCTTTTGCACTGCTCACTGAAACTGACTCTTGACATCAATGATAAAAAATCTTGCTCATATTTCTAACAACCCCCTTTGTTATTGATGGCAACCCATTTACCTTTACCTTTTTTGTTCTACCCCCCTTGAGAAACTGCTCCCTCTGACTTAATTCTTTCCCCCTAACTCAAATCTCTCCCCCTTTGTCATCAATGGCAAAGGGCCACCTTTGGGGCTTGGGGCTAAGAATGAGACTCTTAGCTTAGCCCCTCCCCCACCTCCTATTGAGGTGGTTAATTCTAGGGTGGGAGTATCTCTACTCCTAGCATACACTGATATTTACCTTTGTCCACCTTCTTCCTCAACTAATCCTTTTGATTCCTTTGAATATTCCTGTTCCTGCTTGTCTCTAGAATTTTTTATCTACACCACTTTTTTGTATGCCCAACATTATTTCACTTATAACACTTAATTTTGTTATTCCTTAAATATGCAAATGTCTTGGGGTTTCTCCTGGTGAAGCCATATCCATTCCTGTCATGAACCCTACAATTTACTGCCTTGTGATCAAACTAATTACAATAGTAGCAATACCCTTGAAATAGATGTTTGTTTCTAAAGTTCCCATTTTCTTGTCTTTCATGTGTCTTGCATTGTGTAGCCTTGTGCCCAAACATGTGATATGAGAAGCATCGTCCATTGAAATTACCTTTCCTTGACCTCATTGCTCTCTTAGTCTCTTCTACTCGATGTTGCTTCTTGTTCCATATGTTCCTCATTTGTGCATTGTTCCTTTACTTGTTGAACCTTCTATTGTCCAATTATTCCTTAGAAGTCTCACTTTGTCTTTCACTCTCTTATTTTGAAGCTTCTTCTTCTTTGGATCTTGATATTTACTCCTCTGCTTGTTCTTTTTGTACCTATTCAAATCCAAGTCCTATCTTGTTTGATGAAGATATTTGTACCTTGATAATATTATCCAAGTTCTTTAAGCTTCTCCTAAAACTACGTAGCTTGTCCTTAGACTCTTTTACTTCCTTCCTTAGTAAAGCTACTTCATGCTCTAACCTTTCACATTCTAAAACCTTAGCCTCTAACCTCTCTTTTAATTTCCTTGTCTTGGCTATTGGGTTGGTTAGATCTTCTATAAGCTTTCCTTTCTCTTCATCACATTCTTGAAATTGAAGCTTGAGTTTTAAGTTCTGCTTTCTTACCTTCCTTAATGCATCAAGGGAAAAAATAAGCTCACCCTCAAGATCAACTTCTCCTTTCTCTGATTCTTCCTCTATTTTTTTACCTTTAGGATCATCTTCATTCCTTTTTTATCTATTTCCACTAGAAGTACTTCCTTCTTCTTCTATTGCCATAATAATACTTTCTTCTAGTCCTTCAAGAGAATCATCATATTCATTATCACTTAAACTGAATCCATTACTTGTACAACTATCTTCAATATGACCAAAGTTACCACATCTAAAACACTTGAGAATCATTAGTAACCTGTTTCTAACCACTTCTTTCTCTTCTTCCAAAAATAGAACTTCATCTTCATCATTATTTGAGGAACTTTCATCACTATCACTTGAACTCTTACTTGCCTTGTCTGCATAAAAACTTTTCTTATGCTTTTGGAAAAACTTATTTCCTTGATTACTGTGTCCATCCCTACTTTTCTTTTGGTATGTATGTTTTCATGTTTCCCTATTCTTATAATCTTGTTTTTCTTCATCATTGCTATTTCTAGCCTCTGGACAATTAGTTGCATAGTGATCATATTACCACAATTAAAACATCTAACTAATTTCGTACCTTTATACTTTCTTGAGTCCTTTTTCCTTCTACCATAATTTGCTTCTTCATAACTAGATAAATCATTGCTTACATCTGACTTCTTACCATTTGTCTTCTTCGTAACTTTAAAGGCTTCTTCTTTCTAGGAAATAGATTCCTCTTTTATTCTCAGCTCAAAAGTTGTGAGAATTACATGTAATTCATCCCTTGTCAAAATTTCAATATATTTTGACTCTTCTATAGCTCAAATTTTTTCACTATACCTTTTTGGGATTGAACTTAAAATCTTATCACAAACATCTATTTCTTCAACCTTAATTCTAAGTCCTTGCATGGAGTTAACAACCTTGCCCACACGAAGTAGATATGTAGCAATATTTTCCTCTTCCTTCATATTTAGGTCTTCAAATTTTCTTTTATAATTTTGCAACTTTGCCCTTTTGACCTTTTTGTCTCCTTCATATATACTTTTCAACTTATCCCAAATTTCCTTTGCTGATGTGCAATGCATAACCTTTATAAACTCTATTTCATGCAAGCCCCTTAAAATTCCATTCATTACCTTTGAATTACTTAGTTGTAGGAGCTTCCCATGTATCCCTAAGATCAATTTTTTCCTTTGGCTTGCCATTTAGGATAATATCCTCACCATATCAAACCTCCATCACCATGGATTTTCTCTTCCCAACTGTTGTTATCTCTACCACATGGACTATGAGTCTATCCAACACGTCTTTTTGTCTTGCCCATTCTCCCATTCCATTATCTCATCCATGTTCTCCTTTTTTGCCATCTCTTAGGTCCTGCCTACCTCGTTGAGTGATCTTTGTGTCCATTGGCCTATCCCTTTCAGAGGCCATCGCTTAAAGACTTTTTGGTATTTCTGCCTTCCCCATCTCCTGTGGGAGATTTGGTGGGAATGCAATGCTCATACTTTCAAAGACTCCATTCATAATGAGAAGTATGTTCTATCCAGAATCATTGTTGTAGTTGCTAAGAATGTGTCAATCACTCATGGTAATGACGATCCTGAGCTAAAAATTTGAAGCTCTTCTAGACTCTTTCCTTAGGATCTCCAATGGCAATAACATTCATGTATCTCCCAGGATTTATCACTCCCTTGTCAAGTGGACCTCTACCTCCTCAGGGTTCCTCAAGTGAAGCATCATATTGGCCTATACTGAGAACTTGGGCCACAATTCTAACCACTCATCGATGCTAGAGCTCTTTATCAGAGTGTTGTTCTCCTCCATAGTTTTTAGGCCTCCAATATTTTTGTGGAAGGGGAATCCAAGAACATCATCAATTGCCTGATAATCGAAACTCTTCCTTCTTCGTGGAATATCTCCAACATGATCACTGAAATCAAACATCTAATGCTTTATTTCTCAAACATAAGGATGAATCACATTTATAGGGAAGGAAATCAGGTCGCTGACGACTTAGAAAATATGGGCATCTCTGAACATAGTCTCACTGTATGGAGATATTCCTTCCCACATTCCCTTACTGATATCAATGTCACTGAACTCAATGATCAATGAATATTGGTGTGTTAGTATCAGAAACCAGCTTTCACCTCATTGGTTTCAAGCTCATTTGTATCTTAGTTTTTTTATTGATAAGGTTTTACATAGTATGGTAGGTTATTTCCATTGCATTTGACTGGGTATTTTATTGATTTGTCAACTCTCGCAGAGTAAGACATTTTATATCTACTACATCCATTTGGACCTCTTCCCTCATTGATAGGTCAAAGGAGCTTCTATCTCCGGATAGTTGTCTGCTCGCACCACCAACAAAATTCCTAGTGAGCTTATTCATCACATTTTCAATAAGTGGAATCTCACGTGTGGTGGCTTCTGTGGGGATGACATCATAAATTTTTTAATAGGTAGCCAAATTTAATTTTTAGCAAAGTGAGACCTTGGAATTACACCATGCAGGCACTGTAGATAATGGCCAAGGGCCGAACAATGCAAATACCTAATCGGGCATCCTGGGTTGGTTTTTCTTTGGTAAGGTTTGTTTTTTCTATTTCTACCCCCGCATGGATGTTTCTTTTGTTTGTTGGGTCTTCCCCTATGTGGCCGTTTCATTTTTTGTGTTGTCTTATTGTGGATCTCCTAGTGTGGTGTTAGGCTTTTCCTAGGCTTCACATCTAGGTTTGGTGCTCATGTTCATTTTTTCCTCTATGGGGATTTTTGTAATGGATTTATTTTTGTAAAAGGTTACAGGATCCTTTCAAAACCCTTTCTACCAATAAAAAAGAAATATTATTCCATACCTACTCTGATACCATGTTAAAATTTATGTTATTTTGAGAAATGATTAAAATCAATCCATCCACACAAATCTTATATAAAAATCTTAAACCTGATAAAAAAAATAGATTGATAAAGAAATAATGAGCACCCTTAAGCACCACAAATGATCACTTTATTATCCATGGATAAGAATAACAATATATGGAATTATTGGGGATATTATACCAATATCCAAAAAAATCCAAGTATATAATAAATTAACCTAAGCTGACATAACAAGATGGATTTATATGAGTTACAAAATATAATTTTATTTTAACCATAACAAGGTTAACCATGGACCATAGGGATTATATAAATGAATAATAAAATTTATTATACAATGAATGCCTATATGCCTATACAAAAGTACATCATACAATGTTGGCCTTAACCATAAGTCAAATTACACTTTCAACACCCTCTCATAATCTTAATTGAGGGGTTGAGGATAGAATACACTAGTGTCAATAACATATCCCCCCATAATGGATGCTCAAGTAGGTCTATGTAGTTGAGGAAGACCCATTTGAATCTCCCTCATCATCTAGAATATGACCACCCTTCTTAAGAAACTAAGATTCAATAAGTAATTTTTGGTTGGATATCCTTTTTTCTTATAGTATTTGTAAATGATCTCTAACTTCTTTAAATACTTAGCCCGACCATTGCACCCCTAGGTCTCAATCTCCTTAGGCTTGAATTCCTTTGCATGAGCCTATACTTGCGAAGTACCAACCCAATTCTTCATTGCTACCTAAAAATGAACTAGAATAAAAAAGTTGATCATAAAATAAGTTTTGTGTGTTTCCAAGTACATAGGAACCACAAGAACCATGAGGTTAAATATCTCAAAAGGAGGAGAGATTAGAAAGGATGATTTTTATAAATTATTCATCATTTTTTTGCCTTTAGAATATACAGTATCTACTCATAACGCCTTGAATCTCATAAAATAGTCCTCAATGTTATTAAACTCGACCAATTTGAGAAAAAATATTTTTAACTCCAAATGAATTACTTCACTTTTATTTACTTTCCCAAATTACTCATATAATTTTGACCATACCTTCATGGGTTTGTTCTCTTCCTTGATATAAAAAGCAATTATGATTTAATCAGAAAGGAGAATAGGCCAAGAGCTTATTCTTGCTTATGTTTGTAAGTTTCTTCATTAAAGGTTGTTGCTTTCTTCTCTTGAAATATGCACCATAAGTTTTTATTTTGCAATAAATTGGTCATTTGAGTTGACCATATGCTATAATTTTTTCCATTGAGATGAGTGGCATAAGCTTAAGGATTCATCTTACACAACTCAACCCCCAACGTTGTAACAAGCCCTTGAACTAATATCAACAATGCAAACAACTTAAAATATCATGTGATTTAAAAAATAAGCTCAAAATACTTCCATATGTAAAAATTATGGCCTCTAGAAGTTTTTTCCTATTGAACCTAAAAAACTAAAAAAATATAATGTTCAATCATAGGATTGTCACTTGGTATCCTATGATTCACTGTGTATACCACTTAGTCTGTATCCCCTAATTATCATTAGACTACTGAGAAGAGTGCATGTTTGACACTTGTATGAATGTGATTGGTTGGGCATTTATAAATATTGTAAAAGTGGATTTGATATGCATTGAACATTGCAAAATCAGCCAAAAATCCATCTTTTCTTGCAAAAAAGGTGAACAACATCAAATATTTTTGAATGAGTGTAAGTGTTGTATGCTAGTCATCTCGCCAAGCTCATTATTGAGAATGGAATACAACTTCCCTTTTGATAAATTACCTCTAAAAAATAGTAAAGACAAAAAAATGAGCGTACATGGTTCAAACATATGACCTTCCCTTCAAAAGAGTTTCCATATGGCCAACCTATTGTTGTATGCAATGATGACAAAGATGTTAGTGCCTCCATAGAAGACTAGTAACTTGCCTAGGTTATTTCAAAAAAATATAGACACAATTCAAACTAATACCCTCGTATTCCTCACATACAACCTGAATCACCACAATATAGTGGTAGTTATGGTGGAAGTTGTCACCTTAGAATACTTGTTGTACCTATCTATGTCAAAAATACTAACAAGAATTCAAACTCAATCTTTGTTGTGCAAACACCTTCAAATATGCTCTCCTAGTCACATTGGCCTCCTATCCCTTGAGTGGAGGCACAAAATTTTCCTTGAAGGACATCATGCTTTCCATTTTGAGATATCATCAAGCCAAAGGAAAATTATGCAAAAAATAATAATAATTTGATGGGAACCTTTTATGAGGTTATACACCAACAAATTTGAACACATATATTTGTTAATATTTTTTAGCAGTATGGAACTGTAATTATTTCTTTTTGTTAGGAGTTATTACATCATAGACCATGTGAGAATTCAAGTAGTATAACCACCACTCACAAGATATATGCATGTAGTATAGGATAAGATAGTTAAAACTTTGGTTGAAGGTTTGTTATGCCTAAAATAGCCATCTTGTGTACTTAAATACCCTTCATTTGTATAGTAAAATCATAAAAGCATTTAGTTCTAACATGTGGTACCAAAGTAGATAGAAGGAAGAAATAATTCTCCTTTTTATCCTTCTTTAGCTTCAACACAAAGAAAGCCAAAAGTGCACTCTATTTAAAAAAAGTTTCAAGTTAGAGAAAAGAAGTTTCAAGGATAAAATTACGCTATATAAAATTATATCCATGAAGGAAAATTCCATGGAATATTCAAAAATTTTCATGGTGAAAAACTTCTGCCAAAGGAAAAAGACTTCTAACATTAAAAAAAGAGTGTTCAATCCCTTTTCAAAACCAATAAGGAAGAAAGAATTCTCCTCCTGATCCTCCTTGAGCTTCAACGCAAATAAAGCTAAAAGTGCACTAAGAAAGAAGTTTCAATGCTAAAACTACCCTATATAAAATTATCTCCATGAAGGAAAATTCCATGGAAGATTCAAAAAAATTCTTGGTGAAAAACCCCTACCAAAGGCAAAAGCCTCTAAACATTAAAAAGGGTGTTCAATCCCTTTTCAAGACCAATATGGTCATAAAGCCTGCAAGAAACAACTAGGTCAAATTTAGCAAGAAAGAAAGAGTTGCTACTTCAAAAAAACAAAAGGAAGACATTGAAGCTCCTTAAATATCACAAGAAAAAGAGGCCATAGAAGCTCCTTGAAATTGCAAGAAAAGGAATCCATAGGAGCTCCTTTTAAAAATCACAAGAAAATAAAGAATCCATATAAAAGGTATTGCAAAAAATTAAAATCATAGCCCATAGAGTCTCATAAAAAGGAGAACCAAATACTCTCAAGTTTTCAAGAAGCAACATTGCAACATTATAGAAAAAGAATCATCTCACGAACAGATAAAATATTCCAAGAGAACATGATAAAAGTGCAACTCAAGAAAGAGATTGAAAATAAAAAATTGCAGACATAAGGCAATTCTTAGGACATCACAAGGAAAGAAAAATATTTAGTGAAACATTTTTGTGTTCTCAAGAAGGTATTTTGACAAAAGGTAGAGACCAAAGCCCGAAACAAAAGAATTTTGAAACATAAAATTATAAAGGATATTGTTTACAAAATGTTAAAGTGAGTATTCCAATTGGAACAACTATAGCAAAGAGGATATTACATATAATACATCCAAAAAGTAAGAAATCAAAATTAGAAAGTGGAAGGCACATGAAAATAAAACATCAAGCTAAGTTTGATGATTACACTCAAATAGAAAGGTGCCAAAACCTTGTGAAAGACAAAATCTAGGAAAGAGCAAGGTTCCATGTTCCAACAAATAAAACCATCTTCAGAAGCTAAGAGGAATGCATATAGAGAGGGATAAGTTGAAGAACTTAAGATAAAGAGAGTGTAAACTTACAATGAACATACAAAGGACCGACATATTTGATGGTAATCTGAGATACAAGTGTTTGAACCTTCCATAGCTACAAATTTAATCTTGCAAAAGTGTACCATCCTTTACACAAAAGTTTTCTTCACAAAGAAATGCTTTGAGCAATGCACAAAAAAGATACATCCTCCTAAGAACAAGGACATGATGGTGATATTTCTCACTACCACCATTATGTTTATAGCCTAAGATGAAAATCATTAAAAGCTCAAATTCAAAGGTGAATCGAGAAGAGAAAAAATGCCAAAGGCAGGTTAAGGAAAAAGGAAATATATCAAGAGGAGATAAGATATCTAACAACTATCAACTCAAATAAAAGAAATAGCACTAAGGACATCATCAAAAATGAATTTCTATCAACCAAGTTCATGCATGAATTGCTTCACAAATCAAAAAATTATTTTCAAGAAACTAAAGAGCCTTTGAATCCAAACAAGCAACAATCTCTAATAAACTCTTGTAGAAGAAATATGAAGCAAGCAAGTTTTTTTGATGTCAACACAACTCAAAAAATACTTTGGACTATAGACACACCTTATACAAGAATGAGAGCCAGAATTCGATAGTACTTGTGCAGAAGATAGATACGTCATCAACACAAAAAATTACACAAGGAGTATTGCATTGAAAAGACAACACAAATCTTTGTGACAAGCACCCTTGAGATAAGAAACATTGTGGGCAAAACAACAACCTTTGAGATATAGTAACAAGACCCTATTTAAATTTTTTAGCCATTTTCAAAGGTAAAATAAAACCAATTAAATTGCAACACGTGGATAAAGAAAAAAGTTCACACATAAAAATTTAAAAAAATAAATAAATAAATAAGAAAAATAATATTTTAATAAAAGAATATTCCATAGGGAAAGAAGAATTCCTTAAGTCTTTACTATGGGATACATAATTCTTTCTACTATTTTTGAAGCATTAATTGAAATGTGAGTATAGGCATATCTATATACTCCCCACAAAGAATTTTTTGAGGCGGATTCAAGTAAAAAAACAACATTCAGACTTTGTAAATGTGTAAAGAGTTTACTATGATTAATAGAGCACCAAAGTTTTTCCTACCAATTATTAAGGAGAAATAATTATGATGTATGTGTTTGAAGAATTATTGCATCATAATAAAGTTAAAATTTGCTGAATAGTTAGAAATAGTTAGAATCACAAGAGCCATGTGAGATCTAATTATAACTTTCAATAACTTGAAGGTATTAAAGTGGAACGAAATTCCAACGCATGTCAATCTAACTTTCAACGTTATCTAGACATGCATTTGATCAATGAAGATTATCGAAGCCATTTGTAACAATTGGTATTACAGCGCAATGTAACTGTGCCTGGCTGAATTGTTGAGGGCTGTTATATGAAATTTGTTGGCGGTGTTATTGAGGCATTTTCTTACCAGGAAGTTGGTCGTATCATGTGTAGATATATGTGCTCTGCTCATTTCTAAGAGATCTTGTTTTGTAGCAGGCTTAAAGAGCTACAAAGGAAATTATTCCCGAGACCTCTCTTGGACTTACATCGTTCCCTATGTTGGCCTCACTGTTTACTCGTGGATAGTGGTCCAGGGATCCATAAGCGAGACGGTGAACATTTAAGAGAAGACAGGCGAATAAAGTGGTGGGATTAATCCTTGTGAGACAAGAAGCTTTGAGTGGAAGTAAAGTGGAACATAGCATTCAGGCCAGGGGAGCCTTGGTGCCCACCGAGATAAGTGAGATTTTGATCAAGCACAAGCAAGACCATTGACGCCTGAGGACAATTCTGCTGGGCTAGAATCTGCATAAGGGACCATTGGAGAATTCTTCTACGTCAAAAAGAATCAGAGCAGGCGCCAGATCTTCTGCCGCAGACGGCATGGGATTCGAATCTGGAGAAGGAGCCGGAGGCAAGAAAGGAAGGCCAGCATTGTAAGAAAATTAAGGAATTAATTATCATTGGGAAGGCTGGTTAAATAACGAATGTTTGACCCCGATATATTCTATGGTTGTCGATAATGCTTTGAATATCACAACAGTTATAATTTGGTGAACGTGGCCCTTGACGTTTGTAACAATAAAAGAGCTTCACTAAAAACTATTGCAAATGGATTGTTGGTTAAAAAAAACATAATTAGTAAATATTTGGGATAAGTGAACTCGAATGAGGTGAGTCTTTTTTTATGTAATGGGTCTTTGGTGTGGCAGCTTTAAAGTTAGGATTTCAGGTAGTGAAAGATGGATTATTCTGGAAAGTGGGAGAGGGGAGGAGGCACGATTTTGGACAGATTCGTAGGATCGATACCCACCTATCATTGTTGAATTTTCAAAATTACAACCAGTAAAAACAACCATGGAAAGCAGGGGTTGGATCCAGATTGAAAGTTATTTCAACACTAGCCAGGGGGAATATAAGTTTAAGCAGTTTAAGAAGTTGGATGAGTGGCCAATTCCAATCCCTCCGGAATTGACACCCATCATGACTAAAATCTTGGCAAAAATATTTCTCACATGTAGAGATGAGAAGGGTGAATTAGCTTGGGGCTATGGGAGCTTTGGAGTCTACACAGTGAAGGATGGACATGATAAGATCTTTCCAGAACCTCCTCCTCATGCATATCAGGTTGAGGATTGGAAAAAGATTTGGCAGTCCAAGGGTTGGCCGAAAGTAAACTTCTTTGCCTGGCAGTTCATGCACAATGAAATTCTTACTTTTGATAATCTGAGACGTAGGGGAATCGTTGGTTCATCTCAATGTGTTTTATGCTACAAGAGTGAGGAAACATTTGATCACCTGATGTTTGAGTGCCCATTTATGCGCTAGAGCCAAATCTGGGAGCGATGGTTTTATCTTATAAAATTCGAGCCAATGGTGATTTGAATCGGATTAATATTTCGGAAATATGGAAGAGGGGTAGGTTTAATACTAAAGCTCTTTGTATCGGTTGGAAGCTTGGATTAAACTTCATTTGGTGGCAAGTGTGGTTAGAGAGAAATGAGAGAATTTTTAGAGAAACCTTTTCATCCTTAGATGGTGTTTTGCAAGATATTTGGAGCAAAGTCATAGAAATAGTGGCAGTTTCTGCTAAAAAGGAAACTCAGGTTGATATAGGGACGATGGAGAAGGAAGCTAAAGTGCAAGAGGGGCAAGACATAGGTAGTTGGAAAATACCCCCATAAGAATGGATTAAAATTAACATTGATAGAGCTACAAAAGGGTAGATTTGGATTTGAAGTGGTTTGCAGGAATCATGATGAGATAGTGCTCTATTGGGAATGGGAACTCTAAATTGGTGGGAGCTCTATATTGCATGAAGAACTTTGCTTTGAAGACACGGAGGTTGAGGATTCTTGTCACCCAAATTAAGGAATTGTGGAGGAAATTAGATGATGTGATTCCAATGAGTAGAGATCTAAATAAAGTTGCAGACTTCCTAAAATCAGATTCTCAAATATTGGTGGGAGCTCTAGATTGCATGAGGATCTTTGCTTTGAAGATATGGAGGTTGAGGATTCTTGTCACCCAAATTAAAAAATTGTGGAGGAAATTAGATGATGTGATTCCAGTCTATCTGAGTGGAGATCTAAATAAAATGGCAGACTTTGGCTATGATGGGTACTCAAAAGGAAGTAGGGGTTCAGTAACATAGTGACACGGTTATTGGGGATGAGAGGTTAGGCAGGTTTGTGAGCAAATCCAATGTTTAGCTAATTTGGACAACCGTTATAAAAATATAGTTTAAGAGATTTGGTTCCAATGCAGATATTTTTTTTACTATTGTAAACAGTTGTAAACAGGTGTTCAGATGTTCTTGTTGGTTAAGGTAGGAAGATTATCATCCCAAACTTGCAAATGATCTTATTTTAATATAAATTTTTCAAATTCTTTTTTTTTTTAACTATTGCAAATGATTCGAACACAACTGACATGAAGGTTGCTTCCCACGAAACTGGAAGCTGTTTCGTGGATCTGGTTACAGGCTTATCGGTTTTGCCTGGCTGGTGCGAGAGCTATCGGCTGAGTGAAAGCATGTTGAAGATGGAGTTGGATTCTGAAGATAAGGAAGAGGAGAGAATATGCAACCTGTCATCATTGAACGAGGGCCCGCTTCGACGTCTGACGGTGCTACCTCAACATTTTTTACAAAGAGAGGACCATGCAGTTTGTGATGAAGGTACCCTTACGCCTTGTTTCCACTCTCAAAAATCTGCATGTTCTTTGCGCATTCAAGGGGCCTTTGACCTTTCTTTTCATGTCCTCAACCGCTGTCAAAACTAAGGATGGGGAGGGGCACTCCTCCGTGGAGAATTCACCTACATGAGACGCGTTGAAGATACCTTCGATGACTGACTTATATTCTGCTGAATTAAATTCCTTCCCACCGACAAAAGTCTCACAACAATACATTTCAACAATATGATTTCGACGCTCTAGCTTTCCAGAGTAAAGTTGGACGCTAAAACGGAGGTGATCTTGAGAAACCTGGTGGAATTGGAGACGTTAGTAGGCCGTGGTGCATTGATCTTCCTGCAGTACACAGAGCTCATGAATGGCTTGGGTAAATGTGTCAAGTTGACAAAAGTAAAATATTTGATCCAAGTCACAGTAGACCTCCATAAGCACTACAACTTGAGATGTGGAGATACCATGGTCAGCCCGGTGATTGGAAGTAATCTACAAAAGAGCTCATCATATTTAACTAAAGCATCCATTAAAATGCTAGACTTTATGGACGCAACAATTCCATTTATTTTGGTGTTGAAAACAAGACGAATGAAGTATCTAAAGATTCAAATATGATAAGTATGAACATTTACAAAGACAAGGTAAAGAAGTGTGAATTTTGGTTTTGTATATTTAGAGTGTATTATTAGTTGTAGTGAGAAGTTCATATTAAGGGGAGGAATTATCCTTCTCATAAATTGATGTTGTATTTGTGTTTGGTTGATTGTGTATGTTTTCAATTATAGATGTTGTGAATGGTTGCATATGTTCTTGTTCACAACTTTTGATGTATGGATAGTGTATGTCTCTATTTAGTTTTTTGTGATTGGTTGTGTATGTCCTCAATCATAGGTGTTGTGAATGGTTGTGTGTCCCTTTTCACAACTTTGATATTTAGATAGTATGTATATCCCTATGTAGTTGCGTTAAAAAATCATGGATAGTTGAGTATGTTCCTATCTATGGTTAAGTGTTTAGTGAGTATCCCTACCCATGCTTGGATCATGATGTAATAATGGGGGTGTTTGTAGAGTTATTACAAGCACAACAAAGAACCATGTGAGATCTAATTGTAACTTCCACCAACTAGGAATCACATTAATAGTATGGTCGCTCTATAGAGCAACCTAACTTGTATATAAACATGCATTTGATTAACAAAGATTATCAAAGCCATTCGTAACAGCCTGGAAAACTAAACTCAAGCCACAACTTGAGTTTGAGGAAGTATGGCAAGTAGTAGATGGGACCACTACCCTCCTACTGCAGAAGGAGAAAATCAAACAAAGTTTGACAAGGCATATAGAAAGACAAGACTAATTATCATGTTTGGAGTAGCAGATGAGGTCCAAGTATACATTGGGATTCAACCATAACCAAGGATGCATGGGAGAAGTTGAAAAAAGTATTTGAAGCCAATAATCAAAATCAGATTCTATTTATTTAGAGTCAATTCCATCGTTTGAAGATGAAAAGTGGAGAAAAGTTGAAATCATTCATGAGAAGAATTGTAGAGTTGTGAGCATCTTTACAAGAATTGGAAACTCAAGTATCTAATGAAACATTAATTTTAATTATTTTGAGATCTTTCCCATATAAGTACAATGTTTTTTTACTATATTAAATATTGCTAAGCAAACACCAAGCTTTGAAAAGTTGGTGAACCTACTTCAAAAAGTAGAGGTCTCACATATAGTAGATGAAGAAGAACAATTACTACTTACAAGTCAAAGAGAAAAGCAACCATTTAGAAGAGGCATGAGACCTCCATAGTGATTCCAACAAAGAAATAATTTTCAAAGATATCAAAATCAAAGAAATGATTCTCAAAGAAGTACTTCCACATGCAAAATATATGTGAACATTATGGTAAAAATAGACAGTGTGTGAAGAAATATTGAAAAATTCATTCAAAAATAGATCCCCTTCATGAGATATGAGCCAGCAGCAAGATAGGTCATCTTGAGAAAAGCAAAATCAGAATTCTATAAGTGCACATCAAAGTAATGTGGCCAAAGAGGATCAAGTTAAATAAGAGGAAGAAAATGTTCATGAAGAAGAAGAACATGTGTTTGTCACACAAGCAGAGTTGAGACAACACAATAATGTTTAGTATGAATCCAAACATATGACACATCAAGAAACTTTGATGCATTCAAATTATCCAAATTATTATTGGTACGATACAACCAAGAACATCAAGAACCAAGCACCTAAGAGTGAAGATGTATGCTCATAATATGATTCTCCACCATCACCATCAGTAGAAGTTTTTTAAGTATAAGAAAACAAAAAATATCAATAATCATTGCAACAAGGATTCAAGATTCGGCCATTATTAGCACTTCAAATAAAGAGTGAATACATTGCATTTCACAAACAATGTCTTCTTTAGATGGACAATGCCAAGAAGAAGCAAAAAATGGTTGATCTTACTATACCAATAGATAATAAAAACATGAAATAGAAATTGGTTTGCGTAGAAGATATGACAACACAAAAAAAAAATATTCAAAAATTGATATAGGGTGCATGATGGCACATCACACTAAAGGTCAAATTAAGAAGGAATACATCCCATATCACAAGTAAAGGCTCAATCAAATGAATGAAGCTATAGCAAAGAAGAAATGACTAGAGGCAATTGACCTTACTACAACAAAAGATATTGATCAAGACAAGATTTGGGAACAAGTCTACATAGTAGAAGAATACTTCATCTCATAAACACCTGACATATTTTATGAATATCCTCCACATTGAGGAAACACTTAATTCTTGCATTAATTTCTATAAACATTGAATAAATGTATTTTGGAGTGCATGATCGGTGGAACCCAACACTCCTAAGTATCAAAGTAAAAAGTCTACAATAAATGGGGGGTATGTTAGGAGTTATTACATCATAGACCATGTGATAAGTCAAGTGGTATAACCACCCCTCATAAGGTACATGCATGTAGTATAGGAAAAGATAGTTACAATTTTGGTTGAAGGTTTGTTATGCCTAAAATAGGCATCCTATGTACTTAAAAACCATTCATTTCCATAATACAGTCATCGAAACGTTCAGTTCTAACACTTTTGAATTTTAAACAAGACATATTTTCTCCAATACCTCTAGAAAAATCGAAGATAAAATATAGGGTAGAAACTCGTTTTTGTCCCTTATGCAAAAGTGGCTTATGAGACTTTGAGGATAAAAATATCCTAGGGTTTTGAAGATGGATAGGAGGCTTCAAATGAATTTTTTACATGACCAGGGAAGGTAGATTCATACCCGTTCTAATACCATATTGTAATTCACACTTGTTTCTAGAAATGAACAAAAGCAATCCATCCACTTAAATCTTATGTCGAAAGCATAAAAGAGCAAAAAAAAAAAAGCAAGAGATGTGGAAATTAGCTCCTAAAATTATATTTTCAATAATGGTCATAATAGTTAGCTCTTACCTTATTTAGATTATATTTGGCTAGAAAATTTCAATGTCTGATATTATACATTTTAATTTTTTTACATTAGAAAAGTCTTCATATTATCTAATAGCTAAGTTACTAGGTTCATGATTGTGTTTAGATTTTTTGAAATGACATTAAGAAAACCAAATATAACCTTTGCCACGAGTTTCAAAAAATAAAAATAACTATTTTAGATATTTAAACATCTAAAGAAAATACAATTAATATCACTATAGTAGTAGGAATATGTACTATTTATAGTGTATTCTCCCTCTTTTATTTCCTCATATGATTGCATACTTTTGGTTTGTAAATATCTAATGCTTCTCAACTCTTTCCCCATATGATTTTCTTCTTTGTTTGTTAATCACATACAAAATTACGAGTGTCAAAACTACACTTGAATTTACAAAGCAACACTTAAAAATGTTTTTTTTAAATACAAGCACCTTGCAAACCATATTTTCGAGTAACCTTTCCTTATAGTCCATATTTTTCCATCATTGGAAGAAAACCAAGGATTTTTTGAAACTCTGCTAGAGTTGGAATTCACAATATTTTAAAAATGAATGAAAGCAAAACATTTACTCAAGTCTTATATAAAATGGAAGAGAAGGATAAAAAATATTAGGGCACTTGTAGTCACCATAAATAATCACTATCCATTGATAATATTGCATCATAAATACCAAATCCCCTAATTACATCATAAATTTTAACCCAAGATGATATAACAAGAGGGCTTTAGGTTAATTACAAATATTAAATTTTAATCATAACAAGGTTAACCATGGCCCATTTGGCTTACATAATAAAATATTACAAATTAATAAATATATTGTACAATCAAATTCCCTTAGGCCTATATAATGCATTGTACAATGTTGGATCTTGGCCATGAATTAGATTACAAATTCAAAACCCCCTTCATAATCTAAACTAAGGGGACAAGAAGAGAAGACATTAGTGAAAATAATATCTTCCCCCCATAATGGATGCTCTGGTGGGCCTTTGTAGTTGAAGTAGATCCATCTAAATCTCTATCATCATCTAAAAGATGTCCACCTTGATTCAAGAACTTAGCTTCAATACTTTGTAGCTTCAGCAAGCAATTATTCATAGGATGTTCATCCCTTTTATAGTATCTGTAAGTGGTCTTTGTTTTATTTGAATACTTAGCCTTGCCTATGGGTCCCTAGGTCTTAGCCTCCTTAGATTGGAATTCCTTTGCATGTGCTTATATATGAGGAGTTCCACCATCATAATTCTACATTACAACATGAAAGTGAACTAGAAGGGAGAAACGTTTATCAAGAGTAGAAGTCTTTTGGGATTCCAAGAACATTTTTTTTTGGTAGATAAGATACTATAGAATTAATACCGGGTTTTACAGGTTGACCCAAAACCTTTTACAAAAATCAACCCAGGGTTGTTTATGAACATATCCTTACTAAGGATCCTATATATGTAAAATCTACATGTCGCCAAAGCCATTACATCCGATAAGGCACATAGCCTATTATCAAAAAGAAACTTCCCATACAACATTTTGGGTATACCCTGAGAAAACACACATGCATCATAATTACAAAAAAGAAACAAACATGGATCCCTTCCTTGAGACAATGGAGAAACAAAAAGTTGTAGACACACATAGTAGAGTACTGAAAAAACTCCCACAAGCTCTGTATTGATAGTTAATCTTAATAATTTTTTGGTAATTGCTTTCTTCCGTATATGACATGCTTTGGTACCACATACTATCTTGGCCAATTAGCCTTGGAGAAGTGAACCTGTTGGCTAGATTTATGGTGGTGGCTATCTGGTGGTCCACGTGGCTTGAACATAGGACTCATAAACTATTAGATTTAGTGTCTAAAAGGAGGGGGAGATAATAGCAAGGATAATTTTAACGTATTTTGCATCATATTTCTTTTTGCCTCCAAAAGATGCAATATCTACCCTAAAAGCCTTGAATCTTGTAATATAGTCCTCAACATTGTCAAATTCAAATACCTTTAAAAAAAAGAACTCTAATTTCAAGTAACTTACTTCAGTAGCATTCACCTTTCCAAAAAATCATGCAGCTTTATCCATATATTGATAGGGTCACTCTCTTCTTTAATATGAAAAGCAACCTTGGTTCAATCAGCAAGGAAAATAAACCTAGAGCCTATTTTATTTTATAGTGTCAAGCTTTGTCATCAAGAACCATTTCTTTATGCTTGTGAAAGATGCACCACAAGTTTTTACTTCATAGTAAGCGAATTATTTAAGTTGACTAAATATTGTAATGTTTTCCATTAAGGTAAGTAACTAGGGCTTTGTGGTCCATTTTACATAATTTGATCCCAAACACCATAGCAAGTCCATATTCTAATGCCACTAGTGCATAGATCTCAAAACAATGTGTGAGAAAAGGGCTCAAATGCTTCTATATATAAAATTTATGACCTCCAAACATTTTCCTTAATGGACCCACAAAATAAAAAATTAATTGTTCTAACATTAGGGAAGCAAGCACCAATCTTGACCCTCCACTTGGTGAACTCCAATTTTTTGGAGCAATCCAATCACTTTATGGTACCTTATCTTCTCAGATCCACTCAGTCCATGACACTTGCTTTAGAATGATTGGTTAAACTAGTTTAAATACTAAAAAATCAAGAAGACATGGTGCTAAAGTAGGCCACATCGGTCATCATGCATAAAATATCCTTTATGTAAATTGAAAATCCAAAACTAGGCATCGAAGGGATTTGATCTTGAGTCTCTCTAGCATGAAATATAACATTGTAACCTACATTTCAACACCGTGCTTGGGACTAGAGGGAAACTACCATGGATATGCCTTCTTCCTCTCCATTTGTTGTAGTAAAACATTGGCACCAATGAATCAAACCCATACCCACTTGTCTCCAAAAACATCTTATTGGCCACCTTATCATGGTTTGAAACCATGTAAAAGGACCCTAGTCTCATCTATATGTCTAGGGCCTTGAGTGATTATATGATGGAGGAGCATGACTTGATCTTATGTCCTTTCTTCTTTAAAGCATATGTTATACCACAGTGTTATATTGACAGAAAATTCTAAGCTCAAAAAATAACCAAACCTCCATGCACTACCATGACATGTCAAGGGAGTCCAACATGTAAATAAAACACAAGCTAGCAATGATGTGTCTTTGGCCCTATTTACTTTCTCGTAATATTTTCTCGACCAAATGAATTGAGGTGCATCCAGCCTTTATGAAGGGGGTACAGTGAGCCTCGAGCACAAAGTATGCCAAGACAAGATCATCTATATGGAAACACATATATTCAAAATTCAAATTTTAATGGGAATCCTTTGAAATAATAGCAGTAGTCTAAACTATTTTCAAAGGATGACTTCAAATAAGAAAAACATGTTTTTACTAATAAAAACTCGAGTATAGAAATGTAATGAAGAAATCTCAAGAAATAGCTTTACATATAGTTTCCCCATGGTTCAAAAGAAGAATCGAAGGTACCAAACTACCTTCATGTGTGACCAAGCAATGCCATTCCACACCCACTCTAATACCATCTTGGAATTCACAATATTTTCAAAATGAATGAAAACAAAAAATTTACTCAATTCTTATACAAAAAGGAAGATAAGGACAAAAACTATTAGGGCGCTCATAGGCACCATAAGTAATCACTATCCATAGATAATATTGCACAACACTCCAATAATAAATAATAAGTGTGAGGGGGTATTTATAGCAATACCAAATCCCCTAATTCCATCCTAAATTTTAACCTAAGTCAGCATAACAATTGGGCTTTACATCAATTACAAATATTAAATAAGGTTTAACCATAACAAGGTAACCATAGTCCATTGGGATTACATAATAAATTTTTACAAAATAATAAATATATTGAATAATGAAATGCCCTTAGACCTATTCAATACATATCACAATGTCAACTCTTGGCCATGAATCAGATTACAAATTCAACAGCTAGTTGGACAAGTGTTTGATGATCATGTTTTGGGATAGTGCTTGAAAATATTTGATGAATCTAATCTACTGACTTTCTTGGTTACTGTCCTCTTATAATATAAATACTATTCTAATACAAAAAAATTAAGGTGCCTAACATCAAATATTGAATTTTTCCAGCCAAATATAATCTAATGAAGTTAGGAGTTGATTTTCATGACCAAATCTTAAGAAGATGGTGTATATTTAGAGCTTTAAAAACGAAATTTAGGAGGTAGGAGGTGAAGACTGCAAAACTTGAGTTGTGTCAAACACCCCCAACAAATGCAATGAAACACTTTTAAGGTGTTCTTCTAGACAATGTCACCAAATTCAATGAATTTTAACAAAAAATTCTAAATTATGACTTACTTTTTTAGGTTATGCTAACACAATTGACAAACATTATTAATTGCATGAATTACTCTCAAATAATGAAAGTTTTTAAAGATGAAAAATAAACCTAAAACGTATCCCGTTTATATAGTTCATTCACATGTCTACTTAAATTCCTTCTACATCAATGAAAACTAAGGGTTGAAACAAAACAACCAAGAAAAAGGTTAAAATGGTCTCCACAAGACAAAATACAAAATGTTTTTTAAGTCAATCTCATTCTTGTAGAAAATGTGATTTTTTTATATAATTTATGCCTACTCTAGGTTATGTTTTCCTTGCAAAAAAATTAGAAGGAATTTTAAAAAATATATATATTTTTCAAAAACATCACTCTAGGGCTATTTTGGAGGGCAAACTTCTAGAGGCCATAACTTTTGCATATGGAAGTGTTTTGAGTCTTTTTTTCAAATATAATTTTTTGAGCTCTTTGCATTGGTGGTATTTTTTCAAGGACATAGTAAAAGTGAAGGGATGTTTTATTGTGTGATTCTCTTCAAATCTTATTGCCCTAATTCAAAATGGAAAATATACAATATGTTATGCAATCATAATATTTGGTCTATATTTATGGGAGATACAATTGGATTTGTGATAGTTGCAACAACTTTTGAATATTTTAGAGGCATACAAAAAAAGAATTCAAAATATGCTTTAGTCAATCCCTCTTCCTCTTTTGGCCTATTGATTTAGCTTATTCATGAAGATCTAATCTTTCATTCTTGTTTCTTTTTTCTATTTTTTGTCTAGGTACTATTGGGATTTTGTAATGGATAATTTTATAAATAGGTCCATGCAAAGCTTATTTTTGTAATGGAAATTAAGTGGCCTAAGGATAGATTGAAGTTTCCAAACAAGGTAATGTATATTGTAAAATGGAAAGTTATGCTTCCAAGTCCTACCTTACGTGACTATAAAAGATTAAAGCAAATTTTCTAGAGAGGAAATACTCGACTTCTCTTTCTTATATGAAGTCTTAGCATATGTGTTCTTTGGATATGTTTGGGAGTATCTGATAGCAGTAATGATGACTACATTCCAGCAAGGATATTCTTGTGTAGAAGTATTTTCACATCAATAGATTTCCAATCAATGATAGGGATCCAAATGAGTCTTCCTCAAGTGCAAAGGCCTATTAGAGCATCCATTATGGGAGGAGATATTATTGTTACTAATTTCTTCTCTCCTTGGACCCTTAGTTTAGATTATGAGGGGGTGTTGAAAGTGTAATTTGATTTATGGCCAAGGCCAACATTGTATGATGTAATATTAGATAGGCCTAAGGGCATTCATTGTACAATGTATTGAATTTATTGTAATATTTTATTATGTAATCCTTATGGGCCATGGTTAACCTTGTTATGGTTAAACCCACCTTATAAACTTGTAATTAACCTTAAATCCTCTCTTGTTATGTCGACTTAAGGTTAAGTTCTTCTCATTTAATTATAAAAGTGTTATGATACTTATCTACAAATAATATAGTGATTATTTATGGTACCTATGAGTGCCCACAATATATTTTTCTTTTTCATTATTTTTAATGCTTTTGGTATAATATTTGAGTGGATAGATGGCTTTTTTTTGTATCTAGAAAATATTGTGAAGATCCAAATGCCAAATATTATTTTTGTTCATTTTTTGATGATTTAGAAAGCATCATATCTTTATAGTTGGTTTACCCTTAACTAGAAACATGGGGTTTTGAAGTACAACTTGTAATATTTTTAATTTCATTTCCTTTTTCTTGGGAAAACCAATGCACAAAATATTTTTTCAACATGTAGAAAACTTCACAATCCATGCATGTGACCTTGTTGAGCCATGGATTTATTCCAAAAAATGCCCAAGAACTTATTTTCTAGTCCTTACCACATTGTTGGGGTATGACTTTTTGCTCTAGAATTTATTTTTTATCCATTCAAGAAGCATTGGATATCTTAGGGGATAACAATGATTTTCAACAAGCAACCCTATCACAAACATGGTTGCCAATAACTTCATGAAAAAATCTCTAGAGGCCCTTAAAAATGAAAAACAAAATACTTACTAAAAATAGTAATTTTTTATTTTTAGATAATTACATACAAAATGCATCCATATCCATGTTGACATATCAATAGAAGATGAAACACAAAAGAACAAGTCATGTGTATGTAGTCTTCATTTAATATTCCCTTTATAATTCATAGAAGGTAAACCACCACATTTCCATATGGGTGACCTCCCACATTCAATATGATGGATTTCCAACACATCAAATAATTGATAAAGAGAGATGTGCCCTTGTGTACTCTATTTTTTGACCAATAGAATTATTTTTCATATATATTTGTATGTTTTGGTTTGTTATAGTTTATTAGTTTTTAATTGCACTCTTTCTTGATCTTCCTAAACTCAAAATTTTGAGTTTTGGATTAGTGATATTAGAGTGATCTATATTTTGAGTGTATATGCATAAACGTGAGATCAAGATATCAAAATTTTGGATATAAAATATAAGATCCCTCTTATTACCTCCCTGTTAGCTTTGATGCTATATACTTAATGAGAAATAAACCACAAGATAAAAAAAATGAGCATGCAATATTAAATATATGATAATGGTAATATACTAAGCATGTAAAACTCATAAGAAAATTATGTAACTACTCATAAAACTGCCATTAATGAAGGCTCACAAAAATAGTACAATGATATAAAATGGAGGTCTCATGCTCTCTATATTACTTACATGCTCTACATTATATCTAACATATCATCTACTACTCCTCTACCTTATGCTATCTACCTTCTCTCTTTCTCTCACACACATTTTACATCTTATCTATCAAAGGCCTATATATAATCATATTTTTGGCAATTTGAGTTATTTTGTGTTGTCATTGATGTCACATAGATCACATTGAGTTTTGGTGGCAAAAGCACTTCATAAATAATCATTTATGATATTTTTAAGAGCATGGATATTTACAGGGTTTTGTGGCACAAGAGGCATATAATATTTAATTTTTTAAATATTATATTAATGGTTTTTATTAAAACCAATGGTAAAGGTTTTTATTAAAACCAATGGCAAGGGTTTTTATTAAAATCGACGAAATGGTTTTTTTATTAAAACCAACGAAAATGGTTTTCATTAAAACCATTGGAAAGGGTTTTTCATTAAAACCACTATGCTAAGACTTCTCCAAATTATGATGGATGAAAATGTTTTCCAATAAAACCTAGGTGCAAAAATTTTCATGACGAAATTCAAAAGAATGAAGGAGATATCCCAATTCAAAGTTAAAAGGTGAATTATTAAATTTTTATTTAATAATTCTAAGGTCTAAGGTTGTATTATATTATACGTCGACGTGCAAAGGTTGGGGAGATAAATAAATATTCGTTGACGTAATTCAAATGCCTGGAGGTGCATATAAATAAAAGGTAAAAATATTTGTTTATAGAAGACTTGACATAGCGCATGAGAGAGAGTCGTCAAAATGGGAGCAGTGAAGAAAGAAGGATAAATAACTTTTGATTTGAGAGCAAGGTCAAGTGAACAACGTGGGAAAGTGACATCACGTAGGATCCTATAGCACATTTGGTAGTGCACAAACTTTGCACAAGGTAGGTTCGTTGTTCGAATCCCGCTAGGGGCAAAGTATTTTGCTGAGAAAGGCAATTCAGGTTTTCATATTCAAAGTGCAGGACAAGCTGGGTGTTTGGTATTAAATCCCAACATGGGCTGACACCCACATGGTAAGAACCTCATAGTGCTAGGTGAGAGGAACAATGTTCAACTCCTATGAATGTGTGAAGGCGCATTGATTTTTGTTAAGGCATTGACGATTTCGAAGGTGTGAAGGTGCATTGATTTTTGGCAAAGGAATTATTGATTTCAAAGGTTGTGAAGGCAACAAATTTTGAATAAAGGTATTTATCTCAAGCGCATGGTAATATTTGATATTGCTAAAGTTTTGGTGCATTGAAAATAATTTCTATTATAGCTAGGGAGTCATAAGGTATTTAGTGAAAATAAATTATTGATGTATGTGCTTATGGAGTTATAAGGTGTGAAGTTAAATATTTGTGATTGTTGTATGTGGAGTTATAAGGTGTGGAATTGAAAATAAAACCATAGGTGCTTGTTTTATGTGTTAATTAAATTAGGGAGTCATAAGGTTGAAAAGTGTTGAACTTGTTATATGTCCTAGTGCATGATTTAATTATGAAATTAAACTAGGAACTTGAGACCTAGTTAATTGCTACCTTGAGTTAAAAGACATGCACATGAGTTAGGGTTTGAAGTTGAATACAAATTGCTTTATTATGTGCCTTGGCTATTGAGAGGAAGTGGATGGATTAGAAAATCAACTTTATGAATAAAATTGATACTTGAGTTCCCTGATTGCTTTAGTGGAGTTCATTGAGAGTATTGCCATTATTGAGGAGGTTTTGCTATTGCTTTGAGGAGATTATTGTTGGTTACTTGTTAAGTCCATTGCCACTATTTGATACCATTGATAAGATCATTTGCTAGTCACTTGTGGATATATTTGTCTTTCATTTGATAAGATCATTGTTGGCTATTTTAGAGCTCTTTGCTTGAGGGAGTTGTGCTTGTTTCTTGAGAGCTTATTGACATTGCATGAGGAAGATATTATTGAGAACCTATTTGTTGGAATATGTAATGCAACATTGTGTAAATTATTCTTAGACTAAAATATAAAGTCTAAATAATAATATTTGAATTAGGATAATATTCTATCTTATGTAAAATATTTCCACCCAATTAATAAATAAATTAAGGGTGCTAGGAATATTTAATTTCTTGGGAAAAAGTTATTTCCCTTTTCTAGCAAATATTAGAAAGTAACTAATCACTTTCTAATATTTGATAGATGCCACTTATCACATATCTCAAATATTAGATTGTGATAAAATTAGAAAGTAACTAAAGCACTTTCTAATATTTGATAGATTGTGATAAGATTTAGGGTTGTAGTAGAAAAACTTCTCTTTAAATAGGGATGTTTTCTACTACATATTATTATATCTTGTCATATTGACTTGTGTTGTAGTTTATGTTGATACATATTGTTGCATAACATTGAAGCATTCTTGTATTGTTGAATCATTGAGTAATATAGTGAGCTTCATAGTAGATGTTTCTCTTCTTCATTTGAAGTAGGGTTTTACCACTTAATATTGGTGTTGTGGGTTTTCCTCTTTTGTGTGTGATTGATCTTGTGGAGCATTCTTCGATCTTGGGGAGACTTTGCTTGTCTCACATTTGATATTAGAGCGGTTGGGATCTCCATCAAGTGTCTTCAATCCTTTGAGGTGAAAAACCCATTAAGGTATATTTTTTTTTGCATGCATTTGATATTTGGGTATTTTATGTAAACTTATTTTGCAAATCTGTCATTAGGGTTTATAGATTTATTATGTTTTTAGATCTAGTTGTTAGATCTTTTGCAAATAGTATTTTCATTTTAAATCTATAAAAAAAAAAAAATTGGCATTAAGCTTTTGCTGGAAAGGTTTTTGGAGCCAAACGGACCCCATGGTTGCGTCCAGAAGACCCAAAAACCCCTATTTCCATATATAGTCATTTTTTTTATTTATTTAAAAAAAAAAACAATGACAATATATATATATATATATATATATATATATATATATATATATATATATATATATATTAAAAAAAAAAAGTTTTGCTTTATTAAAAAAAAAATAGTTTTGTTTTAAAAAAAAAAATTGTTTTGCTTTATAAAAAAAAAATAGTTTTGCTTTATAAAAAAAAATAGTTTTGTTTTAAAAAAAAAAAAACAGTTTTGCTTTATAAAAAAAAAAAACATTCTAATTGGGTTGGAAATTTATAAATGTTATTACTTCTTGTCTCTTGGTTTTTATAAATGTTATTACTTGCAACTTTCAGATACAGATCTCTTGTCTCTTGGTTTTTATAAATGTTATTCAGATACAGATCTCTATGTGCTTAGGAAGGATAACTTGGTCATTTTAATTGCTCTATTTGTTGATGACCTTGTTGTGACTGGAAATGAGAATGAAGCCATTTTTTATTTCATCTCAAAATTAAAGTCAGAGTATGAAATGACTGATCTTGGTCTTCTAGACTACTATCTTGGCATGCAAGTGTATCAGCATAAGGATTGTATCTTTTTGAGTCAATCCAAGTATATTGGAGATCTTCTTAAGAGGTTTGATTTGGAGGATGACAATCCTACTTCCATTCCTATTTCTATATGTGTTAATTTGGAAGTAAGTACATAATCTCAATTGGATGATGCTACATTGTATAGGAAACTCATTGGTAGTCTTCTTTATGTTACCATCACAAGGCCAAATATTGTTTTTGCAGTTGGTATGATGGCTAGGTTCATACAAAAACCTTATATTGAGCACTTACAAGCTACCAAGAATATTTTGAAGTACCTTTTAGGTACTAGATATTTGGCACTCAAGTATTCTAGGCTTCCTTCCTTTGCTCTTTTCGGATATGCTGATTCTGATTTTGGAGGGGATAGAATAGACAGAAAGTCTACCATAGCATATGTTTTTAGTATTGTATCTGAAGCTATCTCTTGGTATTCCAAGAAGCAAGATACAATTGCTCTTTGTACAATGAAAGTAGAGCATAAGGCTACGATAGCAGCTGCACATGAAGCGGTTTGGCTTCGTACCCTCATGAAGGAAATTGGATTTGATCAATTTGGTCCTTCATGTTTGCTCTTCGATAATCAATCAGCTATTGCCTTGGCTAAAAATCCTATAATGCATCAAAGGACAAAGCATGTTGAATCCAAGCCCACTTTATTATAGAGAAGGTATTGGATGGGACTATTCAGTTGGATTATTGCCCATCATCTTCTAATTTTGCTAATTTATTCACCAAACCTCTTCCCGAGCGATTTTGTAAGCTGAGGGACTCACTTGATTTGGTTGTCCTCAAAGGGGAATGAAGTGTAGTTAAAATTATGTGAAAACAAATTCATCTTTATGAGGTGTTTTGTGCTATATATATATATGAGTTGATCTTTTGTGGTATAATTGCTTTTTGCATCTCTTTTGAACATGGTACTTTCTTGTTTGCCTTGTGCAAATATTGTACATGTTACTTTGTAGATGGCATTGTGCAATTATGGTATATGATGCAATTGCTTTATGTGAATATTTTACATGGTACTTTCTTGTTGCCTTGTGCAACTTTGTACATGTTTTTATGTAGTTGGCATTATGCAATTGGTTTATCATGGTACTTTCTTGTTAGCATTTATGCTACTTTTGTACATGATATTTTATGGTTGGCTTTATGCAATCGGTGTGCACACTTTATTATTTTCATATACCTTATGCAACTTTTGTACATGGTACTTTAGAGTTTGCATTATCATGGTACTCGTTTCTTTTATGCAACTTTGATCATGATATTTTTTGATCAACTATATAGCACATGACTATAAGTATGTCTTGGAATATTTTTGTGATGACTTATAGTTCACTATTTGTTAGATCAGTTTTGTTATCATCTTTGGATATTCATATATGTTGTGGTGAATATATTTATGATGATGTATCTAACTGATATTATGTTGAGCTTCTTGTAGCTTGTAGGTACTTCCATTTGGGGTTTTCCAGGCTTACTTAAGACACCCTTGTGATGTTTTATTCTTGTCATTTGCAACCACTCGTGGTTGATGGATGGCTTTGTAAGTTGCTTGTATCTGAAGCTACTCCGTTGGGGGATTGCAATCTCATTTTGGCCTATTTTGTATTGGTGCCTTATTGTAGACCATTCTTGGTAATAGAAGCTCATTGTAACTATATTACTCGTTTGATTCTCATCCCCATTTGTATATTTGGGGGGAGAATGTTTCTTTGTCTCATAATTTATTTCCCCAATATTGCATTAATGGTGAGTGTTGAAATATGTAATGCAACATTGGGTAAATTATTCTTAGACTAAAATATAAAGTCTAAAGAATAATATTTGTATTAGAATATAATTCTATCTAATGTAAAATATTCCCACCCAATTAATAAATAAATTAAAGGTGCTAGGAATATTTAATTTCTTGGGAAAAAGTTATTTCCATTTTCTAAAAAATATTAGAAAGTAACTAATAACTTTCTAATATTTGATAGATGCCACTTATCACATATCTCAAATATTAGATTGTGATAAAATTAGAAAGTAACTAAAACACTTTCTAATATTTGATATATTGTGATAATATTAGATTGTGATAAGATTTAGGGTTGTAGTAGAAAAGCTTCTCTTTAAATAGGGGTGTTTTCTACTACATATTATTATATCTTGTCATATTGACTTGTGTTGTAGTTTATGTTGACGCATATTTTTGCATAACATTGAAGCATTCTTGTATTGTTGAATAATTGAGTAATACAGTGAGCTTCATAGTGGATGTTTCCCTTCTTAATTTGAAGTAGGATTTTACCACTTAATATTGGTGTTGTGGGTTTTCCTCTTTTGTGTGTGATTGATCTTGTGGAGCATTCTTCGATCTTGGGGAGACTTTTCTTGTCTCACATTATTGCTATCACTTGTGGAGATTATCCTTGGTTGGTTGAAGTCCTCATTGTTATTGCTTGGAGAGGTTTCCATTTGAGAGATCATTTGTCATCCATTTGAGAGTACCTTGTTGAGCATTGTTGTCATCCATTTGAGAGTACATTGTTGAGCATTGTTGTCATCCATTTGAGAGATCATTTGTCATACATTGTTGAGATCATTGTGGATCATTGTTGTCATCCATTGAAGAGTACATTGCCATTCATTGTTGAGCACATTGTTGAGTATTTTCATCATTCATTTGTTATCCATTGTTGATTTCATCATTGAGCCTTGCCTTCATTGATTTGTGGTTGAGATTTGAGTGCTACTTGAGAGTCATTGGTTGAGCCTTTGGGAAGGCTTTTGGGATAAAATTTTTGGACAGATTTGAGATAGCTTATGTGCATGATTGGTTGAGCCTTTGGGAAGGCTTTTGGGATAGAATTTTTGGACAGATTTGAGATAGCTTTTGTGCATGATTGGTTGAGCCTTTGGGAAGGCTTTTGGGATAGAATTTTTGGATAGATTTGAGATAGCTTTTGTGCATGATTGGTTGAGCCTTTGAGAAGGCTTTTGGGATAGATTTGTGGATAGATTTGGGACAACATTTGAGCAGGATTGTTTGAGCCTTTTGTGAAGGCTTTGAGGACATATTTGGGATAGCATTTGAGCAAGATTGTTTGAGCCTTATGAGAAGGCATTGAGGCAGATTTGAGAGTAGTGATAGAGACAAGACAGAAATAGAAAACACATCAACACTAGTTGCCTAGCTGAGCAGATCAGTGGATAGCCTAGTTGA
Organism: Wollemia nobilis; assembly: GCA_028583015.1. Taxonomy (NCBI): domain Eukaryota; kingdom Viridiplantae; phylum Streptophyta; class Pinopsida; order Araucariales; family Araucariaceae; genus Wollemia; species Wollemia nobilis. Next base: position 526,487 of record JAQPPZ010016964.1, read on the forward strand.
GCAGATCAATGGATAGCCTAGCTGAGCAGATCAGTGGAGAGCCTAGTTGAGCAGATCAGTGGAGCCCACCTGAGTATATCAAGATAGCCTAGCTTTGAGAAGATCAAAGTAATCATTTGTATTGGGATAAGGATCCCTATTTCTTTGTGAAATATTATAAGGAGATTATCTTGTGGACTACCCCACATTGGGGGAACCATGTTAAATCTTGTGTCTCAATTGTGTGTGGTGATTTTTGCACTTGCTTACTATTGCTATCTATGTTATTAATGCACACTACTATATTTGGTTATTGCAATTGAGGACACTAATTGATATTGGTTTGGAAAGAAAGTAAAAAGTGGGCACTATATTGTTCACCCCCCTCTTAGTATAAGCTTGTGTTCTTCAATTGGTATCAGAGTGGGTTCCTTCAAAAAGACTAACAAGCTTGAAGGCAGATTCTACTAGGTTACAAGATGGACAAATGGTATATTGATAGTGGGTGCTCTAGTCATATGACTGGGTATAAGAATAAATTCATTTCTCTAAGAGAGAACAACAGTGGATCAGTGAGATTTGGTGATAATGCTTCAGCTAAGATCAAAGGGAGAGGAACTTTAAGTTTGGATGATGGAAATACTACTACACAGGGTGTACTCTATGTTGAGGGTCTAAAACACAATCTACTAAGTGTAAGTCAGCTTTGTGACCGAGGGTACACAGTTACTTTTTCCTCTACAAGATGCAAAATCAGGGAAACAAAAATAGGGAAGCTTGTTGCAAATGCAGGAAGAACCAATAACAATCTCTACATGCTCAACGAAATAAAAAGGTAAAAATATCTTCTATCTCAAGAAGAAGAAAGTTGGTTATGGCATAAAAGGTTGTGTCATTTGAACTTTGACAACATAGTAAGGATAAGCAACAAACATATTGTCAGAGATCTACCAAAGATAAAGAGACCTTCAAATATAATTTGTGCACAAGTGTCGATGATGGAAAGCAGACAAGATCAAGTTTCAAGGAAAAATAATATTCCTCTTCCAAGGTTCTAGAATTGATTCATACTGATTTATGTGGTCCTATGAGAACCAAAAGCTTGCAAGGTGAAAGCTACTTCATGTTGTTCATAGATGATTATTCTAGAATGACTTGGGTCATTTTTTTGAAAGAGAAATCAGAGGCATTTGAGCATTTCAAAGTATTCAAAGAAATGGTAGAAAATGAAACAGGAAAGAAGATCAAGTGTTTGCGATCAGATAGAGGAGGAGAATTCATCTCTACAGAGTTCATTGAGTTTTGTGCAGAACATGGAATCAGAAGAGAATACTCAATAGCAAGGACTCCTCAGCAAAATGGAGTAGTAGAAAGAAAGAATAGAACTCTTGAGAATATGGCCAGAGCAATGCTAAATGAATCAAGAATATCATATGGGTTTTGGAAGGAAGCAATCAATACAACAATCTATGTTATGAATAGAGCTCAAGTTAGAATGAAGCATCATAAGACTCCATATGAGTTTTGGAAAGGAAGACCTCCCATGGTAAACTACTTCAGAATTTTTGGAAGTAAATGCTATATCAAAAGAGAGGATAAGGACTTGGGCAAGTTTGATCCTAGATGCGATGAAGGTATTTTTCTTGGATACTCTACAAAGAGTAAGGCCTACAGATGCTACAATAAAATAACACACACCATGGTGGAAAGTATAAATGTCAGAGTTGATGAAAGAACAGGAATAAATGAGCCATCTCAGGAAGATATTCTTGAAGAAGAAGAAAGTTGTCAGGAAGAAATGGGTGAAGATTCAGATGAAGAAGATTTGTAGAATATACCTTCCAAAAATTCATCAAGATATATTCAAAAAAATCATCCAGAGGACTTGATCATTGGCAGCCCTGATGTAATACGGACAAGAAGAGGAATCATAGGCTCAAAAAAACAAGCAAATGTTTCACTACTATCCAAGATAGAACCAAAGGATTTTAGAGAGGCAGAAAGTGATGAATGTTGGATTAAAGCAATGAAGGAAGAACTAGATCAGATTGAAAAAAGTAAGACTTGGGAACTAGTTCCACGACCAAAAGGAAAAAATGTAATTGGTACTAAATGGGTCTACAGGAACAAACTGAATGAATATGGTCAAGTCATCATAAACAAGGCAAGATTGGTGTGTAAAGGATATGCACAAGTAGAGGGAATTGATTTTGATGAGACCTTTGCACCAGTTGCAATATTGGAAGCTATACGGATGTTTTTGGCACTTTCAAGTTACAGGAATTTCAAGGTATATCAGATGGATGTCAAATCAGCATTTCTGAATGGTCACTTAGAAGAAGAAGTTTACATTGAACAACCAGATGGGTTTGATCAAGCAGATAAGCCAGATTATGTATGCAGATTGAAAAAGGCTCTTTATGGCTTAAAGCAAGCTCCCAGAGCATGGTATTCAAGATTGGATAAATATCTTCGAGAGCAAGGTTTCAAAAAGGGAACAGTTGATAGCAATATGTATATTAAAAATAAGGGAAATGATTTGATGATTGTGGAAGTTTATGTGGATGATATTATCTTTGGGGGTAGCAATGACAAAATGTGTCAAGAATTTGCAAGAAACATGACTAATGAGTTTGAGATGTCCATGCTTGGTGAATTAACCATTTTTCTCGGACTACATATTTCACAATTAGAAGAAGGGATATTTCTTTCACAAACAAAGTATATAAAAGAGATGTTGAAGAAATTCAAAATGGAAGATAGTAAGCCAGTTAGTACTCCAATGGTTACAGGGTGCAAGTTAAGCAAATATGATGAATCTCCTAATGCAAATCAAACTCTATACAGATCTATGATTGGTAGCCTATTATATGTTACAGCTACAAGACCAGATATAATGCAGGCAGTTGGTTTAGTGGGAAGGTTTCAAGCAGCTCCAAAAGAATCACATGTGACATAGATGAAAAGAATACTCAGATATCTCAAAGGAACAATGGAGTATGGTCTATGGTATCCTAGAAGCAGTAAGTTCACTCTCACAACATATACAGATGCAGATTGGGCAGGAAGTATTGATGATAGAAAAAGCACAAGCAGAGGAGCATTCTTTCTTGGTGATTGCCTAGTTTCCTGGCTAAGCAAGAAACAACCATCAATATCACTTTCCACAATAGAGGTAGAATATATTGCAATGGCAGCATGTTGTTCATAGGTGTTATGGATGAAACAGACTCTCAAATATTTCAATATAGAACATGATCATCCCATTCCTATTCTGTGTGATAATACTAGTGCTATAAGTATCTCGAAGAATCTAGTAATGCATGCCAGAACAAAGCACATTCCAATCAAGTATCACTTTTTGAGAGAGCAGGTTACAGAGCAACAAGTAAGATTGGAATATGTTCCTACAAAATATCAGATTGCAGACATATTTACAAAACCATTACCAAGAGAAACATTTGAGCATTTGAGAGAACAATTGGGAGTAAAAGTACTCCCACCCCAAAATTAATCACCTCAAGAGAGAAGGTGGTGGGGGGGCTAAGCTTAAGAGTCATATCTTTTAGCCCCATAGGTGTCCCTTTTGCCATTGATGTCAAAGGGGGAGAGCATTGAGTTAGGGGGAGCAGCCTCCAAAGAGAACATTGAGATAGGGGGAGCAGCCTCCATAGAGAGTATTGAGTCAGGGGGAGCAACTTTGATTTTCAGAAATGGCTTTTGCAATGATTGTGGTGATTTGCATTAGAGGTGTTGCCATCAATGACAAAGGGGGAGATTGTTGGCAATTTGAGTTATTTTGTGTTGTCATTGATGTCACATGGATCACATTGAGTTTTGGTGGCAAAAGCACTTCATAAATAATCATTTATGATATTTTGGAGAGCAAGGATATATACAAGGTTTTGTGGCACAAGAGGCATATAATATTTAATTTTTTAAATATTATATTAATGGTTTTTATTAAAACCAATGGTAAAGGTTTTTATTAAAACCAATGGCAAGGGTTTTTATTAAAACCGATGAAAGGGTTTTTTATTAAAACCAACGAAAAGGGTTTTCATTAAAACCATTGGAAAGGGTTTTTCATTAAAACCACTATGCTAAGACTTCTCCAAATTATGATGGATGAAAAGGTTTTCCAATAAAACCTAGGTGCAAAAAGTTTCATGACGAAATTCAAAAGAATGAAGGAGATATCCCAATTCAAAGTTAAAAGGTGAATTATTAAATTTTTATTTAATAATTCTAAGGTCTAAGGTTGTATTATATTATCGCCATGTGCAAAGGTTGGGGAGATAAATAAATATTCACCGACGTCATTCGAAGGCATGGAGGTGCATATAAATAAAAGGTAAAAACCTTTGTTTATTGAAGACTTGACATAGCACATGAGAGAGAGTCGTCGAAAGGGGAGCAGCGAAGAAATAAGGATAAATAACTTTTGATTTGAGAGCAAGGTCAAGTGAATAGCATGGGAAAGTGACGTCATGCAGGAGCCTATAGCGCAGTTGGTAGCACACGAACTTTGCACAAGGCAGGTTCATTGTTCGAATCCTGCCAGGGGTAAAGTATTTTGCTGAGAAAGGCAATTTAGGTTTTTAGATTTGAGCGCAGGAGAAGTTGGGTGTTTGGGATTAAATCCCAATGTGGGCTGAAGCCCACGTGGTAAGCACCTCACAGTGCTAGGTGAGAGGAATAGAGTTCGACTCCCATGAAGGTGTGAAGGCGCATTGATTTTTGGCAAGGCATTGATGATTTCGAAGGTGTGAAGGTGCATTGATTTTTGGCAAAGGAATTATTTATTTCAAAGGTTGTGAAGGTAGCAAATTTTGAATAAAGGTATTTATCTCTAGCGCATGGTAATATTTGATATTGCCAAAGTTTTGGTGCATTGAAAATCATTTCTATTATAACTAGGGAGTCATAAGGTATTTAGTGAAAATAAATTATTGTTGTATGTGCTTAGGGAGTTATAAGGTGTGAAGTTAAATATTTGTGATTGTTGTATGTGGAGTTATAAGGTGTGGAATTAAAAATAAAAGCATAGGTGCTTGTTGTATGTGTTAATGAAATTAGGGAGTCATAAGGTTGAAAAGTGTTGAACTTGTTATATGTCCTAGTGCATGATTTAATTATGAAATTAAACTAGGAACTTGAGACCTAGTTAATTGCTACCTTGAGTTAGAAGACATGCACATGAGTTAGGGTTTGAATTTGAAGACAAATTGCTTGATTATGTGCCTTGGCTATTGAGAGGAAGTGGATGGATTAGAAAATCAATTTTATGGATAAAATTGATACTTGAGTTCCATGATTGCTTTAGTGGAGTTCATTGAGAGTATTGCCATTATTGAGGAGGTTTTTGCTATTGCTTTGAGGAGATTATTGTTGGTTACTTGTTAAGTCCATTGCCATTATTTGAGACCATTGAGGAGATCATTTGCTAGTCACTTGTGGATACATTTGTCTTTCATTTGAGGAGATCATTGTTGGCTATTTGAGAGCTCTTTTCTTGAGGGAGTTGTGCTTGTTTCTTGAGAGCTTATTGACATTGCATGAGGAAGATATTATTGAGAACCTATTGCTATCACTTGTGGAGATTGTCCTTGGTTGGTTGAAGTCCTCATTGTTATTGCTTGGAGAGGTTTCCATTTGAGAGATCATTTGTCATCCATTTGAGAGTACATTGTTGAGCATTGTTGTCATCCATTTGAGAGTACATTGTTGAGCATTGTTGTCATCCATTTGAGAGATCATTTGTCATACATTGTTGAGATCATTGTGGATCATTGTTGTCATCCATTGAAGAGTACATTTCCCATTCATTGTTGAGCACATTGTTGAGTATTGTCATCATTCATTTGTTATCCATTGTTGAGTTCATCATTGAGCCTTGCCTTCATTGATTTGTGGTTGAGATTTGAGTGCTACTTGAGAGTCATTGGTTGAGCCTTTGGGAAGGCTTTTGGGATAGAATTTTTGGATAGATTTGAGATAGCTTTTGTGCATGATTGGTTGAGCCTTTGGGAAGGCTTTTGGGATAGAATTTTTGGACAGATTTGAGACAACTTTTGTGCATGATTGGTTGAGCCTTTGGGAAGGCTTTTGGGATAGAATTTTTGGATAGATTTGAGATAGATTTTGTGCATGATTGGTTGAGCCTTTGAGAAGGCTTTTGGGATAGATTTGTGGATAGATTTGGGACAGCATTTGAGCAGGATTGTTTGAGCCTTTTATGAAGGCTTTGAGGATAGATTTGGGATAGCATTTGAGCAGGATTGTTTGAGCCTTGTGAGAAGGCTTTGAGGCAGAGTTGAGAGTAGTGACAGAGACATGACAGAAATAGAAAACACATCAACACTAGTTGCCTAGCTGAGCAGATCAGTGGATAGCCTAGCTGAGCAGATCAGTGGATAGCCTAGCTGAGCAGATCAGTGGATAGCCTAGCTGAACAGATCAGTGGAGAGCCTAGTTGAGCATATTAGTGGAGCTCACTTGAGCATATCAGGATAGCCTAGCTTTGAGCAGATAAAAGTAATCATTTGTATTGGGATAAGGATCCCTATTTCTTTGTGAAATATTATAAGGAGATTATCTTGTGGACTACCCCACATTGGGGGAACCACGTTAAATCTTGTGTCTCAATTGTGTGTGGTGATTTGTGCACTTGCTTACTATTGCTATCTATGTTATTAATGCACACTATTATATTTGGTTATTGCAATTGAGGACACTAATTGATATTGGTTTGGAAAGAAAGTAAAAAGTGGGCGCTATACTGTTCACCCCCCTCTCAATATAAGCTTGTGTTCTTCACATATGTGACTCTTGGCCTTCCACCTACCTATGACTATTCATCTTCATATTCTATGGACTCATGTACAAATGGAAAACATGTACATTTACATCAACAAGTACTTTCCACATTCTAACAATACTTGTGAATTTATTATATTGCATAAAGTATAAACTCAAACCCTAATCTAAAACACACTCCTAATCTAAAGATATACCCAAGGTGGTACAATAGCATGTACTAAATAATTTATATATTCCAACACCCCATTTATTACATTATTTGGTTATTGAAGACTTTAGTCTTCAATATGGATCTTCATATTGTTCCTTCAGTTCACCTTGATATTCCTCCTATAAATTGATATATGGATTCTGCTTGAAAGTATTTTCTTCCATATTCATCTTTTCTATTCTATCATGCTTCCTCTTCCTGTTTCTTCTTCTTCTTCTTCTTTTTTTTTTTGCACCTTTACTAGTGATATATCTTCAACATGGTGAGTTAGTACATCATCACAATAGTATTGGTTAGGATTCAAAACTTCATTGCTAATATGTTCATCATTCTTTTGTTTCATGTCTTGAAAGAATTCAAAAATGATTAATGATAGATATATCAATAAATATTATTTTGAAGTAAGCATAACTGTGTTTTGAGAATTCCACCAGGCTTTGAAAATTAATTTATGAAGATAACCAGTTAATGTCATAAAATTTCCTTCTTTTACTTCCTTGAGAAAAAAAGAGAATCTTTATTTTAAACTAGTAGACAAGTATTTGTATCCATAAAAAGTATCTATTAGGTTTTGTGAGTAAAACTTTAGTTCATGGAATAGTTCTTCATTATTAAATGCATCCCTCAATATTTCATCCATGCTTCTTCTAGTTCAATATTTGAAGTAGAATTTTTTATATCTCCCTAGTATTATATAATGAGAATAATTTTGATATAATCATTTATCTTTCAAAAAATATTGAGGTTGACTACCTTATGACTCCTTAGTTTTCAGTATATGATCAAATTTGATAAGATCTTTTCAATTCTGAAGTTTTGTAGGATCATATCTCCAGGTAGAATTCCTATTAGCTCCCTAGTATTTTGAATGTAAAGTAGCTTTGATAAAATACTTAGCTTTCTAAGTTTTCTTTGAGTTGAATCCCTTTTGTCTCCCTAATGTTCAACTTCAATACAAGCACTTTATTTCTCCCTGTTTATGAATAGAAATCTAAAGATAATTTTTTATGTAATTTCAATTGATAAAACTCTCTATCTTCAATAACTTTAAGTTGGATTCCTTATGTCCCTTCAATTTGAATAAGAGACTAATTCCAATGTAGTTTTTCAACTTTCTAACAACTCTATTTTGTACTTCCTATATCTTTCAATTTTCAATAATATAGTTTCTAAATTTCAAGAATTTATGTTGGTACTGAATTCCTTATAACTCCCTAATTAGAAATTTAGAAAAACAAATATATTTGCAAATTCAATATTTCAATTTTGATGTAGAAAACCTTATTCCTCCAAGTTAAATTATTTGCAAATATTTCTATGCTTGAATTTTAAATAAAGAATTTTTAAAAAGCTTTCAAATTAAATCCTCCTTACTTCAAAAGTATTTCAAATCATCAATATATCATCTAAGGTTGCAATTTATCAATTCACTTCCTTATATCTCCATTCATTTAATTAATTTTAAGCATAACATGTTAACTAATCTTAACCTTAGTATTGATATACCTTATACCTCCTTAACCTTTATGAAATGCAAATGGAGCGCTACATATTCGGTTTGCTTCTCTAGTGACTGCAACTTGCATGTTATTTTAGGTATTATCTACCTTTTGGTCTTCAATGCTAGATGATATATTTTCACTGCATTTAATGTTCTTGTGTATGGTGCTCTCTTCTATACTTTGATTTTCCTCCTTGTGCTTGTCCTACATTCTCTGATTGTTGAATGTGCTTAATATGCACATTGAATATCGTTTGGACTCCTCCAATGTTAGAATAGCAAACTAGATTGTATTATTGCCGTAGATTTTAAATAATACAGTAGCTGGAAATGGACTTCCTGGATTAGCCCGGAATGGGCGCATCTCAACAGGATGCCGTTGCAACTAAAATAACTAGTTGCTAAACAAATTAACAAAATAGTAACAGTATGCTAACATCCCCCTTTATTACATTATTTGGGTAATGTAATAACTAATAGCTATACTAGACTACTAACATCCCCCCTGATTACATCATTTTGCAATACAAAGAGAGCTGCGAAACAATTCAAATTTGACATGTGCAAGTGCCTTAGTGAATATGTCTGCAACTTGAGCATCGATGGGAATGTGCTGAAGCTAAATTCGGTGCTTTGGAACTTCATCTCGAATGAAATGACATTGTGTGTCAATGTGCTTTGTTCTTTCATGATGGACTAGATTCTTGACGAGGTTCAGAACACCCTGATTGTCGCAAAACAAGTGTATTGGAGATTTTGATGGATGGCCCATACTTGTCAAAATGTGACGCAACCATATCACTTCGCACAGCTTCACGTGCGATGCGATACTCTGCCTCTGTTGATGAAATAGCAACCACCTATTGCTTCTTGCTGTGCCAAGAGACAGGACCGGATCCCAGATGAAAAATGTATCCAAAAGTTGACTTGCGATCATCAAATGATCCGGCATAGTCGGAGTCCATGTATCCTTACAAGAAGAATTTGTTGTTCTTCTTGTATTCTAGGCCATATTCCATAGTACCATGGACATAGTGAAGAACATGTTTTGTTGCTTTCCAATGAGTGGTCTTAGGCTCTTGCATGAACCTCAAAATATAGTTGACAGCAAATACGAGATCTGGCCTACTATTGGTCAGATATATGAGACTCCCAATCAACTGTCAATAGAGAGTACCATCTACCTGAGGTGAATCATCATATCGCGATAACTGAAGTCCATTCTCCATTGGAGTTGCCATTGGCTTGCAATCAGTCATGCGATATTTTTCCAGCAATGTCTTGGCATATTTTTTCTGAGACACTTTGATGGAGTGCTCCTTCTGGCTGAATTCCAGACCAAGACAATAATGGAGAAGTTTGAGATCTGTCATCTCAAAAGATTTACACAAGTTTCTTTTGACAGTAGAGATCATAGTTTCTGAACTCCCTGTAATGAGCAGATCATCAACATAGAGTACAAGCAACACTATCTCAGAACCCTATTTCTTGAAATAGAGGTTTGCATCTGACGAACATCTCTTAAATCCATGCTGCATAAGGTGATTGTCCATTTTTATATACCAAGCTCGAGGAGCTTGTTTCAGATCATATAAGGATTTGACCAATTTGCAAACCTTCTGCTCTTGGCCTTCCACTTCAAATCCTTCAGGCTGAGTCATGTAGACTTCTTCTTGGAGATCACCATTTAGAAAGGCACTTTTGACATCCATCTGGTGAACTTTCCACCCATACTGTGTTGCCATAGCACACATAACTCGAATTGTGGTCATCCGAGCAGTAGGTGCAAAAGTTTCCTCGTAGTCAATGCCTTCCTTTTGAGCATAGCCCTTTGCAACAATACGGGCCTTATGCTTATCAATTGTTCCATCTGCCTTGTACTTGACTTTATATACCCATTTGCAGCCAATGGGTTTCTTTCCATGCGATAGATCAACAAGCTTCCAAGTTTTATTTTTCATCAAAGACTCATACTCTGTATCCATAGCGGCCTTCCACTGAGGCTCACTAAGAGCATCTTGCACTGATGCAAGTTCAAGATCGTCTATGGTAGACATGAATGCCCTGTCATCATCAATATCCATATCCTCTACTTCTGTACGTGGAGTTACAGAAAGTTCCTCAAAATATTGACAAAGATCATCAACCTCACCAGTTTCTTTGGCTTCTTTTTCCTTTTGAGCCATACTGCTTGTATGAGGTCTATCCAAGTTCAAATTGGGAGGAGTGGATAAATTTGTGTCTCTGATTGTATTTGTACACCATTTTGGGTTCTTCTTCGGTGGTGTTGAAGAATATGTAGAAGGACCTCCTGTCTGTGTTGACGAAGGAATCTTCTCTTCCTTAGATTCCACAAGATCTAGGTGTACTTTAGATGTGCTCTGTGATGTGAAAGCTTCATCAAAGACAACATCTTTGCTGACATGAATTTTCTTGGTCAAAGGATCTATCAAACGATATCCTTTAGAGTGCTCATCATAACCAAAAAAAATACATCTCAGTGTTTTCTCATCTAGCTTCTTCCTTTTCTCTTTTGGTATGTGCATGAAAGCGTGACATCCAAAAATATGTAGATGAGATATGGAGGGTTTTCGACCACTCCATGCTTCCTGTGGAGTCATTCCTTTTAGGGCCTTTGTGGGTGCCCTATTCAACAGATATACTACAGTGGTGATAGCTTCTGCCCAATATTGTTGCCCAAGAGTAGCTCCTGTGAGCATACAACGAACCATTTCCATGATAGAACGGTTCCTTCTCTCAGCAACTCCATTTTTCTGAGGAGTATAGGTAGTTGTTAACTATCTCTTGATTCCATGCTTATCTAAGAATGCAAAAAATTCATTAGAGGTAAACTCCCCCCCTCGATCTGAGCGGAGGGTTTTAATAGAAGCTCCTGACTCCTTCTCAACGGATTTCTTGAACTTTTGGAAGAATGCGAAAGCTTTAGATTTCAGTTGGAGAAAGAAAACCCACATCTTTCGTGAGTAGTCATCTACGAATAACTGAAAGTACCTCTTCCCTCCACAACTGTTGGGTGTGAAAGGACCACACAGATCGGTGTGAATTAACTCCAGAGGTTTTTGTGCTCTTGTTGAGCTCTTCTCAAATGGTACTCTATGCTGCTTTCCTGCCAAGCAGTCAGAGCACACTGGCAATGTGGCAAAAAGGGAAGGAAGACCCTTTACCATCTCATACTTACTGAGCTCAAGTAAGTAGCCAGAACTAAGATGCCCATATCTCTTGTGCCATAGGGAAGTTGCCTCCTTGGTAGAGACAGTCATGGCAACATGTGGAGTAGAGATAGCATCTAGGGCAAATAAGTCGTGCTTATATGAAGCTTTTGCAATCTGCTTACCCTTCCTGGTAATAGTACAACACTTCTTTCCATTCTCAACATGAAAGTTGACAACCATATTTCTATCCAGGATTTGTGTGACTGACAACAAATTATTAGCCAATCCCGAAACATAGAGGACTTTGTCAATCTGACACTTGCCATCAGGAAGAGTGACTGAAACTGTACCCTCTCCCTGAACCCTATAGGTTTTATCATCAGCAATGGTGACAGGTTTGCCCTCTTTGGCCACGAATGATTCAAACCACGATCTATCGCCAGTCATATGTTTGCTAGCTCCAGAATCTACATACTAAATAGGATCCCTCTGTGTAGTCATGAGCACCTTGTGTGCCCATTCAGAATCTGAGTCAGATTCTTCAACAACAACATTCACCTGGGGTTGCTTGTTTTTATTTTGTGGTTTGTTTTGGCCTTTCTACTTGTTCTTATGCCAACACCTATTGGTGTCATGGTTGTCTTTCTCACAGATCTTGCACCACCTCTTCTTCTGTTGAGGTTGTTTTCCTTTTCCTTTCATGTCCTGTTGAGAATTTCCTCCTTTCTAAAAGTTGCCTTCTTTTTGCCCATTACCTTTCTTCCTAGAACCCTACCTTTTGGTGTATAGGGTTGTATTGGAAGAATCATCCTTGTGAAGTTGGCGTGCCTCCTGTTGTTGAAGCATATTGACCAACTCGATGTAGGTAATTTGTCGTTGAGACACCTGGATGGAGGTTATCAACATATCAAATGAAGAAGGTAAAGCTCTCATCACAATTTAAACGAGAAGCTTTTCATCCACAGAATCTCCCAAAGAATTCAATTTCTCTTTCAATTCAGACACTCTGCATAGAAAGAGTTCAACTGTTTCACCCTGTCTCAAACTCAGATTATGAAGTTGTTGTTGAAGATGAAGAATGGTGGAATCATTATTTCCCTCATAGATGGTTCTAAGGGCATCCCATGCCTCTTTACCACTTGCTTTGTCAGCTATATGAGGTTGCACTTCATCTGAAACAACAAACAAAATGAGCACCTTTGCTCGACTGTCTTTCTTGTCAAAAGCTATCTGATCAGTAGAAGGAGTTGTGGATCCTGATGCTGGTGAAGGCCTAGATGTTACTCCAATAACAATATCCCATAAATCTTCCATTTGGAGAATTGCCTTCATCTTATGTTTCCATGGTGTGTAATTTGGACCTTTCAATAATTGATGAGGATCAGTCATCAACTTTGCAACAGCGGCCATAGTGAAGGTTCCTTATAACACCAATTGGTCCCCTTTTCAATATACCTTTTGCTAGGCCGTTATACCATACAAAATACTCGCCCTTACGTGAGGGAAACTATAGGTATTTAGAAAGATCAAAAAAAATCACCCGCCCTTACGTGAGGGAGACTATAGGTGAGTTTTAGAGATCATACGATACGTGGAACATAAGCAGTACTGAAATGGAATCGCCTTGTTGATGGCACCTACCATAGAATATTCTTCTCATGTGTGGGGCGTAACTTCCCCTAAACACTATGAAGAATACTTCGTCAGGATTTACGCCTAAACATAAGAGCGATTAAGGGTAGTGGATGGAGTAAAAAAATGCAAAAAAATGGCAAACTTATCTCTCCCCGACGATTTATAGAGAACAAGCTCAGACGTCGTTGTAGCAGCTATATTAGGCGACGGATACGATAGCGCAATCACGACGACTTTACTCGTAAGTGCTGGCCAGAGGTAACACAAATACCGAACGCTACAAATGCAATAAATTGCACGGATGGGTTTTAATTATTCCGGGGACTTAGGGAGTGTATTTGATTTTTTTTAACTTTTAATGAAGTAGTGCAAAAATGAAATATGCAACATACAACATAAAAAGTGCCCACAAGAATTAACCCTCCAGGTGTCGGACACAGCCGAAAATGCACCTTTACAATTCGCCAAATTGCTTTTTCAAAAAATTACTCACATTCCCCCTTTGATTTTTTGAAAAAAAATATCCCCCCTTTAAAAAAAAATTCTCTTTAACAAAGCATTTTAAATAATTATTATGTATTTAAAGTTAAAATAAATAATTTTAATTTATATAGTTTTAAAAACTTATGAAAAAATAAATTAAAATTAAATTTTAATTTATAAAGTTTTAAAACTATAAAAAATAAATTAAAATTAAAAATTTTAACTAAAAAATAATAATTAAAAAAAAACTTTGAAAAAAAAAATTATACCTTCGAACCCTCGACCTCCAGGCTCCCAGAGCCTTACCGCACGGCTCACGACCACGTGAGCCAGCGGGCTGATCCGAAAGGATCAAGGGGCCCCCTCGTATTTGAGGAGGGTCCTCAGCCTGCTGCCCGAGCGCAGCTTCCTCCTCCGCAGCTGCTTGGTCGCGGCCAGTAGCATCCACAGTCGCACACGTCGACGGGGGGTTTTTTTTTTTTTTTTTAATTAAAAAATTCCCGCGCGCAGCGTCAGCGGGGGGGCACGCCTGCATCTGAACGCGTGCTGCGTCCTCCAACGGTGGGGTGCACTGGGACGCGCACTCTGCGTCCTCCACCTCGAACGTGGCAACGCTGGGCACGCGCGCGCTGCATCCTACGGGCGTCCATCTGCGCTGCGTCCTGCAAATTTTTTTTTTTTTTTTTTCTCTCGCTGCAGGTACAAATCGTGCAGCGATTTTTTTTTTTTTTAAAACACCTGCACGGAACGTCGCGCGATTGCGCGCGGCGTGAAAAAAAAAATGCGTCCTCCTCCAGCCTCAGCTTCTCACGCTTCACTACAAAAAATTGTCGTAGCTGGCTCTGATGCCATGTTAGAACAACGAACTAGATTGTATTATTGCCGTAGAGTTTAAATAATACAGTAGCTGGAAACGGACTTCCTGGATTAGCCCGGAATGGGCGCATCTCAACAGGATGCCGCTGCAACTAAAATAACTAGTTGCTAAACAAATTAACAAAATAGTAACAGTACGCTAACATCCAACATCTCTATATTCCTCTTCTCATGTGCCACATGGCACTCAACATATTCTATAGGAATTTTTTCTTGCTATGTTACTCTGCCTAGTTATGACAATGTGGGCATTACCTTTGACAAGTGTCTTCCTCAAGGAGTGCTCATAGCTGGTTTGAAGTGTTTTCTTTCACTCAATAGTTGTTGGTGCTTCTTTTCCTCTGCACCAAGTGGCATCCAAGTTTTTTCACGTTCTCAACCAAAGTGACAAATGGTAGCTACACTCCTATCAACACTTGCATGTAATTATATAATGTAGTAAAAATACGTGAAGACTAGGGCTCAGCATTCAATCCACTAGATTCATAAATCATATAGTGAAGATCATCCAGGATATCTAGAATTTGCTAACTTTTACCTAGAGTTTCTTTTGTTACAAACAATTAATTATTAGATGATTGGGACTCCTCCTATGATAGAAATCTAGGAGACTCCAACTTTATTTCCTAAAGTTCAATGTACCCTCATAGTGCAAAGATTAGTTCCTTGTGTAAGACAAGAATAATGTGAAAGAAGACATCTAGTGAAGATTTGTGGTAAATTCAGGAGACTGAACATCTCCATTGTTGAATCGAAGAACTTCACAAGTTGAAGAACATGCCATAGAAGCCTTGATATAAAAAGGCCATAGAAGCCTTGGAGAAAAGGCCATAGGAGCCTTGAAGGAGAAGCCATAGAAGTATTGATACTAAAAAGGCCATAGTAGCCTTAATATTTAAAAAGGCCATAGTAACCTTGGTACTTAAAAAGGCCATAGAAGCCTTGATACTAAAAAATACCACAAAAGTCTTGATACTGAAAAATGGCATAGAAGCCTTGACCCTAAAGAAGAATTCAAATATAATATCTGATTTAAAAGCAGACTAAATATTCCAATACTAATACTTTGTTGTAGGGAAAGAATATTTAGTGCGTTGGAAAACTTCCTACAAGAAATTTATGAAGGGTATATTCTTCAGAATCAATTCAGCACCTGAAGCAAAATCAAAGAGACTAGAAGAATATATCATTGGAGAATTTCTATTCAAATAAGAAGGACTAGGTGAGTCCTACTCGAATCTAGAATAAGCAGATTCAGAGATTCAAAAGTAGATCTCATCACCTACACTTCCAAGAGAAGAAGGTTGAAGAGAAGGTCTCAAGGAAAACCATCAGTAGTTGTAATATCAAAGACCTTGGGAAGGTTTTATCGAGCATACAAAAAAAGGCTAGGAGAGCCTTACTAAAAAAATTCTCAAAGGAGAACTCATTGGAGAAATCCATTACCAAGGAGAAATCCCCTGATAGTAAAGGACTTGGAATAATTATCAACATCCGACAACAAGCCCAAGAGAAGAAGAATTTGGTAAGGAGTGCAAAATTAGTGAAGAAGAATTTGGCAAGGAGGGCCAAATTCGTGAAGAAGAATTTGGTAAGGAATGCCAAATTCATGATGAAGAATTTAGAAATAAGTGTCAAATCTTAAAAAAAGATCTTGCTTGAAGTTAGAATTCAAAAAGAATATTTGAAGACAGAGGAAGCTCACCAAATATTAGATATTTAAATATTCCCTCTCACAGCAAGAAGGCATCACTTCAGAGACAAAAACTTCTCCAAATCTACAACAGAAAGAGAACACAAGAGGAGAATAAGCCACCAAATCCTAGGCTCATGAAATAAAAATTAAGACCATCATTTGGTGAAGAAGGAAGTTGTTCAGGACAGTCTACAAAGAGTTGCAAGGTTATACTAGTAGCAGTAACTTGGTGATCCTATACACCAAGATCTACATCCTCTATATAAGTGATAAAAGAGATACAACAAAAAAAATGTATGCAAATTTTTGGTGCAAGTAGATTCATTAATTGGTTTACCTATCAAATTTGTTAAAAGCACCTGAATTTGGATTATAGTTGCAAATAGAAAATTAGATTACAGTCTTCAAAAGTAAAAAAATAAAAAGTTCTTTTTGAGGTTCATTTGCACATTAATTAGGAGTTGATTATATTTAAAATTACTTCTATCAACTACCTATCATCTACTTTGGAAAAAGAAAAAGAATACTAAGTCCTACAATATTGATTGTAGTGAAATTGTAGAATAACTCTTAAAGATTCATTTTAGGTTATTATTTATTAGCTGCAGTAAATTGTTAGTGCATTAATTTGAGTTTATTGGAGTGATAAGGTGTAATATTAGTGCATTAAAGTGAAATACTTGCACTATTATACTACTCTCAAAAATAAAGTAGCTTTGTGTGTTTTGAAGGGCACAAAGTTTGATTTGTGTCAAGTGTCTAAAGACACTATTGAAGCACAAAAATCTACAACTCGTAGTGGAAAAAAGAAGTTGCCCAAAAATTTTAGAATCCTTCAAAACTTGGAGAAGAACACATCTAACCAAAAATAGAAATAGAAGCTTCAAATATTGAGACCTAGTGAGTCTCAAATCTAAAGCATTACAAGATTTCATGCAAGAAAAAAAAGTGCAAAAAATTGCATAAATTTAAAAGATTCTATTTACTGTTATCTAAGCTTGGAGTTGTTATCAAAGCGTACAAGAAAAAATGGGAAGGTGTCTCCTCATAAGATAACCTCAAAACCCGTGTATTGCAGGAGAAAAATCTGCTATAAAACCAGAATTTCAGATCAGAAATAAGAGTGCAAAAGAAGGTGCATCAAAGGAGGTTTATGTACAATTTATAGTACATTTTATTGCACTACTTTAATCTAGTTTTTTACATCCCAAGGACATATTGGAAAGTTCCTCAAAGACACACTACAAATTAGGTTGAATCAGCAAAATACAATCGAATACTATCTCTCTTCCAAGCATATCAAAGAGCCTCTCTTTTGGCTAATTATCTACATATCTTGGACGACAAAACCTGCAGAAGACAAGGCACAGGAGAAAAATCAAGCAGTGTATAAAGAAAAAAGGTAAGCCTACGTCAAAGCAAAGGAACATTTCTATCAAACCAAACCTACATCAAAGCAAAGGAGCATTTATATCAAAGCAAGCTACATCCAATCAAGGAGCATTTCTACCATAAGTAGAGCATTAAGGAGTCTTCATCCAAGCACTACCATTCGAATTACACTCAAGGGCTACCAAATCTCCATAAAAGGTCCTCCATATCTCCACCATAGCTCCACCATTAGCTTGCTTGGTTGGAGTTATTTCAGCATCTACATAGAACAACAAATAACAAGGTGGAAAACGCGTTGGAGAGCCTTCAAGAAAGTGTTGATAAATACAAAGGCATGCAGATGCCACTTGTCATTCATCAAGAGTAACTCTAAATAATGCTCACAAAGAAGATGTTACAATTCTCTCTTGGCACCTATACTCCATGTAGAAGAGGATTTATATATAGCTAATAGCTTGATATACATACGTTACAGCAAAATAGTCTTGTAGACATTGGAGAAGAAGCATTTCTTGGATAGTGCTCAAAGGATAATAGAAATGTCTCAACTAAAGGTGGCATTTGTCATAAGCAATGGAGTAATTTTAACATCTAACTTAGGACAAATAAGGGATACTACTTGGAATTAACTTAGGAGAAAAAAGGGATACTACTTGGAATTAATCCATTTAGTGTTTGCAAATATTAAAGTGTTCTAATTTTTGAAATTTGGGAGTGATAAGGGTTACAACATCAAACTAGGTTATTAGAAATTAGAAACACTTGAATAAAATCCAAAGGGTTACAAAAATGGGTTATTAAAATATTTTTTTTGAAGTTGGAAATTTATATTCTTGTCTCAAAAAACTCTCAAAATGAGACAAAAGAAATCCAACATTAAAGCCTCTTCAAAATTGAAAAGTGCTTAGTTCAATAGGAGTAATAAGGTGTTAAGAAGTTTATTTTTTATCTTTACAAAATCAACCAAAATTGAACTATATTTTACAAAAGCACTAAATCATACTCCAAAACATTAGGGAGTCATAAGGCATTCTACAAAACTTGATAATAATAATATTTATCAAATATTATCAAGTTGGGAAGATATAAGCTTTCTTCAAAAAACTAAAATTAGGTATTCATACTCTCATATCTAGGGAGACCTAAGGAAGCCTACAATCTAAGGATTAATTAAGGACTTATCCAATCAAGCTTATATTTTTCAATTAAGTATCACATATCCTAAGACTAGGGATCTACAAAGATGTCTACTTCTCAGAATGCCAATAAGTGCTTCAGAAAAGAAAAATCCAATGGCATAAAACTTGGGATCATGAATCTACTTAAGAAATAGAAGGAAGATTAGACCTAGCTTCAAAATTAATCCATAGTCAAGCCTTAGAAGATAATTTTGATACTATGGAATTTTATCTTCAAACCCATGCAATTGACAATGGAAAAAGTGATATTTACTTTTCGTAGACTTTTCAAGCATATTATAAATGGCATTGCTCACATATGAACACTACAAGGTAGAAAATGAAGAACAAAAAGGGTTTATAGAATTAATAAAAAATAAGATAAAACTTGATGAATCATGTAGACAAGAGTAAGTACCTTCCCAAGATGAGGGAATGATGATAAACTAGAAGGGAGTGATAATCCAAGATACACCAGTCATCATGTCCTACAAGTATGATTCAACAAGTCTTGACAAATGCTTTGAATACTAGACATCTAAGGAAAATAGTCTAGACGTCTAATATGGATGGCTAGATGTCTGGATTGGACATTAGGGATAGACGGTGAAACATCTATACTAGACTTCTAGATTAGATGGCTAGACATCTGGACTGGTCAGCTAGATGTCTGAACTAGATGTTTGGACTAGGTGGCTTTCTAGACAGCTAGACATCTGGACTAGACAGCTAGACATTAGGACTAGATGGCTAACACAATAGACATCTAACATATAAGCCATACATTTTATTAGTTAGGTTGGACATCTAATCCATATGTTTAACTAATCCATACGCCTTAACACAAAGATGATTGTGTTTGTCCTTTTGTGCCTACTTATTAATCAAGCCATATTCATTTGATTGGCTGATTTTACATTGCAACTTGCCATTTCCAAGATTCATACATTATCAAAATTGTTGTACATAATAAAAATTATAGATATTCATAGGATATTCATGTCATACAACTTTATGCTTAACTATTTTCTACATATATCCTTTCCTTTGAAGAAGTCGATGTCCTCAAAAACTTTCTCTGCTTAGTCTGAGTCTCGACATCTTTGTGAGTTGTAGCCAATAAGGTTTCATCCAATTGCATATGTAGAGCCTCATCATCAACCTTAAGTTTCCTGGTAAAATTTAAGTATTTACCCATTTCCACTTCGAGGGCATTGCCACAATTTTCTATCTCCTCAAACCTATTCAATAGTTTAGTCTCTCGTTGTATGAATAGTTCTCTTAATCATGGAACTAAAATTATGGATGAATATCAAAGTTACCTCACATTTTTGTGCTTGTCGCGATTCTTCCTGTACCACTACCAACTATTTTTGCCAAGTTTCTTCACGCTAGCTCTTCTCATGCTACCAAGCTATCTCACTCTAATTTTTTTGGACTGTTAATGCTTCAGTCTGCTTGACCAACAATTATTTGGCCTATTTTTACTATGACATCTCATTTTCTAGAGGTAATTTTTTGTGTTTTTTCTCCTAACTGAGTATGAAGGCTCACCAATTCTCATGATTTTTTTTTAATTTCCTAAATTACGACCTCCGTACATCCTTCCCTTATTCAATTTTTTTATCTTTGCATTGCACTTCTTCCTGTTCCTCTTATAATTCACTATCCACCATTTGCTTGGTTGAATGCAAGTACTTAATACCTGCTGCTAGCCAACATAACAAGTGGGCTAAGAAGTTGTATTGTCGGTACATAGGCAGTAATTTAGGTGCTAACTTCACCTGTGATACTTGCTCTATGAACTACTAGGAATAAAGATTACTTTTGTGGCCATAAACGTACACCTGTACAGATTTCAAGTAAAGGGTTGATATCTTCTCGATCAATTGTTCAACTCCATCCATTGTTGACAAGTATGTGGTGGGTATTGTCCAAGGTTGGGTCTGATAGATGTTAGAAATATTCGCTCACCAAGTACCTTGTGTGGCTCATTTTACCAATCTGTTCAATTCTTCTTCCGTTATAGACTACCACTTCTTCCATTGACCAACACAGGCTATGTTAAATGGCAACTACAAATTTTCCATTATTTTTTTTAACTTTGTAAAACATTCTACTGCTCGCTCGTCCATATCATCTAAAGGATCCATGAGATTGGGTAGTTGTACTAGAAAATATTCATACCATGCATCTTGAGTCGTTCCTCTTGTTCCTCCTATTCCTCCTACAATATCTCCTTCCCCTTCTCGGAGAGATCAATGGTATTTTTGGTTACCTTACCTTCTGTTACTACAACTTGACTGTTATCACCTTATGTCCCAATAGCTTACTGAGACACATATTTCTATAGCTACTTTTTCTTTTCTATATTGGTATCATGTTCCAACAATATTGCCTCATCAAATGAGATGGGATACTGCTCTGCCTAGAGTGTTGGATATTCTACATTCAGATAAGGTAAAGTTTCCTTTGTTCTATTGATTACAGGTTCAACTAGAATCTCCATAGGTATTGTTTCTCTGGCTTCTTCTACTGTGATAATATCTGCAAAGGACACAGGTTGTAGAGAAGCTGCAAAGGAATTTTTTGTAACTACAGGTGGAACGGACAAGTATGGAACTATTCTTTGAGCCCGAACATGAACTTCCATAAAATAGTCCTTAGGTCTTACATTCCCAGCACTTGTTCCTGTTGCTATATTCTGCAAGGTTTGAGGAATATCAAAGTTAATATTTTCCTCAAGTACTATCATCTATTGTACCAGTCTTCAAGCTACTTCCTTACTACGAGAAATATACTTCATGGCAATCCCTTGCACCTGTTAGCCTAATATTTGTATTTATTTAATTATTTTATTAATGAGATATTATTTAGGTTAGCTTCAAATATTATATTGTTAGACTATTTTTAAGCACATCTTAGTTGTTATAATTGTTGCTAAGATAAGATATTTGATCCATGATTTACGAGCTATAGTTGGCCTATGTTGTATTATATATTTTTGAATATAAATGAAATTAATAGTCAGTTCTCCAATATGGTATCAGAGCTTGGTGAGAAGGATCAGGATCTGGTCAGCTCATTGGCAATTTGATTTTGTCTTCATTCCATTTGGTAATTTCAGCCTCCATCGATCTTCGTGTGGTAGTTATTTATATTTTGTTCATATATATTGTTGTTGCTATGGAATATCTGCTAAATTTACCTCGTTGGATCTGGACACGACGAATACAACATCTCAGCATACTGATACTAGATAACAATTGTATCCCAAGGTGACTTTGACTCGTGGATACCTCGTGATAAGGACCTAAGATGTAGATGGACCTATGGCGTACAACTCCGTGTGAGGACTACTACATGGACCTATCTTATTGTGGATACCTAAACTGGATGCAACTCGACCGTGGACACCTAAGATGGATGTAACTTAGAGAACAGAAGGAGGAGATCTACGTTGCCAATAAGGACTCTAACCGTTGATATAAGCAGAATCACATGGTATGAGTGGGAGGTTGGACCAAGAAAAATCAATGAAAGCTAGACCACCTTATAATGGTCATAAACTATTGAATGTATCCAAGTTTTTATACACTTGTATGTTCTAAAGTGTCCCGAATGTGGGACAAAATACCCTATTGTTCAAAACACGCAAAGCAAATTTTTCATCATAGAGGAGTTTTTATTGGAGATAACCAAGAAGATTTTTAAACACTATGATAGGATGACAAGCCATCTGTGATCACCGGTGGTAAACAACAATATTATTGTTCAAGATATTGTTGTGGTGGAGTGAGGGTGATCAAATTGATGACTCGGTCAAGATCTCGAATGGCTGTTCTGGAAATTTCTATGGTGGAGTTACGGTGATCAAATTAGCCTGCATGGCTTGTTTGAAGAGTGATTCGATGATTCAAATTAGACATCATTGGATGATTTACCCTTTGGATGTTGCACAATGTAAGGACTCATTTTTACAGATTTAAAATGTTGCGTGTGTCATAGCTATTTCATAACAAGGACAAATGATTACACAACTTCCCTATCGTAGACGATGATACTTGGAAATTTATTGTAGATCCACACAGTCGATGATTAATTTCCATGCAACCTCTTTTAGCGATAAGTAGAACTAGTTTCTGTTACATTAAAATCAGAGTGAATGCCAATTTCCAAAAAAAATTTAAGTTAAATGATCATTGACAATAAGTTGCAGTTCGTGGAGATGAACTATTTGCCATGATGCATGTTTATCATTGCATAATTTAAACCATATAGCAGCGCGTGATGTAGAGGACACTGCAGTGGATATTAGACTGTGTGACTTCAAAAACCGATTTCAACCGTAGACAAAAAATTAAAAAAATATATTTTTTTTGTAAGGTCACCTCCAAAAGAAGAGCACCACCACACCACCCGAAAAGAAGCACCGCCCAATAGAGGAAGCTTCCAAAAGTGCAAATGCCAAGTAGAACCTCCTGTGCTATTGCTTCCAACTGGGAAGCTAACGTGGCCAGTTGATCGAGCTAGTCTAAGATGTTGTTAGGTAGGATATCAGGGGATCAAATCCCATCGACCACATAAAAGGGGGGATATTTGTTATATGTCAATTTATTGCACAATTATCAAAATAGGATGAAAGGTGGGAATAGAGAGTGAATTTTCAATTTTGAAAAGCTAATTGGCATTGTAATTAGGTGCATTTTCGATGGAAATCGACACCTAAATTTCAATTTTTTGTTTGCACTTATTGTTGTATGTTGCATTTACTTTTCAATTTTGAAATACATATTTAAGTAAAATCAAGCTCAATTAAGTCCCCAAAAATTGAACCCATCCGTGCAATTTATTTGCACCGTAGTGTTCAGTATACATGGTACCTTCGGCCCACACTTACAGGTAAAGTTGTCATACTTTGGGCTACTGTATCTATCGCCTAACATAGTTGCAACAATGATGTCTAAGCTTGTTCTCTATAAATCATCGAGGAGATATAAGTTTACCATTTTGTTATTTTTCACTCCATTAACTACCCTAATTGTTATTGTTGTTAGACGTAAATCCTGACGAAGTGTTCTCTCCAAAGTTTTTAGGGTAAGTTACACCCCACGCATGAGGAAAGACCTTATATGGTAGGTGTTATAAACAAAATTATTCCCTTTTAGTACTGCCTATGTACCACTTACTATTCTGCTGTCATGTACTTATAGTCTCCCTCATGTAAGGGTGGGTATATTGAGAGGTTTGGTATAAAGGTCTGGCAAGTATAAATAAAGGGGGATCATTTGGTTTTATAAGGAACCCTCATTATGGCTGCTATCCACAAGTACCTGACATATTCTCAATTACTCAAAGTTTCCAATTACACACCATGGAAAATAAAATGAAGGTCATTCTACAAATGGAAGATTTGTGGGATGTTGTATCTGGCATGGAAATAAAACCTTCACCATCAGCCAACACAACTCAACCTACACAACCAACTATAGAATGGATTGCATTTGACAAGAAGGATAGTAAGGCAGGAGTGCTCATATTGCTTGTTGTTTCAGATGAAGTTCAACCTCACATAGCTAACAAAGAACATGGTAAAGAGGCATGGGATGCCCTGAAGACCATCTATGAGGGTAAGAATGATTCCACCATTCTTCACCTTCAATCTCAACTTCACAGTTTGAGTGTAAAGCATGGAGAGACAGTTGAAATATTTCTTTGTAGAGTGGTTGAGTTGAAATTAAAGCTAAATTCTATGGGAGAGACTGTAGAAGATAAGCTCCTCACTTCAGTGATTTTGAGAGCTTTACCTGATTCATACATAATGTTGATAGCTTCCCTTTAAGTGTCACAAATACAGGTTACCTTTTTTGAGTTGGTCAATTTTCTTCAAGAAGAGGAGGCTCACCAACTACATAAATATGAAGCTTCTAATACAACCTTCTATTCCAACAAGAAGGGTTCTAAGAAGAAAGGTAATTTTTAGAAGGGAGGAAATTCTTCCAAGGATTCCAAGGGAAATAAACCTCAACAAATGAAGAGATATTGCAAAATTTATGAGAAATATACCCATGACACCAATCGGTGTTGGTATAAGAATAAACAACCTAAGAATAAGGGCCATAACAAACCACGGAACAAAAACAAGCAACCCAAGGTGAATGTTGTTGTTGAAGAATTAGATTCATATTTTGAGTGGGCACACAAGGTGCTCATGACTAACATATCCTCAAAATCAAAGGATCTTGTGTGGTATGTTGATTATGGCACCAGTAAGCATATGACTCACAACAAGTCATGGTTTGAGATATATGAAGTCAAGGAAGGAAAACCCATCACTATTTTTGATGATAAAACCTACAAGGTTTAGGATGAGCGTATAGTTTCAGTCAACCTTCTAGATGGAAAATTTCATAATGATAAAGTCCTCTATGTTCCAAGGTTGGCAAACAATTTGTTGTCAGTCACTCAAATTCATAGCAACAACTTCATCACCAAGAAGGGTAAACACATAGCAACAACTTCATAAAAGAATGACTTTTTTGCATTAGATGCTATCTTGATGTAGGAGCATCTGGTGGGAGCAAAGCAATCTTGCATCAACCAAATTTTCTAAGTATATGTCGCGATATCACGACAAAAAATTGTTGCGATATCGTGACCAAAATTGGAGAGAGAAGATGCAGTGGACAGAAGGTTGTGAAATCGTGACCAAGGCCAGGAGCAGAAGGTGTAGAGGATGGAATGTCACAAAATCACAACATGTCACGATTTCATGACATGTTCGAAATCATGATCGAAACTAAAGAACAGAGGGGCGATGGAGGAACGTCATGATTTCATGACATGTCGTGAAATCATGACCCCAGCTGAAGAACGGAGGTGCGATGGAGAAGCATCATGATATCGCAACATGTCATGATATCATGACTGAAGCTAAAGAACGAAGGCGCGATAGAGAAACGTCATGATAGCGTGACATGTCGCGATATTGTGACCAAAGCAGAAGAATGGGGATGTGATGGAAATACGTCATGATATCGTGACATGTCACGATATCACAACCAAGGTAGAAGCAGGAAGGCATGAAGGAAAGAATGTCACGATATCATGATTGGGAGCTAGAGAGAGAAAGCGTAGAGGGGAATTGTCGCGATATCATGACATGTCATGATATCATGACCAAAAGAAAAACACACACTCCAAGCTTTCATAAATGCATTCCTTCATGCACAATAATCTAGCGGTAGTGACACAACAGTCTCAGAAGAAGATTTCATTGAATAGGTTGGCCACTCACACACTGCAAATGAAGCAACAATCTCAAAGGAAGATTCCAACAAGCATTTCGGCCACTCACGCACTATATCCAAAGATTTTGCTGAACAGGTCAGCCACGTGTGCACTGGAAATGAAGCAGCAGTCTCAGAGGAAGATTCTGACAAGCATGTCAGCCACTCGCACCCTATATCCAAAGGCTCATCAATGCAACTTATGAGAGCCAGGTTGAGTGGAAAATCATGGACAATTTGAAAACGTAGAGGGTCGAGACCTCTATAAAATTTGAGGAATTGTAATGAGAGGGGGGCTGGCAAATAGCAGATTGCTACTGTATATTTTTTTTAAATTCTTCTAAATCTATTGAATGAGAAATTTGGCTCTTGTTTCTTTGTCTTCTGTTCTATGTTAGTTTTGTTCTCCACCAAGTGGTATCAAAGCCAAAAGTTCCTGAGTGTGTAAGCAGATCGTCGAAATTGAGGTAGTTTGCACTAATATCTGTGGAAGGGCTTGTGAGAGGAGTGATCAGAATGCCTCCAAGAAGAAACCCTGGTGGTGGGAGAGGCATAGCGGTAGCAGAAGATGTTCGAGTTTTGCAGAGGCAAATGCAAGCCCTGCAAGAAGAGATGCATAGAATATTGGAGCCAAGAAGAGATGAAGGTAGTGAAGAGGAAGATGACGAAGAAGAGGGCCAGCCTGAAGAAGAAGAAGCAGTAGATCCTGCATAAGCCAGACTATACAGATCCATATCCCAGATTGGGAAGAGGCCGAAGATGGAGGTTTCCACGTATTCTGGGAACCTTGATCCATAGGAATTGATCGACTGGACCAACGATCTGGAAGAATACCTTGAGAATGAGGAGGTTGAGGACCTTGATAGGGTTAGATTCGCTAAGACCAAGCTGAAATTTCATGCCAGCATATGGTGGAAGGGAGTGCAGCTAGAGTGAAACAAAAGAGGAAAAGAGAGAATAACAAAATGGGAGCAGATGGTAGAAAAGCTGAAGATGCAGTTCATCCCTGGTGATTATGATTTGGACCTGCTAAAGAAAATGCAAGGTTTGAGGCAATCAAGTAAGTCTATAAAAGAATACACAAAAGAGTTTCATAAAATTATGATCAAAACAGGCCACTCAAAGGCCAACAAGAAGAAGGTAGCCCGTTATATTAATGGGTTACAAACAAGTATTCAAGAGGAATTAAGTCTGGTCAGGATGACCACCATAGAGGATGCTTACCAGTTTGCCCTGAGAGTTGAAGAGAAGCTCAATAGGAGGTTTGAGAACAAGCAAAGAGAAAGAGGTCATGGCGGAAGAACCGACGAAAGGACCAGTGGAAGACGAAATGAAGATTCTCAGAAGAATGGAGAAGGTAGTAGTAATCAGGAACAAAGGGGAGAAAATACCTACCACCCCCGTAATCAGAACAATGATTACCGAAGGGGAAGGGGCAGAGCTGGACGTGGCCATGGAAGAGAAAGATTTTGTGGAACCTGTTTCTAGTGTGGAGAAGAGGGACATCACCAATATGAGTGTCCACAGCAATAGGAAAGGACTAATAGGAGGTCGAAAGGTAATTCCAGAGTCGCAGTTGCAAAAGAAGGTGTTGGATCTGAGCACTCTGAAGAAGCAGAGAGAGGAGAAGTACTGATCACAAGGAGAGTCCTATTGAATGAGGAGGGGGATGTAGATCAGAGGAAAATCTTATTCTACACAAGGTGTAAATGCACGAGTAAGATTTGCAATATTATTATTGACAATGGTAGCACAGATAACCTAATTTTAGAATGAATGGTTACAAAGCTACAACTAAAGAGGAAGAGACACCCGCATCCATATCGGATTGCATGGTTACAGAAGGACCATAGGGCTTTGGTCAGTGAGCAATGCCTGGTAAAATTCAATATTGGGAATTACCATGATGAAGTCCTATGCGACATCCTACCCATGGATGCTTGCCATTTGCTTTTGGGAAGGCCATGGCAGTTTGACAGGTTCATGGTTCATGATGGTCATGCCAACACCTACTCCGTAACAAAGAATGGAGTTCGCCATAAGTTGAAACCCCTGAAGGAGGTGGGCGAAAAGGTATGTGGCAGTGCCAAAATTTGCTTAGTTGATGGGAGAAAATTTTTAGATGGTTTGAAGCATGAACATATGTGTTATGCATTAATTCCCAGAGTTAGAGAGAAATAATGCAAAGATACCTTAGTAGAAGTCCTAGATATTTTGGAGAAATTTCCACATATTATATCTGATAATGTGCCTGAAGGTTTACCCCTAGTAAGGAAGATCAGCCATCATATAGATTTGGTTCCAGGATCGAGCTTGCCCAATAAAGCTGCACATAGAATGATGCCTATAGAAATGGAGGAGCTAAACAGGTAGGTCCAGGAGTTGCTGGAAAGGGCACTGATTCAGGAGAGCTTGATTCCATGCACAGTGCCTGCAGTGCTAGCGCCAAAGAAAGATGAAGAGTGGAGAATGTTTATAGACTCTCGAGCCATCAACAATATTGAAGAACACAAGCTTATATTGAGAGGGGGGGTGAACAATATAAGACCTCTTTTTACTTTTTTCTTTAAACTTCAAAACAATAAAGTAATATACCCAAAGCAATATCAAAGCAATGCACAATATCATCCACAAAGTGACACCAATTTTAACGTGGTTCACCCAGAATGGCTGGGCTACATCCACAAAACTTTTTTCTAAAAGTTATCTCAAAGTTCTTTGGGAATCCTTCCCAATTACAATGTTTATGAGCCTCGGCCCAAAGGAGATACCTTCCCCCAATCAGAATTTATGAGCCTCTGCTCAAAGAAGATACCTTCCCCTCTGCTCTGTAAATGATCCCTCAAAAGATCAACTCCCTCTACCTCTTGTCAGCACGTGGAACTCATTTCCACCGAAGACCTCCTGTCATTAATGCTTAGCCTAAGAGACCTCTGTCTTCTATGATCACGTCCACAGTAGCTCAGCAACCTATACCAAACATAGTCAGTCAGTCTAGTACAAGTCTTCCTCTGTGTATCAAATCTGTCCAACTCTTGAACAAATCAATCCTCTACATGCAAGCCTTCTCAAAGACTTGCCAACTGTCCTCAGGTTCTTCTCATAGAACTAATGCACCTCTTTCCTCAAGTTCTCTGATAGAACTATCAAACTCATCTCACAAGTCCTCTTCTAGGACTTGTCCAAATCTTCTCACAAGTCCCCACTAGAACCTGTCCAAAAACTGCTCACAACTCCCCACTGGAACCTGTCCAAAAATTGCTCACAAGTCCCCACTGGAACCTGTCCAAAAACTCAGCAAGCTCACCAAGAAAAACTTTCTTAGTAGGAAATCACAAAGTGAATTGTTAGAGACCCAATGTGATTTTTCAAACTCATAGAAGCATAAAGAGAATTGTTAGAGACTCAATATGTTCTATACTCAAATCCCAATCTCAAAACTCAACTCAAATCAACTCAACTCAATCTCAATCTCAAATCTGAAAACTCAACTTAATATCTGAAATGGATAGGATAGAATGTTTTCTTTCAAGAACATGAAACCCCAACAACTGCAAACTATGCAAAGAATCACATAACAATGATACTCATGTTATTTTCACCATCAATTAGGGTTTCAACAACAATGCTCATCAAACAAGGTTTAGTCAACCAACACCATTCAACTCAACATCAACCTTGAAGCATTCAACCAATCATCACAAGAAAAGGAAACAAGTAGAAATCCTTTTCCCTCCAAATATATTTGAACAAAACAGCCACCAACACACTATCACCAAATGCAAATAATAACTTGCTCAAATCAACTCAATGGAGTAAGCCCAATATCATGAATCAAGTAAAGCAATAACTTGATCAAACAACCTCTATGGAAGCAACTCAACCATCAAACTCAAAACAGCCAACCAAGGGTTCCACCAACTCAATGCAAGTAGCTAGACTCACAAATATAAACCCTAGTGCACAAAGCTTCCACTATCTCAAACCAGAAATTATGCATTCACCAAAAACTCTCCTTAAGGATAACAATGCATAAGTAGTCTTCAACAAACCAGAAAATAGGATTTACACCTAGCCAAAGGATACCTAGTAGAATACCTTTTCACTCCAACCTTATTTCAGAAAACATACACCAATCATACTTATAAGAAGAATGTGCCCATACCTTATTGGAGTAGAAGATAATTGAACCTTCAAGTTGTCACCACACACAACTCTTAAACTTCCAACCAAGTTAGGGTTAGAATAAAAAGAAATGAGCAATAATATAAACTTCCTTTATTACACCTTTTAGCTCCACTTCTTTAAACACAACCACCATAACATGCCAATAAATCAACAATCACAGACTCACACCTTATACCTCCATTTTTTATTTTAGCATAGCAAGGAATAATCTTAAGAATACATCCAAAGAAATATGCCCTTATTTCTCCTAAGATTTTATTCAATGCTAATCACAAAAGCCAAAACTCATAAAATTTAATCACACCTTATAAATCGCTGTCCAAGAAACTTTGAATTTCATGGCATAAAGACGTTTTAATAAAAACGTGTGTTACTCTAGCAAAGCACCCCCACGAGACTCAAAACGGTGACCTCCGCTAATGCAGTGCCCAACAGCAGCCTTCGTTGCCACTAGCCCACGTGGGCTACGAAGTTCACAAGTGAACTTCCCTCCACTTCACCCTCGAAAAAACTCTCGAAGACTTTTCAACCGCATGTGCTTCTAAGTCTTCCTTCGATCGCAGTGAATATAGAGCACAAACATCGCAAATTGCATTCGGGGAATTTCAAATTCCTTAGCCTTCCAACCTTAGGAGTTGGAGAATAAATAGTCTCTTCGAAGACACCTTGACGTCGGTGGAAATAAATACCATTTCGAAATTAATCAAAAGTCTTTTCAAAAAGGGTTTAAAAACCCTTAAAGTATTTTTAATAAATTAAAAATAATTTCTCCCTTAATTAATTAAATAATTAATTAATTAAAACCTTGAATGGTTTTAAATAATAATTAAATAAATAATAAAGAGAACCTCCATTGGTTTTAATAAAAACCATTTAACTTGGTTTTAATAAAAACCCTATCCAATGGAATCTCTTCGGATTCTCTTAAAAAGATTCTCTTGGAATCTTCCACCTTTGAAACCAACACATCCTCTTAACATTAATGTCATTTCCTTTTGACATCAATGACAACTCGTAGACAAGAAGCTAGGATCTCAAACCCAAAATTGCCAACAATCTCCCCCTTTGTCATTGATGGCAAACCATGCTTCTCAACAACACAAAAACTCAACATAAACAACTCCCCCTGTCTTGAGGCTCTCCCCCTTACTCAAATCTCTCCCCCTTTGTCATCAATGGAAAAGGGTCACCTTTGGGGCTCGGGACTAAGAATGATCCTCTTAGCTTAGTCCCTCCCCCACCTCCTGATGAGGTGATTAATTCTTGGGTGGGAGTAAAACTCCCATTAGGCACTGATCATCATCGTGTCTATAACTTCCTTGTCGGACCTTATCTTGAACTCTTTGTCCATATTCCCGTTCCTCGCTATCGTTCTTGTTCTTGTTCTTATCCCTATTCTTGTCCATGCCTTGATCCTTGGACCTCGATCATGCCACTATTCCCTGTTCCTCGTATTCCGGAATTTTAGCTCTACATTGTCTGATTATGTGACCTTCATTGTTGCACTTGAAACACTTGACGATGTTGTTTCTCTGAGGTAAACCTGATATTTGAATCCACCAGTTCTGACCAAACCTATTCTGACCAAACCTGTTTTGGCCAAACCTATTTTGACCAAACCTGTTCTGACCAAACCTATTCTGGCCAAACCTGTTCTAACCAAACCTATTCCTATTATTTGCCTTGCAATAAACTGCCTTGTGCCCAAACTGTTGACAAGAGTAGCAATACCCTTGAAAGTAAGTAGCACTTCTAAAACTATCATTTACCTCCTTCACTTCAGCCATGCAATGTGAATCCATGTGACTAAACCTGTGACAAGCAAAACATCTGCCTTGAAACTTTCCTATAATTGACCTCTTAGGTTCTGAAAACTTCTTCTTCTCATTCTGAATTCTATTTTTTGTTTATGTGCATCTATCATTCAAGGACTCCTTTTCTAAAATACTTTCCTCATCAGAACTCTCTTCCTTTTGGAGTCTCTTACTAGACTCTCCAACTTGTTCCTTGTGTGGCTTAACAAAACCAAGGCCTATTTTATCTGTTGTCTTTATTTGACCTTTGATGAGTGACTTAACCTTTTTGGAGCTATCTTGAAACCTGTAAAGCTTATCCTTGTACTATTTAGTTTCCTCTTTCAAAGAAGCAATTTTCTGTTCTAACTCACTATACTCAAGAACCTTAGACTCTAACTCATCCTTGAGTTCTTGTGTCTTAGCCATAGAGAAGTCAAGACTTTCTATAAGATCATTTCTCTCCATACAACATTCATCTAACTTATCCTTGAGTCTAGCATTCTTCTTTATTTCCTTTTTCAAAGCACTAAGAGCACTAATAAGTTCACCTTCAAGATCTACTTCACCTTCCTCTATATCTTCCTCTATTTGTTTTATTTTTGAATCATCAAAGCCTTTTTCAGATTTCTTATCACTAGAGGTGCTACCCTTTTCAAAAACCATACATGCATCTTCCTTATAGTTTTCTGAAGCATCCTCATACATACTAGAAACCAAATAATTATTTGTGCAATCATCCTCAAGGTGACTAAAATTTCCACATCTAAGACATTTCATGATAATGAATCTATGTTTCGGTTCTTCCTATTTTTTTGATATGAACAACATCTCATTTTCATTATCACTTGAAGAACTTTCACTATCACTACTAGAACACTTACTTGCTTTGTATAGGTAGAAACTCTTCTTGTGCTTGTGAGAATACCTCTTTCCTTGATTGTTGTGCTCATATTTTTTTTTCCTATGATGTTTGTGCTTTTCAGAATCCTTGCTCTTAGAATCATGTTTATCTTCATCACTTTCATTCTTGGGAATAGTACAGTCAGTAGCATAATGACCAAACTTTCCACAATTGAAACATCTTATATTTTTCATACTTTTATGCTTTTTAGATAACTTGCCTTTCTTGCTGTAATATGCCTCTTCATCACTAGAATACTCATCACTATCTTGAAGCTATTTACCCTTGGAATTCTTGGTAGCCTTGAAAGCTGCCTCTTTCTTGACATCAACCTTCACTTGAGTTCTCAACTCAAATGCTACAAGTATACTATGGATCTCATCCTTTTTCAACTTATCCAAATATTTAGCTTCCTCAATAGCAGAAATATTTTCACTAAATCTATTAGGAAGAGATCTTAAAATCTTATCACAAACATCATTTTCAGCAAGCTCAAGACCTAAGTCTTTCATGGAGTTAACAACCTCATCCATACGAAGCATGTAGTCACTAATATTTTCATCATCATTCATCTTGAGTTGTTCAAACATACCTTTGAAGTGTCTCAACTTGGCCTTTCTGAAATTTGTATCACCTGTATGAACCACCTTCAACTATTTCCACATTTCACTAGTTGTCTTGCAGTGAATCACTTTGGTGAGATCTCGCTTTCGTAAGCCTTTCAGGATTGCATTCATTGCTTTTGAATTGTTGTGATGTAGGAGCCTTTCTTCTTTAGTATTAGGACCATGTTTAGGAATAGTGTACTCATCTTCAATCACTTCCCAAACCTCATTCCCAAGTGCCATTAGATGAACCTTCATCCTTGCACTCCAAAGACCAAAATCTGACCCATCAAGAATAGGTGATGCATTGCCACTTGAATGATCCATTGTGTTCTTTACTAGCTTTTCCTTCAAGTTGTTAAACTTTTCGAAGGCACCTGCTCTGATACCAATTGAAGAACACAAGCTTCTACTGAGAGGGGGGGTGAACAAGATAAGACCTCTTTTTACTTTTTCCTTTATACTTCAAAATAGTAAAGCAATATACCCAAAACAATATCAAAGCAATGCACAATATCATCCACAAAGTGACACCAAATTTAACGTGGTTCACCTGCAATGGTCGAGCTACGTCCACAAAAATTTTTTCTAAAAGTTATCTCAAAGTTCTTTGGGAATCCTTCCCAATTACAATGTTTATGAGCCTCGGCCCAAAGGAGATACCTTCCCCAATCAAAGTTTATGAGCCTCTACTCAAAGGAGATACCTTCCCCTCTACTCTGGAAATGATCCCTCAAAAGATCAACTGCCTCTACCTCTTGCCAGCACGTGGAACTCCTTTCCACCGAAGACCTCCTATCCTTAATGCTTAACCTAAGAGACCTCTCGCCTTCTATGATCACGTCCACAGCAGCTCAAAGCAACCTATACCAAACATAGCCGTCGGTCTAGTACAAGTCTTCCTCTCGTCCGTCGGATCTCTCAAACTCTTGAACAAATCAATCCTCCGCATACAAGCCTTCTCAAAGACTTGCCAATCGTCCTCGTGTTCTTCTCATAGAACCAATGCACCTCTTTCCTCAAGTTCTCCGATAGAACTATCAAACTCATCTCACAAGTCCTCTTCTAGGACTTGTCCAAATCTGCTCACAAGTCCCCATCGAAACCTCGTCCAAAAACTGCTCACAAGTCCCCACTGGAACCTCGTCCAAAACCGCTCACAAGTCCCCACTGGAACTCCGTCCAAAAACTCAACAAGCTCACCAAGAAAAACTTTCTTAGTAGGAAATCACAAAGTGAATTTTTAGAGACCCAATGTGATTTTTCAAACTCATAGAAGCATAAAGAGAATTTTTAGAGACTCAATATGTTCTATACTCAAATCCCAATCTCAAAACTCGACTCAAATCAACTCAGCTCAATCTCAATCTCAAATCTGAAAACTCAACTTAATATCTGAAATGGATAGGATAGAATGTTTTCTTTCAAGAACATGAAACCCCAACAATTGCCAACTATGCAAAGAATCACATAACAATGATACTCATGTTATTTTCACCATCAATTAGGGTTTCAACAACAATGCTCATCAAATAAGGTTTAGTCAACCAACACCATTCAACTCAACATCAACCTTGAAGCATTCAACCAATCATCACAAGAAAAGGAAACAAGTAGAAATCCTTTTCCCTCCAAAGATATTTGAACAAAACAGCCACCAACACACTATCACCAAATGCAAATAATAACTTGCTCAAATCAACTCAATGGAGTAAGCCCAATATCATGAATCAAGTAAAGCAATAACTTGATCAAACAACCTCTATGGAAGCAACTCAACCATCAAACTCAAAACAGCCAACCAAGGGTTCCACCAACTCAATGCAAGTAGCTAGACTCACAAATATAAACCCTAGTGCACAAAGCTTCCACTATCTCAAACCGGAAATTATGCATTCACCAAAAACTCTCCTTAAAGATAACAATGCATAAGTAGTCTTCAACAAACCATAAAATAGGATTTACACCTAGCCAAAGGATACCTAGTAGAATGCCTTTTCACTCCAACCTTATTTCAGAAAACATACACCAATCATACTCATAAGAAGAATGTGCCCATACCTTATTAGAGTAGAAGATAATTGAACCTTCAAGCTGTCACCACACACAACTCTCAAACTTCCAACCAAGTTAGGGTTAGAATAAAAAGAAATGAGCAATAATATAAACTTCCTTTATTACACCTTTTAGCTCCACTTCTTTAAACACAACCACCATAACATGCCAATAAATCAACAATCACATACTCACACCTTATACCTCCATTTTTAATTTTAGCATAGCAAAGAATAATCTTAAAAATACATCCAAAGAAATATACCCTTATTTCTCCTAAGCTTTTATTCAATGCTAATCACAAAAGCCAAAACTCATAAAATTTAATCACACCTTATAAATCACTGTCCAAGAAACTCCGAATTTCATGGCATAAAGACGTTTTAATAAAAACGTGTGTTACTCTAGCAAAGCACCCTTGCGAGACTCAAAACGGTGATCTCCACCAATGCAGCGCCCAACAGCAGCCTTCGCTGCCACTAGCCCACGTAGGCTACGAAGTTCACAAGTGAACTTCCCTCCACTTCACCCTCAAAAAAACTCCCAAAGACTTTTCAACCACACGTGCTTCTAAGTCTTCCTTCGATCGCAACGAATACAGAGCACAAACACCACAAATTGCATTTGAGGAATTTCAAATTCCTTAGCCTTCCAACCTTAGGAGTTGGAGAATAAATAGTCTCTTCGAAGACACCTTGACGTCGGTGAAAATAAATACCATTTCGAAATTAATCAAAAGTCTTTTCAAAAAGGGTTTAAAAACCCTTAAAGTATTTTTAATAAATTAAAAATAATTTCTCCCTTAATTAATTAAATATTTAATTAATTAAAACCTTGAAGGGTTTTAAATAATAATTAAATAAATAATAAAGAGAACCTCCATTGGTTTTAATAAAAACCATTTAACTTGGTTTTAATAAAAACCCTATCCAATGGAATCTCTTCGGATTCTCTTAAAAATATTCTCTTGGAATCTTCCACCTTTGAAACCAACACATCCTCTTAACATTAATGCCATTTCCTTTTGACATCAATGACAACTCGTAGACAAGAAGCTAGGATCTCAAACCCAAAATTGCCAACAAAGATTACAATAAAATACATATTCTCATTGCCAAGGATGGATGACATAATGGACTGTTTGAGTGGAGCCAAGTACTTCACCAAGATTGACCTCAAGAGTGGTTACCATCAGATCCGTGTCAGAGAAGGAGATGAGTGGAAGACAGCCTTCAAGACCAAAGAGGGTTTGTATGAGTGGTTGGTCATGCCATTTGGGCTAACCAATGCACCAAGTACCTTCATGCAGCTGATGAATGAGGTATTGAAAGAATTTTTAGGCAAATTTGTCATTGTCTATTTAGATGATATATTAATATTTAGTAGAACCCTGGAGGAGCACCTGATGCACATCAGGAGGGTTTTTGAGAAGTTGTGGGAGGAGCAGTTGTTAGTTAATCTGAAAAAGTGTAACTTTGTAAAGGAGTTAGTGTACCTAGGATTTTTCATCTTAGTAAAAAGTCTAAAAATGGACCCAGAAAAGGTGAGAGCTATCATTGAATGGCCTACCTCGAGAAGCACAATTGAGGTAAGATCATTTCATGGTCTAGCAAGCTTTTATAGAAAATTCATTAGAAATTTTAGCAACATTTGTGCACCCCTAACACAAACAATGAGAGGAGATAAGAAAGAATTTAAGTGGACCTTAGGAGCAGATAGAAGCTTTGATATGTTAAAGAATAAGGTCACAGAGCAACCTGTTTTGGCACTTCTAGACTTTAACAAGGTATTTCAGGTAGATTTTGATGCCAGTGGTAGTGCAATAGGAGTTGTACTGAGTTAGGAAGGCAGACCTATTGCTTACTTTAGTGAGAAACTCAATGATGCTAGGAAAAAGTATTCATTTTATGATCAAGAGTTTTATGCTATAGTTCAAGCTCTAAAGAAGTGGAGGCATTATTTGTTGCCAAAATATTTTGTTCTATTTACTGATCATCAGGCCTTACAGTATATCAATAGCCGAATGAAACTGAATCAGAGACACTTGAAGTGGGTTGAGTTTCTCCAAAGTTATACCTTTGTGTTGAAGCACAGAAGTAGAAAATCAAACAGATTTGTAGATGCCTTAAGTAGAAGGCAGAATTTGCTGATTGAAATGATAGTGGAAGTGGTAGGATTTGAAGAACTAAAGGGTTTGTACCTTGAAGATCCTAATTTTGCAGAAGCCTGAAGGGCTTGCTTGGAACCTGTTACTGTGGACAGGACAAAGTGGTTGGATTTTCTTATCCAAGATGGAATGTTGTTCAGAGGAAGTCAATTATGCATTCCAAGGAGTTCCATGCAGGAAAACCTAGTCAAGGAGAAACACAGCAGAGGACTGGTTGGATATTTTGGTCAGGATAATACCATTGCCCTGGTGAGTGAGAAATACTATTGGCCACAACTACAGCAAGATGTGAAAAGGTTTGCGCAAAGTTGTAGAATATGCCAGATGGCGAAATGCGTGAGGCAGAACACTGGATTATATCATCCATTACCTATACCTGAGAGGCCATGGGAGGACGTCAGCATGGATTTCATTCTTGGATTATCGAGAACGCAGAGGGGAATACACTCTATATTTGTGGTGGTTGACAGATTTTCCAAGATGGCACATTTTATTCCCTGCCAAAAGACAAGTGACGCGGTTCACATTGCAGGGTTATTTTTCAAAGAGGTGGTACGACTTCACGGTCTACCAAAAAGCATCGTTTCTGACAGAGATACCAAGTTTGTTGGGTATTTCTGGAGAACCTTATGGAAGAAGTTGAATACGGACTTGAAATTCAGTTCTGCATACCACCCACAGACTGATGGACAGACAAAGGTGGTAAATAGAAGTTTGGGTAATCTATTGAGATGCTTGATAGGGGATAATCCAAAGGGATGGGATTTGGTTTTGCCACAGGCAAAATTTGCATACAATAATTCTATCAACAAGAGTACAAACAAATCTCCATTCCAGGTCATATATGGAAACAGCCCAAGAAATGTTTTTGAGCTGAGGAAATTGGATAAAGGGGAAAAGTGCAGTGTCGAGGCTGAGGAATTTGCGGAACATATGAGAAGCCTGCATGAAGAAGTGAAGAAACAAATCACAAAAATGAATAATCAATATAAGACAAGGGCAGACCAGAAGTGACGGTTCAAAGAGTTCGAAGTGGGAGATGAAGTCATGGTCCATCTCAAAAAATAAATATTTCTTGCCAAAACCTATAACAAGCTGAAGATGAAGAAGTTTGGACCATGCAGAATAATGGAAAAACAGGATTCAGACAATGCATATGAAGTGGAATTTCCAAGTGGGCTTGACATTTTGCCTATTTTTAACATTTTAGATTTAAGGGAATACCATAAGGGAGATAATACAGAGGCACCAAGTACAGAGTTGTGGATAATTCTATCGTCTACCCCAACCACAGACGAGATCGAGGAAATATTAGACACTCGTGAAGGCAGAAGCACTAGGAACAAACAGTATTCTGAATATTTGATCAAGTGGAAGGGCAGACCTGTAGAAGATGCAACTTGGTTGTCGAGAACAAAGGTTGACCACCTGGGTCTTCCTCTAACAGATCAGAAGTGAGGATCACTTCTCAATCCATCCTGGGTGTCTGATGCAGGAGCATGCAGTGGCAGCAGAGCAATCTTGCATCAACCAAATTTTCTAAGTATATGTCACGATATCGTGACCAAAATTGAAGAGAGAAGATGCGATGGACAGAAGGTCACGAAATCATGACATGTCATGAAATTGTGACCAAGGCCAGGAGCAGAAGGCACAGAGGATGGAATGTCGCAAAATCATGACATGTCGCGATTTCGCAACATGTCATGAAATCGTGATCAAAACTGAAGAACGGAGGGGCGACGAAGGAACGTCACGATTTCGTGACGTGTCACGAAATCACGACCGCATCTAAGTTCTAGATATTTACTTGAGCTAAGTAAATATGATATGGTAAATGGACTTCCCTCTCTTTCCTCTACATTTCCAGTATGCACTGATTGCTTGGTAGGTAAGCAACATAGAGTACCATTTGAAAAGATCGCTTCACGAGCAAAGAAACCTTTGGATTTAATTCACACTAATCTGTGCGGTATTTTCACACCAAATAGTTATGGGGGGAAGAGGTACTTTCAGTTGTTTGTAGATGACTACTCACGAAAAATGTGGGTGTTCTTTCTTCATCTGAAATCAGAAGCTTTCAGTTACTTCCAGCAATTCAAGAAATATTTTGAGGAGTCAGGGACTTCTATATGGTCCCTCCACTTAGATCAAAGGGGAAGTTCACATTTAAATAATTTTCCTCATATTTGATTGTACATGGAATCAAGAGATAGCTCACTACTGCTTATACTCTGTAGCAAAATGGAGTTGTTGAGTGGAGGAATCGTTCCATCATGGAAATGGTTTGTTGTATGCTAACAGGAGCGCATCTAGAGAAATAGTTTTGGGCAAAAGCTATCACCACAATAGTGTACCTGCTGAATAGGGTACCCAAAAATGCCCTAAAAGGAATAACTCCATAGGAAGCATGGAGTGGTCTAAAATCCTCCATATCTCATCTACACATTTTTGGATGTAAGGATTGTATGCACATACCAAAATAAAAAGGGAAAAAGCTAGATAAGAAGACCTTGTGTTGGTTCGACTTTCATACACACCCCATGAAGAACGAGCATGAAATATCAATAACACTTGTATAAGATAAATCCCACTCACTTTAGGATCTTTCTGGATATCCAAGGTGCGAGTGACAGGGTTGGGTCGAATGTCTATTCACTCTTTTCTGCTTCTGGTTTAAAAGCAGACTAAATATTCTAATACTAATACTTTGTTGTAGGGAAAGAATATTTAGTGAGTTGGAAAACTTCCTACAATAAATTTATGAAGGGTATATTCTTCAGAATCAATTCAGCACCTGAAGCAAAATCAAAGAGATTAGAAGAATATATCATTGGAGAATTTCTATTCAAATAAGAAGGACTAGGTGAGTCCTACTCAAATATAGAATAAGCAGATTCAAAGATTCAAAAGTAGATCTCATCACCTACACTTCCAAGAGAAGAAGGTTGAAGAGAAGGTCTCAAGGAAAACCATTAGTAGTTGTAATATCAGAGACCTTGGGAAGGTCTTATCGAGCATACAAAAAAAGGCTAGGAGAGCCTTACTAAAAAAATTCTCAAAGAACTCATTGGAGAAATCCATTACCAAGGAGAAATCCCCTGATAGTAAAGGACTTGGAATAATTATCAACATCCGACAACAAGCCCAAGAGAAGAAGAATTTGGTAAGGAGTGCAAAATTAGTGAAGAAGAATTTGGCAAGGAGGGCCAAATTCGTGAAGAAGAATTTGGTAAGGAATGCCAAATTCATGATGAAGAATTTAGAAATAAGTGTCAAATATTAAAAAAAGATCTTGCTTGAAGTTAGAATTCAAAAAGAATACTTGAAGACAGAGGAAGCTCACCAGATATTAGATATTTAAATATTCCCTCTCACAGCAAGAAGGCATCACTTCAGAGACAAAAACTTCTCCAAATTTACAACAGGAAGAGAACACAAGAGGAGAATAAGCCACCAAATCCTAGGCTCATGAAAAAAAAATTAAGACCATCATTTGGTGAAGAAGGAAGTTGTTCAAGACAGTCTACAAAGAGCTGCAAGGTTATACTAGTAGCAACAACTTGGTGATCCTAGACACCAAGATCTACATCCTCTATATAAGTGATAAAAGAGATACAACAAAAAAAATGTATGCAACTTTTTGGTGCAAGTAGATTCATTAATTGGTTTACCTATCAAATTTTTTAAAAGCACCTGAATTTGGATTATAGTTGCAAATAGAAAATTAGATTACAGTCTTCAAAAGTAAAAAAATAAAAAGTTCTTTTTGAGGTTCATTTGCACATTAATTAGGAGTTGATTATATTTAAAATTACTTCTATCAACTACCTATCATCTACTTTGGAAAAAGAAAAAGAATACTAAGTCCTACAATATTTATTGTAGTGAAATTGTAGAATAACTCTTAAAGATTCATTTTAGGTTGCTGCATTAAATTGTTAGTGCATTAATTTGAGTTTATTGGAGTGATAAGGTGTAATATTAGTGTATTAAAGTGAAAGACTTGCACTATTATACTACTCTCAAAAATAAAGTAGCTTTGTGTGTTTTGAAGGGCACAAAGTTTGATTTGTGTCAAGTGTCTAAAGACACTATTGAAGCACAAAAATCTACAACTCGTAGTGGAAAAAAGAAGTTGCCCAAAAATTTTAGAATCCTTCAAAACTTGGAGAAGAACACATCTAACCAAAAACAGAAATAGAAGCTTCAAATATTGAGACCTGGTGAGTCTCAAATCTAAAGCATTACAAGATTTCATGCAAGAAAAAAAATTGCATAAATTTAAAAGATTCTATTTACTGTTATCTAAGCTTGGAGTTGTTATCAAAGCATACAAGAAAAAAGGGGAAGGTGTTTCCTCATAAGATAACCTCAAAACCCGTGTATTGCAAGAGAAAAATCTGCTATAAAACCAGAATTTCAGATCAGAAATAAGAGTGCAAAAGAAGGTGCATCAAAGGAGGTTTATGTACAATTTATAGTACATTTTATTGCACTACTTTAATTAGTTTTTTACAGCCCAAGGACATATTGGAAAGTTTCTCAAAGATACACTACAAATTAGGTTGAATCAGCCAAATACAGTCGAATACTATCTCTCTTCCAAGCATATCAAAGAGCCTCTCTTTTGGCTAATTATCTACATATCTTGGACGGCAAAACCTACAGAAGACAAGGCACAGGAGAAAAATCAAGCAGTGTATAAATCAAAAAGGTAAGCCTACGTCAA
This sequence comes from Wollemia nobilis, assembly GCA_028583015.1. Classification (NCBI taxonomy): domain Eukaryota; kingdom Viridiplantae; phylum Streptophyta; class Pinopsida; order Araucariales; family Araucariaceae; genus Wollemia; species Wollemia nobilis. The sequence continues at coordinate 569,166 of JAQPPZ010016964.1, forward strand.
AGCAAAGGAACATTTCTATCAAACCAAACCTACATCAAAGCAAAGGAGCATTTATATCAAAGCAAGCTACATCCAATCAAGGAGCATTTCTACCATAAGTAGAGCATTAAGGAGTCTTCATCCAAGCACTACCATTCGAACTACACTCAAGGGCTACCAAATCTCCATAAAAGGTCCTCCATATCTCCACCATAGCTCCACCATTAGCTTGCTTGGTTGGAGTTATTTCAGCATCTACATAGAACAACAAATAACAAGGTGGAAAACGCGTTCGAGAGCCTTCAAGAAAGTGTTGATAAATACAAAGGCATGAAGATGCCACTTGTCATTCATCAAGAGTAACTCTAAATAACGCTCACAAAGAAGATGTTACAATTCTCTCTTGGCACCCATACTCCATGTAGAAGAGGATTTATATATAGCTAATAGCTTGATATACATATGTTACAGCAAAATAGTCTTGTAGACATTGGAGAAGAAGCATTTCTTGGATAGTGCTCAAAGGATAATAGAAATGTCTCAACTAAAGGTGGTATTTGTCATAAGCAGTGGAGTAATTTTAACATCTAACTTAGGACAAATAAGGGATACTACTTGGAATTAACTTAGGAGAAATAAGGGATACTACTTGGAATTAATCCATTTAGTGTTTGTAAATATTAAAGTGTTCTAATTTTCGAAATTTGGGAGTGATAAGGGTTACAACATCAAACTAGGTTATTAGAAATTAGAAACACTTGAATAAAATCCAAAGGGTTACAAAAAGGGGTTATTAAAATATTTTTTTTGAAGTTGGAAATTTATATTCTTGTCTCAAAAAACTCTCAAAATGAGACAAAAGAAATCCAACATTAAAGCCTCTTCAAAATTGAAAAGTGCTTAGTTCAATAGGAGTAATAAGGTGTTAAGAAGTTTATTTTTTATCTTTACAAAATCAACCCAAATTGAACTATATTTTACAAAAGCACTAAATCATACTCCAAAACATTAGGGAGTCATAAGGCATTCTACAAAACTTGATAATAATAATATTTATCAAATATTATCAAGTTGGGAAGATATAAGCTTTCTTCAAAAAACTAAAATTAGGTATTCATACTCTCATATCTAGGGAGACCTAAGGAAGCCTACAATCTAAGGATTAATTAAGGCCTTATCCAATCAAGCTTATATTTTTCAATTAAGGATCACATATCCTAAGACTAGGGAGCTATAAGGATGTCTACTTCTCAGAATGCCAATAAGTGCTTCAAAAAAGAAAAATCCAATGGCATAAAACTTGGGATCATGAATCTACTTAAGAAATAGAAGGAAGATTAGACCTAGCTTCAAAAGTAATCCATAGTCAAGCCTTAGAAGATAATTTTGATACTATGGAATTTTATCTTCAAACCCATGCAATTGACAATGGAAAAAGTGATATTTACTTTTCATAGACATTGCAAGCATATTATAAATGGCACTGCTCACATATGAACACTACAAGGTAGAAAATGAAGAACAAAAAGGGTTTATAGAATTCTCAAAAATAAGATAAAACTTGATGAATCATGTAGACAAGGGTAAGTACCTTCCTAAGATGAGGGAATGATGATAAACTAGAAGGGAGTGATAATCCAAGATACACCAGTCATCATGTCCTGCAAGTATGAGTCAACAAGTCTTGACAAATGCTTTGAATACTAGACATCTAAGGAAAATAGTCTAGACGTCTAATATGGATGGCTAGATGTCTGGATTGGACATTAGGGATAGATGGTGAAACATCTATACTGGACTTCTAGATTAGATGGCTAGACATCTGGACTGGTCGGCTAGATGTCTGGACTAGATGTTTGGACTAGGTGGCTTTCTAGACAGCTAGACATCTGGACTAGACAGCTATACATTAGGACTAGATGGCTAACACAATAGACGGCTAACATAGAAGCCATACATTTTATTAGTTAGGTTGGACATCTAATCCATATGTTTAACTAATCCATACGCCTTAACAAAAAGATGATTGTGTTTGTCCCTTTTGTGCCTACTTATTAATAAAGCCATATTCATTTGATTGGCTAATTTTACATTGCAACTTGCCATTTCCAAGATTCATACATTATCAAAATTGTTGTACATAATAAAAATTATAGATATTCATAGGATATTCATGTCATACAACTTTATGCTTAACTATTGTCTACATATATCCTTTCCTTCGAAGAATTCGATGTCCTCAACAACTTTCTCTGCTTAGTCTGAATCTCGACATCTTTGTGAGTTGTAGCCAGTAAGGTTTCATCTAATTGCATCTGTAGAGCCTCATCATCAACCTTAAGTTTCTTGGTATAATTTAAGTATTTACCCATTTCCACTCCGAGGGCATTGCCACAATTTTCTATCTCCTCAAACCTTTTCAATAGTTTAGTCTCTCGTTGTATGAATAGTTCTCTTAGTCATGGAACTAAAATTATGGATGAATATCAAAGTTACCTCACATTTTTGTGCTTGTCGCAATTCTTCCTGTACCACTACCAACTATTTTTGCCAAGTTTCTTCACGCTAGCTCTTCTCATGCTACCAAGCTATCTCACTCTAATTTTTTTGGACTGTTAATGCTTCAGTCTGCTTGACCAACAATTATTTGGCCTATTTTTACTGTGACATCTCATTTTCTAGAGGTAATTTTTTGTGTTTTTTCTCCTAACTGAATATGAAGGCTCTCCAATTCTCATGATTTTTTTTTAATTTCCTAAATTACGACCTCCGTACAAGCCTTCCCTTATTTAATTTTTTTATCTTTGCATTGCACTTCTTCCTATTCCTCTTATAATTCACTATCCACCATTTGCTTGGTTGAATGCAAGTACTTAATACCTTCTGCTAGCCAACATAACAAGTGGGCTAAGAAGTTGTATTGTCGATACATAGGTAGTAATTTAGGTGCTAACTTCACCTGTGATACTTGCTCTATGAACTACTAGGAATAAAGATTACTTTTGTGGCCACAAACGTACACCTATACAGATTCCAAGTAAAGGGTTGGTATCTTCTCAATCAATTGTTCAACTCCATCCATTGTTGACAAGTATGTGGTGGGCATTGTCCAAGGTTGGGTCTGATAGATGTTAGAAATATTCGCTCACCAAGTACCTTGTGTGGCTCATTTTACCAATCTTTTCAATTCTTCTTCCGCTATAGACTACCACTTCTTCCATTGACCAACACGGGCTATGTTAAATGGCAACTACAAATTTTCCATTATTTTTTTTAACTTTGTAAAACATTCTACTGCTCGCTCATCCATATCATCTAAAGGATCCATGAGATTGGGTAGTTGTACTAGAAAATATTCATACCATGCATATTGATTCGTTCCTCTTGTTCCTCCTATTCCTCCTCCTACAATATCTCCTTCCCCTTCTCGGAGAGATCAATGGTATTTTTGGTTACCTTACCTTCTATTACTACAACTTGACTATTATCACCTTATGTCCCAATAGCTTACTGAGACACATATTTCTATAGCTACTTTTTCTTTTCTATATTGGTATCATGTTCCAACAATATTGCCTCATCAAATGAGATGGGATACTGCTCTGCCCTGGGTGCTAGATATTCTACATTCAGATAAGGTAAAGTTTCCTTTGTTCTACTGATTACAGGTTCAACTGGAATCTCCATAGGTATTGTTTCTCTGGCTTCTTCTACTGTGATAATATTTGCAAAGGACACAGGTTGTAGAGAAGCTGCAAAGGAAGTTTTTGTAACTACAGGTGGAACGGACAGGTATGGAACTGTTCTTTGAGCCCGAACATGAACTTCCATAAAATAGTCCTTAGGTCTTACATTCCCAGCACTTGTTCCTGTTGCTATATTTTGCAAGGTTTGAGGAATATCAAAGTTAATATTTTCCTCAAGTACTATCATCTATTGTACCAGTATTCAAGCTACTTCCTTACTACGAGCAATCTACTTCGTGGCAATCCCTTGCACCTGTTAGCCTAATATTTGTATTTATTTAATTATTTTATTAATGAGATATTATTTAGGTTAGCTTCGAATATTATATTGTTAGACTATTTTTAAGCACATCTTAGTTGTTATAATTGTTGCTAAGATAAGATATTTGATCCATGATTTATGAGCTATAGTTTCCTATGTTGTATTATATATTTTTGAATATAAATGAAATTAATAGTCAGTTCTCCAATATGGTATCAGAGCTTGGTGAGAAGGATCGGGATCTAGTCGGCTCATTGGAAATTTGATTTTGTCTTCATTCCATTTGGTAATTTTAGCCTCCATTGATCTTCGTGTGGTAGTTATTCATATTTTGTTCATATATATTGTTGTTGCTATGGAAGATCTACTAAATTTACCTCATTGGATCTGGACACGACGAATACGACATCTCAGCATACTGATACTGGATGACAATTGTATCCCAAGGTGACTTTGACTCGTGGATACCTCGTGATATGTAGATGGACCTATGGCGTACAACTCCATGTGAGGACTACTATATGGACCTATCTTATTGTGGATACCTAAATTGGATGCAACTCGACCGTGGACACCTAAGATGGATGTAACTTAGAGAACAGAAGGAGGAGATCTACGTTGCCAATAAGGACTCTAACCGTTGATATAAGAAAAATCACATGGTATGAGTGGGAGGTTGGACCAAGAAAAATCAATGAAAGCTAGACCACCTTATAATGGTCATAAACTATTAAGTGTATCCAAGTTTTTATACACTTGTATGTTCTAAAGTGTCCCGAATGTGGGACAAAATACCCTATTGTTCAAAACAAGCAAAGCAAATTTGTCATCATAGAGGAGTTTTTATTGGAGATAACCAAGAAGATTTTTAAACACTATGATAGGATGACAAGCCATCTGTGATCACCGATGGTAAACAACAATATTATTATTCAAGATATTGTTGTGGTGGAGTGAGGGCAATCAAATCGATGACTCGGTCAAGATCTCGAATGGTTGTTCTGGACATTTCTATGGTGGAGTTACGATGATCAAATCAGCCTGCATGGCTTGTTTGAAGAGTGATTCGATGATTCAAATTAGACATCATTGGATGATTTACCCTTTGGATGTTGCACAATGTAAGGACTCATTTTTGCAGATTTAAAATGTTGCGTGTGTCATAGCTATTTCACAACAACAAGGACGAATGATTACACTTCCCTATCGTAGATGATGCTACTTGGAAATTTATTGTAGATCCACACAGTCGATAAGTAATTTCCATGCAACCTCTTTTAGCGATAAGTAGAACTAGTTTCTATTACATTAAAATCAGAGTGAATGCCAATTGCCAAATTTTTTTTAAGTTAAATGATCATTGACAATAAGTTGCAGTTCGTGGAGATGAACTATTTGCCATGATGCATGTTTATCATTGCATATTTTAACCCATATAGCAGCGCATGATGTAGACGACACTACAGTGGAGATTAGACTGTGTGACTTCAAAAACCGATTTCAACCGTAGACAAAAAATTAAAAATATTTTTTTTTTTGTAAGGTCACCACCCAAAGAAGAGCACCACCACACCACCCGAAAATGAGCACCGCCTGACAGAGGAAGCTTGCAAAAGTGCAAATGCCAAGTAGCACCTCCTGTGCTATTGCTTCCAACTGGGAAGCTAACGTGGCCAGTTGATCGAGCTAGTCTAAGATGCTGTTAGGTAGGATATCAGGGGATCAAATCCCATCGACCACATAAAATGGGGGATATTTGTTATATGTCAATTTATTGCACAATTATCAAAATAGGATGAAAGGTGGTAATAGAGAGTGAATTTTCAATTTTGAAAAGCTAATTGGCATTGTAATTAGGTGCATTTTCGATGGAAATCGACACCTGAATTTCAATTTTTTGTTTGCACTTATTGTTGTATGTTGCATTTACTTTTCAATTTTGCAATACATATTTAAGTAAAATCAAGCTCAATTAAGTCCCCAAAAATTGAACCCATCCGTGCAATTTATTTGCACCGTAGTGTTCAGTATACATGGTACCTTCGGCCCACACTTACAGGTAAAGTTGTCATACTTTGGGCTACTGTATCTATCGCCTAACATAGTTGCAACAATGATGTCTAAGCTTGTTCTCTATAAATCATCGAGGAGATATAAGTTTACCATTTTGTTATTTTTCACTCCATTCACTACCCTAATTGTTATTGTTGTTAGACGTAAATCTTGACGAAGTGTTCTCTCCAAAGTGTTTAGTGTTGAGCAAGGTGTTGCAAGAGGTTTGTCATTGTTGTCAACACAGGCAGTTAGATCTAATGATGCAGTGGACAGACAGTTCAGGAGTCATTCAGATCCAGAGGAACGGTTGAAGCTGACAGAGTTAAATCTGGGCTGACATTCATTAGGGTTTTTGAGCCGACATTTATTAGGGTTTTGAAGCCGACATTCTAGGGTTTGCAGTCGACCAAATTTAGGGTTTGCAGTCGACCAAGATTAGGGTTTGCATTTGCATAATCAACCGACTACTATTAGGGTTTTCATCTCAAAATCTCAAGTATATAAGCGGGGCTATTTGGAGATTTGGAGGGATCGATCTGTGTGAGTATCATCGTGTGATATGCGGCCGTAAAAGCACAGATAGCATAGAACCGGCGAGATGATAGCGAAGTGCGTAATGTGAGCTAGTCGTGTCGAGTTGTTCGAAGTGCGATTGTGAATGTGCATAGAGAGCAGAGTGTGGAACGACACAGAGTGTGCGAAGCGTATGCACAGAGAAAGCAGAGTGTGCAGAGAGCGCGAAGGGCAAAGTTGATTGCAAAGTTTGGTTGTAGCAGTGCAGCAGATTGTGTGAAGTGATTGCGCAAGAGAGAGAGCAGAGTGCACAGAGATTGCAAAGGTGAAGTGGACCAGTTAGAGTCTTGCAATAACAAAGGTATCTATCAAACATTTTCATTCAAAATTGAAGTCCAGTTGGTGCTGGCAAATTAGGGGTTGGTGCTCCTTTCTGTTGGTGCAGATAAATAAGGGGTTGGTGCTCCTTCCAGTTGGTGCTAGTAAACAAATTGTAAAGTTGGTACTTTGCAAGAGGTTGGATTTGGATGGTAGTCCAAGCAGCCATTCTTTTTGAGGAGTAGCCATTTTGGTGAACCTCGTTAAAAATCTATGTTGTGTGATGTTCTCTTGCGGTACTTATTATATCTGTTTATAAGTTTTATCTGCTACGGTTTTTAGAGCTGTTAATTCATGTTTTGGAATGCTACACTGATTCACCCCCCCTCTCAGTGCCATACTAAGTACAACAATTGGTATCAGAGCCAAGTTCCCAGTTTAGGCTTAATCAGTCTGGGTTGATCTTGGATTATTACACAAATGGCAAAGAAAGGCAAAAGTGGAACCATGAGACACAAGAAGAAAAGAACACACAGGGTCATGAAAGAAAATGAAGATGAATCAAACAGTGGAGAAAAGGCCAAGAGACAACTCGATCATGATGCAGGTTCTCTAGGTACAGAATGTTTTATTTGCGGTCAACTCGGTCATAATGAATGTCAGTGCCATGGTTCTAATAGCAGTGAAGTTGAAGATGATCCATTCAAAATTGGTAAAGAAACAGATTTAGAACAAGAATATGATGAAGAAGAAAGTGATGCAGAAGCAAATTGGGAACATAAACTAATTTTAGCTCTGGTTAAAAAGGTTGAGGATGCAGAAGATATAATCACCAGTTTGAAAGTACAGATAGAAGATTACAAGAAAATTTCTGAAAATCTCGAAATGCAGTTAACCATGAAATCAGAGTATTGCAGTAAGCTAGAAGAAGAGATAGACGGTCTAAGAATACAGACAGAAGAGATGAATAAGAAAGTTAATGTATGTAGCAAACATGAAGAAGATTCCAACAAAATAGTTAGCAATCTGAAGCTACAAATAGAAGAGTTCAAAAGGATTGAAGAAACTCTCAGGTCTCAGATCAATGAGAAAGAGACTATTTGCTGCAAACAAGAAGAAAAGATTATCTCTTTGAAGAAACAACTGGAAGAGGCCAATACAAATCTTAAATTCGAGAAGAGCACATAATTGCTAGATAAAATGATAAATTATCAGAGAAGCTCCACGGATAAGCATGGTCTTGGGTATGAAGCTGAACAACCCCCATCGTCCAAATATGCAGAGAAAAAGGAGCTCACCGTTGAAGGATCAAAGCATAAAAAGTCTGAAGCTGAACAACCTTCATCATCCAACTCTACAGAGAAGAAAAATTTCACTATTGAAGGGTCGGAGCAAGAAAAGATTAAAGTTGTATCTTCAAAAGAAAGAAAATATCAAAGGAGATTTACAGCAAAGCAGCCACAACAAAAGAGGTTCTACCACTCTCACTCTTTTCATACTAACACTTTTTCTGGCTATTGTTTCAGATGTAACCAGTATGGTCACAAGGCAACTTATTGTGGATTGAATAATAAATCAAAGAATTATGCTGGTAGAAATACTTCTGCATATCTGAGTGAACACTATGTACAATGTTTTCAATGCAATGGTCATGGGCACATAGCAAGGTTTTGTCCAAGCGCTTCTGTATCAAATCTAAGGCAAAACAGTAGATTTCATAAGATGCAAAGAACGCAACACAGACAGGGAATAAATCAGGTTCATAGAAGAAAGGAAAATAATCATTCATCATGGATGCATAAGAGACAACCACACCAGAGAAATATTCGAGTTCATGCAAAGGTGCAAAATGGGGAGGCAGTTGAGAAATACAAGCCCGTGTTCAAGAAAGTTTGGAGAAAGAAAGAAGAGAGGAAATCATGTCTCCTTGGACTGAAGGAGACTACTCCTCCTTTGCACTAAGCATCTCCAGGAAGCACATCCTCAGGGGGAGCAATATTAAAGCTTTATTTTAATGCTCCTGTATATTTGTCTGGGTATCTGAGGATGAAAGACCAGCAGTTGGGCTTTTGTGGTATAATTGTCAAGTGTGTTGGCTGTTCATTTAGTTGTGTGTGGAAGTGCCGTGAAGGGTAGTGTTTGCATTGAGAATCTTCACCATTGGTAGTATTGCTTATGTCATTGTTGTTTTGTTGATGGTTCTTACTGCCACTGTTTATAGCTATGGATTATAACAGTTTAGATTGTTTTTGTTTATTGAAAGAATGATTGCCCCAGCTGCGTATTTGTGTTTCGATAATAGCAGCGTGTTTTTGTTCGACGCTTGATGTGAAGATTGTCAGATCTTTCATGACACCTTGGTGAATATATTTAATTCACAGATAGTTTTGTTTTAACTATTGATATAATGCCAATCCAAGGATAAGAAGCTTGAGGCTGAGTAAGGTGCACTACGGTTGGCCATAAAGTGTTTGACAAAATGTCTTCTTTCGACATGCATAGTTGAAAGTAAGAGTTGGCAGTAAAATTGCAGTGCTGGACAAAAATTGGTACAGATGTGAGTCACTTGTCAATTCTGTTGACAAAAGTGAAATCAACATGTTGAATGGGAAGATTGAAGAAAAAGTTTATAATGTGCAGCCAGATGATTTCCAGCCTGGTGATGAATGTTTGAGGTGCTTTTATAAAGAATTGAGGTGGTCTGCTAGATTCTCACTGCAGAGAAAGACAAACAGCTGTCAGTAGGTTCAAGCCTATTGAGAATATCCAGGATGTATATGCAGATGTTGTTTGCATTACGGAGCAAAAAGTTGGATATTTAAATGATCAATGTATGCTTTCACTAAAATCAGTGGACAATTTTGAGATTGCAGAGCAACAGAGGGTTGAGGCTCAGAAGACAGCGTGAATTGAAGTGGCCACATTTTCCCAAGAATAGTCTAAGATTTGACTAGCCATCGGGATCAAATTCTCAGGGGGGGCATTTGTGCATTTGTTCATCTTGTTGATCATATCCATGATTTTTGCTATCTATTTCAATGTGTTTCTGAGAATGGTGTGTATGGACTCAGGGGGAGTCTGCAGTAGCCCTTTGGTATTATTGACAAAGGGGGAGAAGAGTTACAGGAATGTACACAGGTGTTGCCAACAATTCCAAAGGGGGAGATTGTTGAGCAAGGTGTTGCAAGAGGTTTGTCATTGTTGTCAACATAGGCAGTTAGATCTAATGATGCAGTGGATAGACAGTTCAGGAGTCATTCAGATCTAGAGGAACGGTTGAAGCTGACAGAGTTAATCTGGGCCGACATTCATTAGGGTTTTTGAGCCGACATTTATTAGGGTTTTGAAGCCGACATTCTAGGGTTTGCAGCCAACCAAATTTAGGGTTTGCAGCCGACCAAGATTAGGGTTTGCATTTGCATAATCAGCCGACTACTATTAGGGTTTTCATCTCAAAATCTCAAGTATATAAGCGGGGCTATTTGGAGATTTGGAAGGATCGATCTGTGTGAGTATCATCATGTGATATGCGGTCGTAAAAGCATAGATAGCACAGAACCGGAGAAATGATAGCGAAGTGCATAATGTGAGCTAGTCGTGTCGAGTTGTTCGAAGTGCGATTGTGAATGCGCATAGAGAGCAGAGTGTGGAACAACACAGAGTGTGCGAAGCGTATGCACAAAGAAAGCAGAGTGTGCAGAGAGCGCGAAGGGCAAAGTTGATTGCAAAGTTTGGCTATAGCAGTGCAGCAGATTATGTGAAGTTATTGCGCAAGAGAGAGAGCAGAGTGCAGAGATTGTAAAGGTGAAGTGGACCAGTTAGAGTCTTGCAATAACAAAGGTATCTGTCAAACATTTTCATTCAAAATTGAAGTCCAGTTGGTGCTGGAAAATTAGGGGTTGGTGCTCCTTTCTGTTGGTGCAGATAAATAAGGGGTTGGTGCTCCTTCCAGTTGGTGCTGGTAAACAAATTGTAAAGTTGGTACTTTGCAAGAGGCTGGATTTGGATGGTAGTCCAAGCAGCCATTCTTTTTGAGGAGTAGCCATTTTGGTGAACCTCGTTAAAAATATGTGTTGTGTGATGTTCTCTTGCGGTACTTATTATATCTGTTTATAAGTTTTTTTCTACTATGGTTTTTAGAGCTGTTAATTCATGTTTTGAATGCTACACTGATTCACCCCCCCTCTCAGTGCCATACTAAGTACAACATTTAGGGGAAGTTACACCCCACGCATGAGGAAAGACCTTATATGGTAGGTGTTATAAACAAAATTATTCCCTTTTAGTACCGCCTATGTACCACTTACTATTCTGCTGTCATGTACTTATAGTCTCCCTCATGTAAGGGTGGGTATATTGAGAGGTTCGGTATAAATGTCTGGCAAGTATAAATAAAAGGGGATCATTTGGTGTTATAAGGAACCCTCATTATGGCTGCTATCCACAAGTACCTGACAGATTCTCAATTACTCAAAGTTTCCAATTACACACCATGGAAAATAAAATGAAGGTCATTCTACAAATGGAAGATTTGTGGGATGTTGTATCTGGAATGGAAATAAAACCTTCACCATCAGCCAACACAACTCAACCTACACAACCAAATATAGAATGGATTGCATTTGATAAGAAGGATAGTAAGGCAGGAGTGCTCATTTTGCTTGTTGTTTTAGATGAAGTTCAACCTCACATAGCTGACAAAGAACATGGTAAAGAGGCATGGGATGCCCTGAAGACCATCTATGAGGGTAAGAATGATTCCACCATTCTTCACCTTCAATATCAACTTCACAGTTTGAGTGTAAAGCATGGAGAGACAGTTGAACTATTTCTTTGTAGAGTGGTTGAGTTGAAATTAAAGCTAAATTCTATGGGAGAGACTGTAGAAGATAAGGTCCTCACTTTAGTGATTTTGAGAGCTTTACCTAATTCATACATAATTTTGATAGCTTCCCTTCAAGTGTCACAAAGATAGGTTACCTTTTTTGAGTTGGTCAATTTTCTTCAAGAAGAGGAGGCTCACCAACTACATAAATATGAAGCTTCTAATACAACCTTCTATTCCAACAAGAAGGGTTCTAAGAAGAAATGTAATTTTTAGAAGGGAGGAAATTCTTCCAAGGATTCCAAGGGAAATAAACCTCAACAAATGAAGAGATATTGCAAAATTTATGAGAAATATACCCATGACACCAATCGGTGTTGGTATAAGAATAAACAACCTAAGAATAAGGGCCATAACAAACCACGAAACAAAAACAAGCAACCCAAGGTGAATGTTGTTGTTGAAGAATTAGATTCATATTTTGAGTGGGCACACAAGGTTCTCATGACTAACATATCCTCCAAATCAAAGGATCTTGTGTGGTATGTTGATTATGGCACCAGTAAGCATATGACTCACAACAAGTCATGGTTTGAGATATATGAAGTCAAGGAAGTAAAACCCATCACTATTTTTTATGATAAAACCTACAAGGTTTAGGGTAAGGGTATAGTTTCAATCAACCTTCTAGATGGAAAATGTCAGAATGATAGAGTCCTCTATGTTCCAAGGTTGGTAAACAATTTGTTGTCAGTCACTCAAATTCATAGCAACAACTTCATCACCAAGAAGGGTAAACACATAGCAAAAACTTCATAAAAGAATGACTTTTTTACATTAGATGCTATCTTGATGTAGGAGCATCTGGTGGCAGCAGAGCAATCTTGCATCAACCAAATTTTCTAAGTATATGTCGTGATATCGTGACAAAAAAATTGTCGCGATATCGCGACCAAAACTGGAGAGAGAAGATGCAGCGGACAGAAGGTTGTGAAATCACGACCAAGGCTAGGAGCAGAAGGTGCAGAGGATGGAATGTCATGAAATCACAACATGTCATGATTTCATGACATGTTGCAAAATCATGATCAAAACTAAAGAACAGAGGGGCGACGGAGGAACGTCATGATTTTGTGACGTGTCACGAAATCATGACCCCAGCTGAAGAACGGAGGCGCGATGGAGAAGCATCATGATATCACGACATGTCATGATATCACGACTGAAGCTAAAGAACGAAGGCATGATAGAGAAACGTCATGATATCACGACATGTCGTGATATCATGACCAAAGCAGAAGAACGAGGACGCGATGGAAATATGTCGTGATATCGTGACATGTCGCGATATCATGACATGTCGCGATATCGCGACCAAGGTAGAAGCAGGAAGGCATGAAGGAAATAATGTCATGATATCATGATCGGGAGCTAGAGAGAGAAAGCATATAGGGGAATTGTCACGATATCGTGACATGTCTCGATATCATGACCAAAAGAAAAACACACACTCCAAGCTTTCATAAATGCATTCCTTCATGCACAATAAGCTAGCGGTAGTGACACAATAGTCTTAGAAGAAGATTTCATTAAATAGGTCGGCCACTCACACACTGCAAATGAAGCAACAGTCTCAGAGAAAGATTCCAACAAGCATGTCAGCCACTCGTGCACTATATCCAAAGATTTCGTTGAACAGGTCGGCCACGTGCACACTGGAAATGAAGCAGCAGTCTCAGAGGAAGATTCTAACAAGCATGTCGGCCACTCGCACCCTATATCTAGAGGCTCATCAATGCAACTTACGAGAGCCAGGTTGAGTGGCAGATCATGGACAATTTGAAAACGTAGAGGGTCAAGACCTCTATAAAATTTGAGGAATTGTAATGAGAGGGGGGCTGGCAAATAGCAGATTGCTGCTGTATATTTTTTGTAAATTCTTCTAAATCTATTGAATGAGAAATTTGGCTCTTGTTTCTTTGTCCTCTGTTCTGTGTTAGTTTTGTTCTCCACCAAGTGGTATGAGAGCCGAAAGTTCCTGAGTGTGTAAGCAGATCGTCGGAAGTGAGGTAGTTTGCACCAATATCTGTGGAATGACTTGTGAGAGGAGTCAGCAGAATGCCTCCAAGAATAAACCCTAGTGGTGAGAGAGGCATAGCGGTAGCAGAAGATGTCCAAGTTTTGCAGAGGCAAATGCAAGCCCTACAAGAAGAGATACATAGAAGATTGGAGCCAAGAAGATATGAAGGTAGTGAAGAGGAAGATGACGAAGAAGAGGGCCATCCTGAAGAAGAAGAAGCAGTAGATCCTGCACAAGCCAGACTATACAGAGCCATATCCCAGATTGGGAAGAGGCTGAAGATGGAGGTTTCCATGTATTCTGGGAACCTTGATCCATAGGAATTGATCGACTGGACCAACGATCTGGAAGAATACTTTGAGTATGAGGAGGTTGAGGACCCTGATAGGGTTAGATTCGCTAAGACCAAGTTGAAAGTTCATGTCAGCATATGGTGGAAGGGAGTGCATCTGGAGTGAAACAAAAGAGGAAAAGAGAGAATAACAAAATGGGAGCAGATGGTAGAAAAGCTGAAGATGCAGTTCATCCCTGGTGATTATGAGTTGGACCTGCTAAATCAAATGCAAGGTTTGAGGAAATCAAGTAAGTCTATAAAAGAATACACAGAAGAGTTTCATAAAATTATGATCAGAACAGGCCACTCAGAGGCCAACAAGGAGAAGGTAGCCCGTTATATTAATGGGTTACGAACAAGTATTCAAGAGGAATTAAGTCTGGTCAGGATGACCACCATAGAGGATGCTTACCAATTTGCCCTGAGAGTTGAAGATAAGCTCAATAGGAGGTTTGAGAACAAGCAAAGAGGAAGAGGTCATGGCGGAAGAACCGATGGAAGGACCAGTGGAAGATGAAATGAAGATTCTCAGAAGAATGGAGAAGGTAGTAGTAATCAGGAACAAAGGGGAGAAAATACGTACTGCCCCCATAATCAAAACAATGATTACTGAAGGGGAAGGGGCAAAGTTGGACGTGGCCATGGAAGAGGAAGATTCTGTGGAACATGTTTCTAGTGTGGAGAAGAGGTACATCACCAATATGAGTGTCCACAACAATAGGAAAGGACTAATAGGAGGTCGGAAGGTAATGCCAGAGTCGTGGTCGCTAAAGAAGGTGTTGGATCTTAGCACTCTGAAGAAGCAGAGAGAGGAGAATTACTGATCACAAGGAGAGTCATATTGAATGAGGAGGGGGACATAGATCAGAGGAAAATCTTAATCTGCACAAGGTGTAAATGCACGAGTAAGATTTGCAATATTATTATTGACAATGGTAGCACAGATAACCTAGTTTTAGAAGGAATGGTTACAAAGCTACAACTAGAGAGGAAGAGACACCCGCATCCATATCGGATCGCATTGTTACAGAAGGACCATAGGGCTTTGGTCAGTGAGAAATGCCTGGTAAAATTCAATATTGGGAATTACCATGATGAAGTCCTATGCGACATCCTACCCATGGATGCTTGCCATTTGCTTTTGGGAAGGCCATGGCAGTTTGACAGGTGCACAGTTCATGATGGTCATGCCAACACCTACTCCGTAACAAAGAATGGAGTTTGCCATAAGTTGAAACCCCTGAAGGAGGTGGACGAAAAGGTATGTGGCAGTGCCAGAATTTTCTTAGTTGACGGGAGAAAATTTTTAGATGGTTTGAAGCATGAACATATGTGTTATGCATTAATTCCTAGATTTATAGAGAAAGAATGCAAAGATACCTCAGTAGAAGTCCTAGATATTTTGGAGAAATTTCCAGTTATTATATCTGATAATGTGCCTGAGGGTTTACCCCAAGTAAGGAAGATCAGCCACCATATAGATTTGGTTCTAGGATCAAGCTTGCCCAATAAAGCTGCACATAGAATGATGCCTATAGAAATGGAGGAGCTAAACAGGTAGGTCCAGGAGTTGCTGGAAAGGGGACTGATTCAGGAGAGCTTGAGTCCATGTGCAGTGCCTACAGTGCTAGCGCCAAAGAAATATGAAGAGTGGAGAATGTTTACAGACTCTCGAGCCATCAACAAGATTGAAGAACACAAGCTTATACTAAGAGGGGGGGTGAACAAGATAAGACCTCTTTTTACTTTTTCCTTTATACTTCAAAACAGTAAAGCAATATACCCAAAGCAATATCAAAGCAATGCACAATATCATCCACAAAGTGACACCAATTTTAACGTGGTTCACCCAGAATGGCCAGGCTACGTCCACAAAACTTTTCTCTAAAAGTTATCTCAAAGTTCTTTGGGAATCCTTCCCAATTACAATGTTTATGAGCCTCGGCCCAAAGGAGATACCTTCCCCCAATCAAAATTTATGAGCCTCTCGCTCAAAGGAGATACCTTCCCCTCTCGCTCTGGAAATGATCCCTCGAAGATCAACCGCCTCTACCTCTTGCCAAGGACGTGGAACTCCTTTCCACCGAAGACCTCCTGTCCTCAATGCTTAGCCTAAGAGACCTCTCGCCTTCTATGATCACGTCCACAGTAGCTCAGACGAACCCGTACCAAACACAGTCAGTCGGTCTAGTACAAGTCTTCCTCTCGTCTATTCAGATCTGTCCAACTCTTGAACAAATCAATCCTCTCGCATACAAGCCTTCTCAAAGACTTGCCAACTGTCCTCAGGTTCTTCTCATAGAACCAATGCACCTTTGTCCTCAAGTTCTCTGATAGAACTATCAAACTCATCTCACAAGTCCTCTGCTAGGACCTGTCCAAATCTGCTCACAAGTCCCCACCGAAACCTGTCCAAAAACTGCTCACAAGTCCCCACTGGAACCTGTCCAAAACTTGCTCACAAGTCCCCACTAGAACCTGTCCAAAAACTCAACAAGCTCACCAAGAAAAACTTTCTTAGTAGGAAATCACAAAGTGAATTGTTAGAGACCCAATGTGATTTGTCAAACTCATAGAAGCATAAAGAGAATTGTTAGAGACTCAATATGTTCTATACTCAAATCCCAATCTCAAAACTCAACTCAAATCAACTCAACTCAATCTCAATCTCAAATCTGAAAACTCAACTCAATATCTGAAATGGATAGGATAGAATGTTTTCTTTCAAGAACATGAAACCCCAACAATTGCCAACTATGCAAAGAATCACATAACAATGATACTCATGTTCTTTTCACCATCAATTAGGGTTTCAACAACAATGCTCATCAAACAAGGTTTAGTCAACCAACACCATTCAACTCAACATCAACCTTGAAGCATTCAACCAATCATCACAAGAAAAGGAAACAAGTAGAAATCCTTTTCCCTCCAAAGATATTTGAACAAAACAGCCACCAACACAATATCACCAAATGCAAAGAATAACTTGCTCAAATCAACTCAATGGAGTAAGCCCAATATCATGAATCAAGTAAAGCAATAACTTGATCAAACAACCTCTATGGAAGCAACTCAACCATCAAACTCAAAACAACCAACCAAGGGTTCCACCAACTCAATGCAAGTAGCTAGACTCACAAATATAAACCCTAGTGCACAAAGCTTCCACTATCTCAAACCAAAAATTATGCATTCACCAAAAACTCTCCTTAAGGATAACAATGCATAAGTAGTCTTCAACAAACCAGAAAATAGGATTTACACCTAGCCAAAGGATACCTAGTAGAATACCTTTTCACTCCAACCTTATTTCAGAAAACATACACCAATCATACTCATAAGAAGAATGTGCCCATACCTTATTGGAGTAGAAGATAATTGAACCTTCAAGCTGTCACCACACACAACTCTCAAACTTCCAACCAAGTTAGGGTTAGAATAAAAAGAAATGAGCAATAATATAAACTTCCTTTATTACACCTTTTAGCTCCACTTCTTTAAACACAACCACCATAACATGCCAATAAATCAACAATCACAGACTCACACCTTATACCTCCATTTTTAATTTTAGCATAGCAAAGAATAATCTTAAAAATACATCCAAAGAAATATGCCCTTATTTCTCCTAAGCTTTTATTCAATGCTAATCACAAAAGCCAAAACTCATAAAATTTAATCACACCTTATAAATCGCTGTCCAAGAAACTCCGAATTTCATGGCATAAAGACGTTTTAATAAAAACGTGTGTTACTCTAGCAAAGCACCCCCGCGAGACTCGAAATGGTGACCTCCGCCAATGCAACGCCCAACAAGCAGCTCTTCACTGCCACTAGCCCATGCGGGCTACGAAGTTCACAAGTGAACTTCCCTCCACTTCACCCTCGAAAAACTCCCGAAGACTTTTCAACCGCACGTGCTTCTAAGTCTTCCTTCGATCGCAGCGAATACAGAGCACAAACACCGCAAATTGCATTCGAGGAATTTTGAATTCATTAGCCTTCCAACCTTAGGAGTTGGAGAATAAATAGTCTCTTCGAAGACACCTTGACGTCGACGAAAATAAAGACCATTTCGAAATTAATCAAAAGTCTTTTCAAAAGGGTTTAAAAACCCTTAAATATTAATAATTAAAATATTCTCCCTTAATTAATTAAATAATTAATTAATTAAAACCTTGAAGGGTTTTAAATAATAATTAAATAAATAATAAAGAGAACCTCCATTGGTTTTAATAAAAACCATTTAACTTGGTTTTAATAAAACCCTATCCAATGGAATCTCTTCGGATTCTCTTAAAAATATTCTCTTGGAATCTTCCACCTTTGAAGCCAACACATCCTCTTAACATTAATGCCATTTCCTTTTGACATCAATGACAACTCATAGACAAGAAGCTAGGATCTCAAACCCAAAATTGCCAACAATCTCCCCTTTGTCATTGATGGCAAACCATGCTTCTCAACAACACAGAAACTCAACATAAACAACTCCCCCTGTCTTGAGGCTCTCCCCTTACTCAAATCTCTCCCCTTTGTCATCAATGGCAAAGGGTCACCTTTGGGGCTCCGAGACTAAGAATGAGCCTCTTAGCTTAGTCCCTCCCCCACCTCATGATGAGGTGATTAATTCTTGGGTGGGAGTAAAACTCCCATTAGGCACTGATCATCATCAGCGTCTATAACTTCCTTGTCAAGCCTTCTCTTGAACTCTTTGTCCATATTCCTGTTCCTGTCACTGTTCTTGTTCTTGTTCTCATCCCTGTTCTTGTCCATGCCTTGATCCTTGGACCCGATCATGCCACCGTTCCTCGTTCTCGTATTCTAGAATTTTAGCTCTACACCGTCTCGATTATGTGACCTTCATTGTTGCACTTGAAACACTTGACGATGTTGTTTCTCCGAGGTAAACCTGATCTTTGAATCCACCAGCTTCGACCAAACCTATTCGACCAAACCGTTTCGGCCAAACCTCGTTCCGACCAAACCTCGTTCTCGACCAAACCTATTCTGGCCAAACCTCGTTCTGACCAAACCTGTTCCTGTTATTTGCCTTGCAATAAACTCGCCTTGTGCCCAAACTGTTGACAAGAGTAGCAATACCCTTGAAAGTAACTAGCACTTCTGAAACTATCATTTACCTCCTTCACTTGAGCCATGCAATGTGAAGCCATGTGACCAAACCTGTGACAAGCAAAACATCTGCCTTGAAACTTTCCTTTAATTGACCTCTTAGGTTCTAAAAACTTCTTCTCATTCTGAATTCTGTTTTCTGTTTCTGTGCATCTATCATTCAAGGACTCCTTTTCTGAAATACTTTCCTCATCATAACTCTCTTCCTTTTGGAGTCTCTTACTAGACTCTCCAACTTGTTCCTTGTGTGGCTTAACAAAACCAAGGCCTATTTTATCTCTTGTCTTTCTTTGACCTTTGATGAGTGAATTAACCTTTTTGGAGCTATCTTGAAACCTCGTAAAGCTTATCCTTGTACTCTTTAGTTTCCTCTTTCAAAGAAGCCATTTTCTGTTCTAACTCACTATACTCAAGAACCTTAGACTCTAACTCATCCTTGAGTTCTTGTGTCTTAGCCATAGAGAAGTCAAGACTTTCTATAAGATCATCTCTCTCCATACAACATTCATCTAACTTATCCTTGAGTCTAGCATTCTTCTTTCTTTCCTTTTTCAAAGCACTAAGAGCACTAATAAGTTCACCTTCAAGATCTACTTCACCTTCCTCTATATCTTCCTCTATTTGTTTGCTTTTTGAATCATCAAAGCCTTTTTCAGATTTCTTATCACTAGAGGTGCTACCCTTTTCAAAAACCATACATGCATCTTCCTTATAGTTTTCTGAAGCATCCTCATACATACTAGAAACCAAATCATTATTTGTGCAATCATCCTCAAGGTGACCAAAATTTCCACATCTAAGACATTTCATGATAATGAATCTATGTTTCGGTTCTTCCTCTTTTTCGATATGAACAACATCTCATTTTCATTATCACTTGAAGAACTTTCACTATCACTACTAGAACACTTACTTGCTTTGTCTAGGTAGAAACTCTTCTTGTGCTTGTGAGAATACCTCTTTCCTTGATTGTTGTGCTCATCTTTGTTTTTCCTGTGATGCTTGTGCTTTTCGTAATCCTTGCTCTTAGAATCCTGTTTATCTTCATCACTTTCATTCTTGGGAATAGTACAATCAGTAGCATAATGACCAAACTTTCCACAATTGAAACATCTTATATTTTTCATACTTTTGTGCTTTCTAGAGAACTTGCCTTTCTTTCTGTAATATGCCTCTTCATCACTAGAAGACTCATCACTATCTTGAAGCTGTTTACCCTTGGAATTCTTGGTAGCCTTGAAAGTCGCCTCTTTCTTGACATCAACCTTCACTTGAGTTCTCAACTCAAATGCTGCAAGTATACTATGGAGCTCATCCTTTTTCAACTTATCCAAATCTTTAGCTTCCTCAATAGCAGAAATATTTTCACTAAATCTATTAGGAAGAGATCTTAAAATCTTATCACAAACATCATTTTCAGCAAGCTCAAGACCTAAGTCTTTCATGGAGTTAACAACCTCATCCATACGAAGCATGTAGTCACTAATATTTTCATCATCATTCATCTTGAGTTGTTCAAACATACCTTTGAAGTGTCTCAACTTGGCCTTTCTGACATTTGTATCACCTGTATGAACCACCTTCAACTGTTTCCACATTTCACTAGTCTGTCTTGCAGTGAATCACTTTGGTGAGATCTGCTTTCCGTAAGCCTTTCAGATTGCATTCATTGCTTTTGAATTGCTGTGATGTAGGAGCCTTTCTTCTTTAGTATTAGGACCATGTTCAGGAATAGTGTACTCATCTTCAATCACTTCCCAAACCTCATTCCCAAGTGCCATTAGATGAACCTTCATCCTTGCACTCCAAAGACCAAAATCTGACCCATCAAGAATAGGTGCCGCATTGCCACTTGAATGATCCATTGTGTTCTTTACTAGCTTTTCCTTCAAGCTGTTAAACCTTTCGAAGGCACCGCTCTCGATACCAATTGAAGAACACAAGCTTATACCGAGAGGGGGGGTGAACAAGATAAGACCTCTTTTTACTTTTTCCTTTATACTTCAAAATAGTAAAGCAATATACCCAAAGCAATATCAAAGCAATGCACAATATCATCCACAAAGTGACACCAATTTTAACGTGGTTCACCCGGAATGGTCGGGCTACGTCCACAAAACTTTTCTCTAAAAGTTATCTCAAAGTTCTTTGGGAATCCTTCCCAATTACAATGTTTATGAGCCTCGGCCCAAAGGAGATACCTTCCCCCAATCAAAATTTATGAGCCTCTCGCTCAAAGGAGATACCTTCCCTCTTGCTCTAGAAATGATCCCTCAGAAGATCAACTGCCTCTACCTCTTGCCAGCACGTGGAACTCCTTTCCACCGAAGACCTCCTATCCTCAATGCTTAGCCTAAGAGACCTCTGCCTTCTATGATCACGTCCATAGCAGCTCAACAACCTATACCAAACACAGTCACTGGTCTAGTACAAGTCTTCCTCTGTCTGTCGAATCTGTCCAACTCTTGAACAAATCAATCCTCTGCATACAAGCCTTCTCAAAGACTTGCCAAATCTGTCCTCAGGTTCTTCTCATAGAACCAATGCACCTCTGTCCTCAAGTTCTCTGATAAAACTATCAAACTCAGCTCACAAGTCCTCTCGCTAGGACCTGTCCAAATCTGCTCACAAGTCCCCATCGAAACCTGTCCAAAATCGCTCACAAGTCCCCACCGAAACCTGTCCAAAACTACTCACAAGTCCCCACCGAAACCTGTCCAAAAACTCAAGCAAGCTCACCAAGAAAAACTTTCTTAGTAGGAAATCACAAAGTGAATTGTTAGAGACCCAATGTGATTTGTCAAACTCATAGAAGCATAAAGAGAATTGTTAGAGACTCAATATGTTCTATACTCAAATCCCAATCTCAAAACTCAACTCAAATCAACTCATCTCAATCTCAATCTCAAATCTGAAAACTCAACTCAATATCTGAAATGGATAGGATAGAATGTTTTCTTTCAAGAACATGAAACCCCAACAATTGCCAACTATGCAAAGAATCACATAACAATGATACTCATGTTCTTTTCACCATCAATTAGGGTTTCAACAACAATGCTCATCAAACAAGGTTTAGTCAACCAACACCATTCAACTCAACATCAACCTTGAAGCATTCAACCAATCATCACAAGAAAAGGAAACAAGTAGAAATCCTTTTCCCTCCAAAGATATTTGAACAAAATAGCCACCAACACAATATCACCAAATGCAAAGAATAACTTGCTCAAATCAACTCAATGGAGTAAGCCCAATATCATGAATCAAGTAAAGCAATAACTTGATCAAACAACCTCTATGGAAGCAACTCAACCATCAAACTCAAAACAGCCAACCAAGGGTTCCACCAACTCAATGCAAGTAGCTAGACTCACAAATATAAACCCTAGTGCACAAAGCTTCCACTATCTCAAACCAAAAATTATGCATTCACCAAAAACTCTCCTTAAGGATAACAATGCATAAGTAGTCTTCAACAAACCAGAAAATAGGATTTACACCTAGCCAAAGGATACCTAGTAGAATACCTTTTCACTCCAACCTTATTTCAGAAAACATACACCAATCATACTCATAAGAAGAATGTGCCCATACCTTATTGGAGTAGAAGATAATTGAACCTTCAAGCCGTCACCACACACAACTCTCAAACTTCCAACCAAGTTAGGGTTAGAATAAAAAGAAATGAGCAATAATATAAACTTCCTTTATTACACCTTTTAGCTCCACTTCTTTAAACACAACCACCATAACATGCCAATAAATCAACAATCACAGACTCACACCTTATACCTCCATTTTTAATTTTAGCATAGCAAAGAATAATCTTAAAAATACATCCAAAGAAATATGCCCTTATTTCTCCTAAGCTTTTATTCAATGCTAATCACAAAAGCCAAAACTCATAAAATTTAATCACACCTTATAAATCGCTGTCCAAGAAACTCCGAATTTCATGGCATAAAGACGTTTTAATAAAAACGTGTGTTACTCTAGCAAAGCACCCCCACGAGACTCGAAACGGTGACCTCCGCCAATGCAACGCCCAACAGCAGCCTTCACTGCCACTAGCCCACGCAGGCTACGAAGTTCACAAGTGAACTTCCCTCCACTTCACCCTCGAAAAACTCCCGAAGACTTTTCAACCGCACGTGCTTCTAAGTCTTCCTTCGATCGCAACGAATACAGAGCACAAACACCGCAAATTGCATTCGGGGAATTTTAAATTAATTAGCCTTCCAACCTTAGGAGTTGGAGAATAAATAGTCTCTTCGAAGACACCTTGACGTCGGTGAAAATAAAGACCATTTCGAAATTAATCAAAAGTCTTTTCAAAAAGGGTTTAAAAACCCTTAAATATTTTTAATAAATTAAAAATAATTTCTCCCTTAATTAAAATAATTAATTAATTAAAACCTTGAAGGGTTTTAAATAATAATTAAATAAATAATAAAGAGAACCTCCATTGGTTTTAATAAAAACCATTTAACTTGGTTTTAATAAAAACCCTATCCAATGGAATCTCTCCGGATTCTCTTAAAAATATTCTCTTGGAATCTTCCACCTTTGAAGCCAACACATCCTCTTAACATTAATGCCATTTCCTTTTGACATCAATGACAACTCATAGACAAGAAGCTAGGATCTCAAACCCAAAATTGCCAACAAAGATCACAATAAAATATAGATTCCCATTGCCAAGGATGGATGACATAATGGACTGTTTGAGTGGAGCCAAGTACTTCACCAAGATTGACCTCAAGAGTGGTTACCATCAGATCCGTGTTAGAGAAGGAGATGAGTGGAAGATAGCCTTCAAGACCAGAGAGGGTTTGTATGAGTGGTTGGTCATGCCATTTGGGCTAACCAATGCACCAAGTACCTTCATGTGGCTGATGAATGAGGTACTGAAAGAATTTTTAGGCAAATTTGTCATTGTCTATTTAGATGATATATTAATATTTAGCAGAACCCTGGAGGAGCACCTGATGCACATAAGGAGGGTTTTTGAGAAGCTGTAGGAGGAGCATTTGTTATTTAATCTGAAGAAGTGTAACTTTGTAAAGGAGTTAGTGTACCTGGGATTTGTCATCTTAGTAAAAAGTCTAAAAATAGACCCAGAAAATGTGAGAGCTATCATTGAATGGCCTACCCCGAGAAGCACAATTGAGGTAAGATCATTTCATGGTCTAGCAAGCTTTTATAGAAAATTCATTAGAAATTTTAGCAACATTTGTGCACCCCTATCAGAAACAATGAGAGGAGATAAGAAAGAATTTAAGTGGACCTTAGGAGCAAATAGAAGCTTTGATATGTTGAAGAATAAGGTCACAGAGCAACCTGTTTTGGCACTTCTAGACTTTAACAAGGTATTTCAGGTAGATTGTGATGTCAGTGGTAGTGCAATAGGAGATGTACTGAGTTAGGAAGGCAGACTTGTTGCTTACTTTAGTCAGAAACTCAATGATGCTAGGAAAAAGTATTTAGTTTATGATCAAGAGTTTTATGCTATAGTTCAGGCTCTAAAGAAGTGGAGGCATTATTTGTTGTCAAAAGAGTTTATTCTATTTATTGATCATCAAGCCTTACAGTATATCAATAGCCGAATGAAACTGAATCAGAGACACTTGAAGTGGGTTGAGTTTCTCCAAAGTTATACCTTTGTGTTGAAGCATGGAAGCAGAAAATCAAACAGATTTGTAGATGCCTTAAGTAGAAGGCAGAATTTGCTAATTGAAATGATGGTGGAAGTGGTAGGATTTGAAGAACTAAAGGGTTTGTACCCTAAAGATCCTAATTTTGCAGAAGCCTGAAGGGCTTGCTTGGAACCTATTACTGTGGACAAGACAAAGTGGTTGGATTTTCTAATCCAAGATGGAATGTTGTTCAGAGGAAGTCAATTATGCATTCCAAGGAGTTCCATGCAGGAAAACCTAGTCAAGGAGAAACACAACGGAGGACTAGTTGGATATTTTGGTCAAGATAAGACCATTGCCCTAGTGAGTGAGAACTACTATTGGCCGCAACTACAGCAAGATGTGAAAAGGTTTGCACAAAGTTGTAGAATATGCCAGATGGCAAAAGGCGTGAGGCAGAACACTGGATTATATCATCCATTACCTATACCTAAGAGGCCATGGGAGGACGTCAGCATGGATTTCATTCTTGGATTACCGAGAATGCAGAGGGGAAATGACTCTGTATTTGTGGTGGTTGACAGATTTTCCAAAATGGCACATTTTATTCCCTGCCAGAAGACAAGTGACACAGTTCACATTACAGGGTTATTTTTCAAAGAGGTGGTACGACTTCACGGTCTACCAAAAAGCATCGTTTCTGACAGAGATACCAAGTTTGTTGGGTATTTCTGGAGAACCTTATGGAAGAAGTTGAAGACGGACTTGAAATTCAGTTCTGCATACCACCCACAGACTGATGGACAAATAAAGGTGGTAAATAGAAGTTTGGGTAATCTATTGAGATGCTTGATAGGGGATAAGCCAAAGGGATGGGATTTGGTTTTGCCACAGGCAGAATTTGCGTACAACAATTCTGTCAACAAGAGTACAAACAAATCTCCATTCCAGGTCATATATGGAAACAGCCCAAGAAATGTTTCTGAGCTGAGGAAATTGGATAAAGGGGAAAAGTGCAATGTCGAGGCTGAGGAATTTGTGGAACATATGAGAAGCCTGCATGAAGAAGTGAAGAAACAAATCACAAAAATGAATAATCAATATAAGATAAGGGCAGACCAGAAGCGACGGTTCAAAGAGTTCAAAGTGGGAGATGAAGTCATGGTCCATCTCGTAAAATAAATATTTCCTGCCAAAACCTATAACAAGCTGAAGATGAAGAAGTTTGGACCATGCAGAATAATAGAAAAATAGGATTCAGGCAATGCATATGAAGTGGAATTGCCAAGTGGGCTTGACATTTTGCCTATTTTTAACATTTTAGATTTAGGAGAATACCATAAGGGAGATAATAC
This sequence comes from Wollemia nobilis, assembly GCA_028583015.1. Lineage (NCBI taxonomy): Eukaryota > Viridiplantae > Streptophyta > Pinopsida > Araucariales > Araucariaceae > Wollemia > Wollemia nobilis. The sequence goes on from JAQPPZ010016964.1 coordinate 595,408, forward strand.
AAAGGCACCAAGTACAGAGTTGTGGAGAATTCTAGTGTCTACCCCAACCACAGACTAGATCGAGGAAATATTAGACACTCGTGAAGGCATAAGCACCAAGAACAAATAGTATTCTAAATATTTGATCAAGTGAAAGGGCAGACCTATAGAATATGCAACTTGGTTGTCGAGAACAGAGGTTGACCACCTGGGTCTTCCTCTAACAGATCAAAAGTGAGGATCACTTCTCAATCCACCTTGGGTGTCTGATGCAGGAGCATGCAGTGGCAGCAGAGCAATCTTGCATCAACCAAATTTTCTAAGTATATGTTGCGATATCACGACAGAAAAAGTTTCATGATATCACAAACAAAATCGAAGAGAGAAGATGCGACGGACAGAAGGTCACGAAATCATGACATGTCACGAAATCGTGACCAAGGCCAGGAGCAGAAGGCATAGAGGATGGAATGTCGCAAAATCGTGACATGTCATGAAATCGTGATCGAAACTGAAGAACGGAGGGGTGACGGAGGAACGTTATCGTGACGTGTCACAAAATTGCGACCATAGTTGAAGAATGGAGGTGCGATGGAGAAGCGTCATGATATCACGACATGTCATGATATCATGACGAAAGCTGAAGAACAAAGGTGAGATAGAGAAACGTCATGATATCGTGACATGTCACGATATCGCAACCAAAGCAGAAGAACGAGGATGCGATGGAAATACATCGCGATATCGCGACATGTCATGATATCACGACCAAGGCAGAAGCAGGAAGGCATGAAGGAAAGAATTTCATGATATCACGACATGTCGCGATATCACGATCGGGAGCTAGAGAGAGAAAGCACATAGGGGAATTGTCGTGATATCGTGACATGTCACGATATCATGACCAAAAGAAAAACATGCACTCCAAGATTTCATAAATGCATTCCTTCATGCATGGCAAGCTAGCGGTAGTGACACAGTAGTCTCAGAAGAAGATTCCGCTAAATAGGTCAGCCACTCGTGCACTGGAAATGAAGCAACAGTCTCAGAGGAAGATTCCAACAAGCATGTCGACCACTCGTGCACTATATCCAAAGATTTTGTAGAATAGTTCGGCCACGCGCGCACTGGAAATGAAGCAACAGTCTTAGAGGAAGATTCTGACAAGCATGTCGGCCACTCGCGCCCTATACCCAGAGGCTCAACAATGCAACTTACAAGAGCCAGGTTGAGTGGCAGATCGTGGACAATTTGAAAACACATACGGTCGAGACCTCTATAAAATTTGAGGAATTGTAATGAGATGGGGGCTAGCAAACAGCAGATTGCTGCTGTATATTTTTTGTAAATTCTTCTGAAGCTATTGAATGAAAAATTTGGCTCTTGTTTCTTTGTCCTCTGTTTTGTGTTAGTTCTGTTCTCCACCATATCTCCACCCCTCATGTTTCCATGATAGCCTCTACAAATGAGGTAACTTCACTTTGGCACAAGATATATGGGCATCTAAGTTCTAGATATTTACTTGAGCTAAGTAAATATGATATGGTAAATGGCCTTCCCTCTCTTTCCTCTACATTTCCAGTATGCACTGATTGCTTGGTAGGTAAGCAACATAGAGTACCATTTGAAAAGATCTCTTCACGAGCAAAGAAACCTTTGGATTTAATTCACACTAATCTGTGCGGTCTTTTCACACCAAACAGTTGTGGTGGGAAGAGGTACTTTCAGTTGTTTGTAGATGACTACTCATGAAAAATGTGGGTGTTCTTTCTTCATCTGAAATCAAAAGCTTTCAGTTACTTCCAGCAATTCAAGAAATCTTTTGAGAAGGAGTCAGGGACTTCTATACGGTCCCTCCACTTAGATCAAAGGGGAAGTTCACATTTAAATAATTTTCCTCATATTTGATTGTACATGGAATCAAGAGATAGCTCACTACTGCTTATACTCTACAGCAAAATGGAGTTGTTGAGTGGAGGAATCGTTCCATCATGGAAATGGTTTGTTGTATGCTAACAGGAGCGCATCTAGAGAAATAGTTATGGGCAAAAGCTATCACCACAATAGTGTACCTGCTGAATAGGGTACCCAAAAATGCCCTAAAAGGAATAACTCCATAGGAAGCATGGAGTGGTCTAAAATCCTTCATATCTCATCTACACATTTTTGGATGTAAGGATTGTATGTACATACCAAAATAAAAAGGGAAAAAGCTAGATAAGAAGAACTTGTGTTGGTTCGACTTTCATACACACCCCGCGAGGAACGAGCATAAAATATCGAGAACACTTGTACGGGATAAATCCCACTCACTTTAGGATCTTGCTGGATATCCAAGGTGTGAGTTACAGAGTTGGGTCGAATGTCTATTCACTCTTTTCTGCTTCTGGAATAGTTTCAATGCAGACTGTCTGTTACCTTACAACGGGTTCGACTTTAGTTCAGTAATGTTTTTCGGAGTTGGTGGTTATCTTTGTGGGCAATCGGATTTGCAATCAGTTCTTTGATCTAGCTCTTTATGCTTTAGCAGATTAAATAAAAGACAAATTTTAAAGAAAATAAAAGATGGATCATTTAACGATAAAACAGAGAGAGTAGGGTAGGGCAGAAAAGAGAAGCTTATTTAACTTAGTTGCAGAATCAAAACTACCAATTTCAGTTACACTATTTAGCTTCACAATAAACCCAATCAAAGAGGAAGGTGTCCAGCTTTCTAAGATCACCTTCTACTAAGAGCATAAGACAGAGAGAAACAGATCTGAAAGAAAATTATAAAATAGAAGGGAAGTCGGTGTCAACTGGTATCTCTCACCAGCAGGCTAGCTCACGCAGTGAGGACAGAGCAATCAGAACCAGACCCTAACCTTAAATCTTTAATTTTCCTTAGCATACAACAAACTGAATGAAGCCTAGCAGCATATCCAATCTTGATAACATAGATTTACAACATAAGATAAATAAACCTTAGTGAGATGAAAACAGAAGAAAATGCACTTATCGCAATCCGAAAGAGATTAGGCTCCTGGCCACGCTATCACAGAAAAATGATGTTACACCAACTCTAGGTCCAGAACAAAGCATTCAAACAAGATTTGTAGGAAATTGCTGAAATAGCTTTTATTCTAAGTTTCCCCCCTCTTTTTTTGAGATATACATTGATATTTATAGAGGACTTGCCTCTCTGCAATATTTTAAAATATAAAACCGACTTTCTTGGGAGTCATAAAATAAGCACTGGAGAAAGGGGGACAATCCGCCGAAATCTGCCTCTCTACAGTATTAAAATATAAAGCCCATAAAATAAGTACTAGAAAAGAGGGACAATCCGTCGAAATTCTGCAGCATTTAAAACATAAAGCGGACTTTCCTGGGACCCACAGAATAAGTACGGGAAAGCGTCGCGATATCGCGACAACTTTGCGCTGACTGTTCTTTTTGTTGCTTTGACCGCGATTTCATGACAAGTCATGAAAATGCGACATGTCGCGATATCGCGACAACTTTCCTCCTCTTGTCCTTTCTCTTGCTGGTAGCCATGAAAATACAACATGTCGCGATATCGCGACATGTTGGCCTCTTTGTTCTCTTTGGTTGCACTTGGTCACGAAAACGTGACATGTCGCGAAATCGTGACGCTTTTCCCTCGCTTAGTTCTTCTGTCTCCATTTAGTCACGAAAATGCGACATGTCACGATTTCGTGACATCTTTCTGTCTTCTCCTTTGTTGTTGCTTCTGTCATGATTTCGTGACATTTCTTTCATTCGTAGTTTCTTCACTTGATTTGTGCTTATCTTTGTCTTTCTTGCCATCGCTTCTGCTATTATGCCACTGTCGGGTCGCTTTCTACAAAAGAAAAAGCAAAAGTTAGACTTTTAATATTATTAAATCAAACCCTAGTGTTCATTACATGTCGGCTTGATTTTCTCCTTCCCAGCTCATATTCTTTGAAACATGTCACGATTTTGAAACAGGTCGCGAAATCGTGACATTTTCGCGCTTTGCTTTCCAGCAGAACTTGTCATGATTTCGCAATGTTTTTCCTTGGCACTTCCTTTTGTCACTGTCGGCAACAAAAATGGAACACGTCACGATTTTACGATGTTTTCATCACGCTTTGTTTCCAATTCAAGCTTGTCGCGATTTCACGAAGTTTTCATCACTTTATCCCTTTTATGCTTATGCGTCGCAAAAATGGAACACGTCATGATTTCACAACGTTTCTGTCGTGCTTTGTTCCCAATTCAAGATTGTCGCGATTTCGTGACGTTTTCCTCACTTTACCTCTTTTACGATTATGTGTCGCAAAAATGGAACACATCGCGATTTCACGACATTTTCGTCATGCTTTGTTCCCAATTCAAGCTTGTCACAATTTCATGACGTTTTCCTCACTTTACCTCTTTTACGCTTATGCATCGCGAAAATGGAACACGTCATGATTTCGTGACGTTTTCGTCGAGCTTTGCTGCAATTTGAAACTTGTCACGATTTCGCAACGTTTTTCTTCGGCACTTCCTTTTGTCATTGTCGGACGCGAAAATGGAACATGTAGCAATTTCGTGATGTTTTCGTCACGCTTTGTTCTCAATCAGAACATGTCGTGATTTCATGACGTTTTTTCCAAGTTGTGCTTTCGATTGAAACTTGTCACGATTTCACGACGTTTTTGTTAAGTTGTGCTTCCAATTGAAACTTGTCATGATTTCGTGACGTTTTCCCTCGGTATTTCCTTTTGTCACTGTTGGTCGTGAAATCCAAACATGTCACGATTTCATGATGTTTTTTCTAGGTTGTACTTCCAATGGAAACTTGTTGCGATTTCGTGACGTTTTCTACTCTTACGATGAAAATGAACAGTCACGATTCGACTTTGTTATTCACATCACTAGATTTCGCATTTTCCATTTATTTTCTCTCCTTTGAACCATGATTTCATACATCGCGATATCATTTCCTTTTTTCCCAATCAACAGTCATACACGAATACCACGATATCCACGTCACGATTCTGACATTTTTTCTTTCTCTTTCCTCTTCGACTGCGATTTCATGACATGCGCGATATTGCTACAATCTCCCACTTGGCTTTCTCTTTCCTCTTTGAACCGTGATTTCATGACATGTCACGATTTCGCGACAATTTCCCACTTTGCTTTCTCTTTCCTCTTTGAACCATGATTTCATGACATGCGCAATACCGCTACTTTTCACACTTTCTTCCACCATTGTCGCGATATCGCACTTTTGCTTTCTTCTTTCCTTTATCACGATTTCGTGACATTTTCCACAAGCTTTGCTTCCGACCAAAATGTGTCGCGATATCGCGACATTTCCGAAAATGGAATATGTCGCGATATCGCGACGTTTCCGAAAATGGAATATGTCGCGAAATCGTGGCGTTTTCTTCAAGTTACTTCCACTTTGCAAATTCTCCAAAATTTGTAGGTTGACTCCAATGAATTTATCCATCTGCATTTTGCATTTTTACACATTGGTGAAGGATCTTCCTTGCTCAGAAATGATTCTAACATTTGAAAAATGAATTTTAAATCGAAATCAAAGCCATATGGCAAGCCTACTTGGATACTTTGATATATGCAAAAACTTGAAAAAAGGAGGCAAGCAAAATTTGGAATTAAAACCTGAAAAACTCAAGAGGGTCCCTGCAAAAAAATGAAAACTAAATATTTTCAAAGGATGGAATTTCATTTTTTTAGTGGGGGTGTGTTGCTTCTCAACAAATGGCGATATCTGCGAGGAAAATAGTAGCACTATTTAGAATTCAGAACTCTAGTTTCAAAACAATTTAGACTATGTACCATGCTTTGCCACAAATATTTTCTAAAATGATTTAACTACTATCTGATAGTTGTTAAAGTTTCCCAAGGACATACTAGGTTGAACCACTTAAGGAAGATTCTGATGTGCAATTATAAGCGTATAAAACTTCCTTCGGGGATGACCAGGGCTTCGAATGCCCATGATGGATTGATCAGCTCTTAGATTGTGCAGGGGAAACCGAGTAGAGCTCTGTTTACTAGTTTAGCCTTTTACAGCCCCGACAGAGTTACTCTTTAGATTTACACGACCCTGATTCACAACTATGAGGTGGCATCTATAGCTTGGTGAACCCATTTGAGATGTATCCTTCAGGAGCCTTGGCTACCTCTTTCTATCACATAACCCCTTTTTTTTTTTTGTAGAAAAGAGTGCCAGCTTTATGTTGGCTTGCCCAACTTTCACCTTCTTTCTCTTCCTTTACTTTATTTCATTGATGGAGCGTTGGATCGACTAACTGCTTCAGCCTGGGTACCAATAGTTTCCTTGGACACTTAATAATTTTATGAATCGGAGTCCCCTCTCATGACCAACTTTTCTTGGATTCCCTGGGAGTTCTTCAGCTAAACAGTATAGTAGTTTCTTTATAATCAAAAATAATTGTGGCAAGCAAGATACAAAATCCAATTATCTTTCTACTGTTGTTCTAAATAACAAGTAGTTCTACTTTTTAGTTTTAGCAGACTATCTCTTAAAAAATAAAACAAAACAAAAGAGAACACATAGGACTTAAAAGCTAAAGATAAATTTGCAATTTCTTGCAAAAGACAAAACACAGCACTTCAACCCAAAAATAAAACAAAAATAAAAACACACTACTTCAAACTTTATTTACAATATATACATCTTTTTTATTTTTTATTCAAATGGTGTGGTGGATGGAACAGCTGAGAAATAATGCTTCAGATATTGACCATTTACAGGAAGGTTTAGAACATTACCCTCCAAGTCCTGTAGACGAAATGCATTATTACCTAGGATTTCGACGATCTGGTATGGCCCTATCCATAGAGGTTGCAACTTGGTGTGTTTACCTTTCTTTTCATGGGCTTTGTCCCATAGAAGCACCAGGTCTATGAGTCTGAAGGCTTTCACTCTGGCTCTTTTGTCAAACCAGCGCTTGACTGTCTCTTGGTGTCGGCTAAAATGCTCCAGGGCTTGAAGTCGTTCGTCCTGCAAATTAATTAAGTCCAAAACACGAGCTTCTGCATCTGCATGATCCTCAAAATAGTCTAAAACAAATTGATAAGTGGGCAATTTCAAAGAGATAGGAACGATGGGCTGAGTACCATACAACAAAGCAAATGGGGAAGTCTTAAGAGCTTCTTTATGCCTTATCCTGTCAGCCCAAAGCGCATACTTCAATAGTGTGTGCCATTGTCTGGGTTTGTCTATAGCAGATTTCTTGATGGCATTCATCAAATTCTTGTTTGTGGACTCATCCAGTCCATTACCTTGGGGATAATAGTTGGATGAAAATTTGATGACTATCCCCTTCTGGTATGCCCACTCTGCAAACTCAAATGACTGAAAGGCTGGTCCGTTGTCGCACACAAAGTTCAAAGGAACTCCAAACCTGGTTATGATATTTGATTCCAGAAAACCGATCACCTCATGGGCTGTACTCCTCATGGTGGCTTCTGCTTCAACCCATCTTGTACAGTAATCAGTGGTTGTTAACACATACTTGTGCCCTGCTGATGAACTCGGGTTTATCACACCTACAAAGTCGAGTCCCCATTGCATAAAAGGTTTGTTTATTATAACAGGTTGCAATGGTAGAGCTCGATTTGCCTGCTTGGATGCAAAATTCTGACACTGATGGCAAGTTCTTACGTGTTGATGTGCATCTTTAAACAACGTAGGCCAATAATAGCCTGCTCTCAGTATCTTGTGTGCAGTAGCAGAACCTGAGGAATGCCCTGCTCCTAACTTTTCATGAAAACTAGACATCACCTCATTCACTTCATTCTGAGAAATGCATCTTAAGAATATGCCAGCATAGTTTTCTCTGTACAAGTTGCCTCCTTTGAGTAGAAAATGAGCAGACTTCAGCTTTAGTGCTCTTCTTTGAGTTCTATTCAGGTGAGGTGGACAAATTCCAAATCTCAACAAATGAATGACATCTCCATACCAATCATCGAATCCAGAATCCAGTTGATTAATTTCTCCCTCTACAGGTATCTCAGCAATATGTCGGGACAGACCAAGTCCTCTGATTAATTTTGTAGGCCGGATCTCCAAGTCGTACTCCTATAGTCTCGTGGCCCAATTACCTCTTAGCTCACCCAATTCGTCCTGGCTTAATAAATATTTGACATCTGGATCAGGAACTATAGCATGGACTTTGCTTCTCAGTATGTAATGTCTGAATTGCTTGACTGCTCTCACCAAGGCATAGGCTTGCTTGTCTAGGTGAGAGTATTTTAGCTCAGCACCCTTTAGGTTGGTACTTTTGAATGCAATTGGGTGCTCCCCTGTTTCTCTTCATTGGGTTAGAACTATTGCAAGTGTGTGTTCCGAAGCAAAAGAGTACAGGTAAAAATCCATACTGAAATCTGGGCTCACTAGCACTGGAGCTTGTTGGATGGCAGATTTGATCTCTTGGAATGCTACTTTGGCTTTCGTTGTCCAGGAAATCTTAGCAGTCTCCTTCAGCATGTCATTCAGTGGCTTGACTATTTCTACAAAACCAGAGATGAATTTTTTGACAAAATTAATTTTCCCAAAGAATGATCTTAACTCTTTCTTAGAATTGGGAAAGGGTATCCCCGATATGGCTTCAACTCTTTCAGGATCCACGGAAATGCCATCTTTGGTGATTAGGTGTCCAAGGAGTTTTCCTTCAGTTACACCAAAGACACACTTCTTTGGGTTTAAAGAAATGCCAAATTCTCTGCATTTGTTGAAGACAGATTCCAAGTGTTTTACGTGGTCAAACCGGGATTTAGAGAAAACTGTCAAGTCATCCATGTAAACAACGATGCACTTGCCCATGAGACCTTTGAAGGCATGATCCATTGCTCGCTGAAAGGTAGCTCCGGCATTTATCAATCCAAATGGCATTCTCTTGTAGGCGAAGGTTCCCCACTTGGTCGTGAAGGCAGTTTTCATCCTGTCCTCCTTTTCAACTAATATATGGTTATACCCCAAAAATCCATCTAAGAAAGACATCATCTCCGAACCATTTACAATTTGCAGCACATCATCCATGGAAGGCAAAGGATAATTATCCTTTTTTGAAGCCTTGTTCAGGTTCCTAAAATCCATGCACAGGCGGATTTCTCCATTCTTCTTCCTGACTGGCACCAAATTGGCCACCCAAGTAGAATGTCTGATGGGAAAAATAATGGCAGCACTCAATAATTTTTCCACTTCCTTCTTGATAAGGGGTTCCAACAAAGCATTGACATGCCTCTGTTTCTGTCGAAAGGGTTTGCAAAACTCCTTTAAAGGTATTACATGGGTGTAAACTTTTGGATCAAAAACCTTTAGGTCTTTATAGGACCAGGCCATAACATCCTTGGACCTGTGGAGGAATTCAATCATATTTCTCTTTATCTCAGGGTCACAAGTTTTAGCCAAATTAAGGTGCCTGGGATCCTCTTCAGTCCCGACATTCAGTTTCTCAGTCTCGCTGCCTGCCACACCAATAGAATTCTCAAAACTCACCTTTTGTTTGATTCTGTCAAGATCAAACAGCCGCTCAAGTTCTACCATACCTCTCGGGATTCTATTATCTTTCAACCTCATTATCCCTTTTTCATCATCGAACTGTTCCAGCATAGTATCCCTTTGACCATCATCAATTATAGTATTTTCGAATGCATTGGTACTCTGTAAAAAGTTTATAATTTGTTGGTCATCAGAAAAGACTTGAAAATTATCTACATTATCTGGAACTGAGGGACAAGGGATTAATTCAATTGAAAATTTCTTCCATTTGACCTCCTCCAATGGCTTGAGATTTGCGGCTGATGAAGCTAAAACATCTGCAAGGGAATTCTCTTCTCTGGGAATGTGCGTCAAATTAAAAGCATCAAAATTCTCCATGAGATCCCATGCTCGGTATTTATACCTTTTTAGGTAAGACGCTTTGCACTGAAATTTGCCTCTAACCTGATTGGCCACCAACTCTGAGTCTATAAAAACTTGGATATTCTTTACACCCTTATCTAAAGCAAATTTCAAACCCAACACTAATGCTTCATACTCTGCCAAATTATTCGTGCAAGGAAACTGCAAGCGATAAGACACAAAATATGTCTGATCTTTAGGTCCTTTAAGAACCGCCCCTATACCAGAACCTTGTTTGGACTTAGCTCCATCAACATGAAGCATCCAAACCTCATTATCATGATCAAGATGAGCTTTAATAGGTTTCTCTCTCTGTGCAGTTGTTAAATTATAAACTCTGATATCCACATCAGAGAAATTAACAGTCTCATTCCTGGCATTATATTCAGTGATCATGAGTTTATATCTAGGTTCTCTTTCGATTCTTAATTGATTCGCAACACCTTTCCAGGGCAACCACATATGTGAAAAATCGGTCGCCAAGTACCCATTCAAATATTTTGACCAATCCCTGCTCAGAAGCATTCCGTATCCTGCAGGAATATCTACCACCTGAATGTCGATTCTGTGTTGTGCTCTCGGCTCAGATGCTAGCTGGATGTGTATATTTTGGAGTTCACCTACCACTTTAACCTCAGATTTATCCAATTGGATGACTCTTCTCTCAGAGTTTGTAGGGGTTAAACCCAACTGTTGACAGATGGCTAAAGGCATGACATTGGCTGAAGCACCAGAATCTACTAGACAATTGTGTAAATTTTTCCCAAATATACGGACAGTTAGCAGGAAAGGCGAAACTTCAGTCTTTTCTTTATACATGGCTATGTTTGCATTTGCTATCCTTTTCCCCTTTTCCAGAGGTTTGGCAGTAGGCTCAGAGTATGTCTTCATCAAATTATTCCTTTGTTCAGTAATTTGAGCCAGCTCATGAAGAGTGATGTTAGCCTTGATTTTCTTCATATCCTCCACTATATTGTATCCTTTATTGAGTGGAGCAACAAACCTATCTGGTATTCTTGGATCTCCTCCCTTGGGTGGAGGTGGGTCATTACTTGGAGATGGATCTGGAGGCACATTATGGGAGTTGTCTGGAGGTGTAGACGTAGTATTCGGCTCTAGATTTCTATTTTTGAGATTGTAGTTGTCCCTTCTATATTGTTGAAAAGCTTGCACTTCATCCATAGGCATCTCCACAACATTCTCTGACTCATCTGGAAAAGTAAATGAATCTAACACCATAGCTGCACTATGTTTGGATGAACTTGGACCGTCAATATTTCTTTGATTTTTAGGACAAACTAACTCACCAGACAGAGCTTCAAAGGCATTACAGAACTCCAAACAATCCAATTCCCCGTGCTGAGATGTTTCGTGTATCCTGCACCAGTTGGGCAAAGCCAAGTCACAAATATTCACATCATGCCCTTTACCTTTATAATCCTTGTTGGGCTCGTATGGTGGTCTAGTGAATCTATTCTGCTGATACGGAAATCTGTTTGAGTTTTCCCCAGTGGACACTTGCCTTTTGAAACTCAAAAAGTCATTTGCCAGCCTCTGGACCATCTTTGAGACTTCCTCAACTCTTATTTTATCAGATTCTTTCTCAGCATTCTGTATATGTTCGGTATGTGTTATAGCCAATGGATTTCCTATTGGTGGAGTTTGGCATGCTGGAAATATCATTTGATGTGGGATGGGATTCAAGACGGGGGTATTTTGTGTAACAAAAGGGATTTGATGAGCATTCAAAGGTTGAGGTCCCAATTGTTTCTCAAGAACCAAAGCTTCTTTATAAGCCTCTGTTAGGTTGGTAATATTGGCATCTCTTTTCAGGAAGATAGAGGTCACTGGGTCTAGGGAATTCTTAAAAATTTCTAATGCTAGATCTGTAGTTGGCACATAATGACCCATCAATCTACCATAAGCTTTTTGAAATCTAACATTGAAAGATCTAGATGTCTCATTGATTTCTTTTTTAATGCTAGAAAACTGTTGATATAATACACTGGGGTCAATCACTTCACCAAATTGTGATACAAAAACCTTTTCCAGGTCATCCCAACTAGTAATGGAATCATTAGTGAGATTCAAAAACCAGTCGTATGCTCCCTCCTGGAGAGTGAAAGGGAATAATCTACAAGCCACATCTTCATGCTGCACATTTAACAACTTTAGAGCATTTTTAAATGCCACTAGGTGCTCTTCTGCTGTTCTAATTCCATCATGTTTGTAGGTAGGAAGATACCTTTCGGGGTTTCTGGGTAAATCATGGGCTGCCCCAGGGATGTTCAAAGCAGTGGAACCCAACCAGCTTGCCATTACTACTTGATCAACGATAATATTTTTAGTTGTAGTTGGAGCAACTACAAGTGGTGATGAAACTATTTCGGTAAAAGACTTTGCCCTTCTGAGGCTATTTCTCTTTGGGGTTTCTAACTCAGGCACAAGGGGCTCTCCAGCTCTGGAGTGGGACCTTGTTACTCTATGGGTGGAATCCAGCCTTACACAAGAAACTTACAAACCTTAACAAATACTGAACGGAGTTCGGCCCTCCTTCTAGCACCAATTTTTAAATGTTGGTTCGTCTTTCATACACACCCCATGAGGAACGAGCATAAAATACCGAGAACACTTATACGGGATAAATCCCACTCACTTTAGGATCTTGTTGGATATCCAAGGTGTGAGTTACAGAGTTGGGTCGAATGTCTATTCACTCTTTTCCGCTTCTGGAATAGTTTCAATGTGGACTGTCTGTTACCTTACAACGGGTTCGACTTTAGTTCAGTAATGTTTTTTGGAGTTGGTGGTTATCTTTGTGGGCAATCGGATTTGCAATCAGTTCTTTGATCTAGCTCTTTATGCTTTAGCAGATTAAATAAAAGACAAATTTTAAAGAAAATAAAAGATGGATCATTTAACGGTAAAACAGAGAGAGTAGGGTAGGGCAGAAAAGAGAAGCTTATTTAACCTAGTTGCAGAATCAAAACTACCAATATCAGTTACACTATTTAGCTTCACAATAAACCCAATCAAAGAGGAAGGTGTCCAGCTTTCTAAGATCACCTTCTACTAAGAGCATAAGACGGAGAGAAACAGATCTGAAAGAAAATTATAAAACAGAAGGGAAGTCGATGGTCAACTGGTATCTCTCACCAGAGCTAGCTCGCATAGTGAGGACAGAGCAATCAGAACCAGACCCAAACCTTAAATCTTTAATTTTCTTTAGCATACAATGAACTGAATGAAGCCTAGCAGCATATCCAATCTTGATAACATAGATTTACAACATAAGATAAATAAAACCTTAGTGAGATGAAAACAAAAGAAAATGCACTTATCGCAATCCGAAATAGATTAGGCTCCTGGCCACGCTATCACAGAAAAATGATGTTACACCAACTCTAGGTCCAGAACAAAGCATTCAAACAAGATTTGCAGGAAATTGCTAAAATAGCTTTTATTCTAAGTTTCCCCCCTTTTTTTTGAGATATACATTGATATTTATAGAGGACTTGCCTCTCTGCAGCATTTTAAAATATAAAACCGACTTTCTTGGGAGTCATAAAATAAGCACTGGGAAAGGGGGACAATCCGTCAAAATCTGCCTCTCTGCAGTATTTAAAATATAAGCCCATAAAATAAGTACTGGAAAAGAGGGACAATCCGTCAAAATCTGTCTGTCTAGGCATTTAAAACATAAAGCGGACTTTCCTGGGACCCACAGAATAAGTACTGGAAAGCGTCGCGATATCGCGACAACTTTGCGTTGACTGTTCCTTTTGTTGCTTTGATCGCGATTTCATGACAAGTCGCGAAAATGCGACATGTCGCGATATCGCGACAACTTTCCTCCTCTTGTCCTTTCTCTTGCTGGTAGCCACGAAAATACATGTCACGATATCGCGACATGTTGGCCTCTTTGTTCTCTTTGGTTGCACTTGGTCGTGAAAACGTGACATGCCACGAAATCGTGACACTTTTCCCTCGCTTAGTTCTTCTGTCTCCATTAGTCGCGAAAACGTGACATGTCGCATTTTCGCGACATGTCGCGTTTTCATGACTAATGGAGACAGAAGAACTAAGCGAGGGAAAAGCGACGTGATTTCGTGCATGTCACTTTTTGTGACCAAGTGCAACCAAAGAAGACGAGGAGGCCAACATGTCACGATATCGCGACATGTTGTATTTTTGTGGTTACCAACAAGAGAAAGGACAAGAGGAGGAAGGTTGTCGCGATATCGCGACATGTCGCGTTTTCGTGACTTGTCATGAAATCGCGGTCAAAGAAACAAAAAGAATAGTCAGCGCAAAGTTGTCGCGATATCGCGACATTTTTCCGTACTTATTCTGTGGGTCCCAGGAAAGTCCGCTTTATGTTTTAAATGCTGCAGACAGACAGATTTTGGCGGATTGTCCCTTTTTTCTAGTACTTATTTTATGGGCTTTATATTTTAATACTGTAGAGAGGCAAATTTCAGCGGATTGTCCCCTTTCTCAGTGCTTATTTTATGACTCCCAAGAAAGTCATTTTTATATTTTAAAATGCTGCAGAGAGGCAAGCCCTCTATAAATATGAATGTATATCTCAAAATATGGGGGGAAAACTTGGGATAGAAGCTATTTTGGCAATTTCTTGCAAATCTTGTTAGAAGGCTTTGTTCTGTACCTGGAGTTGGTGTAACGTCATTTTTCTGTGATAGCGTGGCCAGGAGCCTAATCTCTTTCAGATCGCGATAAGTGCATCTTCTTCTGTTTTTCGTCCCGCAAAATTTTATTTATTTTATGTTGTAAATCTATGCTATCCAGATCGGATGCGCTACTAGGCTTCATTCTGTTTGTTGTATGCTAGGGAAAATTAAAAGATTCAAGGTTAGGGTTTGTTTCTGATTGCTCTGTCCTCACTGCGCGAGCTAGCCTGCTGGTGAGAGATACCAGTTGACACAGACTTCCCTTCTGTTTTATAATTTTCTTCCAGATCTGTTTCTCTCTGTCTTATGCTCTTAGTAGAAGGTGATCTTAGAAAGCTGGACACCTTCCTCTTTGATTGGGTTCTTTGTGAAGCTAAATAGTGTAACTAAAATTGGTAGTTTTGATTCTACAACTAAGTTAAATAAGCTTCTCTTTTCTGCCCTACCCTACTCTCTCTGTTTTACCGTTAAAAGATCCATTTTTATTTTCTTTAAAATCTATCTTTTATTTAAATCTGCTAAAGCATAAAGAGCCAGATCAAAGAACCGGTTGCAAATCCGATTGCCCACAAAGATAACCACCAACTCTGAAAAATATTACTGAACTAAAGTCGAACCCATTGTAAGGTAATAGACAGGCTGCATTGAAACTATTCCAGAAGCGGAAAAGAGTGAATAGACATTCGACCCAACCCTGTAACTCGCACCTTGGATATCTAACAAGATCCTAAAGTGAGTGGGATTTATCCCATACAAGTGTTATCGATATTTCATGTTCGTTCTTTGCGGGGTGTGTATGAAAGTCAAACCAACACCTTGCAATGTGTTCTTGGATATGATGAGCATTATAAGGGTTATTGGTTGATTGATCCTTTGACCAATAAGACTCATATTAGTAGAGATGTAGTTTTTTATGAAGCTTTCACATCATAAAACACATCTGATGTATACCTAGATTTTGAGGAGTCTAAGGTTGAGAAGTCTCCTTCTTCTTCACCACAGAAAAAGATTCCTAAGTGGTATACAAGTACTATCAGAGACTCAAAGATATCCACACCACCAAATATGACTTTGAATAGACCTCGTACTCGCAGTATGGCTCGACAATAGAAAGCTACCACAAAGACTACTGAGGTTGATGAACTTTGTCAATCCTTTGAGGATATTTCTATAGATACATAAAGAGAAATAAAGGATATGGAAGTGGATTATGATAGGGTTTTTATGTCTTCACTTGATAAGCATGAACCCACCACAGTACAATATGCTCTTAGTGAGCCACAATGGAAGGTTTTTATGGATGCAGAGTACATATCTGTAAAAAAAATCAGACTTGGAAGCTTGTTGATCTGTCACATAGAAAGAAGCCCATTGGCTGAAAATGGGTGTACAAAGTGAATTACAAGGCATATGGCACAATTGAAAATCATAAGGCTCATCTTGTTGCAAAGGGCTATGCACAAAAATAAGGGATCGACTATGAGGAAACTTTTGTACCTACTGCTCGGACGACTACCATTCAAGTTCTTTGTGCTATGGCACCACAGTTTGGATGGAAAGCACATCATATGGATGTCAAGAGTGCCTTCTTGAATGGTGATCCCAAATAAGAGGTCTATATGTCACAACCTAAAGTATTTAAAGTGGAAGACCAAAAGCAAAAATTTTACAAATTGGTAAGTCCTTGTATGGTTGAAACAAGCTCCACGAGCTTGGTACATTAAGATGGATGATCACCTATTACATCATAAATTTAAGAGAAATCCATCAGATGCAAATCTCTATTTCAAGTAACAAGGTTTTGAAATAGTGTTACTTGTACTCTACATGGATGATTTGATTATCATAGACAGCTCAAAAACATTGATAACTGTCATCAAAAGTGACTTGTGTAAATCTTTTAAGATGACAGATCTCATACTTCTCCACTATTGTCTTGGCTTGGAAGTGAACCAGAAGAAGTATCACATCAAAGTGTCACTAAAAAATTATGCCAAGACATTGTTAGAAAAGTATCGAATGACTTATTTCCAATGGCAACTCCTATGGAATTAGGGCTTCAATTATCATAGTATGATGATTCACCTTAGGTATATGGTACTCTCTATCACCAGTTGATCAGGAGTCTCATACATATGACAAAAACTAGGCCAGATATCATGTTTTCTATCAACTTTATTTCGAGGTTCATGCAGGAGCCTAAGGTTACTCTTTGGAAAGCAGTAAAATGTGTTCTTCACTATTTCTGTGGTACTATTAAGTATTTCCTAGAGTACAAGAAGAATAATCAATTCTTCTTGCAAGGATACACGGACTCTGACTATGTTGGATCATATGATGATCGAAATTCAACTTCAAGATATATTTCATCTTGGATATTTTCCTATCTCTTGGCACAGTAAGAAGTAATAGGTTGTTATTTCATCTATAGAGGCAGAGTATCGGGTCACACATGAAGTAGTGTGTGAGATGATATGGTTGTGTCGCATCTTGATAAGTATGGGTCTTCCATCCAAATCTTCAATTCACTTGTTTTGAAACAACCAAGGTGTTTTGAAACTCGTTAAGAATCCAGTGTATCATGAATGAGCGAAACACATTGACACGCAATGTCACTTCATTCGAGATGAAGTTCCAAGGAATAGAATTCATCTTCAATACATTCCCATAAATGCTCAAGTTGCAGACATCTTTACTAAGGCACTTGCACATGTCAAATTTGAGTTGTTTTCCAACTCCCTTTGTATATCAAAATAATGTAATAAGGGGGGGATGTTAGCCTAATATTTGTATTTATTCCATTATTTGATTAATGGGATATTATTTAGATTAGCTTTGAATATTATATTGTTTGACTATTTTTAAGCATATCGTAGTTGTTATAATTGTTACTAAGATATGATATTTTATCCATGATTTACGGTCTATAGTTGGCCTATGTTGTATTATATATTTTGGAATATCAATGAAATTAATAGTTGGTTCTCCAATAGCATCAAATTTGGAATGAAGAACACAAGCTTATACTAGGGGGGGTGAACAGTATAAGACCTCTTTTTACTTTTTCCTTTATACTTCAAAATAGTAAAGCAATATACCCAAAGCAATATCAAAGAAATGCACAATATCATCCACAAAGTGACACCAATTTTAACGTGGTTCACCCAAAATGGTTGGGCTACGTCCACAAAACTTTTCTCTAAAAGTTATCTCAAAGTTCTTTGGGAATCCTTCCCAATTACAATGTTTATGAGCCTCGGCCCAAAGGAGATACCTTCCCCCAATCATAATTTATGAGCCTCTACTCAAATTAGATACCTTCCCCTCTGCTCTGAATTTATGAGCCTCTGCTCAAAGGAGATACCTTCCCCTCTGCTCTACCTCTTGCCATCATGTGGAACTCCTTTCCACCGAAGACCTCCTATCCTCAATGCTTAGCCTAAGAGACCTCTACCTTCTATGATCACATCCACAGCAGCTCAGCAACCTGTACCAAACACAATCAGTTGGTCTAGTACAAGTCTTCCTCTCGTCTCGTCGATCTGTCCAACTCTTGAACAAATCAATCCTCTCGCATACAAGCCTTCTCAAAGACTTGCCAAATCTGTCCTCGTGTTCTTCTCCTAGAACCAATGCACCTTTGTCCTCAAGTTCTCTCGATAGAACCATCAAACTCAGCTCACAAGTCCTTTGCTAGGACCTCGTCCAAATCTGATCACAAGTCCCCATCGAAACCTGTCCAAAACTGCTCACAAGTCCCCACCGAAACCTGTCAAAAACTGCTCACAAGTCCCCACCGGAACCTGTCCAAAAACTGCTCACAAGTCCCCATCGAAACCTATCCAAAAATTGCTCACAAGTCCCCATCGGAACCTATCCAAAAACTGCTCACAAGTCCTCATCGAAACCTGTCCAAAAACTTAGCAAACTCACCAAGAAAACTTTCTTAGTAGGAAATCACAAAGTGAATTGTTAGAGACCCAATGTGATTTTTCAAACTCATAGAAGCATAAAGAGAATTGTTAGAGACTCAATATGTTCTATACTCAACTCCTAATCTCAAAAATCAACTCAAATCAACTCAGCTCAATCTCAATCCCAAATCTGAAAACTCAACTCAATATCTGAAATGGATAGGATAGAATGCTTTCTTTCAAGAACATGAAACCCCAACAACTGCCAACTATGCAAAGAATCACATGACAATGATACTCATGTTCTTTTCACCATCAATTAGGGCTTCAACAACAATGCTCATCAACCAAGGTTCAATCAACACCATTCAACTCAAAACACAACCTTGAAGCATTTCACAATCAACATTAGAAAATGAAACAAGTAGAACTCCTTTTCTCTCCAACATTATTTGAACAAAAAGCATCCACCAACTCAAATCACAATAGCACAAAACAACTTTTCAAATCATCAACAAAGAAGTAAGCCCAACACTTTAACCAAGTAAATAATAGCTTGATTATAACCAATTTAATGAAAGCTAATGTCAATCTCAAAGCTGCCCACTTAAGGTTTCACAACTTCACACAAGAAGCAATTCTAACCTTAAAACATCATGCTTTCATTTCCATAATCAATCAAAAGCACTCTCAACATTACAAGAAATATTTATCCCTTATACACCTTATTTCTCCCTTATAGTCTTATCAACAATAAACTTTATCTCTCATAAGAATGCAATAAGATAATGCAAACAACACCTTAAAAAGAATATTTTATCAAAATAAAGTAAGCTTAAAAACCCTTATAACTCCTAAGCTATTTTTCTCTCTAATAAACTTCCTCCATCCGCAAAATACACTAGCAAAAATTAATTTTGAAAATACCTTGGCCAACACCAAAAATCGTGCTATGGAGAAATTGCGCACGAACTCTAACACCACCCGCTGCGTCCACTTCAACGAAGAAAAAAACCCTTTCACGTTATTCGAATGCAGAACCTCACGTTCGAGTAGCGCACCAACAGCCTAGCCGCTATCGGTGCGCCAAAGGCATCCGGTGAGGTTTAAACCTCACTATGTTTCCCTTGTACCTTCTATGCTAGTGCTAAAATAAATAGCAGGCCTCCCTGTCTTCTGACGCGAATGACGACAACGAAACCTTACGGCAGATACAAAAATGAACGGCGGATATCCGAACAGCGGATCACGAAATCTCAGCGAAGAAGAAATCGAACATCAGATTACGAAATCACAGCGAGCAACACTTTTCAAAAATGTGGATGGGATAATCTTTGATCTTCATTGTGGGAGATTTATATGCATATTTCCCATAAACTCTTGACGTCGGCGAGGAGTTTAACACATCGGCAGAGGAGTTTAACACGTCGGCGAAGGTCTTGGCTAGCGCCCACAATATTAGAACATAGCGCCATCAAGGTTAAGACATTTGCGCCATGGGTTAGGAGAACCCAATGCAAACAATAAATTAATATTTATTTAAAAATAATTAAAAAGAACCTTAACAAGGTTTTTAATTATTTAAATAAATACTTCCTCCTGGACCCAAATGCATTAAACTAATGCATCCACCTGTAGTCTTTAAACCTGCCAACTGTCATGCCGTAACCTTCATCAAAACAAGTTGTTTGACATCAAATCAAATTCCTTCAAGAGCTTCTTGACATCAATGACAACTTATACACTTGAGCAAAGGCAATGTACCCAAAGTACCCAAAATTGCCAACATGGAATATATGAAGGGTATGGAGATTCGAATCACCTCCTCTTCCTTTTTGGATTAGGTGCAATGACTTGTTTTCTGAGTTGTTTCACCTTAGCTGCAGGTGTTGTCGTATCCTCCCCTTCTGAATTAGTCACCATCTTCTCCTGATGTGATGGCTTGTGGGAGATCCATTTCACCTATTGCTTCTTCATTGGTATCGAATTATTTACTTATGGTTTGAAATTATTCCACCGCAAGATAGTTGGGGCCAAATATGGAATCTACTGAGGTAAATCAAAGTTTAGAATCAACACTTCTACTTTTGAAACTGCATCCAAAAGTAATCCTATGGCATGAAATACCATCGAAAAATTCTTTGTTGTTCACATAAGAAATTTTTGAATATGAATCACCAAATGAGTTGCTGAGTCATATTGTGTTCCATGTTGTATCCCGAGTAAGTATAGAATCAGCCAGATGGCGAGATCTGAATAGCGTTGTTCCCCTAACAGTCTAGCCATTATGACATTCATAATATATTCCAACTCATTATTCTTTAGTTGATATTGTTTTACTCCTCTACCACCATGATTTTCTAGCATATTTTCCACCGCCTTCTCTATGAGGTTAGTAACTCCCAAGATCAAATTTCAAGTCTTATTAGGATCTCCTCGTTCATTGATTATAGTTTTTCTCATTCTGGAGAGTCCAAAGGTTTGCCCAAATGTGTTAAGAGAAAATTCCACTTCCACAGTCTGATCAACAACTTGTACCATAATGGTATTCTGAGTTGGGTTATACATCTACAACATCTACACCAGATATTTCCTTAAAAACAAATTGTTGAAACTCGATATCTACATAATAGAATTAACTTTGACAACTTGTATATTTTTATTTACCAGATTGTTTGTTGGTGTCACTTCCCACCAATGTTGTCAAAACTCACCCGTAGGACAATTCCATGTGATTTCCTCAGTTGGAACCTATTATTTGTTACTTATTTGGACCTGTTTGTACTGTCATTTCTTATTTTGCTCGAGTCTGCTCCTTGTTTAGGCTTGGCACTTGTCTATGCATCATTTCTTGGTGATGACAGAGTCTTTTAACTATAATAGAATTAGGTCCTACTTCGGATTACACTAGAGGTTGTCCAAATTTTGGATGACTCGTCTTCTCCTTTTTGGATGTCTCTTGTACTTCATACTACTCAATCCTACTAGATGTCTCTATTTTAGGCTATATGTTTGAGTCTAACAGCTAGTTGACTATGTGTTTTTATGTTTGGGATGGATGGTTGGTTGTCTGGGCTGGACAGCTAGACATCTAAGGTGATTGGCTAGTCATCTGGGTTGGACGACCAAATATCTAGACCTACCAACTGGACATCTCCCTACTAGACGGCTAAAATGTGTCTCTCCCTTTGCTCCATCCATCAGATGCTTCTCCCTTCAGATTGTTGTGATGTGATTTGATGGCTAGCTTTCTCCAAGGTTGGGCTGAGTGTTTTTATGAAGGTAGGATTTTGTACTTGCACTAAAAAGAGAAAAATCCTCCATGAAGCTTGTGACTGCCAATGTAGATGACGTCTATGCTTTGTCTTGCATAAATCCTTGGTGCACCTATCATCCTACTTTATCTCTACTTCTCTAGTGCTCCTGCATAGACTGAAATCAATGAAATAAACAATGCCCAATGCTTCCAATTTATCAGAATTCTATCGCCCTTATAACTGCTTTTTCAACTAACACCTAACTCCCATTTGTTTGCATTCTTACCACATCACCAATTTTGCATGGACAAGACGTCTAATATCTTTTATCTTATTTCATCTTTTTGCTTTTTTGTCTTTTTCTATTTTTTGTATTTTTCTCTTCTTTTTTTTCCAAAACTGCATCTTGTAATTTTAACACCATTGGGTAAAGTGCATAGCAATGCTGATGTGAACTTCTAGAGTATTCGACATGCTATCTTCCTAGTGACGACTGCCAGTTTTGAAACTACTGAAACTATCACCATTTTCTTGTTCCTCCATCTTTTGACGACTACAATGATTATTCTAGCTTTGAGGAGTTTTCTTCTGAGACTATTCGGCATGTATTTTTAGTTTTTGTGTAATAATTTTCTAGTCTGGTTATTCCTCTTCCATCAGTTGATGACATGATTCCCGTCTAGATGTTTGATTATTTTCTCCTAGATATCTACTTCTTGTGATGTCATCATATCTTGTGCCCTTTGCCAGATGGCTATTTTCTTGTCATATGGTTATTTTCCTACCAAAAATCTACTAGATGGTCTCCTCCATCCATTCATATGGCTACATCATCTAGACGACTACTACTAGTGTCCATACAAGTTGGTTCTTCTTGATGATAGATTTGTTTTGTACTCCTCTCCCTGCTAAATTATCACATAGTCATCAAGATAGTGGACCATTTTTCTCCCTTACTCTTGATGTTTGGTCGCTCGATCATTGGAAGGATGATTTTCTCTCTATCCAATGTTATAATAGATCCTTCCCATTCCATGTCCTCAACCTCGAAGTCTATCGATCTGATGATGGATGACTGCCCATCCTTGGTATACCTGATCCTGGTAGGAATTCCTATTTTAGGATCCCTATATTCCATGAGTTTTTGTGACTCGTTATCTTCCTCTTATCGATTGAATCTCCCTAATGTGGGGCTACCGTACTCCAAATTTCATGATATTCGATTGATCCCTCTATTGTTCTTAATTATGTCTTTGGTTCCCACGAGCTCGTTGATGTAGACCCAAAAGTTTATTCTCAAGAGAACATAGTGATGGTTTAGCTTATACTAATTCCTTATATGGTCCTTGCAGCCTAGTCCGTTGACTAGTCAACCTATGGGTAGCCAGAGAGGAATTTCTTACTCTCAAGCTATCTGGATGGAGGTCAACCACGCTCCTCTCTTGGTCAAGCAATATCAAAAGTTTAAATGAACTCCTGGGATTACCTAGGTTGTCTCTATTTTGGGTCTAATGTATTAGTTGTGTATGTACTTTTGGTGGGTGTTTCTTACTTGCAGGTGTCAGTTGGTGTCAGTTGGTGTAGGATTCTCAAAGTGTCACTACGATGCACAGTGAGTTAGGGCTTCTTGGTACTCATTCAAGAAAGTTGAATTTATACTTGAGTAATTTTCCTCTCCTAAAGTATTTATTGGCCATTTATATTTTTCTTGGATGCATTGCTATAATATTCTAACTTCTCTTTTGTGTTGTTACAAGTCGAGAGCAGCCATACGATACCTAGCCACTTCTTCGTATTTCGTTGGGTGTCTCATAGCTCTTGCATATGGTGTTCTCCATATGTATGTTTTTAGTCCTTCAGGTATCATATTTTTATTTACTCCTTTATTGTACTCGTCTTGTGGACTTAGAGACTCATCATCTTCAATCACCTATGCAGTTTCAAGGAATATAACCCCTGCTTGCTGGCTATAGATTTCATCTCTTTATCTTTAGTAGTATGGGTTAGGACTGGTGTGTGGTATGTTAGGGTCTCAAGGTTGATTCTCATCCTCACTTGAGTCTTATGACCATCCCTCATACTTTGGTCATTCAGTTACTTCCATGATATCTCACCACAGAATATTGACTGCTTCTTCTCGACTTATCTGATATGCCTTACTAGAAGCCAAGTTCTGTAATTTCCTTACTTTACTCTTTTCTAGTGATTTTCCATGTCGTCGAGGATGCCTAATCGATGTTGAAGTTTATTTTGAGTCATTTGTATTCAGGATGATTCTTAGTGTTGTTGTGGATGAACTGTCTAAATCTATTGAGGAAACTACATTGTTTCTTGTATTTCTCTTATTTCCAATCCACCTATCGATAGCCTTTGGTTCTAAGAGTAGCATGGTGCTGAATGATCTAGAGCCACCAAAAATACACTACTATCTGATTAATTGCCATCTAGGCTCCCTCTGAAAGCATCTTGATCTCTTTCAGCCCATTTTGCTCTACGTGTGTTTTGCCATTATTGAATTTTTTGCATGGTTCCATCTAGTTCCTAAATAACTTGTTCCCTCAACTGTGCATTCTACCAACAAAGAATCTCATACTCCTACAATAATTGTGTTTCTAAAGCCATATGTTTCATAATTTTAGCTCCTTGTGAAGAACACAAGCTTATACTAAAAGGGGGGGTGAACATTATAAGATAAAAAATTTCCTTTCAAAATGATAACAACAATAATATGAATGCAATAATAAATCAATGCACAATTTCCATACACATAAGAGATAATGCTTTTACGTGGAAACACCCTCTCGGGAGAAAACCACAACAAAATATTGCTTATATTTTTCTTCAATAAATTTCGTGGGCACCAACCCACAGGAGACACCAATACCCTATACAAGTTTGTGGACACCAATCCATAGGAGACACCAATCCCCTATATAATTTTATGGACACCAATCCATAGGAGACACCAATCCCCTATACAAGTTCATGGGCACCAACCCACAAGAGACACCAATCCCCTCAACAATTTCGTGGGCACCAACCCACAGGAGACACCAATCCCCTCAGCAAGTTCATGGGCATCAACCCACAGTAGATACCAATCGCCTCAGCAAGTTTGTGGGCACCAACCCATAAGAGACACCAATATCCTTAGCAAATTTATGGGCACCAACCCACAGGAGACACCAATCCCCTCAATAATTCCATGGGCACAAACCCACAGGAGACACCAATCCCCTCTACTCAAATTTGCTCCAAAATATGCTCACAAATACTACTCAAATATGCTCCTAAATCTACTCAAGTCATGCTCAACAATCTGATCCAAAAACCTGCTCAAACTCTTTAAATTCTTCCCTTTTCTTGAGTTTTCTTTCTTCAAACCAAAATATATTCTACCCATAATTCTTTTAACTTCATGAACATATAGATGATGTACTTGTGTAGGAAGCTTCAAATGACTTGCGTGTTGAATTGGAGATGCTAATACCTTGCTTTCACTTCTTTATATTTCCACGGTATGAAGCACTTCTCAAGCTCTTCAAATTCTGAATTTCAACCTTCTATGCTTTCCAGGCCCTTGCCAAAATATGCATGAAAAATATCCAAGCTTTGTTGATATTAATTAATCTATAAAACTTTAGATTAATTAAATCAAACCCTTTAAAATAAATATCAATGCTCCTTATTCCTCCTCACTTTATAAAACCAAATATTTACCTCAAATAATTAAAATCACCTTATCTCTCCAAAACAATGTAAAGATATTTACTTTTAATAAACACTTAATTTACTTTCATACTTATCTTTTGGCTTCTTGTCACTAGCTTATCCTGTGTTATGGTCCTCTATTATCTTCTACAATGATCGATGATGGCTTGAGAAAAATTAATTTTATCCTGTCCTGATCTGCTGCTTTGATGAGCGTGTCAACTACTGGTGAGGTCCAATGTATTTTAAAATCCTTGATTCTGCCTCTCCAATATTATTTGTGTTGCTTCTATTTGGATATTGGATAACATAAATTCACAAGCCCAATTGAATATCTCACGAGATCTATTTGCTCACAGTGATGTTGGATTCTTCAACGCTCGATATTAATTTGAAACTCCTCCAAATTTCAAAGCTTTCATAGCTACAACCAACCACTTGTGCCACATTCGTATATCGAAGATATTTTAAATCAAATCTCACACTTCTTATGCCCAACTCACTATTAATCCCTTTGCTCATTTACACTTTAGACAAAACTCATAGTTTGACTGTGATATCACTTTTGCTATCACCAAAACTCAACTGCACCCAACGTGATAACACTTCTGCTGTCACCAAAACTCAATTTCTCCTAGCATGATAACACTTCTACTATCACCAAAACTCAATTGCTCCCAACATGATAGCACTTCTACTACTACTAAAACTCAATTGCTCCCAGTATGATAGCACTTATTTCTGTATCCAGTGCTGCTTGTGTGAATTGAAACCAATCACTCAACGTTCTCCAAAATGAACTCTGCCTGGTCTTGTCCTCCACATATTATATTGCGATGGTGATCTCCTTTGGCTCATGCATCTGCGTCTCTTCAGCTCCTCAAAACACAATGCTCACCATTACTAGGTCTCCTCCATTATCATTCGCTCCTTCTTGCTTGGTGCCCAAAAGGTCAACGCTCTCACTTTCTACATGTGCAGGTTCATCATACTTCACTACATCATTTCAGAGACGTTCGCAACCTCCACACAAAATGTTCTGCCTATTCACCTTGCACAAGTTCATATCCGGTGCTCTACTCCATCTCCACAGTCATAAAACTCCTATCTACCATGCCTCACAAATCTCGAAGACCTTTCATCCACTGCATTTGATCTTCTCCATTTCAGTCGTCACTCTTTGATGCCTCCTCACTGTCGTTGCTCAGATATATCGAAGGTATTCTCCAAAAACCATTTCTTCAATTTAAATTTTGCCTTTGTATTTATATCAAATATTTCAAGATAATATATGCCCAAGAAGTCGGCTCTTTTCATATTGATATTCAAACCTTTGATATTTGAAATATTTAAATTCATCCTTTGATATTTGAAATATTTAAATTTTAAATTAAATATTTCAATATTTGATATTGGAAATATTTAAATATTTATTTAAATATTTCAACCTTTGATATTGGAAATATTTAAATATTTAATTAAATATTTCAACCTTTGATATCACCCAAACTCATAAGCATACTTAATTAAATCACCCTTCCAAGTCTACCTTTGACATCAATGACAACTCAATACTTCTAACAATCTCCCCCTTTGTCATTGATGGCAACCCTACAAATAAACTATCCTTTACTGCAACAGGATCACAAACTGCTCCCCCTGACAAGTTGCTCCCCTATTGTTAAGTTGCTCCCCCTTACTAAAATTCTCCCCCTTTGACATCAATGGCAAAGGCTCCTCGAGGCTGAAAGATAAGACACTTGACAATGCCCCCTTACTCCCTTCTCTTCTTGAGATAATCAATTATGAGATGGGAGTGAAACTCCCAAATTACTATGCTCATCTTCTTGTTCTATTTTATTTTTCCAAACTTTGGAGGTCATATTCTTTTGAACATTTTGACCATCCTCCTTCTTGCTTGATTTTGGAATTTTAGGGAACACTATTCTACACCATCTAGCTGTATGCCCAAAATTATTACATTTGTAGCAAATGATGTTGTAGTCCATGAGAGGTGCAAATGAATTGAAATTCCTCTTGGTGAAGCCAAAATTATTCTTAGCATGGACCCTACAATTTACAACTTTATGACCAAATTTGTGACATGAAAAGCAATAACCATGGAAGAAATATTGAAACCTGTCTGATTACCTTGGAGGATATTACCACATGGTTCTCTCATTGTTGTTTATGTGATGGACTTCATTCCTTGATGATGCTTTGTTTTCTTCCTCCTTGATGCTTCCACTTCTCAATACATCATCATAGGTCTTAGGCTCTTCTTTAATTATTTTCTTTGATGCCTCTCTTCCTTTTGAGCTTGACTCCCCCTTTTGTTTCTTTTGACCTTCTCCAAAACCAAGTCCAATATTTATAACTAAAGATCTCTGTGTTTTGATAATATCATCCAAGATTTCTGTGCTTTTCTCAAACCTGATATTTTGTTGTAGCTTATCATTAGATTTTTCAACTTCCTTCCTTAGAGAGACAACCTCATGTTCCAGTTTTTCACATTCCAACTCTTTTGCCTTTAATTGCTCAGCCATACCTTCTTCCATTCGCTTTGCCTCTTCAATTTTCACTTTTAAGTCGGTGAGATCTTGTGAAAGCTTTGCCTTTGTTTCCTCATCCTCTTGTACTTGAATCTTCAATCTTGAGTTTTTCTTTCTAAGCCTTTTCAACTCTTCAAGAGCAACAACAAGTTCCTCTTCTATGTCAACTATGGCTTCCTCTTCATTTTTTGGATCTCTCTCTTTTTCTTGGTTTTTGACAACAGGAGCATCTTCTTTCTCTTCTATAGCCAAAAATAGGATTTCTTCTCTTTCACTATCTGAGAGGCTTTCATCACTGCTAGAAGAACTACTTGCTTCCTCAACATAAAGACTCTTCTTGTGTCTTTGAAATATCTTCTTTTCATGCTTGCTTTGACCATGCCTATTTTTATTTTCATGATAAAATTTTCTTTCTTTCTTTTTCTTGTATTCCTTTTCTTCTTCACTGCTACTACTTCCATCTTGTGGGCAATTAGATGCATAGTGACCAATGTTACCACAATTAAAATATTTCATAGAATGCATACCTTTGTATTTTCTTGGACCCTTCTTATTTCTTTGCACAAAGTTAGCTTCTTCTCTGCTGCTTGATTCTTCACTTGACTCTGGTTCTTTATTCTTTGTCTTCTTTGAAGCTTTAAATGCAGCCTCCCATTTGGATGTTTGATCTTTTTCAGTCCTCATCTCATAGGCTATGAGAATTCCATGTAGCTCATCCATGCTTAAGGTTTTAAGATCCTTCATTTCTTCAATCACCGAGACCTTTGCATCAAACCTCATGGGAAGTGACCTTAATATTTTTTGAACAATATTAGAGTCTTCAATATTTTCTCCAAGTCCATGAATGGTGTTGACAACTTCATCAACGCAGAGTAGATATTTTGCAATATCTTCCTCATATTTCATATTCAAATCTTCAAACTTCCTCCTGTGGGTTTGAAGTTTTTCCATTTTAACCTTGTTGTCTCCTTCATATGTTCTTTGTAACTTGTCCCATATTTATTTTGCTGAGGTGCATTGCATGACTTTCACAAAATCTGACTCACATAACCCACTTAATATTGCATTCATTACCCTAGCATTATTTTCAAATGGTTTCTTTCCATCTTGATCTATGGGAGGAGTTGTAGGTGGTGTGAACCCATCCTCAATGGATTGCCATATATCGTAGCCATGTGCCATCAAATAGGTTTACATCCTTATGCTCCAAAAAGCATAGTTAGTCCCATCAAATAATGGAGCCCTATTTGATGAAAAACCTTCTTGGCAAGCCATGTGTGTTCTTGTAAGATCTTCCTTCAAGATGTTAGGCTTTCATGAAGGAACCTACTCTGATACCAATTGAAGAACACAAGCTTATACTAAGAGGGGGGTGAACAGTATAAGATAAAAATTTTCCTTTCAAAATGATAACAGCAATAATATGAATGCAATAATAAATCAATGCATAATTTCCATACACATAAGAGACAATGCTTTTACGTGGAAACACCCTCTCGAGAGAAAACCATGACAAAATATTGCTTATATTTTTCTTCAATAAATTTTATGGGCACCAACCCACAGGAGACACCAATCCCCTATACAAGTTCATGGACACCAATCCACAAGAGACACCAATCCCCTATACAAGTTCATGGACACCAATCCACAGGAGACACCAATCCCCTATACAATTTCGTGGACACCAACCCACAAGAGACACCAATCCCCTCAGCAAGTTTGTGGGAACCAACCCACAGGAGACACCAATCCCCTTAGCAAGTTCATGAGCACTAACCCACAGGAGAAACCAATACCCTCAGCAAGTTTGTGGGCACCAACCCACAGGAGACACCAATCCCCTTAGCAATTTCATGGGCACCAACCCACAGGAGACACCAATCCCCTATACTCAAGTTCTACTCCAAAATCTGCTCACAAACACTACTCAAATATTCTCCCAAATTTGCTCACAAACATTGCTCAAATATTCTCAAAAATCTGATCCAAAATTATGCTTTAACTCTTTAAATTCCTCCCTTTTCTTGAGTTTGCTTTCTTCAAACCAAAATATATTCTACCTAGAATTATTTTAACTTCATGAACATATAGATGATGTACTTGTGTAGGAAGCTTCAAATGACCTATATGTTCTTCACATTCATTATTTCCCTCCCCTTCACTCTTTCTAACCACATTGCATGTTGAATTGGAGATGCTAATACCTTGCTTTCACTTATTTATATTTCCATGGTATGAAGCACTTCTCAAGCTCTTCAAATTTTGAATTTCAACCTTCTATGCTTGTCAGGCCCTTGCCAAAAGATGCATGAAAAATATCCAAGATTTGTTGATATTAATTAATCTATAAAACTTTATATTAATTAAATCAAAACCCTATCTGCTTGTTGTGGTGCAATGGTAAATGCCTTGGGTGCTGGTAGAGGCTGACCCAGGTTCCATTCCCCTTGTCTCCATCCTGCAGATATATGGTATAGTTAGGAATGTCCTATGTGCTGGTAGAGGCCGACAAGGCTCCATTCCTCCTATGCCCAACCTGTTGAAAGTGGCACCTCTAAAGGGGTGTTTTCCACTATAAATTTATTTGATCTACTTGTTGTGGTGCAGTGGTCAATGCCCTGGGTGTTGGTAGAGGCCAAACCAGGTTCCATTCCCCTTGTCTCCATCTTGCAAATATATGGTATAGTTAGGAATGTCCTATGTGTTGGTAGAGGTCGACAAGGCTCCATTCCTCCTATGCCCAACCTGTTGAAAGTGGCATCTCGAAAGGGGTGTTTTCCACTATAAATTAGTTTTTTAACCCAGGTGTTGTAGGTGAGTTGGAAAGGATAGGGCAATCCTCCAAGGGAGGTCCCAGGTTCAAATCTCCACCCTACCAAAAAGCTAAATTGGGTATCTAAAATCCAATTGATAATGTTGGTGCGGGTAGGGGTCGGGTGCGACCCCCGAGTGACTTTGACGGTGTAGTACCCCCTGTTCATGGTCTCTCAGACCAAGGCGGCTCGCAAGGGGTTTTTTGCTTTAAAAAAAAAATTAAATTAAATCAAAACCCTTTAAAATAAATATCAATTCTTCTTATTCCTCCTCACTTTATAAAACCAAATATTTACCTCAAATAGTTAAAATCACCTTGTCTCTCCAAAATAATTAAATATTTTTACTTTTAATAAAAACTTAATTTACTTTCATACTTATATTTTGGCTTCTTTTCATTGGCTTATCATGCGTTGCAGTCCTCTACTATCTTCTACAATGATCAATTATGGCTTCGAGCAAAACAAATTTTGTCCCATCCTAGTCTGCTGCTTCGATGAGCATGTCAATTACCAGTGAGGTCCAACGTATTTTAAAATCCTTGATTCTGCCTCTTCAATATTTTTTGCACTGCTTTTGTTTGTATATTGGATAGCATAAATTCACAAACCCAATAAAATATCTCACTAGATCTATTTGCTCACAGTGATTTTGGATTATTCAACGCTTGATATTAATTTGAAACTCCTTCAGATTTCAAAGCTTTTGCAGCTACAACCAACCACTTGTGCTACGTCGTATATCGAAGATGTTTTAAATCAAATCTCATACTTCTTATGCCCGACTCACTATTAATCCCTTTGCTTGTTTTCTCTTTAGAAGAAACTCGTAGATTGACTGTGATAGCACTTTTGATGCCACAAAAACTCAACTGCGCCTAGTGTGATAATACTTTTGTTGTCACTGAAACTCAATTTCTCCCAGTGTTATAACACTTCTATCACCAAAAATCAATTTCTCCCAATGTGATAACGCTTCTGCTATTACCAGAACTCAATTTCTCCTAGTGTGATTTCACTTATTTTTGTATCTAGCGCTGCTTGTGTGAATCAAAACCAATCACTCAATATTCTTTGAAATGAAATCTACCTGGTCTTGTCCTCCACATATTATATTGCGATGGTGATCTCCTTCGACTCATGCATCTGCATCTCTTCAGCTCCTAAAAATATAATGCTCACCATTACTGAGTCTCCTCCATTATCATTTGCTCCTCCTTGCTTGGCACCCAAAATGTCAGCACTCTCACTTTCTACATGCGCAAGTTCATCATACTTCACTATATTGTTTCAGAGATGTTCGCAACCTTCACACGACATGTTCTTCCTATTCACCTTGCACAAGTTCATATCTAGCACTCTACTCTGTCTCCATGGTCGAAAAACTCCTATCTGTCGTGCCTCATAAATCTTGAAGACCTTTCATCCACTGCGTTCGATCTTCTCCATTGTTTCGCCACTCTTTGACGTCTCCTTGGTGTCGTTGCTCAAATATATCAAAGGTATTCTCTAAAAACCTTTCCTCAATTTAACTTTTGCCTTTGTATTTATATCAAATATTTCAATATAATATATGCCCAAGAAGTCGACTCTTTTCATATTGATATTCAAACCTTTGATATTTGAAATATTTAAATCTTCAACCTTTGATATTTGAAATAAATATTTAATTAAATATTTCAACCTTTGATATTGAAAATATTTAAATACTTATTTAAATATTTCAACCTTTGATATTGGAAATATTTAAATCTTTAATTAAATATTTCAACCTTTGATATCACCCAAACTCATAAGCATACTTAATTAAATCATCCTTCCAAGTCTACCTTTGACATCAATGACAACTCAATACTTCTAACACCTTGTCCTTCATAATATTCCACTTCTGGTATTTTCCCTTGTGAAGCTAAGTATACAATGTTCTGAAGCTAATTTTCTACTTTGCTTTCTATAACTCATACATTAGGTTTTGAATCATTTTGTTTTTTTGCAGGTTCTTCTTCTCTTCCAAACAACCATTTCGGTTTGAATGGTTCATCCTCTCAAACAGTGTCACTGGATCCATCATGTTTGTAGGATCATATACCTGGTTGCACTTCTTCATTTGGGTTATTAGATGTGTCCTTAAATTCCAAGTTGATCATATTGATCTATGCTTATGCTTTATATACCTTCAACTTGGAGTCGTTTACTGATTTGGGGTAATTTATTCCATCTAGCTTCTTCAGTCAAACAATACCATTGTCCAGTACTTTCTCAACCTCAAATGGTCCAATCCATAAGGTATGTAGCTTCCCTGGCTTGATCTCTCTTTTGCCATTATACTTGAGAACCAAATCACCAATCCTTAGGTTCATTTTCCAAAGGTGCTTTTCATGTCAATATTTTTGATGTTGTTGAGCAATCTATGTTGCCCAATGTGCCAACACTCTTTTATTTCCTAGTTGTACCAATTTTGCCAGTATTTCCTCAATGATTTGATCATCATTTAGGTAGGTATCAACAACTACTCTCAAGCTGGGTACCAGGAATTCTACTGGTACTACCACCTCCTATCCATACATCAATTGGAAGGTTGTGTGGTTTGTGGTTGGTTTAAAGGTAGTTCTATATGCCCACAAAACTGTTGATAAGTGCTCTTCCCAATATACGCCTTCAATTACACATGTTTTGTATATAATAGAAACCAAGATATTATTTGTCACCTTCGCCTACCCATTTGCTTTGGGATAATACAGACTTGACAAGGAATGAAAGTTCCTAAATTTTTTCATCAATTTCTAAATAATTTTATTAATGAAATGACCTCCTCTATCACTTTCCAGTTGAAGAGGTATGCCGAATCATGTGATAACCTGTTCATACAAAATTCGAGTCATGCTCCTTGCAGAATTATCAAGTAGTTCCCTTGATTTGACCCATTTTGTTAAGTATTTAGTTGCGACTATGATATATCTACACTTTCTCTTATGGCTTGTTCTCAATGGACCTAAAAAATCCAAACCCCATATTTCAAAAATTTCATGAGCTTGTGATGGATGCAATGGCATGAAGTCTCTTTTCATGGGCTTCCTTATTCTTTGACATGTATCACATACCTTGACAAAGTTTTTGGCATCGTGAACTAGAGTAGGTGACCATAGGCCTGCTAACAACACTTTCTTTGTTGTTGCGTCAGGTCCCATATGTACTTTGACCAATCCTTCATGTGCCTCCTTTAGGGTATGTTGTACTTCATCCTCCATCACACATCACCTTAGAATGTGGTCCACCCCCATGTTGTATAGCAATCTTGCAATCAAGGTAAAGGGTGTAGACTTCATAATCACATTTTGTTGTTTAGCTATCATCATATCCCTTGGTAGCTCTCCTATTGATAGGTAATCCCCTATATGTTTATACCATGTAGATATCACACTTATCATGAACAACTATGCATCGGGAAATTCATCTGGTATTCCTCCTTCTATAGGTTCTCTTGAGCGAATCCTTGATAGTTGATCCATAATTACGTGCTTCTTTCTGGTCTCACTACCACCCACAACATGAATTCTTGCAGAGTGATGAGCCATCGACTCACTCATGCATAGATTGTTGGATTGTTGATCAAGTACAATAGCGCTTGGTGATCCACATAGAAAGCAAAATGGTTAGCAAACAAATAGTATTGGTACTTATGTACTACATACACCATCCCTAGTGCTTTGTGCTTCTTTGTACTATAGTTCTTGGCTCGAGAGCAAAGTAGATGGGCTAATCCAACCCAAACTGACATTCCAGACCCAATGCACATCCGATATCATAATTTGAAGTGTCAACATGCACATGAAACTCCTCCCAAACTTGTAAAACCAGGATAGGTGCCTTCAGTAGATGTGCTTTCAAGTTCTCAAAAGCTCCTTGGTGCTCTTTTGTCCAATGTAAAGGAATACCCTTATGTGTAAGGGTTTCTAGTGGATGAGAAATTAATGCATATTTATGAATGAACCTTTTGTAGTATCCTACTATTCCCAAGAAGGTTTTCATTGAGCTTTTAATATATGGTTCTTCAATCAATAGTATTACCCAAATCTTATTCGGGTCAGGCTTGATATCCTCTTGGCATACAATATGACCTAGCAGCTTTCCATATGGTACCATCAAGACATATTTATCTGGATTTAAATATATCCAAGCTCACCTACACAAGCCCATGCATTCCTCCAGTGACTTCAAATGTTCTTGTGTCTTCCCATATAATGACCAATCATCGAGAAAGGATTTAAAATTCCCTATGGACATATTATCAAAGATATATAGGATGATTTTTTGAAAAGTAGCTGGTGCATCGCATAATCCAAATGGCATGCGATTGTAAGCATATATTCCATTTTCTACCATGAAATTTGTCTTCAGCTTATCTTCTTCTACAATGCTAATCTGGTTATACCCTCAGAACCCATCCAAAAATGAATAGATCTCATGTCCCACTACTTCTTCCAGGATGGAATCTATGAAAGGGATCAAGAAGGGATCTTTGATGGTTACTGCATTGAGGCTTTGAAAATCTACACAAATTCAAACTTTTTTGACCTCCTTATTCAAGGTAATAACGATCAATGACACCCACTCACTTGTCGTAACTTTGAAAATAATACTTGTATCTAACATTTTATCAATTTTAGCATTCACCAGTGTTGTGTATTTGGGATTCATCCTGTATGGTCATCTTCTTACTAGTTGTGCACCTTCAATCAAGGGAATCTTGTGTACACAAAGTTCTAGTGGGACTCCCTTCAGGTCTTTGTATGTCCAAGCGAAGACATATTTATACTCCATAAATATTTTAAAATTTTTTGCCTTCAGTACTGGATCCCAATCATCTCCACATTTGATAATCCTTTCCATACCATCTTCTCCCAAGTTTACCTAAATCATTCTTGGTCCTTCATATTTAATGGATTCAGGCTCATTTTATGCTTTAACAACCTTGATGGGGTGGGTAGGCTTATCTTCAATGACTATGTCTCCCATTATATATTCTACAAAATTCTTGGGGGATATCCATTTTTCTCTCTCCTTATCCTTCTCTATTTCTGTTTGTTTCTTACTGCTCTCTACCTTTTCTGGTTCCTTTTTCTCATCCTCTTGGATTTCATTTCCTGCATCAATGCAAAAACATTGGGGAGGGAAAACTTCATAGTCTTCCTATTGTCAGTGGAGTAAGCCTTTATCTTCGTTATACTCATCTTCGATGCACTCCTCCAAGTGTAGTACTCCCTCTTCATCTGGTTCATATCATAACCCTTCGTCTGAGGAAGAAACTCCTAAGTCATCAAAACTTGCAATATTTTGGCTTACTGCCTGGTTCTTTAGATTGATCAAATATCTATGTTGGCCTTTCTTGAAGTTCAGATGTTCTTTCTCCAAATTTTGGTTTACTTTCATTGTTCATAACCACCCACATCCTAGTAATGCATCATATGTTGGTTTCTACATCGTAATTATCATGAAATCCAATACAAAATATTGTTCCGCTATGCGCACTTTTTAGCTCATTAGCATACCTATTGTCTCAATGCCATACTGATCTACTGTATACAATTTGAATTTTAGAGATATTATTGTAGATTGACCAATACTCCACCACATTCTTTCTGGCATTACGTTCACGCTTGATCCTCCATCAATGATCACTTGATTCAACTTGTGGTCCAATATCTCCATGTGAATCAAGGATGGCTTATTTCTTGCCTCAATCATCAGTATCATTGGATCCATGACCTATCCTTACTTGATGTGTGCTACCTGTCGGGTTTCTCTTTTCTTTGTTTTTACAACTTCTCCCACTGAAGCATATAATTCAGGTACTATGTTGAATAGACTAGCCACCTTTACTTCTACTGTCGTATTCAAAACCTGTGTCACCAAGCCTCCTATTGATGCCTATTTATCCTTTGGGATCTCCATCTGTTTTAGAGCTTGCTCCAAAACTAGCCTATCATGTTTTCCTTTGTCTAGTTCTATTTTTATCAATTCATGTGATTCTTGCCATCGCTCTTTCTCCTTGGTAGTATTTGGATATTCTTCTAAATTCCTATATTATGTCCTTGTTACGGCTAGTACTTCATATTCCCTTTCCATTATTGTACTTATCTCACCAATGTCAATAAAATTGTCATTCTGTGTTCCACTGGAACTTGCCTTATTTGGGCAGTTAGCCTCCTTGTGGTTTCTTGGACCACACTACCTACACATCTAGGTAACACTATTACTACCAGTAGTGTTCATATTCTGATTCTGGGGTCAATTCTTCACAAAATGGCCCCATTCTTGATAATTTTGACACTGAATAATAGGTCTCCCTTCAAAGTTGTACTATAGTCGACTTTGTACTCCTTGTCTTCCTCCCCTGTAGTTATTTCTGTATCCACCACTTATTACACCTTTTCCATTTCTTGGAGCATCTGGTTGGCTTACCTATTGGATTATTAACATCTCATAACTTGTTCCCTTCAAATTGAATGGACAATACGCTACTGGGTACTTGCAATATCACATATATTGCAATACGCCTTCTTTGGATAATTGGTGTTGGTATGCCCCTCTATTTTGTAGTCAAAGCACCAAATATCCTTCTTGTCCTTCCATGTTTCTCCTTTTTCTTTTATAATTTTATCAATTTTTTTCCAAAAGGAGTGTATTGCACTTTGTACTTTGTCTTCTTCATCATTGTCAGATTCTTCACGTTTTGGTTGTCCACTTATTCCTCCAACTGTTTGCTTGGCCTCACTTTCAAAGTTTTTTGCTTTCTCGAGGGCTTCTGCATATGTCGAGGATGGTACTGCTTTCATATTCTTTCAATATATGTATTAATCCGTCCAAGAACCAATGTCTTACCATTTCATCAATTGGTGGCATTTCCATTTTATCTATGAACTATCTTAGTCTCCTAGCGTAGCTCTTGATGTTTTCATATATTTTTTTTTTTGTCGTAAATATTTTAGTGATGATCTATGTGTTGTCTCTTAATGGTCAAAATTCTTCAATAAATGCATCCTTTAAGGGGGTTCATTGGGTGAATGGTTTGGTACGTTGCTATTTCAAATACCAATCCATTGTCATTTCCCACAAAGTGGCTAGAAATAATCGCAATCACTCTGTATCTTGTGTTACCCCATGTGTTCCCAAAATGGTGGTACAAGTTCCCATGCGATGGGCTAGATATTTCTTTCCTTTCCCATGGAAAGGTGGACATTTCTATCTTTCTATATGATGTATAGTTTGTGCCATTGTGATTGTCCCACTAGGCAAATGTCTTTATGGTGAGCATGGTGGAACTCTCTCTGGTTCTCTCTCAATTGTTGATTGTGCAAAATTTTGGTCAAATAGCCTCATACTACCACTTCATGACCTCCTTCACGAATACACGAGATGTGTTTCTGATCTTCCTCCCCATTAACTAATACATGGTTACTGTAGTACAAAGTCTCCTACTTTTGTATCCATCGATCAACTCCTCTCTATTGGTTTAGGTGTTACCATCCAATCCTCATTATCAATACTAGGAACTTCCTCTGCTATTTTCTCTTCGCCTTGTGTTATCACCAACAACGTATCTACTTGAATTCTCATCTTCCACCAGATCTCATGCTCTTTCCACCTCAGGTTATAAAACTCCTTCTTTGTCCTGCATTCTTAGATTCACCAATTGTACACTTCTTGGTTATCTTGGACTCCTTCCTACTCTTCCCTATGTCATTCACCTCTTTGTATTGTCACCTGTACTTCTCAATCTAAAGTTTATTTTTAGACA
Source organism: Wollemia nobilis (assembly GCA_028583015.1). Taxonomy (NCBI): domain Eukaryota; kingdom Viridiplantae; phylum Streptophyta; class Pinopsida; order Araucariales; family Araucariaceae; genus Wollemia; species Wollemia nobilis. The sequence continues at coordinate 634,042 of JAQPPZ010016964.1, forward strand.
ACAGTACAAAATGTAGACAATGGTAAGTACCTTCCCAATACGAGGGAATGATGATAAACTAGGAGGACGTGATAAGCCAAGATACACCAGTCATCATGTCCTACAAGCATGAGTCGACAAGTAGGTGCTTTGAATACTAAACATCTAAGGCATGCAGTCTAGATATATGAGGTGGATGGCTAGATATCTAGGTTGGACATCAGGGATAGACAGCCAGACATCTAGACTAGACATCTGGACTAGACGGCTAGACGTCTGGATTAGTCGGCTAGAGTCTGGACTGGGTGGTTGGCTATACGGCTAGATATCTGGACTGGATGGCTAGATGTCAAGACTAGATGGTTGGACGTCTAGACTAGATGGCTATACATCTGGGCTAGACAGCTAGATGTCTGGACTAGAGGATCAGCTACACATCAAGGATGGACATATAAATAGTTATCGATGAAATCAGACAACTAGACTGATATGTGCAAGGGTTGATCTTCCAAGGTCTATACATCTTCCCCTATGCATTCCTTCTCCAATACTTTAGGTTCCTTAATATGCCCTATAATAGGAAAACAACATACAACAATACATGCTCTCGTACCAAGCTATGATCAATACCTGCAACTCTACACTATAATACAAATGCAATTTTGTAAAACACACATTCCAGACTAACAGTTGTTGCACAATATCTCCGCATTATAGACAAGTATGGATATATTACAAAATAAAATAGAAGGGTATTTATATGTAATATCGAGAAGTTACTACAGCTAACATGTCTCAACCGTATAACCACCTATTATCCTTAACAATTGCATTTACTTTCTAACTGATAGGTTCAGACGTTTAACACAACAGACATCTAAAATAGCAGCCAGACATCTAAAATAGCAGCCAGACATCTGATTAGTTACGTTGGACGTCTAACCAACATGTCTAACTAATCCAAATGTCTTAACATAAAGACGACTACATTTGTCCTTTTGTGCGTACTTATTAATCAAACCATATTCATTTGATTGGTTGATTTTACATTGCAACTTGTCATTTCCAAGATTCATACATTATCAAAATTGTTGTACATAATCAAAATTGTAGATCTTCATAGGACATTCATGTCAGATAGCTTTATGCTTAGAACTGCTATCTACAAATCATATCTAGAAATATTTTTTTAATCCTCATGCAACATTAGCACTTCCTGTTCTACTAACTCAAAATATTATCATGATGCCTTAAGTGGTTGTTTAGAAACTTCTATATAGATTAAATATAGGAAAGGAGAATCTTCCTCACAAGAACCAAGAAGCAGCTCAACCTCCTATGAGACACAAAAACTAGATATGAAGAAGAAGACATAGCAAAAAAGGAGTAATACAATGCAAAGTCAATTGAAAGAAGAAGCCTCGGCTCTAGCTTACTCTGCATCATATGAAGATAGATTACCTGTTGAACCTGAACACAAAGAATGCAGAGGAAGAATACAAAGTTTAGTATGATGAGGAAGAAGAGGATCCATATTGAATACTAAATTCTTCAATACCCAAATAATGTAATACAGGGGGGTGTTATAAATAGAGTATATTACATCATTTGGGTCATGTAAATGTCTCTTCCAAGATACATACTGAGGACAGTATATTACTTTAGGGGGAAGTTATCTATTACTTCATGCAATGTAATAAATGCACAAGTGTCATTGTGTAAGTTGTATATGTGCAAGTTATCCCTTACACAGCTTTATAGAGTGTTGGCCAAATATCCTATTTTGCCTACATAAGGATGGCCTCGTTGTTAGGTAGATATTGAGTCGAGGGACATAGTCAAATAGTGTAGTTTAGTGCTTGGTACAATTCTATGTATCACCATCCATTGGTGATGGGTGCAATGTAGTTCAATACGTTTATTATTGGAGTGCTTATTTCCTCCATAGCTACATTGTATTATTTTATATCATTTCTATTCATTACATATTTAGTCATCTAGCAAATTTACTTTCTTTCATATTATTTTGCATCTTGTGATTGTTGTCTCCCAGTGCTCATTACATCAAAATATAATACCTTTTCTCAATATATTTTCAATTTTGTTTAACCAGATATCCAAGCTTCTTAACTTGGGTAAAACCTTTGCTTTTTAATTTATTTATCTCCCAATAAACTTGCACCTTAATCCTTGCATTGGCTTTGTCCTTATAGTAAATCTAACTCCTTTTTGCTGCATATTTTAATCCAATATGAATGCTACCTTCTTAAAGTTTTGGTGTTTTACTTGGTGTCTTTAGACACCTTGAGCACGTTATCTTTTAGCACTTATTTGGATTTTCCTTAGACAATAATACTACCTCCTTTGTTGGCTTGAAGACTCTTTGTTTTGCAAATTTTAATAGCTCTAGTATGGTGCTCTTATAACTTTAAAGTAAACTAATTTTAATGATTAAATAATAAAATTTTGTAGCACCAACGTGGCATATATTTTTGGCCTCCTTTTGTAGTTAATATTCTTGGTGATTTGATTCACATTTTTGCTACCCCAAAATTGTAAAATTTATAGCTTTCCTTTCTACTTAATCATTGCCTCAAACTTATTAATTTTGCAGCTTTCAATGTTGTTTAAAAAATTGCTTCTATGTTGTTCAAATGTCTTTATAATTTGCAACAGTTATCCTTCTTCAAATGTTTCCATATCTTTCTTTGCTTTGTTGTCCAAATCTGTCTCAAATATGCCCTAAATTTCTCCAAAATTGTAGCTCTCATTTCTCCTTCTAATGCTACCCTAAAATTTAATTTTTTTGGCTTCAATTCTCCTCCAATTTCATTCTCTCAAAATCTAAAATTTGCACTTATTAGTGTTATCCAAATGTTTCCCTCTTGTTGTTAAAAACTCTACAATTTTTGCAGCTTCAAATGCAGCCAATTCCTCCTTTGTTTTGTTGTTCAAATTTGTCCTAAAATTCTCCAAAACAAAGCTCTAATATTTTCTCTTAATGTTGCTCAAATTTGCAGCTTAACCTCTTCAAATTGATGCTTCAAAAATCTTATTTCTTCTCCTTATCTTGCTATCCAATAATCTCTCCTAACTTCTTCAAATTGTTGCCTTCTTTTGTTGTCAAGCCTTCCTTCAATTGGTTGTTCAAGGACACTTCAAAATCTACCCAAATCTTCTCCAAATCATAGCTATATGTCACCTTCAATTTGTTGTTATGTGACTCTTCAAATTTTGCTATAAAATAAACAATATTCTCCTTCGTAAATCAGCCTTCAAATCCTTTATGGCTATCTTCAAAACTTTAAAATCTGGTGGCCTCTTCTAGATTCTTTCTCCTCCAATATTCTTGTCAAATTATGACTTTGAATTGGGCCTATTTGTTGGTCTTTTCCTCAAGAATTTGAATGTCTTGAGATCTTCAAAAATCCTTTCCAAAGTTTGGCAAACTTCTTGCCAAATCCTTTTTCCTTTTGGGATTGTTGTCATATGGCAATAATTATCCCAAATTATTATTTTCATGAGCTACTCCTTGCAATATTCTACCTTGACCTTTCTTCAAATCTCTTCCAATGGCCACTTCTTCAGTTTCACAATAGAGCTTCTTTAGCCTTCTTATTCTCCTTCCAAGTTTGCATGATACCTCTTCTCTTAGATCTTCAAATTTTGTGCCTTCTCAAATCTTCAATAGAAATTTTCTTAGTCCTCTATCTTCAACCTTCAATCTTCTATCTTCCAAATCTGGAAGTTCTTCAATGGGACTTCTTTCTTGGATCTTCTCTTTCACAATCTGCAAAAGAGCTGCTTTCTTCTTTCTTCAATCTAGAGTCTTCAATATTCTATAGGAACCTCCTTCTTGGGTCTCCTTAATATCCAATCTCCAATCTTCTATGGGGACCTCTTTCTTGAGTCTCCTCTTTCTTCAATATTCAATAGAGCTCCTTTGGCCTCTTTCTCTTTTCTCAATCTTCAATCTAGAATCTTCAAGCTTGTATGGAGACCTTCTTCTTGGTTCTCCTCAATCTTCAATCTTCAATCTCCAATGGGGGCCTTTTTCTTGAATCTCATTTATCTTCAATGTCTAATTTTTTTACAACAAAGTAATCCCTGCATGAGGAAAGTACATAAAATTTTAGGCAATCGAAGATGAAATTCTTCTCTATCTATTATAGGAAGCTTCTCAACTTCTGAGAACTAATTTTCTGTAACAAAAACTTAGACAATAGCAAGCAAATACATGCAAATCTCCATATGTCTAAAAAATCAATAAACTTCACTAGTTATCCTTCAATCTAGTGGAATGAGATCTATGCTAAGTCCTAGTCTTCACAAGTTTTTCCTGCAACCCTATGGAAATACTAACCAAAAAATAACTTTACAAATTCTAAAATTAAATCTCCTTATCTTCTTTCAATATCTCTTGTGGCTCTTCCTATCTCCTATCAATCTCCCTTGTGCTCTGATACCACTATTAGATTTGATGCTAGATACTTAATGAGAAATCAACCACAAGATAAAAATGAGCATACAATATTAAATATATGATGATGGCAATATAATAAGCATGTAAAACTCATAAGAAACTTTTATAACTACTCATAAAATTGCCATTAATGAAGGCTCAAAAAAATAGTACAATGGTATAAAATGGAGGTCTCATACTCTTCATATTCCTTAAATGCTCTACATCGTATCTAGCATATCATCTACTACTCCTCTACCTTATGCCATCTAACTTCTCTCTTTCTCTCACACACATCTTACATATTATCTATCAAAGGCCTATATATAATGAGATGTGACTCTTAGCCTTCCACCTACCTATGACTCTTCATCTTCCTATTCTATGGACTCATGTACACATGGACAATATGCACATTTACATCAACAAGTACTTTGAATATTCTAACAATACTTGTACATTTATTATATTGCATAAAGTAAATACTCAAACCCTAATCTAAGATACACTCCTAATATAAAGATGTACCCAAGGTGGTACATTAGCATGTACCAAATAATGTAATATATTTCAACACTCCCTTGTTCCAAACAATCTCATATGGAAATTAGAACAAACAATACTAAGATAGTCAATCCTTTCAAGGAGATGTTGAACGAAGCCCTAATGAAATAGAGGAATGAAATGATGAATCAATTGGCTCAAATTTTTCAAGGGATCCCTTCTACAAATTTTGGAACCTCTTCTTCATAGCCTCTCACTTTTCGATGGTTCCACACCTTTTAAGGTATAGCAAAATTTTGATATTCCCATTTTTAAAGGAAATTTTAATATTGATGCCCTAGAAAATTGGTTTGATCAATTATATTTATACTTCTTTGTAAATTCATAGATAGTGATAATAATGCTTTTGCACTCTTGAAAGATTCATTACCTATTCAAAATTTGGGGGGAACCATTTTGTAATGGGGTCAAGGAGATGAAGACGAAGTAGTGTTCACATGAGATTATCTCATGGAGGTCATCAAGAAATAATATTATCTTGTGAAAGCATATGAGGGAAAATATATGTGATGGCAACAATTTGGAAGGTAAAGACTAGTTTGTTCAATATTATATTGATGTTTTCCATTATATACCAACCAATATAGGTATTCAAGATATAGAAAGGAATAGAATCCTCAAGTACAACAGTGGTTGTAATGGTACATTTTAGAGGACAGTGGCCTCTTGAATCTCAATACATTGTAAGAGACATAAAAATTTACCATCAATTGGAGTAGAAACACAAAAATAAATGGGAGCAAATAGCAAGAACTAGAACACTAACTACCATCCAAATAAAGACAAGAGTACCACTCCAAAGAATTAATACAAAGGAGGTTAGCCCCAATATCAAAGTTAGAAGTAGAGGAAAGACTCATAAGAGAAGAATCCCCCAAATATCAAGACTAACAAATGGTATGATTATCACAAGAGTAATCAACATTCAAGGGAGGACTATCAAGCAATTCAGTCATTATTTGTTGAGTCACAACCCTCTACATCCATAATATCATGACCTCCAGATCCACAAGCTAAGGATAAAGGGAAGTGGATCATGGAAGATGAAACAAATATAACCATTCTCACCACACATGTTTCACCAAAATAATCATAAGAAAAGAACCACCTATTTCACTCACAAATGTGGATCAAGGATAAGTCATTACATTTAGTTTTTTATAGTCAGAGTCAAATAAATTTCATTTTGCTCAAATTGTGAAGGATTTAAATTTATTTTTCACCCCATGCCCATAGTCATATAATGTTGGATAATTACAATAGAGAAGATATTCATATTACACAACAATGTCTTCTCTCTTGTGTCATCAAACCCTTCAAATATAAAGTCTTATGTGATGTGCCCTTCAATAGTTGTGATGTGATTTTGGACCAACCATTCATGTGAAGATGTGTGGTGTATATGAATTTAGGTCCTAAAGTGCCTTCATCATTGTCAAAGGTTAGTGCTTCACGATAAGGTATCTTCTTCTACCTCTATTTCATTAGTCAATGCCAAACAATGTAGGGAGATGATAGCCAAAACAAGGAAATTCATTCTATTAATGATCAAGCCATAAAACAAAAGAAATATTGCTACATAAAATATAGAATCTACACAACAAAAGCATATAGACCCAATTATAGCAAAATATAATGACTTGCTCAAGTCACTAAATAGAGTTTCACTTTATTTTGAGATAAAGCATTTCATTTATTTAGTTCTTGATTCTCCTTAATGCACCTATGTTGTAGAGCAATCCTTAAAAATGATAAAATTAGAAGGTAGATCCAAGAATTAATTTAGAAGGGATGCATCAGACCAGGTGCTTCAATATGTGGCAATCCAATTGTCTTAGTTCCAAAGGAAAATGAGTGTGGCAAATTTGTATTAGCTATAGAGCTTCGAATAAAATCACTATGAAGAATCGCTCCACTCCCTTGTATAGATGACTTATCCAGCTACCATCAAATACCCATTGCTCCCATTGACATATGGAATAATCCAACAAGGGTTTATTTGAGTGAATCCTCATGACTTTTGGCTTGACTAATCATGTGCCACATGCTTGAGGATGAGGGATGACATCCTATAACCTTATACCAACTTATTTGTGGTAGTCTATTTAGATGAAATTCTCATCTATAGTAAGACATAGGAGGAGAATCTACAACATGTTTGATAGGTACTTTAGACTCTTTGAAGACAATCTATATGCTAATTTGGAGAAGTGTTCATTCAACATGATGAAGATCCAATACATCGAGTACATTGTTGACAATGGAGCAGTATATATTGATCCTGAGAGGTAATTAAAGAGTGGTCTACCAAAATACTCTAATAGAGCTTCACAATGTTTTAAGTCTTGTCAATATCTAGAGAATATTTGTGTTGGGGTTCTCACACATTGCTTGGCCACTACACCAAGTGACCAAAGAAGGTTTCAAATTCATGTTCCATTGGAGAAATACACAGCAGAGAGTGCTTGAGAAGTTGAAGGACCAATTGTGTTCAACTCCTACACTTTCTTTACCTAACCTACAACAGCCTTTTGAGGTAATGACTTATGTATCAAAGTACACATTGGGATTTTTCCTCACACAACATGGGCATCCAATTTTCTATCATAGTGAAGCAACTCGAAAATACCCCACCTATAACATAGATCTCAATGTCATTGTCATAGCATGTAAATAGTGGGAGCATTACATCTTAAATAATGAATCCATCATCCATACATATCACAGACTTTTGGAGTTCTCTCATATGTAGGGTAAGCTAAGAAATGAAAGACATTAAAGTGGGCCACATATTTGTAGTTGTTTCATCTATTTATCAAGCACGAGAAATGGAGTGTCAATTCAGCAACAAATTGTTTGAGTCAACATTTAATCATAGCAACCACCATTTTGGATTCTTATGGGCATGAGACTTCCAATTGATCCACCTTGTATAAAGATTATAATTTTGTAGATACAGACCAAGCTCCTTTGTGGGTAAGCATGTACCTAATTTTTATTTGCAAGAAAACATCCTCTACCACATGGGACATGATTGTGTATTAGCTAGTAAGTGCTCAAAGATGATTTGGGGAGCATACTTTAGCAAAGTAGCAAGTCATTTTAGGGTTGAGAAAATTTTGGTGGTTCTTGAAAAGTACTTCTAGCCCAAAATGAGGAATGATGTTAAGAGGTACATCAAGTCATGTACCCCCTACATTGTTGCAAAACCAACCAAAAAGAAGCAGAGACTGTATACACCAATGCCAATGTTATCCAAGCCTTGGGATTTGTTTCCATGGATTTCCTTTCAAGTTTTCCCACATTTAAGCATGGTAATGATTTTGTTTTGTAGTAGTTTTTTTTTTCCCAAATGGTTATCACAAATCCTTGTAAAAAATCCATTTTAGTTGAGGAGACTACTAAGCTCTATTTCAATCATGTATGGCTCAATTTTGGCTTGTCAAAGGCCATTGTCTTTGATAAAGATAGCACATTTATGATCATTTTCTAGTCTACCCTATGGAGCATGATGGACACCAAGAGACATCCTTAGACTAATGGCCAAACAAAAGTTGTGAATCAATAGATTGTACATTTTATTCAAACATACAATTCCAAACATCCACATACATGGGATGAGGGTCTCCCCTACATTCAGCATGGGTACAATCGCAATTGCCCTCTGCATAACTCTACCATACACAACCCATTTCATGTCTATTTCATATTCAAACCCTTCACACCCAATGATGTAGCTCTCCTTGTGCAACTTATGAAGTACTCACCTCATGGATAGAAAGGAGAAAAGATAGCACAGTTTTTGGAACAAATTAAAAATATCCATCAAAAGGTTCATGACTTCTTAGAGGAGAAAAATAAAAATACAAGCAACATCATGACCAATATCGAATCCCACATTAATTCAAAAGAAGATAAGGTATGGTTACATCTTCAGAAAGAGAGACTTGTAGGACCCCATAGGAAGAACAAAACTCTTACTATGGACAATACACCATCACCGAGAAGGTGGGAGAGAATGCTTTTGAAATGAATCTTCCATCTTATATTACTTTGCATCCAATATTTAACTTCTTAAAACTTATCATCCACCTCTATTGGACACTTCTACAATAGCAAAATAGTTGGACATTGAAGAACTTAGTCTAGATAATTTAGCTTCAATAGAGGAGGATCATATTATTGATACATGGATTAAGACCACTAAAAAGCAATCCATTATAATGTGCAGAGTGGTTAACCTAGGACGGCTTGGTCACCAAGGGAAATGGCTCACAAAAAATCAAATAAATAAATAACATTTGCACCTAATGTAAAACGTTGATGTAATAGGGACCATTACTTTTCAAGGGCGAAAAATGCTCTCATAAGATGACCTTTCTAAGGCATGGCTTTATGGCCAAAAAGGATTGAAAAGCTATTTTTCTAGTTCTAACCACATCATTGACGACATAATCTTATGCTTGAGACTTTGTTTTGATTGATTCAAGAAGCATTGGAAAGCTTAGGGGGAGAATAACAATTTTCAACATGCAAGCCAATGCATAGGAGAAAAAAACTCTGGACCCTTATAAATACAAATATATATATATATATATATATATATATATATATATATATATATATATATATATATATATATATATATATTATAAGCATTTTTTCATTTTTAGATGTTTGTAACCGAAAAGCATCTATAGCCATGATCACATGTCAGTAGTAGACAAAATATAAACAAGCCATATGTATAATTTTCATTTAATATATAACTCGTTGAAGGTGAACCACCACATTTCCATACGGATGACCTTATATTCAATTCAATGGATTTCCCATACACCCAATATTGTATAAAAAGAGATACACCTTTGACTATAAAAATGCATGAGTAGTTAATGCAATTTAATAGCCTCACATCTCTTCTCAGATATTGTTTACATTGAACTTTGTTTTCTAAGCAATAAAATCATTCTATTATTTTTCTTATATTTTTTTGTTTTAATTTGTTATACTTGGTTATTTTTGAATTGCACTCTTTCTTGATCTTCTTTAACTGAAAATTCCGAGTTATGGATCACTTGACACTATTCACGTCCATTTATCCAGCTGAAATTGACTTGAATACAATTCTATATGCTCTATTTTTTCAAACATACCTGCTCATAATGTTTTTTCAAATCATAAAATTCACAAGAATGAAGATCCCAACACCTTTCTTGTGTACTCCTACTACAATGGCTACAACCAAATTCTTGTTTTGGAACTAGCTAATCAACAATTGTATCATTTGTGGATGCCTTTGTTGTATTAGTAGCTTCACCTTTGACAAACATAGATTGCAAACTACTTAATTCACCAATATATTTGAGACTTGTATGTTTTGTCCTCATGATTGGTTATATGGCCCCTACAATCCCTTTGCCCATATTTGTTTAATCCTTCTCCTTTGTCACATTCTCTACAATAGCTTTGAACCAAATACCCTTGGTATGTCTTTCAAAGCACCCAAATTTATCATTACATCTATCATCACCTTCATCATGACCATCATCAATTGTTGCATCATCATCATCAAGAGATCTATGTGCATCTTCAACAATAATACCAGAAAAATCAACAATATCACCAATCAAACAACTTGAACCACAAGAAATTGTAGATTGTTGAAGCAAATCACTAGTGTCGCATGATCTTCTAACACCACTATTAATTTCTTCCCAAGAAAATCTATTGGTTTGATTTTATAAACTCATCTTTTCGAGCATTAATTTTCTCAAGCAATCTAATTTTAAGTCCTAATCGTTTGTTCTCTTCTTGCAGTCTATCAATCTCTTCCATCAAATTAAGACTTGTTTCAAGATGAATTGTGTACATCTTACCTCTTTTTCCATAATGAGCTTGTTGTCGATAATTTTTACTGGATATATCACTGGCTTTACAAAATAAAAGGTGTCAAGTACCTCCAATCATGCACCTCAATAGACTCAATAAGCTTGTTGTCGATAACTTTTACTGGATATATCACTGGCTTTACAAAATAAAAGGTGTCAAGTACCTCCAATCATGCACCTCAATAGACTCAATCAATGAAATAAATATAACCAAATCTAAATATGGAGATCTTATATGCCAAAATGGATCGTGAAGTAAAATTATTTTTCTATGGTTAGAGGAAGTAGTAAGTTTCGCTGAAGCTAACAAGAAAATGTTGATTGCCTGAATCAAATAATTATTAAGATTTACTTTAATGTTTTCCATTAGTAATATTTGTTGTAATTATATAACATTAACATGTTCTCACACAAACTGTTTATTGCAATTCTTGTGGTTACACTCATGCTTCACGAAGGAAACTAGCAATCCAAATCCGGTAAAGGGGATTGCAATAGTGTGAAGTTTTGAAAATATTACTCTGCTAAGATGCAATGTGTAGACAATAGAGGTGGAGTTTTGGTATAGTGAAGGCTACTATAGAAAAATGTGAAAAAAGGATGTCGAATTTTAAAATATTTGTATTTACAAAGAAAATTGAAGAAGATCCAAAAATTGAAAATCAAGAATTCTATCTTTTTATGAAAAAAGATGTAGGCATCTAGCTATAGCAACTCAATTGAGATGAGAATTGTATCTATTTGTAAACTCTCAAAATCTAAAGGAGAGAGTTGTGATTTGTCAAGGGGGGACCCAAATACAACCCGTTTTTCTCTGGTAAAAAAGAAAAAAGACATCACGAATGTGACCAAAATACCCCTAGTATGCTAAACGAATATTTACACCATCAACAAAGTAATAAGGTTTTGAAGTTTCTCTAGGCAAATGATAGGTCTATTAGCCTTAACCAAATCAAATTGAAGAAACTAAGTTGTGAAGCATAATAATAAAATACCTCAACCTTCGAATGGAAGAACAAGATGAAAAACTTTGATTGCTGCTTGTTTTTTGTCTATGGCACTTTTGATCTAAATTGCCTTTTGTCTCCTTTGTATTCTTCGTCAAATTTCCACTTCAATTGACAAGGACGAGGAAATTTCAATGATGAAATGCTCCAAGCAATGTTGAGATATGATTTATATATTTTGTCGATGGCACTTTTCCTTTGTATCCTTTGTCAAGTTGAAGCTTCAATTCATAGACACAACAATGAGCTTCAAAGATGAAATGCTCCAAGCAACGTTGAGATAATAAGTGATCAAACGTCATGTGTCTTGTCTCATGCAAGATCCTCCACAATGCAAAGAAAAATTCATATGACTTTGTATTGGTTGAAGACACAAGCTTGGACAAGTAATTACATTGCTTACCCCCTCTTTCATTTTTAGTTTTTTAATTTTTATTGGAAATAAAAACAAATTCTTTTACAAAATCTTAACCTTTCTAAAAATCATCGTTGGTGCAAATAATTCTCCCATTTTTAAAAGTTATATGCACACCAATTTAACTTTTGCACAAAATATTTAAAATGCGTGCCACTAAGAATGGAACTCTTAACCTCATGCTTCCATGTAAGATCTTCTATCATGCCACTAAGAATGGAACTCTATACCTTGGGCTAAGGTCTTCTACTGTTTCACCAAAAGTTGGGAACAAGAAGCATTGGACACCTGGATTTCAAATACACCAAATTGAAAACTTGAACATGCATAACATCACACTCCACTTACGTCAATTAGCTTTGAACTTGTGACCTCCAAATTGCAAGCAAAGGCTTCTACCAAATATTAAAGCTTGTTACCATGCATGTCGACAAGGATTAAACTTGTGACCTCGTTGCCGTAAGTGCTTCTACATAAGTGCTTCTACCATCGCGCCAAGGTGGCAAACGTGATATATAGGCACCAAACAAAACATTCAACAGGTTGTCTTGCCTGCGTATAAAAGAAAAGCCACTTTTGCTTAAACAAGATCGACAAAACTTGAACTCCCCACCTTGTTAACACAAGCAAGAGGGTACAGCGTTGAGCCACAAAAAGGAACTAGATACGAGGGCACCTAAATATTTGAAGGGAGTGAGACCACGTGCCAAAAATGAGAAGATGGTCAAAGGGGTACATGGGGATTTCAATCAACATGACAATACCACACAAGATCGGTCAAAACTTCCAAGGGCAGAAAAAATAATCAGAGACTGTAACAAAAGAGAAAGGCCATACGAGGCTAAAACTCCTCCAAACACAACAAACTTCTGTTGTGAAAATGTGCCAGAAGTGCGCCAAAAAAACACGTGCCAGTGGAGCATGCCAAATGTGGTATTAATTGACGTTGGTACACTGTTGGGGAGGCTGGCATCTCGAATTTTGAAATCAAAATGAACATACACAATGAGTCTTTCCTTCATGGATCTGCCAAAAAGATAGAACACACAAGATTTGGCCATGAATGAGCAGCAGCAGTAGGACAGCTCAGGAACATTTCAGTAAACAAACCACACGCATCAATTTCAACCAGTACTCAATCATTCCAAAGCAACATGCATCTCATTTTGCAACACCCTAGGACCATTCATCAGGAATCAATTTCAACAATGGCATCAAATTTTTTAACACTGCACTGGGGCCACTTTGGATTAGATAGCACGCAAATTTGGGATATATAGAACAAGAAACCAAGATATAACAAATGCACACTGCCCTTGAACATCAAATTCAGAATCAAACTCTAGAATGTCATGGAAGAAGCCATCTATGAACACATGTTGGAAACATTTACAAGTAATCGAGAGCACAAGACGTCAAGAAAGTTGTGGGAGTGGACATGGAAGGCATTTTTTATGCATAGAGCCAAGGGATTTGATCAAATGACAACAAGTAGCCATTGTCACCTGCGTTATGTTGTGCTTCAATGTAATTGGCGGAGGAATTGGATTTGGACTCTGCTCTCCTCAAAACATCTCTCCAGGAACTGGATCTGGAGGTCTCAACGTCCATCATTGAGCTTGATGTGGTTTTGCTCCTCGACAACAAAGCCACATATTCCTCGAACATACTGAAGTTCTTCTACAGAAATATGAGACTCCCTCAGAGCCAGTCTTACAGCAGCAATACCACAAATATTGGTATCCAACACTTATTTGATGGGTCCCTGAGGGATATGAACAGGAATGGATTGATCATATTTTTGAGAATTATAGAAATTCCAGGCAGGCAGCTTATAAGCCAATTAACCCATGGTATCTGCTTCCACCTCCACTATTTCATTTTGACCTACCAACCACTAAAGCTGACTTTAATTTCTACATGGCAGCTGAAGTGTGCTTCAATTGCACCTACAGAATCAACGGCACAATAGGTGAACATTTTGACAGATGCCTTGATGGTTTTGATAATCATCTGATTAGCATAGAAAGGCTGAGTTTAAAAATACTTCTCAACATCCACTGAACTGTGAATAGTGAAGGTTATGACAACTATGCTTGATCACCTTTTCATGAGACTCATGCAGTAAATGAGTGTCTGCCGAAATGGAGGATTATGCCAGGAACAATGGGCATTTGCAAGCCACTCTTATCAAGTGAGATACATCTACTATGACAGCATAAGCAGCTTCCACATTGTAAAAATTTATGATCTTGTCCAAAGCAGACATTTGAAACTCTCTGATTAATGTTACCGAGGCATTTGAATCTCAGCTGGAAAGCCTCTAATGTCAGGTTGTTAACACTTCAACAGATGACTGTCTAACCATCACAGCCCACACTGTGCTCCAGCTGCAAACTAGGACTCCATTTTCAAGCTCAGTTGTACCTTATTTATCTGCCTATTTCAATGTTTAAAAATTATCAATGTTTATTAACAGCAAAGCAGATTCCGACTCTCGATGGAAAGCCTCCAATGTCTGATTGCTAATATTTTAATAGATGGCCACATAATCATCATAGTTCACACTGTGCTCCAGCTGGAAATTCGGGCTCCAAATTCAAACTTAGTACTAGCATATTTTAGCTATCTGCCTATTTCAATATTTAGAAATTTCGATATTATAATCATCATAGTTCACACTGTGCTCCAGCTGGAAAGTAGGGCTCCAAATTCAAACTTAGTACTAGCATATTTCAGCTATCTGCCTATTTCAATATTTAGAAATATCGATATTATAAACAGCAAAGCAGATTCTGACTCTGTTGATAAGCCCCTCTCAGTTTTACGTTTTTCAATTTTTGTTAATTGCCCAATGAAGAAAATAGTATAACACAATAGTCACATTGTTTATAAAGGTTTAGTAGTTTACTACTGATGGCATATGAGTTGTTAACTGTTTTTGTATGAAATTAGTCTGGTTAATTGTTAACATATTTAGTTTTTGCTCATTCTGAAATGAAATCTGGGAAAGACAATGCTCACTTCTGAAATATCAGTAATCTTTGAATTCTAATATTATCTTTCCTTTAGTTAAAAAAGGGATCCTAAAATCAATGGTTTATCAGCTAGCATGTAAATTTGATCCCTCTTTTTTAACTACATAAAAATAAATGACACTGTGTACGCTGACAAAACACTTTATTAAGCATATACAAATAGCTTATGGATCAACTTACAGATTCTTTTTCAGAACAACTCACTTGATAAATAAATTTAATTTGAGAGCACAAATATGATTACTTTTCTGTTGGACGCTCTGAATACCAACCACATGACCTAGTAGTAAAACCAGCTTTGAAAAAATAGCTTGATACCATTGGTCATATAAGTACTATGTAAAAAACCTTGACTGCTCTGGGTGCATTGTAGAGGTCTTCAATACACATATCTGAAACAAAAAATCCAAATGACATGCATCCAGTATAAGCTGCATCATCTCAATGGATAATAATATCCTCTTTCATGGTGACGGACCCTTGGGATTATGGGTTTCAATATCAACATGTTGAATTCCAGGAACTATCCTCTGTATTTCTTTCTCCAACCTGTCAACCTCATAACCCAGGGCTGAAACAACCTCTTCACCTGCATAGAAACAAACTATACATTAATGACAAAACAAACCTTACATGATGTTCTATCAAAAGTTATTTTTGTAATATCTTTGCCTTAAAACAATCATTAACTTGATTCATACCATAATTTGCCATGATCCTATCAAGTGCAGATTCATCTTTGTTATTCACCGCCTCCCGAAACTGTCCAATTTTCGTAACATGATTATTAGAATCCTCTTAATATACTTTCTTCTTCTTCTTCTTCTTTTTTGTTTTTTTCTTTCTTTATATACATATATATATATAAGAAACGAGTATGGGAATGATATTAAGAATACTGTTTGTAACCATACTATAACAACATAGACCTTCTTGGGCATGTTATCAGTCTACAAATATACAAACAAACTTAATTAGGATTTTGCATTTGTTACCTCTCGTGCCCACGTTTCACGGCCTGTGCGTTGAAGGTAATTCTGAACGATTGCTACTCCATTGAAATCTGTTTAAGAGGTTAAAAAGCCTCAACTAGTTATTAAACATTATACCTCAGTAGGACACACTGAATGTTTTTTCAACATAATTTCTTGCATCAGAAAACAATCAACTCAATAGTTCCTTTTCTGGAAAACTTAAGGTTAACAATAGACATAGCAGCTTCGGAGAGATTTCTGAGTTGTGATAAGCCTCTCCAAAACATAACTCTTTCATAGAGCCTCCAGGGATAAAGGGGAAAAATAAGCAGACTCAATCATTGAGAGCAAATCAATTAGCAAAAATCGTGAATATCAAAACACCATATAACAAGACAATTCTTGAAAGTGGAATTCAAAACACACATGAAGCAACAAGCAGTTGTTGCCTCTTACTGCAGTTATCTGTCATTCAAAATCATGTGTATGGCTGTACACATGATAACCCTTCAAAAAAATACTTCCCGAGCTGCACTCCCGAGCTGCACTCCCGAGCTGCACTGCAAAAATACATTGTGAAGGTTGTGACAGCTGAGAAAAGCAAACTGGCTCCATCAAGTTCAAAAGGACCTTTACCAACATGGCAATGACAAAAGTAGATGACAGTGGCAGACCACCTTTAAGGTGCACTGAGAAATCTGCTCATTCCTTTGTCAAAGTAAACACTGACATGTCCAACAAAAGATGGAATATTTTAAGTCTACTGAGTTGTTTTGTGCTAAGCAGAAAATTTATATTCAAATTCATTTAAATGTAAAGTTACGAAGGGCATCAACAGGATCCTTGCTAGCATAATTGTTACTCTCAAATAATCCTCTTACAGTACATGGACACAGAGACCTCTCATTATGTATTTAAACAAAGTCAGAAGAATAAGTCACTTCATCATTAGGAAAAATACATCTAGAAGAAATTGCACACCGACTGAAATTAAAGGTCATTTCTCTAAGAGATAAACCAGTTAGCAGGTTGTTGAGGAAAAGAAGTTGTAGTTTCAGACAATCTACCAACCAAGACTGATTAAATCCTGAACTGCCTATAGAATCAGATCTACTGGTTGTAAATTGAACTACGTGAATAGTCCCAGAATTTACTAACAGATCTGAAGAATGAGAGGAAAAAAGCGTTCTCCATCTTCTCAGTACGGATGAAAAAAGAGATTAGAATACTACAGGAAGGTTTCTTTAATCTCAATTAAAATAAAAACTGTCAAGGCCAAGGGAAAAGACATATTTGAAAAAGTCAGACAATTGTCCCAAATTTTCCAAGACACAGGAAGACTGTGCTTGCCAGTCAGAAACTCAGTATGTAAATGCGTCACATTCCAGGAAGTTGGTAAACCATGCTGACAGATGTTCTTCAACCTTCTTTTTTTCTTTTTTCTTTTTTCTTTTTTCTTTTTTCTTTCTTTTTTTTGCTTTATTTATTTGGGGGCTCTGTACATTCTTTTCTATATTATTAATTATAATGTTGGTTGAAAGTCCAGATTAATTTACAAAACTCCCATAAAGGAAGAATGCAATAAACCTAGATTATTTAGATGTATTTCATACATACTAAAATAGTGAGATCCGAGAAGTAGCCATGAGCATTTGTCCTTAAATTGTATTATAGCATTGAATTTTTGCCTTTGCATAAATTTTGTGTCAGTTTTTTTTTTACTCCATCTGAGATAAAATTGTCAAGTCCAGTATGAAAAAAATTAATATATGGTTCAGAAGTGCAAAGATTATTCTCCTTTTTCTGAGACACAATGGTGTGACTGAAAGCTTGTATTTGCCAGTCAAAAGTTTAGTATATTGCACTTGACATTCTAGAGATGGAAAGCAATGCTTGCAGTTGGCTTTTCAACATTTTGTACCTTTGTCTTTTTTCTCTGTACATTCTTTTCTATTCTATAATATTGGGAAAATGTCCCAATAATTTTACAAAATTCAGGCATAGGCAAAACACCTGTAAAACTGGGTTATCACGATATGCTTCAAACGTACCAAGCTAGAGAGATCCAAACAGTGATCTAAGAGCCCTTATTTGTAAAAACATTCCCAAAGAACAAGAGAGAGAGAGAGAGAGAGAGAAAAGCTCAGAATGTATTCAAAATCAATATTCTAAATTTCAGCATCTGCAGATGAACCAATCCTTTTCTCAATTGGTTGAAGTTGCTCTGAAATGCAAACTCATTTAGACTATTTTCTTGAATGTCAATTCCTAATTACAATGAGGGAGAAGCTCTTCTAAATAGAACATGGATGGCAGTACTCAGGTTGCTAGGGTAAATTCGACTTTGTCAGTGATGGCCGTAAAACTCATAAATCATTTAATTTTTATAATGGCCATTAATATCCTCAGTATACATTCTTCGAATGCCATAACATCGCTTGTAAAGGAGCTAGTTTCAGAAAATCCTTTTTCCAGTCCTGCAAAATTCATGTCAAAATAAGTAAATGCTAAACAAAAGCGGATATAGTTTCACATGTGCTGAGGTAGAGGATTAGGCCACATACTAAACATTATGTAGAAACAGAGTATTCTCCAGAATTACGATTGTGCTTACAAAACCTCACATGGTAAAAGAAAACAGCAGCATAAGAGTATAAATTCTTACTAAGAAGACACATATAAAGCTACAAGATTCCTCTAGTCACTCGCTGTTTTAGCATTGTTTACGTGCTTATATATATTACAAAATATGATGGATTTGTATGGATGTGCTTTCCAACTGCAAACTGAAAACAAAAAACATTACTTTTACAAAGACGAAAGATGTCTTTGTAGATATCTTACCTAAACAAGAGAACTCTAGCTTTATCTAAAAGTAAAGATTTAGAACAAAACCAGTTAATATGAAATAAGTTGTCCAGATATTTTACGAAATGCATAAGATATCATAGCTTACAAAATAGCATGACAACTTACAAAACTTTGAAAAATAAAAATAAAATAATCCTAAGTGCTAATGTACACACAAAATAACGTGAACATTGCCCCTAGACTGACTTGGATAATGGAAGAATAAGAATGGAGGAGAAATTACTGATAATCCCCCACTAATGATAACTTTTTCTTTGCTCCAAACTAAATGAAGAATAATGACTCAAAAGCTAATGCAAAGTAGAAGCAAGGTATGCTGAATGAAGTTGAAGTGGTTGACAAAGCTATCTGGCCAAGGCAAAAGCATCGAACCAACTAGAACACTCCCTTAAAATAAAGTGCTTCAAAACAAAGAAGCAAATGCAACATACCTTGCAAAGTGGCAAGATCCAAGTGTAGATGGAGTGCTGCCTTGTTTCCAAAAGCATTTCAACACAAAATTGGACCGGAGACATTGGGTTCCATTCTATGCCAAAAACAAGGGCATACAAACTCCAGGTGTCTTGGATACCAAAACATGCTTAACCACATCATGAAACAAGCAATCATCAATCAAAGTGGCATTAAAAAGTAGTTTGGAGTTAATCATCCATTCATATGATGGGAAAAAAACTCGTTACGATGTGCAAATAGGGAAAATCCCTTTTGAAGAGAAGAAGAACAACTTGATCTTGGATGTACTCATAACTATCTGCCAAAGTTGGTATCTTCTTCTAATATCAATTACACAAGTGTACATATGTTTTCAAAAGGTACACAATCTTTTGTCTTGCATGTACTCATAACCATCTTCCTAAGCTGGTATCTTCTTCCAATATCAATTATACTAGTACAAGTATTTTTGCAAAAGGTGCACAATCTTCTTTCCAAGAAGACAAATCTCTCCGGTAGAGATTGCCAGCTTGCCATCTGTTCTAAGGTTGACTCCATTATGGTGTTTTATAAATCAACACTATCACAATGAAAAGAAAAGAATTTTCTGAAACATAGTTCAGATTTATGTAGCTTACATGAAACGGTGAACAGGTAAAAGACAAAGCCAAAATGAATAAGTTATGGCCCATACAATCTTTTCTAATTGGTAAATCAATAAATCAAAAAATAGAGAAACTTTGCAGCTTTGTATGTGTATCTTCTTTGTAAAAATCCATACTCTTATGCTGATTTTTTTATTGTGTAAGATATTGTTAGCACAATTATAATCTACCAAAGAATGAGTTGCATTTTCATTCCTTCCAACTCCTTGTTCAACTATTCAAGCCATAATATTGAATGTTCAGTATTGAGGTTTCACTTCATTAACTTTTGAAATATGTTTAATACAGTTTGTTTTATTAATGCTTCTCCATTGTTACTGATTGAAATTTGAAGATCCTTGGCGCTTCAAAAAGTCTACTCCAAGATCTTCAGATGGGTATTTTTGCATTTCCTATATCTAATCAAATTATGAGCAATCAAAAAGGCAAAATTAGAGGGAATTACATTTTTGGAGTATAAAGACTACACTCAGCGTTTTTGACATATCTTCCTCAATTTTTATCCATTTACAGAAATTCTTGTTACATCAGAAAGTAAATTCAAAAATGCTCAGAGTGCATTTTTACTTTTCCAAAATTCGTTTTCATCTGAAAATTATTCATCCTACAACAACAAAAAGTGCCTTTTTTAAAATTAAAAAAGAGACAGCACAAGCCATAGCTTATTCATTTTGGATCCATTTTTTACAAATTCTTCTAAAAGTGCATATTTTCATGTCAGCTACAAGAATCTAAACTTTGTTTCAAAACATATCTTCTTTTCATTGTAAAAGTGTCGAATTGTAAAGCATCATAATGCATCAACCTTAGAAAGATCAATATGGCAAAGCTTGAGTAGAGAGATGTTTGTCTTCTTTGGGAAAGAAGATTGTTTATTTCACCTTTTGCCAAAAAATGCACATGTGCGCAACTGGGTTTGGAAGTAGATACCAGCTTTGGAAGGTAGTTATAAAGAAATGCAAGATCAAGTTCTTCTCAGAGGGGTTTTTCCTATTTGTTCATTGTCATAATTTATTTTCCTGCATCATATGAATGGATGGGAAACTCTAGGCTACTTTGCAGCACCACTTTCATTGGTGATTTTGTCTGTTCCATGATGTGTTTTAGTAAGCATGTTTTGGCATATATGAAACTAGTAATTTGTATGCCCTGATTTTTGGTATTATCTGGGACCAATATCTCTGCACCAATTTTGTTGTTGGAGTGCTTTTATAGACTTGGTCACTCCACTTTCCTCGAAGAGCATTGACACCTGGATCGTGTCATTTTGTATGGTGCTTTATCTTACATCTTTGGTTTGAAGCATTTTAAGCACCTTCTTTGAGGAGTGTGCTTCAATTGGTTCGATATTTTTTTTTGCCTTCACCAAGTAGCTTTATCAATAACCTCAGCTTCATTCATCAGAGTTTGCTTCTACTTTGCATTACCTTTTAAGTCATTATTCTTCATTTGGTTTGGAGTGAAGAAAGTCATCATCAAGGAAGGTGATTTACATTTTCTCCTTCATTCTCCTATTTTCCAATTCTCCAAGTTAATATTAAGAGGGAATGTTAGTGCATACTTTGTATGCACATTAACAATTAAGATTATTTTACTTTTTACTTTTTAAGCAATCTTTAGTTGAAGCTTTCTTTATGTTTTACTTTTAGATAAGATCTATCTTTTTCTGGATAAGATATCTAGACAGACATTTATTTTTATTTCTATGATTAACGTACAAAGTCTTTCTATTCCCAATGTATATTTGTTGCATACATGAGTTGGAAAGCAAATTCATGCATATACATCCTCAACCCATATATTTTGTAGTCTATATAAGCATGTACACAATGCTTAATCAATTAATGAGTAGAGTAATTTTGCAATTTTGTATGTGTGTCTTCTTTGTAAGAATCCATACTCTCATGCTGTTGTTTTCTTTTGTTGTGTGAGGTTTTGTAAACATAATTATAATCCTAGAGAATCCCCAATTTTTACAAATGTTGAACACATACTTTGTATGCACATTAGTACTTAGGACTGTTTTACTTTTTATTTCTTAGCATGTTATTTCATAAGTTAGGATAATTTATGAATTTTATAAAATATTTGTTATTTTTAGTTAAGTTTTATTTAAACTACTTTAAGATAAGATTTATTTTTCTACATAAAATTTACCTTTTCTAGATGAGATATCTAGATAGGCACCAATCTTTTTTCTAAGTTTACCTGAATGAATCTTTCTGTTTGCAGTGTGCATGAGTTATAAACATGAGTTAAAAAGTTTAAGTCCATCCTCATCACCTATTTTATAATCTATATAAGCACATATACAATGTGAATTTTATCAAAAAATGTTTAAACTTTGTTGATTTTCTATCTTACTCGAACAAATTTGACAAACATAATTAGACAAACAGCCAATGGAAAATTATATATAACCTAAAACTTGTCCCATTTTCATCTTTCATTTAACACATCTACTTGACTGCAAACAAACAAAAAATTAAAACACCATCAACAAGGCAAAAATGATATAAGGGCAACTAACTCAGAGAGGCCTTTGGAATTCAATCTCATTTTGTATGAAATGTGGAGTTCTTTATACATATTTATATTAATTTTAAACATTTACATTAATGATTTTTTTCAAACTTCCTGATGAATTTTATAGCAGATTTTTTTCAACAATACTATTTTATTTTTATCCCCGTCAAACTCAAACACAAACCCAAACCTGGTAAGCTGGGTTGTTCTTTGATTCCAATTATCTTATTTGGTCACTCATGGAAATTATTATAATTTCTTTCTATCTCCAGAATTGTTGCACTTTCCAAACCTCAAGGAGTTCCTCAACGCTAATGCTTGCTCTAATATTGTGTTACAACTTTTGAATAGGCTAAGATTCAGTCACAGGACCTGCTCCTGGCCTGTGTACTGCTCTAACACAGAGCTGTTGTCCATTTCATGAGGTCATTCTGGTTCTCTCTAGAAACGTGGATTCCAATAGCCAACAAGAAAGCCAGGGTGATAGATATCTATTGCTATGAAGCATAGGCCTTTGGATCAGGCACATTACCAGGTGCAGCTGACCGCTTTAATCCTCTATGCAGAACTCTATAATGCCATCTTTGCTATGAATTCTCTTGCATGAAAAGAAGCAGGCAGCTAATTGGATGCCAACACACATTGTCATTAGTCAAATATTGGATACAAGTAGAGGAATATTTAAACCTTACCAACATGATACTCCTAAGACTATGAAGACTTGGGCAGAAGGATTAATAGATGAAAAGAATGCCACATTCTTTTCTAGTTCTTGTGAGTACTAAAGAAGTGGTGCCATTCTGGGGAGTCACAGCCTGCAAGCAGCTCTAAGACTCAAACCAGTGCCAATAACAAAATATTCCCTGGGATTTACCGCCAGACAACATCCCTTGGGCATGATTGTATTGCATTCTTAATATGGATGCATTGGCTATCAATATGAAATGAAGACCCTTCCTAATGAGAATTACCTTTTGTCATAGCATTCCAGTTCATGATGGACCTTTCTGTTTGAGCCTTGAGGTTCTCTAGGTGGCTTGCAATTTCCAACACAAAGCTAGGGTGATAGACATCTAGTTGCTATGAAGCACTAGCCTTTGAATCGGGCGCAACAACAGGTTCAACAGACGGAGTAGGAAATTTAGACCTAACCAACCTGCTAAGATTCTGAAGAAAGACTAAGGCAGAAGGATAGATATGTGAAAAATCACAATTATATGCATTCTTATTCTGACAGCATTGACTATCAATATTAAATAAGGACCCTTGCTAATGAGAATAAACTTTCTTGATAGCGTACTGAATTGTATGCATAAGCAGAAGTGTAGAATTCTGGCATCTCACTAACTAAACATGACCTGACAGGAGAGGAGCAAGACTATTGGACAACTTACCAGCCAAATCACAAATATGACCAAACAAAAGTCAATGTGACTTATATGCAAAGTCACTTTACCTTATATTATTTGTTCAAACAATCTGAGTAAAGCTGGAACTGACATCTCTAGGTTGTGGGAACAAGACAAATATGCCATCAGATGAGATGGTCCACTGGTTCAAGAACT
This sequence comes from Wollemia nobilis, assembly GCA_028583015.1. Lineage (NCBI taxonomy): Eukaryota > Viridiplantae > Streptophyta > Pinopsida > Araucariales > Araucariaceae > Wollemia > Wollemia nobilis. The sequence goes on from JAQPPZ010016964.1 coordinate 658,431, forward strand.
TGCAATACTTCAAGAGCATAAATTCCAGAATGGGGCAGAAGTCGCAAAGATTCAACTCACAGTTAGTTCCTTACGGAGGATCACAATAGAAGTCCCTATAGACAAGAATCAAAATGAGAAATACAATACACAAACAAATTATGTGTTAAGGATGACCATTTTTACATGTGTCTACGGAACTCAGATTTTACGTCAAGATCTCCTTCATCCAAAGGAGACATGGAACAAGCTTCAAGATTTACTCGACAAGCCATATCATTGTAAGGTTATCACTTTAGAGGAGGAACTTATATCGTTATATAGGATCATCTCTTTGGAGAGGAATTGATATCATTAGATATCCTCAATTATGACCAAATGGAAGAGTTTCTTATTCACATCATACTGTGAAGAATACTTTGTTGAGAAGAAATCAGATCTAATTGAACTGGCCACAAGGAGGTTAGAAGGACCCTTCGAAATGTTGCAAACTGGTATGAGGACATACATAATTCAGGTACAAGAGAAGAACAACCATTAGAAAAAGACGACAAATTTGGCAAACCAAGTTCATCTTACCAAGAGCTCTTTTTGTAACCATGAAAGTGCCAATTAATCTACAAAATTAGGAGTGTAAACTTCTAAAAGCAATCGCACGGACAAACTATCTGATGATAAAAGTCAGTCTAGAATGCCGAGATCATTTTTTTGAAGAATGATGGATGATGGTATTATGTAAAAATCCAAGATATTGCAAAAAATGTCATGTCAAAAGGAGAAAATTTGTTAAAACACTGAAGAAGCTAAACACTCACTTATGGAAGGACAATCCACGCTGCTAGAGCAACAGGAAGAATGGCAGTAATAATAATGACCAAGCACTTTATGTCAGTGCTGCTTTTTGTGCACCTACCTCTAGAAAGCAATGGATGTTGACTCCAAATGCTCATATCATATGGATAAATATGGGGTCCATATTCACAGTATTTTATAAACCAATGCCATATTCTCTTTGTTTTATAGACCCCATAAGATTTTATGGAAGATAGTTACACCCTAGATATTAGAGGTTTTGATGATGCCAAATGTGAGAATGGAGTTATTAATAATGTATCTCATGTTCCTCAGTTGTCTCATAATTTGCTATATGTAATTCAAATCACTCAATCCAACAGAAGGGTGGAATTTTGGCCTAACAGCTTTGTGATTAAAGATACTGAAACATGGATCTTGTTGTGAATTCTAATATACTTGATCTATCTGATGATATGTATAAATTTGTAGGATTTGAAGAGAAGAAAATAACCTTTGCACTTGCAGCAAGAGCTGATGATGTCAGCAAATTATCATATAAGAGACTTGGACATTTGAATTATAAAAGTCTAAATCTGATAAGAAGGCTAGAATTTGTAAGACTTTAACTTGTGGTTCTAGAAGGACTATATAATGTTTATGTACATTAAGAGTGTCACCATGAGAAGGTTAAAATGGAAGTGTATGAAGGGCAAGAAAGCAATTGAAACTTGTTCACAGTGACATCTGTACAATGAAGAACTCTCTCACGCACACAAAAATAACAAGGACATCTTGACCTTACATAGATTTATATAATCAACACCTGAAGAGAAGTGAAATGGCAGCAAACCTAATATATATTCCAAAGAATCTAGAGACTATAGACTTCTTGACATAGTCAAAAATGAACTGATCATCAGTAAAAACGTTTTTGATGAAACAAAGAACGCATCTAGTATTTTCTCAAAAACATCTCCTATCATCCCTAAGCGACCAGAATCCATACAATCATGATCCCTAATGAACCACAAAGTGATCCTGTGTAGAATGATCTTCATGTATCTACATTGGGTAAAGAGAAGAGCCCCTCAAAGGATAGTCCAAGACTCCAAACATCCAAGAGGACCACCACAAGGATGGCCAATAAGATGTCCAAAGGAAAGGCAGTCAAGATGTTCATGAAAAGGGTCCATATGGACGCCGATGAAATCTGCCAAAGGAACGCCCAAGGGATCTGACACAAGGCTGCTTCAGAACAGAATGATATAAGGTGTTGTCCCGATAGAAAGTGTGCAAGGAGGATTACCCAGAGAGATGGATGCTAAAGTGGGCCATCGTCATCTAAAGAGGGCTGCCCAGAAGAGGTAAGGTCTTCCAAAGGGGTTGGCCTAGAAAGAGGGATGCATCTAGAGGGCTTCTTGGAGAGTAGGTCGTCCAAAGGGTGCCATGAAAAGAGAAGAGAGTAATACAGCGATGGACTCTAGGAAGAGACACTAGGTTATTCAGGGAGTGCTGCCCAAGAAGATGCACAAGACTGTAAAGTGAGGGCCACTCAGGAAGACACACAAGGCTGTCTAAGAAGGACTGCCCAGGAAGACACCAAGGCTATCCAAGAAGGACTGCCCAGGACACATGGGGCTGTCCAAGAAGGGCTGCCCAAGAAGACACAAATGGTCATCCAAGAAGGGGTGCATAGGAAGGCACATAGGATCATTAAGGAGGGCCACCTGAAAGGATGCATAAGATAGTTCAAGAAAAGATGCCTAGAATGATGCACAAGGTCATCTAAGGAGAGCCACCTAGTCAAACATAAAATCTGTTAAGAAAAAAGCCAACAACAAAGACCAACAATTTGGCCATAGTCAAGATTAACATTTGTCTCGTGCTTATTTGAATCCTCTCTGACAGGTTGGCTTCACCTAGCCATATCAAAGCTAGTTGGAAAGAAAGGCTACTCTTGTCAAAATGTAAGGGCTAAAGGGTGATTTTGAAAGCTCAAGGCAGGCCCCTCTGACCATCTTGCAGCATGGTATCATTTCAAAACTGAAAGGGGAAAAAGACCACCTAGAGAGATGTCTTTGATCAGCTTTGATCAGCCAAGGGGATGCTCAAGTATTACAGTGGTGGCAATTAGGACACTCCAAAATCCAATTTACCTCTATAATTTCAGCAATAGCTTGAGCTTAACAGCCTCTCTTATGTCTGTAGCCAACAAAAGGGTATCATATGCAAATTGGAGGTGAGTTCAAGATGGCATATAAAAAGCTAATTGAAGACCAAAGTCATCACTGGTGTTGATGATGGGCATTCCAAATGCCCCACTAGGCATTTCAGGCAATAAGGAACAAATACGATAATGGTAAGTCACCTAGCACAAACCACAAGAAGAGAAGGAATTGTTTAAAGATCCATTAACAAAAAAGGTAGGTATTGAAATGCAATTATAAACCCATTGTATCCATATAACTAGTTTGTTGTGATATTCTTCTTTACACAAGCTGTTGTTTCCAGTAGCATATTCTTATAATGGAACTTAGTTCCTCTTTAATACCTGGTTCAAATACCAAATTTGAGCACAATAATTGTACAGGACCAATTCCATTAACAAAATCTTTTAGACGTGCCTAACTCAATAAATATATCTAGCGTTTTTGTAAGTATGTGTAATACTTCTTGGGCAATATCTCTTTCATCAAGGGTATGTCAACTGTTACTAACTTCAGCTTGTATCAATAAGCTAATTTCAAGTAAATGGGCTGTGGTCTATGTAGGCAGCCAGACACATCAGCCGAAGCAAGCGGATGTGGCACCACCTTTGGCGCCACACAAGTGAGTCAATCATGTTTGTTTTATTTGTATACAAGTGTTGATCAAAGTGTGCTACGAGTTGTCAGTTTGGACATGTTACAAGTTGTCGCATGTGCACGACACCTGAACGTGAAAAGACTGATTAATTTGCAATTTGATACATAGTTAGGTACGACCCCACCCCCTATCATTTTGTATATTCCATATAGGCGTAGTTGAATGGTATCATTGCATCATTAAATATTCATTGTATGTCATTGTGATGTTGAATTGTTGGTGAAGACGAAAGATCATCTCAGTTACGAGTTGAATTGTTGGTAAATTGTTTTATTTGTACACAAGTGTTGATCAAAGTGTGTTACAAGTTGTCAGTTTGGACATGTTACAAGTTGTCACATGTGCACGACACCTGAACGTGATAAGACAATGATTAATTTGCAATTTGATACGTAGTTAGGTAACGTATATCAATTTGCAATTTGATCTCATTGTGTTGTGACACACAAGAACTATGCTATTGTAAGTAACATATATCAATTTCACGTAATGAAACGGTTCCATTGTTCTTACATTTGTTGTTCATTCCTTGTTGCATATTCTTTTGATATGTTTGCTTTGATTGCTTGGAAATAAATAATCTACACGACATTTAACAGCATTCCTATAACAAACCTGGATCGAGAAAGAGAATGCATGATGAGAGTGAACACAATGCAAATAGGGTGAATGAACAAAGCATAAGGACGTGTGTGTGGATGAAGGACCAACGTAAAGGTCCCAGCGTTTTACATATCATGAATACGGAAGACATAAAGATGTTTGACATGAAGATGGAAGACATGCAAACATTGGATGTGAAGATGGTAAACATAACGAAGCTAGCACAGAGGCACAAAAACATCAAAGCCACTTTCGTAAGCAGAAATAAGTGTATAAGACTGAAATTTTATAGAGTTTGTCCCTAGAAGAAAACACTTGAATACGAGCGAGACTCTTTGGGTGATAGGAGTCTTAGTTTCAAATATTCAATGTGTGTGGCCCACTTGACAAGAGGGAAGTGAGAATTGATTGGAGAGACTACTGCTAACATTTGAGGAAGACAAACTCGATGATGAAGGTCTTACACTAAAATATCATGCGATAGGTCATCCAGACAAAGTGTGTTGACGACAAAGAGTGCTAATGACGAGAGTGCTGAAGGCAACAAATATGACAAAGTTGTTGACGATGAACCTCATGACAAAGGTCGTGTCGACAAAGGAGATGTTAACAAAAATTATGAAGACAACAAACTTCATGAAGATGGCGAAGTAGGAGATCGACAAGAGACCCTAATAGAAGCACAGGTATAGGACGGAGAATCTAGATGCATACAGAATGGGAGACCATTGCAGGGACTAAGCAAAGGAGTGTGTCTATGAGCGGGTGGACTTTTGGGAGTCAACCAAAACCTAAAAGAGTTTATTCAAAATGAACCACCATCAGAAGAATCCCAATTAGGAGACAATTGAAATTGAAAGAACATTTGAAGACAAAGAGGTCAACACAAAGGAACCTTGAACATCATTGGACATAGCAAGTCAGTCTATAATTATGGTGGTTGTTGTGAGCAAGCAAAAGTACCCAATATTTCATGGCAATGGGAAGCAGGATCTCGTTCGTCATACAAGGACTTGCATCATAATCTAGAAGGCAGACGGTGTGACAGACAAGGTGACATGGATATAGTTGTTCCCAGCAACTTTGAGGAGTGAGGCCATGGACTAGAATTTGCAGCTGGCAAATCTATTCAACACATGGAACAAGTTGAAACAAGCTTTTGAGAAAGAATTTTGCCTTTTTACTCGATGATACTAAAATCATTGCGGAACTCTATAACTCCAAACAAAAGGATGAGGACGTCAAGTCCTATAACCGTCGCTTTAAGGAATTTATTGGAAATATGGAAGTTCAGTCTGCAAACGGGTTGAAGAAGCGATAGTTTTTGGATGGCCTTCTTTGAAAGCTTCGAAAGAAGATGAAGCTAGTTCCTTCGTCATAATATCAAGAGGCCATTGACAGAGCTCTCAATTTGGAGAATGAAATGAAGATGACAATTGGACATAATTAGAACAAACAAAGTGACTCCAACAATGGCATTGATGACAAGATAGGCTCATTGCTTTGAGCACTCCATAAAGATATGATGCATGAATTCAAAGAGGATACAAAGGAAAAGGAGAAGCATGGCATATGGTGTGTGGAATGTTGAACTGAAGGACATACAAGCGCCAATTGGCCAAAATAAAGTTATTATGGTCACTCATTGGAGAAGTGACTATTCCATGTCAAAAGCAAGAAGCACCAAACATTGACACTCCAGAAGGAAGTACAGGAGAAGCCTACCACTTCAAAGAGTAGTGGAGGTGCCACCAATGGTGATTTTAGAAATAATTGTGAAGGGAGAAGAGATAACAATTAGCAGGGTGCAAGGAATGAGGTGCACAATCAATATGATATGACATAGAGGCCTATAATTCAATGCCACAAATGCCAAGAGTGGGAGCACTTTGTGAAAAGTTGCACCAATGCTTCTAAACCGAGTGGCCAAATGATGAGCAAAGGGTGTCAACCTAGCACCACACCAAAGGAGATTGTCCTAAGAAGGGCAGACCAACCAAAATCTTGATCACATTGATATTGAAGGACAAAGCAAGAAGACAAAGAATGTGCTCATAATAACTTGGGTGTAGACAAAGAAGGAATACCTAATCCTACAACAAAGAAGAAGAGGTGGGAGGCCCAAGCAAAAATTGAAGATGAACTATAGGAACAATATGGAAATAGTGACCAAAGAAGAACAATGGTGAAAGAGCCCTCAACATCACTGCAAAGCCTTGCAAGTCAGTTGTTGTAGTCTTGCATGTCTATGAATGTGGCAACCCTATTGAAGACAATCTTAGACTTGCATTCAACTATAGGAGAAATGTTTCAAGGATCAAGGAACGAGAAGAAGAATAGAAGCTTTCTCCCATGACTACAACACATGACCAATTCATTGACCTTGTAGTTTTGATGATTGACACAAGGAATCAAACAACATTAATAAGCATTGAGACGCAAGGCCACACATTGACCAAAGTCATTATGGACAATGGGTCAAGTGCGGACATGCTCTCGGAGAAGAAGATGTGGAGGGAGTTGGGAGCACCGACATTGTGGCCACTTGATTTGTAGCTAGTTGGAGCTAACAAATACAACATAAATGAGGGCTGGTTCGACAAGACAAAGAGTTAGCATACTTGATCAAAATTTCATCTTGGATTTCGCAGTCATCACATTACAAAAGGTTACCTAACATGCCTTTTTGGGGCAAGGCTAGTTGACGACAACAAAAGTTGATCATAATTGGGAGAAAGATCGGTTGGCATTCAATAAGGGACATCATAAATTCACCCTAAACTTGCAAGACCAATCGGCTGGAGAAGACATTGCATCCTCAAACGAGTCAGAAATTAGTCTTTTGACAAGGAGAAAGGAGAACAAACCAATATGGAACCAAAATAAGACAGTCTCCAAGAGCTGGAGGAGTGCATAGAAAACGAGGGACACTCTAACTACAACCTTTACTATTGGCATATGAGTGACTATGAAATCTTTCAACCAAGATGCCTATATTTAGATATGGAGGCAAGCGAGGACGCAAACAAAGTGAGCAAGTGAACTTCCTTGATTACAAGATTGAAGCTAGGAGTTCAAACGGGTTACCTATGGTGTCAAGTCATTTTGAGGACGCATCTAAGGGAGTAATAATTTTTGAATTGGCAAAAGCAATCAACCAAAAGATGGAACATTGCCAGTTGATGGTCATGCAGGGGTTGATAGAGTGACAAGGGAAGAGATGGAGGAGGTCCAATTGTCAACCCTAAAGCCAGTTGTATAACAAAAGGAGCTAGAGCTAACTTACCCTAGCGAATGCAGGTTTCGAGTACTTGAAACATTGCCTACTAAGGTGCATATGCTACCACATGGACGGGCATGTTCTGGCAAAGCCCAATGATGAAGAAGTGAAGTACAAAGACTATGGCAAACATTAGATTACATAGAAAAATTGGAGGTCTATAAAAGGATGCAAGACCTCGAGTGGAGCAAAAGCAGCAACTGAAGACAATGTCAACGACATCAACACATTGGACAATGAGAAGCAAAGTAATAACGGGAAGGATGGACCCAATGTACTTGCACAAATTGGATGCGCACAAACAAAGATCCGATGCCAAAGAGAGCAACTGCAGCAAGAGATTGAACGGTTGCAATGTAAGATTGATGCCCTAACTATGCAATGATGAACAAGCATAAAGGAACTCTATGAAATCATCAAACAGTAAGAGGAGAAACATAGGGGGAATGCACTAGACAATGACACAAAACATAGAAACGGAACCTAAGATGGCCAAAAAATAATGAGATTTTTAAAAAAATTAATATTTTCAAAAATTTTGAAATTGAAGAATGTAGCCAATAAAATAGACAACTATGTTCGACATAGTGAGGAAAGACGGCTTCAGTCTTATCATAGATGTTCGCATCAATTTTTTTATAACACGCAGAATAGGAGGACAATGAGGGTTTGGCATAAATGTCACAACGACAATAAATGCATTTTGAATAGAGGGAGAATAGAAAAAGGGAAAATTTTTCTTATAAAAAGCTAGAGAAAAACACAAGCCTATCTTCAAAAACTGGAGAAAGAAGAAAGGAGAGAATTCAACACCATACGGATGACCATTGCCAAAATAGAATCCCCATTACAAGAAGTTGTAGAGATGGGCGTGCATTGACTGAAGTACAAAAGCTGCAAAAGGGAAATCGCAAGTTGAACCAATAGAACCGGGAAGGAGAAGAGAAGAATTGAAGTGATTGATTTGATGAGGAAGCAAACCTAGCATTGGCATTGTGAGATACTGGGAATAATGCATCGTCGGCCTATTTTTAGTTTAAGTGTTTTGATGATTGGCGTTCTCATATTTGTTTAAATTTGCAGGTTCAGCAAAGTGAATGTTTGTGCAATTGGAAACCACATTATAGTCCAACTCGCTTTTGCCTACAAAGTCGTGTGCAACCTCTTAGAAATTTTCAACTTCCCATCGGAAGCAATCATTGGCCCCAACCTTACCACTAGAGCCCTTGTCATCAAGTTTTTGACTGTCATAGTCAACATATTCTATGTCATCGATGGCAACACATGTCCATTTTTCAGCAAGTTTTCGTGCTCACAATTGACATTGTAGTCGTCCTAATCAACAAGATCTTCAGTGTCCCCATTGACATTGTCATTGCCTTCGTCGGCAAGTCTGTTTTCAATATCATCGGCAACCTAGTTCTCATTGACAATACTTCATTGTTTGCAAGCTTTCCCACCATCTAAACGCCTGTCATCGTTTGCCATAGAATAATTTTCCAAGTTCAAAAGTGGCTCCATCATCGTTGTCCACAATTGTCGTTGGCAATCACATGGCTCGTATCATCATCAAAGCTTTTTCCATCTCCCTTGTCATCAACAAAGCTACATCATCACCATTCTTCCCCTTGTCCCTATTGACATGTTCCTTGGCAAGTCCCTCGCCTACGTCGGCATCCTTATTGTCATAGAGGCCCCTGTCATCATCAATTAGTTTTCCCTCTAAACCAATTTGATTGTTGTCTCCATCTACTAGTATCTCGTCATCTCCAGCTACTTACAAGTTCTCGTCGTTGGCAAGGTAGTCCTAGCTTTGGTAGTCAGTAGAATTGCCATCCCATATAAAGTTGTTTGTGTCTACCCACTTGCCATTGGCCTACCCTTGTCTCGTCGATAGCGTCCTTCCCATTGTTGCTCATTTCATTGTCGACGGCTAAATACCCTAGCCTATCATCTTTAGTATACTATCATTCATAGTTGTCATCTTCCAAGTCCAAGTTATCATAGTTCCTTCCATCGTCCAAGTTTGAGTTGCTTAGATCTTCAAGCCCTACATCTTCATCTAGTGCATTCAAGTCCAAGACCTAATTTGAGTTCGAATTCAATAAGTAGAGTCCAGTTCCACAATGTCATGGGCAGCCTTGCATCTTCCACTTCTCAGATTTCCACTTCCCATCAAACAAGAAGTACCACGTCATCATGAAGGTGAGTGTTGCAATCTTGCACAAAGAAGAAACAAATACGACCATTGCAAGCCTGAGAGAAGGCAAAGAAGAATTGAGCCCCACAGATAGGGCAAAATACTAAGCTCTCATTTGCATTCGCATTGCATCTATAGTGAGATAAATTGGCCACGTTGTTGGCCAAGAATAAGTCAGTATAGGGGTCACCTAAGGTTGGAAAACCTGGCTGGTAAAGGAAGTGTCAACCGAGAGAGGAATTTGCAACAGACGGTTGCTAAAGCAATTGCAACCATCACAACCATTGGGGTTTTTTGAGTACACAATTCATTGGAAGGATTTCAGGTGATTCAAATTCAGAGCTCTACGTTTGAGAACGCAATGGTATGAGCCATAATCGCCATGACACACAGACAAAGACCTGAGATTGCAACATTTTCCACCACAAGCTACAATTTTTAGATAGTCTACATCACCCCCAAAGCAGAAGCATAAAACTCATGCTCATGAACATGGGCAACGTTGCTCACCCAATCCGAGGAGGCACCTTGCCATGGACAAAAGAGCCCAAAGCAGTTCCATGTTGGGTCATGTAAGAAGGGGAGAAAGAGATCACTATCTCCACCACCTCCGAAGGGAAATGGAAATGCAAAGGTCATTGTTGAAGAAAATCGCAAATAAGTCTAGAGGAGGTGACATGGACATCCACTATAGTTGTGCAGGGAATGGTGAGACACACACTACAACAGCCATGGGTTGAAAGAAACATTCAAGAAAGAGCCAGGCTGCTTCATCCTACAAGTACCTGCCTTCGATCAGTAGGCAATCACGGTGAGATTTTACAAATATTTGGCGTCAATACTACAATCCTACAACCCTGCAAAGCAAGACGCTACAAGTACACAATAGGACCCAACTTGCTACGCTTGGCGTTTGAATCGTAGGTCTTTGTTTGTGTGTCCAAGTTGCTTGGTCGCAATCCAAAAGTAAACTTGTGAGAAAAGATGACACCAAACAAAAGAAGTTGCGATCCTATGTGGGGCGACAATGTGATTCGATGCTTTCGGATGAGCTGAAGAAGTGTGGACACAAGAGTCACACACTGAATTTGAACATGTTGAAGAATGAACAGTACAAGTATGCAATATGTTTGATCATGTTGAGGCTGTTCGAAGAAACAAAAACATCAAAAATACCGATCTGGTTGGTACATTACATTTAGGGCGTAATGGATGAAGGTACGACTAGATGTCACATTTGTCGTAGAGGATCAGCTACTTTTTAAAATGCGAAAACAAAACTTCCCCCATGGCCTTACATTTGATTGCACTCTCTCTAGACGCATCAAGGAGTGAGGGTATTTCTATTCCAGAGTGGGTGGCGCCAAAATGACTCCCAGTTGGTGCCCCAACTATTTTTTGTTCCACTTAGACTCAACTAATTCCAAAATTGCAACATGCAAGCACAAGCAGCAGATGGATCAAGTTGCAAGAATAGGAAGCCAAGGGAGAAGAACACTTGGAAGGAAGATGATGAGTTAAGCAGCCTTGACAGACCCTCGCAAAGGCATTGGCTTTCCTCGAAAGTGACACCACCATCCCCTATGCAACATGAGCATGATGATGAGAAAAACATACCTATGACAAAAGAGCAAGAACAGCAAACGCAGAGGACGAAGATTGAGGCTAAGTTGTAGAAGGATGAGCCTCAAACAAAGCCACCAATTGTGGAGGAGATTAGCCATACGTCACATAGCACAGTGGAAGAGCAAGATGTTATGGAGATAGAGAATTTCAATTCCATGGAATTGGAAGCAGTACTAGCCTTGCTACCGAAGCGAATAAATGGTAAGTTTTCAGCAACACATTTTACATCAATCAGAACTCCACAAGTAGAGGAAGAGTCCATGCAGTAGGAGGAGCACATGCAGCACATACAGCAAGAAGAGGAAATTGTGGAGGACAAAACAAGAGGATTTCTGGAGAAGCAAGTGACACAAGAGGAGGAATAGCCTCATCCAAAGATGCAGGAAATGCATGAGATTCAAGATGAGCAGGTTCCCTTGCAGTGCAATTCACGCAAAGGGAAAGTCATTGCAACAGACAAGGCATGTCCATTGGTGGAAGACCAACCTCAGGGTAAGGAGCACTTTCATGCATCAGGGTTGCCTACGTACAAAGTGAAAATTGAGTTGCCCAAGTTGGACAAAAAGGGCATGTTGAGAGGTACAGAAGCGGTCAAGATTGCAGGATTCTTCACATAGGTCACAGATCTGTTTGCTAAGGCACAAGAGGACTTCATGGAGAACCATCGGAGTGAGTGGCAGTTGTGGACAGGGTGTTGCTTTTGGGAAATTAACAAAGTTCGCCAATTATTCTGTGGTGGGCAATGTTAGAAGCAACTTGACGAGACTGCTGATCTGCAACAATGGGACAAAAAGCTAATGAATTACCATTGCTGCAAAAGTTACCAGTGGGCATGGTAATTCTCTAAAGGGACCCACGCATGGTGTACTTAATGCCTGAGCAGGAGAATGATTTCGTGTTGCCACCAGATATCTAAATTACCAGGCCATGGGAATTCAGCATCTTGCGGCATGTAAACGCCTGCTTCGTGACAATGCCAGAAATGAAGGGACACTTCTCGATGCAAAGAAGGAAAAGGCACATTGCCAAAAGTAGGAGTTGAGGTGCATACAACTTCAACTGGACATGGCAACAGCTCAACATAAGGAAGAATTGGAGAGAATTTGTCACACGCGTCAAGAGCAAATCCATGAGCAAGACCAGCACATTGTTGATCTTGAGGATAAGTTGAGCACCACAAAACAAAAGTTGGTTGCTGCATTTCATCAGTCAGAAGAGTTGCAGCTTCAGTTAGATGAGGTTGACCACCAGTGGGTGCAACACAATGACTTTGGGAAGAGGATGTAGAAGAAGCACCTAGAGTCGCATCAGGAGATTTAGTGGTTGCAAGTTTTGCTTTCCCAACATCAGATACCAACATGATTATCCTGTTGTATAGACTGCTCATGAAGAGGATCCAGTAGTGCAGGGGACGGAGACACCTACCAATATATAGAAGGGGGCAGATGTAGGCAACCAAACACATCAGCCCATGCAGGCAGATGTGGTGCCACCTCAGTCACCACCCAAGTGAGTTAATAATGTTTATTTTGTTTGTACGTGAGTGTTGATCAAAGTGTGTTACAAGTGGTCATTTTGTACACATCACAGGTCGTTGCACGTGCATGACACCCAAACATAACAAGACAATGTGTTGTATCTTGTATGATTAATTTGCATTTTGGTACATAGTCATGTACAAGGGTCCGACGATTGGGAGTGGTAACCGTCCACCCCCTCTTTCATTTTGTATATATTCCATATGGGAGTAGTTGAATGGTATCATTGCATTGTTGAAAAACTATCATGCTCCATTATGATGTTGGTATTATTGATGAAGACAAAAGACCGGCTTGTGTTGTGACAGAGGCTCTATGTTGTTGTAAGCAATGTATATCAATTGCACAAAATGAAATGGCTCTGTTGTTAACAATTTTGTTGTTCATTCCTTGTTGCATACTTTTTTGATATGTTGGCTCTGATTGCATGGCAATAAATTATCTATACTACAACCTATGATTAACAATCTTGGCGATGATCTCATAAATAGGATTACAAATATAATATCAGACCAAATTCATTTAATGAAACAGCAAATATCTTCTTCGAGATAAGAACAATGTGTGTAAAAATTTATTTAATATTTTATGATACTTCTCAACCATGGCCATCAGATCTTTTCTTACGACATGCCAAAATTATGGAAGAAATAGGCCAAAAACCCATTTGGCCAAGGCATCTTCTCAGCTTGAAGAGAGAAGACAGCCTTTCTAGCTTAGATTCTATTATTGGCATCATAAGCTGCAGATTTTACTGATCAGAATTTATTGTTGGAATATTTGAAAGTAAGATTTCCCAAGTCCATTCCAAAAACTCATTATTTTCGATATTGGGTTCAACAAAGATGGCAGACTAGTTTTAAGCCTTGAATTAGAGGACCTGATTTCCCACAGAAAAACTATAATGAAACATCCAATGGCAACTATTATGGATGACAAGATTAGGTAGGCAAACCCTAGTCCTCATTTTGAAGGTTCACTAGAAATCCTTATGCTTTTCCCAGCAGTATTTGAGTAGGAAAAGTAGCACACTAAATATACATACTATTTCCATTTTCATACACAAGTACAAAGAAGACGATGTCACCTATTTTCAATAATTGTGGTACCATGTATCTACTAGTTTCAGCTTCAACACTACACATTTTTGACATGAAACCAGGCTTGATCCACTTCAAGCTACAAAAATAGTTTCTTCACTACAACCAGATGCACACAACCAAGTAAGAAACCATTTTTCTTCATGGCAGATACACAATGCATAAAATATGCTGTGTTTAGAATATCTCCCAATCAAGGAATATCTGTACTCGCTTCATCACTCTTCTATGATGGCATGTTAGAAATATGGGAAATTAGCATATTAAGCATAATCCTGTGTACCAAATGATTTAATTTCACATAAAAAGCTCTCAAATTGAGTATTCAAAATCCAGGGTAGAAATCTCGTCAAGAGTGGTCACCTATCTCAGCTTTGAATCTGAAGGAGCCAGGACCTATCACTTCGCTTTTGCAATCATAAATAGCATCAACTACCTGTAAGAGTTTGAACTTACTCCTTACGAATGAATTTTAACTGGTACACATTAAGCATATAAAAGCCAAAAAATAGCCAATGAAAGGAACCCATACCTGATCAGAGGCTAGAACATTAAGCACATGCTTCATATCATGTGGATCAATTGCCCTACCAATCAATGCATGCCGATTTCGCTGAATTAGAAAAATAGCAACCTGCAAGCACCAATGTTGAAGATTAGAAAATTCACCTGCAACAAACAAACTATATTTTCAACCAAGTAGAGAGTATCACAATTAGGCATTTAAATGACAATCACATATTACTATCCAACCCAGCATAAATCAAAGAAAAGTCTAATTTCATTGTATTAAATGCAGGCCCTAGATTTTGAAGGGAAGAAATTATGCGTGTCATAAACTTCTTAATGAAAGAACAATGATTTCAAGGGTTCTGTCCAAGGTCAAAGACAAGAACTTCTCCAGTTTAAAATTATAGATTATATTTTAATGTAATATGAAACAACACCTCAACTTTTGCTAAATATAATTGCTGGCTAAATTCACTTGGTTTGGCAGGAAGTATTGTGCAATGGTAACCAACCCCACTATGTTACCTAGTCTAGCTCACATAATAGTCAACTAGGCATCACTATATTACACTATGATTTGAACCATAGTTGAGAATACCAGAATCGGATCGGAATTGGCATGGAAAAAGAATCAGGAAAAATCGACAAAAAAAAAAAAAACCCAAAGAAAAATGCAATTTTCATTGAAAAAAAGCTTTTTCCATGCATATCAGAATTTTTTGAAAAAAATCGGGATTCCAATGCGATTTGAATCTGCAACCCTGCTGAATCGGAAAAAATTGGATTGGATCAGGAATAAATCGGGATTTTCATAACTATGATTTGAACCACACAAATATCTAATATTTGTATATATCCACAAACTCAGTCAGTACCATTAAGTGCATTTATTATGACAACAGTGAATGCACTGGAACTCACCTGGAAGGTCTCACTATTGTTGTACGCAAGCTCACGCGAAGTGCCATGGAATTGCACATATTTGTGGCATTATTAGCACCCAAATTACACTAGCATGTATCTTGCTTCATTAAAACAAGCATTAAAGAAACAATATATTTTATTTATTACTGACAGCCTTATTTTGATTTTGAACTTCTTGTGGTGTTGGAATGTCCTTAGACATTGGATTCTTAGCAGAATATTTATTTATTACCGAATAGCATGCCAGCATGGACACAATGAATAAATTGTGCAATTCTACATCTAGGAATATGAGAAAAGGTTGCTACTAAAAAAGGCATCGCCATTAAGATCTAACAAAGCAAGCAATAAGACAGAAGTGGAAGTTAAGCAAACAAACCATTCCGAGTAACTGCCCCACAAAAATAGATCCAAGTGGATCATAAATTGGATTTCCTGTTACATTAACTGCTACCAAGGATAAAGCAGCAATGACTAGGCCAGTAACTGCAGCACCATCCTGAGAACACAGTATCATGAATTCAAACGTTAGTTTCTAAAGCCTTAAATAGTTGCAAACTATCTAATAGAATTACAGTGGTTGATTAACATGTCAGAGAAATGCCTCAACCATATACATGAAGGAAATAGGAACCATTCTTATAATTATTTTGTCAATCATTCTTTTGCATATATCAAAAGAATCAGTAGCGTTATGCAGCCAAAATCAAGAATATCTGCTTCCTGTGTCAAACTGTAGCTATTTTTTACCTGATTTGTATCTCAGACAAGATGTTTAAAGCCACTTTTACTGACCAAGGACTTTGAAACTATGGATACATGAATAAGCAATGCATAACAGTTCTCATTAAAATGAATGTTGTCTTCACATGGCAGCCCTGTTCTATAAAGTTAATACCTCCATCATGACTGCTACCGAAGTCGGATCATGACCACGCCATAAGTAATCACGAATAGTCATTCCTTCAGCTGTAGCACCTTTCCGGACAGCACTTATGGCCACAATAAGAGAAGTACCTGAAAAGAGAGTCCAATTTACAAGTTTGTTGGAATACCTCAAAGATTTGGAAAAACCCCATGTATCTGAATAACAAATTATCAAAATAACAACAAAAGAACAGCAAGAGAAATGAGCACCTTCCATGACAAATGATCCACCAATAACTAAAGCTGCCAATAAAATGTTTGTTGGAGGCTGAATTCTCCAGGAAAAAAGTAAAAATAAATTAATATTCTGCATCTGAAATGATTCTTAAATCTGAAAATTTCTCAAATCTGAAATGACAAGCAACTAACCAAAGGACTTGAATGCACTGAATTTCAATAAATGTTTGTTTGATATAAAATTATTTCTCATTCAAATTCATTTATGAGGGAACTGAAAAGATAAAAAAACCTGTGAAACCCATAAGTTTTGAATTCCATGGACAATAGTGGCTCCACAGCCGAGGCAGAAAATACCAACAGCAGAGATAAGTGACCAGACAAATCGTTCCTTTGAATAGCCATAACTGCACACACATTAAGGAAACCCAAAGCTGAAAGAATTAATTGGAAATAACATTTGCCCAAACAACAAATCAACTACATCTCTGAAGCCTAAAAAGCATTGATGTAATCATTACAGAACTCATTCTTGGTTCATAAGCATATTTACATTAATATTTTTTAGGTTGTTGGCTGCATGTCTAATGTGAAACACTTCAAGAGTTGTTGACTATGTTCAACTTGTGAAACTCAGGTAACAAACATAAGAACTTCTATCTGAGACATTTACATTTGCTTGCTTGAGTGATAAAGGAAAGTATTGCAATTGGAAAATAATCAAGTCTGCATAAGTTTATGTTAAATAATAAACTTATGTATTCTGTATTGATATTTCTATACAACAAAAATGAAGTGAAATTATATTAACACCCACAAAGGACTAAAGCAGCTCATGGAACTCAAATTACAGCAGTGTTAAAGTAGAAAAGAGAGTATCAATGAAACCCTGCAAAGAAGAGAATGGCACTAACAAGACCAACACGCATGTTTATGTGTGTATGAAAGCTTGTTTCTTTTAGAGCCCTCAAACGCAACTTCTAGCATGCCCTACTGAACAAGAGACATCTTTGTTTATAAAATGGAATGAATGGTGAGGAAACACCAGAACATCTCGTGACAATGGATAGAATATACTCACGGGTGAAGAGCATCTGGAGCACGTCTTGAGCTGCTAAGACCATAAGCAAGAAGTGCCTGCAATGCAGCCAAGACACTTTCAAAATTTGTATATAATAATACGTGGAGAATAATATACTAGTATAAACATCCAAAGACTTTAATAATTGATGGAGAAAATGTCAAAGAGAACCTCTCTTCTACCATCTCATCTGCTCATGAGTTAATATCAACTTGCCAATTTTATACTTTCATTTGCTGATTATGATTCAATAATCAACAATATAATAAGATTAAATACAATAGCAATTGATAGGAAGATTATTTAAAAATAAAACACCATCAACATGTCAAAGTGATATGTAGACATGAAGTATAACTGTCGAAGATAACTCAAAACATAGAAGTATGGAGATGCAAACCCTGCCCTCCAAAGGATCTTGGAGATGTAATTTTTTAAGTATTTTAATATAAACCTTCTTATTTTAATAATATCAAAGGAAATGGGGGATTGACAACACGAAGGCGGGAAAATTTCTGAGCAGGCGACAAGCGATGTTCTAGGGTTTGTGGAGCGAAGGAAAATCCAGGGCATCAGGTGGGTTGCCGTAGTGTTTTTTTGGTTACTGTGGATCTGAAGGAAAGTCTGCTGCCCCAGGAGGGTGGTAAGACCCCAAGGTCTTACTATAAAATTATTAACAAATTAATGTAAATGTAATCGCAAGCCACTCAGATGGGGCTCCCTTGTAATCGCTTTGCCACTATAGGGGGCTCCCTCCTTAGAATCTATGCTTATTATTATTCTTCTTGGATGATTTGATATGGATGGCCAACCTAATATATATATCTACCCTAAAGCTACATTGGTGAAGGGACATGATGGTTCACGTATGAAGAGACGTGATGGTTCACGTTATGAAGGGTTGTGATGGTTCACTTTATAAGTTAATAATATAATAATTAAATGATTAATAATACTAACTAATAATGTTAGGATTGAGGATCCTAACATGCCACCCTCTTTAAAAATAGCTTTTTCCTCAAAGCTCAAAGTGAGAAGCTTTGTACTTTGTTTTCCAAGAAGGATTTGTGTAAGTTCTTTGACTCTTTTAATGGCATCCTTTTGTAGGCAGGGATATCGAGAAGGATGAAGCATTAGCGAGGGGTTGCCAAGAACAATAGTAGAATCTCCCTTAGGAAAATCATGATGACGATGGGAGGGCAACCCTTGGGGTTCCTCAAATACTTCAAAATGATGCATCAAAAGTGATGGT
Organism: Wollemia nobilis; assembly: GCA_028583015.1. Lineage (NCBI taxonomy): Eukaryota > Viridiplantae > Streptophyta > Pinopsida > Araucariales > Araucariaceae > Wollemia > Wollemia nobilis. Next base: position 677,288 of record JAQPPZ010016964.1, read on the forward strand.
AATGATTTCATATCCTTTTTTGGTTCCTTGGTAGAGCCAATGGAGAAGGAGTGTGTAGTCACTCTGTGTTGGTTCCGAATAGGTTTGGTCATATGGCAAGAACTCACTATTGGTGAGGAAGGTATGTGTAGGTCTTGTAGAGCGTACGTTTGGCTAGCATTTATCACTTTGAGTATGTCTAGTTCATCCTTGCTTGGTACATGTCTAGTTCATCCTTGCTTGGTACATCAATCACTTCTTGCACATCGACCTCATTGTCTTCATTACAGTGAGTAGGTGCATTGGTCGCTTCGGACACAACTACCTCATCTGCTTGCTCTATGGAGAGACAGGGATCAACTTCCTTCAATAAATACAATGTTAGTGTAGCACATTTATGGTGGGGTCCAAATTGTTCATCACAATTATCACAGAGTCCTTTTGCTCGTCGTTCCTTCATCTCCTCAAAGCTAAGATGTTTAATTTGTAAAGTTTGATTAGATTTGGGGGTTGTGTAAGTGCTTTGTGCCCTTCCATTATGCATAGGTTTGTGAGCGATGTAAGTGGTCGGCGATTTTTCCATAAGTGGTTTCCCTAATCGTTGTTGTGCATTGATTTTATCTTCAGCTAATTTTGCCAATCCATAGGTCTGCATCATGGTATAGGGATTGAACCTTGTCACATCCATTCTAATTTCCTCTTTCAATCCACTAATGAAGCTATTGATGAGAATTGATTCATCCAACCCTGTGTTGTGTTTGGTGATATCCTCAAACCGAGTTTGATACTCACAGACGGAAGTGATTTGACGAAGTTCCTTGAGAAAATCCCACATGGTTGGGTCCCACATGGCTCTGATACCAAATGGTAAGACCCCAAGGTCTTACTATAAAATTATTAACAAATTAATGTAAATGTAATCGCAAGCCACTCAAATGGGGCTCCCTTGTAATCGCTTTGCCACTATAGGGGGCTCCCTCCTTAGAATCTATGCTTATTATTATTCTTCTTGGATGATTTGATATGGATGGCCAACCTAATATATATATCTACCCTAAAGCTACATTGGTGAAGGGACATGATGGTTCACGTATGAAGAGACGTGATGGTTCACGTTATGAAGGGTTGTGATGGTTCACTTTATAAGTTAATAATATAATAATTAAATGATTAATAATACTAACTAATAATGTTAGGATTGAGGATCCTAACGAGAGGGCCCAATGGGGACTCCTCCAGACCCTCTCTCTGGGAGAAAGAGCTCTTACGCTGAATTGCTAAAGGAAAATTCTTCGTCTTCTAATGACGAAGCTCAGAGAAATACTCTTCATAAGCTCTTCAAGAACGCTGGAAAGAGCTCAACAGCACATCGAGTTAATGGATGCCTTCCACAGTCCGCCTCAAGACCCAAGATTGTCATCGAGCCAAAGATGGTCGAAGACACAATCATATACAGAGCCAACCATGATCTGATCTGTAAATTCATGGGTATCCGCCCTACCCTGAATTTCTTGCATACCTGGGTCAGACAAAACTGGGAGCCTCATGGTGAGTACTCCTTATGGTTTATTAGCAATGGGTATTTCATTGTTAGCTTTTCTTCTCTAGCCGATAGAAACAGGGCTTTTGAATCAGAAAAGAGGAACCACGGTCCGACAGGGTTATTTGTTCAACCCTGGAGAGTGGGTTTCGATCCTCGTATTGAACCCACGGCTGTCCCGGTTTGGATCTGGTTGTACGCTCTTCCAATGGAGTTTTGGGGTGAGCAGGTTCTGGAAATGATCGGTAACTCCCTCGGTAGACATCTGGGCGTCTCCAAAGACACCATAGAAGGAAATACAACTGTTTTTGCAAGAATTTGTGTGGAAATGGATATTAGCCAGCCTCTACCGGCAGAGGTGGAACTTGAACTGGCAGGACTATCTTGGATCCAACAGCTAGATTATGAGGCTCGGCCCTTCAGATGCAGAGTTTGCCACAAACATGGGCATTTGGCCCGGTTTTGTCCAAATATTTTGAACACAAAAATGGAGGCCCCGCTTGGAATGCCAAATCGCCCCGGAGAGGGTAAGTCTACTCTTACCAAAGAACCATCCAATACTCCTCAGGGTAATGATGTTCAGAAAGATGGCTTTGAACAGCCCAAAAGAAGGAGAAAGCAAAAGAAAAATGGTAAGGAGCAATCACAACTCAAGCCAGCCAATAGGTATGAAATTTTTAAGACACTAGTAGACCAAGAGGATCAAGTCATGGAAGGAGTGGATGGGAATATTGAGGACAATAACATCCACACTCATGCTTCTCCTTCATCTCCCCCCATCTTAGAATAGGTGATTGAGTACACTGAGTCACCGTAGTCAGAGAATGCAGGGGCATTGATAGTGCACTCCCAAGCGCAGCCAGTAATCAAGGATGTCAGCATGGGAATTGCAGAAAAGAACAGAGAAAGGCCAGCCCTAGGGATAACTCAGGTGGAAAAGAGATCCAAAAATAGCAACTCTCAAGGAGCGGGCAGAAAATCAAATAAGGACCTGCTAGCAGTTCAAGGAGACAAGCTGATCACTGGAGGATCGGTGAGGACAATTGATTCTTACTGCTCTCAAGGTTTTCAATGATTATTCAATCTTGGAATGTTAGGGGTTTAAACAATAGAACCCATCAATCTGCTGTTCAAAGACTCTTAGGAAAATGTAAAACAGATTTTTTGCTTATCCAGGAGACAAAAATGTCTTTAGATCTTATGTGTAAAATAGTTAATAAAATCTGGAGGGGCGCTGGTCATATGGATGTGGCTGCCCAAGGTGCCTCAGGGGGGATTGTTACTCTTTGGAACTCTTTGGAATGGACTGCAATAGAACATATAGCTTGGAGGGGTGTTCTCACATCTCATTTTAGGAATAATGTCACAGCTGAACATGTTTTAATCACAAATTTTTTTGGGGCTCAAAACCTTGATGGCCAGAGACTCCAATGGAAAGCTGTACATAACATGAGGTCCTCAAGGGAAGATTTAGACTGGATTATTGCTGGGGATTTTAATGCTAAATTATCTTCTCGGGATCATGAAGGTGGAACCCCAATTTTGGACCCAGGGGATCGACTTCTGATTGCCCAAGTCCAGGCCTTTCACTTAGTGGATATTAAAGGCCCTGGAACCTACTTTACTTGGACTAACAAGAGGAGGGAGCCACATAGCAGGAAGGTAAAGCTAGACCGTTTTCTGGTCTCAAAGGAGGCATTTGCAAAGTGGAATACTAAATTCCAGATTTTGGAGGGTCCAGTTTCAGATCACTTTCCCATTTTGTTGGAGGGAGGGACTATGACAGGGCAGCATCACAAACCTTTTAAATTTGAGAATTTTTTGTTACAAAAAGAGGATCTTCGAAAGAAAATTCCGCAATGGTGGGAAGAAGGTCGTCCACCTTTTGGGACAGCAATGTTTAAATTCCACAAACAGCTTCATTTTGTCAAAGTCCAACTGAAACAATGGAGGCAAGCTAACAAGTCAGATTTCCAGCTCCAAAGAGCTCCCTTGGTGGCCAGATGGGATGAGGTTCAAAAACACTTTAGGGAAGGAACAATTACAGAGCAGCTCAAAACCGAGGATGATGCCTTGCGTAAAGCGGTTGAGGACATTGATAACCAAGAGGAGACTTACTAGAAACAGAGAGCAAGAACCACTTGGTTATTAGAAGGTGATAGAAATACCAAATTTTTCCATCGGTCAGCTTGTGCTAGGAGACAGATGAATAAAATGGAAGCCCTTCAAGATGAGAATGGACACTCCTTTGATACTATTCCTGGTATGCATTCCTATTCAATGGATTATTTTTCTAAACTTTTTAAGGAAAGTATGGAGCAAGATGTAGAGGCTCAAAATGAAGTTATTGATGTCATACCCTCTGTTATCTCTGAAGAAGAAAATCAGACCCTTCTTAGACCCATTGATAGAGATGAACTGAAGAATGTGGTCTTTGGAATGAGCACTGGCAAATCTCCAGATCCAGATGGCTTTCCTATTGAGTTTTTTCAGGCTTTTTGGGATACTTTGGAGGAGGATGTTTTGGCTGTCACAGAGGAGTCCAGAGGTAATAAAAGAATGCTTAAGGCATTAAATCATACCTTCATCACTTTAATTCCAAAAGGGGAGAAGGGGGCTCATATTTCTGATTTCAGACCTATTGCCTTATGCAACGTGATTTATAAAATAATCACAAAGATAATGGTTGAACGGCTAAAACCTCTCCTTCATAACATTATCTCCTCAGAGCAAGGGGGTTTTGTAGAGGGTAGACAGATCTTGGATGGGGTGGTTCTCGCTCAGAAGGCAATCCATACAATGCAAAAATCTGGTAATAAAGGAATGTTCATTAAACTGGATATGTCAAAGGCTTATGATAGGGTGGAGTGGAGTTTCTTGTCAAAGATGATGGCAGCCTTTGGTTTCTCTCAGGACTGGATAGATTGGGTCATGAGTTGTGTTTCTACGCCTTCTTATTCTGTTTTAATCAAGGGTCTGCCCTCGCAACCTTTTGGAGCCACATGTGGTCTTCGTCAAGGGGACCCTTGCTCTCCCTATCTTTTCCTCATTTTGGCTGAAGGATTAGGTAGACTTTTCTTGAGGAGAAGACATCAAGGCTTGCTAACAGGTATCAAGGTGGGTGAGGAAATTCTGACTCACTTACAGTTTGTGGATGATACAGGATTGGTTGGAGTGGCCAGCTTTAGGGAAGCTAGAGTTATCAGAGATACTCTTAATGTCTACCTTAGGGCTTCAAACCAAGTCATCAATGATAAAAAATCCAAAGTGGTCTTTTTCAATCTTGACCAAAGGCTACAGGACAGAGTTATAGAGATCTTGGGATTCACTAGGACTTCTCTTCCAATGGTTTACTTGGGGGTTCCTTTGCATTTCAAAAAATTAAAAATAGATATCTCGGAAGGATCTTTTGGATGGTATCAAAGATAGAATGAATCATTGGTCTCATAAATGGTTAAGCTATGGGGGTAGATTAACTTTCTTACGGTCGATTATTCCAGGCCATGCCAATTTATAAATTCTCTATCCTGGCTGCCCCACATACTATATGGAAAGAGCTGGACAAAATGACTAGAAGATTTTTATGGGAAGGAGCAAAAGGGGAGAGGAAATGGGCCTTAGTTGGTTGGGATAAAGTTACCCAGCCCAAGGAAAAAGGAGGGTCGGGACTGAGAAGCTCCAAGCTTAATAATAAAGCTTTGGCTGGAAAGCCTGTACTGGAGGTTGATTTCCCAACCAACCTCCTTATTCAATAGAATCCTAACCAGTAAATATTTGGGTCATGTTCACCCCAATGAGGTGGGCCGTTTCCCTCTGGATGGTACTGGATCCTTAGTGTGGCAGGCTCTCAAGCTTGGATCTCAGGTTATTAAAGACCAATTGTTTTGGAAAGTGGGGAGAGGGGAGAAGGCACGTTTCTGGACTGATTCATGGGACCTGTTGTCACATTTTTGCACGGGGTGCAATGTCTTCAATGTTGTTTTGTAACAGTGCTGCTCTTCTTTTCCTCCTTCCGTTTTTCTCGCTTCTCTCCCTTTCCTTTTCTTTCCCATTCTCTTTCTCTCCCCCTTTTTTCCATGGAGTTCCCCGCTTGATTTTCCAGCTTTCCAGCAGGTCTATCTGAAATTGGCTAAGTCTGGGTGCGAAGTTCGCACTTCGCCCAGTTTTGGTGCGAAGTTCGCACTTCGCCCAGTTTTGGTGCGAAGTGCGCACTTCGCCCAGTTTTGGTGCGAAGTTCGTACTTCGCCCCACCTCCTGGGCGCACCTTGCACTGGCAGACTGACAGGTCAATGCAGAAAAAAGGTAAAATGCCGGAGCAGGTCCATATGGCGGCAGACACCAGTGTTCGCCTGTGCGCAGTTTGACTTCTCAACGGAGCGGGAATGCGCCCTTGACAGTGTGTACGTAGGGGAACAAACCCGGAATTTGACCAAGGCTTGAAGGCCTTCCCCGACCGCACTGATTTTTGCACGCATCCCAAGGAGCCCCGATCCCAAGCAAAGATGGATAGATCGCCCTCTAAGGCAGTGCATGTGTCACACGGCATAACCCATCATCGGACAAGTGTCCAACTTCGGGATTTGAACCAAGACCGCCGACCAAAAGGGATAAGCATGGGCTGCCCGCACCGCCTGCGTTAATAGCCACATTCAAAGCTGATCCGAGGTTTCACCCGCTCCAGCCTACTAGCAAGCCTCGCCGACTTGAAGAATTACCCAAAGACTCCGCCACGTAGCTGTCCGCATTCCAGGAAGACCATGCCGCGGGTATGCACCCGATCCGACAAAAGGTCAGCATTTGCAGCTCTTTCGCCGCTTCGTCGACTCATGTTTGATCGGGACTCGTGCCCATTAATGTAATCGGTGGGACTCGGGCTATAAAAGCCCATCTCGAAATTCATTGTAAAGGGTGGAAGGGGAATGTTTGTTAGGGAACCACCGTGCTTATCGTAATCGTGCTTCCGCTTATGAATACAATCTGTATGCCCGGTTCTCGCTTCTACTATCTTTATTCTTTTATGTCTGTCTTTCATTATATGCCTTAGGCCCACCCGTGTCGCCGCTCGTTAATTCACTTTGGCATTTGGCGATCGGGTTCCTCTAGCATTGCTTGCTTAAAGCACCTTCTCGTACTTCATTATTTAAAGCATTCATTATAAATTTGGTAGCAGTTCCATCGGTTGTGTGTGACGTTGCTGGCCCGTATCCGGTGATTGATGCGATCCCCTCGCCGTTAGTTCCTTGTAGGGAATGTTTGCTAGGGAGCCATTGAAGCCGTGCGGTTAAACTCTCTACCTAACACATATACCCGGCTCGGCATCTCTAGGTTTACTTTCTACCCCCGTCGCTGTATGTATCTCGGTGATTGATACGATCCCCTCGCCGTTAGTTCCTTGTAGGGAATGTTTGCTAGGGAGCTATTGAAGCCGTGCATACGCTCGCCGGTGTATCGGAAGTACGCCTAGGTTTTGCGCTTCCTTGTCATGCTCTCGTGTTTGTATGCGTAAGTAGCGGTGATTGGTGTGTTCCCGCATCGTTAGTTCCCCCCCACCAACCTTTGGACATATTTGTATCTCTTTCTCGTACATTTGTCTCTTTCCGTTCCTTTATTTCTTTCCTGTTCCCTTTAGCTTAAATCAAGCCCCCCAAAAGGAGCCGGCCTTCTCCGGAGATTGGCTCGGAAGGCATCTCTTCCTTCCGGCCTTTCATGTTGGTGGGCGAATCTGGGCGCATTAACCAAAAATCCTTTCCTCATGGCAGATTCGTAACCAACAGTTTCTCTGGCACGCCCGGTGGGACGCTTGTCCCACGATTTAAAGAAAGAGTACCCATCCAGTTTCCACCTAGCGCAACAGTTTCTCTGCCACGCTCGGCGGAACACGGGTCCCACATCCGACGAGAGATTTTCTCGATCGCCTCCACCGGCGCCGACAGCTTCCCGAGCTCTTGGTGAGACAAGGAAGTTTCTCACCCCCGACGGAATCGAAGCACCGGTGTTCGCTTCATTGCTGTTCCAAATCCGAACACCCGGCGACTCGCACGAACAAATCCTCCGAGTCTAGAAGACCGGTCCGGTCACCTTCATGCACACGAGAAGGTGGCGAACAAGAAATCCGAGAAGCCCGCCTGAGTTCTACGAACTAGACATCCACGCTCGAGGCGAGATACCCAGGCTGGCTGATCCGCGAGCTCATTTCGACGAAGCCGAAGCTGAGGTCGGAAGAGCCGAGTACGAAGTAGAAGAGGCCGAGGAAGAGGAAAATCCTGTATCCTCGGAAAGTACCGATACCGAGTACACAACCGACGGCGGAGAAGAAGAAGAAATGGCTGATCAACAACCGAATGACGATGATCTCTTCCCGGCGGTGGACTCCTACAGGGCCTTTGGCCCCGATCGGTCGCCAAGCCGTGCCCCCCGCCGCTTTAAAGTCTATTCCCACATACGACGGCTACGGTAAGACGGCGTACGAGCACATCCAGGACATCCTTGCCCCGGCCGCACCGCATACCATCACCGATGAAAGTGTGAAGACCCGTCTCGCCGGCCCTTTCCCCGAGGGGAAAGCTTCTCTACCGGTGGAGATCGCCGCGTAGGGATCCATCACCGGGTGGCCCCGGCCTGCCAGGAGGCTCGTAAAAGGATGCAACGAGTCCGCTGATCCTACCTCTCTACCGCATCGGCTCCAAGCAATCCGGAGGCATCCTCAAGAGGAGGTGTCCGATTTTAACATTAGGTTTGCGAGATCCCGGAAACGGGTACCTCGCGAACTTCGGCCTTCAGCCGGCATGGCTGCTCACTACTATCCGAGGTCCTTCAACTCGTACATATGCCCGTCGCTGAAGATCGCCCGAATTGACGAGTTCCCCGCACTGTACGAAGCTGCCCAGCAAGCCGAAGCCGACATTATCTCCATCGGCAGAGCTTCCGTCCGTAGTGCAGGAGCCGATTCATCCCGACTTTCCAAGATCGCAGATCCTTCGCTTCGGTGGTGTGCCGTCTACTTCGTGGCAGCAGCCCCAGCCCGCAGTGGGAATCCGGCGCCGGTCGTAACTCAATACGGCCCGCCTCGGTTGCATTACCCTCATCCGCCTCCTCCCGCTCCGCATTTTCCAGCCGCTTCCTCGCTCCCCGCAGTATGCGTCTTATTCTAACCCTCCTCCATTGGCCGCTTTGCCTCCACCGGCACAGTTGCCGCCTCCCGACAAGACAGCATCCAGAACACGATTCTACAAGAAGTGCGGGCTTTGGCCTCCGGATATCATGCCATGTCCAATGACATGACAGACTATGAAAAAGAAGCGAGCCCAAATGGACTTTGCTCCTAGAAGGCCGTATGCGCCGCCGGCATTGACAAAAGATAAAGCCCCGTAAAACCAACCGCAGAGGCGTCCGCCTCCGAGAAATGCTCGCTATAGATGACCCACCTGGTCCTCCCCGACCGTGTCAACCGGTGCACTACTTGCAATGACCCGCATTCGGAGGAAGATTGCACTTTGCACCAAGGACTACATCCGGACCTTGGCCGGCAAGCACTATAGAAGATGATGAGTTGTACATGATCTTGGACGGTGAGGCCAATTTTGCCCCGCCGAAGAGAACCCAATGACGCCCGCCAAGGAAGAAAAGAAAGCCGCGGACACGGCTAAACCTTTGCAGGTATACACGAGAAGAGAAAGACCGCAGCCCCATGGGCTGCCACCGTACAAGCGGCCGTGGCCTTACACGACCTCAGAGAAGGCATCCAAAGATAAAGCTCCCGCTAAACCTTCTCCAAAGAAAGACCGCCGCTGTTCCAGCTAAGCCTCCAACAAAGGCCCCAACTCCCGCTAAGCTCCCTGTACTTCAGCCCCCAACCGAAACCAAAGAACAAGCCCAGGAGAAGCTGAAGTACCCGTCTCTGACCAAGAGACAGCGAGTTGAGGCCACCCAACAGTACCGGACCAAGTATGAACCGGCTAAACCAACAGAAGGAGCTAGTACCTCGGGCTACGAGATTGTAGACGAGTTAAAGAAGACTCCCGCCGAATCAGCATGTACGATGCCCTTCTCGCTTCCGTGCCGGTAGATCCGCCGCAAGAATCACTAAAAAACATGAAGAACGGCAAGCGGATGCGACTCGCTGTCCCGGTTCAACCTTTGACAGCTCTCCACCACCGGGAAGAACAGACCGCCACCCTTTTATCTCTCTTTGCGGATGCAAGGGCACATAGTTCACAACCGCATGGTGGATTCTCGGTGCTTCCTCGACCGTGATGCCGAAGGCCGTCCGCGATGAGATCGGGATGGAATACACGCGGAGCAGCCAAGGTGTGCCGCAATTAGACGGCACCCCCGTCAAGACAAGCTTGGTGTCATAAAGGACATCCCTATCCGGCCGCACAAAGCTCTCGACATTGTGGTCATCCAAGAGGTCGTGATTGTTGACTCGGAGCCTTACTTCGGCATGTGTCTCTCTCGGGAGTTCACCGCGAGGTTGGGCGGGTACCTGTCTCTAGACTACTCGCACATGGAAGTGCCCTTCAAAGGAAGGAGACCGAAAATTTTCAATGAGAAGCCTTCCCCTTTTCTAGTAGACAAGATACCCGGCGGAGAGATGGACCGCATGGTCCAGTTGTCAGAAGAAGAACTGGTGACAAGAGAACTGACCGAGCAAGCTCTCGAAGTGCTACAGCTAGAAGACGAGTTCTCGTTGCGGGATTTTAATGCCGTAATCGGGACAGAGCAGGGCTGTTATTCCATTAAGCAGCCCGAGGAGCTTGACGTGTCCGTTGCGAAGGAGGTAGGACCTGCACCCGAAGAGCTGTGGAAGCTTTTCTTTGACGGCGCCCGTTGCAAGAATGGCGCCGGTGCAGGGGTCCTCCTGGTTTCTCCAACCGGAGTCCAGAGGGACTATGCCTACAGTGCCGGCCTCGGAGCCGTACTAACACCCGGCGGAATACGAAGCCCCGTGCTTAGGTCTCGCGAAAGGCGGAAAGGCTCGGAATCAAGCATCTCCAAATTTTCGGAGATTCGGAGTTAGTGTGTCATCAAGTTACGAATAAATGCGCGTCTAAGCATCACTATCTTAGAGCGTACCGCAATCGGGTCCTGGGACCCGATGGAATCGTTTGACTCATTGAACGTTAAGGCAATATCGCGTGAGAGAAACAAGCACGCGGATATTCTCGCGTCCGTTGGAGCCGTGCACGTTCCGGTCGAAGACGTCGTCCGTAAACCGAAGCCGGTCCGCACCATTTACTGTGCCTTCGTGCTCGATAGGGATACCTTCCGGCGAGTATTCAGCCGTGACGAGGAGATCGTCACATTCCCGGTTAACGAAGTGTGTGTAATCGAAGGTAGAGACCCTGATGACGAGCAATATGAGGGGTTGATACAGCTACGGAATAATCACGTCCCAAAAGGACTGATTACATTAGAAAGTCTCTTTGATCGGAATGACAGAGCAATATCCCACAGGATCAAAGTAGACCCGAGGCAGTATGCTGACCTGGAGCTCGAACCTGATAAAACCATCAAGGTCGGAACAGACTGCACGTCGGAGGAGCGGGTGCAGATTAGATCACTGTGCCAGGAGTTCCCCGACATCGTGGCCTCGGTGCTACGAAGATTTGAGGGGGTATGACAGATCCGTCATCCAAAGATACCATCGAGCTAGAGGATGGCGCCAAGCCGTTCCGACAAAAGCAAAGGGCCGTAAATCCAAAGGTTGAGGCCATGATGAAGACCGAGCTCTTGAAGATGCTCGGAGGCCAAGATCATCTACCCCATCAAACATTCATCCCGGGGTCGCGAATCCGGTGCCCGTGAGGAAAAAGAATGGCGACATACGTTCTCGTGTCGACTTCAGAAACCTAAATCAGGTTTCCCTCCGGGACCACTATCCGCTTCCCCAAATCGACCAAATTTTGCATATCGTTGCCGGAGCCCGTAGATTTTCACTTTTAGATGGATTTTCCGGCTACAACCGGATTTGGGTTAAAGACGAAGACCAAGCATAAGACGGCGTTTACCACGAAGTGGGGGACGTTCGCCTATCGCCGCATGCCGTTTGGCTTATCCAATGCCGGTGCCACGTTCCAAAGGGCCATGGACCCGGCCTTCCGAGAGCTGCTCAACAAGATTATTGTCATCTATCTTGATGACATGACCGTTTTCTCTCACCGACGAGAAGATCATGTTTCGCACTCGCGGCGGATATTTGAAAGTTGTCGAGAATTCGGCATCTCTATAAACCCGAAGAAGTCCGTCTTCGCGGTAAAGGAAGGAAAGTCGCCGGGACATGTCATCTCCGAGGAAGGCCTCGCCATTGACCCCGACGCAGCACAAGCCCTCGTTCGCTTGCCAGCCCCCACCGATAAAAAAGGTCTCGCAGTCCTTCTTCGGTCGGATTAACTTCGTGCGGAAGTTCATTCCGGACTTCGCACAGTGATCAAGCCTATGGCCGAACCGTTGAAGAAAGATACACCTTACGAATGGATTGATGAGAGAGAGCAAGCTTTCGAGGAAATCAAGGCTCGAATTGCGCAAGCTCCGGTGTTGACAAACCCGGACTACTCCAAGGACTTCATCCCGTATGCAGTGGGAGAACCCGAAAGTTACGCCGCAGTCCCGACTCGTAAGGGAGACGACGGTGAGGAGCGCCCCATTGCGTTCCTAAGCCAAGTGATTCTCGCCACACGAAGAGAAGTACAATTTTATAGAGCGGCAGGTCCATGCGGTCATGAAGTCCCTTCGAAAGCTCGGGCACTTTGTCTCCCAAAGTAAGACCACCGTCTTTGTGATTCACCCCGATGTTCGCAGCTTCATCTTGCAAGGGGAACCGGGTCACAAGAGAGCGGGATGGATTGCCAAGATCCAGGAGTTTGACATCGAAGTACGGCCCACCAAGCTTATCATAGGCCGAGCCTTGTGTCAGGAATTGGCCCGAAGCGCTGTAGCCGGCATCTCCGCATGTAAGTGGGAGGACACAGCGACACGCGTCTACCTAGCCAACTCCTTATCGGAGGGGAGTGATTGGACAAATGAACTGGTGAGATACTTCTACACCGGAAGATGTCCCGATCACCTGAACGCCTCACAACGAAGGAGATTTCGGCTAGGTGCACTAAGGTACACTCTTCGCCCCGAGGGGCTTTACTTCAGAAACATTGACGGCATCCCGTTGCGGTGCGTCATAAAATCCGACCAGCCTAGGATCCTCGGAGACTTTCATTCCGGGGATGCCCGGGGGTCACCATTCTTCAAGGCCAACGGCCTTAAAAATAATAAGGGCTGGATACTATTGGCCCACTCGCTCGCAGCACGCGTATGCGGTCTCGTGCCAAGTGTGATCAATGCCGAGGTATGCTGGCCGAAACGTAAAAGCACCCCCGCCCCTTCAATCGATTCAAGCCGAAGCTCCGCTCCAAAGAATGGGGTCCGGACTTCATTGGGGTGATTTCTCCTAACTCCTCCGCCGGCCACAAGTTTATTCTCACAACTCATTGACTATTTCACACGGTGGACGGAGGCGATCCCGACCAAGAACGCCGACCAAGAAACGGTCATCAGGTTCATTGAGAGCCTGATTACCCGCTTCGGGGTTCCGTAGTCGATTGTGACAGACAACGGTCCGGGATTTGTAGGCGCAGTACTCACGGAGTACACCAGCGGCCTTGGCATCTATCACAAGATGTCTTCTAATTACTACCCGCAGGGGAATGGCCTTGCCGAGTCTACTAACAAGAACCTCCAGAAAATTCTCCGGAGGACCATTGAAAAAAATAAGCGGACTTGGCACTTGCTCCCGAACCGGGCGCTATGGGCGGACGTAGTTGCGTTCAAGAAATCCCTCAAGACGTCCCCCTATGCGCTCGTCTATGGCAAGCAAGCCGTTATGCCATCACACATTGAAATCCCCGCCCCGTGGATGATTGACGAAGACAGGAGCAGCGGAGACCCGTTAGACGACAAGTTGTGCCAACTCCCGCAGCTTGGAAGAAGACAGAGAAAGTGCATACCAGGCCTTCGCCGATCACATTGCAGCCACTAAAGGCTGGTTTGCCAAAGGCACCACCGCCCGAGTTTTCGAAGTCGGGGACCCGGTGTCGAAGTGGGACTCATACAAGGCAAAACCGGGTAATCATGGAAAATTTGATGCTCTCTCGGGAGGGCCCTTATCGATTGCCCGGTGAATCGGTTCAATGCCTACATACTTTCGGATATGGAGGGTCAGCTCCTCCCCATCCCCGTCAACGGGTTCCACTTGAAGCTTTATCGCCGTTGAAGGCGCCCGAGTGGCCCTTCCCTGTAAAAATTTTGCCTTGTGTTTTTATTTTTCCCCGCATGTATAGTTTCCAGTTTTAGCATTCGGTTTATTTTTCCTTCTTTGAGCTTAAATGCGGCATGGGAGAGAAAGACGGACTTCGCAACGAAGTCCATCGTTGCCCCGCAGGAGGGGCGAAGTTCGGCTATGCAGAAAAAGAAAGGAGAAAAAAGAGCAGAAATCGACTAAGTGTTGACCGAAGTCCGACTTCGCAGCGAAGCCTGACTTCGGCCCAGCCGAATTGCGAAGTTTGTCCGAGAAAAGCTGAAGCAGACTAAAGTTCGCACTGCGCAACCCTTCGTGCGAAGTACGCACTACGCGCAAAGTTTGTGCGAAGTACGAACTTCGCACCGAAGTCCGACTTCGGCCAGCGCCCGTGCGAAGTGCGCGCTGCGCTCAACACTTGGGCGAAGTGCGAACTTCGCGCGAAGTTCGCACTTCGCATCAAGTTTCGGCCGAAGTCCGAACAAAGCGGCCAGCGCCCGTGCGAAGTCCATCTAAAGATCAAAGGCGGCAAAGACCCAGATCGCGCCCAAACCTTGGGCGCAGCTAAAAACAGAGGTAGAACAATTCAAGCACGCGCTTCGCGCGAAGTTCGTACTTCGCCCAGTTTTGGTGCGAAGTTCGTACTTCGCCCGAAATTCGGGCGAAGTCCGACTTCGCCGGCGAGGTCGGGCCGTGCCCAACTTCGGGCGAAGTCCGGCCGCGCCTAGTTTTCCGGGCCAGTATTGGGACGCGGTTTAAAGAATAATAAAAAAAAATTCAAAAACCCCAAGCTGGGCCCAAGGCGCGTTTGCACTTGTTTTAATGTGGGTTTCCGCACCGAAGGTTTTGTCTTGATCAGCGTGCCCAAGTGGTGGCAGCAACGTCAGCCCATGGTGCAGTCCCCAACGCCGAGTTAATGATTGCGCGTTTTTCGAGCAAACGCAGCTAAAAAAGCAAGGCACGGCTGCCGGGGCGCGTCTTTTCCTAAACGTTCTCCCGCGCGGCCACCAAGGGTTTTAACTCAGCCGACCTACCCCTCCCGCGTTGCATTAATGACGCTGTTTTTATCTAGAAAAGGGGGTCGAATCATGCCAACATTCCAGATTGCAGAGATTATTCCTCGGACAATGCTAATTATTCTTCTGATAGCGAAATTTGTTGCAGATAGCTCGAACTCGTCATTATTGCTGACTCGGAGAGATGGACAAGGGAAAAATGCTCGTGTCGCCGCAGTCCAATGGAAGCAACGAACCGTGCGATTTGCCGCGGCCGGAGTTTTCAAAGGCGATCCTCCGCCGCAGAAAAAGTCAAAGGCCCGGACGAAGAAGGTACAGCGTGGGCAATCCCCACCACCTCCGGTGAATTACCCGGGCAGATATGTGGACGGCTCGTTTTCCATGAGCCTAACTCAGCCGAGAGCGAATGTGGAGAGCCGGGTCGACAAGGTTTCGCCCTCCCATCATTTTGGAGCGGCGTACAAATCAAACCTCTTCGGATTCATGTGCCCTCCCGTCCACCAATGCCCGGAGCCGATAGACTTAATTGTCGACACTATAAACCAGCCTTCCCGGCAAATTTGCAGCCCAGCTGCAAACCCTTGTTCGCACTGCGCAGGGAGACCGTGGCAGCCGCCTTTCGCCCTGTGGCTGGAGTACGACTCCGGCACCATCCTCAAAAAAATCAATTTGGGCGAACAAGCGGGACGTTTCACGCACACCAAGCGAATGAGGGATTTCCTCAATTCAGAGCTGAGCGCCCCGCTTCCAGCCGGACAATGGCCGACTGGCCCCATGCCTTTGGTAAAATTTCGTAGCAAGTATCTATATACCATCTTGGCATGGATCCTCGGTCGCGACTCCGATGAGCCGGTACACCCGTACTCACCGGCGCCGCGAATGCCTCCCGTGTGGAGAATCTTACGAACCAGCGGCGCAATGGAGCGGAAAGCGCCCCATCTCTTTCGACTGGCAGACCGGTCGGCTTACGCCATTCATTCCGACCGTCGAAGATCCAAGCGCCACCAACCAATTTTCGTTTCGGCTCCGTTCCGGTCCGGCTTTGTTTGTACCATCTCGCACCCCCAAATGCCGATCCCGAACTCCGAAGAAGGTTAACGAGAAGGGAGAACCCCAGCCCGTCTATAACTGGACGGATGACTTATACCGGAAAGGGTCCTACTACAAGTTCAACTTCAACTTTCTCGGGGATTCGTCATGTCGCCTTCACCGAAAGTGAAATCCCCCGTCCCCCGAGAGAAATGACGAGTGCTTTGATAAACCGAAGCTCGGGGACGTTTCGATCGACGCTAGGGATTGTGATCGGAATCTACGGATTCAAGGGCAAACCCTATTTGCTGCCCTATTGGTGCTCGAGAGCATCCGTTCGGGATGGAAGTTGCCCGACGGATGGACTATGTGGAAGAAGAGTTTGGCCTAGGGAAGAAAAGAGGACAGATTTTTCAATATCCTCTTTCCCGGGCCAATGTTGAGATTATCGAGGTAGGACAACATGTCTACCTAGAGCAAGCGCTGTCCCGGATTGGCTTGGTTTTGCTGCCGCAGCGCTGGAAGTATGACCCTCATGGGATAAGGGGAAAGTTTGCACATCCGTGCCCCCGGGACATAACCGAAGATAGATGCGACGTGGTCCATGTGGACCTTGACTGGGAGATTGAATTAATGGAAGCTTCTCCCCCTTGGCAGGATTTCTACTGCGAGGAGGTGACATATGACCCCAAGAGAAACCGGGACCATCACTTCTCATCTCCAGGGTTCAAAAAATTTCTGTCCAAGATTGCAGGCCTTAACCGGTCTAAAGAAAAGATTATTGAATGCCTGGAAAATGAGATGCCGCACGCAAAGACGATAAATCCACAAGGAGAAACCCGGCCGTAGATGACGACTTCTCGGTTCTCTATGACCAAGCATCATGACAACCGGCGGCCGTTCGCATATCAAGGTTACGTTCCCCGAGGCCCCTTTGAGGATTATAAAAGTGGGTCTCCTCCCAAACAGCTTGTACACTTCGGCAATCGCCGCGCCGGCCCAAGCAAGTACCCGAGCCGATCCAATGCGGCTCGTGGCTCCTAAGGCGGCGCCCGAAAAGGCGAAAAAGTTAGCCGAGGCAGCGCCCGAGGCACTTCCTCGTGCAAGAAAAGCACCAAGCACCGCCGTAACGCAGACCGGTTGCGGCAGACCTTCCGCAAGTCAAACCCCGGTACAAGTTTACCGTGGGAGCATCGCCGCTCGCCGCACCTCGCTTCGTCTCCTTCCCCCGATCCGACAGCTTGTTCCGTAAGAAAAGAAGTGGAAGAGAGTTGAGAAAATCAGGCGACCTAGCCTGATAGTGCAGCAGCCAGTTGCAGAGCCGCAGTCGCGTCCTCGCCACCGCAGAGGCATTCCTTTGGGCAGCCCCAAGCCGCCCGCCGAGACAATAAGAGAAGACATTCACCCGGCATCGGCTCGAGCGGAGCCCGCAGTACGTTTGCTGTCCCCGTCTCTCTAGTCTCACCCGCTTCTACTTCCACTCGCTCCCCGCTCAATCCGGGCGAGCCATGACCACATCCTCCTCCCCCGTCTCCGCGTCCTTCTAGCGGTCCCCATTCTTTCGACTCGGCTTGCTCGTAACCCTAACGTCTCTCTTCTCTCGAGCACAACTCCAAACCCTTCGCCCAAGGTTAGTGCTGAGGCTGTCCATTCACCATCACATCCTCCGCCTCGCCCGCTTCAAACCCTCACAGATGTCGCCCTCTCCCATTTCCGTTTCCCTGCCGCCCCCACAAGCGACCGATTCTTCCAAGGTCTGTCCGGTTCCTCCCGATCCCATCCCCGCAGGAGAGACGTCTCGAGCAGATCCCTAGGGCCGGGGGAACCAGATTTTATGGACGACCTCCGTAACTCGGATGACTTGCCCCCGGCAACGAGAGCCGTAGAGTATTCTCGTCTCTTTCCGCCAAGACCCGAAGCGGAGGAGACATGAAGAGATAGCCGCCCGGCAAAACGCGCAAAGTATGATTTCGGAAGGAGAGTGATTACAACGGAGAAAATAATCCCAATAGTGAAGAAGCCTCTCCGAGAAATGACTAAGGCGGACTACGTGCTCCGGACAAAGGAGAAAAGCTTTGACGACATTGATAAACAAGATGAGATTCGTACGATCATGCGCAAAGTCGACAATCTCTTTGTCAAGAGTCCGGAGGAGCAGGAAGAACTTTTGCGTTGCGAGACAAAGTAAGGCAACTTGAAGAGGACCTATCTAGGTCCACTGAGCAGCTGGAAGCGGCGCGGCGAGAAACAGATGAATTCAAAGCCCAGCTAGCCGCTTCTCAGCAATAGGCCGCAACCGAAAAGAAAGCAGCCTCGGAGCAGATTTCTCAGCTCCAGGAGTCTTTGAAGCAGGCACAGTCGCAGCTTGCAGAAAAAACATCTCAAGCGGTTGTCTTTTCAAAGACAAAAGTTAAGGAAATGAGGGCTGGTTTGCTCGAGGGAATGCAAGCCCCATACCTTTAAGGCGATGGCAGTCCCGGACTTCGCATCCAGGATTCAAGAAGTTTCGCCTGTGGAAAGCCTCGTGGTAGAGGAGGCCGAGCGCCGTGCAAAGCAATGGCCGGACCTCGGCGATAAACCTTCGAGAGCGCGAGCGCGACGGCGTCCTTTTTTCCCCCGTGTCCTCATTCGCCGCAGAATGGGCAGGTGCAAGGGTGACCTTGCACAAATATTTTAGAAAAGTTGAAGAGGTGAGAGGGCCGGACGAATGCTTGATGCATTCGGGCATGAAAAAGATATCCGTCTGCCCCCTTTCACGCTCTTGCGTAACTTGGGTGTCCAGGTTTTGTTGAGAATGGCGAGCTCCTTACCCTAGATCGGGTAAATAAGAATTGGCAGTCCTTTGAAGCAGATACGACTGAAATTGATAGCCGGACAGAGCCAATTCAAGACAATCGAGTCACTCGGATGGTGTCCGAGATATTCCAGGATCCGCTCCTATTTTCGGGAGTTAGAGAAAAGATACCTCACCATCGACCCGCACGCGGTCGCCGCTTTTCACGGAGCATTAGAAGACATAGCCGACCGCAAGCCATTCGAAGCGGAAGCCTGGCGCTCAGCCCAAGAGGCGTACACTCGCATGTGCGAGGCGTACGAGAAATGGAGACCTTTCGTAAGGAGATACCGATGAGGCGACCGACAAAGATGAATCGAAGAACAGCTTGCCGCAAGGAGAACAGTTAGAGCAGAAAAAGGCAGGGGAGGCAAGTTCCTCTGCACCCAAAGGATGAAGGCATGGATTCTTTGCGCCGAGGCGAGCTCGACACCCCGCGAGCCGCCATAAATGTTGTCACATTTTTGCACGGGGTGCAATGTCTTCAATGTTGTTTTGTAACAGTTGCCGCTCTTCTTTTCCTCCTTCCGTTTTTCTCGCTTCTCTCCCTTTCCTTTTCTTTCCCATTCTCTTTCTCTCCCCCTTTTTTCCATGGAGTTCCCAGCTTGATTTTCCAGCTTTCCAGCAGGTCTATCTCGAAATTGGCTAAGTCCGGGTGCGAAGTTCGCACTTCGCCCGGCTTTGGTGCGAAGTGCGCACTTCGCCCGCTTTGGTGCGAGTGCGCACTTCGCCCGCTTTTGGTGCGAAGTTCGCACTTCGCCCCACCTCCTGGGCGCACCTTGCACTGGCAGACTGACAGTTCAATGCAGAAAAAAGGTAAAATGCCGGAGCAGGTCCATATGGCGGCAGACACCAGTGTTCGCCTGTGCGCAGCTTCGACTTCTCAACGGAGCGGGAATGCGCCCTTGACAGTGTGTACGTAGGGGAACAAACCCGGAATTTGACCAAGGCTTGAAGGCCTTCCCCGACTGCACTGATTTTTGCACGCATCCCAAGGAGCCCCGATCCCAAGCAAAGATGGATAGACCGCCCTCTAAGGCAGGCATGTGTCACACGGCATAACCCATCATCAGACAAGTGTCCAACTTCGGGATTTGAACCAAGACTGCCGACCAAAAGGGATAAGCATGGGCTGCCTGCACCGCCCGCGTTAATAGCCACATTCAAAGCTGATCCGAGGTTTCACCTGCTCCAGCCTACTAGCAAGCTCGCCGACTTGAAGAATTACCCAAAGACTCCGCCACGTAGCTGTCCGCATTCCAGGAAGACCATGTCGCGGGTACAGCCCGATCCGACAAAAGGTCAGCATTTGCGGCTCTTTCGCCGCTTCGTCACCTCATGTTTGATCGGGACTCGTGCCCATTAATGTAACGGGTGGGACTCGGGCTATAAAAGCCCATCTGAAATTCATTGTAAAGGGTGGAAGGGGAATGTTTGTTAGGGAACTACCGTGCTTATCGTAATCGTGCTTCCGCTTATGAATACAATCCGTATGCCCGGTTCTCGTTCTACTATCTTTATTCTTTTATGCTGTCTTTCATTATATGCCTTAGGCCCACCCGTGTCGCCGCTCGTTAATTCACTTTGGCATTTGGCGATCGGGTTCCTCTAGCATTGCTTGCTTAAAGCACCTTCTCGTACTTCATTATTTAAAGCATTCATTATAAATTTGGTAGCAGTTCCATCGGCTGTGTGTGACGTTGTCGGCCCGTATCCGGTGATTGATGCGATCCCCTCGCCGTTAGTTCCTTGTAGGGAATGTTTGCTAGGGAGCCATTGAAGCCGTGCGGTTAAACTCTCTACCTAACACATATACCGGCTCGGCATCTCTAGGTTTACTTTCTACCCCCGTCGCTGTATGTATCCGGTGATTGATACGATCCCCTCGCCGTTAGTTCCTTGTAGGGAATGTTTGCTAGGGAGCTATTGAAGCCGTGCATACGCTGCTGGTGTATCGGAAGTACGCCTAGGTTTTGCGGTTCCTTGTCATGCTCTCGTGTTTGTATGCAGTAAGTAGCGGTGATTGGTGTGTTCCCGTCATCGTTAGTTCCCCCCCACCAACCTTTGGACATATTTGTATCTCTTTCTCGTACATTTGTCTCTTTCCGTTCCTTTATTTCTTTCCCGTTCCCTTTAGCTTAAATCAAGCCCCCCAAAAGGAGCCGGCCTTCTCCGGAGATTGGCTCGGAAGGCATCTCTTCCTTCCGGCCTTTCATGCTGGTGGGCGAATCTGGGCGCATTAACCAAAAATCCTTTCCTCATGGCAGATTCGTAACCAACAGGACCAGTACCCACCCATCATTGCTGAGTTCCCCGAATTACAACCAATTAAATCCGCCATAGAAGCCAAGGGTTGGGTCCAAATTGAAAGTTATTTCAACACTAGTCAAATGGGGGAGTATAAGTTTAAGAAGTTTAAGAGGTTGGAGGAGTGGCCAATTTCAATCCCTCCGGAGCTGGCACCCATCTTGACCAAAATCTTGACAGAAAGGTTTCTCACAGGGAGAGATGAGGAGGATGAACTAGCTTGGGGCTATGGGAACCTTGGTGTATATACAGTGAAGGACGGATACGACAAGATCCTCCCAGAGCCTCCCCCACATTCATTTCCGGTTCAGGATTGGAGAAAGATTTGGCACTCCAAGGGCTGGCCGAAAGTAAACTTCTTTGCCTGGCAGTTTATGCACAATGGAATTCTCACTTTTGACAATCTCAGATGTAGAGGAATCATCGGTCCATCTCAGTGTGTTTTATGCCACAAGAACGAGGAAACAGTTGACCACCTGATGTTTGAGTGCCCTTTCACGCGTCAAATTTGGAAGCGATGATTCTCTCACTATAAACTCCAAGTTAATGGTGATCTGAATCGGACCAATATTTGGGAAAGATGGAAGAGGGGTAGATTTAAATCTAAAGCTCTTCGAATTGGTTGGGAGCTTGGTTTATTCTTCATCTGGTGGCAAGTGTGGTTGGAGAGAAATGCTCGTATTTTTAGAGAAACTTTCTCCTTGCTAGATGGAGTTTGGCAGGTCATCTAGAGCAAAGCCACAGAAACTTTTGCCGTCTATGCTAAAGAGGAAATTCAGGCTGGTCCTGGGCCACTGGAAGAGGGAGCTGAAGAGCAAGAGAGACAGGACAGAGCCAACTGGAAACCACCCCCAGAAGGTTGGATTAAAATCAATACTGATGGAGCTGCAAAAGGCAATCCGGGTAGTGCCGGAATTGGAGTGGTTTGCCGGGATCATGCTGGTTCAGTGCTCTATTGGGAACTGCAGGGCTTGGGAAGAGCCACAAACAATGAAGCAGAAGCCATTGCTATCAAATCTGCTTCCATCTGGGCAGTTAATCAAGGCCACAGGAGGATAATTCTCGAATCTGATTCTCAAATTCTGGTTGGAGCTCTAGACTGCATGAGGAAGTTTGCTTCGAAAGCATGGAGGTTGAGGATTCTGGTCTCTCAAATCAAGGAATTATGGAGGGAATTAGATGATGTGATCCCCGTTTATGTGAGTAGAGATTTAAATAAAGCGGCCGATTTCCTGGCGAAGATGGGTGCTGAGAAAGAGGTAGGGGTGCAGCTGCACAGTGACATGCCTTTGGAGGATGAGGTGATTAGGCAGGGCCTTGAAAGATCCTTGAGACAATGAGCAAAAAAAATGCTAAGGGTGGTTTTTGTCGCGATTTCGCGACCTGTTGCGCCGTCGCGGCCTATGGAGGGGAGCTGTCGCGATATCGCGACATGTTGCGCCGTCGCGGCCTATGGAGGGGAGCTGTCGCGATATCGCGACATGTTGCGCCGTCGCGGCCTATGGAGGGGAGCTGTCGCGATATCGCGACATGTTGCGCCGTCGCGGCCTATGGAGGGAAGCTGTCGCGATATCGCGACATGTTGCGCCGTCGCGGCCACCGGAGGGAAGCTGTCGCGATATCGCGACATGTTGCGCCGTCGCGGCCACTGGAGGGAAGCTGTCGCGATATCGCGACATGTTGCGCCGTCGCGGTTTTCGGAGGAAGTTGTCACGATATCGCGACATGTTGCGCCGTCGCGGCCATGGGAGGAAAGTTGATATCGCGACGTGTTGCGCCGTCGCGGCTTCGGGAGGAAAGTTGTCGCGATATCGCGACGTGTTGCGCCGTCGCGGCCTCGGAGGAAAGTTGTCGCGATATCGCGACGTGTTGCGCCGTCGCGGCCACTGGAGGAAAGTTGTCGCGATATCGCGACGTGTTGCTCTGTCGCGGCCGAGGATGGATATTCGTCGCGATATCGCGACATGTTGCTCTGTCGCGGCCAAGGATGGATTGTTGTCGCGATATCGCGACATGTCGCGATTTCGCAACTTGTTGCCCCATCGCGGCCAAGGATGGATAGTTGTCGCGAAATCGCGACATGTCGCTATTTCGCGACATGTCGCTCCGTCGCGGTCAAGGATGGTTAGTTGCCGCGATATCGCGACATGTCGCGATTTCATGACTTGTTGACTTTTTGCGGTCAGAGGTGGTTTGTGTTGCGTTTTCGTGCCTTGTAATCTTGTGTTTTCTTTGTTTTCGGCTGGGAAGGGTCTTCTCCCTTGTGTAACTGATCTTTGTTTTAATACAAGTTTTTTCAATTTTTTCAAAAAAAAATAATATCAAAGGAAATGAAATAATCAAAACTTTTACCATCACAGGAGGAATAGTAATTATTCACGGTCATTCAAAAGGAGAGGTGCAGAGTCTTAGAACTAAGAATACAACAAGCTATGTTCCGTTGCAACACTTTTGTTAAATCAAAAATATTCAGAAAGCAAAATATCCCACAGGAATGCGTGCACACACACACACAGCTTATCAATTACCTGATTTGCAAAATCTGCTGCAGAGTGAACCACCTCAGCAAACATTACATGGCTTGCTGTCATAAACCATACTCCAGCTTTGAGGGAGAAAACCAAGAAGTTGCACCACAATGCAGTAACAACTGCCCTCTTGCTGTAGTTAATGTTCCAAGTAGATTAGCCAAGAACAAAATCAAAAAATTCATTATTCAATTTACAAAGTTAATAGCAATTCATGAAAAACAATTTTGTAATTTGTTAACAAAATGCACAAAGTAAACTATCAAATGGCATTAGGTCTACAGTTGAATTCCTCAAATTTTAACGAGACCCAGGTTCGATCTTGCCAAGAGACGCATGCATAATAGCCAAGCTTTTGAAATACCACTGTGGTCATGATCTAATATGGATGGGGCCCATTTCAATCCCATATAACCAATTGAAAAACTATATCGCATGCATAATAGCCAAGCTTTTGAAATACCACTATGTGGTCATGATCTAATATGGGTGGGGCCCATTTCAATCCCATATAACCAATTGAAAAACTATATATAAATATATATACAAAATAAAGCAATCCGGAGCTAAAATGAACAAACATATAATCTTTTAATTCATTATTCTCAGCATCATGAAAAGGTCACCACCAGAACAATGGAAATATTATATTGTTCAGTCAATTCATTTCCACAAGTACTCCTATGACAGAGGACTGTTGAAGAGGCAGATTACTGTAATTATTAATGAGATATTATGTGTTTCAAATCATAAATTTGTTAAGGTAGTAGTACAGAGGGCTTGACACAGAAGACTAGTGGTGACTAGTGATTAAAAGGTATTATAACTAGCTAGAGTATGGAGCATAGGAAGGATGTCAGGAAATGAAGAAAATCAGTGTGTAGCATAACTTTCCCACGAAGAAACATTACTTTAAGGAAGCAAAACGTTATTGTATTTTTCACAAATATACCAGCAGTCAACACAATTCAACAAGCATGATTCAGATGTTATCATAACATATGCATAAAGATGGATTCAGAGGAATCAGTCATAAGAAGAATTGTTAGGGCCAGCAACTGGTTACAAGGACACCAATGATGGTCACCAAGTTATAAACTACAGCATATGTAGAATAATTCTACTACTTATTATGGGTCATAGGCATGCTAATTGGTGGTCCGCCAATATCAACAAGCTAACCATAATGTATTTAAGCCCGATGATTTAAGATAAACCTAGAGATCAATGCTTACCACTATGGCCAGAGAATTCTAGGCATAATAGTAACAAATGGCAGACTACATACCAGATAGCTAAAAATCCTTTATAAAGTTTTGATATTATACAATCAAATCAAAGTAACCTAGAAGTGCTGATTTAATCCATCTAAATTGTACGGCTATGTCCTATTCTGCTTTTTTCTGTTCTTATATGGTTGATTGCAATTCGCATTAGGACATTAAAATACTCAGGCATCTTCTCATAAACATATTTTAAATATGAAATGCATGTATATGGCATCTTTCTTCTTGCTTGTGACAGGATAAGACTGCAATACTTCGGCGTTGGGTTTTGGTCGCCCCTCACATACAGATGAGTTGTAGACTGGCGCAACTTACTAGTTTCTTGTCCTATTCTAATGGTTCCACAACCATGGATACTGAAAGAGTCTTGAGGCGTCTAACTGTATGTCCTCCCAGGATTATCCAACCAGGCCCTCTTAGTCCTGGCCATTCTCCTGGGAGCATCATTAGATCTTGTATTGGCCCTTTTGGGATAGTAGGTGACAACAACTGTGCTTCTACTTTACATCCCACTATAGATTAATGTTGGCACTTGGATCCATTGGGGCTCCTTTCTATCTCTGTTGTACCTCAACTTCTATATCTCTCTTAATCATTACTGTTAGCATTTTAGTGTTTATCCCTTTTGGGTAACCCTCGAGGCTGTAAATTTATGCCATATAGTTGTTCCACTTTAGAGTACTTTACACCAGATTCTTTACTCTTGTTTAGCTTATTTTCGTAGTACGTTGTGGTTACTACAATGCATTGTAACTTGTAACAGCTCTTTTCAATGATTCCCATTGGCCTACTTTGGCCACCTGTGGACATTAATTTAATTATCTTATCTATGATGGCTTTATCATTCTCATCTTGTGCCTTCTTACTGCAAACATGGTTACTAAGGTTCAAAGCAATTCAGCTTTCAACCTCAGTTGGGACTATCTTGTGGCCTTCTTGTACCTTAGATTCACCTTTTAGGGTGAGAAACACATCACTGGAAGCAAAAGCCTCCCTATCTTAGACAGGCTGAAAATGAGATCACCAGTCAGAAAGGGTCAATTCTAGATAATGATTATGAGTCAAACATATGTTGTTTTAGTTCATATCTAACAATAAGTTTGTTGTCACATTTGTAGACTTTTGAGAATTTGAGAGGTCAAATCTTTTGAGCTTTATCAGGTAGCCTTAATCATTGGCCATAGAGGTCCTATCTAGGTTTGACAAGGGATGATTTCAAGAAAAATAAAAGACACAAGAAGCTTCCTTTTTATAATTAGAGAGCTGATTTAAGCATAACCAGACATACATAAAGAAACCACAGAAAAATGCACAGGAACATGTAAAAGTACTTGTATACATTTAAGAGCATGCACAAGAAGAAATGAAACAAGACCACACTGAATTCCCAAAGAGTCCCGTTATCAATCAGGACCCATGAAAGTAACACTAATTACAAAATCCTCTTTAGGAGTCACAAACTTCAGTTTTTATAAATTCCGCTATAAAGCCACTAATCTGTTACATATAAACCTAGGTGGGCCAAGCTAAGAAGGAACTTTGGCTCTAGATCTATGATCAGCTAAAAGGTCTTGGCTTGTTCTATTTAGACCTGTAACATGACCCAAAAACAAGCAAAAAAAATAAGTAAGATACTGCAAAACACATAAAAAACTAGACAGAAATGAATCCTAAGGCTTATAGCATACAAATGCTCTTAAAAAACCTCTCTCTCCTTTGTCTTGCACAACAGCTCTTTCTCTTTTATAGCTCCCTCACTTCCATGCAGAAAATTTCACATATTTCAATTTTTCTTCTGCCCCTTTCTGGTGAAAAGCTCTCAAACTGCAAGATGCAAGCTGATAATCTTTATCAAGTAACTGCATGTGGCACTGGCTCACTAAAAATAACTGCAAGCTTAAGCTGAAAACTGATCAACTGTTGGGACTGCTAGTTGGAAAAATATGCATGCTGAACTCAAAGTTGTGCCTGATTTTAAAACTACAGATAAAAATGACAAGTCAGTGACACTACTATTTTTCTGTTATAATTTTAAGCTCATAGATGAAATAAGCCTTCAGCTTGTTTTTATTCATTGCAGCTCAAGTACAGCTTAGATAGACTCAAATAAGCTCGCAGCTTTCAGCTGATTTTATCAATTTTTTGGCATACAACTTGTAGCTTGAGGTTGAGCTGCCAGTTAGAAGCTCATGCACCTTGAGTTTAACTTGTTTTCTAATCTGACAGCTTCTTTCTAAGCAATCGATTGGCTTCTACATGCCAGCTTGTATGTTTGCGCTTGCATCTTACGATTCCTCAGTCATTCTTTGTTTAGATAAGCTTATAAGCTTCAAGATTTAAACTAGTGTTTAAAAAACAGAAACTTAAATCTCATTTGTTTGCTCATGCACAATCGACATCCATTTTGCAGCTTTGGGCACCTTCAGGTGTGCTTTTAAGCATGCAGGCATTAGCTTGCAAGCTAGGTTGCTGTCTGCCCATATGGCAGCATCACAGCTTAACTTTGGCTTGCCCGCCTTCAGGCAATGTAAGCTGCTTTACTTTGTTAATTTATAAGCTTTCAAGGTTTTTAAAGTGTAAGCTTGGCTCTCTTAAGCGTTGGAAAATAGTTAGCAGGCCTTCCTGAGAGCTGTCCACATGACTGGATCTTACCCACTTAAGAACTCGAAGCTTGAGTAAAGCCTTACCTTCATTTAAAGTAAAGAAGCATTACCTTCAGCCTTTAGGAGCTATAAGCATGAAAAATTCATAAGGTTGGATTGCAGTCATTGATCAGAGCAAGATCTACAGTCACAACTTGACCTTGCAATTTTTGTAAGCTTGTTTCTAGCACATGTTTTTATCCCTTCAAGATTGATATTAAGCTGCCCACACAGCATTGTTTTAGCAGTCCCTACAAGTAATCTTAGCTCATAAGCCTGAAAGCTTAAAGGCTAGACTCAACTTCACTACTAGTAATCTTAGCTCATACGCCTGAAAGCTTAAAGGCTAGCCTCATCTTCATTCAATAACCTCGAACCCTGACTTGGTTGTCACCTCGGATCACCATGCACCTTTCGATTTCTAGCTTGATTGTGAGTCATCCACCTGTCCGCTTCTTGATCATTGTTGTCAACTTGAATAAGCTTGACTCAAAAATGTGAGCATTCCAAAATAGGTGTTAAAGCATAAAGGCTTTATCACTTAGTTGACCCTGATTTATCATTGCGGTCTAAGCTGTTGATCGTACCTAGGCCTGCTTTATTTATGATAAGCACACGTCTGTTTAAAACTGGCTCTTTAAATTTGTACTATTGATCTCAGCTTGATGAGTAGCCCAAACTTCAGCTCACCACTCGTTAGGCTCCTTCCTAGGATGTTCTCATATGAATCAGAAGTGGCTTTTCAACTGCTGATTTCAAAAGCTTTAGACAGCTCACCCTTAAGCTTTGTAGGCTTTTTGAAGCTTTAATCATCAGCAGCCATCCATGCTCGAAACAGATCACAACCCTTAAAAGCTTCAATTAAAAATGTCTGTTGAAATTTATGATCTGGAACGCTCATTGTCCACTAAGCATGATGCCGATGCTCTGAGCATGCTTTAGCTTGTTACCATAGCTTGGACCTTCCAAAGGCTTTATTTCAATAAACTTAAGGTTGATATATTCGGCCAATCACGAAGCAAGTTCAGAACTTTTAAAGCTTTTTTCTAACATGTGTTTTACACATGCAAGCTTAAAGCAGCATTGACGGATGAAAAGTATATAATGGCTCCCATGCCTATGTGCTTCCACACAAGCTCAAAGCTCTGGCTTTAACACTCATGCTGAAGCTTTGGCTGTTTAACTTTAAAGCTTAGGCTCAGGCAGGAAGATTTCGCTTAGGCATTCAACTTTTAGATGATATGTTGGGTCTTTTTGAAATGCTATCCTTGCATTTGAAACAACTCGGAGAGATTGAAAGCTCTATAATCTGCAAAATGCTTAGGACCTTAAAACTAATTTATGAGCTCAAAACCACTGGCATTATGAAAAAAAAATTAAAAAAACTAGAGTTCAAAAATATAAAGATCTTTTATATATTTGACTAGAGACATCAAAACCCATATTCTCCTTATTTCCAATAATATGTTTCCTCATGAGAAATGTGTTAAGTCTGGGGATATATTATAACAGATCATGTTGGGTGCACACCAGTTCTAACATATAAAACCATACAAGCAAGATAGTAGAACTGCCAATTGGATATATCTTTAGAATCAAGAAAGGTCCAGACTCCAAAAGACTAATTTTAACTTGCATTTTAATAATTGGCTCAAGATAAACATAATTGAAAATGAGTATTCCTAATTTTTACAAGTGAATCAAGCTTTACATGTTCTACAGATCAAATACTCTCAAGATGAAAGAAACACTTCAATAGAATTGCCAACATAAAAAATGAAGGCTAGGTATTTGTTCCCCTGTCATTCTATTGAAAACTTTGTATCTTGCTTGACACAATTTATGAAGCAAAACATTATGTCAACCATTTCAAATGCACATTTGAAATTCCAATCAATTGCTCATGTGCATGAAAAGTCTGGTGGGCAATGATGACACACCATATTCATATCATTTACATGCCAAAGAGATGTTTCCTAGAAAATCAATGATTATACACAATATCAATATATTATAACCTTTGCATACCTATTAAATGACTTAGACAATGATTCACAAATCTTATCAAAGATGTTCCCTTGTTCATATTGGTAATCATTCTTTATTTTCCTAAACCCAAACACCTTTAGCTCAATGGACTCCACTCACAACTGAAAATCATCAATTAGCACAATGGAGACAAGACAGTTGTATTTTTAACACAATCCAGGCCATTTATGAAATCATAAACACAATTATAAAGAAAATATTTTATTTTCCTTGATTACCCAAGTGTATTACATGAAATCTTTGCATGCATGATGTCGGAATATCACTTGGGCTCCACCTAGAGTCAATCCTACGAGATGTCATACTTCCAACAGGTTTGTCAGCAATGACTGGCTATTAGACTTCCATAAGAAGTCCTAATTCATCAATTAATTTAATCATATCCCATTTTATAGCAAACCTTGAAAAGAAAGATATCATTACATTATTGTTTTGTATCTCCATCATCATTCTTTCCAACTATTTTATATTAGTAAAGCTTCAAGGGCAACTGCTTTGATCGTGGTTTCCTTCACAA
The DNA here is from genome assembly GCA_028583015.1 of Wollemia nobilis. Lineage (NCBI taxonomy): Eukaryota > Viridiplantae > Streptophyta > Pinopsida > Araucariales > Araucariaceae > Wollemia > Wollemia nobilis. Next base: position 707,303 of record JAQPPZ010016964.1, read on the forward strand.
GTGCAATATTTTCCATTCTTCTAAGTATTTTAAGACTTCAAATTTATTTCTCAAATTCTTCCTTCTTCTGATAATGATATTTTAACTTGGAAAACTGCAATCCCAAAAATTAGACTTAAGTTTATCAACATTTGAAGATAGCATTTTGAAGATAGTAAAAACCAATAATACTCCAAAGACAATGATTCACACCAAAAAGTTATCTTGCATTAATGAGAATGCAAATATATTACAAGAAATTTTTACCAGAATGTAAATGAAATATTTCACTAAAACAACAATGCTAGACTCCTTGCCATTGAATAGAGTTAAAATGAAAAGTAGTGAAATTATACTACTGTCCATGAATGACCACCGTAGATTAATGGGACTCAAAAAAATGACAAGTTAAAATAGAGTGTATTAGGGGAAATAATCCTAGGATAAAAAAAAAATGAAACCAAATAAACAAACTGTGAAAGCTAAAACAAAAACAGAGGGGTAACCCAAGAGGGTCAAACCCTACTAGGTATGAGTCAAAAGCAAGTATAAATGAAGTTGGTAACAAAATAATGGAGAAGCAATGTCACTCATCCATTACCAAAGCAATGTATCCATCTTGTCCAAACCTAGGACAGCCAAACTGCAAGGGTTGTATGGTACTTCCATAATACCACTTCTAACATCCAGGTTCGAACTAATACTAGTGGAAACTAAGCTAGTAAAGCTAGTCTGCCCCAGAAGGAGTCTAAAAGAGTTATAATGTCAATGTGAAACAAAATCACCTTTTCTAGAACAAAAGAAGCTTTATAAAGTGGTGGAGTGCTTCGTGGTAGTTATAAAACAATGCCATTTTATCAACCTATCATTGATTGCGTGTGGCACAATAGCATCAGCCGGATGCTAAATGCCACCAAGAACTAAGGCAGGCTAGAAGAAAGAAACTATCATCCTAGTGTGCATAGACATCTTCTCCAACATGCTACATCAAAGAACGACTTCTTGAAGAACAAACAACAAGCATTATTGATTGAGATAATGGATGAAGGTGGATAGTAAGCCTCAATATCCCTTATATAGGCAAAATCTTCTCCCATGGCTTTCATAGTAGATTGGGCACTTAAAGATGAAGTGTTCCTCGTTATACCCAAACTAGAAGAGTTGAAACAACTTCTGCAATGTTCTACATCAAAGAACAATGACTTCTTGAAGAGCAAACACCAAGCATCATTGATTGAGATAGTGGATGAAGGTGGAGAGTGAGCCTCAAAATCCCTTATATAGGCAAAAAATTCTCCCACAACTCTCATAGTAGATTGGGCACCTAAAGATGAAGTGTTCCTCATTATGCCCAAACTAAAAGAGTTGACAAAACTTGTCCTCGTGAGGGAGATGGTGATTTGTTTTAACATGAAGTTGGTAACAGACTCTCACATAGCCAATTGAGATTCCCAAAACATATGACCAATAATGTTGGAGCTTATCTGCCTAAAAGATGATACCATCAATAACCTGCAAGAATTGTATAGCATCAAAAGCTATGTTCCATGGGGACACGTCTCAAAGTTGGGGGTCGGATCAAAGAAGCATCTCAAAGCTTCAAAAATCCATCTTGTCGTCCCACAAACCTATCATCCTCTTCGTTTGGAAAACTTTGTGGAACATATATAGAAAGCCAACTTAGGGCTTAAGAGGCTATGAATGATAGATCCATAGAACTTAGGTCTACTATCTATAAATGTCCTAGCTCATAGATTCGTACATTGTTTCCTCTAGGGGGAGGAGATAGCAAGGGGAGAACTTTGAGAGTAGCTAAAGGGAAGAAGCCAACAGATAAAGAAACCAATAGATTTAAGGAACAAACTAACCTTCGAGTACTTTGACATGGTGCCAAATGAATCATAAAACCATCCTCTAACAAAACCAAAGGACCAAGTATGAGTAATGCTTATTTATGAACGAGAAATTCCCATGCATCAAAAGCTATGAAGTTGGAAGGCAAGCTTGAAAAGCAATTCAAAATGAAGAGGTCAAGCACCAAACTCTACTAGAACAATACTTTATGGACCTGTCCATTTACAATGGATGATGCATTGAAGCATGAGGGCCTAGACCCTCTCAAGCTGAGCATAATCAACATGATCTAAGTTGAGGCCTCATATCTTTAAGCAAAAAATTGTGATGATTATATTTTGATTGTTATGCTCTATTTGGAAGACTTGATTTTCACTAACCACAAGGATGCAATGATTGATGTTGTCGAAAATAAATCGAAAATAGCCATTTGATGTCATTGATCTTGACATTTTACACTTCTTTCTTGAGCTGCAAGGATGGTAGAAAAATTACGGTATCCTACCTTGGACTTGAACAAAAGATTGAAAAAGAATGATTACCAAATAGTTGGTTGGTAGCAGATTGTGTCTATGAAATCGACAAGCTTATATTTTGCATAAAGAAAGATATCTCACACTAAAACGTTCATAAAAAATTAATGCGAATTCTCGTGCAATGCAATATTCTCTCATACAAAAGATATATGACTCCAAAATACAATTCTAAAGACTCCTCAACATTACATAGATGGAGAATGGACCAACAATTTATAAGACTTAAAGGAATCTTAAGCATTCATGTGAGATGACACCTCTTACGTGGGAGTTACAAAAGAGAGAAAAGACGTTCAAATAAATGTAAATCTTCACTTGAGGCTATGGTCAACCTCTACATTGTGATCATTCTAATTCCCCTATGGGCCCATGTGGACCTTGCAAGATCACCATTTTGTGTTCTTGTATTATTATGCAATGGTTAATCTTTATGCTTGACATTAGGTGAGCTATATTATGATCTGGTATTTATATCTCAACTTGCCTAACCATTTCTTCATTAGATGGAGACCATTCTTTATTCGTTAATGAGATATTATTTGTGTCTACAGGCATCTTTTATATCCGTGATATTCTCTATGAGTGCTTTGTTTCTCTTTGTTGAGTAATGTGTTTGATTATGTTCATTCCTAAACATATTGCAAGTTCCAACATTGTATTAGAGCAATTGTGAATCTCCATTACTTGATCCAGAAGCTCAGTTCTTGATCTTTTACAATGATATTTCCAAAGGAGGTGTGTTTTGCATAAGAGCTATGAAGCAAGGGTTTGGACCAACATTGTCTTTTTTAGGGTTTTCTAGAAACCCTAAGTGGTGCTTGGATCACAAAAATTTTACTGTACTGCTCCAGTGAGCTTCTACAACCGGAGAAGTATTCCCCAACAGGTTCCATTTTTTCCCTCACAACTTAACATTTAATTCACTTTGTTTATCATTCGATGGCATGTTCTAGAGAAGAAGTGTCTCTCAAAGGAGCAATGATGGGGGAAGCCTATGGACTTCTCTTTTATGATTGTTTTATGAAATCCATATCCTTCGTCCCTTTGGATTCTTTGCATTGGAATACTACAAATAAGAAATATTTCAGCATCCACTGGGTTGAAGATGTTGAACACTATAAGACCACCCTACTTGCCAATGGATTTTTTGGCAGAGTCCAATGCACTAAAAAGTCCTTCGGGTGCCAAGTCTAGAGAAGGTTGCTTGTTGGTTCCCATAGCCTTTACGAAGCTCTAACAAAGAAGGATTGACTGATATTTCCTATTGTAAAAATCAGTTGTAGAGAACCAACTATGCAAAATTTCAAGAAAGAGTCAACCTCTTTGGATTTCACAAAAAATTATGGGGGTTTTCAATTCAACATTTTGTCAAATTTAATGTTCAATAGCATTTTCATAGCTTCAAGGTATTTCTCCCTCTGTTTTTGAAAATTTGAATTCACATTTTGGCGTCAAATATTTTAGTGCATTGAGGGATTGGTGCACTCGTTGTTTTGACACAGTGGACGAATAACGCACTTCAATCACGCTGATCCCATTTGTTTACAAATATGGCTATGGACACATTGGCAACAACTATGTCACTTGGAGGAGGAAGATGTGGGTTTGAGCTTGGAAGCGTTCTTTCTTGTGAACATGGGAGTGGTAAGGCCAAACTATATCAGTGTCCCCTTGATATCTAAAAACAAGCACTGTCCATGTGGTTAACACCGTTCTGCTAGGAGTGAAAGTTACATATTCAACAACGTTGAAAAATGTCCTCTGAACTAGGGTTTCTGGAACTTCGAAAAATCTAGGGCATCAGTTGGATTGCAGAAGTGCTTTCGGGGTACGGTGGATCTGAAGGCTAGATTGGTGCCCCAAGAGGGTCCAATGGGGACTTCTCCGGCTCCTTTTCCAGGGAGTAGTAGCTCATACGCAGATTTGTTTAAAGAAAAATCTCCTCCAAAGAACGACGAAGCTCAAAAAACGGCATATAAAATGCTCTTCACGGCTGCTGGGAATAGGTCGACAGCACATCGTGTGAATGGATGTTTGCCGCAAGCCGAAACCAGGCCAAAAATTGTCATCGAGCCAAGTATGGTTGAAGAATCGGTCATTTACAGAGCTAATCACGATTTAATCTGCAAGTTCATGGGTATACGTCCTTCCCTGAATTTTTTGCACTCTTGGATCCGCCAAAGCTGGGAGCCTCACGGTGAGTATTCATTGTGGTTTATTAGCAATGGATATTTTATTGTTAGCTTTTCGTCTTTGGCCGATAGAAATAGGGCTTTCGAGTCAGAGAAGAAAAATCATGGCCCGGCAAGGCTATTTGTTCAACCATGGAGAGTGGGATTCGATCCCCGAGTTGAACCTACTGCTGTCCCAGTATGGATCCGACTATATGCTCTTCCAATGGAATTCTGGAGTGAGCAGGTGTTGGCAAGGATTGGCAATTCTATTGGAAGACATCCGGGTGTTGCCAGAGACACAATTGAAGGGAGCATGGCGGTGTATGCAAGAATATGTGTGGAGATGGATCTCGGCCGACCTTTGCACGCGAGAGATGGAAATTGAATTGGCGAGGACTCTCCTGGATTCAACAAGCTGGACTATGAGGCCCTACCCTTTAGATGTAGGGTTTGTCACAAACATGGACATTTGGCCCGTTTTTGCCCTAATAATATGAATGCTAAAATGGAGGCCCCTTTAGGAATGCCAAACCTGCCTAAAGAGGATAAGGCAACACTTAATAAAGATTCTAATAGCACCGTTCGGGGCCGGGAAGCTCCAGAGAGAGGGTTTTGAACAGCCCGAAAGAAAAAGACGGACAAAGAAAAAAGAGGGAAAGGAGCAATCCCATCTCAGACCTGCCAATAGGTATGAGATATTTAAGTCACTTGTTGACGAAGAGGAACAATTTATGGAGGGCATGGAGGGTAATAAGGAAAATTCTAATATTCCCGTGCAACTCCCCCTCTCATCTCCTCTCGTCATACGACAGGTAGTTGAACTTTGTGAGGTATCACAGCCGGTGTGTTCGGGGGCTTTAGTAGTGCATAACCCGGGAGCGAGACGAGTATCTCGGGATGTCGGCATGGGAATAGCGAGAGAAGAACAGGGGAAAGGCCAACTTTGGGGATTACCCGGGTAGAAAAAAGATCAAAAAACAGCAATTCTCGGGGAGTAGGTAGAAGATCCAATAAGGAGTTGCTAGCGAGTCCAAGGAGACAAAGCGATCACGGGAGGATCGGTGAGGCCAATAGACTCTTATTGCTCCCGAGGGTAACCAATGATTATACAATCATGGAATGTGAGGGGTTTAAACAATGCAGAACCCATCAATCTGCATTCGAAGACTTTTAGAGAATCGTAATACTGATTTTTTGCTTTTACGGGAGACTAAGATGTCATTAGATCTTATGTCCAAAGCAGTCCAACAGAATTTGGAGGGGTCCTTGGTCATATGGATGTGGCTGCCCAAGGTGCCTCGGGGGGGATTGTTACTCTGTGGAACTCTCTTGAATGGTCTGCAATAGAACATCTTGCACTGGAGGGGTGTTCTCACTTCTCTTTTTAGGAATAATGTCAGCTGCGGAACACGTTCTAATCACAAACTTTTATGGGTCTCAAAACCTAGATGGTCGGAGGCGGCGGTGGAAGGTTGTGCATAACATGCGAACCTCAAGGGAAGATCTAGGCTGGATTATAGCGGGGGACTTTAACGCTAAATTATCTTCTAGAGATCGGGGAAGGGGGAACACCATTTTTGGACCCAGGGGACCGTTTCATGATTGCCCAAGTCCGGGCTTTGCACTTAGTGGACATTAAATGTCCTGGCATTAACTACACTTGGACTAATAAAAGGCGGGAGCCACATAGCGGGGAAGGTTAAGCTAGATCGTTTTACGGTTTCGGAGGAGGCGTTTGTAAAATGGAATATAAATTTTCAGATTTTAGAAGGCCCGGTTTCTGATCACTGTCCCATTAGTTGGAAGGCGGGACTAGGATGGGGCGGCATCACAAACCTTTCAGATTTGAGAATTTTTGGCTTCAGAAAGAAGAACTTCGGGAGAAAATTCCACGAGTGGTGGGAAGAAGGCCGCCCAGATTATGGGAGAGCAATGTTCAGAATCCACAAACAACTACAATATGTCAAAACTCAGTTGAAGTATTGGAGGCGTGCTAATAAAACAGACTTCCAGGCCCAAAGAGCTCCATTGGTGGCCAGATGGGATGAGGTCCAAAAATAGTTCGAGAGAAGGAGTAATTACGGACCAGCTCAAAGGCGAGGATGATGCCCTACGTACGGCGGTTGAGGACATTGACAACCGGGAGGAGACCTATTGGAAGCAGAGAGCAAGGACCACCTGGTTATTAGAAGGGGACAGAAATACAAAATTCTTTCATCGGACTGCTTGTGCTCGAAGACAGATGAACAAGATGGAGGCCCTTCAAGATGAGAACGGTCATTCCTTTGATACACTTCCGTGTATGCATTCCCATGCTATGGATTATTTTTCTAAGCTTTTTAAGGAAAGTGTGGTACAAGATGTAGAGGCCCAAAATGAAGTTATTTATGTCATACCTGCTTGTTATTTACGAGGATGAAAATCAGGCCCTCCTCAAACCCATTGATAGAGATGAATTGAAAGCTGTGGTCTTTGGAATGAGCACTGGTAAAACTCCGAGTCCAGACGGCTTCCCAATTGAGTTTTTCGAGGCTTTACGGGACTACTTAGAGGAAGATGTAATGGTTGTTGTAGAAGAGTCGAGAGAAAATAAGAGAATGCTTAAAGCTATAAACCACACTTTCATTACCTTAATTCCAAAAGGGGAGGAGGGGGTTCATATTTCAGATTATAGGCCTATTGCCTTATGTAATGTGTTGTACAAAATAATCACAAAGGTAATGGGTGAGCGCCTAAAACCTCTTCTTCACAACATTGTCTCCTCTGAGCAAGGGGGTTTTGTTGAGGGACGGCAGATTCCGGATGGGGTGGTTGTGGCCCGGGAAGCAATCCATTCAATGCACACTTCGGGTAATAAAGGGATGTTCATAAAAGCTGGACATGTCAAAGGCTTATGACGGGGTTGAATGGAGTTTCCTGGCTAAAATGATGGCAGCCTTTGGTTTCTCTCGGGATTTGGATAGAGTGGGTCATGAGTTGTGTCTCTACCCCGACTTACTCTGTGCTAATCAAGGGCCTTCCTTCGCAACCATTTGGAGCTACTCGGGGAGCTGCGCCGGGGGATCCATGTTCTCCTTATCTTTTTCTCATTTTGGCTGAAGGTCTTGGCAGACTTTTCTTGAGGAGAAGACAACAAGGTAGATTATTGGGTATCAGGGTGGGTGACGAAGTTTTAACGCACCTGCGGTTTGTGGATGACACTTGGTTTGGTGGGAGTGGCCGGCTTCGGGGAAGCAAGAATGATTAGGGATACTCTTAATGTCTATCTCGGGGCTACTCAACAGGTCATTAATGACAAGAAATCCAAAGTGGTTTTTTTAATCTGGAGCAAAGGCTTCAGAACAGAATTTTAGAAATCCTGGGATTCACAAGGACTTCTCTCCCAGTGGTTTACTTGGGGGTCCCCTTGCACTTTAAGAAGCTGAAATTAGACACATGGAGGAATCTGTTGGAGTGTATCAAGGACAGAATTAATCACTGGTCTCACAAGTGGTTAAGTTATGGTGGCAGATTAACGTTCTTACAGTCAGTCATTCAAGCCATGCCAATTTACAAATTCTCTATCCTGGCTGCCCCGATTACAATATGGAAAGAGTTGGACGGGATGGCTAGAAAGTTTTTATGGGAAGGAGCAAAGGGAGAGAGAAAGTGGGCCTTAGTGGGCTGGGACAAAGTTACCCAGCCCAAGGTTAAAGGAGGTCTGGGTTTGAGAAAATCTAAGCTGAATAATAAAGCTTTGGCTGGAAAGTCATGTCTTGGAGATGGATCTCCCAACCCACCTCCCTTTTCGGTAGAATCCTAACTAGCAAATACCAGGACAGAGCCAACCCAAACGATGTAGCTCGCATCCCCTTGGATGGTACTTGGGTCCCCTAGTTTGGCAGGCTCTCAAGTTAGGGTCTCAGGTTGTTAAAGACCGCTTATTTTGGAAAGTGGGAAGAGGGGAGAAGGCTCGTTTCTGGACAGATTCTTGGGATCAGTTCCCACCCATCATTGCTGAATTTCCAGAATTACTGCCAATAAAAGCAGCCATTGAAGCCAAGGGATGGATCCGTATTGAAAGTTATTTCACAACTACTCAGTTGGGGGAGTGTAAGTTTAAGCAGTTCAAGAAGTTGGATGAGTGGCCCATTTCAATCCCTCCGGATTTGACTCCCATCATGACTAAAATTCTGACAGAAAGATTTCTTACGGGGGGAGACGTGGAGGATGAATTAGCCTGGGGCTTTGGGAGTCTTGGCGTCTATACGATAAAGGACGGATATGACAGCATTCTCCCAGAGCCCCCCTCATACTTTTCAGGGTGAGGACTGGAGGAAAATCTGGCACTCTAAAGGCTGGCCGAAAGTTAACTTTTTTGCTTGGCAGTGCATGCACAATGGAATCCTCACTTTTGATAATCTCAGATCAAAAGGTATCATCGGCCCTTCTCAATGTGTACTATGCTACAAGAGCGAGGAAACTGCTGACCATTTGTTGTTTGGTTGCCCTTTCACCCGACAGATTTGGCTGCGTTGGTTTGCATACTTTAAAATTCAAGTAAGTGGTGACACTGAACCGGATGAATATCTCGGGCAAAATGGCGAGAAAGGTAGATTCAAATCTAAAGCTCTTCGTATTGGCTGGGAGCTCGGTTTAAGCTTTATCTGGTGGCAAGTATGGCTGGAAAGAAATGCCAGAATTTTTAGAGAAACTTTTCTTGCTCTAGACGGGGTTTGGCGGACCATTTGGAGCAAGGTTACCGAAGCTGTGGTTGTTCATGCTTGAGGAGGAAGCTCAAATTGACATTGGAGCTATGGAAGAACGCGTTGAACTGCAAGAGGGACAGGACATAAATTGTTGGAAACCTCCCCCTGAAGGTTGGATTAAAATCAATATCGATGGAGTTGCAAAAGGCAATCCGGGTAGAGCCGGAATTGGAGTGGTGTGCCGGAACCATCCTGGGACTGTGCTCTATTGGGAATTGCAAGGCACAGGAAGAACCACTAACAATGAAGCCGAAGCCATTGCCATCAAGTCTGCTTCTGTTTGGGCGGTGAAACATAGCCACCGCAGGATTATTCTTGAATCAGACTCGCAAATAATGGTTGGAGCTCTTGGATGCATGAGGAACTTTGATCTGAAAGCTTGGAGGTTGAGGGCTCTTGTTACCCAAATTAAAGAATTATGGAAGGAATTGGAGGACGTGATCCCGGTTTATGCGAGTAGAGATTTGAACAAAGCGGGTGACTTTACGGCTAAGATGGGTGCGGAAAAGGAGGTTGGAGTTCGAGTTGCACGGTGACATGGATATTGAGGATGAGGTGATTAGACGGGGGTCTTGAAAGGTCCTTGAGCTAATGACCTTCGAAAAAATAGAGTACGATGGGGGACCCCATGGCAGCTAGTTTTTGGTTCACGAAAATTGGCTCCGGTGCGGTTCTTCCTTTACTATTGTATGACTGTGTCCTCTCGGACTCCGGTTGGGAAGAGGCTCTTCCCACATTGTAATTGATCTATGTCTTAATACAAGTTTTTTTTCAAAATTGTCAAAAAAAACACCGTTCTGCTAGGTCTTTGGCAAAATGACAAACAAAGTTTCAAGTTTTGTTTTCTTCATTGGACAGCTTTCGTTTAGGTCTAAACAAGTTATGCCAAGTCTATATGAGGTCGCACATTTTGGATGCTTGAAGTGATTGTAGGCACCTCGGTTGGTCAAGCCAACTAAGCCCCTAGTGTAGGGGAGATGCAAAGTTTGAATCCCCTTACCTTCTCAGCATATTCTTTTGTGAAGTTTCAGCTTTTTGGTCAAACGGAAGCCATTACACAGGCTTATTGGTAACAATGTGGCAATTGGTTGTGAAAAAAGGCATCAAGCCTTTGGCTAGACCAAGGGGCCTCCACATGCAAGGTTGTCATTCAATTACCTCTCCCTTGGCATGAGCATGACTTGGAACATCTTGTGTGGTCTAGGTGGGTTTCTTGTGGCTGATGTGGCAACAACTAAGCGAAGGTGGCACTTGAATCCCCAAATAAATGGAAAAAAAAATCTATAAAAAGACATTGTCCTCCCATCAAGCAATGCAATGTGTCCCACTTCGATTTGCTCATCGCCAAATCAACAACAAAGCCAGCAGTCGAACAACAAACTAAGGGACAATCAACATCCACTTGGCAATTTGAGGTTGGATGACCAATTAGAGTTTCTTGTGCCACATGGCAACCTAAAAGCAACTGGAGAAAAATTCAAAATTTCAATTTTGGTTACTTGGCAACATCTTTTGTTATAAAAAATCTTAAACTTCCGAAGGGCATAACTCACTCATATGAAAGCGTTTGGATCCCTTTTTAAATTTGCATAAATTTTTGAGCTCTTCGCATTAGTGTTGGTGTTGTCATCCTATTTTGCCAACAAAAATATGAAATTGTGCAGGTACTATATGAACCATATGCAACAGATTCTCGTCCTGAATGGGCATAATTACTCTTCATGGAAGATCAAGATAGAGGTTCTTCTCTAAAGCTAAGGATGATGGGGATCTAACCAAGAAGCCAGTTGAAAGACATGGAAGGAAAAAAATATCTCTTATAGTTAGAAAAAGATGAAGCTCTCGATGTTATTGCCTTGTATATAGACCAAAAATTGGAACACCATCTTGTGAGAAATCTAGATCATGTAGATTTGTTGGAAGCTCTCAAGAAGTTGTTTGACAAATTGATTTCACACAAGTCAATTGTTTGGAAACCAAGCTTGCTATCTCGAAGAATGAAAATTTTCGCAACATTGACATGTACATCTATCACTTTAAGAAGCGACAAGGGAGCAATCATGTTGCCAATGGGAAACCTAGGGATCCTATGGACTACATCAACATGGTCCTCAACAATGTTTTAGAAGAATATGATCAAGTTGCCACATTCTTTAGCATGTTGCAAATGTATTTTCCAAATCAACCTATTTTGTTGCTCGACATTGTCTTCACCTACCTTGTTCATCATCAAGCAAATTGAGGAATTGGAAGAAAATTGCAACACTTATCCAGGGTCATCCGAAGGAAGCTCTAAAGCAAGAGAAAAAGGAGGAGTCAAAATAAGGTAGGACAAAAGTATTCCAAAAAATTGTCCAAGAATCTGATTTAAGGTTTTCGCAAGGAAGGTCACAAGGATGAGTATTGTTGACTCCATATCAAGAAACTTACTGAAAGTACTAAGAAAGGCAAAGGTAATGCTTGTCTTTTCATTTCCCAAGGAGATGATGACAACAAAGGTGAGACTTCTCATGCACATGTGGCGGTTCATTCAACATAATAGACTTCTACATCCTCAAAGGGATGAATTTCTAATTCTGGAGCAACAAGGCACACAACTAGCATTGACATATTTTGTCCAGTTATAATGGGCAACATCATGGGGAGCAAGTTGTCCCTAGTAATGATTTTTCCTTTCAAGTTTTGGGACATGGTGATGTGCCTATTGGTTCCTCTTCTTTAGAGGGAGTTCTTCATATTCCAGGTTTTGGACCTAATCTTGTCTCTATTTATCGCATTACTCATACTAGTAAAAAGGTGGAAGTTTGGCCACATAGATGGGTGGTTAAGAATATTGGTGATGATTTCAAGACAATTGCTTCAAGATATTGTGATGAGTCAAATCAAATGGGCAAACTTCATGAACTCCTCCTTCACCCTCTTCCAAACAGAAAGGATATGTAGTCATGATGGCTAAGGTAGATGAAAACGGTAAGCAGTGGCACCAGCATCTATATCACACCAACTTTGGATTTTTGAGGCATATTAGTTGTCTTCGTATGGTTGATGGACTTTCACCCATTGATCCACCTAATAGAGTTTGTGAGGGATGTATTCTAGGGAAAAACCATCATGAGTCCTTTCCTAAAGGAAGCTCATTGTGCTTCTCAGCCTTTGCAGCTTGTGCATAGTGACGTTCATGGACCCATGGAAGATCACTCTCTTTTAGGGAATAGGTACTTTCTTACTCTCATTAATGATTTTTTAAGGTTCTTGTGGATTGACAGCATCAAATCAAAAGATGAAGCCTTTGAGAAGTTCAATCTTTCCAAAGCATTGGCAGAGAATCAAAGTGGGAAGCAAATCAATTGCCTAAGGACTGAAGAGTACACCACTAATGCCTTTGAGGATTTCTTGGCATCTCATGACATTCTTTGCAACGGGCAGTTTACGACACCCCTCAATAGAATGGGGTAGCAAAGCAGAAGAATATAGTTATTATAGAGATAACTCATTATATGATGCATGCCAAGTAGATGGAGCTTAATTTTTCGAGCAAAGCAATCACTTGTGCAGCACACATCAAAGCTATGACACTAATTTATAGATGGACAAGGGCAGGCCTTCTATGTCACATTTTCGCTATTTTGGATTAGTTGCATGAGCCCACATTCCAAAGAAGTATAACAAACTTAAGGCCAATAGTTATCAATGCATTCATGTTGCTTACAAGGAGCAATCGAAGGCTTATTCCTTTATGACCATGTTACTCAAGAGGTCTTCATCTTGATATGGAGTTAAGAAGATTGCCTCTTTAGGTTTTTTTTGTCCACAACCTACCTTCATTCTCCCTCAACTCCTAATGATCCTGATATTTAGTCTATTCATGAATATGATTCTACTTTATATATGGATTTTGCTACATGCTCTTTCAATATGATGGTTCTTCTTACAATGTTGCCTTCTTATCTAAGTCCTTTCCAAATGAGTGTGATCCTTTTGTTACTTGTACCAACGTATTGGATGATCTCTTAGATTATGAGGGTGTGGCTATATCTTTAGTACCTCCTCCTCGTGATGTTTCTCTATCTAATGAGCCTCTTCTTGCATGCCCAAATAGGCTTGAAATCTTCTTCAAGATACAGAGCCCATCTTGCAGTAAGAATACCATCAAAAGCCCCCACATTCTTAGGACATGCTCTCCAAGGAGAATGACTCGAGATCCTCTCACTTACCCTTAGAAAGGATGTCCCAAATGGGAATATGTTATGCAAGCAAAGTATGATTTTGTCATGAAGAATCAAACTTAAGAATTGGTTCCTTTTCCCAAGGGCAAGAATGTGTTTGGTTGTAAATAGATCTACAAGACCAAGTTTCGTGTTGATGGTCGGATTAAAAAGCACAAGGCCAACCTTGTTACTAAGGGATTTTCTCAAGAGGAAGTTGACTATTCGAAGACTTTTGCCCCCATGGCTCATATGGACTCCATTCAGATGATCCTTTCCATTTTTGCTTAGCATTGATAGGAAGTTCATTAAATGGATGTCAAGAGTGCCCTTCTCCAAGGGATCTCAAGAGAAGATTATATACAACAACTGACTGATTTGTTTTGGATGGCCCTACACCCTTGGTTTGTAGGCTCAAGAAGTCCTTGTATTGACTTAAGTAGATACCTCCTACCTGGTATGAGAGGATCCATTCGTTCCTTCTCAATTATGGTTTTTGATAGTGTGAGGTAGTAGAGCATGATGTGTACATCAAACATTTTGCCAACCAAATTCTTATCAGTGTGCTATATGTTGAGGACCTCCTCATCACTGGTTGCTTAACATTTATGATTCACAAGATGAAGCTAAGGCTTCAAGACAAGTTTGAGATGACAGACTTGGGTCTTCTCTATTACTTTTTAGGGATTTAGATTGAGCAATCACCCTCAAGGATTTCTTTGTCACTGCCTCAATATGCCTTGGACCTTCTACAATGTTTCAAGATGGAGGAGTGTAAGCCAACTTGTACGCTCTTTGCATTTAGGTTCTTCGAGCTAATTGTTCCATTCCATTAGTTGATGCCACTCTTTATTCAACCTTTGTTAGAGGTCTCTTGTACCTCATCCACACTCAATTAGACATCACCTTTGCTATCAATTATTGTTCTAGTTACATTCAATCACCCAATGAGAGTCATTGGATAACAACCAAGTGGATTTTGTGCTACATCATAGGCACCTATCACATGGGTATCCACTACTCTACGAGAGCTCTTTTTGTGTTATAGGACTTTTCTAATGTAAACTAAACCATAGTTGAGAAAATCTGCAAAAAATCCCAATTTGAGCCGATTTTTCCCGATTCACAAGCTAGCCGATTTTTTCCCAAAAAATTCTGATATGCATGAAAAAAGCTTTTTTCAATGAAAATTTGCATTTTCTTCAATTTTTTCAATGAAAAAATGCTGATTTTTTGCCTATTCCCAATTTTTTTCCATGTTGATTCCGATCCGATTCTGCTTTTTTCAACTATGGACTAAACTAGTAATCTTGATGAGTATCAATCAACTATTGGTTTTGTTTTTTCTCTTGGATATGGTCCCATCTCTTAACGCTCTTGATGGCAGTCTACCATATCTTAGTCTTCCAAGGAGGCTGAATATTGTAGTGCTAATGAAGCTGCCAAACACCTTTGATGAATGTTATTGGTTATTGACCAATTGAGGCTTCCTCAAAAAGTCCCTATCACATTTTTGTGTGATAATCAAAGGACAATTAAGCTTTTTCACATTTCAATGTTGCATCAATAAACGAAGCATATTGATGTGTGGATGCACTATATTCGATAGCTTCATGAATAGGGGATGGTTGACACAGTATATGTGCTTTTAGCAGATTAGTTAGCAAATATATTAACCAAAGTCATGCTTGAGGTGACATTCATGAGATAGCATAATCATCTCAATGTTGGAGAGCATCCCTAAACGGGTGATGACTTATAAGGGTCTCTCTCTATCCCCCAATTCAGCTTAAGGGGGTTGTTGAAATAAGTGTTAATCTTCACTTGAGGCCACAGTTGACCTTTGTCTTGTGGTCATTGTATTGGCTCTATGGGCCCATGTGCACCTTGCAAGGTGACCTTTTTGTATTGTAATATTATTATCCAATGGTCGGTCTTTATAATGACATTGGCTAAGTTGTATTATGGGTTGGCATCTATACCCCCACTTGTCTAGCTATTTCTTCATTGGTGGGAAAACATTCTTTATTCGTTAGGGAGAGATTATAGTGTCTAAGGGCACCTTTCATATTTGTTTCCGCTCTATAATTGCTTTATTTCTCTTTGCTAAGTAATGTGTTTGATTTCATTCGTTCCCAAAGATATTGCAAGTTCTAACAAAAGAATGATCTAAAATATGATTATCATTATTTCTATTGACAAACCAAGACTAGATTCTATGACAAATTAAAAATAATTTTTAACAAGTCAAAATGAATTATGAGACA
Organism: Wollemia nobilis; assembly: GCA_028583015.1. Classification (NCBI taxonomy): domain Eukaryota; kingdom Viridiplantae; phylum Streptophyta; class Pinopsida; order Araucariales; family Araucariaceae; genus Wollemia; species Wollemia nobilis. The sequence continues at coordinate 723,066 of JAQPPZ010016964.1, forward strand.
TTATAAAAAATCTATGACAAAACATAATGACATATGACACTCTACCAAGCACATAAACTATCAAGAACATGTGCAAAGTGATTCACAAGAGGAAGAGAAGAATAAAAACTAAAAATCTTAATGTTAATATCCTCATGACCCACATACAAGTATTAGGACTCCACGCCAAGGATCTAGAACATAAGAATTGAACATTATTTCTATCACAAAAATCTATGACAAAACATAATGACATATGACACTCTACCAAGCACATAAACTATCAAGAACATGTGCAAAGTGATTCACAAGAGGAAGAGAAGAATAAAAACTAAAAATCTTAATGTTAATATCCTCATGACCCACATACAAGTATTAGGACTCCACGCCAAGGATCTAGAACATAAGAATTGAACATTATTTCTATCAAGCCCCAAAATGTTCAATTAATTTCCCCACTTTGAGAAGTTGTTTTAACTTCTCATATTTGACATAAGAATCGAAAATTATTTATAACAAGCCACATAATGTTCAATTAATTTCCTCTCACTTTAAGAAGTTGTTTTAACTTCACATTTTTTCCTCTTTCAGAAAAATTATTGGCCATTTGATTTTCAGATGCAATTTAAACCAACTCAATTGATCCACTTTGCACTCACTTCCTTATGAAACGGCAATGTGCCTCTACATGCTTAGTTCTAGCATGGAACATTGGGTTCTTTGAAATTCATATTGCATGCTCTAATTATCAAAAGACAATGTCTTAGTATCATTTTATAGAATCCCAAAATGAATAGGAATCTTTCTTGGCCAAACTGCCTCAAGTGTGGCCAAGACTGCTGCTTTGTGTTTTGCCTCATTTGATGACAAAGAAATACTAATCTATTTCCCATGACATCAAGAAATCACACCAAAGCAAAAGGTGAATGCATCACCTAACATAGATCTCCTATCATCAATGTCACCAACCCAATCAGGGTCTCTCTAGCCATGAATTTTGAACTTATCAGAGCTAGGAAAAAAGAATCCAAATTTAAGAGTCCCTTCAAAATTATCATAGAATACACTTTGTTGTCTTCCAACAACTGATGGATGGAGCAGTCATAAACAATGACATAACACCAACAACATAATTGGTATTAGGTCCTATGTTTACTTGAATAAATAAAAGTTCCGAAAATGCTTATAAAATGTACCCTCAACAGGCTTATCAGAATTATCTTTATTCAACTTTGCAGCAATCCCCATGGAAGTAGACATGCATTTGCAATCCTTCATATGAAAGAAGTGCAAAAACTATCCGCATATTTAGACTGAGATAAAATATGAAAAGAACCTAGATTAGACATCTCAAATGCCTTGCAAAGTTGCTTTTTGAGAGTGTTCATCTCACTAGTGTCACTGCCAATGATGATAAGATCATAAACATAGAATGCAACCACAACATTTTTGCCATCCTCATCTTTTACATGTAATGAAATTATCTGATTTACATCAAGTGAAATCATGGGAAATTAAGCACCTCATTGATATGAGAGTACAAACTTTAAAAGTTTGCTTTAACACTTTTAAGGCTTCCTAAGGCCTACAAACAGGATGCTCTTTACGAACTTGCATAAATCATTCAAGTTGTTCCATGGAAACTTCCTCACACAAATGCCATTAAGGCACTATTTACATGTCTTTCATAATTTCCAATTAAATTGTGTTGCAAGACTAATCAAGAATCTGATTACACTCATCTTTGCGACTGGTACAAATGTTTTTTCGAAGTCCAGAGCTTGAACTTGAACATAACATTTGGCAACAAGTTTTCTACCTATCAATAAAAACCATCAAAGTTATGATTACAAATTGGCTTCTTGTTTGAAGGTAATTCAACAAGACATCAAATGTTGTTTTTCAAGATAGAACCGAATTCTTCTTTCATAGCTTCTTGCCACTGAGGCTGGTCCTAAGCCTCCTTGTATGACAAAGGTTCATTAATGCTTAGAGCAATAGAAATTAATGCATAGTTGAGCTTACACATGGTTCTTGTTTGAACACCTTTCATCAACACTAACATTTCAAACTTGGAGTATTTCACAATTTGCAAGTATTATTCAAGGAGCCTTGACTCCGAATGAGTAGGAGATAAAGAAAAGGATGATACATTTTCACTTCCCTCTTCACTTTGTCATCACTACCTTTACTAGTTTAATCACTTTCACTCTTTGCATAATTCGACTTACTCTTATCATTGATATTTACAATAAGTACAATCCTTTCATCATTCTCATCAAACAAAGCATCTCTACTAATTACAATCTTAAGGATGCCAAAGCCTACATGTCTCTGAAGACTCGCCATACCCAAAACAAAAGCATTAGATGCTTTTAGAATCTGGCTTTTGTCTTATTTCATAGGTAGAAATATAGTACATCCAAAAACAGATTGCAAATTTCCAGTCCATACTTCTTCAAAAGTAAAATTGTCAACTGTTAGGACTCCTATTTAACAAGTAAACCAGTTGATTAACAGCTTCACTCTAAAAGGCATTTCAAATATTTTTAGCCTGCAACATCCATCTAGCCATTTTCACAATTATGTGATATTTCCTTTCAAAGAAACCATTTTGCTGTGGACTATATCATGTAGCAAGTTCTTGCTTGATGCCATGGTCGTTGCATAACTTGATGAATTCGTTGAATTTGTACTCATCTCCAATGCCAGTCAAATTTTGATACTGTAAACTGGGCATTTTTCAGCTTCAGACTTAAATTATTTGAATTTACAAAACACCTCGAACTTTTGCTTGAGAAGATAAATCCATATCTTTCTAGTGTAGGCATCAATGAATGTAATGAAATTATTTGTCCCTCCAATTGAAGTTGTTTGAAATGGTCCACACACACCACTGGACTATTTCCAACCTGCTTTTAGATTGCCATTTTGAATTGGCAAATTTTTCCCTCTTTTGCTTGCCATTTTGAATTGGCAAATTTTTCCCTCTTTTGCTTGCCAAGTGCACATGTTTCACAAACTCTATCATGTTTAATTACCAAGGGTAAATCATGCATCATAGTCAATTTTCTCCAGAGTTAAAGAATATTTAGTTACAGGGCCACACTCAAGCTTTCTAGAGTGTCTGAAGACCCCATCTACCTTAATACCCTTCAAATTAACATAGTCATTTTGAAATTTGTTTAATGACACACTGGCTGTTAATGAACACCACACCACTGGACTATTTCCAACCTGCTTTTAGATTGCCATTTTGAATTGGCAATTTTTTCCCTCTTTTCCTTGCCATGTGCACATGTTTCACAAACTCTATCATGTTTAATTACCAAGGGTAAATCATGCATCATACTCGATTTGCTCAAGAGTTAAAGAATATTTAGTTACAGGGCCACACTCAAAGCTTTCTAGAGAGTCTGAAGACCCCATCTACCTTAATACCCTTCCTAATTACATTGTCATTTTGAAATTTGTTTAATGACACACGGGCTGTTAATGAACACCACTTCAAAAATCCTAATTTATCATCAGACTTACTTTGACAAAACTATTTGTAAAAGTTCCATTCGACACATTTGTTACTTTGCATCTGCCACAACTAGGGAGGTCCATGATAATATTCCCTTTGCCAACAACTTTATAAGAGCTATTGTTGCCAGGTATAAAAGGTCCATCGTTGCTATCAACAATGAGTTCATTGAAGTTGATTGAACCATCGTTTATAATGTGTTATGTGCTTGGATGCTCCTGAATCAATAATCCAGGCATCATTGTCATTATGTGTTGAACCCATTGCAATAAAAGCCTTAGTAAGATCTTTGTATTCTTGAGTGGTATTATTAGCTTTAGCTTTTTTTTTTTTTTTTCAACCTTTCTTCCAGCAATTCTTTCAACATGACCTTCATTATCATAGTAGTTATAAGTGAAAGATTCCTTTGTAGAAGATTCATGTTTACCCTTTGATTGTGTGGTTTGCTTGGTGGATTTAACTGGCTTCTCAGTTTGTGATGTCAATGCCACTGGCACCTTTTCGTCTACTTCAACCATTTTATTAAAAAATTTCTATGCCAAAATGCTACAAATCTTAAACTATCAAATGGCATAATTTCTGACATTCAATTTTTTGGCATCAAAAAGATTGTGGTTAACAATATTGACATTTGACATATTTAGTAGTACAATGTCTTATAAGGAGAGAATTCCATGTTCTACTACAGAAAACAAGCCTTAAATCTGAGAATTAAAATAAGGGTAAAGATGAAAGAAGATAATTACAGACTATTTTCAGCAAAAACGCTCAAAACATTGTTGGACTCTTATAGAATATTTGAAGACCAAATTTGTAGTTTCAAAAAATCTTCAGCTAAAGAAAGACCATATGCAAATACAACAAATTTCACATATTCCAACACTAGATTGTTAATCAGAAACAAACAATGGATAGAGACAAAGATATTCAAAAGCAAGAATTTCAGGTAGCATTCTTTTGTTCTTCCTTGTTTCCCTTGCACTTATTTCATGAATACACAGACAAAATGCCAAAAAAACAACAAGATTCTAAGATCATCTCTGAAATAGAAAAGCTCATTTGGAGGCAAGTATGACCACCAAACAAAGATAGCTCACACTAAAAAGCTTATCTTAAATTGAAGAATACCTTACAATAATAAACTATTCCCTCATGGAAAGGAGAGAAGAATGTAAAAATACAATTCTAAAGACTCCTCAGTATCATGTCTACCGTGTGGGAGTATTCCACTCAAGCAAAAAGAGATAAATTGGACCACACTACAATATAATTCCATTATATAAGAAAGAAACACAATAGGCAGAACTTACATATACATGTAAGTATTCTGCATACACATCACGTATCCTTCATATTCCAATCATGTGCCATAACCTCTGGCCTAATTGAGCATACAATGCATAGTCCATAGGCAACAAACATACCTCGATCAACACCATACCTCAACCAAGACAGATAGAGTACATATAGGCATGATATGATCCGAGAGGAAATTAATTACCCAATCACCACTAAACTACCCATATACACGAAACATTTAACATAACCCATGACATGCTATATAACATTTATTTACAGCCATATCTATTGTCATGTACACACATGCGACAACACTATGTGACAGAAACACTTACAAGAAACTCTACGACACCTTCTATATACTCTATGTTAAAGCATTATCAACATGCCATATGCATTCATGCATTCATATGGCGACTCATTTGCCTACATCTACCCACTCCTTTAGACTTGTCGACGTCGACAAACCAACTTATTCCGCTAGTGTGGAGTACTAATCTTGCCGTCAAACATTTATCGTGCTCCTTTAACTTCTTCTTCTTCCATATATATTTTGCAATTGGCCACATTGCAAATCTCCATTAGCACAATGTTGTTCTCCAATCACTTGATGCGCTTTGTGCAACTAGTCGCATCGTAAGACCATCGCCACTTTCACTAGGGTTTAAGAGGGAAAGGCCACTCTTATGGTACCTAGGGGTAGGTATCATAACAGGTTCAAGGGCATTACCTTTTATAGAGTCAAAGGGACAACACCCTTTGGGCTTCTTTAGCCATCATCCCCACAACGCTCTAGGCAACGCCCCAAAACGCCAACAAAACATTTGTCGAACTACTCTCTAGCTTCTCAAAAAAATTCCCATGGACGACATCTTAGAGGTTGATAGTGATGGCATTCCCCAAACAACAACAAAGCCCTATATGTCATTCCCCTTGCCATAGTCAACTCTCACTTTTACATTTACATATATAGAATTGCCTTTGCACGAAAGGTGATGGTCATGCCTTCTTCTTTCCGTAATAGCTTCATCCTAGATGGCACCTGTGCCCTGTATGATATTCTTCATGACTGCACCTCTATCACACTCTAGAATGACAACTTATGTGATTGCTTCCCTCTCTTGGACAACACACTAAGGGGTAAGGTGTATGGTGCACTTGAAAACAATGAGAAAACCTTTCTCTTGGATGGCACACCCTCAAAACAGGACGTTGGCTGCCTATGAGATGACATATCTGAGTTGGACAACAACAATCCCTTATTGGATAGCATTCCAAACTATAACAGCCTTGATAAGATTTATGACATACCCTACCTCAACAACAACATTTAACATGACAGCATGCCAAGCAATCCTTTATTCGACACCAAAATATCAATGTACAACGTCATCTCAAACTTATACGACTATGGCCACTAAAACAATAGCCTCCTTGTTTGCGATGGCTTTCACTTCTTAGACAACTTTGCTAGGTTGGACGAAAACTTCCCTTTTGGCAAAATCATTCCTCTCTTTGCCTATGATAGCATGCCCATTGTCTAGGGCAATACTCTCTCCAATCAACACAACAATTTCTCACACTTGGTCGACTAGCCACGTTCCTTAGATGGCACCTTATCATGTTATAATGCAATGTCAATCCTACACAACACCTAGGCTAACTCGAATGACACACTATCAAGATCCTTAGATGGCAATTGTTTTGATGACAATTTGTCACATGCACTCAACACCCTAAAGGATGGCATGCTACGGTTGGACGACATCATACTTGGAATTGGATGGTATTAATATGGATGGCACTACAAAAAGGGTCATGAATGACACCTTGTCAAGCTTGGATGGCACCCTCTACAATCAAGACAACAATATGGTGGATGACATCTCTTCCTTCAACAAACTCATATATTTCTTTGTCTATCATAGTATGCTTGCTTAGCACATGACGACGACAATTCTTCCTTTGACAAACTCGTCCGTTTCTTTGTCTATGACAACATGCTTGTCTTAGCAAATGAGAACTTAAACTCTCACACTTTATTGGACATCATCATGGGATGTGAGAAGACATTCTTGATGATGACAATATTTTGGATGGCATGCTTCACCCCATACACCAATTGTCAACAATTCCCTACCCAAATGGCATCTTCCCCTTAAGAAAACCCATTCTGTCCCATGGTCAAAAATACCACAGCTCATAAATTTCTATTACATTCTCAATTTAGACTACAAGTTCTTGGATAGCCTTGCACACTTCTAAGAAATCATTCATTATTATTACGACAACAGGCTTCCTTGTCCTTTAGCATACTAACTCATCCAAATGTCTTGCTACCTCGTTTGGACTACATACATCCTCAACCATATAGTCTATGTCCTCAACTTGAAAGCCTTGCCTGTACAAATAGCATCCTCCATCATCTAGACTACACACTTACTCTCATTTGTTGTCAAACAAAAGTTCATTTCATCCCTACTCTCGTCCTTTGTTTAGAAAAAACATTCAAAAGAAAAAGCCAAATTTTCCCAAGATCTTCACAAAATTGTAGGTAAATGCATTTGGCAATATCTATGTTAATGTGGACATATGATCTCTCTCGATATTCTTGAACCATATGCACATCAATGGTTCATCTCGACTAGAATTTCTCTATTAGCCTCGCACAAAACGCCCCCATAGATAACATTTTCAACACTACAAAATGGGTTCGCCCTCAATATCATATGCAATTCAACTTCTTATGTTGTCATGGTGGTTGTTACAGAAGACATCACCAATGGCATCTCTCATTGGAGCATTCTCCTTCTATGTCAAATATACTTGTTGAGTGTTCTTCAAATTCACAAGGGATTCCATTGTTGAATCTCCTTCCTCCTAATATTGACTTCAAAATATCTATTCTACTCCATTGGAGTCATTGCAGCTCAATCTCATTCATTTTTTAATTCATTAAACATGCACAATATCTCCTTATGAAGAGCATCCATCAACGTTCTTGCTTCATCATGCTTGTTCTCTGTGTCACGCTCATTCTTGGAGTCATCACTCTCATCTTCGCAGCCACTTTTGTCATTGACTTTACCACCCCAACATCTAGATGACATCCTCAAATGGACCTCTAAGTTGCTCTCACTCTTAGAGTCGTCACTCTTGTCTTCAAAGTCACTTCCATATTTAGAGTCACTATAATCACTAACCTTCAAACCCCGACATCGAGATGGTGCCTTTGCATCACTTTTTGAGTTTGATACATCGGAGGGACCAACTTGATCTTCTTCCTATATGTAAGAATAAGGCCCTCCACAAACCACCTTTTCTTCAATAGGTTTGATGACTCCTACAAATGATTGACCAACATGTTCAACCTCTACTTGTAGGGACCAAACAGAAGTTAACTCATATTGCTCTATTCTATAAATTTTTGCTTTGACCTCATCATCATTGCAAAACAATTTGAATTCCTTCTCAAAGGCTTCTGCAACTCCTCCCAAGTTTGGTACTTTCCCTCTGGCAATTCTATGTACCAATCTACTATGGTTCCTAGCAGTATCACAAGAAATAACCTTCTTCAATCTACTTCATTTGTCTGGCCATTCCCCTTCCAAATCATAATGCAAATTTTCCAATGTCTAACTAGGTTTTCTATTTTATTTCCATAAAACATGGGACACTTGCATGTCATGCCAATATTGGTCGTCATTCTAACAATTTGATTCAACATAGACAACAATCGCTCACATGCTTAACTCTTTTCACATGCATGTTGAATGTGAAAATCATCTGATGTGATTTGCGGTCGCAATCATAGTTCAACAAATGGATGGGAATGAATTACTCTTCCCAACCTTAGGATTCGGGCCAATTCCCTAAGAGCAAAAACACAAGTTGATTTGAACAAGCAAGGTGCACTTTTGGGAGATGGAGCACATTCTGCACTTAGACCAAAAAGGAGGACACACTCTATACTTAGACTAGAAAGGAGGACATACCCTGCACTTAGACCAAAAAGTGGGGCACACCAAATATTTGGATCTCATCATTGCAGTGCCGTAGTACTAATCATTTCCTGAAAACACAACCTTTCATGAGGCAAAACAAGTCTATCAAACAAACTTTTCGAATTGATCAAAAAATTTGGAGATTGTAAAATTATGGGTTAGCTTGAAAAATGGAGTTACCATTGCACAAAACATTATGAATCGAAAAGATCTAAAGAAAAGAATATCACAATTCACAAACTTTGGTGCAAAATGATCATAAAGCCAAATGGACAAATTTGATAAATTAATTTATGTTATTTGTTTAATTCAATATTATGAACAAACCCTTTAACAGGTCTAACGAATTTTGAAGTATATTTGTGTAGATCTGAAAGAAAGATGCAAGTGGGGTAAGCTAGATTTCAAGTAGAAATCGTACTTCTGGCCCCATTGGGCATGCCAAGAACTGTTGAAGCATGCACAATGGCTATTTCTTTGTGGGATAAATCAAATGTATTTGCTGAAGAAAACGTAGATGGCCCCACAAAGCGTGCCAAGAACTATTGAATGGGGAAATTTTTTGATGAGATTTGCACCAATGATTGTAGTTCAACAAATGGATGGGAAGAAATTACTCTTTCAGTTAGGTACCAAGATAGGTACTTAATAATATGAAACCTCATATAACTCACACTTACTAACATGACACCTCACTTACATAACTCCACACTTATTTACATGACACCTACTATATACTCAAATATTAAACACACTCTAGACTAAACTATTTACATGGTCCTTGCATTAATCTTGCAAGGTACCAAATAATGTAATACTTCCAACACCCCTCCGTATTACATTATTTGGTATGAAGGTCCTTTGCCTTCATGTGCTTTCAATCTTTGATTCTTGTCTTGGTCTTCCTGCTCTAACTCTAGTACTTTTTCAAATTTAAGCTCTGAATTTGTCTTTCTGGTTTTGTTTCTACCTCCTCTTTTCTTTCTGCACAACTCAAGTACAAATCTATGCTTATCAAGCTTATTTTATCCATCCAATTTGTTCTACTTGTCCATCCATAGTGCGCTTCAATTATATTTTCATTTTCTTAATAATACTTTTGTTTGTTCTTTTTACAAACTTTACAATTCTGGTGCATCCATTGATTTTATCTTGGTCCATGCTTTTTCCTTGTTTCTTTTTCAATAATTCTTGATTTGTTGTCATTGTCATTTCTATTGAGAGTTCTTAAGTGGCTTGTATCATTACTATTTTTGCCATACTACTTCTAACTTTGTTCCATACACTCTGTATTAATAAGATTTTCTGGATCTACATTGTCAAGGATAGATAGGTCTATAATTTTTCCCATGAGGGCCCTATGAGTTGTTTCATTTTCTTCCTCATTGATGTTCTCTGTTTCCTGTAATTCTTGGACCATATTTCCTCTTTGATTTTCCCATTTTGGATATTGTTGTTGTGTTGATGTGTATTGTTGTTGATTAGGCTGATATTATCTCTGTTGATATCTTTGGAAGGGTCTATGCATTTGATTCCATTGATTTAAAGAATTATATTTACAATAACTGGTGTTATGACCTTCTTTGTTACATATGTGACAATATCTTCTTTTCCATTCAAGTTGATGTTGTGATGATGAGGCAGTATTATTTGACACCTTTTTTGTTGAAATAAAAGCATTATTTGTCATTTCATCTCTAGCTTGATTTTCTATTTCATATTCCTAAAGTATGTTGACCAATTCATCAAATAATACAGTTATGTTTAGTACTTGAAGAGAGGTGACTAATGTCTTAAATGTTTCTAGAAGTGCTCTTAGTGTAACTTAAACAAGAAATTTTTCTTCCACTTTTTCTCATATAGTTTGTAGCTTAGATTTCAATTCTGCTATCCTTTGAAGAAAATGTTCTATGTTTTCTCCATCATGAACTTTTAGTGAATATAGCTGTGATTGCAAGTGTAAAATAGTAGCTTCATTTTTTCCTTCAAATATTGTGCATAACTTTTCCCAAGCTTTTTTTGAATTTTCAGCCTCACTTATGTGTGCTTGAATCTCATTTGATATACCAAATGTTATTAGCATAAGAGCCTTTGCATCTTCATCTTTAAATATTTGTCTTCCAATTGTATCTTCTGGAATGATTTTCTCTCCATTTACTACTTTCCAAAGTTTCTCAACAATAAGTATTGATTTCATCTTATTTTTCCATGGGGTAAAATTAGGTCCTTTTAGTAGTTGAGATTCTGAAAGAAAAATCTTTGTATTTTCCATAATATAAGTTTGCTAATAATTTCCTTTGTTGTTGAAATCCTTATTACTCCCAAATTTAATATTAAACTTTCTTTTCTTCAAATAATTATGTCTTCTCCCCAATGATGGGGAAGGAATAAGTACCAACATGGCAACTCCTAGGAGGAGAGAGGAATTTGCACAAGGAAATGGAAAGCCTCGATGTTTCATGATTAGGAATTGTTTGAATCACTGTGTACGTGGGAAGGTGGAGATAGGATAGACATATAACAGTGGAGATTAGCAGGATGAGCTGGTGGAGCTACAGGAATTTGCAATCACCACTAGAAATGAAGACCTCTCGAATACGGTTTCGAGAGGATATGTTGTATACAAGGAAAATAAACCGATGGTTTTGTCTTATTGCAATTCTGAGGAGTCCTCTGATATGTCATTCAATGATTAGGTGTAGCAATGTTTTTTTATGCAATTTTTGTCTATTCTCTAATTGGGCATTTAGCCTTCATGGGATTATAGGCATGTATATCTGGAAGCACTTCCAAGCTACGGCCCATGTATGGAAGGCCCCACGACTATGTAATCAGGTTTCTGTTTAATAAAATTTAGTCTTTTTTCACTCAAAAAAAAAGTATGTCTTCTCAACTATTTTCCTTCAATTACTTTCTTCACCTTCATATATTTCGAATTCTTTCTTCAATAATATTCTTCAAATATAATAATTTCTTCAATCAATAATCTTTCACCTTTCTTAATAATAATTCTTCTTCTTTCAATATTCTTCAACTACAATTATTTTCTTTCAATTCTTTAATTTAATATTCTTCTTCTCAATAAACAATATAATCTTTCTTTCTTCTTAATCTCCTTCTTAATATGCTTCTTCAATATTTTTATCTCAACTAATTCTTTCTTCTTCAATAGTCTTCAACCAATTTAATTATACTTTCTCCTTAATATTCTTCTTCCTTTCAAATATATTAATAATCACATATATCATTTCCAGTGGAATATTCCTATGTTGGAATTCCACTTTAATACCTCTTCTTCTTCTTCTTCTTCAAATATGATTTCTTAATATTAGTTTCTTCTTATAACATCCACTAATTATTTCTCTTAAATTAATTTCCTTTCTCCAAAATAAGATTGTTCTCAACTCTTTCCCATTATAATAATCTCAACCAAATAAATCACTAAGTTATATAGATTACCTTGATTAACCCACTACTCTCCTTTGTATGCAACATCCCAAATCTCACTGGGAATCGTGCTTTATAAATTTCGTTGTCTCCAAGTTACCAGTGGCTAATTCGTGTGCACTCTCTCCCTCAATATTTAAATCCGACTCAAATCTTGCTTGCAATTCTCTGTGTGTTACGATCTTTTTGTTGTTAGTTGTCGTTCCTTCATTCTACAATGTTCTTGTCAGCTCACGTTTGTGCAGACTACACACTCTGCTTCTGCAGGGTTTCCTTCCTCAAATATTTTGTCAAACTCTCCTTGAACATCTTGTTCTCCTCCGTGCTTTATGCCTACATACTTCGTCTCCTTCACTGTGCTTTCTTCCTACTTTATTTCGTCTCCTTCATCGCGTTCTTCACTGAAGGCGTCTAAATTGTTGGTTATCTTCTCTACTCCAATTCTCTTCAAACACTTTTTGAATTCAAACTTGCACACCCTGATTCTAGTGGCTAAATTGCTCGCTTTCCAATTGCTGCTCCTTCCACAGCTTTTCAAATTTCACCAGCCGCTTTTACCTTTACTTCTCCTTTCCAACATATCTATAATCCAAAGGTGCTCTTCACCAAATACTCTTCTTCTCTCAAACATGATTTCTTTCAACCTTGGACATCTAACAAATGTGGCTCTGATACCACTGTTAGCAATCCAATGTTCTTACCACATGATCTCAATATATAAACTCAAAGTATTCACAAGATTCAATCCGTAACATCAACGAACAATAATACACTGAATATATAACTGATATATCTACTTAAGCAATGTAATGAAATGCAATGCTTACTTGATCACCTATTACAAAGTTTTGTCTTCAATATATACATACATAAGACTCTTCATATTCACAAGACTCTTGACCTTTACACTTACATAAACTTTTCATCTCCTCACACTCATGGGAGATCTAACTCTTCACATATCCACATGAGGACAAAGACTCTCATGATTGCACATACTAAATGACAAAATCTTACACAACTCATAACTCCACACTTATTAACATGACACCTCACTTACATAACTCACACTTACTAACATGACTCCACACTTATTTACATGACACCTACTATATACTCAAATATTAAACACACTCTAGACTAAACTATTTACATGGTCCTTGCATTAACCTTGCAAGTTACCAAATAATGTAATACTTCCAACAACAAATACATGTAAACCAAATAATGTAATACTTCCAACAACAAATACATGTAAATATGTTGCATAAACATCATGTATCCTTCATATTCCAATCATCTGCCATGCATCTATTTGATCAAGCATAAAACATACAAACCGCTCAGGCAACAAACATACCATGACCAACATCGTACCTCGACCAAGGTAGATCGTGTACATACAATATCCCAAGATTTGGCAGGTAGTTGGCAACTGCCGAAGCACCATCAAACTACCCAAATACATGAAACATCAAATATAACCCCATAAAACATTACATAATATTTATTAGAAACATATATGTCATCACGTACATGCATGCACCAACATTCTGTGACAACACACATACGACAAACACTACCATGTGTTCTATTTACATGGTGTTAATGCATCATCGACATGGCACATATATTCATGTATTCATGTCACAACTCCTTTGCCTATACTACGTAGATGGAGAATGGCCCATCTACTTATAAGACTTGAAGGAATAATATTTATTCTTTAGGATGACAGCTCTCATGTAGGAGAGACGAGTAAAGAATAATCTAAAATTTGATTATTTTTACATAATATGACAAGAATTTGTGACACACTAACAAAAATCCATGACAATTCATAATGATTTATGACACTCTATGACAAGTACATAGATTAGTGAAGACATGTGGAAGGCAGCTCATAAAGGAATTAAAAAAATTTAAAATACAATAAATAAAATTAAAAAATCCTAATGAACATAACTTCCTGACTCACATTCAAGCAATAGGACCCAACATTAAGGATATTATTTATTGAAAATAATATTCCCAAAATAGGAATTAAATATTATTTCTCACATTGTGCATATACCTGTCGATTGGTATAAAATTTTGTCCATGTGACTGTTCCTTGCCAATAAATAGGACATGTACCCATCCATGGTCATCATGGTTCTATGAGAACCTTTTTTCTGTTAGAAGTGAACAATGTTTCTTATCAAAACCATATAACTAACCTTTTCAGCATCAAAACACAGAAAAAACATAAAAAAAACTTTCCTTTCCATCCCAAGAAAAACATGCTAACATACACTTTCAGTTTAAGTTGCCAAAAATGTTGATCAGATGCCCTAGCCACCAATACAACATCATTGACATATATCAATATTTTAACCACATGTCATGAAATTGGTAAACCACCTCCTCCTCCCCTCTATTGATTCTTCTAATTATCAATATAGCAAAAAGCTCTGGAAATAATGGACAGGTATGCTTTGCTCTATTCTTGTTGCCAAATGCTTTGAATAAGATTACTGTGTTTAAATTGTGGCCATAAATCTATCATATACATGTGCAGCTCTCCAAGTCGTCAGGACTGACAATAGCGCATACAAAGAAAAAACAGATTTAATGTAAGTGTGTAAAATATGATTTCCTCAAGGATGAGATTCAGGTATGTTTTCTAATGATACTTATGCTTCCTTTTCACTTGCTTCATTATTGATTTGTTCTTTTGTATCATTGTTCTCAAAGAAGGTCTTCCTTGTACCACCTAAAGTAGTGTATGACTACACACGGTATCTCTTTGCTCTGCCTTACGTATATGCTACTAATGTGCATTCTTTGAACCCTATAAACCACACAACATGCAAAAGATTAATCAGGCATCACAATGTTATTCGTTTTCTACAGGCACCTGCATATAATGAGGAGGTCACTTACACTTTATGCTCCTGGATGTCATCCATGCACTCCATTTTTTTATCATGATCTTCACAGGATTTTCGTTGAACATTTTTATTCATTGCCTAACAAGAAACCCCTTCTCAAAGGTGTTAAATACCAAATCCTTGAATGTCCAAAGACACAAACAATCCAAGCTTATGTCATTACTAGAATAGTCATTCTTTGATTTGACTACATCACCCATCACAAAATGCACCCCTTTAGACCATGTAAGGACTGAAACTGGTTATTCATCAAAATCAACATTCGGCAATAGCAATCTGGTAGGAACATACCATGCATTGGAGTACAACGCAACCAACTTGGCCCTTTGTCAAAATAAAATGATGTAAACGTAACTAAAACCAAATGCAATCTCTCAATTCGGTTCCAATAGGATGAAAAAGCAACTGCAGGAAATGAAAGGAAAAAAATTACAGAAGCAATCATATGGGCACCCATGAGAAACTACTAAAATTACAAGGAGCCTCCTCAAAGGTTTTTCCAAAATAATGACAACCAGATAACCATCATTTGAGAGAATACTCTGTGAGTTGATGGTCAAAGGGAAATGCAACTCTTTTCCTTTGTGGTTGAAAGAAAGATTCCCCGGCTCAGGTATTAGATCATGCAAGTTAAACACCGTTACCTGTTTGTCATCTAATTCATCTACGACACTAAACATAAAGGTTCTCAAGCTTTTTTTTTTTTCTTTTTTCTTTTTTCTTTTTTTTTTCAAGCTTTTTTTTTCTAATTTTCTTTCTTTTGTTATGGGATTTCACACTTTTGTCGATCTTATGTTTAATAATAAAACAAACCCAATTGGTTGAATTTAACCATAAATGTGCAACCTAGGTGCATCCAAGCATTAGCCAAAATCCAAGTTATATATACAAACACATAGCAAGGTTTCTCATTCATCATATCATTACGGATCATGCTAATAGTTTACTGTTTACAAGTCACAAGTAATAGATAATATATATACCATTAATGCACCAATACAAAATGAAAACATGAAAAACAAAGATATATCCCAATATGGACCTGCTACCTGGTCCTGAAACAGAAATATGTTAAATCTCAAAGTTTAGGATATGACGTCCATAGAAAGCAACAATGTACAACTGCAGTTTTTGGGGCTTTGTCTGTGCTTTGTACCTTATCAAACTTACCTTAAAAACAATCATTATGCATCTCTTTGAAACTCCAAATGCATGCTATTGATTACTAATAAGATACTGCTTTTTACGACACTGCTGTCTGGAACTAATTAAGGATATCCCATGCATCAAAATCCCTTCAAATTGTATCATATCCTAGTCTGTGCATACTTTAATTTGATATTGTTCCTTTTGAACCCAGTTATTCTATACCAGATATGAGCAAAATTCTAATTATTACTTCCTTCAAAACTCTCTCATTTCACAGAAATCCATCAAATCTAACTACTCCCAAATTAGCAGTGGAGTGCAACTACCTTGGATCTGTAATATCATTGTTATTATGTTGTTTAATAGTGCTGCCTGAGCAATAAACTGCACGACATAACAAAATATCAATTAGTCTCATGCATAGCTCAAATTCAAAATAAATGCTCTCTTCTATGTGACAATGCATATCAAATTCATCTATGTCGCAACCCCTTCCAAGGATACAATTTTCAGAGCAAAAACCAATCTTATGCTACTCTTTCATTTTCAACTTTTGAAACAAATTGACTAGCATATTATATTTTGCAAAAAAGCAGAAAATTTAGGAGCAATGTAATAAATGTGACAATAGCTAGTCAACCATAATTGATGACAAACTTAACACAAACAACATAGAACCTAAATATGATGGGAGAAGAATACAGAACCATATCGCTTAGGGAGCATGGTTTTCCTGTTGTTGCAGCTGAATTTAACTGACTGTATAGAAAGGCTTGGAAAACCAGATATCAGTACTGGAGCACAGCCATTGGATTTTCAATTCTGCCATGTATATAAAGAAAGTATTCCTTGAGGCCACTACTATTTTCTCATAACTGCCATGGAAATCCATCTGTAGTAGAAAGATCTACTTGATGTAGACATCAGGAGAAATCAAGCATGGGAACAACATTTTCAAAATGAGGGTACAGAGGTATATGGGTATAGGATAAATCTGGTAAACATACACATTTCAAAAATTAAAATATTAAAATATACTGCTAAAATCATTGAATCATAACAAAAAACAAAGTTGTTTGTCTCGTCTGTCTTCTGATATGATAAAATATTTTACTTAACTGTTAAAATGTCTAACAAATTGAGTCTCAGCTAGCCAATACCTTTGAGTAAGTATTCTGATACTACTTCATGGTCTCATACTTCATTTGGAAGATTAAGTCACTTCATTGGAAATGAAGTGTAAGCCTGCTGATGTTGAAAATATCCATGACTTCCTTGCTACTAATGCGGGTACCTCAACTATGATTCTAAGAGCAAGAACCAAGATATTTAATCTAACAATTTTTCATCTATGCAATGCATACAAGAACTGTTACATCCTTATAAAGATAATACTTTAAGTGCAATACTATGTTTATTTTATTTGAAAGATATCAATAGATGAAATTAATATAACAATCATCCATCTATGTATCTAAGGAGTGGGAAAAATATTGGGAATCTCTGGCCTGCCACAAAGAAAAATTCTTTCGCACTCCCCTCCCCATCCCAGCCTGCGCGCTCCCCTCCCCGTCCCTGCCCGCACTCCCCCTCCCCATTCTCCTCCTTGTCCCCTCCCTACCCATGCTCGAGCGCGCTTGAGCGGCCACTGCACTCGCAAGGCTGTGCTCACGCAACCCCGCACTTGAGCAGCCCAGCTCGTGCGATTGTGCTCACACGGCCTCTGTGGGGTTTCTGTGCGTGCCCTAGCAGAACCTGCAGACGCTTCTTCGCAATTCCCAGTTGTGCCCTTGCAGCGACTCTTTTAGCAGCCCTATGTTCCTGGTGCTATGGGGATTCTAGAGGATGGAGGAATTGAGGAGACGCGAGCTTCTCCTCATAAATCTGTCCAAGGCCTTCACACAACAGTTTCATATCAGTGTTTGTCTAAACAGATAAATTCCCTCCAAAAACAACTAGATACACAAGCTAGCATTATACTCTCCTTACAAGACCAAGTGAAAGATGACAATCGCATTATCACAAATCTCCAGATTAAGCTTCAGGATCAACAAGCCATTATTATTCAATTGCAGACTGCACAACCTCCTCAAGATTCTGCAAGTTTTCACTCTGAAATATTAAAAATTCGAGATGAACAGGTTGTCTTTTTAGATGAACAGGTTGTCCTTTTAGATTAACAGGAACGTCTCAAAGAAGCGTCAACTGCACAGAGCCAAAAATTAGTCAACCAACAATCTTGGGTTCAGGTTGTAGCAGAAAGAAGAACCCCCCTCCCAAGTTGAGTTGGTTGTCCAGGCTAAATTTAAAGAAGAAAGGATCCGTAATGCTAGAGCGCTCAATATCAGGGTTCGTGGGGTGCCCAAACCTACAGATCCTCTTCAAGCTAGCAATGCCTTCGTTCACAACACTCTTGAGTTAACAGATGTTACTCTTGAGAGAGCATGGGTCTCTCCTGATTCCACATTGGTCATACGCTTCAAGAATGTGGAAGAGCGTATGACGGCATTGACGGCCAAACGGAAATTATTTAATCTTCAAGACAAGATTTACCTTGATGAGGACCTTACGCGACTCCGAGTTGAAGAATTAGCCAAGGAACAGGTAGCCGCAACTAGGAAAACCAACAAACGGGCAGTTATTCGTAATCTGCGTGCACTAATCAAGGACTCTCCCCCACCAGGGTGGTCCAAACCCTTGCCTAAAAAATGACTCCATCGGCACAGAGGGGGGTGACAGATTAACTAGTTGTAGCTTGTTGGAACTGCAATGGTATGATATGGTCTACCCCAGGGTCCCTTTCTGATGTGATTGACGGACATGACATCATTCTTATCTATGAGACACTCCTGAGCGGGCCCTACCAGTTATCTTTGGTTTCTTCTGGTGTTCTAGTTGTCGGCAACTCAGTCGACGCTCTGGGGGGTTCGAGGTTCAGGAGGTGTTGTTGCTCTCATCAGGGATAGGCTCCAGGGTTTGGTATCCCTGGTTTTGATTGATCCCCACTCCAGATTTTGATGGATTAAAATCCATCATCAACCACCTCTTTGAGATATCTACATTGCCACCTGCTAATTTCCCCCCACCATGTCCAATTTTGCTATTCACATGAATGGGGACCCTTTCCAGGACCTCTATGAGGACATTACTAGATACTCGGCTTCAGGGGAGATACTTTTGCTGGGAGATTTCAATGCTCAGACCGGATCTATACAGGTTTCTCTTCACGACCTCACAACAGATGAGATGCTGACTCGGGAATTGGAACCTGATGACCTTAGTTTTGCTCGAACCTCCATCAACACACAAGTCACTGCTTATGGTAAGCATCTTCTTGAGATGGGTGAATCCAGCAGGCTAGTTCTTCTCAACGGTATATCTTGTTTTCCAGATTCCAATGGGTTTACTTGTTTTTCTCACAGTGGTGGTGCCAATGTCATGGACTACGCTATTTTCTCTACCACCCTCATCCCATTCATTTCCCGATTCAACATCTTTGATAGCCCTCCCCCCTTACTGATCATTCAGTTCTTTCTCTCACTTTATCCGTTGTTTCCCTTTCTGTTATTCCTCCACCTCCTCCCTCCACTCCAACCCCTCAAATCATTATGGACTTTGACTATTATTCCTATACCTAATATGGACCGGTTGCATCAGGTTCTCCCCAGGATGTCTTCTCTCTCCAATGTTTCCAATCGTTCTACTTCCTTGGTCCAAGTTGTTTGGAAGGTTGCTTTGGATTCGTACCCCCACACAACATCGGCTCATCACAACATACTTCACTGGCTCCGACAGACTAGGTAACTTCGGATGGAAACGCCCCACTTCATCTAGTTCGGGCGGGAGCAAGGTCACAAGACAACGCACCCATAGTTTGTTAGGGTCCCGAACTAGCAATGGACAAAGACATATCATGGACTTCTTCAGCTCTAATAATTTGGCCTTGATTGTTAGGAGAGATTAGTTTTTGGGGGTTCTTGGAGCTTGCCCTTCCTGGGCTACTCCCTCCCCCCTCCCTTTATCTCTCCATTCTTCTTGGCATGCACTCCACTCTTCTGGACTGCAGCCCTCCCCCCCTCTTCTCTCCCTTATCTTTTCCCCTTCTCTTTGGCCCGGTTGTTGGGTTACATCTTGTATTTATTTTAGTTTTTTCTTTTCTTTGTTGGGCTTTTTAGCCCACTAGCTGGTAGTCATTACTGTCCTTATAGTCCCTTGAGTCTTTTTTTTTTTGGCCCATCGCGGACATTAATAATATTTCATTTCATTTCATTTCTGGCTTGAAAAACGATGAAAATTTTTGACAGGTGAACAGCACAAGCAAAAAGGAGTCATAGATCCATCAAGATATGTTGCCTTCCAAATTTGCAAGAAGAAGCAAATAATCTTTTTATGTCCTACCAATGCTCATAAAATGTTTGGGATTTTTTAATGGAAAAGATTATGATGAGTTGGATGTTATTCGAAGATTGAAAAGGTTTGATGAAGAGTTGGAAAACATCCACTGCTCAACAATTGGTTCCACTACAAAAGACAATTCGAGCAGTGATTGCCTGGGTTTGTGGTTGGAATGAAATGGAAGAAATTACCAAGGCAAGGAAAACATAGGACAATTCGAATGGCAGATGGAAAAGGGATCTTCATAGATGAGAGACCAGTCTTCAAAATTTGCTTAGCCTTCAAATCTGAGTAGGCAGAAGCCTCTTGATGAGCAAGCAGGAAGAAAAAAAAGAGGAAGAGACATGATCTTCCTCCAAGGATGAATGATACAAACGAAATTTGACAAAACCTTTTAAGGGGAATATCAGGAACTCTAGGGGCAACTGCATTATAAAGGGCAACAAAGGAGCAATTAGCAGCTTACCCATTTCCAGCACATGCCCTAATACAGACAACAATGCAAATGGGAAGCAATGTTAGAAGGTTTGCAATTGCCCATCAAGAGTAGAATAGAGTGATTAATAATAGAAGGGGACTCATTCATAATTATGTTAGTTATGAAAGGAGAGGCTAGTCCGAGCTGGGATCTGAAAAGATTCAAAGATAAAGGTAATGATCTTAAAAAGTACTTTCAGAAAATAAATTACACCCACTGCTATCCTAAAGATAATATAAGATCGTTTTATTATTGTTCATGGATGACCAATGCAGGCCAATGGGACTCATCGAAAGAGCTGTTACAATGCCCTATAGTAACCAAAAAATACTACAAAAATAAGCTAAAGTAAAGAAACTACATTGAAATGGAACAAATGTATGGCGTGAAATTGCAGCCCAAACAGTTACCCAAATTGAAGCTAACGGGGTAGCAGATTGAATTGCAAATCAAGAAGTAGAGGAATACATGAAAATAACAAGACTCAAAAGGCAATGACCATATTATGAGTTATCCTTTTCTCAAGGGATTAATTCATAATGGTGCTAATTTTTCCAACTCGTATTCAAGTTTGGTCCCTTAAATTTGCAGTTATTTGCAGTTGCACATTGATAAATAAGATTAAAATTTTAATAATGATTGTCCCAAGATTCAAAAAATATCCGTCATTCTTTTTTTTTTTTTTTTTTTTAAGCGAAAAACCCCTTGTGGGGCCGCCTTGGTCTAAGAGACCACGAACAGGGGGTTCTACACCGTCAAAGTCACCCGGGGGTTGCACCCAGCCCTGCCCGCACCAACATTATCAATTGGATTTTGGGTACCCAATTCAGCTTTTTGGTAGGGTGGAGATTCGAACCTGGGACCTCCCTTGGAGGATTGCCCTCTCCTCTCCAACTCACCTACAACACCTGGGTTATCCGTCATTCTTTTTGTCCACTCTTTGAATCTTGTTATTCTTCAATATCCTTGTTCATTAGGTTACTCCTTCACACCTTCCTTAAACATCCTTTCAATATGCCAATATGCATGTTGCAAAGTTCGTAGCATGTTGTCTTTTGTTTGTTTTAACAGTTTTGTCATTTGTTTTTCCTCCCTTATCTCTCCAGCCATATGCCCAACACATAAGACCGGTAACATGGGTTGTCAACAAGACATGGGTGTCTCTCTTCATTGTATATTTTCTCTAGACTACAGGCCAGCAGGTGAATGTTTACTGCAAGTCTCTAAGGCTGAGAGTTCACTCTCCTGCAACACGTTTTCTTCCCTCCTTTCTGACTTCAGGCAGAGAACAGGCTCCTTGATTACAGGCAAGGCAAACCCAGATCATTTTTCCTTTTTTCCAATAGACAAAATTGTCACAGTTCGTTCTCGTTATGACCAATTAAGACAGTCCCCCTATCCATTTTGTAAAAAGGCAATGTCATAAGATCAACCAGTTGTTGACTGCTAATTCTCAAAATGGACAAAAGGAAATATTCCAGATTGGTGCCATAAAGTTAAAGCTATGGAATCATATCTTACAAAGCAACAAAAAATTTGTTGTTAGAGCATTGTCTTTAATCATGGCAGACTTCCAGCTAGACGCCAGGAGGCTAAAGGAAACTTACCAACTACCTTTCCTGATAGCCATTACAGTAAATTAACACCCTCCCACATTCTATTCATTCATTTGATGGAAATCTTTAGCAGTCTGAAAGCTAATTTCTGGCTGGAACAAGAGTAAATGGTGGAAAGAAATCCCCATTGATTGAAACATCCTACAAATGTATCTTTGAGGAATTTCTTTCATCAAAGAACTTGGGTTTACAAATCTACTCAGTTCATAGAACTAAAATAGACTAAGCACTCACAGGGCCCTCTCTCAAAAGACAGGAAGATACTAATTCAAGCTCCACTACAGAGATCATCCAAAATTGTAAGAAGGAAAGATCCTTTTTGAGGCAGTTATATAACTTTGGAATCAAGAACCAAAATCTGTTGTTCAAAATTAGTCTTCAATTCAAAAGGAAGATGAGGTTTGTCATGTTGTTTAAATACTGCTAAGGGTTCTTATATTTTATGGTGGTGTTTGATGCTAGAATGTGATGACCCCTCCTGGGCACCAAAAACTTGACTTAACAAGTTTCGTTAAGAACAGCTATCATTAACAATCAAGTTTCCACAAGCCTGGGGGACGGGGGGACGCGTTTCGGGGACGGCGGGGGACGGCAGGCCGATTTTAGGGGACGGCTGGTATAATACTATAAATTTTTTTAGAAATTTAGAATAATCTACAAATTCTACACACAACAAAAATGAAAAATACTAAAAACTTAAAAGTTGAAAAGTATGCATGTTCTTAAAACATGTTTCAATCTGAAATGAACTCAGCTATTAGCCTATTACTAAGTGCAGCCATTTCAACAAATGTAACTTGAAGGTTCAGCCAAGGATATCAAGTGCAATCTCTAACAGTTAACCAAAATAGTTGCTATTGCTCAAGTAATAAATGCCACACTATTCAGCTTTTAACATTCAAACAATAACAATCATCATTTTTAGAGCCACCAATGTTCACGCAAAGACCATTTTTTAATTTTTTTTCAGTCACCAATGTTCAAACAAAGACAGTTCTCAGTTTTTACTTTCTGGCCATCAATGTTCAAGCAAGATAGTCATTGGTTTTCACTTTTCTCTGTTCAGGCAAGATAGTTATCTATTTTTTCAGCCATCAATGGTCAATCAAGACAGTCATCAGTTTGCAGCCCTCAATATAAATTATAAAAGCAAGACAGCTTTATTGTTCAGTCTCTAGCAATTCTGCACTGCTGTCCAATCACTAAAGTGATATTTAAACATTGACAACCACCATTGTTCAGTTCCCACAATGTAAGCAATGACAGTTACTCCTAACTGTTCAAATATGACAGCCTTTTTTTTTAAATTTAAGTTTGTATCATTTATTTTTTATTTTTTGGGGGACGGCTGGGCATCCCCGGGGACGCCCAAGGGACGGCTAGGCATCCCCGAGGACGGCTGGCCGTCCCCGGGGACGTCCCCTAAAAAGGGACGTCCCGGGGACAGCCACCTGGGATGGCCAGCCGTCCCGGGGACGGCCACCTGGGATGGCCAGCCGTCCCGGGGACGGCTGCCCTGCCGTCCCCCAAAAGGGGGACGGGGGGGAAACGTCCCCCATGCCGTCCCCTGTCCCCGGGGACGCAGGGGACGGGGGGACGCGTCCCCGTGGAACCCTGTTAACAATTAAACAAGGTTAAAAGGTAGATTTCAACATTTGGGATTCCTGAGAACACAATTAGATGTGCAACATTCAGCAAGGGTGGCAAAAAGGTATTTACAGAATTTTATTTCTGAAGATGTCATTCTGCAGTTACACTTCTAAATTATATCATAGAGAATGTAGTTTCTTATGGCGCCAACCCCAAGGTTCAGCACCCATCCTGAATTCTCAGCCTATGGACTAGTGCCATTACTATATATGGCACTACATCTGTACATGGCGCTAACTCTACTGACGGCACTTATACCACTTTGGCGATGTAGTGTCATTTGTTCATGGTGCCAATACCGGCCTTGGCGCCAACCTCATCTTGAACAATGGTGTGTCGCGCCAATCTCATCTTTAGCGATGGCACCTCATTTGTTCATGGCACCAACATCACCAATGGTGGCAATATCAGTTTTTGGTGTTGGCACCAGCATTAGCACCAAAACCAATTCTTGTTGTCAACATCATGTCCAATATTAGTGCCACTACCAACAAACTAGACGCCACCTCCAGACTTGACGCTTGCCTCAACAGACTTCGTGCCAATTTATCGCCAGAGTACTGCACCAACACCAATCTTGGCACAAACATACACCACGCCATTCTAGAGCTTGCCTAGCTTCACATCCTAGAAAGGTAATGGTTTTGGCATCCTAAGTCTAGAGATGGAAGGGAGTCCGAACTTTACCTCAACAAATTTTACTCTATAGTGTTATGAAAGGAAAGCTTCAAATTCACACAAGATGAAAGTTCACCAAAGTTTATGACTGTGGTCTTGTGGGACTTTCTAAAGGTTGGGTAGTTATACACCCAAAGTGCGATTTGAGAAGAGTTCTTGGGGTTCTTGGATAAAGTGCATCTCAGGGAGGGTTCTCTAATTAGGACAAATATATTTTCAAATTGACTTAACCAACTTAAAACAATATAAAATATCAAACCATTTCCATCCAAGTTGAGCAGCCAAATTTTAATTCTTTTCCTTGTGAGTAACGGAAATGGTAGCAGGAACCTAAGTATAGTTGGCGCTACCCTCTGTGCTGGCGCCTTACATAAGCACACCCATTTGGGTTGGCACCATAGGTAATAGTCAACACCAAAGTGGTTAAAGTTTGTGCCACTATCTGCAGCTCACACTACAATGAATAACCAATTTCATGATGCTTCACTGCATATCTAATGCATGGCTGACATTTCCCATTTCATTCAATTCAGAGTAAGTTACAAAGTACAAAGAGGATTAACATAAGCTTTCCTTTCTACAACAACTAAATTTCATGCCTATAGTTTTAACAAATGATCTTCAATTCATTTATTCATTGAAGGAATTTTACCGCTAGTCAAAATTTACATAACTACATTTTTAGTTCACATATCAAGTCACAAAAATCATGCTTTTTATTTCCTTCAATAGATTATATGAACTTAAGGTCAGTCCAGATTCACAATCCACCCATTGGGGAAACTGGCGTACACATATTCCACAGTCAAATATACAAAAGTCCAGATAATCAGCTTCCAATTGAGCAGGTCTTACAATTACATATCTAGAACTGAATCTATATGTCCTTACAACTATTAGTCACATTCAGTATAATAAACAGGTATAGATATTCTTGTTCTAGCATAGTATGATCATTTCAAAAAATATAGTGAGATGGTTTGACAACCCCAGCGCCTACAACCAGTCATCTTGGACAACCACAATTGAGGACAGGGTTTTAAGGCCATGCCTCCCTCAAAGCCCCACAAGCATTCCAAAAATAGGACTTTATAAGGCTTTTGTTTACCATCCAACAAATTCAGAAACACAAACATATGATTACCATCTCACCATTTCAGAAACACAAACATATGATTACCATCTCACCACTTTAGAAACTGATATGGGAGCAACAAAACTGAACTCGTTATTCATATGTGAAGGTATATATAGGTATTTGATATGCCACAATTACAAGAAACGAGATATCTCCTGAATCACAAAAGAAGGAATAAAATGGAGTGCAGCTTAACAACATGAAATCAAAATAGATTAGTAGCTAACTTAAGCTATCTAGAATTTAACAACCTATCTTTAGAAATCCAACTTGAGCAATTTGAAGACTATCTAGAACAAACAGCCTATCGCTAGAAATCTAACATGAGAATTTGGAATACTTCACGTATTATATAATAAGGCTAGCAATAAACCAATAAGAAACCTACAAATCATGAAAGGTTCTCATCATTCCTCCCCACAATAGAAGCATTGCACTCCAATGCTATCAAAAGAGAAGGAAAATTGGGAGACCTCGTCAAGCAATAAGGTAAGAAGTGGAGGAACCCTATCATGTCTGGAGAGTCTTTGTGTCAAACACTAAATCGAAATCCAACAGAAGCTAAAAATGAGGTACCACATCGGTGGGATGACTGATGATCGGTTCAATCTCCAAAGAAAAAAAATGGTACGGCTTCAAAATATCAACATTGACAACATCGTGGATGTTAAGATGTGCCGAAATATCAAGGCGAAAGGCATTTGTTGACACTTGTTGCAAAATAGTGTAAGGCCCATAGCGAAGATGTTTGATTTTACTATGTGCCCTCTTTGAAAAACAAGGGTTGTCCAAGTCCTGGATTTGTCTTTTAATTTCATCATTTTGAAGCACTGATTGTTTATACATAGGGGCATTGGTAAGAGGAACAACAAGAACAATCTCAATGCTATGGTTGATGGCTCGAAAAGGAGGGAGTGTTGTGGGCTCTTGAAACACATGAGAGTAAGATTGCAACATTTTATTTAGTGAAGCATGCTAAGAAGACTTGGTGATTTGTGTTTGTGATCCTTCATTTTGTGGCCTTACGAAAATTAGTGCCAATTCCTGTGCTTCATTTACAGCCTTGCGTGCTTGCCTACAACTGAGTACCAAATTTGTGGTGTGCTTAGTGCATTTGATTAGATATGATTTGTAATCTGACTGCAGAGTGTATGTGTTGTTAAATGCATCATAGTGAGCCTTCCTATCATATTGATAGGGTTTCCAAAGCAACAATCTACAACAATCCATAGGGGTCACATCACAGGTGACCTTATCTACAAACTTAGGGCCAAAAGCTAATGACACGATGCAAGTGTGTGATGTTTGATATAGTACCACTATCCTTCCATCCAAGTGAATATGGACAAGAATGTGGATCCATCAGCAGCTTCAATTTGTAGACAATGGGCCTCGCAAACAATTTCTTCTGCGAGCCGTTGTCAATTATACAATCTATAGAGAAGTCATATGTGAGGTGAGCATGCGTGATGAACAAATTGTCACGATCACTTACTAATGAATGGTGATTCATTAAGGCGTCTTTATTAAGTCGACATTTTAACTCATTATAAGTTTCATCTTCTCCTAAGGTCTCGATGGGACCATTCTTTGTGTCCTCATCATGAGACTGTAGTACAATCAGCGTTATCTTCTTTAACTTGAAACATTTGGACTTATAATGTCCCTTCTTCTTACAATAGTTACAAAACTTTTGAGATTTTGAATTAGAAAAAGAAGAAGAAGAACGTTTGGAAGAAGAGGAGGAAGAGGAAGAAGAGGAGGAATAAGTTGAGAAAGAAGGCCTTTTCATCTTTGTCGCTTGTTGCGGCTGATTTGGAATCTTGGAAACTCCCACGGAGCTGGACTATCGCAATCCCCTTGATTGTGCAACAAGCTTCTCCTCCGTAAGTTGAGCTTGATTGTCAGTCGCATCAAGTGTCATAAAGGAATTATATTTCAACTCCCTAAACAACGGCTACTGTAATCCACTCTTGAATTTGATGATGAGAACGGCAGCTGAGTCATGTACATCAAGAAGTATTTGCAACCTGTTGAATTGATACATATAGTCTTGAATAGACATATGGCTTCCTTGTCTAAAGCGAATCCATTTAATGACTCAGTCCTCTTCATAGTTTGAAGGATAAAAGGAATCCTTCAATGCTTTGACAAGTTGGTCCCAAGTGTCAAGGGAATTTTGGGTAGTTTGGCGTTTAGTAACTAAGTGTAGACAACGATGAGTATCTTCCAGGACGAGGTAATGACAGGTTTTAATAAAGGAAGGAATGGCAAACTCGACCAATGTTCATAGTGTCAAAACTGTCGGACGGATATGATTTGTGATTGCTATAACTGTAGACAGATTAATCCAGACGGGTAGTATGTGACGGCTAGTTCTAGACAGCTAGGCCCAAACTGATAGCCTAGACAAATTACTTGTCAGGCGGATGGGTCTAGACAGGTAACACACGAACTAATGACAGGTGTGTCGAGACAGATCAGTCCTAGATGGGTTGGGCTAGACTGACGACGAGTATTTGCCAGACAAGTAAGTCTAGACAGGTTGCACCGGACGGGTGACGGCAGGTCTGTACGGGTAGGTTTAGACGGATAGGCCTAGACAGGTAGGCCTAGATGGATCCTTGACAACAGTTATCCTGCAATCACGTGTTTACCCTGCAAGTCCTCAATCTCGCCCTTGTGCGCTCCTTCCTGCAACTTTGCACAACACATACAACACCGACAACACAAGTCTGCTTCCAACCTACTTCATGACAGTCATCACCTAGATACCTGCAACACAAGATGATATCCTTCACACAAGGATCTGCACAACAGTAGAACAAATATCATTGATGTATTACAAAATGAATGGGGGGTATATATAGGATGGCCCTAGCAATTATGGCAACCACCAGTCCCCCAACGTCCCCAACCGTATGCTTGTTACAACTTAACTAATCCTGCCCAGAACTAATCAGTCTGGAGCATAACTAATCAGTCTGAGACTGAACTAATCAGTCCTTAACAACTTGAGACAATTTCATGACGGCTAATTTGTACGTAATTAATGTTTATTCCAAAATCTTACTAATCAGACCGTAACAATATGATCGCTGACTATACATATTACAAAACATTATTTTATATCCAAAATTCCAAAACATTATGTAGGCATTTTGTCAAACAGTTCTGAATATTCATTTCTTCTTAGAACTGCTGTCTACACTAAGATTTTGGCCACTCCAGAAAATTTTAATTTGGCAAAGGGGACTCTCTCTTCATTAGGAATTTGACTATATGCAAACCAAGTTTCCATATCTAGGATCCAACTATTAAGGACATTAGGATCCCTAGAGCCATCATAAATCTTGACCTTGCATTTAGCTTTGGAACGAGTGTCATTATTATAGATTTTGACATCAAGAGGTAAGGTTTGGACACTAATGTCATTGACCTTGTCAGCCAAGGCACTAACTACATTGGCTAACTTGACCATAGTTTCAACCAAATTGGTGGCCATGGCGGAGCAAGAGAAAGCCAAATGCAAAAGGCCTAAATTGACCAAAATTTTACGAAAAGGTTTGGCTTTTGTAGCTCCAAGTAATTGCAAATTTAATATGTGGCTTCTTACAAATACAATTTGAGACTAAAGCCAATTTTAGTTAGTGCAGACAAAGTTTCAAGAATAGAGAATAGAAGGTAATTAATTCATTAATTAATTAGTTAAGCACAATTCAACTTTATACCTCCATACAATGTCTCTGCCTTGTAAGAAACATGCAATCCTTGCTATCGGCTTCGACATCTGAATTTCTTTGGTCAATGCATGTTTCCCATGTTCCTCGCACACCGATGGGCGACCTTGAAAGACGAGACTTTCCGCTTCATGACTTCATTGAGCCTTTCCGAGTGTAGGATTTCTGTCACGGAGCCCTCAAATTCATGTCTGCAATTCACGAACTTCGAAGAAGAAAGACCTCCAAAGAGCACCTAATCGTGCTTGTTTTGGAAGCATCGCCTGAAGAATTTTCAAATGGCAGGACCTACGTCGGAAAGCAACTTGACGTCGTCGACAGAGAGGGTTATGCACTCTTCCTAATGCACCAAAGGCATCGAAGTCAACAAGAGGTCAATGGAGTATGCACAAGAAATGAAGACTTCCGAAAAAAGCCACGGAGATGTTGAGGTGCCAGTAGTTTCAGCTTACATTTTCATGCATTCATGCGCTCAGCTAACGACTAGTTAAGCAGACAATTCCACTCATAGGTGTCAATGGTGATATACTGAAGCATGGCACAAACGGAGTTGCAAATCAACTTCAATTGATAAGTGCAAGGTATGGAGTCCACAGAGCGATGCTGCGCATGGCACTATTCAACAATGGAGTGAGCCACCAAGGTGCTACAAATTGCAATTCAATGCAGAGGTGAACCTTCAGTCTCTCCTAGAATCTAGGCTCTCGTTCAATGTTTACTACCAGGTCGTTCTACAGGAACTGACAACAAAGACGATTCAAGCACAAAACAACAATGAGCAAAGTCCGACACTTGCAACTCCGCCAAACGTCAAAAAAGTCACGAGGAGTTGCTCTTTGACAATAAGCAATATCGGGTGACACTAGTTAAGGAGCGTCGATGGAACATGTGCTAGACATGGCGTTAGGTCAAGTGACGCAATGCTGAACAAAGGCAAGAGCCAAGGTGTGTTTGAAATGGCTCAATGGTGGCAAGTTCCCATCGCATGCGACATCACAAAAAAAGTTTGTGGGAGAGGAGTTTAACTTGCAGAGCGCTTCGTGCAAGCTACCAAGGCCATTGAAAAATGCAAGTCCGATGACATCAAAGCAGAGGATGGAGGGTGATCATTCCTCCAACA
Source organism: Wollemia nobilis (assembly GCA_028583015.1). Classification (NCBI taxonomy): domain Eukaryota; kingdom Viridiplantae; phylum Streptophyta; class Pinopsida; order Araucariales; family Araucariaceae; genus Wollemia; species Wollemia nobilis. Next base: position 754,221 of record JAQPPZ010016964.1, read on the forward strand.
AGCTAAGAAAGAAGCCATTGTCTTGATGCAATAGAGCAAACTAGCAGTCCGGAAAAAGCAACCCTAGGCCACTGATCTTAACGAGCTTTGATACCACTGATGTGGGAGCAACAAAATTGAAATCTTTATTCATGTGTGAAGGTATATATGGGCATTTGATATGCCACAATTACAAGAAACGGAATATCTCCCGAATCGCAATAAAAGGAATAATATGAAGTGCAGTTTAACAACCTGAAACAAAAATAGGTTAGTAGCTAACTTAAGTTATCTAGAACTTTACAACCTATCTTCAGAAATCCAACGTGACCAATTTGACAACTATCTAGAACAAACAGCCTATCGCTAGAAATCTAATGTGAGCATTTTCAATGCTTCACGTATTACATAGTAAGGCTAGCAATAAACCAATAAGAAACCTCCATATCATGGAAGGTCCTCATAAGAAACACAAACATACGATTACCATCTCAGTTATGCAAAACAAACATATGATGATCACTGCATAGTAGCACAAACACATGCAACACACATACACCTGCATTTAAGCTCCTAACACCCTCACAAGGTCAGGTTGGCATATACGTGATACACCCATCTTTGGAAAATTCGCTCCAGTATAATTTCTTGCTTACTCTAACCTCAAACAAGACCTGCTTGCTATGGCACAATTTAATAGGATGCTTCCTTCACTCCTCTCTTGCGGTATCTGGCATGGAGAAGCTACTGTTTTGCTCCATGCCAATATCTGGTACCCAAGCTACCTTCAACCTGACCCTGTGTTTGAAACTTAAATGCAATAGTATTTTACATTTATAAACAGAGTACACTTCAAGCTAGCACACAAATAGAACATTATGTCAACACCAGGGGCCTTTCCACACATGCATACATTACTGGTTTTTGATGAAAAAAAACGTATACCACCTAACTCAACTCATTCGCACACTATAGAGAGTCCTGGTCAAGGAGAGGGATATTGTTAAACAACTTTAGTTCCACTGTTTTTTTTCAATGAGTTTATGCAAGTTTTTATGAGGGGTCCTGGCCCCCTCATACTGAGTGAGGTTTGAAACTTGGACCTCTCAAAGAGAGGCCAAATCCCTTGCCACTACAGTAAGCTTGCAGCTATTCTTTAGTTCCACGTTTCTTATTACATACTTATCAAATTTAAACGTAGAAGGTTTACCTTTCTCTTTAGCTTTGTAGTTGCAAGTTTTCCTTCTTCACCTTGGAATTCAGTTTTTATTTTTTATTTTTTTTTCTAAACACCTTTTTTTTATTCTCCTCTCCTTTTATGTTCGCTCTCCTCTTCTCCTTTTTCTCTCTATGATGATGAATGTAAGTCTGCCCACCGAAGGTTGAAATATGCCATTCAGAATCCTTCCCAACTCTATACCATTTCTGACAAAGACTATAGGATGCTTCTTCGAAAGAAGAAACGTCTCTTCCTCTCTCGGCATCGACTTGACCTTATCCACTCCCTTCAGCAGTCTCCTAAATCCTTATGGCGCCTTATCCTCCCCCGTGATTGGATTACTCATGGGATCGATCTTTCCTCTTGGACCATTCATGCCTCTTCCCTCTATACCATCCCAAATCAGCCTCTTATTACTATTCCCTCCCCCCCTTCTTCGTGCCACCTCTTTTCTACTGGTCTTGTCAAGTAGGCTATCTGGAAACTCTGTACGAGCAAAGCAACATATTTGGATGGGTTACAGGCAGAATTTTTGAAGCATGGTATTGACCCTCTTGTTGGGCCCCTCACTGATCTCTTCAATCTCTCTGTTTGTTCTGGGTTTCCTAATTCCTGGACTCAGCATATCATTCACCCCATTCATAAGGTAGGTGATCCCCATGAACCCAATAACTACATCATGATTGGGCATATCTTTGCCAAGCTCTATGCCACAGCATTGGATGTGCTTCTCTCCCGAAGGTTGGAGGAGGGGGGTTTCAAGGCTGTTGGCCAAGCTGGTTTTCGACAAGATCACCAAACTCCAGATCACATTCTAGTCCTCAGAGCTATTATTGAGGATGCGCGTTCCAGGTCCTCGAAGGTCTATTGTTGCTTTATTGACTTCAGGAAAGCCTTCGACACGGTGCCTCGGCATTTACTTCTTGAGAGACTACGGTCAGTTGGCATCTTTGGGCAACTTTTGACAGCGGTTACACGGTTATATGAGACTGTGAAAGGTCGGTTTCGCTCCCCTCAAGGGCTTTCAAACAGTATTCTTAGCACCATAGGAGTGAAACAGGGGTGCCCCCTTTCCCCGACACTTTTTGGGATCTTTATAGACGAGCTTGAGACTTTTATTAAGGAGAACACTCATGCAGAGGATGGTTGCCTTCTTCACTATGTGCTGATTTCTATTCTCCTCTTTGCTGATGATGTTGTTCTTTTGGCCTCTTCTCCTGAGGGACTTCAACGCCATCTGGACAAGCTTGCCGCTTTTTGTGACTCGAGACAACTGACGGTGAATCTTTCTAAGACCAAGGTTATGGTATTCAATACTACCAAAGAGGCTCTATCTCATCTCCACTTCTCTTTCCAAGGTCGGGAGGTCAAGATCACCACCTCTTATGTGTACTTGGGGGTTCTTTTCACCGGTCCCACTTTTAGTATGAAACCCGCCACCCAAGCCCACCCAGGTCCGAGTGTGTAAGGGATATGCAGCTCTGTCTTTGCTAGAGAGGAATTGCTTCAAAGCACATTTTCAGGATATACCTGTGAAGATGAGGATTTTTGATGCCTTGGTCAAGCCAACTATTACTTATGGGTCGGTGGTTTGGGGTCCTAGCCTTGGCCCGACTGAGTGGTCACGAGTTGAACGAGTCCAGACACTCTTTCTTCGACAATTCATTCGTTGCAAGGGCACAGTCCCCCGCTCTATTATTCTGGCAGAGTTTGGGGCTTCTCCTCTCCAACTTGAGATTATCTTCCTGATTATCGGTTATCTTCACAAGATTCGTACTTTCGGAGATACCCCTGAGGGTTGCAGGCGGTACCCTTACCTCACCCTTCGCTCCTCGATGGAACTCTCTCCAAGTTCTCAAGGAGGTCGGAGGAGCTGGTATTTTCAGGTTTCTGCTCTCCTAGCTAGCATTCAGATACGGATAGACAGGCTCCCGCCTTATTCTTTGAAGGCTCTCCCCCCTCTTGAAGGCTCTCCCCCCCTCTTGGCTTAGTAAGGAGAAGATGCTCCACGAGATTCGGAAGGATGTTAGTCTCCAGTACACCAGATGCACATGGATCTCTCCTATTGCCCCTCTTTCCCCCAAGTTGTCTTTCTACCATGAGCACTTCTTACAGATTCAGGAGGGCAGAATAGTTCCTCCACAATACCTTCAACAGCACACAATACATAGTCTTCGAATCACTATTGGGCAACTCAGGGTGTGTTCTCACCAACTCCGGATTTGAGTCAGATCACCATCTTCCGATAGAGGAGCGGATTTGCTTGTTTTGCTCCTTGGGTGAAGTTGAAACCCTTCATCGCTTTATTTTTTGTTGTCCCATTTATTATGAGATCCAAGGTAGGTTCCATTGCCTTTTCGGGGACAACTCTCGATCTGTTTCTACATTCTTCAGATACCCGGACTAGCGTTGTCTCACACTCTTTCTTGGGGAGATAACTCAGCTTCGACGACATAAAAGTTCCCTAAAAGGATCTCACCCTCCTCAACATCGGTTCATCACAACATACTTCACCAACTCCGACGGACCAAGTGACTTCAATCGGAAACACCCCACATCATCCAGTTCGGATAGAAGTAGGGTCACTAGACAGCGCACCAACAGTTTGTCAGGGTTCCGAACTAGCAATGGGCAGAGACATATCATGGACTTCTTCAGCTCCGGTACTTCGGCCTCGACTATTAGGAGAGATTAGTTTCTGGAGGGTTCTTGGAGCTTGCCCCCTTGGGCTGCTCCCTCCCCCTCCTCTCTCTTCGTTCTTCTAGTCGTGCACTCCTCTCTGTTGGATTGCAACCCTCCCCCCCTCTGCTCTCCCTTTTCTTTTCTTTTCCCTTTCTCTTTGGCCCATTTGTCGGGTTTCATCTAGTATTTATCTTAGTTCTTTTCTTTGTTGGGCTTTTTAGCCTGCTAGCTGGCAATCATTATTGTCCTTCTTATAGTCCCTTGGGTCTTATTTTGGCCCACCACGGACATTAATGATATTTCATTTCATTTCATTTCTCTCTCGCCACCTTTGCAAGATAGATAAGGGAGTAATCTTGTCACTCTCTCCACTCCCCATGTGGATCCAATTCTAGTTCATGTCACTTTTCCTACCCCCCATGTTGATCCAATTTGTGCAAGAGAAGGGAATTTGGTTAGTTTTTTTAATTATTTTATTTTATATTTAATTTTTAAGTTAAATTAGAGATCGCTGAATAATGTGTTGGTTGGCAATGGTTCCTAGGTATCTTTATAGATGACCTTGGAATTCTCTAAGCCTCCATTATTATTAAAATAATCTGAAGTATTATGATGATCATTCAGTTATCAAATTGATTCTCTTGGTAATATCCTTTCCTTGCAAGACTAGTGTACATGCATACACTCCAAGCTTAACCTTCAGCACACGACAAGTTTCACAACAAATTCTAGTTTCTAGGTCGCAAGCAACGACAAGACAATACGACGGTAATATAGAAGCCTCATAGTTTTTGAATTGCTTTATCTTGTTCTCAATTGTGATCTTCCTCACCTACAAAACAGATGAACACTTTGCTTTTTCCACATGGTTAATACAACTTATAAAATCATCATCAAATAAACTCTAGTTTGTTGATATCATACATTAGAACCATTGCTCAAATTCATAGCAAGGAGAAACATCATAATCAATCTAACATGATTTCATAAAGCATGGTACATCACGTTAACATACCCTATTTTGTCGTCATTTAATAATCCATAGCACACTTCACATGTGTCTATGTTATTTCAATAGTCATCCATAGGTTTTAGTTTATCAAGGGGTCAAAAGGTAGGCATTACACGGAACGAATGAGCAAGATGAACAAATCCCGATAGTCGCAATTCCTACTTCTTCTTCATAGTCTAAGCATTTGCTAGATTTGACCACCGCAGATTATGAGGAAAAGGTAGCCTCAACTTAGAAAGGGATATACCCCAGGGAAAGGGAGGTCATTGCAGGAAGAGGAAAGCCAATGATCTTGTTGAATCCAACCAAAAAGGCATGAAACTAGTAACCATAAAGGAAAGGTTCTAGGTGGCAACCTGCTTTGCCTATATTGAATGTAATAGGCAAATTTTTACAATGGGTGTGTGCAAGGTGTATGCATATAGCGCCTCACGCAAACCCCTAAAACTAAGGTACACAAGTTCAAAGGGTGCATGGCATGTTGATGCAAAGGTGTTGGGTATGCAAGATTCATACCTTGAAAACTTGGGTACGTTGTAATAAACCATAAAGTTTTTACGTAAAATCGTCATAAAACATAGCAAAATATTAAATCAGATTCAAATATGAGTTACAAAGGCATTGAATAGGAGTTATGGCAAAGTTTTCCAATGACTAGGACAAGAGTGAATGTTATATTTTCCTTTCTCCTTTCTTTTTCTCGTTGTTTTTCATTTTTTCTTTTTTTTTTCCCTTGATTGCAAGACTTAATCCAGATGGCAGCATTAATGATGTCAATGCACAAGTACACAACCCCACATTGGGTGCACCTTGGGTGCAAGAAGAGGTGTGTTTCGCACCCATACCCCACCCCTATGATAAAGGTGCATCTCAAGTGTAAGCCAAAAATGGTCAAATACATACACCCAAGTAACACAACAAACAATCAAATGGCATTAGCTCAACCGGTTATATTCCTCAACTTTCGAGGAGGAGACCCAGGTTCAAATCTTGCCAAGTGATACATGCATAATTTCCAAGCTGTTGTAATACCACTATGTGGTCATGATATAAAACAGGTGGGGCCCATTTCAATCCCATATAATCAGTTAAACAGGTAACACAACATATAGGTAAAAGCTTGTTAGGAACTAGATGTACTCGGCAAGAGATGTCAGTGTCACACAAAGGTTCAACAACAAAGCCTAGTGACTTCCAAGGAGTAAAAAGAAGAGGACACAATAGTTGGAGCTCTTTAGTTGATTTGCCAAGGAGGTAGCAGCCACCAAACAAGCTCAACTTAAGGATATGCCTAGACAAATTAATGTGATAAAGATACTTCACCGAGGGGAGGAAACCAAAGAAATGGCCCGTAGTCTATATTACTATGTAAAGAGGATGGATAGAATAAATGAGAGCTTCCATCATTTTCCGGCACTTATGGATGTTCTTAGCAAAAGAGAGAGATTATGGCTTTCCTTTTCAGCAAAAGAGAGAGATTATGGCTTTCCTTTTCAGTTAGAACAACAACAATGGCATAAATAATCAGAAAGTTGGTGACTGCAAGGATTATTCAATCTTATAACAAGATGAACAAAAGAAGAAAATGTATATAAAAATAAAGAGGGCGGATAATCCTCATGATAATTTGAAATTTGAATATCATATCTTGTGAAGATGATCTACAAGTAGGTTCATGTCATTTTGTTAAATTGGAGTATTTTATCATAATGTAATTTATTTATTTTTAAAACCCTGTCTATGTAATGCAATGCCTACAAGTGTTTTACTTCAAAATATTTTTAAAGAAAAAGTGTGTATGCTTCATGTACTAAAAAGCCTTCCACAGATGGAAAATCATATAATACTTCACTTTTCCACCCACCCACTGTAATAGATACAACAACCATCATATTCTTAGAAGGATAATTAGGGCTCAAACTATGTTTTTCTTACTTCAAAGACATATAGAGATGGAAACTAATATGACACATCAATTCTCTAACTATGCAACACAATATCTACAGGAAGTGTTATATCCTTAGAAAGATAAACAACTAGGTTGCTCAATATTATGTTTCTTGTTAATGAAAAGCTTCAATAAATGAAAACAAACATAATAGTTCACTTTTCACATTTTTCCTTGCAAAGCAATGTTGCTAAAACTTGCATTTTTTAAGGTTTTCCTCTATCTTCTGTTAGGAAATTTTATTACATTATTATTAGATCATGCATTATTAGCTAGAAGATTATTATTAGCTGGAAGATTATTTTAATATTCCTTGCATGTTAGCTGGAAGATTATTTTAATATTCCTTGCATGTAACAATTTTCTAAATTGGGAGTATTGATCTTCCAGTTTGTAACCCTAAAGCATGTATTAAATAGGCTCTTGCCTCAATGAATGAATTGTTTTTTGCCATCATTGGTATCAGAGCAGGTTTCCCCTTGTGATCCAAATGGTTGCTTATAGGAGACACGGCAAGTTTCAAATGGCCGATGTGGTCGTCAAAGGTTTGGGTAATGGCCCCCAACGCAGTGCAAAGGTGACATCAACGACGTAGGAGCCCATCTTGTAGCAATCAAAGCAATAAGAGACCGAAGATACGCATTTCCACCAAATCCTACTTCGACTAAGATCTACTCGCAAGCAGAGAAAGGAATATGTAAGCGTTGATGATAAGTGACTTGCAAGTGGAAAGGGAATATGTTTGTTTAGTGCAGCACACCCTAGCATCGCTTGTCAACTTTGACCAAAAGTTGATAAACACAATTTGATACAGAGTTGTGTTGACTATCCTAAGGAGGCAAAGGCTCCGACGGTTAGCTAGAGAAAGGAAAATTCAAGAGGATATTAGGCGAATGCGGCACCAAAGATCTTCAGCTCATACAAATACCCCTACCTGTGATCCAAACCTTGCATACAACCAAAGACCATGGCACAATTTTTTGGTAGATGTCAAAAAGAGCGAGGCAAAAGAAGAAATTTGAAGCTTGAGATTTGTTTGAAATGCATGGTAATCGATCACCTGACCTTTGTCATCTTGTCTCGTTGTTGATTGGCAGGTTCAACCGCTATTGATTGTGCACAGTCTCGTAGAAGGGTCTCTACAAGAGTTGTCATCGAATGCGGTCGCAGCAATGAATAGCGTGGCCATATGTAACGCATTGGTATGACACACCTCCAAAAAGCGGAGCCTCCTTCAAGACATCGTGACATTAGCTCCACTCAAAACCTTGCTTGAGGAGGAGTCCATGTGTGAGCTCATGCACGTGAAAGGTGTATGTTGAAGGAGTGGTGTCGTGGAAGAAAATAAGGAAAGCAGTCAACATGGAAAAACCGTTTGGCGTAGTGTCGACCATCCAGGCACCAACTAAGTGAGCTCATTGGAGCGGGACACCTGGAGCTCTATGAAGCGTTGTGGAAGAACGCCCCGCATCAGCCAACATCAACTTCTTGGACGGAAGAATACACCAAAGCCTCAAATCAATGAATTTGATCGTCAGCCTACGCAAGCAAATTCGTAGTCGCATAGATCACATAGGCAACAACTCTCGACACTGCAACAAGCAGAGAGGCCCCCTCCGTCACTGTTGGTTGAGACCTCGACACAGACATTGTACACAAGCCCTATTGTAGCCGCTGATTACCGAGGCACCGCGGTGATCGTAGCCGACCAACGCTCGGCCAACACTCAGCCGCTCGACCCCTGCTTGAAACATTGAGGGCAAGGTCAAGTCTAACGGCAATGGCATATATACTGATCAGGCAAAGTTGAGTCACATCAATTATGATCCATTGAGTTATGTGTTGAATTTTAACAAGGGATGTCGAGAGGAGGCCTATATGCTGCGGTAATTCCCGCCACCAGTTCAACAATTGACCCATTTGACCATGCCACCTAGAGGAGTTGCGAACAAGCGGTGTTGCAACAAACTACACACCGCCAAAGGGGAATTTGATAATTAAACAAATAGGCGTGCCTCCTTTTCTAGACCTAACAGACGAGTTCGCCCGCCAGCTAGCGCGAGGGGCATTAGTGCTTTCTACCAGCTGACCCAGGTTTGAAACCCCCTGCCTTCGAATTTTGGCGACTAACATTCAAAATCTAAGTTTGGCCCTTTAATTTTTTTTTAAATTCTTAGAATTTAATTTTGGCACTTTAATTTTTTTTTAAATTCTTAGAATTTAATTTTGGCACTTTAATTTTTTTTGAAGGGGAGAATATATTTCAGTGCTTTAATATTTAATTAAAGGGTAGATTAATATTTTTAGAGACCCATATAAATTTTTAAACAAAGGAATATGTTGGAGAATATTCTCTGTTGAAACTTGGTTGTAGAAAGAATAATCCCAACCTTTCTTTTCCCGATGAGACATTGTTTTTTCATAATTCAAGACATCAGTTGATTTCTGATTATAGGCTTGTATATACTCGTTAAAAAGCATTTTTTGACACCATTTCAACGAAAGCAAAATTTTCCACATTTGTAAAAATCTAATATGGCTAAAGGTGCATTTTCGGCGGAGTCCGACACCTTCATCTTGCTTGCAAATTTCAACGACTATAAAAGATGCATTTTCAGCAAAGTCCAACACCTCCACAAAACAATGCAAGAGAACCTTGTAAGGACACTTGTAGTTGCTCCATGCAGGCTCTAAAATTCTTGTACAAAGGTGCATTCTCGGCAAAGTCCAACACCTTCATAGTACAAATGATGAGTTCACCCTAAGGGGGGTACTCATGAGACCAATAGAGTGAACCTCGTAAGCAATGATCTACTCTATTATACCTAGCAGTTGCAGCAACTAGTTATCCATGCATTTTGGTAGGATGAGAAGGTTACCATAAGGACACTCATAGTTGAAGAAGCAAAGTGAGGCCAATCCCACTTTTGCTTAAGTACTCTAAGAGTACTTGATATGCTTAGACCTAGAGGTCGATCTAGAGGCTGAGCCATTCATCTAAGCAAGAGCCAGAGGTAGACCCACAGGTGTTCATCTAAGCAAGAGCTAGAGCTAGACCCACAAGTGTTCATCTAAGCAAGAGCTAGAGGTAGACCCAAAGGCGACAGACCCATAGGCAAACCCAAAGGTGACAGGCCCAGAGGCAAACCCAAAGGCAACAAACCCAAAGGCAACAGACACAATGGCCAACCCAGAGGCAGCAAACCCAAAGGTGGCTTAAGAAGAGTTTACCCAAGAGCCAAAGCAGCTTGAGCCAAGGCAACCAGAACCAAGTGCTAGAGCAACCAGAGCAAGGGCAATCAGAGCCAAGTGCCATAGCAGCCAGAGCTAGGAGCCAGAGTCAAGAGCCAGAAACTAGAGCTAGGAGCCAAGAGCAAGAGCCTAGACTCCTCTAAATTAAGGGGGGTCCTAATATTTCCTAACCCGAATAATGTAATAAGGGGGGATGTTAGGATATTTTATTACATTATTATTAGATCATGCATTATTAGCTGGAAGATTATTATTAGCTGGAAGATTATTTTAATATTCCTTGCATGTAACGATCTCCTAAATCGAGAGTATCAATATTCCAATTTGTAACCCTAAAGCATGTATTAAATAGGCTCTTGCCTCAATGAATGAATTGTTTTTTGCCATCATTTTCAAAATCATGCTGTCATATTCGTCAAAAACAATAAGCTCAAGTGTTTATGATGCAGGAGCATCCGGCGACAGCAGGGCAATCTTGCATCAACCAAATTTCTCTAAGTATTTTGTTTTATTTCTTTTCTTTAGCAAAGGCAGAAGGCTGTCGATATCGCGACATCGAAGAAGGAACCAGGGCAAAGACAGGAGCTTGTCGCGATATCGCGACATCAATGAAGGAACCAGGGCAAAGACCGGAGTTTGTCGCGATATCGCGACGTCACGATATCGCGACGTCAAAGAAGAAGTCAGGGCAAGGCAGAAGGTGGTCGCGATATCGCGACAAACAAAAGAAGAAGTCAGGGCAAGGCAGAAGGTGGTCACGATATCGCGACAAACAAAAGAAGAAGTCAGGGCAAGGCAGAAGGTGGTCGCGATATCGCGACGTCGCGATATCGCGACAAACAAAAGAAGAAGTCAGGGCAAGGCAGAAGGTGGTCACGATATCGCGACATGCCAGAAGAAAGCAAATATGAAATAAACACGCGGATGGCCACGCGGACGGCCACGCGCATGGAAAAAGAGGCAACAGTCCCCGATGAACATTCTGACAAAGCGGCGGTTGCAGGTCAAGGGTCTCTTTAATGCGTGCTTTCATGGCGGATCGGGGCAGTTGCCCATTTATGGAAAGAAAATTGAAAGCTCGGGGAGGAAGCCGATTTTGCAAGTTTTGTTTAATATATTCGTGCAGGTGGGTCATTAATGGCCTAGAGGGTCGAGACCTCGATAAAAACTCAGAGATTGTAGGAGAAGGGGGGGGATCGGAGATCGCACGCAGAAGTGTGAGTCGAAAGCTAAGCCGAGCGCTAGCTGTTGTAAAGCCTGCGGGCTGTTATTGTAAAGATTTTTCAGATTAATGCATGAAAATTTGGGAATTGCGTGAGTGTGACTGTGTGTGATTTTCTTGTCCCCCATCAGTGGTATCAGAGCCGGAAGTTCCTGAGTGTGTAACAGATCGCCGGACGTGAGACAGTTACGCCAGGATCTGTGGAAGGGCTTGTGAGAGAGTGAGCAGAATGCCTCCAAGAAGAAACCTCGTTGGTGGGAGAGGCATGGCGTCAGCAGAAGATGTCCGAGCTTTGCAGAGGCAAATACAAGCCCTGCAAGAAGAGATGCGTAGAGGATTGCAGCCAAGAAGAGATGAAGGCAGTGAAGACGAAGTTGAAGAAGAAGAAGACCAGTTTGAGGAAGAAGAAGAGGCTGTAGATCCTGCACAAGCCAGGTTGTACAAAGCCATCTCTCAGATTGGAAAGAAGTCGAAGATAGAGGTTTCTGTATACTCAAGAAATCTGGATCCAGAGGAATTGATCGACTGGATCAACGATCTGGAAGAATACTTCGAGTATGAAGAAGTTGAAGATCCCGAGAGGGTCAGATTTTCTAAGACCAAGTTGAAGGGTCATGCCAGCATATGGTGGAAGGGAGTGCAGCTGGAGCGAAACAGAAGAGGAAAAGAACGGATAACAAAATGGGCGCGAATGGTGGAGAAGCTGAAAAGACAGTTTATTCTTGCAGATTACGAACTGGATCTGCTGAGGAAAATGCAGAGTTTGAGGCAGATGAACAAAACTGTCCAAGAGTACACAGAGGAGTTTTATAAGATCTCCATCATAATTGGCCATTTAGAGGCAAGCAAGGAGAAGGTGGCCCGTTATATCAATGGGTTGAGACCCAGTATCCAAGAAGAGTTGAGCCTAGTTCGGGTGAGCACCATTGAAGATGCTTACCAGTTTGCTCTGAAGGTTGAAGAGAAACTGAACAGAAGGTTTGAGAGCAAGCAGAACAGAAAAGGTCATGGAGAAAGACTGGTGGAAGAAAAGATGAAGGAAAAGAGAAGAAGAAAGAAGAAGTTAGCAGCAGTCGGGATCAGAAGGAAGATGAGGAACCCAGATCCAGTGGCCAGAATAACTACCCAAGAGGAAGAGGTAGATCTGGACGAGGAAACAGAGGAGTGTTTCGTGGAACCTGTTTCCACTGTGGAGAAGAGGGACATCGGGCATATGAATGTCCCCAGCACCACGAGAGGGTGAACAAGAGACCTGTGGGTCCTCCCAGAGCTGCTGTGGCAGATGAAAGAACCGAATCAGAACATTCTGAGGAGGCAGAGAGAGGGGAAGTCATGGTCACAAGGAGAGCCATGCTGATTGATGAAGACAAGCCAGAGCAGAGGAGAAGCCTGTTCCGCACGAGGTGCAAAAGCGCAGGTAAAGTCTGTAATGTTATTATAGACAATGGAAGTACTGATAACTTAGTCTCCGAAGAGATGGTTGCTAAGTTACAGCTGGAAAGGAGGAGACACCCGCATCCATACCGGATTGCGTGGTTGCGGAAGGACCACAGAGCATGGGTTCGTGAACAGTGCTTAGTCACGTTCAATATTGGGAAGTACCAGGACGAGGTCCTGTGTGATGTTTTCCCCATGGATGCTTGCCATTTGTTGTTAGGGAAGGCCATGGCAGTTTGATCGGAGTGCAATGCATGATGGTCGTGCAAATACGTACTCCTTGACGAAAGATGGAGTGCGCCACAAGTTAAAGCCATTACAGGCAGTGGACGAGAAGGTGTGCGGCAGTGCCAGAATTTGTCTGGTAGAAGGCAGAAAAATTTTTTGCCAGGAGACGGGGTTCAAGCGGGCTGCAGAGGCAGGTGCACGTTTGGAGATATTACAAAAAACGCGGACCGAACAGCACAAAAGTGAAGGTCACTTCTCCATTTACCCCGGGTGTCTGATGCAGGAGCATCCGGCGACAGCAGGGCAATCTTGCATCAACCAAATTTCTCTAAGTATTTTGTTTTATTTCTTTTCTTTAGCAAAGGCAGAAGGTTGTCGCGATATCGCGACATCAAAGAAGGAACCAGGGCAAAGACAGGAGCTTGTCGCGATATCGCGACATCAATGAAGGAACCAGGGCAAAGACCGGAGTTTGTCGCGATATCGCGACATCAAAGAAGAAGTCAGGGCAAGGCAGAAGGTGGTCGCGATATCGCGACAAACAAAAGAAGTCAGGGCAAGGCAAAAGGTGGTCGCGATATCGCGACGTCGCGATATCGCAACAAACAAAAGAAGTCAGGGCAAGGCAGAAGGTGGTCGCGATATCGCAACAAACAAAAGAAACCATGGCGCAAAGGTGGAATGGTCGCGATATCGCGACGTCGCGATATCGCGACAGAAAGCAAACCAAAGGGCTCGAAGGCGGATTGGTCGCGATATCGCGATATCGCGACCAGAAGAAAGCAAATATGAAATAAACACGCGGATGGCCACGCGGACGGCCACGCGCACGAAAAGAGAGGCAACAGTCCCCGATGAACATTCTGACAAAGCGGCGGTTGCAGGTCAAGGGTATCGCGATATCGCGACCAGAAGAAAGCAAATATGAAATAAACACGCGGATGGCCACGCGGACGGCCACGCGCAGGAAAAAAGAGGCAACAGTCCCCGATGAACATTCTGACAAAGCGGCGGTTGCAGGTCAAGGGTCTCTTTAATGCGTGCTTTCATGGCGGATCGGGGCAATCGCCCATTTATGGAAAGAAAATTGAAAGCTCGGGGAGGAAGCCGATTTTGCAGGTTTTGTTTAATATATTCGTGCAGGTGGGTCATTAATGGCCTAGAGGGTCGAGACCTCAATAAAAACTCAGAGATTGTAAGAGAAGGGGGGATCGGAGATCGCACGCAGAAGTGTGAGTTGAAAGCTAAGCCGAGCGCTAGCTGTTGTAAAGCCTGCGGGCTGTTATTGTAAAGATTTTTCAGATTAATGCATGAAAATTTGGGAATTGCGTGAGTGTGACTGTGTGTGATTTTCTTGTCCCCCGTCAGTTTACAATGTATGGAACGTAAGCCGAGACCCCGGTTCAATTCTTAGGTGATGTGTATTGCAAAATGTGAAGTGGAATTGTAAAATATTGTCTTGTTTGGGTAAATGACCACATCCAAATCTATGTGCAGCAAACTCCAACAGATTTGCATGGCCCAAGGGCAAACCCTGGACAAATTGATACCCCACAATCGTGGAAGCTGGAACAATTTGCAAACATTACCAAAAATAAATAAATATAGTTGTCATGTTTTATATGCTCTTCAACTTTCCTGCTAACGTCTTTGTGTAATAGGAGAGCTTAAATTTATAAAGAGGACCTACCTAAAATTTGTGAGCATGTTAAGAGCTAAAGAGCTAAAGAGCTTTTTACACAATAATAATCATGTAGAGTATAAAACTTACGGCTCTGCTACATCTTTTTAAAGAATTCAATCTCAAAGTTACATTAAATATTATAATATAGAATTTTATAAAAAATTTAAACGAAACACAGACTCCTCTCTGCAACACCTTTTTGAAAAGTTTGCCCCATACTCCAAATTGGTAAAGAGTCCAATTTTCCCTGTTTATGAAATAATTGTGTTACTCGAAGCCCTTTGCATCACAAAATTTGGAATGCAACCATCCTTCATAAGTTCCTGCCCTTCGATAGTAACATCCCTTGCGTGACAATGACTTCTCTTTTGTTAGATAAATATCCCCTGCATGACACATACTTCTCTTTTGCTAGATAGATAAATAAGCCCTTCGATAGTAACATCCCTTGCATGACAATGACTTCTCTTTTGTTAGATAAATATCCCCTGCGTGACACATACTTCTCTTTTGCTACATAGATATCCCCTACAGGTCCCCAGGGCACTTCCTGGTGTCGGTGCTAGACAATAGGAAGAGGATTGACTTGTACCTAAGAAGATGGCCAGGTCCCCTGCCTCAAGCATATGAGACCCCTTCTTTATTACAAGGAGGTGCTTTCGCCTCCCCCTTAAATCAACTCTCCTTTCGCTTCCCTTTCATCAACTCACAAATCTTGCCAGTCCATCTAAACTAAAGCAAATACCAATTTCTTTTATTTTCCTACAGAGATTATGATTATCCTAGTGTCATCGGTTATAGGTCTGTATCTGCATTGTATGCATTTTATGATAAAGTAAAGTAGTTCTTAAAGTTTATTGAGTCATAATAGTTTTTTTTTTGAAACAATGTTGTTATTCATATGTTTTATCAAAATATTATGTACAATCCAATGTTTTTATTCAAATGTTATATTATGTACAACCCTATTCAAATGTTACTTACTGATACAACCCTATTCTTTTAGGATTTAAATCTGAAACTTTTTTTAAATTCCAAAATCTTTTCAGTATAACCCACTCCAATTATACCATTTTAAAACCTATGCCAGAAAAATTCATACAAAACCACTCTATCATTAGAGTTCCAAAACAAAATTGAATATGGTGTAGCCACGAGTCCTTAACTTGAATAAACACTACCAAAACCTCAAACAATTAAAATACAGAAAGTCTAAATGTAAAACTAACTGCATCAACTTGGACTTACATCTAGCAGCTGATCCACTGGGAAGCTTGAAGAGCAATGGCATGAATCCATGACCCCAGACTGCTCTATCCCTCCGTAACCCATGTCCATTTCCATGGGGAGATATGGTACCAACAAAACCAATCCAATTCGAAGCTGAACCTATATGATTTCCACCATACTGTTGCTCGTTCTTCTTTTCATCTTCATTGCATTTACTCTGGGGATCTTCCTCTTCTTGGCTGCCCCTCCAACAATGTGGGAAGCCTAAAGGGTTCCTCAATACCGAGAAGCTTCTAAACCCCAAGTCCTTAAACCGCCCGAAATACGAGGGTGACAACAACGTAGAAGAAGAATGTAAATAATAATATAGTCTCTCGTTATTCAATAGTAATAAACTAAATTCTTGGGTTGGGAGATGCCTACACAAATCCACCGTGCCCCACACACGGCCTGCCCGGCGAAATCTTTGCATGAAGACGTGGCAGGAACCTCCTCCTCTCATAACATTAACAATGTAACAATAATATTCCCATAAATGGGGGAAATTTTAATAATAAAAATAAAAAATCATAGAGAAAATCAGTGTCTACTTCTTTTCTTCTTGCTGTGTATTTCTCCTGTAAATTCCGGCATGGCAATCCCTCGTTTGCAACATGAATTAGGGTTTCAAATCTTGTAAGGAAAGTTGTGATTTTTCGTTATAAATATGTAGCCCTCTTCTTTTGGATTTAAACTGAATTTTTCTGCTTTGGCGTCCACTGCAAAGTCTGAGAGAGATCAATTCGAGTTTTCGTTTTTCCTTTATGGCAACAGATTGAAATCATAGGTTTGCCAAAAGCACGAGGGGAAGGGCCCAGAAAGGGAAGGCATCTTTGAGCATCCGCAGGAATATTACCTGAACTGCCTCAACCGCGATGCCCAATTGAAATTGGTGCTTGTAAATTTAGGTAAGAAGATGATCTAGTTTTGTTTTTGCTTTTCGTCTTCGTCTTTTACAACGGAAGGATGAATAATTAACCTGCTAATTTTAAAAAACTAGCATAGATATATAAAATATATATATCTATAAATGCCGAGAGTTATTAATTTCGATGCGCCCACCGTAACCCTTAATGCGGATAATTTTTTTAATGTTGGCTTTTTTTTATAAAATA
This sequence comes from Wollemia nobilis, assembly GCA_028583015.1. Classification (NCBI taxonomy): domain Eukaryota; kingdom Viridiplantae; phylum Streptophyta; class Pinopsida; order Araucariales; family Araucariaceae; genus Wollemia; species Wollemia nobilis. Next base: position 771,268 of record JAQPPZ010016964.1, read on the forward strand.
TTATTATTGTTTACACTGACCTTCCTGCCTGTCATTGTAGGACGCTATCGGCATAATAAATGAATTTAATCGATTAATTTTTTTACCTTTTTTAATAAAATATTAATATTGTTTACGGGGTGGCTGACCTTCCTGGCTGCCATTGTGGTAGGATGCCTGTCAACGTAATAAATGAATTTAATCGATTAATTTTTTTAGAAGGAAATTTTGTTCAAATCTTAGCAAGTAAATTGTTTAACTATTAATGCTTTTAGTAATATTTCTTTAAAAAAATTTAAGGTTAGGGGATTGGTAAGTGTTTGTCTCGTCAAGCATTTACTAAGAAGACAGTGAGGTTCAACCATAGGAGGCAGCCTCTTTGCAAAGGTAGTAGTCTGATCTAAATTTTTTAAATGTGTGTCAGATTGATGATGACGATATGAATCTCGACCGGTGATCTTTTAAGTGTGTGTCAGATCAATGATGATGAAAGACCAGTGATCCTTTAAGTGTGTCTCGAATCAATGATGATGATGGTTCCCTTCACATCGGGTCAACAATAACAAGGTGGAATAGGTTTGGTGGGAGGAGCTTGTAGTTTGAACCATGCACTTGTCACTTACTAAAAATAATGTGGTTGTGACCAACTCTCCTATAAACCAAAAAATATTCCTTTAAAAATAATAATTAAAAAAAATCAAATATATTTGATTAAGTGGAGATGTAATATAAATTTCTTTTTGATATAAATCAAATAAATATGAGAGTCTTTATGAGCAAGAAACCATTAAGAGACATCATCAAGAAGTATGAAGTGAAAATAAAAAGTAAAGTCTTAAAAGGAACACCACAATGGCAAAAAGCATTGGGCTCTCCTAATGGAAACCCAAGTTCAATTCACAAGAAAGGTGACTCCAATATGCTTCTTTTTCAACCTTTTCAAAAAAAAAGAAAATAGAAAGCAAAGTGGAGCAAGAAGCGAGTGTGTTTCTTTTGTTTCAAATCTTAAGAGAAACTTATAAACTAAAGGATTTTTTTGAAGAAAATCTAGATAACACGACAGGAAAGACAATTTTTAAAAGTCTCTACTAGAAGTATGGATGTCTTAATTAGTGATAAGAAGGTCGAAACTATGGTAAACCTTATCTAGGTATAAACTATTACGCCAAAAGTGATTATCAAAGCAAAGATGATTGAGCATAATATAATAGTTTTTAAAACCATAGGGTTAATGTGTAATGGCCAAGTTTTTCTTAAATTCAAAATAGAAAGCAAAGTGGAGCAAGAACCGAGTGTGGTTTCTTTTGTTCCAAATCTTAAGAGAAACTTATAAACTAAAGGACTTATGTGAAGAAAATCTAGATAACACGACAGAAAAGACAATTTTTAAAAGTCCTTACTAGAAGTATGGATGTCTTAATTAGTGATAAGAAGGTCGAAACTATGGTAAATCTTATCTAGGTATAAACTATTACGCCAAAAGTGATTATCAAGGTGAATATGATTGAGCATAATATAATAGTTTTTAAAACCATAAGGTTAATGTGTAATGGCCAAGTTTTTCTTAAATTCAAAATTAGATCAACTAGAAGTGGGGATTGAATTCAAATTACTCCATGACTATTATTCTAAATGGATTTTCCTCATTATCTTCTCCAATTCAAAAATAAGGGATAAAATAATGCATGGTAGTCCTTGGTTCTGAGGCAAGATGTATTATATTTAAGACCATACAGAGAATTTTTCTATGAAGACAAAGACTATTAAAAGGCTTCCAATGTGGAATAGGTTTTTTGGACTTCCCTATCAACTTATCAACAAGGAGGTTTAGAAGAATATTTGCAATACTCTTGGGGATTTATGTAGAGGAACCAACCACTAAGGAGAGAAGGCATGGTGTATACACTCGAATATGTATTGTCATGGAAATTTTAAAACATTTACCACGATCCATTAGGATTAAATATGAATCAAAATAATGGGATCAACAAGTGGATTATAAATAAATTGCAATACAATGTTGCAAGTGTCATGAGACTTGACACATGGCAAGAGATTGCAAAATGAAAATAATGGAGAAAAATATGGAAATTTTAGGGCATGAGGCAAAATTCTATATGAAACAAGATCATATCATAATAGAAGTTGGGTCAAATAAAAGATTCTCCACTACTAAAAAAGTGGCAAGAAAAACCCTTTTGCATCATCAAATGGAAAGAGATATTATAGTTCACTCGAATCAACCATTAGAAAAAAAATGATATAAGGATGAGGAAGTATAATGCATGGGTTGAAATAATGGAGTTAAAGGTGTGAAGAAAGAAGAGGTAAGATTTAAAGGGAATGAGGTGAAGAAGGTGCTTCTATAGAAAATTCAAGAAAAGTTAATGGAGGTTTTTTTTAAATAACGAAGCCAAATTTATCCTTAGTTACTCAAAATTGTATGGAACTTCAACTAACAAGTATGTAGAGGCTAGGGCACTTCTTACAAGGATTAAAATTGCAATTGAAAAAATATAAATAAATTTCAATTGAGGAGACACATAAATTACCATTAATGCTATCAAAAAAATGAATTTGGGGATTGAATAAAAAATAATATTATTGTTGATGTTCATCATCTATTATTGGAAGCAAGCTCTTGGAAATGTGAGGATATCTATAAATAAGGAAATCAAGTAATAGACTTAACTAATCATGGTGTTTTTTTTTAAGAAAAAATGGTTGTATTCAAATCCCCCACACTTGACAAGTCACAACTCTCTCCTTTAGAGCTTGATAGTTTACAAATAGATTCAATTATCATCTAAATTGAGTTGTCATAACTAGATACCTACATCTTTTTATAAAAAGTTTGAATAATTATTTTTCATCTTCTAGATCTTCTTCGATTTTCTTTGTAAATATAAATATTCAAAATTCAACATCCTTCTTCTTGATATTTTCTTGGAGCAACCTTCACAATACCAAAATTCCACCTCTAATGTCTATGCACTACATACTAGTAGAGTAATATTTTCAAAACTTCACATTATCATAGTCCAATTTACCAACTCTTAACTATTATTTTATTTTCCAATGTATAAGTGTAAATACAATAATTGTAAATAATAATTTAGAAATTGCTCATTAAAAAAAAAATTACAATCTCAAAAAAAATGAAAGTTCATGTTTAAATCTTATCAAGAAATATATGTAATAACTAAACTATGGTCATTATATAATACAAGTCGAATTCATTTTAATCTCAAATAGCTAATTTCATTTTATCATTTTAACAAGTTATGAAATGAATCTCATTCATATTATAGTGACATTTTAACAAATCATAAGGGTATTTAATAAATAGTTTAGCAATCTCAAAAAGTTGAAAGTTCCACTCCATGCTTTGTCCCATAATACAACCAACAACCAACAACTCAAATAATCAATTCAACCATGAAATCCATCTTCTTTATCATCTTCTTTTGCTCAACATACAGAACTTCTACTTGCTTCATGAAATCATAGTTCACTTTCCCAAATTTATATTGATAGTTTCCTCCAATACATTTATCTATAAATGAGTCCCCTAAAACATTTTTTAGTCCTCTAAAACATTTGTTTTTCAATGAGTTTACATAGGTTTTTATGTGAGGTCTTGGTCCCCTCATATTGAATGGGGTTTGAACCTGGACCTCCCAAAGAGAGGCCAAAGCCCTTACCACTGCGGTAAGCTTGTAGCTCTCGTTGGAACATTATTTTGAATTTTATCCTTTTAGATTTCTCTCGTTAACTTTAACTAAACATACTACTTCCTCTAACCATGGAAAAGAGAATTTAACTTCATGATCCTCTATTAAAACACCTTTATTGGATAGTCTATTTGCACATTTGTTCCCTTCTGTTAACGTATGTGGAAACTTGATTTCTTCGAACTCTATAGCAAGATATTGTATTTCCACAATGATCTCTTATATGTTCCATAGAGCCTTTACTCTCCTCAAAATTGTACTTGTTGCTATTTGTGAATTGTCTTCCATTCATACTTTGTTCCATTTCATTTGTTTGTATATTTATAATCTTTCTAAAGCTGCCCAAGCTTCAACTTCATTATTTGTCTTAAATTAGCTATTGAAAGTGTAATGTGACAAAATCTCACCCCTAATACTTTTGATTATTCCTCCTACTCTTGGATTTCCTTTAGATGCTCTATCCAAATTAAATTTGACCAACTCTACTTCCAATAGTTTCCACTTCATATTATTTGTCTTCCTTTTGTCTCTCTTGTATCCACCATCATAATTCCAATTGGTGACTTGACTCCATATATCAAAGTTCTCTACCTCAAGATTAGGGATTGGGTGAGTTGATAGGGTTAGTTTAGACTCCTCTATGGCTAAACAAATATTTCTTTTCATTACCTCTAAATTGCTTTTCTTTAAATATTTTTTTATTCCTTTTTAGCCATACGGTTCAAAGTAATGTATATTTTGATGTACCCGAAATTGCTTGTAATGCCTCACTTTCAAAAGTTCTTTACCATTGCTTTAACCATTCTTCAATTATCCCATTCATCACTTACTAAACATATTAAGAATCCATTGCCATAGTTCCTAGACTATTGATTAGTGTCCTAAGAGATAACACATACTCTCCTTCTCCTTTTTACATAGAACATATTGTGAAGGGCTATGAAAACCCCTTTTCATTTGGTTATCCTAGGATAAAATTTTCCTATGACCTCCTAGCCATATAAACACTTTGGCTTTCTGAATGCTAAGGCTATCCCAAATATCTCTTCATATTCTCATGGTATTCCTTTTTTGTTGGTGCATTACATTATATTTGCTTCTTATTGTGTATTCTATTAAGTTATTAAATTCCCAAATCAACTTATCCTTGGCTTCCCTCTAAATAGTCATTGTTGTTATCTTTCTACTCAACTACCTCCTAACAAAAATGGTCGGTATACTTGTTAAAAAATCTTATTTTAATTTATATCTTCCTTCCCTATCCTTATACATAATGTTTGAAACACCATCACCATATTTGTCTTGAAGTAGTCTCATCCATAGTTTCAAAATTGAATCTAGATTGAGTGGTCTTTTATCACAAGTATTTATCTAAAAAAAAAAATTATCTCATTCCCACCACACCATTTTAGACTTTTAATCACTAGATCAATTGATTTTTGTAAACCATAAGAGTTCTTGTCCATTATTTGTGATTCTCTTTGTGCAATCTCCAAATTAATTTTCCATTTAGAGCTAGGTTTGCATCTATAAGAACTCTTAAAATGAGACCTCCCCTAATTTTATTTTATCATGTAATCTTGACCACAAAAATGATTGTATTATATAGATTAGACTATTTCTACCAATTTTGGCATAATATACAAGAACATATAATATGTTGGAATAGCTTGTAAGACTAATTTAATTAGTTGCATTCTTCTTGCTAATGATAACCATCTATCTTTCCATGTTAATAGTTTATTTTGAACTTCACTTATAATAGGGTTCCATAATTCTCTCCTCTTTTTCCCCTCAAATAAGGGCATTCTTAGATATGTTGTTGATAAAATTAAGTCCTCCATTTGAAGCAACCTGCATATCCCTGCTCTTATTCTAGTTGGAGTGTTTAGGAAGTAAATTTTGAATTTTCTCCTATTAACTTTCTATCCCAATGCTCTTTCATATTCCTTTAATAAGTTATTCAAAGCTTTGGCCTCATTTTCCCTGCCCTCCCAAAAAGTGTTGTATTATCTACAATTTTTTTTTGTGCTTGAGAAAAGGAGGTTGTACTCAAGTCCACCCTTAACAAATTAAAACTCTCTCCTTTCAATTTTGATATTTTACAAACATATTCAATTCTCATCTCAAATGAGATGTTATAGCTAGATACCTACATATTTTTTCATAAAAGTCTAATTTTTCATTTTTTGGGTCTTCTTCGGTTTTCATTGTAAATATAAATATTCAACATCCTTCTTCTCGATATTTTTTAATGTTGTCCATTCATCCTTCCAAGTCAAATCTTGATTAGTGGTGGTCTCCAATGATGCCAAGTTGTCATAATGCCACTTGAATATCCATAATTGCTCTATTGGCTCCATGCTTTTATTTCTCTACTCTAATATTTTTGTTGTCCATTCATCCTTCCAAGTCAAATCTTGATTAGTGGTGGTCTCCAATGATGCCAAGTTGTCATAATGCCACTTGAATGTCCATAATTGCTCTATTGGGTCCATGCTTTTATTGCTCTACTCTAATATTTTTGTTGGTCCTGTTGTTCCCTGATGCTGCTACACACCTTTAAAATCCAAAACCAATATGATTTTTTTACCAAACACTGTCATACTTGTTGCCTTTATCACTCTATGTAGATCCATAATATTGATGCCTTAAGACATGCCTCCACGATTGTTGTCGCTCAGGGCGGTGAGGGTGTTGATATGCTTCAACCTTAATTTGACATTTTATTTCCTTTGATTCTTTGGCAATTTGTTTCTTTATTTTAAATTCTTATTTATAATATTTTCTCTTATACCCATCTTTTGATGCATCCTTGTGCACTTCTGACAAAGCTTCATTGGACTTTGTTGTTGCTATTTCCATGGAATCTATTGTTGTTGCTACTATAAATTAAAATTTTAAGTCTTCTATTGGTTCTTCAACTTGTTCCCTTGCCATAATTGCTTCTTGCTTCTCCTTGGCTCCTTGTTTCTCAAGCTTTTCCTTCTGAATGCAACCATGAAATTACATATTTTCATTTGTATTTCTTCCGTTCTATTACATCCTCTTTATTTATTTATTTTAGTTATCCTTTAAGCCTTTTTTATTTCTTTCTTCATATCCTTTGAAGTTGAACTTCAAACTAGCTATCTTTTTATATTAGTCCCACTAACTCAATAATGCATGCTCCATTTCATCCCAAGTGTAATCATAATTCCTTTCCTTAGCAAAACTTTTCCACCAAACATGTGCTTCCTCTTTTAAAATTTTATAAAGTTGGCATGGCCAAAAATGGTCACTAGAATATAGAGATCTAAACTTCATCCACCATTCTCAAACATCAATGTCATCCTTTCCAATAAAAATTGGCAACTCTATGGCTTCAATCCAAAAATATTTCCTAAAGCAGCCAAGGTTTTGGGGAAAAAAGAAAATCAAGGTTTTTCATTTTTTCAAATCTCCTCTATTTCTTGCTATCAACAAATAACTTAATATATTTTCTTCAAAATCAAATTAAACTATAATTGATTTGTTTATTTAAAATATGTGTTAAACTTATCCTAGAAATAAATTCAAATCCAATGCAAAACTCGTCCATTGTACATAAAATTGAGCTCATTTGAGTCATATTGATCACATGAAGCTTTTTGTTGGATTGGATTTCAAAGCTTTACAATCTAAAACAAATTGTTTTGAACCTAAATCAAGCTTCAAACCCTTGTATTACCTTTCAACTTTCAAGATTATACCATCTTATCTACCATTTGAGGTTTCATTGCCACCATCTTTAAATTTTGAATAAAGTTAAACCATAAGAATAGAAATAATAACATTGAGCCATTTAAAATCAACTCCTCATACTACTTTTTTTTAAATGGTTATGAAATCCAACCAAAAAAACTCTAGAGAATTTCCCATGAATTCATGGACCTATCATCTACAAATTGTTGATGGGTGATATTGTCAATGTTATTAGTAGCCTTAAGTTTGCTTATTAGCCCATATTTGTATGCCTTATTTATATTCCTTACAATACCTTTGCCATAATAATGAATAGATATGGTAACAAATGATCTCCCTATATAACAATTCTCTTGGATTTAAATGATTTTGTTACTAGCCCAGTGATCAAGACTAAATATGATATTGTAGGGACACAATTTAATCCATCTGACTCATTTCTTCCCAAATCCAATTTTTTCTAATAGTGCAAAAATAAAATCCCATTTAACCCTATCATAGTATTTATTCATATCAAGTTTTAAGATCATTGCTCTCTCTTTCCTAAAAGTTGTTGAATGCATTACTTCATGACCTGCTATGATCCCATTCAGAATTTGTCTCACTTTCATAAATCCTCCTTGCGCTTCTAAAATAATTTTGTCTAACAATGGTCTTAATTGATTTACCATCACTTTGAACATTATCTTATATGCCATATTACACAAACTTATGGGCCTGAATGAATCAAACAATTATACATCCTTATTTTTTGGAATCAAGGTAAGATATTTTGCATTTATTTTAAAAGGTATGTATTTTTTTACCCTATATTGTTCCACTGCCATCGATAAAGAATCCTTCACTATTTCCTTGTTATGTTAATATAATATTACAGAGAGTTCATCCAGACCTAGGGATTTATCCTTATCAAAAGAGAAAAAAGTTGAATGAACTTCTTCTAGAGTAATAGGCTCCATCAGTTTGCTATTTTCTTCATCATTCATAATTGAAGGTACTTCTTGTAGTAGCTTATCATTAAGAACTTCAATCTCCTTCGATCCTAGAATATTATGGTAAAAAATCCTTACCTCCTTTTTTATTTTGCTCTGGTCTTCAATCCAAATCCCTTCTATTGATTTAATTCTACTAATTCTAGATGCTAATGTCTATACTATGTTGGATGTATTATATTATTTGTTTCTATTGTAAACATTTATATTAGGGCGTGAGTTTGATATTTGTGTTTACATTATGTGTCAATTTAGTAGGTATGAGCATGTGTCATATAATTGTGTAAGGTGTTTAGTTAGCAAGTGAGAGTTATGAGTGTGATGTGTCAAGTTTAGAAGTAGGGAGTTATGTGTAATCATGAGATACTTTATCTTTATGTAATATATGAGATTTATTATGTAAGAGAGGAATATGAAGAGTCAAGTTCTCGTGAGATTTTAAGAAGAGCAAAGACCAAGAGTCATGTAATGTGAAGAGTCTCATGTATCTTCATATCAAAGACAAAGCCATGTAGCATGTAACTCAAATAAGTTTTTTTTTCAATGAGTTTACACAGGTTTTTATGAGGGGTTTTTTTCCTCTCATACTAAGTGGGATTTGAACCTTGGACCTCTCAAAGAGATGCGAAAGCCCTTACCACTGCAGTAAGCTTACAACTTCATAACTCAAATAAGCTTTGCTTTATGCATTGCTTGAGTTTTTTTTATCAATAAATATTTCAATGTGATTTACGTGAGATTGATGTTCATTAGATATTAATATCGATATTAATCATATGTGACTTATTGATCCTAGAATTTACTTAACATGTGAAGAATAACATTATATTTCTAATAGTGGTATTAGAGCCATTGTGAGTGAGCTTGGATTGAACCATGTTAAGTAAAATAGTTGTAGGGAGGAAAGTGAGAGAGATTGTTGAATGTGACAAAGGAAGAAGATTTGGAGAGCATTTGTTGATTGGTGAAGGAAGGATTACAAGTTTGAAGGAGGAGAGATTACTAAATGTAGAAGGAAATAGGAGCAACCAGAAGTGAAGTTGGACATGAGGCTGGAATCTAGCCAAATGTCAAAAGGAATGTTATTCACTGAAGAAAGAGTATTGGAGAACGTGATTGGAGGATAGACAAAAATTGGAGGACGTAGCTTGAGAATGTAGAAGAAGATAGATATTGAAGTAATAGATGCTAAGAATATTGACAATGATAATTGAGAATGAGTTTTTTGATGTTGTTGGTGTTGCACCTGAGATGAGTGTTGAAGTTTTAGAACGTATAGATGAGCTTTAAATTTAGGAAGCATTGAAATCTGAGGCCTATGTACATAAGAAGAAGAAGAAATTTGTGTCGTAATCTACTGCATTGGAGCCTATTGGAGAATAAAGCATAAAGAGATTAAAACACCTAAGTGTAGAATTGGAAGGTAAGTGGGAGTTACAGTTTGAGTAATGTCCTAGTAGGAGATATTAGAAATGTTATTGAAAGGATAATCAGCTGATGAGACCTTGGAGAGAATTGAACTATATAAGGTAAATTATAACTTTTGCATTCTTTAATATTCAAGCACACATGTTTAAAGATTTTAATTTAATTTAGGATTGAATTAATTTGGAGTCATAAGAAGATACAATTAAATTATTTTTTAAAAGTGATTAAATGAGAGTTATAAGGAATTGATTAATTAATTATTTGATTAATTATTGAAGAATAATTTGATGAATTAACAAATAAAGGGAATGAAATTGAATTGATTAAAGTTTTGAAGAATCAAAATATTTATTTTGCTAGAGAATAAGGGGTTGTATTGAGGTCCCCCACCCTTGAAAAATCACAACTCTCTCCTTTAGAGCTTGAGAGTTTACAAAAAAATTCAATTCTCATCTCAATTGAGTTGCTATAGCTAGATACCTACATCATTTTTCATAAAATGTTTGAATTCTTGATTTTATTTTTTTGATCTTCTTCAATTTTCTATGTGAATACAAATATTTCAAAATTCAACATCCTTCTTCTTGACATTTTCCTACAACAACCTTCACAATACCAAAACTCCACCTCTATAGTAGAGTAATATTTTCAAAACATCACATGAAGAATTTAATTATTGATTGAATAAGAAAGGAAGATATTAGAGGAAGAATTTATTATTGTATTGATAAATTAATGAATTGAAGAAGTGAAAAAATTATTTCATTGAATTGAATAATTATGAAATTGATTGATTGGGAGATATAAGAAGAAAGAATTTGATATTTAAAACTGAAATTGAATTGATGAAGAAAATTTAAAAATAATTGATTTGATAAAATTGAAATTGATTGATTGAGAAATTAAATTAAAGGGAGTTATAAGAAGTGAATGAAATTGATTAAAGAAAAAAATTGATTGAATTTAAATTTTGGATATACGAGCATTTCTACAAGATTTAAGAAGATTTTTTTTTTTTTAATTTTTAAATTTGAAATTGATTTGATAATTAAAAGAGACAAAATTAAAAGATTGAAATATTAAAGAAGGAAGTTAATTAAATTGTGAAATCAGAAAATAAATAGGAGTTATAAGAAGAAATTGAAGGAGGATACAATTTGATGAATGAAAATTGAAATTTGGAAATTTGAAATTGAGTTTTAATTTTGCAATTACAAGGTTGTCAACAACAAAGATAAATTGGAAAAGTGGTTACTAGTGAAAAAATTATACATAACATGACAATTAAAGAAAGAAAACAAACAAACATTCAAGACACGTCACTAAAAGATAGTAAGGAAATATTAAAAAATATAAAATGTTGCACATGATATAAAATATTTAAAAAATACATCAATAAAGTTAAAGAAGGGCTTATAATCAATTTTTAGAGAAGCCAAAGATTAAAATAATTTCATTGCTTGGTAATTATCTAGGCTCGAAGCTTATTGAAGCAAATAATTTTTTATTACACTACCTATTGATATAGGAAAAATAATGTATATAGGATTACTCTCTAATGAAGTCCTCAAATACAATAATAGAAAGTATGAATAGATGATTAAATCTTTGTGATACAAATGATTTAAGGTCTATAACAGCTAATGCATGCTATGATACCATAGATTTAAGACTTGTGATGACAAATGCATGTTGTGACACTAGTGATCTTCATTAAAACAAAAACAAGAGTTGTGATATTTATGATCTGGGACAAATACAGGAGAACTTGTTCTAAGAATAGACATTGCATGCCACACAAGGGATTTGAACATTGTTTGTGAAGAAAAAGAGTTAGTACAAAGTATATGTGACAATAAACATTGTAATGATGATAGTGACAAAGAGATTGACATAGAGTTTTGTATAGTAAACATTTGTAAATAAACTTGGTAAGAAAGTATTGTAAAGCAAAATAATGAAGACATAAAACAATCAGTTAACAAATGTGAACATTGATTAGATATAATAATTAAATAAACTCTCTTGTGGACACATCACAAGGAGCAAGGAAGATGACGAAGGGCGAGAAGTCCTCTGTGGGAGCGCACAGGAGCGACAACGGTTCAAACCAAGGGCACAACGGAGCAGACGGAGGGCAATCAGATTTTGGGGGTACTGAGGCATCCTTGCCAACTGAAGGAGGTCGAAATGATGTCGATGACAGTCAAGGTAAGGAACCGCCAGACAAATGGAGAGGTGGGCCTCAAAAGTCGTATGCCCAGGCAGTAGCTTTAGAAACCCTAAGTGGTCACTTCACCAAGGAGTTGTTTCTGGCTGGGGATGAGTTGGACATCCTGATGAAAGTCCTCTCAAGCTTTGTGGAGTACAAGAAATATACTCTCATTGGTAAGTTCATTGGTGGTCGACCTGACATGGAGACCATTCGCAAATGGGCGACAAGCAAATGGAGGACCTCTGGGTACATGGAGTTGGTGGCCCTAACCCGAGGCTTTTTCGCTATAAGTCTAAACAACAAGGAGGACTACTGCAAAATCCTAGCTGGAGGTCCATGGTTCCTAGGCCGTAGAAGCCTGTTTCTTAGGAAGTGGGGCATGGACTTCAATCCTGACACCTAGAACATCAACATTGCTCCAATATGGGTTAGGCTCCCAAGTCTCCCCCTCTTCGGATGACATGAAAATGTAAGAAGAGGCATTGCCCGCTCTATAGGGGAGTTGGTCACCATTGACCCTCCCACCCGAGCTTGAACAAGGTTCGTCCAAGCCCATTTTTATGTTTTGACAGATCTGGAGGCGGACCTCCCATCCTCCATCACCCTCCGGTCTAGAGGCACCATCCTCCACAAACAAGCTATTATCTATGAGAATAAACCAGCTTTCTGCCCCCAGTGCCATTCTCAAGGACACCTTCAGTCCAGTTGTCCTCTTCAAAAATCGGGTAAGAAGAAGCGGGAGACCTATAACCCCCTAGAACATGGCGAAGGCCAGGCGAAACAAAAAAATATTCCAAATGCGAAGGGCCATGGTTCTCCAGGCCCCTCTAGGGACCATGACGAAATCTCCTAGCCATAGGAGGATACCACCCACCATCCGAACTCAGAGCAGTTTAGAGCGAACGCCCAGCAAGGAGCAAACTCTCACCAGGATAGTCATCCACAGGAGGGGAAGGAACGGTCCCCCCCCAAAACACCACTCAGTTAGATTCACCCAAGCTCCAGTACCAGGGCCATCCTGATTTCAACCATTCCCAAACCTTTCTAGAAGATTACCTCCTAGGAAGGAGGGGTGAACAGTGTGGTCATATTAGCCCTCGAAATACGAGGAGCCGAAAGCAAAGCATGGATTATGGCAGTGAGAGGAAGCAAGGCCGACCTCCCAACAAATACAGAAGAGACAAAGAGACGACGGAAGACGTCGCGAATAGCACCCAGCGTTTGTTGTTTCTGGATGACTTCGATACTCAGACGAGTGAAACGCATGTACCAAAACCTCTCCTCCAAAAAGGAAAGGGAGGCAAGAAGAACCTCAAACTGTCCAGATGAAAGTTATCTCATGGAATGTGAGAGGACTGAACAAAGCAGCCAAATGGAGGTTAGTGGCTGATCTTCGAAAGAGGACCAACCCCTCCATCCTAATTTTGCAAGAGACCAAGACTGATGCTATCTCCTCTAATAAAGCTGATAAGGCCATTTGGACCAAGGCAAAATTTCTTTCCAGTCCTGTAGTGGGAACAACGGGCAGTCTCATGGTTCTTTGGGATCCAGAGAGTGTCGAGGGCAACTTGCTATCAACCTCCAATAGGATTATCAATGTGTTGTTCCATTCTAAAACCATCAATTTTTCCTGGATTCTGTCTAATGTTTATGCTTCGAATTCTGCCATGGAGAGAGCAGAAATGTGGAAAGCTATTTCCCAGATGAGGGAAAATTTTAGTAATTTTCCCTGGGTCTTAGGGGGATATTTCAACTGTCCTCTTCACCCATCTAAAAAGAAAGGAGGCTCCGACCATTCCAGCCGCAGCCTGGAGGACTTCAGAGATTTTGTCTCTACTAACAACTTGCTTGACATCGAACTCAAAGGGGCATCTTTCACATGGAGCAACAGGAGGATCGAGAGCAGCCTTATTCAAGTCAAGCTCGACAGATTTTTCATATCCCAAGAAGCTATTCCCATCCTTGGTGGTGCAACTCTCTCGACCCTACCAAGGATTGGCTCTGATCACAACCCTATTTTTCTGGAGTTGGGCGACGGGCCTGCCTTTAAGACCCCCTTCAGATTTGAATCCATGTGGACTTCTCATAAAGACTTCAAAGTATTGGTTTTAACATGGTGGCAACAGGAGGTGGGAGGATCCGCTTCAAAGAGAGTGGCTATAAAACTCAATATGGTCAAAGAGAAGTTGAAAATATGGAATAAAGAGGTTTTCGACAATATTTTTGAGTCCAAAAGGTCCATCTAGGAGAACTTGAAAATTTTTGAGGAGAGAATGGAGCTCGAAGGTTACACCGAGGGCCTCAGGGAGGAAGAATGGAGCCTCTTGGTGGACTACCATTCTATTCTTGCAAGGGAGGAAACCTTTTGGTGCTAGAAATCTAGAGACCTTTGGTTGAAGAATGGAGACTCCAACACGAGGTTCTTCCACGCGTCAACCATGAGGCACAAAGGGGCCAACAAGATCAGGGAAGTGTGTTGCAAGGATGGGCGTGCAACAAGGGAGATAGAGGAAATCAAAAACGAAGCGGTTGACTTTTTTTAGGACTTGCTTGGCGTTCCTCCTGACAGTGACCTCCAGGTCCAAAAATCTTTGCTTGCCAACTTTTCGACTAAAGTCCCCCACGAGGTAAGCATCAAGCTATTGGAACCTTTTTCCTCGTCCAATATTAAAGAAACTTTGTTCTCCATGCAACCAGACAAGGCCCCTGGCCCTGATGGTTTTCCCCCCCATTTTTTTCAAGTCATGTGGGATGTTGTGGTTTTGAATGTGTGCGAAGCTATTCAGGATATTCAAGCTTCCAGATCCATTCACCCGAAACTCAATTCCACCTTTATTGCTCTCATTCCTAAGTCTCCCACCTGCAAAAGCTTCTCTGATTACCGGCCCATCAGCCTGTGCAATGTTTTTTACAAGATCCTCACCAAGTCTATAGCCAACAGACTGAGGTTCGTTCTCCCTTTCCTGATTGATCCTTGCCATGGAAGCACTGTTAAAGGCAAAAACATTCTTGATGGTGTCATCACTGTCCATGAAACTCTTCACTCTGCTTACCGCTCCAAGAATGCTGCACTCTTTCTAAAGCTAGACATGAACAAAGCCTTTGACAAAGTTGATAGAAGGTTCTTGTGTGTAGTCCTCCTCAAGTTCGACTTCCATCCTCACTGGATCGACCTTGTCTGTAGCTGCATATCCACTCCCTTCTTCTCCGTCCTGATGAATGGGTCCCCTGCTGGGTATTTCCAAAGCACCAAAGGCCTCAGACAAGGTGACCCTTTGTCACCCATCCTCTTCATCCTCCTAGTAGAGGTTCTGAGCTGGTCTTTGAAAGAGGCTCTTCATCAGAACAAGATTTTCGGTATTCTGCCCACTACTAGAGTTGAACCCATCACTCACCATTAATTCATGGATGACACCCTCATCTCCACTAGGGCATCTGTTTCCCAAGCCAAATCCCTCAAGAGGATCCTCTCCCGTTATGAGTAGGCTATCGGGAAAAAGGTCAATTACATTAAGAGCAAAATCTACTTTATTAACACTCCCCTGTGAAGGTAGCTCCGGATTGCCAAAATTTTAGAGTGCACCATTGACTCTCTGCCTACTTCTTATCTGGGGTTGCCCTTGTCTTGCAATGGCCGTGTTAGCAGAAGTATGTGGAACATGATCCTAGAACACCTTCACAAGAAACTAGGCACTTGGAAAGGCAAACTCCTGTCACAAGCCGAGAAAGCCACCCTTACCAAAGCTTGTCTTTAGGGGATCCCAAATTACTTTATGTCAGTGTTCATGCTTCAAGTTTCTGTCCACTCCAAAATTGAGAAGATCCAGAGGACCTTTCTGTGGTCTGGCAATGAAGAAAAATTTAGAATCCCTCTCGTTGCCTGGGATAAGGTACGCTCGCGGAAAGACCAAGGTGGCATGGGGATGAGGAGATCAGGGCTTATGAATACAGCTTTGATCGCTAAGCATGCATGGAGGATCCTAAAAAATGACCCGGTTGAGTGGGTCAAGCTGGTCAAAAGGAAATATCTAGGCTCTAATTCTTTCCTCGATGCTGGGACTCCCTCTGAAGCGTTGAATTTTTGGAAATCTGTGCTCCAAGCCCGTCTTTTGATCAGCTTGGGAGCCCGCTGGATTTTGGATGATGGCAATTTCATCCTCTTTTGGAAGGATAGGTGGGCTTCTGAAGAGGCCCTTGGTTTGAGGGCGGACCTTGCTGGCTTGAGAGCTCAAACCGATGCAAATTCCCTACTCAAGGTGGTGGATTTCATAGACTGGAGTACCCTTCCCCCTCGATGGAAGCTACCAGTCGTGTACGAGTTTAATAATGAAGTGACCTTTCTGTCAAACATCCTCCAATTGATTTTAATCCCATATGTTAGGAGGACTGACAGAATCATTTGGCGAGGCACGAAAGATGGTCTTTTCTCTGTCAAATCTGCCTATGATTTCCTAACTAGCGAGACTACCCTGGATTATCGGTGGAAAGTTGTCTGGAGGAAAGGGGTCATCCCTAAAGTGAATTTATTTGCTTGGATTGCTTTCCACAACAAAGATTTAACCATTGAAAACCTTCACAAGAGGGGCTTTGCCTTCCCCAATAGGTGCTATATGTGCTTAGCTGAGTGCGAGACGATGGATCATTTATTCCTGCACTGCCCCTTTTCCAACTCGGTCCTCAGCATTATCCTATCCTCCTTCCAAATCCTCTAGTGCCCTCCCCGTTCCCTCAGAGATGCTTTCCATCAATGGCCCAATCCTTTTAAGAATCCTAAACTCCGTTTCCTTCTTGAGGCCTCCTTCCACCACTCCATCTGGAAAATCTGGTTAGAAAGGAATGCTAGAGTCTTTGGCAGAGCCCCAAAAGTGCCTCCTTGTGTCGCTCAAAGGGCCTTATCCTACGCCATCGAGAACTCTAAAGCTATTCCAAGTCCCCGTCCCCACCTTCCGAGCGAAGAAGTGATTTTCAAAAGGATGGATCTCTGCCCGTCTTCGAAAGCTGTTACAGGTCCCTACCGAAGAAGTGTCATTTGGACCAAGCCCCCCGAGGGGTGGATTAAATTGAATTTTGACGGAGCGACAAAGGGTAATCCTGGGCCCGTTGGATCAGGTGGAGTTGTTAGAGATCATGATGGGAACCTTGTGGTGGCCTATTGTGAAGAGTTGGGCTCCCAAACGAATCACTATGCCAAAGCCAGAGGCGCTCTAAGAGGAATCCAGATCCTTTCAAAGGATCCTCGGCCTCTAATAATTGAAGGAGATTCGCTCAACATCATGAACTACCTTCTAGGCACCAAAGACCCATCCTGGAGGGTCTTTAACATCGTTCTTGAGGCAAGAATGCTCCTTTCCCAATGTGGCAGGTGGAAAGCGGGTCATATCCTCAGAGAAGGCAATCGCGTGGCAGACCATATGGCCAACAAAGGGCTAGCAACCATGTGTTCGGTCGTGTGGCGATTCGCTTCCCATCCGAGGTGGAAAGGTTAGCCAAAGCGGATATCCCTTAATGATGTTTTATCTGCATAGATTTCGAAAGGTCCTTCCCGATGAGTATCGGGTTGGGGTGGTAGCTCTATCCAATCCCCTATGCGATAGTGCCCGCACGAGTCACGCGAAGTGCAGCCCTTTCTCCAAAGCTTGTTGCTTTCAAGGTTCCAAGATGCACCAGACTTGGTACCCTAGTGGCTATCAGCACACCCCTCTCCACCAAGGCGGTCTAGCTATTTTTTCCTGCACTTTGCAATTTCCCCTTTTGTTTGGTGATGGAAGTTCAAAGTACTCCTTCCCAATGGTGTCCACGTGTGGCTGGGACAATGGCAAAGTGCGAGAATGTGTGGGCTTGGATCACACCAAATCCTTGCCTCAGATTTGGCATGCTCTCTTCAGTCCTTCTTTTGTTTGGTGCCTCTATCGGACTATCTCCCATGCATGGAAGGATGACAAAGGCTTTATGGCAAGGCGTATGGAGAGGCCATGTGGCACCTTCAGGCAGAGGATGGACGAGCTTGTGATCTGCATGCCACCTTCCCTATTTGGCCCTAGGCTTGCGATGCTGGCTCCGGGTCGATCTTGGGTGGCGGCTCACGGTCAGGTCTATCCTCCCCCTTCCTTCTTATTTATTTTGGTGATTTGCTCCAACCTCTATCTCTGAAGCATTCTGTAGGTAGGTTTAACCATGGTTGTTCCCTTCATCGAGCCCTCTACTCTTTCCCTTTGCGATGAGGCATGAATGTTTATGAAAGCCAAGAAGTTGTTGCCCTTTCTGGAAAAGTTTGTTGGTCCCGACCAAGAAATCATGCAGGGCTTCGTTGATACTTGGACCCAGGGCAATGTGGTCGTAAAAGGGATTAATATTCGTGTGTTTTTTGATTTAATGGCAACGATCTCTGGTCTGGCTTCCCTTGGGCGGATCATCAGAAGAGATAGCCACAATTGGGTCGAGGAGCTAGAGCAGTTCCCTGATAAAGGGAAAAACCTTGAATGGGACAAGTCGTGCCTCCTTCGGTCAGCCCTCCCTGAACCATACATGTCTGCCATGATTCCCATCATGCAATATATAACTTGTGATGATCCTGAGAAGCCACTCTGCAACTTCCACATTAGTTTTTACAATCACCTCCGTGATGCCAAGCAAGTGAGCTTTCTTGATTACCTAACATATTCCCTTGCCCTTACCATTGAGAAGAGTAGGAAATTGTCATCCCCACCCACCCATCAAGGCCTCATGGTAGTCATTTACAGGCATGCCCTGGCCATGCGCCCTCCTCCTTAGGTTGTCAACCCGTTAAATTCCCAGGCCCCTGGCAATGTGTCCTCCCCTACGGAGGGCCAATCTTCCAATCCCTTCAGAACCAGCCCTCCCAGCGCTGATAGCAGCACCTTCTGAACTTGGACAAAGCGGAGCATTGGCGGTAAGTCCTCCACCCCTAGAAGATCCTCCCAACGCCTGAAGAAAATCAGAAAGGAGGAGAAGGACGTCCTTTTGTAGCAGATTTTGTCAGACACTGAGAGTGACAAGGAGATCCCTCCTGATAAATCCCTCCTGGGCCTGGAATATACCATTCTCACTTCTATCAACTCCATGATTAAAATTCTGAAGCAGACCCAGAAGCGTCAGAACTCGGAGGATCAGGAGGATCCAGAGTAGCTATTTTTTGTCTGGTGATTGGCTGTTTTGCTTTTGCTCTCCAATGTTTCAGTTTCTTCGACTATTACATTTCGTTACCTCGTTTAATTTTCAGTTTGTTCTCTGGTTAATCAGGCAAAAATGCCTTTTCTGTAGCCTCCGAGAAATTAGTCTAGGTTTTGCTATCTCTGCAATCAGGCTTATATATCCATCCAGGAGGCATGATGCATCATTAGAAGTAAGGCTGATTTTGTACATAAGGTTTTGGGATCCTCTATAAAAACCCACTGTTAATCTACTAAATTTACCAAAAAAAAACAAATGTGAACATTGTGGCAGGCATGGACACAAGATAGAAAGATGTTGGAATATTTATTATTGTGAAATTTGTGGAGGTAACAATCACTCTAAAAAATATTGTTGGTATAAAGGAAATAATAATATGAATATGAATTATGGATGGATAAGCATGCACAAATGAGATAAGATGAAAGAAATGATAATAAGGATAACACTAAATACAATTATTTAGAAAGATTTTTCCAATTCTAGATATGGCCATGATGAACTTTTTCTACAATTGATTCGGAAGAAATAGATCGAAGTCAAAGACTGCAGACACATGAAGGCACAAGATATTCATACTAAATAATGTAATACAGGGGGATGTTAGAGGTATTACATTATTTGGTCCCATTGTAAATATTTAGATTAGGGTGTGAGTTTGATATTTGTGTATATAGTATGTGTCAAGTTAGTAGGTGTGAGCATGTGTCATGTAATTAAGTGTGTGAGGTGTTTAGTTAGCAAGTGAGAGTTATGAGTGTGATGTGTCAAGTTTAGAAGTAGGGAGTTATGTGTAATCATGAGATACTTTATCTTTATGTAATATGTGAGATTTATTATGTAAGAGAGGAATATGAAGGGTCAAGTTATCCCAAGAGTTTGAAGATATCAAAGGCCGAGTGTCATGTAATGTGAAGAGTCTCATATATCTTTATATCGAAGACAAAGACATGTAGTATGTAACTCGAATAAGATTTTCTTTATGCAGTGCTTGAGTTTTTTTATCAATAAATATTTTAGTGTGATTTATGTGAGGTTGATGTTCATTTATATTGATATTGATATTGATGATACGTGCTTTATTGATAATAAAATTTGTTTAACCTATGAAGAATTACATTATATTGTTAATAGTAGTATTAGAGCCACCACGAGTGGGTCTGTATTGAACCACGTTAAGTAAAATAGTTGTAGGGAGGAAAGTGAGAGAGATTGCTAAAGGTGACAGAGGAAGAATATTTGGAGAGCATTTTTTGGTTGGTGAAGGAAGGACTGTAATTTTGAAGGAGGAGAGATTACTGATTGTAGAAGGAAATAGGAGCAACTAGAAGTGAAGTTGGATGTGAGGCTAGAAGCCAACCAAAAGCCAAAAGGAACATTGTTCACTAAAGGAAAAGAAGATTGGAGAACATGATTGGAGGATAAACAAAAATTAGAGGACATAGGTTGAGAACTTCGAAGAAGAACATTGAAGCAACGAATGTTGGGAATGTTGCAAACGATAATTGAGAACGAGTTTTTTGATGTTGCAATTGTTACACCTAAGACAAGTGTTGAAGTTTGAGAATGTAGAGACGAGATTTGAAATTTGGAAGCGTTAAAATTTGAAGCCTATGGATGTAAGGAGAAGGAGAAATTCATGTTGTAATCTACTGCATTAAATCCTTCTGGAGAACTAATCCTAGAGTGATTAAAACATCTGAGTGCATATTGGAAGGTAATTGGGAGTTACAGTCTAAGTAATGCCTTAGAAAAAGATATTAGAATTGTTACTGCATGGATAATTAGCTATGAAACATTTGAGAGACTTGTGCTATATAAGGTAAATTATAACCTTTGCATTCTTTAATAATTGGGAGCACACGTTTGAAGATTTTAATTTACTTTTGGATTGAATTAATTTGGAGTGATAAAAAGATCAAATTAAATTATTTTTTAAAAGTGATTGAATGAGAGTTATAAGAAATTGATTAATTAATTATTTGATTAATGATTGAAGAAGAATTTGATGAATTAATGATTAAAAGGAATAAAATTGAATTGATTAAAGATTTGAAGAATTGAATTATTGATTAAATAAGAAAGGAAGATATAAGAGGAAGAATTAATTATTGAATTGATGAATTAATCAATTGAAGAGGTGAAAAATTGATTTGATTAATTGAATTATTATGAAATTGATTGATTGGGAGATATAAGAAGAAATAATTTGATATTTAAAATTGAAATTAAATAAGAAAAATTGAAAGAATTGATTTGATAAAATTGAAATTAAAATTTAAAATTGATTGATTAGAAATTGAATTAAAGGGAATTATAAGAAGTGAATAAAATTGATTAAAGAAAATAATTCAATTATTTTTTTTGTTGAAGAGATTATATTAAAACAAGATTATTTACAAGTTGGGATGAGACTCCTCCCAGCATTAGCCAACAAGAATACATGTTTACAACAGTAAAAGGAGATTTTCATTAGAGCCAAATATCCTAAACCATATGTCTGCAATGGTTGTCCATATTAGCTAAACATTGGATTTGCTCACCATCCTACCTAATCCTCTCATCCTAAATAGCCATGCCATTGTGCCACTAAACCCATACCTCCTTCTCAATACCTATCTTAGTGAGTAAGTCTACCACTTTATTCAGAGTTATACCCACATAAATCAAAATCACATCATCTAATTCCCTCCACAATTCCTTAATTTGGGTGACAAGAATCCTCAACCTCCATATCTCCAAAGCAAAGTTTCTCATGCAATCTATAGCTCCTACCAAGATTTGAGAATGTGATTCTATGATTATCCTCCAATAACCTTGTCTTACCACATATATAGAAGCATATTTGATAGCTAAGGCTTCTGCTTCATTGTTCTTGGCCCTACCTAGACCTTGTAGTTCCAAATAGAGCACTATCCCAATATGATTCCTGGAGACCACTTCAATTCTAAATTTGCTCAGATTGCATTTAGTAGCTCCATTAGTATTAATTTTAATCCAACCTTCTGGGGGTGGTTTCCAACTAGATTTATCCTACTCTTCTTGCACTTTGGCTTTCTTCTCCATTGTCCCTATATCATCTTGAGTTTCCTATTTAGCATATACTGCCATAATTTTTGTGACTTTGCTCCAAATGACCTACCAAATGCCATCCATGGATGAAAAGGTTTCTCTAAAAATATTGTGATTTATCTCCAACCATGCTTGTCACCAAATGAATTTAATCTAAGCTTCCAAATGACACAAAGAGATTCAGATTAAAATCCACCCCTCTTCCATCTTTTCCAAATAGTAATCTGATTCATATCACCATTGGCTTGACTTTTATAAGCTAAAAACCATCGCTCCTAAATTTGGCATGTGAATGGGAACTCAAACATCAAGTGGTCAGATTTTTCCTCACTCATGTAGCATAAAACACATTGAGATGGACCAACAATGCCCCTACATCTCAGGTTATCAAAAGTAAGAATTCCATTGTGCATGAACTGCCAAGCAAAAAAGTTTACTTTCGACCAACCCTTGGAATGCCAAATCTTTCTCCAATCCTCAACCTAATATGCATGAGGAGGAGGTTCTAGAAGGATATTATCATATCCATCCTTTAATATGTATACTCCAAGGCTCCCATAGCCCCAAGCTAATATTCATCCTCCTCATATCTACTTGTGAGAAATATTTCTGCCAAGATTTTAGTCATGATGGGTGTCAATTTTGAAGGGATTGGAATTGGCCACTCATCCAACTTATTAAATTGTTTAAACATATAATCCTCCAACTGACTAGTGTTGAAATAACTTTCAATCCAGATCTAACCCCTACTTTCCATGATTGTTTTTATTGGTTGCAGTTATGAGAATTTAGTAATGATAGGTGGGTATTGATCCCATGAGTTTGTCCAAAATCATGTCTTCTCCCCTCTCCCCATTTTCAAACATAATCCATCGTTCACTACTTGAGATCCTAACTTTATATCCCATCACACTAAGGACCCATTACCATCCAAAGGGAAATGACTCACCTCATTCAAGTTCACCTGTCCCAAATATTTACTGGTTAAAACTCTACTGAATAAAGAAGTTGGTTGGGAGATCCACCTCCATTAAAGATTTTAAACCAAAAATTTATTATTTAACTTTGGTCTCCTTAGTTCCAAACCTCCCTTTACCTTGGGCTGGTTTACTTTCTCCCAACCTGCTAAGGCCCATTTCCTCTCTCCTTTTACTCCTCCCCATAAAAAGTTTCTATGTCTCTTGTCCAACTCTTTCCATATGGTATGTGAGGTAGAAAGGATAGAAAATTTATAAATTGGAATGGTTGGAATGAATGACTGCAAAAAAAATTAATCTACTCCTAAAGGTTAACCATTTGTGAGACCAATGATTAATTCTCTCTTTGATATGATCCAAAAGATTCTTCTAGATATTTATCTTCAAATTTTTAAAATGCAAAGGGACCTCCAAAAATACCATTAGGAGATAACTCCTCGTGAATCCCAAGATCTCTAAATTTCTATCCTAAAGCCTTCAATCAAGATTTAAGAAGACCACTTTGGATTTTGTATCATTGATGATTTGGTTTGTGGCCCTAAGGTAAATATTAAGAGTATCTCTAATCATTCTTGCTTCCCTAAAGTTAGCCACTCCCACCAATATTGTGTCATCCACAAATTGTAGGTGAGTCAAAACCTCCTCACCCACCTTGATACCTATTAGCAAATCGTGTTGTCTTCTCCTCAAGACGAGTCTACCCAAGCATTCAACTAATACGAGAAAAAGATAAGGGAAACAATGATCTCCTTATTTGTGGATCCAAATGGTTGCAAGGGAAGGCATTTGATTAACACTAAGAATATTGAAGTAGAAACGCAACTCATGACCCATTCTATCCAATTCTAAGAGAAACCAAAGGTTACCATCATCCTTGACGAGAAGCTCCACTCCAACCTATCACAAGCTTTTGACATATCCAATTTTATGAACATTCCTCTATTGCTAGTTTTTTGCATTAAGCAAATTGCCTCCTAAGATAGAACCAAACCATCGAAGATCTTCTTGACCTCTTCAAAACCCCCTTCCTCCAAGGAGATAATGCTATGTAGAAGAAGTTGTATCCACTTAGCCATTATCTTCGTGATTATTTTATATATGACATTACATAAGGTAATAAATCTATAATATGAAATATGCACCCCCTCCTCCCCCTTTCAAAATTATGATAATGAATGTATAATTTAATTATTTAAGCATTCTTTTACTACCTCTATAACAACCATTACATCCTCCTCCAAGTTGTGCCTGAAGGTCTAAAAAACTCAATTGGAAAGCCATCTGGACCTAGCATTTTTTTTGTACTCATTTCAAAGACTACTTTATTTAGTTCCTCTCTATCAATGGGTTTAAGCATGACTTGATTTTCTTCTTCAGAGATAATAGAGGATATGAAATAATAATTTATTTTCTAGCCTCTTCGTATTGCACCATAATTTCCTTAAACAATTTAGCAAAATAATCCATTGAATGGAAATGCATACCTAGGATTGTATTAAAGGAGTGCTCGTTCTCATCCTAAAGAGCTTCCATCTTGTTTTTATATCTCCTAGCATAAGCAACCCAATGGAAAATTTTGATGTTTCTGTCACCTTCCAATAACCAAGTGGTTCTTGCTCTCTATTTACAATAGATATCCTCTTGGTTGTAAATATCCTCAAATACTTTACGTAATGCATCATCCTCTTCTTTGAGTTGCTCTATAATTATTCCTTCCCTTAAGTGTTTTTGCACCTCATCTCATATGGCCACCAATGGAGTTATTTAGACCTGGAAGTTTGTCTTGTTAGCTCACCTCTATTGTTTTAGTTGATCCTTGACATAATGAAGTTGCTTGTGGAATCTAAACATTGTTGTATCATATGTCGGACGTCCCTCTTCCTACCATTTGTGGGATTTTCTTTCAAAGTTCCTCTTTTTGTAACTAAAAGTTTTCAAATCTAAATGGTTTACGATGCTACCCTGTCTTGATCCTCCCTTCCAACAAAATGGGGAAGTGATATGAAACTAGACCCTCCAAAATCTAAAATTTTAGATTCCATTTCACAAACACCTGCTCTGAAACCAAAAAATGGTCTAACTTCACTTTCCTGCTTTGTGGCTCCCTCCTCTTATTAGTCCATGTAAAGTTAGTTCTAGGATATTAAATATCCACCAAGTGTAATGCATAGACCCGAACAATCATAAGTCGATCCCTTGGATCCAAAACCGCTTTCTAATCTCTGGATGATAATTTAGCATTTAAATCCCTAATAACAATCTAGTCTAACTCCTCCCTTGAGACTCATATTATGCACTTCTTTCCATTGACAAATTTGACCATATAAGTTTTGAGCCCCATGAAAATTTGTGATTAAAACCAATTCAGTTGTCACATCGTTCCTAAAATGCGATGCGAGGACACCCCTCCAAGCTATATGTTCTATTGTCATCAATTCAAGAGAGTTCCAAAAGGTAACTACCCCCCTTGAGGCCCCTTGAGCAACCACTTCTATATGACCAACACCCCTTCAAAGTCTATTTACTATTTTACACATAAGATCCAACAATATTTTTATCTCTTGGATAAGCAAAAAAATGGTTTCACTTTTTTTTAAGAAACTTCAAATTATAGATTGATGGGTTTTACTATTTAAATCCCTAATATTCTATGATTGTATAATCATTGGTTTCCTTAAGACCAGTAAGAGTATATTGGACTGACCAATCCCCCAGTGCTAAGTTTATCTCCTTGAATCACTATCAATTCCTTATTTGATTATCTACCCACTCCTTGAGAGTTAATATTCTTTGATCTCTTCTCCACCTGGCTTATCCCTAGAGTTAGATTTTCTTTTTTCTTTTCTACCATATCCATGGTGATAACCTTTATTATTGATAACTCTTGGTTATGCACTATCAATGTCCTTGCAATCTCTAATTGTGGAAACTCGCTACACTCTATTACCTCCTTTAGGATAGCAGTTGAAAGAGGGGCTTAAATATAGTTATTATTATTTTCATTATTCCCATCCACTCCTTCAATGAATTGTTCTTCTTCCTCGTCCACTAGTGTCTTGAAGATTTCATATATATTTAAGGTCTTGAGTTGGGTTTTCTCTTTACCATATTTTTTATTTTTGCCTTCTCTTTCTTTTGGGTTGTTCAAAACCATCTCCCTGTGCTTCTCTGCCTTGAGAAATATTGGTTGTTTCTTTGTTGATGGTTGAATTACCCTCCTTAGAAATATTCAATATTCTTGGAGGATCCTCGAATTTTGTGTTGATATTGTTTGGGTAGGACTAGGCCAAATGCCCACATTTGTGGTAAACTCTACACCCGAAGGGAAATGCCTCATAATCTAGTTGTTGAATCCAAGATAGTCCTACAAGTTTGAGTTCCACCTCTATCAGCACAAGCTAGCTGAGATCCATTTCCATGCATAATCTAGCATAAACTATTGTGTTTCCTTCCTTGGTGTATCTAGAAATACCCAAATATCTTTTGAGGGAATTATGGATGATTTTCAATACCTACTCACTCTAGAACTCGATTGGAAGTGCATACAAATAGAACCAAACTGGGAAAATAGCAGGTTCAATTCAGGGATCAAATTCCACTCTCCAGGGCTGAAAAAATAATCTTGTCGGACCATGATTCCTCTTTTTTGATTCAAAAGCCCTATTTCTATCAATAAGTGAGGAAAATTAACAAATAAATATCCATTACTAATAAATCACAAAGAATACTTACCAAGAGGCTCCTAGTTTTGTGGAGCCCATGAATGAAATTTTTTTAGGGTAGTGCAAATGCCCATGAATTTATAGATCATATCATGATTGAATTTATATAAGATGGTTTCTTCTACCATCCTTTTTTCATTGACAATCTTTGGCCTTGATTCTGATTATGACAAGCATCCATTAACTCTTTGAGATGTTGATCTTTTTCTAATAGTTGTAAAGAGCATTTTTAGTACAATTTTTTATGCTTCTTTAGTCTCTATTAGATATTTTTCCTTCAACAAATATACAAATGGACTTTTTCTATCTAAAAGAGAATATGGACATGTCCCCATTGGGCCCTCCTAGGGCAACAATCTTGTCTTTGATTTCGTAGCACCCAAAAAGTACTTCATCTTCCCAACTGATTATAGAATTAGACTGATTAAATTGAAGAAGAAGAAGAAGAAGAATTGATTGAGTTAAAATTTTGGAGATATAAGGATTTCTATAAAATTCAAGAAGAAAATAATGAAATTTTGAAATTTGAAATTGATTTGATATTTGAAAGTAATTAAAAGAGAAAAACTAATAAATTGAAAAAATGAAGGAAAACTCAAAAAATTAATAGGAGTTCTAAAAGGAAATTGAAGGAGAATAAAATTTGAAGAATGAAATTAAAATTTGAAGAAATTTGAAATTGGGTATTAATTTTGGAATTATAAGGTTGTCAACAACAAAGAAAAAATGGAAAAGTGATTTCTTGTCAAAAATTTGTACACAATGTGGTAATTAAAGAAAGAAAAAAAATAGACATTCAGGACACATCCCTAGAAGATAGTAAGGAAATTTTGAAAAACTTAAAACATTTTACATATCTCATGATAGAAAATGTTGACAAAGATACATCAACAAAATTAAAGAAGGGATTACAATTAATTTTTAGAGAAGTCAAAAATAAAAATTCTTCAATGCTTGGTAATTATCTAAGCTTGAAGCTTACTCAAGCAAATGAAGACTCTAAAGGTGCTATAACATTACCTATTGATATAGGAAATATAATGTATATGGTATTCTCTAATGAAATCTTTAAAGACAAGAATAGAAAACAAGAAGAAATGATTAAAATTCTGAAAAACAAGCCTCCGATGAAAGATGTATGTCATGATGTAAATGATTTAAGGTCTATAACAACTAATGCATGTTGTGATACCATAAATTTAAGACCTATGATGACAAATAAATATTGTGGCACTGGTGATATTCATCAAAACAAAAATGAGATTTGTTATGAAATTTGTGATACTTATGATTTGGGACCCACTACAAATACACGATAACTTGTTTCAAGAACATACATTGCATGACACTAGGGATTTGAACATTGTTCATGAAGACAAAGACTTAGCACAAAGTATATGTGACAATAGACATTGTAATGATAATAATGACTGAGAAAATGACATAAAGTTTTTGATAGGATACAATTCTGAAAAAACTTTGGCAATAAAGCATTGTAAAGCAAAATAATGAAGATATTAAACAATCGGTTAACAAATGTGGATATTGCGATAAACATAGATATAAGATAGAAATATGTTAGAATATTTATTATTGTGAAATTTGTGGAGGTAATAATTACTCTCAAAATATTGTTGGTACAAAGGAAATAATAATATGAATATAAATTATGGATGGATAAGCATGCACAAATGAGATAAGATGAAAGAAATGATAACAAGGATAACACTAAATGAATTTCTTCAAAAAAATTCCAACTCCAGATATAGCGAGAAAAAGAGTATGAACTTCTACAATTTATCCAAAAGACAAAGAATAAAGTCAAAGACTGAAGACACATGAAGGCACAAGACCTTCATACCAAATAATGTAATATGGGGGGTGCTAGAGGTATTACATTATTTGGTACCATTTTAAATATTTAGATTGGGATGCAAGTTTAATATTTTTATATATAATGTGTCAAGTTAGAATGTATGAGCATGTGTCATGTAATTAAGTGTGTAAGGTGTTTAGTTAGCAAGTGAGAGTTATTAGTGTGATGTGTCAAGTTTAGAAGTAGGGAGTTTTATTATCGTGAGAACTTTATCTTTATGTAATATGTGAGATTCATCATGTAAGAGAGGAATATGAAGAGTCAAGTTATCCCAATATTTTGAGGAGAGCAAAGGCCAAGAGTCATATAATGTGAAATTATCATGTATTTTTATATCAGAGACAAAATTATGTTGTATGTAACTCGAACAAGCTTTGCTTTATACATTGCCTGAGTTTTTTATTAGTAAATATTTCAATATGATTTATGTGACATTGATGTTCATTTGATATTTGATATTGATATTGATGATATGTGAGTCGTTGATCCTAGAATTTTCTTAACCTGTGAAGAAATCATTATATTTCTAACACTAAAATCAGAGCCACCACGAGTGAGCGTGGATTGAACCCCTATAAGTAAATTAGTTATAGGGAGGAAAGTGAGAGAGATTGCTGAAGGTGATGGAGGAAGAATATTTAGAGGGCATTTATTGATTAGTGAAGGAAGGATTGCAAGTTTGAAGGAGGAGAGATTATTGATTGTAGAAGGAAATAGGAGCAACTAGAAGTGATGTTGGATGTGAGGCTAGAAGCCAACCAAAAGCCAAAAGGAAAATTGTTTATTGAAGGAAGAGAATATTGGAGAATGTGATGGAATAGCAAATAAAAATTAGAGGACATAGCTTGATAATGTAGAAGAAGACGGATATTGAAGCAAAAAATATTGGGAATGTTATAGAAGACAATTGAGAACAAGTTTTTTGATGTTGCGAGTGTTGTAACTATGATGAAGACCACTTTTGAAAGTTGTAATAGATAGGTCCAAGGTGTAGACTAATTGGTTCGGCCAAACCCCGTAATGGGGTGAACGTCCAGGGTTCAAATCTTGGACCTCACCAAACTAAACATGATTCCCTTTCCTAGTCCTTTCAACGACGTAAAAGGTTTAAATTGATTGCAACATGGTGGTTATAGGGGCGGACTGCGTGAGTACTGTGTGATGGATTTCAAGGTAGACAATGCAAAATACTATGGTGGCCATAAAAGATAAAATATGGACAACATTCCTGAATAATCGTGGCGGATACCAATTCTGCCATGTAAAATAAAATTAAAAAGAGTTGTATTAAACTGGGTGTTTCTTAGTTTATTAGTTTTTGGAATTATTGCTAACTTAGACTTTAGAAATAATTAAAAACTAGTAAACTAAGAAACACCTAATCTATTACAAATTTTAAAAGTGGTCATCATCAGCCTAAGACAAGTATTGAAGTTTTATAATGGAGAGAAGAGCTTTGAAATTTGGAAACATTGAAATCTAAGGCCTACAAACATAAGAAAAAGAATAAATTTATGTTGTAATATACTACATTAGAGGCTATTAAAGAACAAAGTTCAAAGAGATTAAAACGTCTAAGAGAATAATTGGAAGGTAATTGGGAGTTACAGTCTGAGTAATGCCTTGGTAGGAAATATAAGAAATATTACGACATAGATATTCAATTGATGATATGTTGGATAGAATTGCGCCATATAAGGTAAATAAAAACTTTTGCATTCTTTAATATTGGGGCATGCATGTTTGAAGATTTTAATTTAATTTTGTATTGAATTAATTTAGAGTGATAAGAAGATCAAATGAAATTATTTTTTAAAAGTGATTGAATGGGAGTTATAAGAAAACAATTAATTAACTATTTGAGTAATGATTGACGAATTAATGATTAGAGGGGATGAAATTGGATTGATTAAAGATTCGAAGAATTTAATTATTGATTGAATAAAAAAGGAAGATATAAGAGGAAGAATTAATTATTGAATTGATGAATTAATGAATTAAAGAAGTGAAGAAATTGATTCGATTGAATTGAATTATTGTGAAACTGGTTGATTTGGAGATAGAAGAAGAAATATTTTGATATTTAAAATTAAAATTGAACTAATGAATAAAATTTGAAATAATTGATTTGATAAAATTGAAATTAAAATTTTAAAATTATTGATTGAGATATTGAATTTAAAGGGAATTATAAGAAGTGAATGAAATTTATTAAACAAAATTAATTTGATTGATTAAATTGAAGTAGAAGAAGAAGAATTGATTGAATTAAAATTGTGGAGATATGAGGTTTTCTACAAAATTTAAGAAGAAGATTATGAAATTTGATATTGTTTATAAATAATTGAAATTGATTTGATATTCGAAAGTAATTAAAGATAACTACAATGATTATTACAAGGGGAGCCAATGATAAGTTGATTTGGGAGTTGAATAGCTCAGTATAATACACAACAAGAAGTGGGCATAATGCAACACACCAACAAAATAGGAATATCACAAGAAGATGGAGAGATATTTGGGATAGCCCAAGTATTTTTAAAGTCAAAATATTTTTTTTGTCTAGTAGGCCATAGAAGAATTTTATCCTGGGATAACCTCATGAAAAGGGGTTTTCATGGTCCCTCATAATGTGTTCTTTCTAAAAAGGAGGAGAGTATAGACCATCTCTTGGGACATTGTTCAATAGTCTAGAAACTGTGGCAATGTATTCTTAATATTTTTGGTAAATGGATGATGATGAATGGTAGAATTGAAGAATAGTTAAAGTAATGGTAGAGCACTTTTAAAAGTGAGACTTCACAAACAATCTAGGATACATAAAAAAATATAATACTTTGGATTGTTTGGGTAGAAAGGAATAGAAGAATATTTAAAGGAAAGGAAGGTGATTTAGAGGTGATGAAAAAGAAGATTTGTTTAGCCATAAAGGAGTTTGAACCAACCCTATAAAATCACCCAATCCCTAATCTGGAAGCAAAGAGCCATGATAGATGGAGTCAAGTCATCAAATGGAATTATGATGTTGGGTATATGAGAAACAAAAAGAAAGGAAAGAATATAAAGTGGAAACCACTAGATGTGGAGTTGGTTAAATTGAACTTTGATGGAGCATCTAAAGGAAATGTAGGACCAATATGAGAAGGAGGAATAATTAGAAATAAGAGAGAAAATATTTTGTCTCATTACACTTTCAATAGTGAATTTAAGACAACTAATTAAGTTGAGGCTTGGGCGGTAAGGGTTAAAAATATGCAAACAAATGAAATGGAATAGAGTATGGATGGAAGGTGATTCAATCATAGTAATAAATGCAATTTTGAGGAAATCAAAGGTTCCATAGAACATATAAGAGATAATTGTGGAAATTCAAGACCTTGCTATAGAGTTTGAAGAACTCAGGTTTACAGGAAGCAAATATGCAGGTAGGCTAGCCAATAGAGGGGTTTTAATTGAGGATCGTGAAGTTAAATTCTCTTTTCCATAGTTAAATAAAGTGGTAAGTTTAGTTTAAGCTAATAAGAAAATATTGATTTCTTGATTCAAATAATGATTAAGATTTACTTTAATATTTTCCATTGGTAATATTTGTTTTATTTTTTAACATTAACGTGTTTTCATATAAACTATTTATTATAATTTTTGTGGTTGCACTTGTGTTTCAGGAAGGAAACTAGCAATCCAAATATAATAAAGCAAACTATGATAGTGTGATGTTTTGGAAATATTACTCTACTAAGATGCAATGCATAGATAGTAGAGGTGAAGTTTTGATATTGTGAAGGTTGTTGTAGAAAAATGTCAAGAAAGATGTTGAATTTTGGAATATTTGTATTCACACAAAAATTTGAAAAAGATCCAAAAAATGAAAATCAAGAATTTAGACATTTTATGTAAAATGATGTAGGCTTCTAGCTATAGCAACTCAATTGAGATGAGAATTAAATTTATTTGTAAACTCTCAAGATCTAAAGAAGAGATTTATGATTTGTCAAGGGTGGGGGACCCAAGTACAACCCCTTGTTCTCCATAAAAATAAAATAAAATAAAATTATTTAAAAGTAATTAAAAGAGAAAAAATTAAAATATTAATAAATTAAAGAAGGAAATTTAGGAAAATTAATGGGAGAAATAAGAAGAAATTGAAGGAGAATAAAATTTGATGAATGAAAAATTTAAATTTGAAGAAATTTGAAATTGAGTATTGATTTTGCAGCTACAAGGTTGTCAACAACAAGGAAAAAATGGAAAAGTGATTGCTTGTGAAAAAATTGTACACAACGTGGCAATTAAAGAAAGAAAACAAAGAGACATTCAAGACACATCACTGGAAGATAGTAAGGAAATGTTGAAAAAGTTAAAATATTTCACATATCTCATGATAGAAGATGTTGAAAAAGATACATCAATAAAGTTAAAGAAGGGCTTACAATCAATTTTAAGAGAAGCCAAAGATAAAAATTCTTCAATTCTTGGTAATTATCTAAGCTCAAAGCTAACTCAAGCAACTGAAGACTATAAAGGTGCTAATAAATTACTTATTAATATAGGAAATATAATGTATATGTCATTACTCTCTAATGAAGTCCTTAAAGACAAGAATAGAAAACAAGAAGAAATGATTAAAACTCTAAAAAACAAGCCTACGATGAAAGATGTATATTGTGATACAAATGATTTAAGATTAATATTAGTTATTGTATGTTGTGATACTATAGATTTAGGACCTATGATGATAGATACATGTTGTGACACTAGTGATCATCATCAAAACAAAAATGAGAGTTGTAATGAAAGTTGTGATATTTATGATTTAGGACCCACTACAAATACAAGAGAACTTGTTCCAAGAATAGACATTGCATGTCACACAAGGGATTTGAACATTGTTCATGAAGACAAAGACTTAGTGCAAAGTATATTGACAATAGACATTGTAATAATAATAGTGATAGAGATATTGACATGGAGCTTTTGATACGA
Source organism: Wollemia nobilis (assembly GCA_028583015.1). Taxonomy (NCBI): domain Eukaryota; kingdom Viridiplantae; phylum Streptophyta; class Pinopsida; order Araucariales; family Araucariaceae; genus Wollemia; species Wollemia nobilis. The sequence goes on from JAQPPZ010016964.1 coordinate 805,160, forward strand.
TACAATTCTGAAAAAAATTGGGAAGAAAGTATTGCAAAGCAAAATAATGAAGACATCAAACAATCAGGTAACAATTGTGAACATTATGGTAGGCATGGACACAAGATAGAAAGATGTTGAAATATTCATTGTTGTGAAATTTATGGAGGTAACAATCACTCTCAAAAATATTGTTGGTACAAAGAAAATAATAATATGAATATGAATTATGGATGGATAAGCATGCACAAATGAGATAAGATGAAATAAATGATAATAAGGATACACTAAATGAATTTTTGAAGAATATTTTTTCCAATTCTAGATATGGCCAAAAAAAGGGTATGAACTTCTTCTACAATTGATCTAAAAGAAACAGATCAGAGTCAAAGACTAAAGACACATGAAGGCACAAGACCATACCAAATAATGTAATATGAGGGGGTGTTAGAGGTATTACATTATTTGGTCCCATTGTAAATATTTAGATTAGGGTGTGAGTTTGATATTTGTGTATATAGTATGTGTCAAGTTAGTAGGTGTGAGCATGTGTCATGTAATTAAGTGTGTGAGGTGTTTAGTTAACAAGTGAGAGTTATGAGTGTGATGTGTCAAGTTTAGAAGTAGAGAATTATGTGTAATACCGATATACTTTATCTTTATGTATTATGTAAGATTCATTATGTAATAGAGGAATATGGAGGGTCAAGTTATCCCCAGAGTTTGAAGAGAGCAAAGGCCAAGAGTCATGTAATGTGAAGGGTCTTATGTATCTTTATATCAGAGACAAAGCCATGTAGTATGTAATTTGAATAAGCTATACATTATGCATTACTTGAAATTTTTAATCAATAAAGATTTTAGTGTGATTTATGTGAGATTGGTGTTCATTTGATATTGATGATATGTGCTTTATTGATCCTAGAATTTGTTTAGCTTGTGAAGAATAGAACTATATTGCCAGCATACTATTACCATCCTATAAAAAAACTTTGTGTTTTTATCTCTTTTAACCAAGTTTGTCTCGATCTTAATCTTCAAAATTTTTCTTCCTTACTCAAAATACTATGATATTCACTAAGCAACTCCCTTTCCTCCAAGCTTGGATTATTGTGCTCATATTTTTGGAATTTTGAAAGTTTTTCTTTTAGTTCTTTCTTCTCAAAAATATTTCCAAAAGTGTTCTTGTTCCATTCTTTTAATCTAGATGTCATTGATTTTATTTATTTTGGAAGTGTATACAACCCATTGTTTCTTAAACAATTCCATGTGTGCATTATCATATCAACAAATTGAGGATGGTCTTTTCACATTTGTTTATATTTAAAATATGATCTCCATTTTAATTCACTTACCACCATTTTAACTCTTATTGGACAATAATTTGAACCAATCCTTGTCAACGTATTAATTTTAGTACAAGTCCCTTCATCTAGCTAATGATCTAAGAGTATGCATCTATATAATATTTCTTCTATCAAGTTTTAGCCTATCCTATTTTTGGTCCATGTATAGTTGTCCTATTCAAACTCAACCTCCCATAAATTATTATTTTGAATGAAAGCTGAGAAATTTTTATCCATCTTGGTTATGGCATTAAAATATCCTATGACCATGAATTGAGTTTCTTGGTATTTACTTCTCATAAAGGCTTCAATCCCACTTCATACTTATGATCTGCTTGACTAAGTTGTAGGTCCATAGACATTGATAAGGATGAAACAAATATCTACAAAGTACCATTTGACTAATGAGGTTATCCAATGCTTAGTGTTATGAATGGTTTCACATAAAGTTTTGAATAGATTTCAACAAGTTGGAATCCCCCCTACTACTTCTAAATCCTCAAAATCCCATTCACATCTTCCTAATACTATCTTCATAGTTTTGTAAACTTCTTCCTTTGTCATTTTGGTTTCCTAGACACAAAGAATATCAGGCTTATTACTTAAACAAAGGTCCCTAATACACCTATGTTTTGAAGGGGTATTAACACCCCTTATATTCTATGAGATGGTAATAATGTCTCAATAAGGGTTATTGACCCTTCTCCAAATTACAAATATCATTTTATTTTTTGGTAAAGAGAATTTCAACGAACTTAGATTGTGTTCCTTTATGTTTTATCTTTCTTCTCTGACTCTCATTTGATAATTTGAAGGTTTTCCTCTTATTTCCTTGCCAATATCAAGGGTAGGTCTTATTATTCTATTCCTCGATATTCTTCCTTTTCATTAGATGCATCCTCTCCTAACTTTGCTAAGGAGGATTTTGACTTATTTACTCAATATGGTAGAGGTATTAACATCTAATATTGTGTATTCTCTATAAATTTACTTCTCTTGAATGGTGTATGGTACTTCAAGGGAGTCTTCAAAATATCATAAGTCACATTTCTTAGGTTCAGTAGGAATGTTCATTCCTAAATCGGGTTCAAACTGAGTAGATGGTTCCTTGTTAATATTTTGATCTTGTTATACCATGTGCTCTAAGTTGTGATCTATTTTTTCTTCATAGGATAAAGCCTCAAAAGACGTGGTGTTTCTTCCAATATCCTTACTTATTAGTCTCCCTACTTATTTACTTTCATTTATCTCAACCTATTTTGAAAGTTGAAAACCATCCTCATCCATATCCATTTGTAAGTTTCTCTTATGGTTCCCTACATATGTTTGTGTTTGATTCTTCTTAGGGCATGATCTCTCAATATGCCCCACCTCATGACATCTAGAATATATATTTCATAAACCATGGCTTGGATCCACAACTTACCTCCATCAATCATTGGTAAAGGTTTACTAATATCAATCATGACCAATATTCAGGAATAAATAGCCAAGACCTCGTCTTTTGTAAATAATGAATTCTCAAGGAATTCTCCTAGAGTACTTCCTATTGTCTTGAAGGTATCCATTTCATAAAATTTAATGGACAACCCATACATCCTAGCCTAGACTGGTAGCAGTGATAGATTTATATTTTTAGGTGCAAAGCCTTCATACCAATGGGTAAGGAAGTGTCATGCTCTTCCCATAAACCAAGGACCCCTTTCAACATTCTATCTATTTCCTCCATGGAAAAAAAATAGCTAGGAAGAAAAATTTGGGAAGAAATGATAGATTCATTCCTAGAGACTTCCATTTCCTATCAATCAATTTTTTTAGGGTTGAAGCCCGTGGATAAGATCCATTAAATTTAACAATGACTACCTTATCTTTGAGCAACAAGGATCATTGCTCTATGAAGTCCTACCTAACATCTACTACTAGGGATGATTGTAAGGATTTAGCTATACATCAGTCCATGCAAAAGACACTATAAATCAATATCTATTGAAATTTACTAGTATATTCTATAGTGATTATATTATTTAAAATAAACCTAGAGTAATTTACATGTAGAATTTCAAAGACAATGAAGGGATAAATGAAACTTAGCTAAAAATTCCTATGCCTATATAGAATGTCCTATCTCATTGATGCTCTATCCCTTCATTGATCCTTCCATCATCTGAACCTTGGCTGATAGATATTTAAAATTTTATTTTCTTACGACTCGTCACTACCCTTATTCTAGATGAATGACTTCACAAGGTCATATCTCCCTCAATATTTCTTGGATTCTTTATATGACCATTCATTTTAAAGCTCTTCAAATTTTGCACAAATTGATTCAGGAATCATTTGAATCAGACAACCCTTCATAAAGATATAGCTCCTGAAAGATGAGACATTTTTTTAGAAAATATTGTCGTAACTCTACCATTGTTTTGGATTGTTGTCTTCACATAGATATATCTCCCTCAATAGTGCTTGGCTTATTTCTTATAACCACTCATTTTAAATATTTTCAAATTCTACACGAAATGATGAAAGATCATGGTGTTGATATTCATCTTAGTAAAATTCAAAATTTAGAAGGCAACTGAGCGAGTGAGATTTTATCTCTTAATGAAAATGATGTCAAAGAGTTGACTATGAAAACAAAAAACTTTGAGGAAGATGAAGAATATATTTAATATAAAAAATAAATTATAAATATTTATAATACAAAGACATGTTGAATATGTTTTAATTGATCTAACAACTAATATAATATTTTGGTACTTTAATGAGAATGACTCAATAGAAGCCACATATAACTTATTAAAAAAAAGAGGTGGAGATGTAATATGAGTGGAATCCACTTCTATCTCATAACACATTAAAATTAATAATAATGTAGAAAATAGTGTGTATGATGAAGTGGGATAACAATCCTATCATTAGATTAAGAAGGGGAAAAAAAAGTATATTAAATATATATTGTGAATATTAGAAGCAAAAACTAGGAGGGGTATTGATATGAGAAAACAAAAGTAAATATCACAAGTATTAACAAGAAGTGGGGCTAAAACCACAAATAAAAAGTGATGATAAAAATGATATATTGGAATATTAGGGGCATGAATAAGACCCTAAAAAAAGAGGTATTAGAGAATTAACAATTTGTTATAGGCAACATATTTATGGAAATGAAAACAAGGTCATAAATATTTTAGCCATTTGATGTGTTGATTTTCATCTTGGCGAAATTCAAATTTTAGAAGGCAATTAGATGAGTAAGATTTTATTTATTAATAAAAATGATACCAAGGAGTTGATTGCATAAATGTAATAGTCTGGGGAAGACGATAAATATCTTTGATAGAAAGGCAAATGAATAATAACTTTGATAGAAAGACAAGTTGGATATGGTTTAATTTTCCTGATAGCAATGTAATGAAAGCAATGTAACATTTTGTTGTTTTTATATGAGTGATTCTCAATAGAAACCATACATAGCTTATTAAAAATATATAATGTGTGAATATCAAATGGCATTAACTCAACAAGTTATATTATCTCAATTAATATAGTGTTTATAGCATGCAAAGTAGTTATATTAACATCATTAAAAAATGTTTCTCTCCCAATAAACACAACATTACATTTGTTCACAATAAAGAAGGTCAATTAACATATTAAAAGAAGTTAGAAACAAGTTTGGGCAACAAGTTTAACTGTGTCTCTCTTCAAAATGGTGATGTAGACAATCCTTCAAATTATTAAACCATAATATTCAATCTTCTACTTAAAATTTTTTTGGTGGTATGACTGAGTGCAAAATCAACAAATTGATTGAGAAAAAAAGATAGAGTGCAAAAGAACGAGCAAATTTTAGGCCAAGCACTCAACAATAGATCATTACATCATATTTAGACATGTCATTCAAAAAACATGGGAGATAAAATGGTATGTATATCATTGTTTTGTTGACTTCAATAAGACATTTGACATATTGCCTAGAAGTAAATTATGAAGTAGGATGTAAGAGCTAGACACATTGAAAAAATATAGAGCAATAGTCCATAAACTTACGAAAAGATACAAATTAAAATCAAAATATAAGGTCTCTTAGAATTCTTTAGAAATAGCGTAAGAGTTAAATAAGAATGTTTGTTATCCTCAACTTTATTTGGCTTATATATTGATAATGTAGAAGAATGGCTAAATGTGAGTTAAGGGGAAGATGTCTAGTTGACTAGTTACATGTTGAAGTTATTTTTGTATGTAGATGACCTCATTTTGATGGAAAGTACAACACAAGGGCTAAGAGAGCATTTAAAAGGACTTGTAACACTGCTATAAGGAAGTTTGTATGCAAGTAAATACTAGCAAACCAAGATAATAGTTTTCATCAAACCAAAATAATAAATGAGGGCACTACTAGAGAGATAACAACAAAGGAGGAGGATAATTTCAAGGAGAAATTCAATAACAATAACATTGAAGTGCCCCATATCATGGTTGATACAATTAACTTGATGGTTGCCCCTTTAGAGACCAATATAGAGGATAAGATGAGATAGGTTAGCAACTCAGACAAATCCTATAGACCTAATCATATACTTAGCCTTTCTTTTAATGTTTCTACAATAAAAATAAATGCATGATATGAGATATTTGTTGATTATAGTTATGATGATGATACTTACATTTTGCTTGCTTTTATCATATAGAGACGTCTCAATGTTGGAGAGATTTTATTGGCAAACTATACAAGTTCACCCTAGGGTCATAAATAAATTTTGATAGCCTACTACCATCGTTGTCATCCTTGACAAGTTTGTTAGAGTAGTCAATAGACTGGTTTAGTCAAGCTCAATGCCTTAGTATAAATTTGTCATAGGTATTTAGGGGCAACCACACTACCTGCCAATTGAGAGAGAGAGAGAGATATTTTCCATGAAGAGTATTTATGTTTATATTATAAATTTTGTAGCCACCATGATAGCTAGAGATATACTTTAGGCCCTTGGAACATAGGCTATATGCATGGGATAATTAGTAGCTTAGGATCATAAAATGTAATGTCCATTTGGTATCATACCACAACATTTGATGTACATACATTTTTTAGATATAAATAATATTTTCTTGATTCAACACTTACTTATCCACTTTAAATTTGTCTGTTTTTTAAATTTCACTTGCATGGTTTGTATGAGCTTATTTTACTCGTTTGATTGATCCACATGTCTGAGGACAATGGATTCTTTAGATTTGAAGACAATAAATAGTAAAAATATTATCGGTTGAATAGCTAATTTTATTCATTTTGATTAGAATTATAGAGAAGACAATCTTTGAGTAGAGATGCCTACCAATTAAAACAATCTGTTAGAAAATATAATTTCCCACTACAAATATGTTAGATAACAACTCGTCAAGAAAATATCATTTTCCATTTATTTATACACAAATTTGGTAGGAGAGGAAGAGGAAGAGTCATTATGGTGGTTTGTATGATTGCAATGGTTTAGCTATCACCACATGGGATATGAGATGTGAAAGACCCATGGTTGTTGGCAAGCACTCTATAGCCCAATTCCATTAGCTTATCCATTCAAGCTCTTTCAAACCTATCCAATTTATTCGGCTTTCATCTAAGCCCATCCAAGTTAGAGGCATTCATCCAAGTTTGAGGTGTCTTTGTCCATATGAATTTGAGTTCATTTGAGAGAAGGTTCCATTTTGTAGTCTCATTCAAGATTTTGTCAATACAAGCTCATTCGAGTCGAGGTTTTTTTCTAGAGCCTTTGAGTTGAGATTTTGTTCTAGAGTCTGAGTTGAGGTTCCATTTGGATCAGTTAACCCATCATGAGAAGTAATGGTCCCCAATGCATCAAGGTTGGATATCAAGTGTAGAAGCTCCGTTTTGATTTGAGTCTTCATGAAACACTTGGCTTGGTGACTAAGTGGACCCATTTGGATTACTTTTTTTTTAAGAAACCCATTTGGATTAAAATTTATAGCTACATGGACTATTTCTTGGTTGTTTAAGTCCATGTGTCAACTATATGATACTCTTATTCTAGTGCAATACTATCAAGATTGAGCTCCTTTATCATAAACTTCTCTGATGCTACTAAAGTTTCTAGCAAAGGTAGGTAATACAGTTTAAGAAGCTCAACATTGAGAATGAGATGCAAACTAAGATAAGGTGGTAGATCTAGCTTGAAATCATTCTCTCCCACTTGCTTGGTTATGGTATAAGATCCATAACATAGAGATTTAATTTTCCTATGTGGACCTATAAGGTGTTCTTTCTACAATCGCAACCAAACCTTATCTCCCACTTGAAAAGAGTGTGGGGTGCAATGTTAGTCATGGCATTGCTTGTACTTTGTGTTCATCTGGTATTGGAGGTAATGAACCTACTATTGTACAAGTTGAATATGGCCCACAAACTTCACTACATTTTTTGTTTCTTTTTTCTTGTGTTGTGTGAAGTCCATCGATGGGATTAGAAAAGTCACATCCATAAGCGCCAATGATTGAAAACTAAAACACGTATGAAAGGAAATATGTTTAGTAGAGTTGTGCAAAGACTTGTTATAGCCATGTTGAATGTATGGTAAATTATCATCCTATATTTGAGGATGCTTTGAACTGTATATACATAACATGTGCATGATCAACCTATTGACAACTTTTGTTTGTCCATCAGTCTAAAGATGATACATTGTGGATTTGGTGAGCTTTGTGTCCATCATCTCCTATAAAGTGTTCTAAAATGAGCTTAAGAAATTGTCATCTCTATTTGAGACAATGGATTTTGGCAAGCCAAAATGAATCCATACATGGCTAAAATACAAAAAGTGTTCAACTTTAGCATTCTTCTTGTAAGCAATCATGAGAGCCACTTTGGAAAAGTGATCAACCATCACAAAAAAAAAATCATTTCCATGCTTGGAAATAGGTAAATGTTGGTCATCAAATCTGCCCAGGAAAGGATTTGGGTAAGTGTATGCACCCTAGACCTGGACCAACATTGAAAGGCCGAAGGGAAGAGATGCCCCTCGTGCCAATCTCCGGAGAAAGGCCGACTCCTATACTAAACTACTTTGGTGTTTAAGATAAGGGTGCAGGAAAGAGATAAACAGAGTAAAGGTGCAGGAAAGAAATAAAAGAGTAAGGGAAGAAATATTAGTAGTTTAATGGTGGGAAAGAACTAGAAGCACGATTGCTAGCCAATAGCTTGAAACAGTAGCAAAGAACACCAAGAATAAACAAAATGAACGCAATATTAACCCCCCTATGTATCCTATGGATGAGTTCCAGGATTACTCTTCCCTGTCATCGAAATTTAGAGTTCAGAGTCACGACGACCGGGGAACGAGTGAATATGATAGAAACACTATCCACAGGCAGCATAAAAGAAAACTAATACAACATTTTCCTCCCCTATGTATCCTTCGGGAAAATTTTAGGGTTCCACTCCAATCACACACCTAAATCCAGAGTTCAGAATTACAGTATGCAAATGAAGAAAAGAATAAAAGAAATAATCGCAGAAGGCAGCATACAAGAGAGAAATAGAGTCCAAAGCTCTTTAGTATTAATCGCAGGACTTCAAGTTACAACAACTTTCTTAGCAAAAAGTTCCCCCCTATTTACATTACAATGCCTGGGTTTTTATAGAGGACCCGACCCTCTGAGCCATTATTGCACAAAATGGAGGAGTACACCCTCGAGACCTGAGAAGTCGGCTCCTCGCGGCTCTCGTGACTGAGCTCTCAAATATGTTACCAAAATTGGCAACTACGATCGGGTCAACCGTGGAAACATGCATTAATGAGCCGTCTGAGTGTCCTTGGCTTCTGGGTGCAGTGCTCGAGTGGCCGCCATGCTCGTCGGGCTCTTCTTCAGGGACTGATACTTCATTTCCAATTGCTAAAAATGAGCAGCGAGCTTATCGGGCACGTAAAAAATGCATTTATGAGGCACTTGATCGCCTCGAGAAAATACCCGACTTGGAGTGCGTGCCCTTGAAGCGCTTCGCTGGATTTTCACTCGCAACTCCGCTTCGCAATCGATTTGAGCTGAAGCAAATCCTCCTTCTCGGTTTGCACTTCGCATGATGGAGCTTCACAAAACAACTTCGGGGGTGACAAATGCCAAGGAAGATTGGCTCTTCATTTCTTGCTGCTTCGCTGGAGAGACGTGCCAAAGATGCTTCATCGCGATCTTCTTTCAAAACTACGGTTCGGGGGGGTTTCGGCCGAAGCACACTCTTGCCTTCACAAAATGTTTCATTCTTCACGACTTCTACCACTTCGGGTGAAAGTGCCTTCGCACGAAAGCTAGCCGAAGCAGATGCTTCGCAACAACTTTCGATGAAGTAGAAATGGTTCGCTGGTGGAGAGGCCCGAAGTGGGTGCTTCGACAGTTTTTTGGCGAAGTAATCTTCAATGCTGCGCTCCTTCAACTTTCGCTTCGCAAGTTTTCTGGCCGAAGTAGCTGCTGGAAGTGCTTCGGGCCCGAAGTGGTTTTCTTGCCTTAGCAAATTCGGACCGTGATTTTAGACTTTCCTTCTTCGACGAAGCTGTCCTTTTGAAATGCCGCTTGAACATCGCTTCGCAAAATTCTTGCCTGAAGTGGCTGCTGGAAATGCTTTAGGTGCAAAGCTCTCTTTTATGCCTTTCTTGTATTCTTCTTCGGCAACACCGCTTCGCAAAATTCTTACCCGAAGTAACTGCTGGAAATGCTTCAGGTGCGAAGCTCTTTTCATCCTTCATTTTATGTACAAAGGGGGTGGCAGGGAAAGCCAAAATTGCTGCAACTTACAAATATTTTCAAAAAACAACAAAAGAAATACTTTACAAAAGAAACACTGTACAAAATTTTGATTTTTTTCTACCCCTTTGTGCAATGTGACAAAATTGTCAACATTCTTGGCGGCTCGCGGGGCAACGAGCTCGTCTCGATGGAAGAACCCTCAGCCTTGATCCATTGGGCTAGAGTTACCTCCAGACCCTTCTCCTCTTTCTTCCTCCGGGGGTGCTTCCACAACTTGTTCTTCTTCTTCTTCTTCTTCCTCTTCCTCTGGCACGGCTTCCTGCTACGGCGATGGGGCAAGGCGATCGCGGATGTGCTTCATGGTTCGACGGACATGAGCCCAGGCACCCTTCGAGAAAGGTTCTAGATCTTGCAATGCCTTAACCAAAACGTGGAACCGATCAATCTGCCCGATATCAGCATGTTTGGCTCTGGTGTACAGATCGTTTAGGCAGGCCACGATCTTGCAGTATCTCAGAATGAAATCTGTGACCTACCTTTCTGTTATAGGCTCCACCCACTCGTCTATCTCCGAGACGTCACCTTCAAAATGAAGCCATGCCGGCTTAATCTCTTCCTTAGTCAGAAGGTTCCCATCATCATCCATGAAGCTCGGGAAACCTAAGGAAGAGAGATCCTGGAAATAGCCCATCGATGCGCGTTGCTCACTGTCAAACACATCTAGGAGGTCCTTCGCCTTTTGTGCCTTCCTCACCTTGGAGAAGAAGGCACGAACTGTGGCTCGGGCTGTAGACCAATCCCTAGCCGTCCGACTCATCGCAGGGACCTGCAAGTCCTGATATTTAGTGCTTTGGACATCAAAAGCTAATTTGAGTCGGCCTCTAGCTTTTTGAGTGACCTCATCTATGATTGGCCCTCCTTCGACAACGACATGTTGTGCTTCGATGATGTAGGTTAAAATTGAAAGGGCACTGGAGGCCCGAGACTTGAAATTCTTGAGCAAGTGTGAGCGAATTTCTTTGATTCTACCTCTGTCAAATAGCCCTAGGCCCTCCTTTTTGTACAACTGACTCTGCATCTGCAAGATTTTGCCTTCAAGCTCTTTGGCCTTCAGATCATTTTCGGCCTGTCTTTGTGCTTGGTATTCAGCTGTACACTGCAGTTGTAGTATTTGTTGTTTCAGGGCATGTGCTTCCTTTTTCATCAGCTTACACTGCTCCTCGACGTCCACTAACTTGGAACGGGTCCTCGCTAGCTCTTCCTCCAACTTGATGTTGGCGCTCTCTGCTTCAAACCTGTGCTGATTGGCGATGTTCGCATGTGCTCAAAAAGTTTCGATTCTGATGTACATTGATGCAGATTCATTATCTACATTTAAATGCTCCAGGTCCTTGGATTTATCTTGATAATCATAGTCCACTGGAGTCATTTCATCCAGGGGCTTCTGGACCTTGGGGATCTTCTTTACCTTATGCAACTTCTCGGCCTTCAAATCGAAGACAACGCATTTTTCAACTTGGGCCAGAGAGCGCCCTCTCTTCTTCCTCGCCTCCTTCAACATTTTCTTTGTGTTTTGCCGGGCTTGGAGTAGCTTTTCGGCTAGAGGGCGTTCCTTTATCATGGACAATTCTGATTCAAATAAGGTTGGATCTCCAGCCGAAGGGGTAAACAAATATAAAGAATTGATGGGGGATGCCTCACCAGAAGGTTCGACGACGGGTGTGATGGGAGCTTCGGCAAGTGGGACAATGCCATGTATGATGGGAGAATGGGCTACGGGGTTCGGCGTTGGAGTACTATCTTCGCCTTGACTAAGGACCAAAGGAACGGTGGCGTGGGCAGGCGAAGTAGTATCAATAGACTTGTCCCGGCCAGACGACTCGAGTGGAGTGGGGCTAACGGGATCACGAGGCAGAGTTGGAATGGCAATGGGCAACACATGAGGAGGTGATTGACCTTGCAGGGGCGGGAGAGACTGATGAGAACCTTCGGTCGGGACCACAGTGGACATGTGAGAGACCAAGGCAAAGGGTGGAGAGTGCGTACCTACGTGCCCTCCTGGAAGAGCGACCGTGGTGACTTCCTGTGTAATCGGCTCCTGCTCCTTTTTGGCTTCGGCACTCCCGACCTCCATGACTTCTACTTCGGGGCCTCCCTCTTGTTGGAGGAGTTCCTCCACATCAATGATGTCTATACCTGGGGCTGTCTCGGCACTTGGTGGCACCGCACCCTCAACATTTGCTTCGGTCGGGCCTGATGCAGGTTGTCCGACAAGAGCACTTGGAAGCCTCGTGCGGGGTCGCTTTGGGTGGCTCGGAGGCACTTGAACTTGCTCTTGCCTCTTTCTTTTCTTCCTCTGCAATGGTTGTTCTGACCCTTCGACACTTGTGTCATGGCCTTTCGACGGTCCCTGTGGTAGTGCCTCTGGTGTAGCTTCGGCTTCTTCCTCTTCTTCCTCTTCCGAGGCATTGTCAGTTCTTCCTGGGCTTTCGCCCGATCCTGGGGTAGCTGGAGGAACAAATTCGGCGAAGGATATGGGCTTCCAAGATCCTAGCATTGGCTTCGTAAACAATTGCGAAGTCCCTATCCATTGCCAAGAGTCCGTAGGAATTCATCTTTTGGCGATGGACTCTCATTATCCACCATTCCCTTAGTTGTTCCTCGCCCCAATTCTTCAATTCCTCCTTCAAATCATCTTTCGCCTTTCTCCAAAATGTGGAGTCTGGAGTTGGGAAGGGATGCTGGTCAGGGTCAAACTCGACCTCCATAGGGTAGAACTCATGCCAGGGAGGCAATGTTCTCATATTTTCTAAATGCCACTCCAGATCCTTCCCATTGGGATTATTTCTTTGCTCCATAATTTTAGGGTGGGGGCAGACATGAAAATTCTTGAATTTTAAGTGATCCCTCATCACTCCCAAGGGATCATAGAGCCATCTTTGAGGAATCTGGAGTAGGCCAAAATTGGCAAGCTTTTCCTCCAGGAATACGTTCTGCTTCAGGGCAAATACTTCAATTACCCCCATCCTGAAGGGGAAGTCACAGGTGTGTGCCCACTTTCGACCGTGGTCGTAGACTTCATTTGTTGCATCGCTCTGCCGAGCGACCTCCAATGTGAACTGGTACTCGAAGGGGAAGACAGGTAGGAAGAAGGGTTTCCCTATGAAGCCGAACAGGCGAATCACAAGCCCCTGTGTCAGTTGAAACACATCTCCCTTCCTCTCCTGCACCACTCTGTCTCTTAAGTGGAGGGGCACCCGAGGGCTAGACCCTGTTAACAGATGCATAGCGGGTCCCAAAAATTGTTGATTAAAAGAATAATAAGACTCCTTCCTCAATAGGAGGGGAGTCCACTGGTACACAGGCAGAGGATTTCCATCCTTGCCGCTTGATGAAATAGCAATATGGGGAAAATTTTTATGTACATGGTAAAAGAATAGCCAAACAAGGAAAGAGCAGGGCCCGAAGTGCTGGTCCGTTCCAGAGTTCTTCATACTGGTAAGCCGCGTGTGCAGGGTTTGGGCCACCCATTCTGCCCAGTCAAAGAAGACTGGGTTGGTGTTTGGCCTCGAAGCATCGGGGGCATAAAACTCCCCTCTGGAAATACACTCGGCCAAAGACACCTGCCAGGGGTGCACCGAGGCGTCGGTTGACAGGCCCGCCACCCATGCAATGATGGAGAAAATGTCGATGTTCTTGAAGGCTGCCAAGGGTAGGGGCATTTGGGGCAGCTTGCCTGAAGGGAGCCCGCTTTTGAGGTTCTCACGCAGAAATTTCAACATGTAGTTGTTGGAGGTGAACCTCTCCATCTGTTCGCTCAGAACTGTGAACCGTATATCCCTTAGGTGGCCCTTGCTGCGGCGCGAAGGCTGCTTGCACATCCTCTTTCAAGATTGAGAACAATTTGTGACCAGCGACGTTTAGCACTTGTCTGGAAGCGGGCTGGTAGTTCTACGTGATGGCGCAAATTAGCTCGGGACAATGATGCGCGGATGGAGTCAGATACCAATATATCTGAGAATAGTATGCGATGGCCCTCTTGTTTTCTGTCGAGAGCCTACTCCTCATGAAGTCAATGGTGTATCTGAGCTCGGCCACGCTCTTCGAGAGCTCTGTGTCCCTAATTTTCTCCCACCTGTCAATGGGTGGTTCTATGGGTTGTTCATCTTCAGAGTCTTCCCTCTCCTCCATGACTTGCTTTTCTAGGCGGAGGTTCGGGTTGACCTTCTTAGGTCTCTGCTTTTTCTCCTCCACGCCCTTTGTCTTTTTGGGACCCGCCACTTCTGGCTCCTTCCCCTTCTGTGTGGAGTTCTTCTTCCCCATGGTCGATGTTTATGGCAGCGAAGCTTACAATGCAGAGGACTTCGGCGTCAAGGATTTTAATGTGAAGGGCGGATGAATCACTGTGTTAGCAGCAAATTTTTTAACTCCTCATGCACCAGTAGACAAATAGCCTCCTCACTGCTAAGGCTCGAGTTTTATAGCCCTAGAAGGCAACTACCCTTATTTATGGCTCCTGCCATAATTAAATCTACGAGTCTGTCCTAGGAGATCGTTGCACCATTCGATTGGCTATCTAGAAATGTCGTACATGAGACTATGTGCTTTAATGATTATGCCCGAACATCAAAAACTTGACCCGCTGCCACCTCGTACCTCGGCGCGGGCTTTTCTCCTAACCGAATCACCTCGAGATGTGCTCCGCCACCTTTGCCTTAAATTCATCCGCTTTGAACTCTTTTCAAGGTTGCTATCGACACGTTCTTCGAGACACATTTTAAATGCTCCCGCCTCACGTGTCGTTGGATTGGTGAAGTAGGAATCGGTGCTAAAAAATGCTTCGTAGTGAACCATTGGTGGGAGCTCAATTTCTGCGCTTTGGGCCCAAAGTAGTTCTTCCTCGCTGTGTCGGCACTTTGCTCTGCAAAAGGCTGTTTTCGAAGCTTGTTCCTTTCGAGAAATGCTTCGCTAGATCCGTTTCGGAAACCGCTTCACCTATGCTTCCTTTTGCGAAGCATTTTTCATGCCTTGGTTTCAAATTTTGTTTGGCCTTTTGAGGGTAAAGTGCTTCGCTGCGAACCTCCTTGCATCGGTTACTTTGCATCAAAAGTTCCCGAAGTAGATTCTGGCCATGCTTGGCGAAGCTGGAGTTTGTCTTTGCGATGATGTGATGCTTAACTTATTTACAATTTTGGAACGAAGTATAAGTATATATACATACATGGAAAATTATATACAATGTAAAACTTGAACACACATTTTTTTTTCGCCTCAACGATGAAAAGTCTTCAGATGAAGACCATTGAAAGAGATCGGTAAAACTTGGCCATCTGCATCCTTGAGGATGAAAGAGTTGGCCGAGTTCACCTTCACGATTTCGAATGGCCCATCCTAGAAAGCGTCCAGCTTGTCATGATTCCTAGGCTTGGCCTTCCAGGAGTCCCACTTCCATACCAGATCTCCCACTTTGAATGTGCGATCGGATGATTTTTTCTTGAACCAATCTCGGGTGACCTGAGCATGCTTAGCGAAGCTCTGGTAGGCTTTCTCGCGATCTTCCTCTAGCTGTAACAACTAAGCCAGTCTGTTTTCCATAGGATTGGCTCTATTTTCCTCGTCTAATAGTTGAAATGCAGGGATCTCTACGTGGGTGGGTAAGATGGCCTCCTTGCCATAGACCAGGGCATAAGGTGAAGTCTTGATTGACTTCTTGATAGAAATTCGATCGGCCCACAAGGCCCGATCTAGAAGGAGATGCCAAGTCCTTTTGTTTTGCTCTATAAGCTTTCTTAGCACTCTCAACAAGGTCTTGTTGGTGGATTCTGCCAATCCGTTGCCCTGTGGATAGTAGTTGGAGGATACCTTATGATATATCCCATATTTGTAGAGGAAATCATTGATTTTGGCGCCTAAAAATCTAGGACCATTGTCTGTGATGATTGCTTTTGGAATGCCGAACCGGGTGATCAATCCCTCTAGGAAAGCGATGACGGTCTCTTGATCGGCATGCTTCGTGGGAACTGCTTCGGCCCACCTGGTGAAGTAGTCAGTTGCGGTCAGGATGAACTTATGCCCCATGGAGGAGTTTGGCGATATGGCCCCTATGAAATCCAACCCCCATTGTTGAAAGGGCATCTCTACTTGTATCGGTCGGAGGGGCATCGGAGCATTTCTGCTTCGATCGATGAACTTTTGACACTGCTCGCATCTACGACAAACGGCGAAGGCATCGACGAAGAGTGTGGGCCAATAATAACCCACCTTGATGATCTTTAATGTCGTCGTTCTTCCCACGAAGTGACCTCCAGATAATCCTGAATGGAATTCTCCCAGGACTCTCCTTTTATCATCATCTTTTATGCACCTGAGAAGGACGCCATCAATGTTTCTGAAAAATAGGCCTTCGGGGCGCAAAGTATATCGGGAGGACCGCATCCTGAAATGCCTTCGTCGCAAAGCATTTAGATGCGAAGGACATCTATCGGTGTTGAAGTATTTGACTATCTCACCGACCCAATATTTCTCGTCCTCTTCTTGGTTTGCGAAGCATTCTTCTGCTGAGTCGTTCCACTGGCAAGCTGTCACTTCGACCGCCACGCTCTTCGCCAGTTCTTGACACAATGCGCGATCGCGAACCAATTTTGTGGGCTTGATCTCAATGTCAAATTCTTGTATCTTACTCACCCAACCGGATCTTTTGCTTCCCAATTCTCCTTGGATGATGAAATTGCGTACATCGAGATGAATGACAAAGACTGTGACCCGAATTTGGGAGATGAATTGCTTGAATTTTCTAAGAGACTTCATTACTGCATGCACCTGCCTTTCTATGAAATTGTATTTCTCTTCATGGGGGTTGATCACCTGGCTTAGGAACGCGATGGGGCGCTCTTCGCCGTCTTCCCCCTTTTGTGTCAGGACCGCAGCATAGCTCTCAGGTTCTCCTATGGCATACAGGATGAAATCCCGATTGTAGTCAGGATTGATCAGGACCGATACCTGAGCGATTCGGGCCTTGATCTCTTCGAATGCTTCTTTTCTCTCCTTCGTCCAGATGAATTCGACGTCCTTCTTCAAAAGTTCGGACATTGGCTTGATGACCTGGGCAAAGTTAGGGACAAACTTCCTCACGAAGTTGATCTGGCCAAAGAAATATTGAAGTCCTTTCTTGTCTACTGGGAGTGGGAGCTTCAATAGAGCCTCGGATCTGTCAGGATCTACAGCGAGACCCTTCTCTGATATCGCATGTCCCAACAACTTCCCTTCGTTGACTGCGAATATGGACTTCTTCGGATTGATTGAAATGCCAAACTCTCAGCATTTTTTAAAAATCTGTTGTAGGTGTAAGGGGTGATCCTCCCTTCTTCGGGAGAAGATGGTCATGTCATCTAGATAGATAACAATAACCTTATTCAAGAGCTCGCCAAAAGCTAAATCCATTGCCCTCTGAAAAGTGGCCCCCGCATTCGAAAGGCCAAATGGCATTCATTGGTAAGCAAATGTGCCCCACTTGGTGGTGAATGCGGTTTTATGTTGGTCTTCATCCCTGACCCAGATCTGATTGTATCCGAAGAAACCATCGAGTAGGGAGAAGCGTTGAGCCCCAGCCACCGAGTGCAAGATCTGATCGATCTACGGGAGAGGGTAGTGATCTTTGAGAGAAGCCTGGTTCAGGTTGCGAAAGTCCACGCATAATCGTATATCTCCATTCTTATTTCTGACGGGGACTAGGTTCGCTACCCAAGAAGAATGTTTGATGGGATAAATTATCTTTGCCTCGAGCATTTTTAGGAGTTTGGCCTTCATCAAGACCTCGATATTCGGATTAACCGGCCTTTGCTTCTGTCGGAAGGGTTTGATCCCCTCCTGCAACTCAATTGTATGCTGGATCAGCTATCGATCGTATCCCTTGAGGTCTTGATAAGACCAAGCCACTATGTCGGGATACTTCTTGCACAAATATTGGATCTATTCTAGCTCCTCCGAAGTGCAATCGGTTCCAACTTTTATTGCTTTTCCAGGTTCAAGCTCTAAATCTTGATACTGCTTTGCATTAACTTTGATCCTGTGGGAAAGTGCTCGATCATTCTGATCAAAGAGGCTTTCAAGAGTGATTAATCCCTTGGGAACGTGGTTATTCTTCAATTGAACTAGCCCTTCATATTCTTCTTCGTCAGGGCTTCTGCTCTCAACTGTGGCTACTTCTTGAATCATGAAATTTACAATCTGCTCATCATTGTCAAAGACTTGCCAATGCAGATCTCTGTCTGGGATAGAGGGTCTATAAATCATCCTCACAGCTTTAGGCTTGTGCACCATATCTTCTGCTGGAGAATACCTGGCTGCGATGGATGCTAGAACATCGGCATGTCGATTCTTTTCTCGTGGAATAGACTACAGATTGAGAGATTCAAACTGGTCAAACAGGTCCCATACCCTATTGCGATATGACTTGAGATAGTGCTTCTTTGAAGTGCACTTGTTTGTGACCTGGTTGCATACCAATTCGGAATCTCCAAAGATTTGGAGATGCTTTATGCCTAACTTTTCGGCTTTCTTGAGTCCTAGGCATAATGCTTCATATTCTATTGCATTGTTGGTGCAGCTCCATACCAACCAGTAGCAATATTCCTTTTGCTCCCCTGATGGTGATACTAGAAGAATTCCTACCCCGGCGCCATTCTTGCATCGGGCACCATCGAAGAACAATTTCCATAGTCCTTCTTGGGCATAGACCTTCTCTTCTATTTTGGTGTGTTTCTCAGGCTTGGCGATGGCATAACATCCCATCTCGATTTCTATCATGGCATTAAAGTCTGCCAATGAAAACTCATCTTCACAACTTAACTGTCTAAGAGATTCCTCAACCAGGTCCACTTGTTCTATCTCCTCCACTATCGCATGCATAGGATCGCTGCTCTCTTCTTCGGACATCTTCTGCACAAGGAAGGTAGAAGGCTTTTCATTGTAAATCTTCACCTTCTTTCCTTTGAATGGAATCTCCAAGTGAGAGTAATCCATAGACAGATATCCTCCCAGCTTTGCTGTAAATTCCCTCGACAAGCACATACTGAAATACGGCTCGAGGTCGACGACCACCACCTCTTGTATAACTATGATCTGAGGCATCTTGTGTAGTCGAATAGGAATATCCTTGATCACTCCTACAGTCTTCATGGGGGTACCATCCAACTGGAGTATGCCATGGCTGCTTCACATATATTCCATCCCTATCTCTTCGCATACTGCTTTGGGCATGACTGTCGTCGCGGCCTCGAAGTCGATCATACAGTTATGTACAATATACCCTTCCATCTGTAGAGATAGGTAGAATGGAGGTGGTCTGTTCTTCCCTATAATGGATGTGGATAGGGTCTGCACAAGGGCAAGCGATGCTGCCTTTCTTGCTTTAGTTGTCTTCAACGATTCTTGCAACAGGTCCACTTGTCCGGGTAGTTGCAGAGCGTCATACAAGCTGATCTTGGCTGGAATCCTCTTAGCTCATCTACAATATTGTAAGCTAGGGAGTTGTGCACCTCAGGTTCCTTTCTTGGCTCATATCTGGTGCGATACTGCTCTGTAGCTTCGACCCTTTGTCGCTTGGTCAGCGAAGGAAACTTGAGCTTCTCTCTAGCCTGCTCCTTAGTTTCCACCTGAGGTGGATTTGCGAGGGCCTTTTGGGCCTTTTCTTTGACCGGTGCAGGTTGAGGAGCTTCGTTCGGGGCTGGAGGAGGTTGTTGTCCCTTCTCATGGTGAGCATGCACCTTTAAGGGAGCCATTTGAGTAGCATCTACCTCTATCGACCTCTTTCCTCCTCTGGGTAAGGACGACAACTAGCTCTTCTTCACCAATTACTAGGTTCTGATCCAATTGTCTGATGACATTGACTTGACCGCCATGACTACTGCTCGCTAGCGTTTGTACATAGTGTTGGTGTAGCATGCAGGTATTCTCTTCGTGAGGGTCATTACACGTGGAGCACCAATGTACATAATCGAAAGTGCTCGGAGCTTCGTCTATTGCAGCATTTCTTGCCGAAGCTCTTCCTTGTTGGACTGCTTGATCTTTAGTAAGCGTGGGTGTGGGATAAGACCTTCTCGGTAGAAACTCTTGTTGCGCTTGCTTCTTCTTCATAATGGTCATGTCATTAGATAGGGTCTGCACTGTGGAGTTCAAGGACTGAACTTCTTGTAGGATTTTAGCTTGCATGTCATCGGCTTTGGGAATAGATGGTAATGGAGCCATCGTCGGTATTGGAGGTAGGGCAGGGTGTTGAAGTGGCACTGGGAAAATGAATTTGTGGAGCGGTGATTTGGGATACAATGGGATTCGGGTTCCAAGATGAGATCGGGTATGCAGGGGTTGCAGAGATCTATGAAGCGGCTGCGCTCGCATACTGAGATTGAGGGAAATCAGGAAGTATGGGCATCGGCATCCTTTGGGGAAGCTTACCCATAGCTATTAGATCCATCTCTGCTTTCTGGGCTAACTCATATAACTCTAGGAAGGTATTGATATTCGAATACCTTACCATGACACTGATATCAAGGTTGAAAGCTCGAAGGAAATAGTATGTTGTAGCTTCATCAGTTGGGCAAAGTCCAACTAGTATTCTTTGCCAGGTTCTAGTGAACCTAACATTGAAGTCAGTGATCTCTTCTTGTGGATGTCTTTGAATCATTGTGAACTGATGCAGGAGAGAGGTCGGATCGACGGACTCATTGAAGCTTCGCATCAACTGTCCGACTAACTGGTCCCATCCCATAATAGTACCAGGTGGTAAAGATCTATACCAGTAGAGGAGTTTTCCTCTAAGGGAAAGAACCAGAAGCTTTACCATAACACGCTCCTCTATGATGTCATGGATCACCGCCAGAGAAACTATGTCCTGGATGTGCTCTAGAGCAGTCTTCCTAGTTCCATCGAATGTTGGGATCTTCTTTATAGTAGCAGGCGGCACTTGCCCTTGTCCCGCTAGATTTAGCGGTCCCAAAGAATTCCATGCTGGGAATAATTTGGGTGGCAGTTGCTGCTGCATTTGTTGTTGTTGTTGTTATGCCATATTTTCTCCTGGATTTTGAGAAACAGGAATTCTCGAAGCTCCTCCTTGATTGCTCGTCGGAAGACTAATAGGAATGGAGGCACTAGGATGCTTCGGTGAGTTGGGAGGATTAGGAGGAAAGCTAGATGCTGTACTATCAGAAGTTAATCCTTGTTCATCAATAGCAACCTCTTGCGAGGATGTTCCACGTAAGAGTGATTCAGGGGTGACCAACCTAGAGCGCTCCTCGAAGGCGTCAATATCAAGCTCAAAGAACTCAGTTTCCTCTCCTCTATTCCTAACTCTCCATCTTGTTTGCATGAAGGCACAGACTTAAGTACCGATCTTTACGACTTAAATATTCTCGAGTAAATAGAGTCGCCAGATGCTAAGAGTCCTTCAGTAATGAGAGCATCGGTTCTCACTACCACTCACAAGGTGAGACTGATCGGGTCCCACCAGGCATGCCAAAAATTGTTGGTCATCAAATCTACCCAGGAAAGGATTTGGGTAAGTGTATGCACCCTAGACCTGGACCAACATTGAAAGGCCGAAGGGAAGAGATGCCCCTCGTGCCAATCTCCGGAGAAATGCCGGCTCCTATACTAAACTACTTTGGTGTTTAAGATAAGGGTGCAGGAAAGAGATAAACAGAGTAAAGGTGCAAGAAAGAAATAAAAGAGTAAGGGAAGAAATCTTAGTAGTTTAATGGTGGGAAAGAACCGGAAGCATGATTGCTAGCCAATAGCTTGAAATAGTAGCAAAGAACACCAAGAATAAACGAAATGAACGCAATATTAACTCTCCTATGTATCCTCTGGATGAATTTCAGGATTACCCTTCCCCATGTCGAGATTCAGAGTTCAGAGTCACGACGACGAAGAAGGAGTGAATATGCAGAAACACTATCCACAGGCAGCATAAAAGAAAACTAATACAACATTTTCCTCCCCTATGTATCCTTCGGGAAAATTTTAGGGTTCCACTCCAATCACACACCTAAATCCAGAGTTCAGAATTATAGTATGCAAATGAAGAAAAGAATAAAAGAAATAATCGCAGAAGGCAACATACAAGAGAGAAATAGAGTCCAAAGCTCTTTAGTATTAATCACAGGACTCCAAGTTACAGCAGCTTTCTTAGCAGAAAGTTCCCCCCATATTTCCATTACAATGCCTGGGTTTTTATAGAGGACCCAACCCTCTGAGCCATTATTGCACAAAATGGAGGAGTACACCCTCGAAACCTGAGAAGTCGGCTCCTCGCGGCTCTCGTGACTGAGCTCTCAAATCTATTACCAAAACTGGCAACTACGACCGGGTCAACCATGGAAACATGCATTAATGAGCCGTCTGAGTGTCCTTGGCTTCTGGGTGCGGTGCTCGAGTGGCCGCCATGCTTGTCGGGCTCTCCTTCAGGAACTGATACTTCATTTCCAATTGCCAAAAATGAGCAGCGAGCTTATCGGGCACGAAAAAATGCATTTATGAGGCACTTGATCGCCTCGAGAAAATACTCGGCTTGGAGTGCATGCCCCTGAAGCGCTTCGCTAGATGTTCATTCGCAACTCCGCTTCGCAATGGATTTGAGCCAAAGCAAATCCTCCTTCTCGGTTTGTACTTCGCATGGTGGAGCTTCGCAAAACAGCTTCGGGGGTGACAAATGTCGAAGCAGATTGGCTCTTCATTTCTTGCTGCTTCGTTGGAGAGACGTGCCAAAACTACTTCGTCGTGATATTCCTTCAAAACTACGGTTCGGGGGAGTTTGGGCCGAAGCACATTCTTGCATTCAAAAATGTTTCATTCTTCACGACCTCTACCACTTCGGGTGAAAGTACTTCGCACGAAAGCTAGCCAAAGCAGATGCTTCGCAACGACTTTCGACAAAGTAGAAATGGTTCGCTGGTGGAGAGGCCCGAAGTGGGTGCTTCGGTGTTTTTCTGGCGAAGTAATCTTCAATGCTGTGCTCCTTCAACTTTCGCTTCGCAAGTTTTCTGGCCGAAGTAGCTGTTTGAAGTGCTTCGGGCCCGAAGTGGTTTTCTTGCCTTAGCAAATTCGGACCGCGATTTTAGACTTTCCTTCTTCGGTGAAGCTGTCCTTTTGAAATGCCGTTTGAATGCCGCTTCACAAAATTCTTGCCCGAAGTGGCTATTGGAAATGCTTCGGGTGCGAAGCTCTCTTTTATGCCTTCCTTGTATTCTTCTTTGGCAACACCGCTTCGCAAAATTCTCACCCGAAGTAGCTATTGGAAATGCTTCGGGTGCGAAGCTCTTTTCATCCTTCATTTTATGTACAAGGGGGTGGCAGGGAAAGCCAAAATTGCTGCAACTTACAAATATTTTCAAAAAACAACAAAAGAAATACTTTACAAAAGAAACACTGTACAAAATTTTGATTTTTTTCTACCCCTTTGTGCAATGTGACAAAATTGTCAACAAGTAAACATGATAGGAAATTCATAGAAATAGATTTTAAAGGCTTGGCAAGTATTGACAATGGTGTATACAGGCCTTGTTTCTTGTTGGTTGGATTTGCAATGATGCAAGGTGTGCAAGACTTACTATATTTCTCCACATCATTACTCATATTTGACCAGAAGTACTTTTGAAAAATGCCTAAAGCCTTTTGTACACCAAAGTGACCTACTATCCTATTGAAGTGTGATTCCCATATCATCTTTGGTCATTTAGCAAAGGGCACACAAATATGTCCCATGTGATAGAGTAGATGTCCCTACAGATAAAAATTAGAAACATGCTTATCTAATTAAAGAGGGTCTGGTATGTTTCAACAAAGTTTGGGTTAGCACCATAAAATATGGACCAATTAGATGTCTCATGCCCATAAGAATCAAGAATGGTAGTGAATTTTGTGATGGGTTATTGTATCAAGCAATCTACAACCGAGTTAGTGCTTCCCTTCTTATGTTGGATGATTAAATAAAATTGTTGTAAATTGTAGATCCTAAAATTGGACCACCTTGTTTATGCCGATACTTGATGCAAATATACAAAAATATCAATTCAACCATAGTAACTGACTCAACTTTAGAATTAAAAATCAAGACTCAGTAATAACGAAATCGTTGCCTTAGGGTAAATTCACAAGAAAGTGAACAATTGACGTATTTGCAACCAGTTCAAATTTTATAGCTCCCTACTAGATTTGACCTCTAATAATTAAATTTATAAATTTTCCAAGATAGAGAATACACTGACAACATATTCATATAAGCAGTATAATCATGTTTGAAATGATAAAGCTTTAATTACACCTGTAGCAGCTAATGAAGGCACAAATAGATCCTACCTACCCCTTTGTTATTGTAGGCAATAAACACGTAGGAGGAAGGTGGCTAAATTTCCTCTACCTTCCTCCACCTACCCAAATTAGCCCCACTCAAGGGGTAGCTAATTACAGGAAATCCTATCATCTCCATCAGTAACCGGTCAACATCAATCAATAGCTAATAAACTTGTCTAGCAGGCCACCTCACCCTTCCCATTTAGGACACCCCTAGGAGGGCCAATTTCTATAAATTGGTCCCATGAGGTGGCATCCAAGAGGAGGAATTCCCACATTAAAACTCTATCAAAATAAAATACCAAGCTTGTATAACAAAGTTCTACCCATGAAGTTCTCAAGTGATTTTGGCTTTGAAGGAACGAAAAAGGGGGCATCTTGCACTCAAAATTTGATGATACTTTTCTGATTTTTTTTATTGGTAAAATAGGTTCTGAAAGGTTCTTGTAACCTTTTAGAAAAATATGAGAGCTAGGATATGGTCTCCTGATCAAACCAAAGCAAAAGAAAGAAACCCTCTACGAGCCAACAAAGAGAAGATACAAAAACCAATGAAGGGCCCACACAGGGGCAAGAGAGGAAACATTTAAATAGAATAAGAGAAGCCCTCATAGGGGTAGATGAGAAGGAGATAAGAGTAATTACAACCCAAAAACCTCCTCGAAAAAAACCAAAAGTCTTGAAAGACTACAAAAAAAATTAATTTTTTAGTGTTGTCGACATCATGGCTAGACAACGAAGCTAATTTTCAGTCCGCTTATCGTCACCCACCAGAATTTTGAATTCATCCAAAAATTCATATTGATATTTGTACTCCTCCAAGAGAGCATCCACTTGAGTCAACAGAGATTGATACCAATGAATTCCACACTGTAGAAAATCCTCCATATATGGCTAAAAGTAAGGAGGTATCCAATCATGCATAAAAAAGTCTTTGATCATCACTGTCATCATCATGTTAGACATACTCCATGAGAAACTCAGAATATCTCCCAAAGGATTAGGCACACGTGTCTTAACAAAGTTATGA
Source organism: Wollemia nobilis (assembly GCA_028583015.1). Classification (NCBI taxonomy): domain Eukaryota; kingdom Viridiplantae; phylum Streptophyta; class Pinopsida; order Araucariales; family Araucariaceae; genus Wollemia; species Wollemia nobilis. Next base: position 830,615 of record JAQPPZ010016964.1, read on the forward strand.
CTATCACCACCATAGAGTGTTTGAGCCAACTCAAGTTCCACCATGTAACCAATCCTCCATGTGTAACCACAGATGATACCTCTAGAATCAACCTTGAAGCAAATTCTCCATGTGTGTCTTATGATAATGACTTTGGATTCTACTTTGGAACAAAAACTCCATGTGCCTCTGAAATATGCTTTGCAACAAGTACTCCACATGCCTCTAAAATTTATCTTGTAGCAAAAAATCCATGCGTAACACAAAATGATGTCAGTGAATTTCACACTATAGTAAATCCTCCATATGTGTCGAAGAGTAAGAAGGAGGTATCCAATCATGCACATAGGAAGCCTCTGATCACCATTGTCATCATCATGTTGAACATATGCTATGAGAAACTCAACATATCCTTAAGGATGAGGTACATGTGTCACAACAAAGTTATAACTTGTTGGAAATTTGAGTTAATTTGAGACATTTTATGTTGTCATTGATGTCACATGGATCATTGATGTCACATGGATCACATTTGGTTTTGATGGCCAAAATATTTCATAAATAAGCATTTATGATATTTTGGAAAGCATGGCTATTTACAGGGTTTTTATGAAAACCAAGGCAGGCAAAATAAAAGGTTTTATTTAAAACCATGGTGGGCTTATGTGGAAAGGGCTTTTCTTAAAAGCCAAGGTGGAATTTTATTTCATTGAAAAAGGACCTCCGGTGATGAATATATTAAAGTTTAAAGTTTAAGTTTAAATTAATGGAGGGCCGACCTATGTGCAATTAATGGAGGTTGGCATATGCATATATATATATATATATATATATATATATATATATATATATGTAAAGGTTTCAATTTATTTTGGAAATGGGGTATATTATATATCGTCGAAAATCTTATTTCGAGGGCTATTTGACTAACTTATTTAGAAGGAGAAATAAGGTGTGTGTAAAGAGATATTTCTGATTTTGCAAAGGGGTTCCAAAAGTGAAGTTTGCATTGTTCTTTTTCAAGAGGATTAATTCTTTCATGAGGTGACAAGGTATGCAATATTGTGATTTATTTTATTTTATGGTATAAGTGGTTTTGGGAGTGAAAAGGTTATGCAATGTTTTGATTTATTTTATTTTATGGTACAAGTGGTTTTAGGAGAGATAAGGAAGTTGTGCAATTAAAGGCCTTGGTGATGATTATTGAAAAGTGAAGTAATGTTTATTATTTTGTGATCTACTAACCCTTGTGAAGATTGGCAAAAGAATTTTGTGATTGTGGCATATTTACAAATAGGTTTTTCATCTTCATAAAAGGTATGGGCACATTCTTCTATTGATTGTTTACGATGGTTGATTTCTAAAATATCATTGGAGGGAAAAAGATTGTTTGTGATTTCCTTTTCGAAAGTGGTTGGTTAAATGCTTCAAGGTTTTCTGAATTGAGAGTTGTGTCTAGACCTTGTTTGATAAACATAGTTGTTGAAGCCCATTGGTTGTGAAATAACTTGAGTTAGAAAGGAACATGAGTATCATTGTTATGTGAGATTTGTGGTTGAGCATTGTTGGAAATATTTGAGTTGGTTGATACATACTTGGACTAGGATTGTGTGAGAGAGAGTTGTCCCTTGTGAAGATTGATTTGAGTTGAGTTGAGTTGAGATTGATTTGATTTGAGTTGAGTTGAGATTGATATTAGAACATATTGAGTCTCTAACAATTCTCTTTATGCTTCTATGAGTTTATTTGAGTTGAGTTGAGTTGAGATTGAGATTAGAACATATTGAGTCTCTAACAATTCTCTTTATGCTTCTATGAGTTGAGTTGAGTTGAGATCATTGTGAATCATTGTTGTCATCCATTGAATAGTACATTACCATTCATTATTGAGTTCATCTTTGAGCTTTTCCTTGATAGATTTGTGGATGAGATTTGAGTGCTACTTGAGCATGATTGATTGAGCCTTTGAGAAGGCCTTTGGGACAGATTTGAGGATAGTGTTGGGACATATTTGAGGACAATGTTGGGACATATTTGTGGACAGATTTTAGAGCAGATTTGGGCAAGTTCTTGGTGAGCTTGCTAGAGCAGATTTGGGCAAGTTCTTGGTGATCTTGCTAGAGCATAATTGGGCAAGTTCTTGGTGAGCTTGCTAGAGCATATTTGGGCAAGTTCTTGGTGAGCTTGCTTGAGCATATTTGGACAAGTTTTATGTGAGCTTGTTAAGTAGATTTAATAAGTTATGTGTGAGATTGTTAAGCAAGTTCTATGTGAGCCTATTGAGCAGGTTCGTAGTGAGCCTATTGACAGAGCTTTGAAGGTGACAAAGTACAGAGGATAGAGTCTCAGTGGATAGAGATCCAACAACCAGCACAGTTGAAGACAGATCTGAGTGAGGAGTCTTCAAGTGGAGAGAGGTCCACCAGTTAGTGCAGCAGAGAGACAAAGTCTTCTAGAAGATCACTTAGCCATAGCAGAAGGGGAAAGAGTTCTCCTGTGGAAGAGATCCATGAACTTGAGATTAGGGGATCAACATCTCCTTTGGATAGAGATCCATAAACATTGTAATTGGGAGTGATTCCCAAAGAGATTGATTGAGAAAGTTTTAGTAAAAGTTTTTCTCCATGGAGTACCTCACATTAGGGGAACCACATTAAATCTTGTGTCTCAATTGTGTGTGGTGACTTGTGCTCTTGCTTACTACTGCTATATGAGTTATTAATGCATATTGCTATATTTGGTTATTGCAATTAAGGACATTAATTGATATTGGTTTGGAAATAAAGTAAAAAGTGGTCTTATACTGTTCACCCCCCCTCTCAGTATAAGCTTGTGTTCTTCATAACTATCACAACAAAGAAGTATTTGAGCCAACTCAACCACCAAAGAAGAGGGAAACCAAAAGTGGATAAGGATAAAAGTGATAAATATCCATAAAATGAAGGGGATGACTAAGGTGTTACAAAAGGACTGCCACCTCCACCAGACTCTTAGGATAAGTTCACAGGAAATAGAAGGATCAAGAATAAAAATCAAGAAAAGGAGGAAAGCTATCAGTCTATATGGTAAGGTTGGGTACACGTACACCCAAGTTAGCTAAGAGGAAATAAACTTGGTTACCTTATCTATAGATATGCTAGATAGTAACATTAGTGGAGGCACTAAGAAAGGTATTTGCTTCAAAGATCAAGCTAGAGATATTCCAAGACACAGACTAGGTCTCTTTAAGGATTTTAATTATGTTCAACGAGTCACCTTCAACAATGAGGTTAGGACAATGAAGACGAGGCAGAAGAGATAGACCTTGAAAGAGTGCTTGAGCTTCAATGAAGTGATTAGTTTGAACCCTAAGGTCTTGTTTAAAGCCCATAATGATCTCCCCTACATGATTTTTAAAAATACCTCAAGCACCAATAGGGCCAAGGTTGCCCTTGGACACACCATCATAATTGAATTTTATCCAACTTAGGGGTGCAGGAGTCCATCTGATGAGTGAACGATCAATCGTTGACTTAGAAGGAGAAATAGGAAAAGAAGGAATCTTAAGGGACCTAGCCAAACAAGCTTCATCCAAAGGTTTAGGGTATCCAAAGCCTAGAGTAACAGAGACGTTCTCAATAGCTGCATGGAGAATTTGAGAGAGCACAAAATGATAGTCATGGATAGAGTTGTTGAAAGCTCTGGAGTTACGCTTACATCAAATTTACCACAAGAAATGGGTGAAACAAAGTCCAAATTTTTTTTAGGCGAAAGCTTCTAAAAGGGTTGGGCCATTGTAAGCACAAGTCATTTAAGAGAAAAGGGGTCACCCAAGAAATTCCCACGATGGAAAATAAGGAGGATAGAATGTTGAGAGAAAAGTTACAAGACAGAAATATGTGTTGGATGGATTCACAAGCATGATTGCAGAGGTAACAACAATTGAGAATAGGGAACCCACGAAGCTAAAGATCTATGAATGGAAAAGATATTGTCTTGGATAGCAAGCCAAAAAAAGAAATTGACTTTAGGTATTAGGTACTTATTCCAAAATAACCTTTCAAGGGAAATAGGGTTGTCCTAGACTTTTAGTAAGAAAGTATGCGGTTTTGATAGAAAAAATGTCATTCTTGTTGGGCACCCAAAGGAGATTTTCTTCCACGAAAGAGCTGGGGATGACACAAATATGCAACATATTGGATAAAATAGAGGTAGATCTTCTTTGATCATCATTCAAATTACCCAGAGGGAGGGATTTCCAAGACTTATTGTTGGTGTCAATAAAATTATACATCTTCAGACCGAACAGGTTATCAGTTATCGGTCTTAAGCAAATCATATCAGAACGGTCTTGAAGAGGACTATCACCCAACCATCTGTCCTCCTAAAAATTAATATTTTACCCATTTCAAAGCTTCCATAAAAGTCCTTTCTTGATAAGTTCCTTTGTCTTTATAATGGAATTCTAAACTGTAGAACCTGAAATGGGTAAGAGGTCATCTAGAAATTTTGTTTGGTTATAGATATACTTAGCTTTGATAATATCAACCCAAAGAGTATTTTTATTCTTAAGGACTCTCCATCCTTGTTTAGCTATGAGAGCAGTATTCATGTTTTTTACCTTCCTGATTCTGATGCCTCCATAGTATTTCCTGGAGCAAACCTGGTCCCAAGAAACTAGATGGAATCTCTACTTGTCTTCAGAGCTCGACCATAAGAAGTTCCTTTGGATCTATTTAATATTTTTGCGCACTTCAATTGAAATCTAAAAAATGAAAAGAAAGAAAATAGGGATGCTCTCAAGGATAGATTTGACTAAAGTAGCCTTTCCATCTTGGCTAAGAAGCCCCCCTTTCCACCTAGCTAGCTTTTTTGGATCCCTTCAATGATAGGGTTCCATAAAAAAAAAAATTAGGTTCATCAAAGAGAGAAACCCAAGATAAATAGTTGGAATATCAGCAATACCACAACCAAGTATATATGAGCTTGTTTTCTGATGGGAGTATTGATAAAATAAAATTTTGTTCTTGGAGAAATTGACCTTTTGGCCAATAGCTGACTCAAATAAGAGCAAAATCAACTTGATGAATTTGGATTGGGGAATAGAGGTACAGGTGTTAATAATAGTGTCATCAATTTTTTTTTGATGAGAGATGGGGTTAAGAGAAGAGGTTGGATTAATACCTAAGGTTTCTCCATTAAGAAGACCTTAACACATGACCTAAAGCTTTGTTGGTCACAAATCTGCCACAGGAAAGGATTTTGTACGTATATGCGCCCTAGACTTGGCCAACATTGAAAGGTCAAGAGAAAGAAATGTCTCCCGGACCAATATCCAGAGAGGGCTGGTTCCCTTACTAAATCTTATATTGTTGAAGACTAGAGTTGCAAGAAAGAAATTGGAAATATGCAGAAAGAAATGGTAAATTACGGAAAGAGATGGGAAATATGGCCACAGGCCGAATTTGTAAGATCGGGGACAAATTAGCAATAGAAATTCACCTCAAGCACATGAATAGTATATAATAAAATATAACAACGTAATTTACTTACAACCTTGCACAGATCAACTTCAGGATTGCATTCCAAAACTCTCTTCCTCACCGGAAATATTCAAACTCAGATACAAAATTTAAATTTCAACAGCAGATAAGAAATACGAGCGTAAAAGAGAAATGCATAAGACAGAAGGAAATCACACAGAAAGTCGCTTGCAGAATCAGAGGCCAAATATCTCTTATTTACGCAAAGAACTTGATAAGTTTTTCAGCAAAAGTCTCTCTCCTCGATACTTTTCTTTGAGATATACATGAGTTTTTATAGAGGTCTTGCCTCTTTGCAGCATTTAAAACATAAAACAGACTTTCTTGAGATCCACAAAATATGCACTGGAAAAGAGAAACGATCCCCTTAAACTTGCCTCGAAGAAATCAGAAACCGAAAAACAAGGAACCATATGTCTTCATTAAATGATCGTTCTCGGGGCATGCTTGAAGCGTTAAGAAATCATGAATAGGAGCTTTGAATACCGGAGGCATCTTCAATTCTGGTGGCTTCGAAACTACATGCCTTAGCACGTTCTTCCATCTTGCGCACATAAGTAAGCAACAAAACATTTAATTCTAGAGAGCTTTTAATTTGTGGAAATTGCACTATGAAGAAACTGCAAGTAGAACTCCATCGAGCCGTTGTTACTGCCTTCCAGCGCAAAATTGCGATGGGTCACGAAAATACGACATGTCGCGATATCGTGACAACTTTGCCTTTACTCTTCCTCCTACTGCCTTCAACCGTGAAACTATGACAGGTCACGAAAATGCGACATGTCGCAATATCGTGACAACTTTCTGTACTTAGCTCTTTTCCCCGTCTGACGTCGTGAAAATGCGACATGTCACGATATCGCGACATTTCTGGCGCCTTGTTCTATTTGACCACTTTGATCGCGATAATGCTACACGTTGCGATATCGTGACACTTTTGCTTCCGTGCTCTCCATTACTGCTTTTGGTCACGAAAAAATGACATGTCGCGATATCACGACACATTTGAACTTACTTGCTTTGGCACAAAAACTTGTAGGAAAACACAGAGGAGAGTATTTCTACAATTTATGCAACACTTTACATGAACAGCAACAACAAAAACAATGTGGCAAAAATGCCAACATTCTTGGCGGCTCGCGGGGTATACATTCTGCTGTATGCACGAACTTTAGGCCTTTATGCATTGGGCAACAGAGTCAAGAAACGGGAGGAACATAATCAGTGAATGTTGATTTATGGTGGACATCTCTACGGACTGCTGCAACAAACTCTTGCTGACTTCGGTACTCAAGTGGATCTGCATCTTGCCTAACTCGGTTGAGTTGGGTAATCACTGGGTGCTGTGAAAGGATCTCCATGACAATGATGAAAAGCACCTGGGTTGCAAAAATGGGAATAAATGGAGTGATGATCGACAGATGTGTAGGCCGTGGAACGGGAATGATGAATGATGGAATGGTGGAAGATGGAGGAGTGGAAGCGGTAGATACAGCAACTGAAGAGGGCGCTACTGTGCTACCAGCTACGAGGATTTCAGGAAAACAAAAAATGAAATGGAAGTAGATGGGATGGAAAAAGCGGTGGGAACTGTGGAGGAGTGCTAAAAAAATAAAGGATTGGAAGAAAAGGGAAATGAAGAAACGATAATATCGGAGAGGGGAGTAGAAACAATAGTAGTGGCTTGATTACGGACAGTGGAAGAAGGAGTGGAAGGGAAAAGGAATGAAAATAGGGAAATGGAAGAAAGAAACGGATGGAAGCCACTATCTGTTGGGAGGGAAAAGGAAAAGAGAAAGAAATAAACATACCTGCGGGCTCGTGTACAAAAGGAGCCGAAGTTGACGATTTATGTACACAGGGGAACTCCACAATACTTTTTTTTTTCTTTTCCTTTCTTTTTTTGCTTTTTTTTTTTTTTCTCTGTTTTCCTTTTTTTTTCTTTTTTTTACTATATACACAAAAGTTTGCGACATGATTGGCATGCCGCCACCACAAACCCAGCTTCGGGTGCTTATCCGGTGAACCTGCAGTGTCCGGACCAAATCTGATTGTACTTCAGTCGATCTTTAGTTTCTTCATGCTCCAAGGTCCTTCCCTTGATGGTGGCAGCTTCTGGGACAGAGGACCTATACACCATTCTTACTGATTCTGGCCTTCTCACCGCATGTTCGGAGTCACCAAAAATTTGCAATTGTTCAATCCCTAATTTTTTGGCCGTCCTTAGATCTAGGCATGACGCTTCATATTCCGCTATATTATTTGTGCAGCTCGCTCCATCAAAGTACAACGTCCATAATTGATCAGGCATAGAGTCTTGATCAAGAGGCATCTTCATTTCAACCTCTTCAGGCTTTGTAATGGAGTAACAACCAATTTTAGTCTCCATCATGGCATTAAAGTCAAGCATTGAAAACTCATCCTCTAAGCAAACTTCATCCATCAAAACAGGATCTTCCAACTCTTCAGTCAGCAAGTTGACAGAATGCGTGAAATTTCCTTCGTCTTCCATCTTCTCTATATGAAAAGAAGAAGGCTTTTCATTATAGATCCGAATTCTTCTTCCTTTGAAAGGAATTTCCAAGTGAGAATAATCTAGAGAAAGGTAGCCTCCTAGCTTGGCAGTGAATTCTCTCGATAAGCACATACTAAAATATGGTTCCAAATCAACCACAACTATCTCCTGAATTACTGTAATCTGAGGCATACTATGTAAAACAATAGGAACATCCTTGATTACACCCACTATTTTCATGGGAGTCCCGTCCAACTGCAAGACACTAGGGCTACTTCTTGTATATTCCATACCCATGACTTCACAAACTGCCTTTGGCATGACAGTTGTCGCAACCCCAGAGTCAATCATGCAGTTGTGCACTATCCAACCCTCCATCCTAAGTGACAAATAAAATGGGGGTGGTCTATTTTTTCCAATGGCTGAAGTAGTTAATGCTTGAGAAAAAATCGTCTAGGTAGGATTCTTCTCATTATCTTTCATAGACTTCAATGACTCTTGTAACAAATCAACTTGCCCAGGTAATTGTAATGCATCATAGAGACTAACCTTAGCTGGAATCTTCTTCAATTCTTCAACAATGTTGTATGTAGCTGCACCAGACTCCTTCTTTTCAATAGGGGGTTCATATCTGCTCCGATATTGCTGAGTGGCTTCTACCCGTAGTATTTTAGTCAAAGATGGATATTTGAGCTTTTCTCTGGCTTGTTCCTCTGTTTCAGCTCTTGCCTATGAAGCTAAGGCTTTTTCTTGCACTCTTGGTGGAATAGGATCTTTCAGTAGAACAGGCATGTCTAGCTTTGGCATTGAAGCAGGAGCTTTCACTTGTTTCTTCTCACTTTGCATCTTCGGATCAGCCGATACCCTTAACAGTTCTATCTCTGCTGGATCTACCATGACTGGCTTCTTCCTAGATCTCGTGAGAATTGAGACTTGTTCTTCAGAAAAAACCATAAAGTTATGATCTACCTTAGTAATCATGTTGACTTGTCCTCCAGAAGAGCTTGCGGCCAATGTTTGCACATAGTTCAAATGAACCATGCAAGTCTCTTCACCATGTGGATCATTACATGTAGAGCACCAGTATTTTCTTTTTGTGGGACCAGCTTCCTCATTCGTCAACACAGTCTGGCTCTTCTAAGGCGCTTCGCTTGTTGAAGCCGCTTGTTCTCTAGTAATCGACAGAAGTTGAAATCTCTTGGGTTGGAAATCTCTCTCGGCCTGCTTTCTTTCAATAAGTGTGATCTTGTTTCCCATTGCTCTTATAGCTGAATTGGCAGATTTTACCTCTTGTAATAGCGTTGTATAAGGATCAAGATTTGAAGGAGCAGGAGGTGCTGGTAAAGGTAGAGGTGCTGGTGGCACAGGTAATTCTGGGAATGAAGTGGAAGCTAGAAATGGCAGAATGCTAGGCGCAGGGATTTGTGGAATTGTTGGAGCAGGGAGCTAAGGAACTGGAATGGGTGCGATCTGAGGTGCACTTGAGCTCCATGATGGAACAAGATACATGGAAGGCATAGGCTGTGAAAATGAACTAGAATATAAATGTTGAGGAATATCAGGTAAGATAGGCATTGTTACCTTTGGGGAAGCCTACCTATGGCAATCAAGTCTGCCTCTGCCTTTTGCGCTTGTTCGAATAGATCTGGGAATGTAGTCACATTAGACCGTCGGATAGCCAAGCCAATGTCCATGTTGAAAGCTTGAAGATAATAGAACACAGCCTGCTCATGAGTGGGCCGAAGACCTTCAGGAACTCTCTGCCAGCTTCTATTAAATCTAACATTGAAATCTGCTATCACGTCCTACGGATGCCTTTGAATTGCGTTAAATTGATGCAACAAGGAAAATGGATCAGCATGTTCATGAAAATTCTTGATTAGCAGTTCTCCTAACTGATCCCATGATGCAATAGTGCCTGGTTGCAATGATTGGTACCAATACAACAATTTCCCTCTCAGAGACAACACCAACAATTTTACCATCACATCTTCGTCCGTTATGTCATGGATGGACGCCAAAGAGGCTACATCTTGGATATGCTCATAAGCAGTTTTACCAGTACCATCATAGGTCGGCAAAGCTTTCAAAGCAGCTTGAGGGACTGGATTTTGTGCCTGTAAGTTCAAGGCTCCCAAACTATTCCATGCTGAGAACTGCCTTGGTGGAGGATACTGGGCCATTGGGACTAGTGTGTGTGGCTGAGAAGGTGGAAAACTAGTAGCAGTACTAGCTGAACTCAAAGGAACAGAAAATACACCAGCAATTTGTGAGGATATTGCAGAGGATGTAAGTGGTGGGGAGACCAACCTAGAGTGTTCACCTATTTTTGTGTTGTCAAGTTCAAAAAACTCAACAAGATTTTCAACTTTTTTAGACTTCGATCTCGTGATCATGAAGTACAGCTCTCACTGTCTCCACGTTCAGAGATTTCTGGGTAATGCAGAGTCACCAAATGTTCTAACTCTATAGCATGAAGGTGAACATTAAACCTCAATACTATTAAAAGTGAAACTTTTTTAGAGTCCCACCGACTATGGATCTTTCTAAGACAGACGTTGTCTGTCCCATCGGGCATGCCAAAAATTGTTGGTCAAGAATCTGCCATAGGAAAGGATTTTGTACGTATATGCGCCCTAGACCCGGCCAACATTGAAAGGCCGAGAGAAAGAAATGTCTCCCGGACCAATCTCCAGAGAGGGTTGGTTCCCTTACTAAATCTTATATTGTTGAAGACTAGAGTTGCAGGAAAGAAATTGGAAATATGCGAAAAGAAATGGGAAATTATGGAAAGAGATGGGAAATATGGCCACAGGCCGAATTTGTAAGATAACAACGTAATTTACTTACAACCTTGCACAGATCAACTTTAGGATTGCATTCCAAAACTCTCTTCCTCATTGGCAATATTCAAACTCAGATACATAATTTAAATTTCAACAACAGATAAGAAATACAAGCTTAAAAGAGAAATGCATAAGATAGAAGGAAATCACACAGAAAGTCGCTTGCAGAATCATAGGCCAAATATCTCTTATTTACGCAAAGAACTTGATAAGTTTTTTAGCAAAAGTCTCTCTCCTCGATACTTTTCTTTGAGATATACATGAGTTTTTATAGAGGTCTTGCCTCTTTGCAGCATTTAAAACATAAAACAGACTTTCTTGAGATCCACAAAATATGCACTAGAAAAGAGAAACGATCCCCTTAAACCTGCCTCGGAGAAATCACAAACTGAACGAAAACAAGGAACCATATGTCTTCATTAAATGACCGTTCTCGAGGCATGCTTGAAGCATTAAGAAATCATGAACAGGAGCTTTTAATACCGGAGGCATCTTCAATTCTGGTGGCTTCGAAAACTACATGCCTTAGCATGTTCTTCCATCTTGCGCACATAGGTAAGCAACAAAACATTTAATTTTGGAGAGCTTTTAATTCTGGGAAATTGCAATATGAAGAAACTATGGGCATAACTCCATCGAGCCGTTGTTACTGCCTTCTAGCACGAAACTGCAATGGGTCACGAAAATGCGACATGTCACGATATCTTGACAACTTTGCCTTTACTCTTCCTCCTGCTGCCTTCAACCGTGAAACTGTGACAGGTCATGAAAATGCGACATGTCGCGATATCGTGACAACTTTCTGTACTTAGCTCTTTTCCCCGTCTGACGTCGCGAAAACGTGACATGTCGCGATATCATGACATTTCTGGTGCCTTGTTCTGTTTGACCACTTTGACCGCGATAATGCTACACGTCGCGATATCGCGACACTTTTGCTTTCGTGCTCTCCATTACTGCTTTTGGTCGCAAAAACGCGACATGTCGTGATATCGCGACACATTTGAACTTACTTGCTTTGGCACAAAAACTTGTAGGAAAACACAGAGGAGTGAGTATTTCTATAATTTATGCATGAACAACAACAACAAAAACAATGTGGCAAAATTGCCAACAAGCTTCAACAAGGATAATGAGCAGAAAGGGGGATAAAGGGTCACCTTGTCTCACACATTTGAAACTCTAAAAGTATCCAACAGTAGATCCATTAACCACAATTGAGAAACTAGCATTGGTAATGAATGGATTGATACTTTTTTAAATTCACTGTGATTTAGTTTAAATTATTATTAACATTTTTATTACATAACCCTTTACATGCATTTCTATATTTTTAATGTTTCAATCTAATTATTGCTTTGTCAAGATGTTCTCTTTAAGTTTTATAGGCATCTTAGGAATATTATACGATAGATAAATGCTCTAAGGACCCTCAAAATATGAGGAAAAGAAATCCACAACCCTTGATAACTTGTCATTTTTTTCTACCTTTTTGAGCAAATTCGCCATCTATATCCAAACTAGGTGGAATATTCACTATACGTAGCTGAACCTTGGTTTTATAATTTTATATTATTTGTCTTTCCTAGTTGTTGAAGTGAATACACCAGCTATGACTTCTATAGGTGACGTATTCATGATCTATCTATAGAAGCTTAAATCTCTTTTTCAATGTAACATCCGGTTTATTCAATCATGTTTCTATGTATTATATTAGTAATCTTGATAACCCCTATCTCCTTCCCTATCCACTATTAATTTGATTTCATCATCTTAATGAATTTGTCAGCTATAAGGTCTTTAAGTGGTATATTTGCCATGAATATTTCAAAATATATCCTTAAGGATTCTCAATTTCAAGTTTGTGTATAAATAGGGGGCTTGACTCTGCTAATCAGGAAGTTGTATATGTCTTGTTGTTTGGTGGGCCCCCAAATAATAATTCATATTTATTCTATTTCTTTTACAGGTTTTAGTAGATTTTCCAGGTGTAGGATTTCCAGGCGATGTATTCATTAGGCGTATCCTTGTTTAGATGACGTATTCATACTAAACACGATAACATGTAGGTATTATAAATTTTTCAATTCTTAATCATTAGCATATGTTGACTATTGATTGCTTATTTCTTTGTCTTCTAAATTATCTTTTAAAAAACACTTGTAAAAGAGAAAAATTAAAAGAACTATATCATAGCCTTTTAATTTTGTTTCCTTATACATTTAATCTAAATTGCATGCAGTTTGCACTAGGACAAGTCACATGTTTACATCTCCCTTGCACCCTTTCCTCTCAAAATAAATAAATAAATGTTTATTTATATAGCATAGATAGTAAATCATCAAAAGTAAAATCACATATGGGATAACATCTCATAATCTGCATTTGTATTCATATTGTGTTGCATAGTTATATTGTACATTAGTTCTCAAGATAATACAAAGCTTAGGTGTTTGCTAGATTGAACACAATAAACTAGATTAGAGAAAAATATAAGCCCTTTGTGAACCCAAATCTCTCTTCGCTAAAGATAAAACACTACAAAAAAGTGTAGTCCCAATGAAATGTTAGCAACATAGTTGTCCCGCTCAAGTGTGGATGACCCTCAAGGGAACTCACGCAAGGCCAGTGTCCCTATGCACCTTTTGGTATCCCACATATTTTGTGAACTCGGCGCGAATACATCAGACAAGTCCCTATCCAAAAAACTTTGATTTAGGACCTTATCCTTAATCAAGATAAAAGAAATATCACTTTAATATTGTTTGCTTAGTTAAATCACATTAAATAAATTTTTAGTCCTACCAGAGGAAGGTTAATGACCCCTTGAGAAGCCTAACATACGAACCTTGGGGGTTATCTCCCTTGGCTAGTATATTATGGGGGGCCAGTGGGAGTCATAAGGAGGGTTGTTTTTTTTGAGGTGACACAAGGATATCAAAAATCTTATCTTCTTTGCTCTAAGTACTCTTAAAACAAAACTTAAAAAATTTAACTCCTACCCTTCTTTAACTATGTTTGAACCCCCCTATATCACTCAAAAAATTGCATGACAAATGGTATAAATCTTGAGCGCTTCATCTAAACTTCTAAATAAGTAACCTATGATTGAAAACCCAATATTTAAGAAAGAAGAATAAGAAACTCCTTTTGAAACTCTTTCTCTTGTTCATAATGAACAATGGGAGGTAGTGTTTAAATCAATGGATCATCTAGTTGCTTTTCTACGAGGAAACGAAGAAAACATGGAAGTTGTCTATATGACAAAAGATATGCTTACTTCAGTTGTGGAAGAACTCCTCTTAGAACTTCTGCAACAACCTAGATATAATCTTAGAAATTAATACTTTGGAAAATATTTAAAAGCATTAGTTTATAATTAAAATTAATGTTTTTGATTTATTAGTGGCTTTAATACTTTAGCCTTATGAAAGTATTGATAAAATAATTATTTTAACCCTTTAAATTATCTTATAGCTAATATGAGATTTGATTTGATTAAAATCTAATAAATAAGAACGTGTGGTGGTCACCTTATGTCAGTTTCAAAATGAATTAAGGATTTTTAATATTAGGTTGTGTGCTCTCCTTTAGTGGCCAAGGTGGCGCACGTAAGAAGGAAATGCCTTCTTGGGCGTTTTCCTTTCTAGCATCTCCCTATGGATCAATGACCATGCTTGTGTTATTTTTAAATATTGTTGAGGAAGGTAATGGGAGGTTGGTGGAGAAATAGAGCAAAGTGGAGTTGAAGGATGGAAGGAGGCAATAAGCTAAGCATTTATCTACTAAAGTAGTGGGAAGCAAGTGTAAACTAGGTGCTCCTTGTTTGCTTTATTTATTATTTGTGTTGATTCGATTTGTTTTGATCTCTACTTGTGTTTGTTAGGTCATCTGAGATTGTCTTGTTATTTTCAAATCTACGTCTTCTTGTGCATTCATAGTTCTCTGCTCTTTGGTTGCTAGTGTAGCTTTTTTCCTTTGCTTTTCTTCTTGGCATTTATTGCTAGCCCTTCCTTGTTGTTTGCATTGTTGTTTTTGTTCTTTGTTGAGTGATTTAAGTCACCCTTGGCTAGTGCATTTAGTTTGATAAATCAGCCTCGACTATGTTCACTTTGATGACCCCATAGGTGTGTCATTGGAGCTCTTAAGTTGGATGGTTTGCCTATTGAAGCTTATCCTGTGCCTAGAGATTTTATGCTTGTAGTCTAAGTTGTATGATGTGCTTGAGTGCTATTCGTGGTTGGCGTAAGTCTACTTTTTTTTGGTAGTTTCCTCTAATGTTTGTTTAATCTTTGTTGTCATTGTGGCGATAGGTTGTTTGAGGGTTATTCCTTTTTAGGATTATATTCTTTTTTGAATGCTTATGTGATGTTCATTTTGTTTGGTTAGCTTACCTTTGCTTAATGCTTTTGTTGCTTTCTTGATTCTTAAAGATAATCAGATGCGCATTTTATGTGTTGTTTGTGTATGTTAAGGTTGTATTTTATTGTAAACATATAATAATGTACTTTCCAAGACTTTTGTGGGTTAGAAAATTACTGTAAGAGTAGTATGGGATACTCTTTGTGTTTTATAAAGAATATTGTATATTATTAATGATGCTTAAGTTTTGTATTAAATTAAGTGATCATTATAAGAGTAGTATGGGATGCTATTTATATTGGAAACTATTTATGATTTCTTAGAGCTTATGAAAGTTTAGGGAATCTTAGTAAAGGAAGTATGAAACTCTTTTGCTTAAATGGTTTTTGCATTATTATTTGTAAAAGGAAATATTATAATGATTCTTGTTATTCATATGGATTAAGGAATTATTACATAGAGGTATAAGGGATCCTCTTGTGTTGATATTGAATGTTTTGAAGCTATTTTTTAAGAGTAAACCTATTTTTATGATTCGATACTAGTGGTAGTTAAGGAATCATGAATTTATGCATATTACCTTTGAAAGAGAAGTTAATATAATGACCCCTGAGACTCTTGTGAGTTAATGGATTATTATAAAGAGAAGTATGGGATTCTCTTCTTGTAGCTTGTTTATGTTTATGCATGATTATTTTGCATAATATAAAATTAAAGTTGCATGGCATATAGAGTTGTCCTCATCCCTAAGTATACCTCATCATAATTATGGTTAGATCCCTCATATCGAAGAGGTTGTTTCTATGCATATGGCTCGAGGATTTGGAAGTGGCTTAATAGTTTTGATTGTTTAGATGTTGAGAAAATTTAAAGGCTTTGTAAATATTGAGTTTTTCAAGTTGTTTTGTAATTTTGACCATTGTACAAACTGAAATATTATGCTATTTAATGACACATTGGATTTTGTGCATTATGTGATTTGAGCAATATTTTGGTTAATGGATATTCAGATCTTTCAAATGCGGATATACGTAGTTATGTTATCATATTATGCATTGAAGTTATTTGAAAGTATTTGAATTAAATTTATAGGTCAAGTACTTGATTTATGCATAGTTTGGTTTATGGTTAAGAGGAATCTTTGCTTGAGCATTTCTAATTGATAGAAATTATGTCTTGCTTATTATTATGCTAAGTGCATTGCTTAATCTATGGTAAATACTGCTTTGGTTATCTATCCTTGGGGTGGGTAGAATTTCCTCTTGTAAACCATAAGATCCAATCCTAGGAGAAGTTACATGAGTGCAATACTAAAGTAGAAATGAACCACAGAAGAAGTTGTGAGAATGCAATAACCATGAACTCATGAACTTGGAAGGAATTATGAAAATACAATAGCCAAGATACTTGTGGATCGCCACACCTTTAATGTGTAGGAATGGGTCTGTCCCAACTAATTATGGGGAAAACCATTCACAAGTCAGAAATGGTGATTCCTAGATCGTGAAGGATCATGAGTTCATGTTAGTTGTTGTTGAAGTGGAAATGACCTTAGTTAACCCACATAGGTGTGGTAACTAAGAATCAATGCTCCATGCTTGATTAATCTACCTATATGGACTTAAAGTATGGTTTGGATAATCATCCCCCTTTAAGTGTTATGGGCCTTAAAGGATAATCCCTACATCATGGTTAAATGGTCTAGATGATGATGGTATGGGAAAGGTAGGGAAAAAACTTAATGGCATCCTTCTAAACATGAACGTTTAGTAATATGAACCCCCAGAAAACATGGGAGTTACCACTCCTATCCACTGAGTTTCATCTACAACGACTTAAAACTCCAATATGGTGAAGCCTTGCATGCTAAAATAAATGAAAGGAGGGTTTCTTCCTTGTGAGATTTTGTTGTAAGTGCTCTTTAAAAAAAAAGGATTGGTAATTTTAGGTTGTTACAAATTGCCCCACTATTCAGTCAAGAATTTTTTTGTTATGATTGAGATTTTATTCAAACATTTCACCACTTATATTACAAAAAAATGCACAATTGATGACCATATCAACTAAAACAAGGGAAAAAAAAACCCTCAATGAATTCCTATCTTGATTTCGAGCATTGGTTAGGAAACTTCATTTTTTCCTACCACCTAGATATCTATTATGCATTTTATATGCAATTTACAAGAGCATCTCTCATATCCTCCAAAGATTATTTTGTGTCGTATATTTTGATGATGCGGTAGATCTCATGAAATAAATGAAAATTGTCCTTTAGTGTAGAGGGCAACTAAAAACTTGTAAGAAAAGCAGCAAATCAAGCACAAGTGCTTGCACTTATATTCATTTGCCCACAACATAAACAATCTTTAGAACAAGCTCCTAATTCCACTAGACCCAAAGCACTTGATAGAATATTGCAAAAATATAACTGTTTTTCAAGAGCCCACTTCTTTGCCTCCAAAGAGATCCATTAATAACAACATTGATATCATTCCAGAAGCACTTCTCCCTAATGCACCCATGTATATGTAATCACTTTTGCAATATGATGAAATCAAGAAACAAATTCATGACCTATTAGTTAAGGGCTTCATCAAACCCAACATTTCTCCTTGTGCCTCTCATATTCTTCTTATTATAAAAAATGATGGTACTTGGCATATTTGCATTGATTTTTGAGCACTCAACAAAATCACTATCAAAAATAGATATTAACTCCCTCAAATTGATGATCTCTTAGACCAACTTCAGGGTGCTAATTTTTCACTAAGATTGATCTTAAGAGTGGATATCATCAGGTCTAAATTCAGGTTGAAGAAACATGGAAAATTGATTTTAAAACTAATATGGGTCTATTTTAGTGGCTTGTTATGCCATTTCACCTCACTAATGCTCCTGCTACTTTCATGAGGCTAATCAATAAATTTTTTAGAGAGTTCTTGGATAAATATGTTATTAACTATCTTGATGATATTCTTATCTTTTCTCCTACATGGTAGGCACACTTGGAGCATATTGAGCATGTTCTTTCCACTCTACAACATTAATTGTATGCTAATTTGCCTAAGTTGTCTTTTGGGAAAACTTCCATTTCCTACCTTAGCTTCATCATCAACGAGCAAGGTATTCAGGTGGATCATTTCAAAGTAGAAGTCCTCCTTAATCAAGTTTTGTGGTGGAAGTTGGTTAGGCCAAGGAAACTCTGTATTCCTAGGAGATTGCACCATTTCTTCTCCTTTGCATAACTTGACTAAGGCAAAATATGTCTTCCATTAGACCCCTATCATACCCATGCATTTTCAAATCTGAAATATAAGCTTTGCTCTACTCCTATTTTGGTCATCCCTAACCTTAGGAAACCTTTTGAGATTGAAATCGATGCTTCTCAATTTGCCCTTGGTGTCATCCTAAAATAAAATAGTCATCATGTTGCTTATCATCCATAATCCTTTTTTGTCACCAAGCAAAACTATTCCACATATGACAAGGAACTTTATGCCTTTGTCCAAGCAATCAAATACTAGTATCATTACTTCATAGGCAAAGAAACCATTGTACATACTAACCATTTGCCTTTACAATTCCTTCAATCCCAAAATAAGATCCAAGAAGCTCGCCACACAAAATGGGCTTCTTACCTTCAACAATTCCACCTAGTCATCAAATACAAAAAGGGTAGTAAAAATTATGTGGTTGATTTTCTAAGTCATCCTCCATTTCATGCCTTAACTATTATCACTACCTAACACTTGGGTTTTCAATCTTGGCCTTCTGAGTATCCTCATTACCATGAATTTGCACACATTTACCAACATTTTTAGCAACCTTCCTCCTCCAACTTGACCCTTTTTCAAGACTATCATCTTAAGGAGGGTTTGCTTTATCGCTTGGATAAACTTTGTATACCTCATGAGCATAGACTATCCCTTCTTAAGGAGGCACATTCTACCTTCTATGGTAGACATCTGACAAACACAAGTCTCTCCATCACTTGCAGAGATTTTTCTACTGGACCCAAATGCAACATGATGTTTTGAAGTACCTACGACAATGTGCTCCTTGTTGCAGATCCAAGCCAGCCAAGAGAAAGTTGGGCCTCAGTATACCTTTACCTCTTGCATCTCATCCTTGGGAAAGTATTTTTATAGATCTAGTTAGTGGTTTTCCTATGTCAGTCCATCAACATGACTATGTTTTTATCATAGTCGTTCATTTTAGTAAGATGGCTAAGTTTATCCTTTGTAAAACCAATTTTGCTACCAAATTAGCCTAACTCTTCTTTGATATCATCTAGTGTTCTTTTGGTATTCCAACTAGTATCGTGTCTGATCGTGACTCTCGTTTTATTGGTCATTTTTGGCATTCTTTATGGAAACATTTAGGGGTGTCTCTTAACTTTTTCCACTGCTTTTCACCCATAATCTAATGGCTAAACTGAACTTGTCAACCATACTCTTGTCTAGATTCTTCACATTTTCCATTATTCATCTCCATCTAAATGGGATTTAAGTATTACACACATTGAGCATACATATAATAGGGTTGTTCATTCCTCCACATGTCATTCACCCTTTGAAGTGTGTTTATATTTTTAGCCATTAGCACCATATGAGTTACCATTATCACTTTCATACTCTATCACTATCCACATGCAGAAAGAACAAGACAAAACCCAATCCTTCATTCAGAATTTGTAGTAGCTCCAGTTCACAGTTGTGTAGATTTTACAAACGACTCATCAACAACAAAAGAAGAAAATAAACAAGCATCGTGTCCCACATCACTTCAAGGTTGGCGACAGATTTTGGTTGTACCTTGATCGTTGTTGGTTCCCAAACAAGGAACACAACAAGTTCAAAGCTCTTTGCATTGGGTCTTACACTATCATGCAATAGGTGTTCGAGAATTATTTTTGCCTTGATATTTCAACATAGTTGGGCATCCATGACATCATCTATGTTGGCCTGGTCAGACCATGCCATGAGTTTGCATTGGAGACAACCCCTATCATTAGTCATCCTACCAATATTGTACCTGATTTTTAGCTTCCATTAGTGGATGATCATATTTTTGACACCAGAACACACCACACCCGTCAGAGTTCTTCCACTTTCTACCTTGTTTCCAGATGAGGAAAACTTCCATATCAAGCTCGATGGATCTCTCATATCTAGATGGTTTGAGACTTTCCTTCCCTTCTGTACGCATTGGAGTCCAATACTTCTATGGTGGGGAGAAAAAAATAGGTATTGATGTTGCCATAATTATATTTTTTGTATATTGTAATGTTGCCATAGATAACTGGATATGCATGTGATAATGTTGCCATGGATAACTGGATAAGGTTTCTAATTATTTCAACCTTACCCAATCATTATATTGGCTATTTATTTTCAATTTTGTAATGCAATTGGTAGTTTTGAATTGTCTAAATCCTTTGTATGATTGCTTCTTGTTGTGTCCTTATAAATAAGACGATAGTCAAACCATGACGAAAGGTAAAGAAAAAGTTGAGGATATCAACAATATAAACCTCGATAGTCAATATCATGAGCTATTAGGTTTTAACTTGGTTAGGTTATCCTTGTCATCTTGTGCTTTAGGATTGCCTTCCAAGAAAGGAATGATTATGCAAATAGAAACTTGCACCTTCGCATCCGCAAGAACAACTAATGAAGCGAGAATATGTGGAACTAATTCGTGATCAATAGAGTGGAGATATACCTTGTGTTCTCTTTCTAATATTTACCCTATCTCAAAAAAAATTCTTTGTAACTTTGGATACAAAAGAAAGGGCCTAGGACTTCGAGAACAAGGCATTAAAGAGATTTTAGAAATAGAAACTTGGCTAAAGTGTTGCAGATTGTGATATTTTCCCAACCATAATGAAAATATGTTTTTCTCTTCTTCAAAAAGTGATGAAAAAATGTGCCTAATCTCATATGAATGTTAAAGAGAAGCAACTTTGAAAATAGGTCTAGACTGGGATGAAGATGAGGACAATGAAACTCTTCCTTTCTTTTTTGATCTCTTTTCATTGTTTGCACAAATTAACACTATAAGTATTGAGCCTTGACAATGAGCACATATTAGTTTCATTACAAGAAGATAACAATATAACATCTCAATAAATAACAGATCTTGTATCAAAATTACACATAAATGATTATGAGGTGAAAATTTAACCCCATAAACCTCTTAGGGATAATAGCAATGATGACTTCATCAAGAAGATATCCCTATCAAAGGTCCTCTTCCTTTAGACACACATCCTTATAATCATCCAACATTGAACAATAGACTCTAGATGTCGATGAACTTCATAGTTTGGGGGTCTTACCCACCCCTCCACAATATGAAGATGAATTGAATATCTTAATATAAGACACCATAGATATTAACATAGGATCATATGATAACCTAAAGATAATAAAGTTAGGAAATATTATAACTTTAGAAGAAAGAGAAGAGTATACAAAGTTCTTAACTGAATTTTGTGATATCATTGCATAGTCCTAGCCAGACATGCCTGGATTAGATCCATCCCTAGTAGTTCACTACTTGGTAGTCAAGCTTGATTCTAAGCCAGTAAAGCAAAAATTACAAAACATGCACCTTAATGTTGCTCTGCTAGTCAAAGAGGAACTCCAAAAACTTTTGAAGGTTAAATTTATCAAAGCTATTAACTATTCCATTTGGATCTCAAATATAGTTCTAGTCACCAAGAAAGAGAATATTCTGCGAGTATGTATATACTTTCAAGAAATCAACAAAGCCTGTCCTAAGGATGATTTTCCTTTGTCAAGTATAGACATGACAATTGATTTCTCAACCTGTTGCAGAATGCTATATTTGATGGATGGATTTTCTTGTTGTAACCACATTCACATATTACCAAAAGATTAAGCCAAAACAACATTCAATACTCCTTGGGGTACCTTTTGTTATGAATTTATGCCCTTAATATTGAAGAACACCGGTGCAAATTACCAACATGCCATGTCATATATCTTTCATGATATAATGCACAATATCATGGAAGATTATATTGATGATCTTCTTAGACGATCAATGAAAAGAGATCATGTAAAAGACTTAAGGTGAATTTTTGAATGACTTAGATAATATAAGGTTCTTATTAAGCCCTCCAAATGTATATTTGGTGTAACATCCAATAAATTATTAGGCTTTATAGTGTCTAGACATGACATTGAGGTAGATCTCGATAAAACATTGATAATAACTGATATGCCACCACCTCGAAACCTAAAAAATATTAGAAGTATGCAAGGTAGACTCCAAGAAATTTGAAGTTCATATCCCAATTAGCAGATAAATGTAAATTCTTTTAAATACTATTACAAAAAGAGATTGAGTTTAATTGGGATTAGGAATATCAAAAGGATTTTGAAGCTTTAAAAACATACCTATTATCTCCACTATTCCTCATTCTATAAGATCCCTTTAAGCCATTATTGTTGTACATTGCAGTGATAGTTCATGCTTTAGGTGTCCTGTTGGCATAATATAACGACCAACTTAGAGAAAGGTTTGTCTACTACATTAGTAGGAACCTTATCAATTACGAAAAGATGTGCTTAGCAGTGGTATTTACATCCCAAAAACTGATACATTACATATTGAGCCATAAAACATATTTTACAGCTAAACTTGATCCACTATGATATGTTATGTCTAAACCCTACCTTTCAGGTAGGATAGCTAAATGGTTTATGGATATTTAATGAATTAATTAGTTAAAAATTGAATAAGGGACAAATGCTAGCTAATTAGCTAGTAGTGACCCCTTTGCCATCTAGTCATCCCCAAGAAATAGAATATCCTGATGAGATGGTCTACACTCTTGAGGCATCATAACAAGGTTCCTTGACTCTTTTATTTTCTTTGATGGCTTGAGATGCGTTAAAGGAACAGCAGCAGGAATTGTCTCGGTCTCACCTTAGTATATCGTGATTTCCTTGTCTTTTAAGCTTCAATTTATGTGTACCAACAACATGACCAAATACAAAGAGCTCATCCTTGGGCTACGAGTAGCCCTAGCTTTAAAAATAATTGTCCTCTCCATATTTGGAGATTTCCAATTAATAGTCAATCAAATTAATGGATTTTATCAGACTAATGATGATAAATTAAAACTATACAAAGACATTGTGGGTAAATTGATGGCTCCCTTCGAGAAGGTAACCATTCATACTATTCCACACTGTAGAAAATATTAAATAAATGAAATGGATGTAGTTGCATCTCTTATGCCTCTAGAGTTGGAAGAAGAACAAGAAATAATTATCATACATCAATTAAGAAAACTTACAACCTTACAATCCATTTAAGAACCACTATCTTTTTTTCATTGCATAAGCACCCGTATTTGATTGTTGATACAAGGAAATATACAATTTTCTTAAAAGTATTTTATTGCTTGAAGGACTAAATTGTAATGGGTGGAAGAACCTCAGGAAACACACTTATCGATATGTAATAATTAGAGATATATTATAGAGGTAAATGTTTGATGTTATTTTGTTAAGATGCCTAAATTAAAAAAAGCTAAAATAATTGTTTAAGATGTTGATGAGGGAGCATGTGATGGACACTTTAATGGAAAGTGCCATCATTGAGAAGCTCATACACATGGGATATTATTAATTGAATATGGAAAAAGATGCTCGTAATCATGTATGTAAGTGTAAGAAATTCCAAAAGTATGATAACTTAATTCATGCACCTTCTAAAGATCTTCAATTGATCACATCTCTCTGGCCATTTTCTACTTGGGGGTTGGATATCATTAGGAAAATAAATCCAATATCATTTTATAGACATAAATTCATCGTTACTATAACAAAATACTTTAACAATTGGGTAGATTCCATGTCCTTATCCTCTTGTATAGGTGTTCAGATTTCTAAGTTTATCCTGAACCAAATCTTATCGCAATATGACATTCCTAACATGCTTATATTAGATAATGGCACTCATTTTAAAAATAAGGATGTAACCAAGCTCCGTGCTAAATTCAAATTCAACATAAGTGGTCGAAACAATATTACCTATAGGGTAATATTTATGCCAAAGCTTCCATTAAAACATTAATAAAATTCTTAAAGAAACTTATAAGAAAAACTAATAGGTATTGAAATTCATAGCTATATCCCACTCTATGGGCATCTCACACCAATGTGAGAACTCCAACTAGAGATACATCCTATTCCTTAGTTTATGGTACTGAGGCCATTTTCTCCTTCGAATTAGAAGTTCCATATCTTAGAATCCTACTAAAAGATGCATCTGTTAGTGATGAGTATCATCATGCACATCTTAACCAATTGGAGCTACTAGACAAAAAATAAACTCATGCCTTACAACACATACGAGTTTATCATAAAATATTTAATAAAGCTTATGGAAAGAGGTTACAACCTTGTTCCTTCAAAGTAGGAGACTTAGTTCTTAAGGAGAACCAAAAAATACTAATGCAAAAGAGGACCTTAAGGGTAAATTTGAACCCAATTGGTTAGGTCCCTTCATAATAATAACTAAGTATGGCTTGAGCGCATATCGCTTGGCCACATTAGATGGTAAGGAACATAAAGGTTCTATCAATATTAAGCACTTAAAAAGATACTATGATTGAATATGCATGTTTGCTTGCTCATGTACTTGATTACATGGTTGATTGTATGCATGGTTTCCTATAACACATTTTAGCTTGCTTTTATATGCCTGATGCAATGTTTGCTTGTTTATCCCATAAATTCATGATGGGATATTTTTCAATGAAGCAATGATGATCTTAGCTAGTAAACAATGTTACTTGCATTGCACTTGTAGCATATGCTAGTGGACCTTCTCAATGACTCCCCTAAATCCTTTCTCATTCTTTTGATATTTTGGATTTTGAGAGGAAGCTAAAGTCTTGATGGTATAGTTTTCAAAAGTAGTCACCAGTCACAAGCATGCTTACACTTCAACACCTTAGCTTCTTCTCCTAAATTCCAAAATATCCTGAGGATTGCATTGCATCTTTTGATTTATCATGTGTTTGCTTGTTTCATAATCAAATGTTAATTTAACTTGCTTGTGTTCATATACTTGTTGTTTTCATATGGATTCAATATGATTTGTTGTGACCTATGATGATCCTAAATAGGATAGATTGCATTATATGTTTGCATCTTAGTTAGGTGCATGAGGTAGCAAATATCTCTAATAACTCTTTCTATATGCATATCTCATCACTTCTTCAACATCTTCTTTATCTCACTTCTCATCATCTCTTCCTTCAAACTTGTTAGAACTCAATGATGATGTTGATACTACAATGTTGACTTAAAGGTGAAATATAAAAGGACAATATGAGATAATATGTTTTTCCCTAAGCAAAAAATTATCTTTTGATATCTTTTATCATAACATATTTTGATTTGTCCTTACACCTAGGAAAAATAGGTGATAGAATTATTCTATAACTAATGAGTGCTTAAAAATCGTAGAAAGCATCCAATAGCATGACATAATTCTATCAAATACTTTTTATTTGTGTAAGGATCTATCTAAAATATAAATTCTATCAATATTTCAAACTCTTCATTAAAGGTTGTTTCTCAAACACCATATTCATCAAATTGTGATTCACTCTTATATCCAAATAGAAGGTAGGATAGAATCATTCGATATTTGGTAAACATATTCCTATGTCCAAAAGTGATGAATGATTATGTTAAACCTTCATCCCTGATATGAGGGCCTATCATAAATCTAAAAATAACAAAAAATGCATTATCAATATGGCAATTCTTTCATCAAACATTTGATCAATTTGTGATTCATTCTTATACCCAAACAAAATGTGGGGTAGAATAATTTGATGGTTGGCAAGCATTAGCATTCCTATAAGTCCAAAAAATGAGAAATTATTCTACTAAACCTTCTTTCACGGTACAAGGGTCTATCACAAATTCAACTTTATTAATTATCAAATTTATCTTTATACCTAAAATAGATAAATAAAATAGGATTACCCAATACCTAACAACTATTCAAAGCACCTAGGGGAGTGGGAGGTCTCCCGCTCTGGGTAGGAGGACCCTGTTTTGAATTCCCTACTTTCCTCCTTCCAGTCCTACAGATTACCAGATGGGTAGACCTTCCTGGGATCTCCCTGTTGCATTTTCAAGACCTTTATGGGATCCTCTTGGGGCCTTCCAAGAAGTGCATTCCCATTTTTGACGTGATTATAATTGCTTGGATGGATCAACTCAAAGTTTATTTCCTTGGAAACCTTCGATGGTGGTTGTATTTTAGATGGCTAGACTCATGAGTTGGAGTTGCTAAGACTGTCTTGACAAACTTTTCTAGTCTTTGTGAGGACCCCATGTGTTATTGCTATTTTCTGGAAGGGTTTCCTATGTTCCTCTTAAAAGCTTGGATTTTGGAAGGGGGCTCCCATTATCCTGTTTACCCTTAATGTTGCAACTTGGGGTTTGCTCTTTGTGCTTGGTCTCTAGGGCGGCCATGGTTTTATAATATATAGTTGAGTGGCTCTTATGGTTGTTGTTGGGATGGGCCTTCAGAAGTGGGTTCGAGATCTTTTGATCTTGAAAAGTGAGTTTGAGATTTGCTCACTCCAATTTTCTTGGTCTCTAGGGTGGTCACAATTTTATTGTCCGTATTTGAGTGGCTCTTGTGTCTATTTTTGGGATGGGCTTTCCAAAGATCCATTTTTTGTCTATCTAGGGTTTTTTATGGTACCTTTATTTGCTATTGTTTTTTGTCTTCCATATGGACCCTGTGTTTCTTGCACAACTATGGGTGAAGGTATCTATGGATCTCTTCTTGAATAGATAGTTGGCGAGGCTAGATGGTGATCTAGCATGGGTGACTCTCTAATGAAATATTTTTTTTGTAATTGTTTTTGGTCCAAGGATGGGGACCCTATACATGCATGCTTGTTGCAGAAGATGATCTCCTAATTTTAGTCCCTATGTGAGATGTTCCCTTCTAGCCATGAGGCATTGTGGTGGATTGATTCTTCTTTGCGTTTCTCACCTTCCAACTGTGATCTCCAACTTCATTTTAGTGAGATATTGTGGCCTATGGATATATCCTTGTGCTACTGAACTATCTTCTAGGCCTTCAAAAGGCTTCTCTTTGTGGGCTTTCCCTATTTGTGTTTATTCTTTTTTAGGAAAATTTAGTTTCACTTTTGAGTGAGATTCAAGTTCTAAATTTGATTTTTCCATTCTAGTTTTGGTAGGACCTAGTGTTCCCCTATTCTCACTCCAAGGTGCAAGCTCCATTTTTTGCGTGTTAGTTTTCTCTAGTTCTAGCAGGAAAACATTTTTCAAATTTTTGACCTCTTTGTAGATGGTCCTGTGGAGGATATATTGTTTGTCTTCCCTGGTTTTGATGATCTTTATTTTCTTTAGAAGATTATTTTTTGAATGCTGTCGCTTTTATTGTAATCTTTTGTAAAAGGTTAAGGTATTCTTTCAAAACCCCTTCCAACCAATTAAAAAAGTGTTCAAAGCACCTAATTATATTGGATAATTAAATAAAAAATATTGGCTTCGTATAAGCCTTTATTATATTTATCACATAAACCTCCTTCTTTTACTAAAAAAGGGCATCATGATGAAGCATAATCACTAACCTCCCTATATCTCATTAATTTTCAAATCATAAGTATCAAATAAATATGTTCTAAATATTTCTAGCAATCCATAATATTACATATAGGATGCATTTCTTGCCTAGTTTTCCATAATTGTATGTTGCACATATCCATGAGTATGCCTGCCATATATCACATATTGGCTTGCTCTGTTAGGATGCAATGATTACCTTTTTACATTATACTAGGGATCATGTTCTAGAAAACTTTACTTATATTGCACAACATAGCTTTTCAAGGAGGGGATGGTTGAGATTATTCTATGCTTAAGTAATGACATTAACATAAAGTAACCTTTTTATCATCTTCCTTCTCCAAAAATATTGAAGCTCACAACTTCTAAGGAGGTGGAGAATGAGAATTATTTCTCACTTAGATAGTTTTTGTAGCTCTTAAAATATTTTACAAGGAATAATTTTTGTTCTCCTCTCTCACTCAGGAGCATTGAGACACTGCACACATGTTATCTATCACATAACTATTACTGTCATGACTACATGCCTGCATTTATGCATCGATTATGTACATGTAGAAATCAAGGGATTTTGTGATGAGGTGATGATGATCACTATTTAGGATAAAATACACTTGCATTGCATTCATACTAGGTCTCTAATACTCGAATATCCCTGCTCCTAGGATCATGTATATGTTTCAATCTTCTATTATGGTGCCTTGGGGGCTGTCTGAAGGTGGTAGTAGAATTGGGAACTTTCCACCAAGGGTTTGTAATAGTGGGGCAGCCCATAACGATTTTGACCATAGGGATGAATCCACCTTCTTGGGTTAGAAGGATATAACCAGTAAGAGTAGGGTTAGTCAGAGCCCCTAGTTAGTGGCTTGAATAGAAGCAATCGTTTTAGGAACATCCTTTACGGGAAAAGCACTTTTACTAGTAGGCACTTTATAAAATTCGTAATAGTAGGGGCGACTGGTAATGGTAGGGCGAGCCTCAAATAATGAATGGATTAATAAAGCTCCAAATCTTGGATTTCGATAGATTCATCGATTGAGATCTCGACAACAAGATACGTCAGGTAGTCAGTTCAAATTTCAAATCCAATATCCATCAATGAGGATTGTAGTAATCAAGTTTATCAGACTGTAGAAATGCATGAGTCTTCAGATATTGGAAGAGTTTTAGATCTAACTAGCTTTGAAACATATGATAGAATAGAATCTTCCATAGATTTGAATGAAACAATTAAAGCTCCAGAATTGAAATATTATAGAGTTAATTTTATTATGACTAATCATAAAAGTTTATTACTTGAGGAAGATGAGTTTTTCATTGAAGATAATTTTTTGAAAGTGATGAAGGTGAACTTGAAAAGCATTCAATTTTTGAATTTACAAAGTGGGAAGAAGTGGTTGAACATCACTCTCTGCTCTTTGTTGCTGAAAATCTGATCTTTGGACATTTGCTCCAGTTTTTCAATTTATTTGATATATTTCAATCTGGAGTGTAGCTGAAATTGTGCCTTTCCAAATGTTGGTTTCCCTTGTTACCACCATTGTTGAACTAACTCTGGTAATTCCTGGTTTAGAAGCCAAAATTTCTCAAATTTGAAGGGGCAGTTTTTGGACTGGGGTATTTTTTTTGTGATATTTAGACATACCAGGAAATGGTCGAAAGATAAGAGGTTTATGATTTCTAAATGACAACTCCATAACTGGTGAATTTCTTCCTCTATCAATATCCTATCTAATCTTAATTTTATTGCTTGGTCTCCTTTCCTTTTATTGGTCCAAGTAGTACCACATCCTGGAGGTGGAATGTCAATCAGAAAGAGAGTTTCCAGATAGATAGAGGACATTGAAGATCATTGAACTTCAGACCGACGAGGGCTCGCCTTCAACCTGCCCCTCTTCGCTCCGCCTTGGTGTGCTTTCGTCGACATGTCAAGAATCTATCTGTCATTCATGGTTCCCGAGTCTGGGAAGAATCCATGATCAAACACCTTTAATATAATATCTCCGGGACCTACTGCTGATTCTGATCAAACACCTTTAATATAATATCTCCGGGACCTGGCAGCAGATCAAGCTTAGATGGGGATGGAAGGCAACAGATCAAGCTTAAATTGGGATGGGAGGTTATTCCACCTCCTGGTGGTGATGAATTAGTCTGGCCTTGACCTGTGTGATTGATTCCCGCTAGCTCAGGCTTGAGGCAGTCATCGATTGCGACCGACGCCATCCCATTTTTTAATAGAGAGAGCGTCTATGATTGTGATGGAAAGAATCGGGGAATGATCAAAACCTCTTCAAAACTTTTAAGAGCTTTTTTAAACCATCAATGATATGACGCTCTCCTCTCTGTTTTAAATGCCCTTCTCTTTAATAACCCCTCCTCTCCTCTCTAAAAATATGATATGAGGTTTTAGCTCATAATTTGAAAAAGGGGCCTTTAAAACATAGGGGAGGGGAGGAGCGCTCTTTAAAACAAAATTGGGACAGAAAGGTTGATTGGACAGATAGAATCAACCGGTCATGGTGCAAGAAGTAATGGTCATTACCCCCTCTAACCGGTGTTAGTCATGGTATCTATTACCAACGTTAGATCGATGCATCCGTCATTACTCCTAACCGGGCCTGGTCATCGCTGTCGGAAAAAAACAAAAGTCGACTGATAGAAACATGTCATGGTCTTAAAAAGCTGTTGGTTATGGTCATTCGCATCCATGCCGCTGGCTCTACCACTTCCATTCGTACACTCTCGTATCCATGCTGTTGGCACACGTATTAAGACCCTTATAACCTTGATTAATGATTGGATCAATTGTTGACCTTGATTAACCCCCTTCAACATTAATATTTTCAGATTCCAAGCGAGCGCGGCCATTCGATTTCATCATGATTTGGCACTGCCCTTGGATTCATTTGATTAACATGACATTTAATTAAAGGGGGCGCGTACCCTCAAGGATTTATTAAATTTGATCGGTTAGACTTTAGGTTATAATGCATTGGACCTTTTGACTTCGAATGACTTATTCCTTGGGTAGCTTATGAAAGCGCGTCCATTAGATCTATGAGGAATTAAGCGCTGCCCTTGGATTTACTTGATTAGCTCAAATTTTAACCATAAAAGGGGCACGTAAACCTTAATTGCTTATGTGGAGAATTATATTTAACCATTCGGACTTAATCCGCCTCTATCGGTACTCAAATCCCACCTCCCCGGTCCTTCCCCTACCTATATAGGCCGGGGAAGCTTTAGAGATCTCTTTAAGCCTTTGGTTCTAGGAATGGAAGTACGCGGGGGGAGGGAGGGGAAACTGCGTTTGTTACATTCAAGAGAAGAACCTTACTTCCTTTTCGATGCGAGGCCTACAGTGCAGGGACGAACAGCGGACTATGGAAGGACAACGAAACGAGCGAATAACAACAACTGGAATGGATGGGACGGGGTGAAGGGAATGACTAGGCCTCTCTTTTCCCTTTTAAAATAGAGAGGGCTCACGAAAGATATAATGACTCACTGCTTTTCTCATCGAGAGATTTTAAAGCCCGTACCTCTACCTCTACAAACAGCCTGCCTGCTTGAGTAAGATCGAATCTTTAAAATAGAGAGGGCCGCGGCGAGCGAAGGAATCTATTCTCCATGCAGTAATTAAATAAATAGCACCACATATATATATGTGAAAGCTTTTGAAGAGGCAAAGAGGCACTAGGCACTCTACAACTGGTAAGTTTCGACCTGCACAAAAGGCGTAACGATCTGGGCACTGTCTCGGAGAGAGACTCGATGAAATATACATGTCTATGAAGATGCAGACTACCTGCACTTGGACAGCAAGACCCTATGAAGCTTTATTGTTCCTTGGGATTGGCTTCATCCTATATACCATGTTTGTTTGGTGGCGGGATGTGATACGTGAATCCACGTTGGAGGGATATCACACCAAAGTTGTACAATTAGGACTTCGATATGGGTTCATTTTGGCTTTTAAGCGACCACCTTGAAGCTTTCAATAATAGGTCATTTATGCTTTCAAAAGCCAGCGCCTTAAAATCAAAAGCTTTTGAAGCCTTAACTTAAAAGCGGTTCGGCCCTCTATCTATAATTCGACCAGCCCTTGGGTTATTCTCGGGGTTGGACCCCCCCCGCTCCTAGACCCTTCCTCTACCTAAAGACAAAGAAGGGTCGAACGGTTTCATGATCGCCTGCCGGCCCCTTTAAATAGCCATTGAATTGGCCAGCCCCGCCGCTGCCAGCCCCGCCATGGTCTAAAAAGCCACCGAGGGGAGGGCCTTGCGCCTTTTCATTTTAAAGTGTGCCTTTTCATTTTCAAGGGGGGCCCCATTAAATTTAATGAAATAGCCATAGCCTTGGGGCGTTAAAGGGGCCAATTCGACCAAGATATAATACCTAAAAGTTTTATATTTACTCCTGGACACTACATAAATAAAATCAATTTTGGGAGATGAATGGGATCAAAAACCTAGGAGCTTCGGAGATCTTGGAGAGGAAGGAGAGTTAGTGGCCCACTCGGATCATATCACATCATATCATGGGGAGCTGCTGGAGCCGTCGCCGCCTCTTGTCCTTGTTTCTGCTCTTCAGTATTCCATTCATCGTATTAAGTTTGGCTCCAAATTCTGAGAGCGACGGGAGCTTGAGAATAGGGTTATTTTCTAGTGCTAGGGAGATAAATTAGTAGGGCCACTTAACAACTCCGATTTACAACTCGGTCGTATCCAACTCCGATTGTCATATCCGGTTAGCAACGCCACTCGTCATTGGACCAATAGCACGGTTCATAGATAGTTCCCACTCATAGAGAGTTTTTTCGAGGAATTAGTTATACCTATGGTGTCGGCATTCGCCCACTCCCCCATTCATAGTTGTTATGAACTATTATGCCCATCCATCTACCCATGCAAAGGAATCAATATGTATATAGTATAGGTGGTTCCCCCTAATGGATCTGAGTAATTGCAGTAAGAGAGGAAGGTCTCGATAATGGTTGTGCCCCATAGCGTATATACTATTTCCTCTCCATGGATAAGCCGGTATTCGTTCTTAGACTTATCTCACAGGTTGGGCGGGAGGAATAGAGAATGATTTGAACCCGGGAGCAGGCATCAAATCTCGGACAAGGGCCAGCTGGGATCAGGATCGGGAAGTTTAACCTGTGGGATATGCCTGTCAGAAGACACGATCCCATGTGGAAACAACTTTGAGCCTATTTACCGATATTTCG
This sequence comes from Wollemia nobilis, assembly GCA_028583015.1. Lineage (NCBI taxonomy): Eukaryota > Viridiplantae > Streptophyta > Pinopsida > Araucariales > Araucariaceae > Wollemia > Wollemia nobilis. The sequence continues at coordinate 863,743 of JAQPPZ010016964.1, forward strand.
ATTATCGGCGAATTAGAGGGGGAGACTATTACTATATGGAAAGGGGGGCAAGCTATAGATAGCTTTTTACCAATATTTTGATTATACGTAAATTCAAGGGGTGGTTTTATACCTATTCCTTGCAGTAGAGTGTATGAGGGAAGGGTCGACAATCTATCTCTCATGCAATAATAGTAGGATATACCAGTAATAGTAGGCTGGTCAATTCCGTGGTTTTATACCTAAGTGGGCGATCCGAACCCCTACTATGAATATCTTACATAGCTATTTTGGCTGCATATACGCCAACATAGCTATAGAGAGGATTCCTTTAGATTATAGAGGGCCCTCTGAAGCTGGAGCTGGACTTACTTCGATCTCGTTCCACCATCTTAAGAGGGGCTGGAAACCACCAATCACTGGCTCTCCCCGCTCCCTTCTTCGGGCCAGATTTCTTATCGAATCATCTTGTTTCACTCTCTTTTCCCAGAGCCATGAACTGGCTAACCGGGCCGAACTGGCCAACCCTTACTTCTGCACCGGCGAGACGTTACATACTAGGGCCTCCTTTGGAACACGTGAACAGACCAGACGGAGAAAGAAGAGTCCAGGCGGCGGGCGTATCACTATTTACTCTTTTAGATAGATAGATGGTAGAGCCGGCCAATAGTTATCTGCTCAAGCTAGCATGTGACCACTGGAGCTATTTACAAGGCGACTTATTTCTCCCACGGGCACCTTATTTTTGAGAGCGTGAAACACCCGATCCCATTCCGACCTCGATATGTGAAATCGTCTTGCGCCATATGTACTGCTAACGCGGGAGACATGGTCAAAGCCCGGCCCCCCCTTTTTAAAAACAAAAACAGTTTTAAAACAGCCGAAAGATTTTATTTTATTTTAAAGGGCTTTTCTTTTATTTTAGCGAGGAGGAAGAGGTTGAAAGCTGCTTCATTGGGGTTGGGTGGGATCTGGATAAAGGGTTGGAAGTAGATCCATCCCCTTGTGTTTCAACCTTTTTGAGAGCGACAGCGAACCAGCCGGAATTTATGGCCGGGGAAAGACCGGCTTTTAATCTTAAGGATCACACAAAATAAAAGGACTATGCCCCTTAAAATTTTTTAAAACAGAGAGCGTTTTTTCCCAGAGAACCTCTCGCAGCTTTTAAAAGAGGGGCTGTTTAAAATAGAGAGGGGTAGCTTGTCTATAACTCCAATGGCGCGCTGCCTGCTATTTGAAGTAAAGGCCAAGGCCGCCTCTCGCCTTCAACTATATTCTATGTATGCCTTTGCTATGCCTATAGAAATGGATCCGCTGCTAATGAAGCCTTTGCCTCTGTGTCCTTTGCCTTCGCTGTTGGGTAAACAGCTGGCTTTATCTTTATCACGATCATGATAAAGACCAACTCCAAAGACTCTCACAAAGCTTCATATCTTCCTAAGTTTTGTAAATTTATATCATAGATTTGTTCTAGGGTTTTTACATATTGTATGGCCATTGAATTGAGTAAACAAAGGGAGAGCCAAAGTCAAGTTCCAATGGGGATAAACACAATGAAGAGCCTTTGAAAAGCTGAAATCCCAATTGTGCTTAACACTTGTTATCACCCTGCCAAACTTGAGATAACCTTTTAAGCTGATAAAATATGGATTATTTTATGGAGCAGGAGCTATCCTAAGGTATTGTCTCGAAGGTATGATGGTTCCCCTTTTAAAGTTGTCCCCGCTCCCCTCTCTATTCTTAAAGGGGTGGCAGTTTCCCTGGTGCTATGGCTGGTGGAGATCCTCTGTCTGGTGTAGATGCTCCTAAGGTTCTTAATTGCTGGTAGAAGTTATTGGTGAACCCATCAGGACCTGGAGCTTTATCCTTCGGAAGAGAGTTGACAACTTCTTCTAACTCGTCCATTGTTAGTGGTTTGCTCATTTCTCGTTTTTCATCCTCATTTAGAAGTGCTGGAACATTTTGCAAAAGCAACTCTTGAGCTTGAATATTCCCATGTTCATTTGTCAACAGTTTAGAGAAATGCTTGCTTTCCAGCTCTTTGATTTGCTCTTTCCCTGTCTATTTCATGCCTTCGTGCTCAATTTCTCTAATTGTGTTCCTCTGATAGTTTTGCATTCCTCGAGATGGAAATAGTATAACATAATATGATTCTTTATTCATACCGGATCTAGTGATCGATTCCTAATTGATCCCATTGTCCTACTCATATAGTTCCAACGCCTTGCTTATATAATGCAATTTTTCCGCTAATGAAAATACTTTGGTGGGCATGAACACAAATTTTCTAGATCCATTTTGATGTAATCATCGCCCTGACCGAAGGTTAATGACGATCCAATGTGCCTATTCGAGGGACGGAGAAGTATGATGAAGATTGCTCCGATGGATTATATCCACTGATTAATTTAATCATTTTTATAAGATCCACTAATAGGGAAAACTTACATTCATTAGAGGGAGTAGTCTCGTAGTACTATACATTCAGAATCGATCTGGCTTGTTTTTTTTGGTATGGTCCGTTACTGTATTTTGCTGAAACTCATGTTTTCGAAGTTTTAATATGGATTTAGAGTTTGTTTTTGCTTTTTCTTGTGTAATTTAAGGGTGATAACAGACAACCCTAATAGAAGGCTTGAAAAAATAGAGAACACTTGAAATTTAAAAATTAGGGTTTACAAGGGGGAGAATTCAATGGGAAAATCTCTTTTAAAAGCTTTCCGAATTCAATTATATTTTTCGATCTGACAAGAGATCATCTTCATTTCCCCTAGACTTTTTTGGTTAAGTCCCTGGGGAACTATTTCATCATTCCCCCGCCCCAAGCATTATATTAAAGGAGCCAGGGTTTCACCTTATAAAATAAAAGGTCCAGCGGGCTTAGCTAGGGAATTCACCGACTATTTCATGATTCACCAACTATTCCTAATTCCATTCGAACGAGTTCCACTTAATATAGAGCAGTCAATTCGTTGAACTTTATTTATGTAAGCTCGACTTTCCTCTTTAATAGAAAGACCTAGATAGATACTACCTAAGTAAAAGGATAATCCCAGATGGATAAGCATGCATGCTCTACATACGATGAAAGAGATCTTGTGTAAAACCAATTCGATGTTGACCTCCCGCCTTATCATGAAAGAAGGAAAAAGTGACAAGTCCATTTTGTTTCCCCTCAGAAAACGGATTCCAGCACCAACTATATCTCTGAGCAAGCTACGACTATTTGCTTGATCATGAACCTAGAGGCTTGATCATGAATGTTGGTTACCGCCTCTCCCCCACTCCATAAACTTTGAGTAGTATTAACAGGAAGATTGGATATTATTGAAAGGATCAATCCCCATTTAGTCATCAATAATCACTTAATTCTAATACAAATCAATTGCTTTGACTAATCGTTTTTACGTAAATTATTAGTAAAAAAGCAGTAGGAACTGAAATGAACAATGCAACAGCAATAAGTGCGAGGATATTTACTTCCATAATTGATTTTCCCTTCGTTTTACAATAACTCGAGATTAAAAATTTGAATGGGTCACCATCAGCGGGGATGCAATGGACCAAGTCATTATGGACATATTTAATACAATGATGTAGTGTGGAAGGGACACAATGCATGTCCCAAATCTAGGGGTATCCCAAAAGGATGTTATACTGCATCTCACCTTCGATAACATGGAAGAGAGTGGAAATGGTTTTGGCACTAGCCTTGATGGGAAGGGCGATGGTACTGACGGTGGGATGCATGGAGCCATCAAAAGCTCGAAGGTCTATGGATAGAGTGGTTAGATGAGAAGGAGGAAGACGTAGGTGGCCAAGGGCGATGGTAGAAATGATACTGCTGGATGAGCTTGTGTCGATGAGAACACACTTATAGGTGATGGTGTTTATGGAGGCTTGAATATGTAATGGGGGATCCACTCCCTCACCTACAAATTTTGTAATTTCATGGTCATGGAAGCTAATAGAAGGTTGTAGCCATATATAAACATTTCTAACAAAATTAAAAAATGCATCTGTATCATGAGTCTCAAGATCGAGAGAGCGAAGGATAGAATCAAGGGCTTCACGGTGAGGTTGGGATTGTTGTAGGACGTCATAGATGGATAACCTTGCAGGGGCGGTACAAAGTTCATGGGAAATACTACCAAAAATGGTGATGACATTCTGTGGTATAGGTGAAGGAATTGGTGGGGTAGCGGATGAGGTTGTAGCAGGTGTTTGTTGAGGAGTGGAGAGCTGTTGGGCGGTGGTAGGGGGTGGATAGCAATGATTGCAGGTTGTGATGTTGATCATACCCATAAATACCTACTGGGAAGGACCTCGATTGACATGGTTTACTTGGCATGGATTAAATTTACGTTGATTACCCCCATGCTCGGGTAATGGATTTTGATATATCCCCAAGTTTTGATTTTGCGATGCGAGGGGATTGGAGACTTGAATAGTGCCTTGATCAATAAGGTCTTGCATGGTATGGAAAAAAATATGGCATGAATCAAGAGTGTGGCCATGTTGGTTATGGAAATCATAGAAAGCTTACAGATTATGGTCTCACAAAAGGGGACGGTTTGGATCAAGAGGTTGGACATTTTGCAAAGTGATGAGACCTCCTTCATGTAAGTTGTGGAAGAGAGCAGACATGGGCTCAGATAAAGGCATCCAATTGTGTGATGGATGAGGCGAATGGGGATTGCGACCTTGGTATGGGTTAGATGGTGCTAGAGGATTGCTTGTATATGGAGTGGAAGGTAATGGAGGATTGACTTGGTATGCATTTTGGGGAGGTTGGGGAGGTGCGGGTTGTGGAGATTGAGCTGACGCAACTTGTGGTGGTGGATATGGATAATTTAGAAGTACTTGATTGGATTGAAATGGCTTGGTAGTGGGTGGTACATATGGGGGGAAATTTTAGTGGTAATTGGTGGGGTAGGATGGCTTATGTCAAAGCTTGATTTTACTTATGTGGACCTTGATGTCCTCGATAACCTTGGCTTGGGTAATGGCTTCCACAAATGTCTGACTTTAATGGATCTGCAATGTCTAAGATATTTTATTGTGACAACTCTTGACGAAGATTTTGAGGAGCTCTAAAGGTGGGAGAGGGAAGGCAATATCATGAATGACCACTCTCTAATAAGCGACAAAGTTAGTAATAGGCTCGTCGTCATACTAGTGTAAAGCATAGACATCGAACAAGGTAAGCTTGGTTTTGATATTGATCAAGAATTGCTCAAGGAATATATTGGCCAATTGTTTGAAAGTGAATAAGTTATGGCAAGGTAGATGATTGTACCATTCTAATTCTTGTCCCCCAAGTGAAAGAGCAAATGTGTGAAGCATAAGGGGATCACTACCATATAGTTGATAGTAATAAAAACGATAATTGTTGAGGTGCTCTCTAGGATATTCCTTAATTTTAAATTTGTCAAATTTAGGAATCTCAAATCGATAAGGATATGTATGTATAGGTACAGAAGGGTGAATTATTTCATTGCACAATTCGTCATATGTGGGTTTTTGAGGTCCATAACCAGTCGTGCGCAAATCCAATGTACGAATTTGTTCATGTATGGCTTGAAATTCACTAGAGAGCACCATTGTAGTGTTTGGTGGAGTTGTAAATGGGGGTGATGATGTGGATACAAGAAATTTATGTGATGGGATTTATGAATAATCCAAATGTGATGGATATTGCAACTACCATTATTCCCACTACTGATAATAAGCAACTTGTTGTGGATCAGGCGCTGATAGTTTGATAATGTGGGACAGGAACCTGAGATGGATGAGGGGAGATGTAGGAATATTGGAAGGTGGTTGGTTGTTGTTGTTGATCATAATACCTTGGAATTTGTTGGGTAGGTATGGGTACCTACTGTTGTTGCGCATATTGGAAAGTTGGTTACGCCTGGGCAGTAGTGGTAGAGGACCATGTGGATGGTGAGGTGAAGAAAGCAGGTGGTGTAGAAGATGGGGGTAGAAGATATGCAAATGCGGTGAAAGAGGATTGGTTTGAAGATGGGAGTGGAATTGATGAGGATTGGGGTGGTACAGAGGGGATAGCGAGCAAGGACTTTGGTTGAACCGAATATCGAGGTGGATGGTCGTTATAAGTGTGGTTCAGTGGTGGTGGTCGAAAGGAAGGAGGGGTGGTAATCGAAATTATGAGGAAGGGGTTGATGGGGGTCCATATGATGAAAATGGTGGATAACTAGTGGGTGGATGGGAAGCAAACTATGGTGTGAAAGAAGGCAGTTATGGAGATAAGGATGCATGTTGCGGATGAACCTGCAATGAGGGATGGGATAAATGGGGTGATGAAAGCTAGTAGTACTGAGATGAATGTGAAAATTACTATAATGGGAGTGATGATGGTAGTTGGGATGAAGGTTGAGAGCTAGATGAGGTCTGTTGAGATGGCAGTATCCGGGATGAAGATGTGGAAGGAGGTGGCATAGAAGAAGGAGGCGTAGATATCATACCTATCGTCTATACAATAGTAATGACATTAGGCATGATTTGGAAAATGATAGGATCAGAGTCATCTCCCAAAAGTGGATGAGAGGAATGCTCTAATAAGGGATGAGTGCTAGATGGTGAAGGGGGTGGAGTGAACTCATTTGCCACCATAACTGGTATAGAGAAACCAAGAGGGGTATAGATAACATGTTGGCAATAGGTGGATGGGGGATTACAAGAGGAGAGATCATACAAAGGAGGGGTCTCCTTGAAGGTCTCATCCAGGAGATGGGATGGAGCAGAAGATGTCACATGGGACATAGTATTAGTGCTAGGGGCGGAGGTCTCGATCAAAATATCAGGTGGACCAACAGAGGTAATTGGATCAGAATTGGAAGGTGGATCATTGGTTTGAGAAGTAAAGGTACCTATAGTCATGATAGTCCATTGAGCAGGCTCAGTGGCTCGACGAAGGGCTTCACGCATTTGACTATGCATAACTGACATGGTGATGTGTGCAAAAAGTGTGGTAATAGTCAAAAGATGTGAAATCCAAACTCTAGGGATGTCTATGGCTGAATGTGACACTGTCTGTTCTCAAAAACATAGGTTTGCATGGGGTCGTGCAAACTACTTTTAAGAACGAAGGCTCGTACGGGATCGTGCAAACTACCCAAAATCAGAAATAGATGATAGATATGTGTTGTGCAAGGTGTTTGTGTGTTGTGTGAGAAATATGTGACCTAAAAAACAAGTTCGCAAGGGGTCATGTGAACCACTTCTGCAACCAGAGGTTCGCACGGGGTCGTACGAACCACCAAAAAAGTTTTAGAGGGTGGATTTTTGCTGTGGAGACCCTCTGTGTGTTGTGTAGACCTATTTTATGAATTTTTGTAGCTTGGAAGCTAAGTTTTGCACAAGATCATGTGAATATATCTGAGTGTAGGAAATTCGCACTAGGGGTTGCAAATCACCTAAAAATAGACTGTGCAGTGTATGGCGTGGAAGTGAAACTGGGGAAAAACTAAGGAATGAGTTATAGCAAGTTTGATATGTTGTTGTAACCACTTTCACGAGACTCAACAATAAGCAAATGTTCTTTATTTTTGTTTTTGTGTGTTTTAATGAAAGTATGTATCCACCCTAAGAACAAACCATGAGAAGTGGGTGAATGCTACTTGAAACGGGTATGTTGTAGCATAGAACCTCCTGCAACACCCAAGAGTGCAATAAATAGAACTATGTGTCCAATGGGTGAATGTCTACTAGATAGAATCAAGCACAGTAAAATGGTATCCAAAAGGGGGACTCAAAATGCTCTTATGAGTCAATAAACTCTCACGAAGAGAGGTTGCACTGTCAATGTGCTGCTACCGACACTAATCAAGGCTTTCACTTAACCCTCGCGTTTAAGGCATGCATAATAATGATCAGTTGTGCCCACTAATTATTTGAAAAGCCCTATGGTAAATGGGCTTTCTAAAACTATCCACTCTGAAGGTACCTTCAAATGATGAATTTTGGATAACAAACACTCGAAGTGGGAAGGACCGGTTGGGTATTAATGCTAGAATGATCCACCCGAGGAGATACTATGGTGACTAAAACTAGAGGTGAGGCAGTGGAGAGTACAACCCAAACCTCACTGAACTCTGGTGTTGAATTGGTGATGAAATCCAATTCGGATTGGAGATGAAATCCATTTACTTACACCATTAAAAATGGGATGTAAGTGTGTGGTGTTTGTTTGTGTAGTACTGTTTTAGAAGCAAATCTACCCTAGAATGCTATGCTAGGATGCTTTTTCAATACAAATCTAATTACTTGTGTCCTCATAAAAACAATTGTAGTCTATTAGTTTTTGGAATGGAAAACTAATTAAATGCTTTTGAAAGGGAAGCTAATTAAATGCTTTTGGAAGGGAAATGAAAATAAGGGAAATGATAGGAATTGAATCTAATTAGATGCTTTGGAAGGGAAATGACAAGAAGGGAAATGATAGGAATTGAAGCTAAGCTAGAAAGCAGGTTGAAATCTAATTACAACGAACAAGCAAATGTGATTTTATGGAATAGAAGCCCAATAGGAAAGGTTAGCCTCAAAATGGAAGAAAAAACATGAATTTCACACAATACTTGCATCCAAGTTTGTGGAAAACCTTTTGATTCACCTTTTGCTTTGAATTTGTGCTGACTCTAGAGGTTTGCACATCAGGGTGCAAACCTGTCCTCTGGTAGGTGGTTTGTATGGGGTCGTGCAAACCGGGGTCCGAAGATTGGACTGACTGGTTTTGAGGTCTTGATGATGAGTTTGAAGTTCCTGGAGTGTTATAGAATAGTACCTACACAGAAAGTTCAAAAAAGTCAAATTGAGCTCAACAAGACAACAAAAACCCTAAAATATTTTGCATATACCTAAAGAAAGAAAATGATAGGAAAGTAAGTTAACTATAGCCACGCAAAAATACAAGGATGCTTTAACCTTGCATACACCATGGCAAGAGATAATTTGTGGTCTAGGTATGGGGGCACGCAATCCCCGAGAACATGAGGCTCTTAACCTCCCCTGACTTAACTTGTCGTTGGTCATGGGTGTTTGGAACCAATACTCTCTTTGGAGACTTGCCGATGCACCAACGAATCTTTTGTGGTTTGGTCTGAGATGGCTTTCAGGGCATTTTTGGTTTGGGGTTTCTTCACATATGACAACTACCTGCCATACGAAAACAGGTCATCCTGGTTCATAAATGAGGTTGGATGAGATAATCCCTCACCCAGCCACAAATAATGATGATTTTTCTAAAAATATTCATTTGGCATTAATGAACACCTTTTGGAAATATCTTTTGATTAAAAATTGCCTTTTATGTGCAAAAGTTTCCATCTTTCATTTATGACCCAGGGGAATGTAAGGTGGAGAAATATTTAGGTGAGAGGTAGCAAGGCTAGAATAGGCTAGAATAGGTGAGGTGGAAGGCTAGGCTAGTAAAAGTAGACTATGTGAGGTGGAAGGCTCAAATCAAATTAGTATTAGATTTAATTAAGCATGTGATTAGCCATAAAGCATGTTTTGACCAAAAATGTTGACTTTTGAGCATAAAGTGCTTTTTGACCATGGCGAGGAATTCAACCTTGGTTAAGTTGGGGATGAGGTCACATGAGGACCCAGGATTAAGCATAGGAAGGGGTTTAGCTAGCCCAAAGAGGTTAAGGATGATGAATAGTGATTTTAATGAATGAATAGTTTTTTTAGCCAATTTATGTAATTTTTGAGGGTTTTGCAAATTGATTGACCATGGAAATGGGAAGAGGGATAACGTGTGCCTTTTGGGTGTCTACAGTCATAATATAGTTTTTTTTTTTAAAGTGAAAAACCCCTTGCGGAGCCGCCTTGGTCCGAGAGGCCACGAATAGGGGGGTACTACACCGTCAAAGTTACTCGGGGGTCGCACCCGACCCATGACCGCACCAACATTATCAATTGGATTTTAGATACCCAATTCAGCTATTTGGTAGGGTGGAGATTTGAACTTGGGACCTCCCTTGGAGGATTGCCCTCTCCTCTCCAACTCACCTACAACACCTGGGTATAGTCACAATATAGTTAATCATTGTAAGGTTATTAAAGATTAACTAAACACATTAACTCCTTCAATCGAGATGGAATGTTTATTTATTTTTAGCTTGATGTCAATCTTTATTAGATATATGTTGTATTTTAAAACATTGGAAACTTTTATATTCAAACAACTTTTGAAACCATAAGAATATTAGCACATAAACCCACTATTAATAAAGGAAAATTGATGGATGGTTTCACACACCCAAATCTAGTTTTTGCGAGATAGGCAAATGCTACGAATTGACTTCAATAGTTTTTTGATAACCCTGCCAAGGGTGAGGAGGTCATGTTACTATGAAAAAGTAACGAGGAATGAAATGGGACAATCTCTTCATATGGAAATGCGAGTGGTACGTGAGGGTATCTCACGATCCAAACTTGAGTGGGGAATTGTTAGCAAATATCCAATAAGTTCAAGAGAAGTAGAACCCCAGAGCTAAAAGGTCCAATGAGTGTTGGAATGGGACAACACTTCGTCACTTGTAGTGAGGACTGAGTTACCTGGTCCCAAACAAGAGAAATGGTGGGTCTTAACTGGATCAAGAGAAGGTAGGTATTCAATTAAGCACTAGGCATTCTAATGCTAATCCATAACATGGGAAAGTCAAACATGACAAGTATGCCAGGGGCAAACCTTTGGGCAAAAAACTCAAGAAATCCATGCTATGGGCGGGGAAGCTATGTGTTCACCCTTTCAGGTGTTATGGGCTCTGAAAGGTCAACCCCTTGCTGAGAACATAGAACTCTAGTAAAGGAGATGAATGTGTTCTCATTGGCACTATCTGCAGGATTTGGCCAATATCGAACATTCAATGGGTTGTCTGTAGTAGTCATTTACCTTGGAACAAATAATTGCATGCCTATGTACCAATTAAATTATTGGGTGTAAACTAGGTTTAAAGAAAAATTTTGTTTGTGAATTTGGACAACTAGGTGAGTAGACCTGGGGTGTTACATTTTATTTACTCTAACTACTACATCGTTATCCCTCAAAGACAAAACTTAAAGGGCCAATGTTGTCTGCTATTACTTTACACCTTAGTTACTTTATTTAATCTACTTGTCGAATCAATACTCCCTCAAACACAAGACTTAGAGAGCTAGTGTTGAATGTTTTTACTTTTAAGTCATTTACTTTTACCATTAGTTTTTGTGCTTGGATTTACATTACAATAGTTAAGAAACTAGTGTAAAAGGTTTGTTTATCTATTATATATATATATATTGGTTATATGAAATTGAAATGGCCCCACTTGTATTACATCATGAACACAACAATATTACAAAAACTTGATAATTATGCATGTATCACTTGGCAAGATTCGAACCTAGGTCTCCTTAAAAGTTGAGTAATATAACAAATTGAGCTAAAGCCATTTGATTTTATCTTTATATTTTGTTCTATACCATATAAGTTATTTCTTTAACTACTTGCAATAGTCTAATATAGATTTATTTATTTATTTATTGTATTAGATTTATTATGCTTTCTATTCATAGCTTATGGGCTAATGTAGGGATTCTAAATTTCAATACAATGATATTTTTTAATTGAATGAAATAAATGAGATTTCTTTATCCATTAGGTCCAAGGTGTAGACCAATTAGTTTGACCAAACCCTATAAGGGGGTGGAGGTCCAAGGTTCAAATCTTGGTCCTCATCAAATTGAATGCTTGTCCCTTTCCTGGTGCTTTTAATGGTGTAAAAGGTTTAAAATGATTGTGGCATGGTGGTTATAGGGGTGGAATGCGTGAAGAACTATGTGGCAGATTTTGGGGTGGACAGTGCAGAAAATTGTGGTGGCCATAAAAAGTTGGATAGCCTGCCCAGATTCGTTGCAGCTACAATTTCCACCATGTAAATTCAAAAAACAAAAAAAATAAATGATATTTCTTTGCAACATTTTAAAGTGAAAAATCCTTTATCTAAGCCAATGTATACTACAATATAATCTTCTTGCTTCATCTTGAAGTTTATCTCATGACCAAAACTTTCTATCTTCTTGATTATTTTCACTTTGCTATCTCTTGCCATGTGTCAATGCTCATAACATTTATAGCATTATAATGCAATATTTTTAAAATCTACTTGTTCATCTTATTTTATTGACTCAAATTTAATCTTGGCACAAGTTTTAAAATATCCATGACAACACATATATGAGTATGTATGACATGCTTTTGATCCTTAGTATTTGGTACCTCTTGTATGAAATTCTCTAAAGGATTATCAATATTCTTGAAAACCTCTATATCAATAATCTACTATGGGAGTGAGTGTAGCTAGAAGTGAGTGTGAGCGTGAGTTGGGAGTGTGTGTAGTCAAAATTAACTATGAGCATGAGCCAGGAGTGAGGGCAGTAGTGAGTGCGAGTGTGAGCTGGAAGTGAGTGTGAGCATGAGCCAGGAGAGAGTGTGAGTGTGAGCCAAGATTGAGGAGGAAGTGTGAGCAAGAAGTAGAAAGCAAAGTGTAATCTAGTTGAATAAAATACAGTGCAATTCGAGAGGAAGTGCGAGATAAGAGGGAGTGCAATCCAATATTCAATCATGGAAAAAGAGCGATGAGTTCATCTGAAGTGCATCAATGCTCCAAACCCTTACCAAGAATACATGGAATATTATTTCTAAAAAATTGCTGAAGTGAAGGAATGTCAAGAAAAATAAGAGATAAGGGCTATTGTAAGCCAATAAGGAGTGCAAGTCGAGAGTGAATGTGAGGCAAGAGAGAGTGCAAGCCGAGAGGGAAGGTGAGCCAAGAGGGAAGGTGAGCCAAGAGGGAGTGCAAGCCAAGAGCAAGCCCCATTAGCTAGTATGGAAGGAAAGTCATATTTGAAAGCCTTAATGGGAAGTCAAGATACCCTAGTTAGAAGCATGGAGGCCCAAGTTAGAGATAAGTAGAAGAGTGAATACATGTCAAATTCGATCCAGGTAGCATATGTTACACTAGAAGTGAGTATCAAGGATAAGATGATTGTGCATGATATAATGATTCTTAAAAGTAGAGGATTAATATGTAAGTTCCATAGATCATTGCCAGTGTTTCTAGATATTCAAAATTGGATCAAGTGGAAGTGATTATTAAATTCAAATTATTTTGTGACTTTTGTTCCTAAATTTTTTTTTCCTCATCTTTTCCTGTTCAGAAATTAGGGATAAAATAATGGTTGATGGCCCATGGTTTAGGGGAAGAGATGCAATTTATTTGACACCATGGAATGATTTTTTTTTTATTGAGATGGAAACGATTAAGAAGCTTCCAGTATTGGTTAGGCTTTTTGGACTTCCATATGAGCTTATAAATAAGGATGTTCTAAAGAATATTAGAAATACCTAGGGGACTTCATAAAGGAAGGACTAACTAATAAGGAGCGAAAGCATGCTATATATACTCAAATATGTGTTGCTATAGATATTTCAAAACCTTTTTTGCAATCCATTAAGATAAAATTTGAATCAAGAGAATGGGATCAACAAGTAGATTATGAAAATATCACATTTCATTGCCACAATTGTTATGAGATTGGACACATGGCAAGAGTTTGCAAAGTGAAAACTATGAAGAAAGAGATAAAAATTTATATTCATGAGATAAAATTCAAGATAAAATAGGGAAATCATATAGTAATAGAATCTAGAACGGATCAAGGATATTCCACTCTAAAAGAAGAGGTAAAGAAAGCCTATATATGGTATCATTTGACAAGTTCAAAAGGAATTAAAGGTGCAAAAGAAGATGTGAAGAGAAATCCTAAAACAAAGACAACAAAAGAGGTCAAGTTTATTCCAGGTAATTCATATTCGTTTTTCTTAAATTGTATAGAATCCTTTCCAAGTATTAAGAGTTAAAGGGATGAAGATGTTATCCATTGCACTTTAAGGTTTCAAGAGCAACATAATAAAGAAATGAGGATGGAGGAAACCTATAACAATTTAGGTTTTTTAGAGTAGAATAAAAAGGTAATTGCTACAGAAGAGCATTCTTGCACTTCAGATCCTTTAGAATAAGGCAAACCTAAAGATGATAAGTCTTACTATGAGAAGTGTGAGAATATTGAAGAGATTGATGAAGATAAAAAAAAAAAGAGGAAGACCCAAGAAGCAAAAACAAAGAGAAAAAGAAACCGAGAGGGATATTGATATGGGCAAAAAAAATTAAATAGTCAAGTGCTAACAAGAAGTGGGGCTAAACCCACAAATAAAAAACAAAAAAATAACAATGAAAATAATATATTGGAATATTAGGAAAATGAATAAGAACCCTAAAAAAAGGTATTAAGAAATTGTGAGGTTGTTATAGACAAGATATTTATAGATATAGAAGTTGGGCAACAAATATTTTAACCATTAGCAGTGTTGAATTTTATCTTGACAAAATTTAAATTTTAGAAGACATTTGATATAAAAGGATTTGATTATGGAAACTTAGTAATTTCAAGAAGATGGAGAATATATTTGATAGAAAGGCAAATGAAGAATATCTTTGATCAAAAGGTAAAGTTGGATATTCTTTACTTAACTTGTTAGAAATGTAATGAGAGAAATGTAATGTTTTATTTTTGTAATGGGAGTGGCCCCCAATAGAAGCCACACATATATTATTAAAAAAATAATAATCTACTATCCTCCTTAATAGACTTAGCCATCCATTGCTATAGAACTGTATTCTTTTAACTACATTTTCTATGGTTGTGTTCCAAGTTTCTCTTGTTTTTAGTTGGAATCCTATTAGGATACCTAAATACTTGAAATTATGGTCAGTGCCTTTTTTAAATCCCAGGATATGAGTGAAGCCTCTATATTTTGCATCTAAAGTGATTATTGTGAAAAACTTGCTTTTTTGATTGCTTATCTCTACTCTTATAATTGAAGTAAAATAGTCTAATATTACTTTAAAATGTCTCACATTTGATTTGGAGGCCTCTCCCAATAGAATTGGGCATGGGTGACTGACTTGTACCCCATAGTTTCTTTAACACCAACGATTAGTTTATCCCTAAGTTTATTTAGAGTTCTTCCTAAAGTTTCAAGCTAGTATAATGTACAGATATGGTGAAAGTGGGCATACTTGTATGAATCCTCTAGTGGATTTAAAGAAGGTTTTTAGCTTTCCATTTGCTAATAGAGATCCAAGGGCCATCTATACATGCTCCAATATAGTTTATCATTTGGATTGGGAAGATAAATTTGGTTAGAAATTGTTTCAGAAAACTGATATTTACTTTGTCAAAAGCCTTGGTCATGTCTAGTTTTAAGGCAACCTTTTTTTCTATTAAATTGACACTATTATGGAGGTCTTCATGGACCATTATAATATTGTTGTATATTTTTTCTTCACCTATAAATATGTTTATCTTCCTATTTTTTATTTTATCTGCTATTAACTTGGTCATGATTTTGTAAGACAAGTTACATAAAGAAATTGGTCTAAATATGGCAAATGAAATAGCATCTTTTTCCTTCTGAATTAAAGCTAAGAATGTGGAATTATTTTCTCCTAAGAGCTTTCCTTTTGTTATTGCCTCCTTGATCATATTTAGAAGACCTTCTCCTATGAGGTGGAAGAACTACTGATAGAAGTTATTGGTGAAGCCATCTAGACCTAGAGCTTTATATTTGGGTAGGAAAATAATGACTTCCTTGATATCCTTTATTGTTACCACCATACACAATTCTTCTTTATTATTTTCTCAAAAGTAGTGGGGAATTTGCTTAAAAATTTACTTTGTGCTAGCAATTGGCTAGAGCTCTATTGAGTAGCAAGGAGAAGTGTTCACTTGCTAGATATTTTATGATTGTCCAATTTGTATGCCTAGCTCCCTATTTTTGTATTTATTTGGTGGTGTTTCTTTGATAATGGTGCATTGTCTTAAGGTGGAATAGTTTTGTATTTCTATCCCCTTTATGTAGCCAAGGCATCAAATTCACCAACACACCTCTTCTGACCTGTACACACTTTTGAGTTCTTACTTCAACTGTCTCATATTTTCTTCTATATGTGGTAAAGAGGAATGATCACCAACTTCAGTATCCAATTCCTCCATTTGTTGTAATAGTGTCTTTCTTGGTTGTTGGTCTAGGCTTGCATGAGATCTAATTTCAGATGGCCTTTTCCAAGTTGGAAATTTTTGCTTTCCATCACTTGTGGGTTAGCTAAGAGAATTTGTTGCTTCCAAGTGTTCTCCACTAGGGTTCCAAGTTCTTCTTAGTCCCTCCAATCAAGATTGTATTTAAATGGGGGTTTTCTTTTGCCAAGATTATGATCACCAATATCCAATAATATAGGCTTATGATCTAATTTTTTTTTTGGATTATATTGCTAGATATAAGTGGTGTCTAGCTATTGTGTCCTCTTGTATTAGAAACTTGACTAGTCTTTTAGCAATAAACTAGATTTGTGCTCTCCTGTTTGTCCCTATGTATTTTCCTTTCTTGGAAATTATATTCTAGAGGTTCTCTTTAGTTATGATATGTTCTACTAATTCTTTGGTTGGATCTCTTGTTATGACTCCTCCTTTATTCTTCCAATGAGCTAATGTTACATTAAGCCCTCCTCCTATGATTAGATTGGAGGGCATTCATGTTGTTATCTAATGATGAAGTTTTCTCCATGCATTATTTTTATGACGTTCTACGTTGTTTGGTCCATAAAGATTGACTGTAGTCTAGGTTTGACAATTAGGCAATTCAAAATTTTTTGTTATCAAGTTTTTATGTTTGGTTTGCTTATGCATGTCAAAAATGGGGGACTCCATGCTAGGACAAGTCCACCAGAGGGACCTAACTAGCTAGTTGCTTCTAGAAAAAAGTTTTTCTAGATTTGTACCATTTTTTTTTACTGTCTGCTCTAACAATTTTATCTCTTGTATGTAGACTACATATGATTTATGTTGATCTATTAAAAATATTAAGTATTTTTTCTTTAGGGAACTACCTAATACACTTTCATTCTAAGAGATGACCTTCATTTTTTAGTGGTGTTTTTAGTTTTGGAGAAGTCTAATACTATTTGAGTTTTCTTCTAAATTTCCATATTAGCCTATTTTTTCTTGACCCTTGTCATGGATCTAGTTGTTGGAGTACCTCCAAGGATGGTGACCACTGCAACTTGAGTTTCCTCTACTTCCTCATTCTAATTTTTTTGGGGATTGTACTTTCTTGTTAGTGTGTCCTACAATTCCTTTTGGATCTTATTTCCATTAGAGCTTTCCATTTATTTTGTGTTGTAACATCTTTAGGGGATTGTTGTTTGGAGTTGTGTCCTCCTCCTCTTCTAATAAAATAAAGTACCTGATTGTGTTTTGGGTTTTAGTTTATTTTGGTTTCCTCCTTTGGCTTCTAGATCTCCTTGATTATCTTCTTCTAATAGTTTGAAATTCCTGTTCCTCTATTTTTTTTCTTATTGAGCTTTGGCTGGACAATTCCTAGAGAAATGCACTTCAAGAAAAAGTGCTCATAGTCTAGTGGCTATACGTGGATCCAATCAAGTAATTTGATTCCTATACTCTTTGTTAGATTTTTTTTAGATTCACTTGTATAGACATTCTAGCACAAACTACTTTTGGGGGAGCCCAATCTACAAATGTGCCTATTGTGTTGCTTATAATTCCCATTGTTTATTTATTTTATAAATGTAGAGGTAGGAATGGGAGCTTGACCCATAAAGAAACCTCTTATGGTTCTTCTGCATGTGGATCAAAGTTTGTGGGCTATGGGGTCATGTATAAAGGGCTTGATTCTAACAACCAGGGCCCTCCATAAAAGATTATGTTTCTTTCCTTAATTGAGGAGAAGATGACCACATAATAGCCCCTTCCAACCATCATTAGCTTATAGATGGATATTTTAGATCCCCAAGTAGATGTTATCTATTTTTAAATGGATTTTGGACTTGGCTATATACCCATGAACTTGCATGCAAGAGCTTGTGTTGTTAGTATGAGGATCAAATTTTGGATAAAGTTAAGGGGACCTCAACTATGGGAGCTTCATCAAGCTTAGGCACAAAGGAGTTTCTTGTACTTGTATGTAGTTGGATTGGATGTCTTGCTTTAAGTTCTTGAGTCATATGTTCCAGCTTCCCTTGATCACAAAAGAACAACAAGGAGAAAAATGAAAAGGCCCCATTGACAAGATTCTTAAATAATGAAGCAACAATTATGGTTGTTCCTTCCCAAAGGGTCGAGTCTCATATGCTAGACTTAATAAAATTACCCCTAGCACTTATTCCCTTCTTTTCAATTGAAAAAATCAATATAAACTAGGCTCCTTTGACAAATAAATACACAACATACTACACTTCCATAACAAATAAGTACATCACATGCAAAGGAAGGAAGTAGTATTTCATAGGGACATTATAAAAATAGGGGATCATAGAGTGGAAAGCAATTTACCACCTTTTCAACCTATAAACGAGAGATTCCTCCTAAACTATTGTTTGAGGACTTCTAATCCATATAACCATAATTTACCAAGGGCTAGGTTTGTTCTCTATGGGACCCAATTATAGCAATAAAAACTTAGGGGAACCATATTTACTCATAGGGATTTAAACCAAAACCTTGGCAAATTTTCAACATTGAGAACTCTAATAATCATAATTTTATTTTAACCCTCGATTTAGCTTTATATGTAGAGGATTGGAGAAGTCTACCAGAACTGCTACAAATTTATTTAGATCTTCTCCATGTCCTTTTTAAAGTAGACATGCTTCAAACCCTTACCATGAATTACATTCCCACATATAATCTTATTTACATGATATAATAAAGGGTTTTTTTAGGATAAGTGTTAAACTGTACGATTTTGGAAATCACCGAATCTTTTAAAGAGTAATTTAGAATTTTTTTTTGCTAGTAAACAAGGGGTTGTACTTAGGTCCCCTACCCTTGAAAAATCACAACTCTCTCCTTTAGAGATTGAGATTTTATAAATATATTCAATTCTCATCTCAATTAAATTGTTATAGCTAGATACCTACATCGTTTTTAAGAGAATGCTTGAATCCTTGATTTTCATTTTTGGATCTTCTTCAATTTCCCGTGTGAATACAAATATTCCATAATTTAGCATGCTTCTTAATGATATTTTCCTATATCAGCCTTCACAATACCAAAACTCCACCTCTACTATCTATGCATTACATCTTAGTAGAGTAGTATTTCCAAAACAACACACTATCATAGTCCACTTTACCATATCTGGATTGCTAGTTTCCTTCCTAAAGCCAAAGTGCAACACAAAATTTGTAATAAATAGTTTATATAGATAACACATTAATTTTATAAATAAATCAAATATTACAAATGGAAAACATTAAAGTAAATCTTAAACATTATTTGATTCAAACAGTCAATATTTTCTTGTCAGCTTTAACTAAACTTATTACTTCCTCTAACCATGGAAAAAATAATTTAACTTCATGATCCTCAATTAAAAACCATATATTGGTTGGCCTATCTGCACATTCATTTCCTTCCCTTAATATATGTGTAAACCTAATTTCTTCAAACTCTATAGCAACGTCTTGTATTTTTACAATTATCTCTTGTATGTTTCGTGGAACCTTTGCTTTCCTCAAGTTTACATTCATTACTATTGTGAATCACCTTCCTTCCATACTCTATTCCAATTCATTTGTTTGTATATTTTTAACCCTTCGAAAGTCACCCAAGCTTCAACTTTATTATCTATCTTAAATACACTATTGGAAGCATAATGAGAGAAAATATCTCCTCCATTATTTCTAATTATTCCTCCTCCTCCTCCTCTTCCTAGTCCTATATTTTCTTTAGATGCTCCATAAAAATTTAATTTGACCAACTCCACGTTTGGTGATTTCCACTTTATATTCTTTTCCTTCTTTTTGTTTCTCTTGTACCCAACATCATAATTCCATTTTATGACTTGAATCCATCTATCAAGGCTCTTTACTTCAATATTAGGAATTGGGTGAGTTGATAGGGTTGGTTTAGACTCCTCTATGGCTAAATAAATCTTCCTTTTCATTACCTCTAAACTACTTTCCTTTCCTTTAAATATTCTTCTATTCCTTTACAGCCACATAGTCCAAAGTATCATATCTTTTGATATGTCCCAAATTGTCTATAAAACCTCACTTTTAAATGTGCTCTGTCATTGCCTTAACCATTCTTCAATTTTCCCATTCATCACCATGCATTTACCAAACATATTAAGAGTCCATTGCCATAGTTTCCATACTATTGAATAGTGTCCCTAGAGATGGTTTATACACTCCTCCTTTTTACAAAGAATATATTGTGAGAGGCCATGAAAACCCATTTTCATAAGGCTATCCTAGGATAAAATTCTTCTATACTGACTAGCCAAACAAACATTTTGAATTTTGGAATGCTCAGACTATCCCAAATATCTCTCCATATTCTTGTGATATTCCTATTTTTTTGGTGCTTTACATTATATCCACTTCTTGTTGTGTATTCTTCTGAGCTATTCAACTCCTAAATCAACTTATACTTGGCTTCCCTTGGAATATCATGTTAACTTTTTGCTCAAATACCTCCTAGCATCAATGTACTGAATACTTGTAAAAAAATCTTCTTTCTATTTGTATATTCCTTTCTAATCCTTGTACATAATGTTTGAAACCCTATCACCATATTTGTCTTGAAATAATATCAACTAGGGTTTCAAAATTAGATCTCGATTGAGTGGTTCTTTATCACGCCAAGTATCCATTTAAATATATTTTTTTCTCTAGTTTCCACCATCCATATTAGACCTTTAATCACTAAATAAATTTATTTTTCTTAAACCATGTTGGATTTTGAAGTCGTTATACCACAAAATATCACAGGTTATCACATAGGTCCCAATATAAAATAGCCATAATATTAAAGGTAACAATTAATCTTATAATGAGTAGAATAATATGAACAAATTAACATGTATATCAAGGCTTATATAATAAATCAAATAACATTCATTTATATACTAAAATATGAATGTAAATAGTCCAAATCATTCATGAACTATGCATGAAGAAAACTTACAATATTAACTGCACAAATTTTTTTATACAAGCTTTATTACTTCTCTTCCTCTCACAATCTAATAATGAGATACACTAGATTTTCCATGCTTTCCTATGGAGCATTGTATCCATAATATAACCATAGTAATGTGACTCTTAAAGTACTTGACTATTGCTCTCCATATGCCAAGTCTCATGAAACTTGCATACTAGATGGACAATTAACTCTAAGACACTTGCACACATGACTCTTACACTTCTACATGCACTCCTAATCTATGACACTTGTGCACATCCTCACATTACATATTTGTACTCTTACATACAAGACACTTGTGCACATTCTCTCTTACATGAAACTTGTGCATTTCTTGCACATTGACACTTACATAAAAGGGAAAATATAATCACACCCTAAACTCTAGACTGCTAATCTATTACATATTTACAAATGTACCATGAAGGCACCATGGGTATACATTAGCATGTACCAAATAATGTAATATATCTCAACACCCCATGTATTATATTATTTGGTTATCGAAGACTTTAGTCTTCAATCTTGGTCTTCATCTTTGTCTTCAATCTTCAAGCGACCTTTCACTATTCACAAACCTTTGCTTGAGACTTGTCTTCGACTTCTTTGAGTTTAGCTTTAAGTTTATCTTCATTATTTGACTCTTTAGGTTTTGGATCTTCATGATCTATATCATGAACTTCCTCTTATTTGACTTTAGGTTCATATGCTTGAATGGCTATAACTTTTTCTTTGTCTTTAACTTCTAGACCATGTGCTTCATTCAATCTAGTTTTCTTACAATATTGATGTTGTCTCGTCTATTGTGAACATTTATTTAGAGCATCATGATAATTTATTGAATTTAATGAACTTGGAATGTCAATATTACAAGAGAATGAAACACTATTTTTAGAGATGATTCAATTGTATCAATCTCTACTTTCCATTTTAGAGTTACAATCAAATATTTTTGTTTTAAATTTTCATATTTATAAATCTCAAGTGAAAGTTATCTCATATACATTATGCTACTTATATCAAGAGGTATCATAATATCATCCTTTGAATTATCAATTGCTTCAACAAGTTTTGAATGTAAATAGTATTCAAAATTTTCAAAACTTTCATCCATAGCTTCATGTAAATAAGATTCAAATATCTCAAAACTTTCATATATAGCTTTTCTATAGATGAATTGTAATGCCATATCTATCTTACCTTTATATTTTTCAATCAATGTTCCAACGTCAGATTTAATAACTTCTAATTTTATCTTCTTGATTAAAGACTCCATATTTCTTTCCATAATGATCAAAGTGTTCAAGTTTATTCCTTTCAAAGTAAAAAAACTTTTAACTCCATAATATTAAATTTGCAAAATTTCAATTTCTTCAAAAAACTTTAAGTCAAAAAGTTTCTCTAATTTCAAAAACCCTTTAAAAAACTTTACTAAAAAACTTCACTCTATAAAACTTCAAATTGATTCAAATTAAAAACTTCGTACTTTAAAAAAATCTTAATAATCCTTTTAACTCCAAGTAATTTTTAACTCTCTTTAAATTAAATTACTAATCTTTAACTTTTAAAATACTAATATATTCAAACCTTATTACTCCACTCAAATGATTAATTT
Source organism: Wollemia nobilis (assembly GCA_028583015.1). Lineage (NCBI taxonomy): Eukaryota > Viridiplantae > Streptophyta > Pinopsida > Araucariales > Araucariaceae > Wollemia > Wollemia nobilis. The sequence continues at coordinate 886,475 of JAQPPZ010016964.1, forward strand.
TTTAAAAACCTAATTAACCATATCTAATCCTTATTACTCCACTTTAGTTTTTCAAAAATTTAAATATGCTTTATTTCCCTCAAAACTTTATAAAGCATTGGAAATATTTGTAACATCAACTAACGTTGCTTTTAAAAGTGTTTTTCCATTGTTTTAATCATTCTTCAATTATATCATTCATCATCATGCATTTACCAAACATATTAAGAATCCAATGCCATAGTTTCTAGACTGTTGAGTAGTGTCCCAAGAGATGGTCTATAATGTCCTCCCTTTCACAAAGAACATATTGTGAGGGCCATGAAAACACATTTTCATAAGGTTATTCTAGGATAAAATTATCCTATGATCTACTAGCTAAACACACATTTTGACTTTATATAACCAACATGAGAGGGATTTTTTTATTTTTTATTTTTAAAATTTTATTTATTTATTATTATTATTTATATATATACAAGGGTTTTCCCACAAGGCTTGTCTCAGTAAGTATTTAATCCAATGAGGGGGACCTGGAGGGGCTCAGGATTGGAATTGCCAATATCAAACTGACAAACACAACGAAAAACTTGTTGGTCTACTACCCCCAACCTATTTATTTTATTTTAAAATACAATTGAGGTTCTCAAGAGTCCCAATATATTTTAGTATTTGCAAGGCTTCACCATATTTGAGTTCTATGTCACTACAAACGACACTCAGTGGACAAGAGTGACCAACATATCATAATTTTTGGGGTTCACCTTACTAAACCTCATCGTTTAGAAGGATGCCAAAGTGGTTCCCCCACCTTTCTTATACCCTAATCGATATAGGCCAATTTGACCACAACATAGGGATTATCATTTAAGGCCCATAACACTTAAAGGGGAATGATTATTCCCTAATATTACCCTAATTCCATCTAGGTGGGTTAAATAGGCATAAAGCCTTGGTGCTTAGTTACCACACCTCCATGGGCTAGCTAAGGTTATTACCACTCATTTGGTAATGGACATGATCACCCAAACCTACAGGTTCAAGGGACCACCACCATTGTCTTGTGAATGATTCCAATAACTTCCTAGATATGGAACACCCAATCCTCAACATTTAAGGTGTATCATTTCACAAGAATCTGGCTATTGCATCAATGCAACTCCTTCTAGATCTGTGAGTTCCTAGCTATTGCATCCTTGTAACTCCTTCTAGGACTCACATCTACCTGGTTATTGCATCAAAGCAACTCCTCCCAGGATTGGGCCATATTCTATGACTCATGTCTTAAAAGAGGTTCTAGATCCATCCCAAGAACTCTTTTCAATCCGAGATAACATTAAGCAATATCAAACAACTCTCCCTAGAAATAAATACTTCAATTGAAAATAACATGCTTAAGCTATAACACAATATTGAACTTGAGAAATAGGATGATACATTACATCTCAAAATAATATAAGCTTCAACATAATGTTACCACTAAGAAGTATCTCACCAATTTAAAAGTCATAGTTAAATTGACCCAAGCGTTATTATAAAGTTATGTAAAAGAAGCATTTCTTTAAAAAAATCAATTAAATTACAATGCTATCTACTCCACTTAAAGATTACAATAACATCCCATCAAAATTAGATCACAATATAACATTTAATTCTCTAAAACAATAAGAACACTAGGAAATATAAATATCATATTCCAAAACATTCCTTGATTTTGTACAATAATCAAATTCTCTTCATCTTACAAAACTGTCTATTTATTTAATAAACTTGGAAGTTTCATCAATGTAATTCAAACTAAACTCTTGTTTGCACAACAACTTTTTATTCCAAGGTTCAATAAATCCAATCCACCTAAATGGTCATTGCACCACCTTATTTTAGCGACCTTCTTCATGAAAGGGATTACCCACGAACTTGAGGAACACTTAGGGATCATAACAACTTTATATGCAATGCATTTTATCATGCTCTAAGTTTAATGCAAGCAACCATGCACAAATATTAAATAATAAACAAGGAGAGAATGTCATACTTATCTATAATGGCCCCTTTACCTACTCAAGTCTCAAGAAACATAATTTTTTGCTTCGAACCAACTAGCTTTTCTAATGCAATCAACGACATATATAATACTTTTTGAATGTAATCATTAAATAACATATAAGGTGCAAGTTTACTTATGAAAGTATTCATCTATAATGTCCTATACTTTAAGGGAACTCCATATTTCCCTCTTTAATGATTTACTTTATCTACCCAAGTCTCAAAAGACCATTAATTACCATCTTTTCCAAACAAGCATTTCATACCCATAAATTATCTTTTCCCACCAAATCATTCTAGTCACATGAAGCTATTTTAGAAAGCAGTTCATTCACTTATGTCTTATTTTTATCAAAAAATATATTTAAATTAGAATGGCTATATTTTCAATTAAAAGCAAAAGCCTCAAACAAAACTCTTAACAATTTTCCAAAACCGCATAAACAACTTCTACCTTCAACTTAATCCAAGTAAAGGATTGAGAACATATACTCAATAAGGAAAAACCCAAAACTTATACAGATAGAAGGAGCCAACAAAATATCCAAACACTCATAACATCAAATGAATCCAACCTTGTAGAGCTCAATAGACCACCAAGGAAACAAAACATTATGCTCTCTTATTTAAGCTCTAGCAAGGGCAACAACTACACTTCGGCAAAACCAAGAATCCACCACGCAGACTCTTCTAACACCTACACTGGAATACTTAACTAACTTGATGTACTACTATTTTAAAAGTTCCAAAACCTCATATAGCTCAAATAACTATAGAAGCGATAGACATAGACAAGTGCCTATCAAATACTAACAACACTAGTTGTCTAAACTCAAAGGATGCCAATGCAACCCCCCAAATAAGCTAAGGTATAACAAACTACATACTCTAAATCTTCCTACTAAAAAGGAGGGATAGACTATCATAGGCTAGGGGCTTAACACCACCTTGAGATGACTTATGACACTATACTTAATTACACTCCTGATACAACAATCCAAAACAACACGATAAAATGGAAAAAATAGATGCATACAAAAACAAAGAATTGTTCTCCAAACAATCTAATAATCAAGAAAACCAAAGACGAGGTACCTCTATGCACTGTTGGTTATTTGCTATGGTAATGTGCACTACAACTCCTTGGTTTACATCATCTCCTACTTGCTTGCTTCACTGACCATCCCCCTACTACTTTCTTTGAGGGTACACAAAGGGAAGCCTTCCTTCTTGGCTCACAGGAGTTATGCATCCCTCATGCATTTCCATAATTCAAGAGACAATGTTACCTTGATCTTTCTAAAGTTACCTTAGCTCATGGCAACCAACGTAGCCATGAACTCAACAACATGCAGTTGTTTACGAAAATAAAGGCTAAAAGCATAAGATGGTGTTTCTTATTTAAGATTAATGCTATTTGCAAATTGGCTAAGGTCGATATTAATATCTTCCTTTGATATATATTTGCAAGCATTAATCATATGTCTAATATTTAATCTAAAAGCATTTATAAACCACAATATGCTTAACCTAAATGCATTTATGAACATAATCAACATGAGAAGAGAAAAAAGCCTTTGCAAGCATGGAATCAATATCCTAAAATTAAATCAAGATACCTCCAAAGAAATTAGCTTTTTATTTCATCAAATTAATACCCAAAATTAGTACCATTAACATTTGATATTTCAAGAAACATCGATATGTTGAAATTGAAAAAAAAAACAAAAAACTAAGCTCTGGAAGAGAAAACTAGGGCATCATTTGGGTAGTCGAAGAGATTTCTAGTTACTGTGGATTTGAAGACAAGATTGCTGCCCCAAGAGGGCCCAATGGGGACACCTCCGGATCCTATTTAATAGAGACAGTTCTTTTGCAAATTTGTTAAAGGATAAATCTCCATCAGAGACTAAAGAAGCACAAAAAATTGCATTAAAAATGCTCTTTACGGCTTTTGGAAATAGATCAACATCTCAATAAGTTAATGGATGCTTGCCATAGTCAGAATCAAGGCCAAATATTGTCATTGAGCAAAGGATGGTCGAAGAAACAATATTATATAGAGCTAATCATGATTTGATCTGTAAATTCATGGGTATTCACCCTACCCTAAATTTTTTGCATTCTTGGGTCCAAAAAAATTGGGAGCCTCTTGGTGAGTATTCTTTGTGGTTTATTAGCAATGGATATTTTATTTTTAGTTTTTCTTCACTTGCCAATAGAAATAGGGCTTTTGAATCAAAAAAGAGGAATCATGGTCCAACAGGATTATTTATTCAACCCTGGAGAGTGGGATTTGATCCTCAAATGGAACCCACTACTGTCCTAGTTTGGATCCGTTTGTATGCACTTCAAATGGAGTTTTGGAGTGAGAAGGTATTGGAAATTATCGATAATTCCCTTAGAAGACATTTGGGTATTTCCAAAGACACAATGGAAGGAAACACAACTATTTATGCAATATTATGGGTGGAAATGGATCTTATCCAACCTTTTTCGGTAGAGGTGGAACTCGAACTCGTAGGACTATCTTGGATTCAACAACTGGGTTATGAGACATTGCCCTTCAGATGCAGAGTTTGCCACAAATATGGGCATTTAGCCCGATCTTGCCCAAATAATATGAACATAAAAATGGAGGCTCCTTGGGTCCAAAAAAATTGGTAGCCTCTTGGTGAGTATTCTTTGTGGTTTATTAGCAATGGATATTTTATTTTTAGTTTTTCTTCACTTGCCAATAGAAATAGGGTTTTTGAATCAAAAAAGAGGAATCATGGTCCGACATGATTATTTTTTCAACCCTGGAGAGTGGGATATGATCCTCAAATGGAACCCACTGTTGTCCTAGTTTGGATCCGTTTCTATGCACTTCAAATGGAGTTTTGGAGTGAGAAGGTATTGGAAATTATCGATAATTCCCTTAGAAGACATTATGAGACATTGCCCTTCAGATGCAGAGTTTGCCACAAATATGGGCATTTAGCCCAATCTTGCCCAAATAATATGAACATAAAAATGGAGGCTCCTTGGGTCCAAAAAAATTGGTAGCCTCTTGGTGAGTATTCTTTGTGGTTTATTAGCAATGGATATTTTATTTTTAGTTTTTCTTCTCTTGCCAATAGAAATAGGGCTTTTGAATCAGAAAAGAGGAATCATGGTCCGACAGGATTATTTGTTCAACCATGGAGAGTGGGATTTGATCCTCAAATGGAACCCACTGTTGTCCTAGTTTGGATCCGTTTGAATGCACTTCAAATGGAGTTTTGGAGTGAGAAGGTATTGAAAATTATCGATAATTCCCTTAGAAGACATTTGGGTGTTTCCAAAGACACAATGGAAGGAAACACAACTGTTTATGCAATATTATGTGTGGAAATGGATCTTATCCAACCTTTTTCGGTAGAGGTGGAACTCGAACTCGTAAGACTATCTTGGATTCAACAACTGGATTATGAGACATTGCCCTTCAGATGTAGAGTTTGCCACAAATATGGGCATTTAGACCGATCTTGCCCAAATAATATGACATAAAAATGGAGGCTCCTTACCCATCAATCTATTGTTCGAAGACTCTTAGAAAAATGTAAAACATATTTTTTGCTTATTCGAGAGACAAAAATGTCGTTGGATCTTATGTGTAAAACAGTAAATAAATTTTAGAGGGGTGTTTGTCATATGGAAGTGGCTACCCAAGGGGTCTTAGGGGGATAGTTACTTTTTGGAACTCTCTTGAATGGACAACAATAGAACATATAGCTTGGAGGGATGTTCTCACATCAAAATTTAGGAACAATGGCACATCTGAACATGTTTTAATCATAAATTTTTATGGGGCTTAAAACCTAGATGGTCAGATGCATCAATGGAAAGTTGTGCATAACATGAGAGTCTCAAGGAAAGTGTTAGACTGGATTATTATTGGAGAATTTAATTCTAAATTATCCTCTAGAGATCAGGAAGGGGGAACCCCAATTTTGGATCCAAGGGATTGGCTTATGATTTCCCAAGTCTAGGAATTACACTTGGTGGATATTAAATGCTCTAGAACCAACTATACTTGGACTAATAAGAGGAGGGAACCACATAGCAGGAAGGTGAAGTTAGACCATTTTTTGGTTTCAAAGGAGACATTTGTAAAATGGAATATAAAAATTTAGATGTTGGAGGGTCCAGTTTCAGATCACTTTCCTATTTTTTTGGATGGGGGGATCAAGACAATGCAACATCACAAACCATTTAAATTTGAAAAGTTTTGGTTACAAAAAGAGGAACTTCGAAAGAAAATTCCACAGTGGTGGGAAGAAGGTCGCCCAACATATGGTACAACGATGTTTAGATTCCACATATAGCTTCATTATGTCAAAGATCAACTGAAACAATGGAAGTGAGCTAACAAGACAAACTTCCAAGTTCAAAGAGTTCCATTGATGGCCAAATGGGATGAGGTTCAAAAACACTTTAGGGAAGGAATAATTACAAAGCAACTCAAAGAAGAGGATGATGCATTGCGTAAAGAGGTTGAGGATATTGACAACCAAAAGGAGACCTACTAGAAACAGAGAGCAAGAACCACTTGATTATTAAAAGGTGATAAAAATACTAAATTTTTCCATCGGGATGCTTTTGCTAGGAGATAGATGAACAACATGGAAGCTCTTCAAGATGAGAATAGACACTCCTTTAATACAATTTTAGGTATGCATTTCCATTCAATGGATTATTTTTCTAAACTATTAAGGACAGTATGGTGCAAGATGAAGAGGCTCAAAAAGAAGTTATTGTTGTTGTACCCTCTGTTATCGCTGAAGAAGAAAATCATGTCCTAATTAAACCCATTGATAAAGAGGAACTGAAGAATGTAGTATTTGGAATGAGCATCGAAAAAACACCAGGTCTAGATGGTTTTCCAATTGAATTTTTTTAGACCTTTTGGGACAACTTGGAGGAGGATGTAATGGTTGTTTTAGAGGAGTCCAAAGATAGTAATGAATGTTTAAAGCATTAAATCATATTTTAATTGCCTTAATTCCAAAAGGGGAGGAGGGGGTGCATATTTTTTATTATAGACCTATTGCCTTATAAAATTTCATATATAAAATAATCACAAAGGTAATGGTTGAGTTGCTAAAACCTCTTCTACATAACATTATCTCCTCGGAGCAAGGGGGATTTGTAGAGGGTAGATAGATCTTGGATGGTGTGGCTCTAGCTCATGAGGCAATCCATTCAATGCAAACATCTATTAATAGAGGAATGTTCATAAAATTGAATATGTCAAAAACTTATGATAGGGTGAAGTGGAGCTTATTTTCAAAGATGATGGCAGCCTTTGGTTTCTCTTAGGATTGAATAGAATGGGTCATGAGTTGTGTTTCTACTCTAACATACTCAGTGTTAATCAAGGGTATTCCCTCACAACCGTTTAGAGCTACTCGAGGCCTTCGTCAAGGAGATCCTGGTTCCCCCTATATTTTTCTCATATTGGCTGAAGGCTTGGGTAGACTCATCTCTAGGAGAAGACAACAAGATTTTCTAATAGGTATCAAGGTGGATGAGGAAGTTTTGACTCACCTACAATTTATGGATGACACAGGATTTGTAGGAGTGGCCAGCTTTAGGGAAGAAAGAATGATTAGAGATACACTTAATATCTACCTTAGGGCTACAAACCAAGTCATCAATGATAAAAATACAAAGTGGTCTTTTTCAATCTTGATCAAAGGCTTTAGGACAAAATTTTAGAGATCTTGGGATTCACAAGGACTTCTCTCCCAGTGGTATACTTGGGGGTCCCTTTGCATTTTAAAAAACTAAAAATAGATATCTGGAGGAATCTTTTGGACTGTATTAAGGAAAGAATCAATCATTCGTCTCACAAATGGTTAAGCAATGGTGGTAGATTAAATTTTTTTACATTCAATCATTCAGGCCATACCAATTTATAAATTTTCTATCCTTGTTGCCCCACATACCATATGGAAAGAGTTGGAAAAGATGGCTATAAACTTTTTATGGGAAGGAGTAAAAGGAGAGAGGAAATGGGCCTTAGTAGGTTGGGAGAAAGTAAGCCAACCCAAGGTAAAAGGAGGTTTGGGACTAAGAATATCAAAGTTAAATAATAAAGCTTTGGTTGGAAAGCTTTATTGGAGGTGGATTTCCCAACCAACTTCTTTATTCAGTAGAATCTTAACTAGTAAATATTTGGGACAGGTAAACCCAAATGAGGTGGGTCGTTTCCCTTTGTATGGTAATGTATCCTTAGTATCGAATGCTCTTAAGTTAGGATCTCAGGTAGTAAAATATGGATTATTTTGAAAAGTGGGGAGAGGGGAGAAGGCACGATTTTGGACAAATTCATGAGATCAATACCCACCTATCATTGTTGAATTTTTTGAACTGCAACTAATAAAAATAGTCATGGAAACCAAGGATTGGGTCCAAATTGAAAGTTATTTCAACACTAGTTAGCTAGGGGATTATAAGTTTAAGTAGTTTAAGAAGTTGGATGAGTGGCCAATTTCAATCCCTCCGGATTTGACACCCATCATGACTAAAATATTGGCAAAAATATTTCTCACAGGTAGATATGAGGAGGATGAATTAGCTTGGGGCTATGGGAGTTGTTGACAATTTTGTCACATTGCCTAGAGGGGTAGTAAAATCAAAATTTTTGTATAGTGCTTCCTTTTGTAAAGTGTTTTTTTTTGTTGTTTTTGAAAATATTTGTAAGTGTTGCAGCAATTTTGGCTTTCATTGCCATCCCCCTTGTACATAGAATAGATATATAAGAGCTTCGCTACTAAGCAAGCTAATATTAGGAGCTTCGCAGACAAACAACTTCACCGAAGGAAAGTAAATAAGGCATGAAAAGAGCTTCGCACTCAAAGCATTTCAAACAGTTGCTTCAGGCGAAAATCTTGCAAAGCAGCATTCGAAGAGGTTCAAACATTGAAAAATAGCTTCGCCGAAGAAGGAAGATAATAAAGTCTAGATTGCGATCCGAGTTTGCTACGGCATAAAAAGAGCTTCGCACCCAAAGCATTTCAAGCAGTTGCTTTGGGCAAAAATCTTGCGAAGCAGAATTTGAAAGAGTTCAAGCATTAAGAAATTGTTTCGCAAAAAAATAAACGAAGCATCTGCTTCGGGCCTCCCTACTAGCGAACCATTTTCACTTCACCCAAAGTTGTCACGAAGCACCTACTTCGGATAACTTTTGTGCGAAGCGCTTTCACCCGAAGCAGTAGTGGCCCGAGAAATAGCAAAACACTTTTCCAAGGCAAGAATTTACTTCGGCCAAAAAACCCCCGAACCGCAGTTTTGAGGAAGGATCGCGACAAAGCATTTTGGACGGCCCATTAGCAAAGCATCCACTTCGGGCGAAGAACCTTGTGAAGCATTTTTGACATGCCTTTCCAACGAAAAAGTGAAATATGGAGAGCCCCGTCTGGAGGAGAGGAATCTACTTCGGTATTTTACATCCCCAAAGCCGTTTTGCGAAGCTCCTTCGTGTGAAGTGCATAACCAAGAGAGAGGATCTGCTTCAACTTACAACCATTGTGAAGCAGGGTTACGAGCTAGAAATCGATGAAGCGCTTCAAGGGCACACACTCCAAGCTGGGTATTTTTTTGAGGCAATCAAGTGCCTCATAAATGATTTTTTACGTGCCTGGTGAACTCGTTGCTCCTTTTTGGCAATCGAAAAGGAAGTATCAGTCTTAGAAGGAGAGCCTGACGGACATGGCGGCCACTCGAGCTCTGCACCTGGAGACCTAGGATGGTCAAGCGGCTCATAAATGTGAATTTCCCCGGCTGACCTGGTCGCTGCTGCTAGTTATAGAAATAGATTTGAGAGCTCAGTTATGGGAGCTGCGGGAGTCGGCTTCTCCGGTTTTCGAGGATGTACTCCTCCATTTTGTGCATTGATGGCTCAGAGGGTCGGGTCCTCTATAAAAACCCAGGCATTGTAATGGAAAAGGGGGGAAATTTCTGCTAGAAAGCTGCTGTAACTTGAATCCCTATGATTAATACTAAAGAGCTTCGGGCTTAATTTCTCTCTTGTATACTGCCTTCTATGATTATTTATGTTGTCTCTTTCTTCATTTGCATACTGTAATTCTACATTCTAGATTTAGGTGTGCGATTGGGGACAGAACCCTAGAATTTTCCCTAAGGATACATAGAGGAGAAAATGTCGTATTAGTTTTCTTGTATGCTGCATGTGGATAGTGTTTCTATTATATTCACTTATTTCTTGGTCGTCGTAATTCTGAATTCTAGATTTCGACGTAAGGGGAAGGGTAATCCTGGAACTCGTCCAGAGGATACATAGGAGGGCTCATTTTGTTTTATTCTTGGTATTTATTGCTGCTGTCTCAAGTTATTAGTCAGTAATTGTGCTACTGGTTCTTTTCCACTTTAATCTATTGATATTTCTTCCCTTACTTTGTTTATTTCTTTCCTGCACCCTTACTACTTTTATCTCTTTCCTGCACTCTTGTCTTAAAACACCGAAGTAGTTTAGTAAAGGAGCCGATCTTTCTCCGGATATTGGCACGAGGGGCATCTCTTCCCTTCGACATTTCAATGTTGGTCCAGGTCCAGGACGTGTACACTTCCCAAAATTCTTTCTTGGGCAGATTTGATGACCAGCAGGAGCCTTGGTGTTTACATAGTGAAGATGGATATGATAAGATCCTTCCTTTTGATAAGAATTCCATTATGCCTAGCAGTTCATGCATAATGGAATTCTTACTTTTGATAATATCAAATGTAGGGGAATCATTGGTCCATCTCAATGTGTTTTATGCTACAAGAGTGACGAAACAACATATCACTTGATGTTTGAGGGCACATTCACGCGCCAGATCTGGGAGAGATGGTTTTTATATTATAAAATTCGAGTTAATGATGATTTGAATCGGATTAATATTTGGGAAAGATGGAAGAGGGGTAGATTTAAATATAAAGCTCTTTGTATTGGTTGGGAGCTTGGATTAAACTTTATTTGGTGGTAAGTGTGGTTGGAGATAAATGGTAAAATTTTTAGAGAAACCTTTTCTTCTTTAGATGGAGTTTGGCAGATCATCTGGAGCAAAGTCACAAAACCTATGGTAGTGTATGCTAAAGAGGAAACTCATGTTGTTATAGGGGCAATGGAGAAGGAATTTGAAGTGCAAGAGGAGCAAGATAAAGCTAGTTGGAAACCACCCCCATAAGATTGGATTAAAATTAATATTGATGGAGTTGCAAAAGGCAATCCGGGTAGAGTTGGAATTGGAGTGGTTTGCCGGAATCATGTTGGAATAGTGCTCTATTGGGAACTGCAAGGCTTGGGAAGAGCCAAAAACAATGAAGCAGAAGCCTTAGCTATCAAATCTGCTTCTATTTGGGTAGTAAAACAATCGAATCAGATTCTCAAATAATGGTTGGAGCTCTAGATTGCATGAGGAACTTTTCTTTGAAGACATGGAGGTTGAGGATTCTTGTCACTCAAATTAAGGAATTGTGGAGGGAATTAGATGATGTGATTCTAGTTTATGTAAGTAGAGATCTAAATAAAGTGGCAAACTTCCTAGCTAAGATGGGCACTAAGAATGAGGTAGGGGTTCAGTGGCACAGTAACATGGCTATTGATGATGAGATGATTAGGTAGGTTGGTGAGCAAATCCAGTGTTTAGCTAATTTGGATAAACATTCCAGAAATATGGTTTAGGATATTTATGCTCCAATGTAGATATTTTTTTATAGTTGTAAACAGGTGAAAAACTATTGTAGAAATATGGTTTAAGAGATTTGACTCTAATGAAAATATTCTTTTACTGTTGTAAACATGTGTTCTCTTTGGCTAAGGCTGGGAGAAGTCTCATTCCAACTTGTAAATGATCTTTGTTTTAATACAAGTTTTTAAAATTATTTTTCAGAAAAAACATTTGATATCTCAAGTATTAATATATTTATCCTTATTAATACTTTAATGGAGTTATCCAAACAATTCCAAGTTTCCAATCAAAATAAGAACATTTCAAAACCATAATACAACGCGTTGCTTTATCCTTAAGTAAGTGGCCCTTTAAGGTAACTTACATGTTATCTTCCCTCCTTACTTTTTGAGGATGACTTCATTGTCAAAAGGTAATATCATGGCCCAATAGTGTATTCGATAACAGGTAAAATGCAATGCATCTACATGAAGGGTACATTTTAATCCTAGAGTTATTGATGAACAAGTCATCACCATAATTTCCCAAAATATCTCTCAACTTAGGTGGATATCCCATATAAATCCACCAGTGAGAGCACCTGGTCTTACAACCACAAATACATCAGTAATATCATATTTCGAGAATAGAATCAAAGCGTAAGTACAATTACCCAATCTTTATGACACCATAAAATAAAGCTATGCATTAGACATCCATACAATTACATAATTCATTGTCAATAATGAGTCTTGGGAAGGAGGGTTGTTTCACTTTAGGAATGCTTGGGCTATCCCAAATATCTCTCCATATTCTCATGATATTATGATTTTTTTGATGCTTTATATTATATCCACTTCTTGTTGTGTATTCTCTAGATCTATTCAACTTCCAAATCAACTTATCCTTGGCTCCCCTCGGAATAATCATTATTTTTATCTTTCTACTCAACTGCCTCCTAACATCAATGTCATGTATACGTATAAAAAATATTCTTTCCATTTGTATATTCCTTCCCGATCCTTGTACAAAATGTTTGAAACCCTATTGTTGAGGTGTGATTTTATCAAGTTGTCTAGCTCAAGATATGTCCATTTCAATTTTGCATTAATTTTAGGGTTAACCCTAAAATAAATTTAATTATTTAAATGAAATTTAATCATTTAAACCTTTGAAAATGATTTTAATCAAATTATTTGATTTGAAATAATACAATTAATATGTAAATAATCAAAATATTCAGTTTGAAGCATTGCAACTACATTCAAACCTTCAAAATGCAAATATGTCAACAATTCCAAAGTGAAAGCAAATTTTCAAAGACCTTGATGCGAGCAAAATTGGATAAACAAAAATTCCCCGAAATCATAAAATTTAAGGTGGGTCCCCAATTTTGGGGTCGTTGTGAAGGAGTCACAACAAATGGTGACTCTACTGGTAAATGTCCCTGGACATTTCGGATTTAAAAACCAAACTCTAAAAACAACAAAACCCAAATATTAGAATTATAAGTGTCAATTATATCCAGAGAATGAGGATAGACCAATTCAAAATGAACCATCAGAATCATCAACATCAGCTTGGTGTGTGTAAAGTGATTCATTCCATATCTTTTGAAACCATTCAGTTTTCTATTGTCAATTTTGCATTTCAGGCTATGAATATTTCTCTTTAAAGTATACCTTCACCTGATTCTCTTCAGACATTGCTCTACTTCCAACCAGGCGTTCATAGCCCTGGTAGAGATTATCTAAATCTCCCATATATTAGGTAAAATTTTGCATTTTATATTTTCATTTCAGTCTAGACCTATCTCCACTGCCAGTTAGGCGTCTATAGCCCCGATGAAGGCTATCTAGACTACGGTGATAGATTTATCATTACTTTTCATGGTATTGGTGACAGATTTGACTTTACTTTTCATTGTATTCATCATTTTTCTCTTTTTTTTTTATCCTGTAATATGGTACTTTGCAACAAATCCACCTGCCATGTGGGTTAGATATCAGGTAAGGTTGAAAGAGTATATAAAATTTTTCACCTTAAATTTGCAAAATTGACAACTTCATACTTCCAGAATTTCAAGAGATATTCCTTAATATGTTTGTGATACTCGTGAAGCTTTTGCAATATGATTCTAATATTTCAAATTTCCTTATCTTGGTTCAAATTCATGAAGATATAAACTAACATCTCACTTTTCCTTTTCTCCAGGTTTTACAGGTTTTCAAAATAGGTAATTTCATCCTATACGGCCCAAGACCGAATACCAAACAAAACCATCAAATGACAAGTGTCTCGGTAACAACTACCTTAATCCTTGAAAACCTCACTAAAACTTTATTAAAGACAAACATCATCACAAAACTCCCAAAATTTGGCAAAGCCAATTTATTGCAACACAACAAAATTTCACGAAACAAAAAATTACGTACAAAACAAAACAAAAACACAAAAACCCAAAAAAACTATTTATAAAAATATACATTATGTACAAAATGATAACAGATTTATGCTATCACCTTCCTGGATCCCAAATACGATTGGCACACTATAAAAGACATATATGATTTGCATTCCAAGCTTTACATAAATCCAACCGAAACAAGATTAAGTGAAACAATGTAATCTTCATTTTGCCTTTCACACCCCACTGATTTAATTCAAACTTATAAGCAATTCCATGTTTAAGGTTTGATCCATTAACACTACAAGTAAATACATGATATTATGCTTATTCAACAAGATGGGAATTCCAAACCTTGATTCATTACTTTGACCTAAATTCTCATTTTCACAAGCACTTAAGATTTCTTTCAAATAAGAAGCAACTTCTAAAATTTTTAAAGCAAAATCATCATCTATGTTTTTAGGCCAATCATATTCATGTAACAATTTACAAGAATCTAGGATATTTACAAAATAAGAATCATTATAGTTTTGTATCCTAGATTGAATTGTTAATTGTTGTTGAACTTGGTTCAATGATTCAAGCATGTCTTATTTTTCATTTAGCAATGCAAAATTATTTGTAGTGGGAAAAGAAATCCACTTTAACTCTTGATCAACCTCCAATGACATTTTTTTATAAAAAACATCTAAATCCAATAAATGACTATAGAAACTTTTACCTGATTCTTGGATGTTTGTATAAAAAGGATAAGATTCTATATTTTGTACACTTTTATTTACCCCTACTTGATGAGCCATTATAGTATTTTTTTTTGTTCACGATCTTTATCATCACCACCATAATTTCGTACTCTTTCATCAATGAATTGTTTTTCAGAAGCATCAAAATTAGGCATCCAATCAAGAATATGTCAATATTTTTCAAACCATAAATATTGTTGATCAAACAAAGCAATAGTTTCTTTAGGATGAATAGGAAATTCTAATTCTTTTTTAGCCATACATCAAGTTTCTTCATTTGAATATTTTATAAATCATGAAAATTTTCACTCAAATCTTCAGTATTCAAGAATAAAAGAAAATAATTTACCTCTTCTTCATCTAAAATAGATGAATCATAAGAAACCTTTACAATTTCTTCCCTTTATATTGCAGAAGAATGTTCTACAAACTCATGTTCAAAATGTTCAAATATTGGAACCTTCTCTACTTTTGAAATTGACATGTCATCTTCCAATTGGATAGAAATTGTCAAATCTTCACGCAAGATAAAGGTTTCAACATCCTGCATATCAAGTGAAATGGAAAATTCATCAGTTGGATAATTAGAAATGAACAATTCCTCATATCTTCCCCAACCATTATAATAATCATCTTCCTGAAATATTTGATGAGATTGCATCCCTTCTTTCATTTCTTCTTGATCATTATTTTGAGAATACTAAAAATTTTGATCATCATTTTCAATGATATCATCCAAATTTATGGAAGGTCCTCATTTATCATGTGTTTCAAAACTAGTCCACTCTAGGACTTCATCACTTTTAGCATCTTCAATCTTTGTCTCATGAGAATAATTTATATAATTATCTAGATATGCATCTTGATGCATTTGTCCCTGTGCTTGATCACTATTTATTTTAAGCTGTAGAATTAACCTTTGCAACTTGTTATGCATTTTATGTGAAGCAAGTACTTCATTATAAAGAGAGAAAAAATCATCCCATTTATTCCAACAACAATAATCATCCTCTAAAATTAGAGAGTGATGTTCAACCACTTCTTCCCACTTTGTAAATTCAACAATCAAATGCTTTTCAAGTTCACCTTCATCACTTTCAAAAAATTATCTTCAATGAAAAACTCATCTTCCTCAAGTAATAAACTTTAATGATTAGTCATAATAAAATTACCTCTATAATATTTCAATTCTGGAGCTTTAATTGTTTCATTCAACTCTATGGAAGATTCTATTCTATCATATGTTTTAATGCTAGTTAGATCTAAAACTCTTCCAATATCTGAAGACTCTTGCATTTCTACAGTCTGGTAAACTTGATTACTACAATCCTCATTGATGGATATTGGATTTGAAATTTGAACTTCCTCTAGGACAAAATCAAAAGTGGTTGAAAAACTAGGAAATTCAATTTCATTTGATGGTATCGAAAAATGCGTATAATGACTCATAGGTGGTAGTTGATTTGAAATCTTAGGGTTAAGTAATGATAATATACCCACATCAATTCCTCTTGAAATCAACCATTGTTCTACAACTACTGCCCCACCATAGACGTTAGATAAGGATACATATTTAGGAAGTTTTTCTAACAACTTAACAGTAAAAGGATCTAAAGCTTCCAAGTATATTTGAACAACTTCTTCTGAAATGATAAAGTGTATCTCTATTTCATTAAACAACTTATGAAACCTATCATTAAATTGAATCATGGATTCATTAGGTTTTTTATAGATAGAAGAAAATTGATTCGATAATAAATATGTGTCAACCAATGTTCCAAAATATTCAAGAAACATTGTTTCTAGTTGATTCCAAGAAGCGATAGAACCTACAGGTAAATTGATAAGCCAATCTTTAGCAAATTCATCCAATGTGTATGGAAATATTCTATAGAGAACATCTTCCTACATAACTTGAAAATGAAACATAATGTTTTTATATGCTTGAATATGTTCTTCAACTATAATTGTCCCATCATGCTTAAAATATGATAAATCATTTTCTGCCATTGAACAAATTTTAATAAGCAAGGCTATGTATGAACATTCACAAGAATTGAATCATAACCTAATTTCTGAATGTATGATAGATTAACATTAATGCAACATAAATCAAAAACTTAATTTTTTTTTAAATAACTAATTGCACATGCTAAAAATTAAAATATTACCTTTCAGGCCCTCCTTCTAGTACCAATTTGTTGAGGTGTGATTTTGTCAGGTTACAAAAACCACTCGACAACTAGGATTCAAAGTCCTCTCTTGCAAAGAAACTAAACTTCTCCAAGGTTCTCACTTAATGTTTTAATGTGTCATACATATGTGCGTAAATAAGTGCTTGAATAGTCTCAATGGATTGCAAGTACTGTTAACAAGGGGCCTAGGAATCAGGTAATTAATTTTGAATTCATCATGTATTACGTGCCTTTTATACAAACTCTATTCTCCAAAACAATGATAAATAAATTTACCTTATGATTTTGATCTACTGGTGCAAATTCAATTTACATTCTCAACATAATACCTTAATTAAAATGCTTCCAAATGAATTTGAAATAATAATCTAATTTAGCATTTTAATTATTATTAAAATTCATTAAACTTTAATAACATCAAAGTTTAGAAATTTTAATAATTGTATGAAATGTAAACCTTAATTACAAAGCTTTGACTTCGTAATAATCAACACTTAAGGTTTCATTTACTTTGGATATTTGCTCATTCAAATATGATATTAAAATTAAAGTATTTGAATAATGAACAAAACTTATAAATTTTATTAAACTCAAATTATAAGGTTTTTAAACCTTAATAATCATGAACATAGAGTTTAATATAAATCTATTTATGAACTTTTAAAATCTACGATATGCAAGATTAAGTTCATGTGAATCTCCTTCTTTCAATATTTATTCTTCCAACATTTATTGCATCAAATATTGAAGAATAAATATATATTTCAAAATTTAAGTTTGGATAAATAAAAAAGAAATCCAATTATAATGCACCCAAACCGAATACTGAAAAAGATATCAATTCTAATTTCTCAACTTTATGATATTAAAGTTGGAAATCAGAATATTCATTTATCCTTATTAAATTTATTTATTCAAATATTAATTGATTTAATATTTGAATAATAAATTTATTCATGACTTAGTTATAAAGTTATACTTTATAATAAATGAACTAAGTCCAATTTATGCAATGATTTTCAATATAAAATAAATTATAAAGGTTCTAAAGTAAAGAAATTAAATCTAATTTCGGAGTAATTACTACAACATGAAAAACACAGAGACCTTAAACCAGATTCATTGTCTACCAGAATTTACATAGTAAAACAATAAATCGGTGCAATCTTCGATGGAATTTAATTTTAAAGAAACTATATTAAATCATTTATTCAAAATTCAAATACAAAATTACACATATTTGAACCAAAATTACACATATCTCTGTATATCTCAAATCCTCTGCAACATTTACTCTATTCTCCTCCTTTGCTCCTTCATATTCTTCTTTCTCCTACTTTGCTCCTTCAGGTTCTTCTTTCTCCTCCTTTGCTCCTTTAGATTTGTCTTCCTCCTCTGCAAAAGTGTCCGACCCTTTCTATGAATCTCAATGAATTATTTATTATTTGAAAAGTTTAGTTATTCTATTTCATCACAGTTTCGGGAACGGATTTTATAACTATATTTTTCAACCCTTGCCCTTGTATTATCTGCATAATGAAATAATAATCATAATATCAAAACAAAACCAAACTTTATTTATTATTCATTCTCCCGTAACTTTCCTTTTTTCCAAAATTATTTCAAAGTTCTCATATTGCTAAATTAAACTGCTATTTTTTTGGTGAAATTGACATCTAAAATCTTGTAAGTTTGGTACCATTAGAAAGAGAAAATCTATATCTTTTTACCAAGTTTTGAATGAGATCAAACAGAGTTGTCTAGCTCAAGATATGTCCATTTCAATTTTGCATTAATTTTAGGGTTAACCCTAAAATAAAATTTAATTATTTAAATGAAAAATAATCATTTAAACATTTGAAAATGATTTTAATCAAATTATTTGATTTGAAATAATGCAATTAATATGCAAATAATCAAAATATTCAGTTTGAAGTATTGCAACTACATTCAAACCTTCAAAATGTAAATATGTCAACAATTCCAAAGTGAAAGCAAATTTTCAAAGACCTTGATGCGAGCAAAATTGGATAAACAAAAATTCCCCAAAATCACAAAATTTAAGGTGGGTCCCCAATTTTGGGGTCGTTGTGAAGGATTCACAACACCTATCACCATATTTTTCTTGAAATAATCTCGTCCATGGTTTCAAAATTGGATCTAGATTGAATGGTTTTTTATCACACCAAGTATTCATCCAAATATTTTTTTTTTCTTGAGTTCCCACCACCCATATTAAACCTTTAATTATCAGATAAATTATTTTTTAAAGTCATTCCATAGTGTAAAATCATTTGGTAGAGAGAATATAGTAAATATTAAGCTTGGGTGATTGAGCTTAACATACTTAGAATAACTATTGCTCACTGTCTTTGAATCTCTTTGTACAATCTCCAAATTACTTTTCCCCTAAGAGCTAAGTTTGCATCCGTAAGAACTCTTAAACCAAGACCTCCCCTAGTTTTATCATCATGCACTTTGCTCCATTTCACCAAAGGAAAATTCCTTTTATCATGTAATCTTGATTACAAAAATTACCACATAATATAGATTAAACTTTTTCCTATTGATTTTAGCATTGTATACAAGGACATATAATATGTTGGGATGGCCTGTAAGACTGATTTAATTAGTTGCAATATTCTTGCTAACAATATCCATCTACCTTTCCATATTGGTATTTTATTCTAAACTTTACTTATAAATGGATTCCATAATTTTATCCTTATTCTCCCCTCAAACAAGGGCATCCCTAGATAAGTTGTTGGTAAATTTACCTCCTCCATTTGAAGTAACCTACATATCCTTGCTTTGATTTTAGTTAGGGTGTTTATGAAGTAAATTTTGGATTTTGTCCTATTAACGTTTTGCTTGGATGCTCTTTCATATTCCATTAATAAGTTATTCAAATCTCTAGCCTCATTTATCCTTACCCTCCCCAAAATGGTTGTATCATCTACAAATTTTTGATGGGTGATATTGTCAATTTTTTTTAATTTTTATTTTACATGGTGGAATTGGTAGTTGCCACGATGATTTGGGCATGTTGTCCATATTTTATAGCTGCCACAATATTTTGCATTATCCGCTTCGGAAGCTACCACATAGTACTCGCACAATCCGTACCTATAACCACCATGCCGCAATCATTTTAAACCTTTTACGTTGTTGAAAGCACCATGAAAGGGACAAGCATTTAGTTTGGCAAGGCCTAAGATTTGAATCTTGGATGTCCGCCCCCCTTACCATGTTTGGCCAAACCAATTGGTCTACACCTCAGACCTAAAACCAATATTTTACAAGCAAGTAAACGTATCATCCCAACGAACCACCATCAAATCAAGCATTGCAGCAAGATAGCAAGAGATAAATTAATTTGGCTTTAAGGGAACAAGTCACTCAGGCACAAATAAGCCTGATGACTAGTGAAAGAAGCCCTGATGTTGTTGATATTATTACTAGTCTTAAGTCCACTTATAAGCCCATCCTTGTTAGCCTTCTTCAAGTTCCTACCCGAAATCTTTGCCATAATAATGAATAAATATGGTGAGAAAAGATCTCTCTGTCCAAGACCTCTCTTGGCTTTAAATGATTTTGTTACTAACCCATTGACCAATATTGAATATGAAACTACAGAGACACAAGCTTTAATCCATCTAACACATTTCTTCCCAAATACAATATTTTATAATATTACAAAAAAAATCCCATTTAACCCTATCATAGGCTTTACTCATAAAGTTTTAAGGTCATTGCTTTCTCTTTTCTTGAAGTTGTTGAGTGCATAACTTCATGAGATACTATGATCTCGTCCAGAATTGGTCTCCCTTTCACAAATCCTCCTTGCTCTTTTGAAATAATTTTGTCTAACAATGGTCTTAAACCAGGGTTATGCATAAGGGGTCGGCCCCAAAATCTATTTATAAAATCAAGGTGAATTGTCTCAAAATCTCGATGAATCATGTCCAAGGAGACATGGCGAATTGCATTCATTTTTCACCAAAAAATTTCAAACTGTGGCAAATTTTTCTGTGTTGGGGGCTATGAATATCGGTTATGGAAAAATTAAAGGCTTTATGCCGACAGGAAAAGCTATGTCGATCAGACTATGCCTATAGAATAGTGCCGTTAGGAAAAAACTATGTTGATCGGTTGTAGACATGACGGTCAAAAAATATCGATCGATTGTAGACATGATGGTCAAAAAATGATGATCGGTTGTAGATATGTCGATGTGTTGCAGCAATATCGATCGATTGTAGCAATGTCGATCGGTTGTAGCAATGTCGATCGACTGCTGACATGACAATCAAAAATGATGATCGATTACAAAAATATCAATTAGTTGTAGCAATATCGATTATTGTAGACATGATGATTAAAAAATGATGATCGATTGTAGATATATCGATGAGTTGCACAATATCATTAAAATTGATCGATTATATAAGTGATGATTGCAACAATGTTGATCAATTGCAACAATTTGATTGTTGTAGTAATATTGATCGGTTGCAACAATATCGATCGATTACAACAATATCCATAATTTATGATGATCAATTACAACAATAATGATTGTATTAATTATCAATGAAAAAATAAATAAATTTGATCATTGTACAATTCATTGTTAATATGATCAATTGCAACAATGTTGATGCATTACATTAATGTTGATCATATGCAACAAAGTCGATTGAAAGTAGTAATGTTGATCGATTGCAACAATGTCGATCAATTGTAGCAAAGCGATTTTCAATAGAATACATCCAAGCTGATCGATTGCACAATACCAATTAGATGCAGTAGAGTCGATCGATTGTAACAAAGTTGATCAATTGCAACACACCCGATCGATTGCATTGATGATGCATTGCATCTAAGCCATGTGTCAACCATCCATTAAATGATTGCATGCAGATGCCATGTGTCAATTATTTATTCGATGGTTTCATTCAGAAAAGTCTATATAAAGGCATAAACAATCATTTTTTTACCTTTTCTAACATAATTTTAACCCTTCAAGTTTTAACACCATCAAGTTTCCAATACCTTCCACCCTACCTCCTGATCCATATTCCCTCGTAGTATCGTACACAATGAAATAATCCAATGGCATCCCCTATCACCCCTAGAATTTTAAAAATTAATTTCAAAAACCTTGTTTGCCCCCTAATTTTTAAAATATTATCAACATCAGGTTACGACATGTCATGGGTCCAAGACTCTAGTCTTTGGGGTCTAGTTTTGATGCCATAGTTTGACATAGACATTAAACTACTAGAGAAGATAATTGTAGGTTACGACATTGATTCAAGTAAGGTAAATATTGTCATTGACAACAAAAATATCGTATTTTCTTTCACAACCTCTGACATCGCTAGATTGATAACATTGCCTCACACCGATTGTGATCCAATCACATCAAAATTCACATTAACTGATGATGATAAACTCTACCTAGAGACCACCTTCAATGTGCAACCAGAATATTTTCAAGGTATAACTGCATAATTTTTTATTTAATTGAATTTAAATTCCAAGGGTCTACAATTACTGATTTGTTTTTTTTGCAGTTATGGCTACCAAGTCCAGAAGGGGTCTGATTGTACCAGCTATTCAGGACAACTTTCTTTGGGCATGTTGCGAATTCTTCCTAGCTAGACTCATTCTACAAGGAAGATCGATAGAAATTTTGATGTGGGCATTGGCATATTTGGTTCATTGTATTGCACACCAACAATTTGACTGGTCCACCTATGTCTCACATCGGATCAGAATGGATATCCAAAATGTGATAACCCATGCTTCACCTTCACCAACAATAAGCACATGCAACTACATTCTTGGTTTTTTTATGAATCTTATTATAATTTGTAGAACACTCCAGTACCGACTTCTTGGCACTCAACCCTAGCCAATGCAGCCATGACAGAACAACAAGTTCAGGTAATTTTTAGTTAATATTAAAGTAATAATTTTTTATTTTTCATATGTTTATCATTTTTATAATTTTAACATTTTATACAAAACATAGAAAAGGGCATCCTCTTCCTCTTCAAAGTGGGATGCTGCTTTCAGAGGTTATAATCCAGAGGAATCAGGAGACTCCAAAACACCTACAGAGGAAACAATGCCACCACTAAGAAAAATATCAACAAGGAAACATGTAAGATCTAGTTCTCCTAATCCTCGACAACCTCCACCTGCACGTCCACTACCAATGGGCGTAGTTGCGCAAGAGGTCTCATCTTCGAGAAGTAAGTTTTATAGTCTACCTTCACAAAATTTGTTACCAAATTTTACTATTTTTTATTAAATTTTATATTGTGTTTTCAGATGTACAATGCACCCACATTCCATTTGCATATGTGGCTATGCAAGAGGTCTCTTCTTCTATCGGTAAGTGTTATAACCAATTTTGTAACCAATTTTTATAATCTACCTTCACAAATTTTGTAACCAATTTTTATTTTGATGTTTTAAGTTCCTATACAACAATTGCATCATCGAAATCAACCGTCGATGCCACCCCCTCCTCCACCATGCCAACCTCAGATGCGAGGTCAATGCTTCCTAGGTGGAAAACACATTCTTCCATCTAGGCCACAGAGAGAAGCAACAAAGCAATTTTCAAGATTTCAGAACCTATGTCTTTTGGTAATTTTACAGGTGTACAGGAAGCTTCTAGTGTTGGGTTGGATAATGTTCCACTTGATCAAGATTTCTTTTTACAAGGCAACATACCCACTATTTTTCAAGTAACAAATCTACTTTGAGATCCTCAAAATGAAGAAGGAGCAGAATGTTCAAGCAAATCTCCTCCTAAGGAAACTAGCACCCCTCAGGCTCATCCTCTACTAGAGGATGAAAAAGTAAAATTTTTTGAAAAAGAATTAGTTTTTGATAAAGTTGAAGCAACCATTAAAGATTCTCTAGTTCTAGATATAACAAAAATGAAAAAATGGGAGTATCGGGCCAAAGTTTTGATAAAGGAAATAAATGCTCGATTCAAAAAAATTTCAAAAAGAGAAAACTATTTTTCTTTAGTTGAAAATGAACCGAAAAAGCTTGAGGTTCTACTACATCAAGCTAAATATGGCATTGTGCAGGTTACTTCTTCTTACAATGATGAAACTTTAAGGGTTATGTTGAATAGATTGGAGAACTTAAATGTTGAGGCCCAAGCTTATTATAATGAATGGGCGTGTGATAAGAAAATGGTTGTTGTTGTTGTAGCTGCAAAGAATGTTGTCGAGGTTTGACTAATGTGTTCTAAATTTTTTTGTTCTCTTTTTTAAAATGTAAATATCTGTTGACTACTTATTTTTCCTTTTGTAGGTAAAGTTCGATAATCTGAAGAAGCAGGTTCAAAACCTGCAAGACTATCTCCAGATGGCAAAGGATTTCTTAAATGCTTCTATGGCAATGAAAAAAGAGCTCAGGAAGCAGTTCGACAAAACAATGCTTTTTGAAAAATCATTATCCGAAATAGATTGGATCCTGATGTTCTGCTTAAGGAGAAGGGTAAAGAAGTTCTTGCACCAATATCCGAAGATGTTGGGAAAGAGGAAAACACCCTGCTCGAAGGCTTGATAAGTGTAGAGAACATCCTTGTCAGTTCTAGAGCAATTGAGAGTACTGTTAACCAGCCCGAGGGAGGAGCCTTTGAAATGCAGAATGTGGAAGTAGTGGAAAAGGAAAAAGGAGTGGAACAGGAAAAAGGAGTGGAAAAGGAAAAAGATGTTGAAACTACCTGAAAAAGATAATTGGTTCTTTTATTGCTTTTGAAAATTTGATTTTTCAAAAAGATAATTTTATGATATGTTTTCATTTGAAAACAAGACATTTGCTTTTATTACTTTACTATTATACTATTTACATTTATATTTGTGTGTTATTTTCATCACTTCAGTATTATGGGGTTTCAAATATGCTTGAGTTTACGAAGAATATATGTATGCATGGGTTTAAATTTTCATTTTATTCAAAGTCATTCTTGTTGTGATATAAAAATGAGTATTGTCTTGTGTATTATGCTATATTGTTTTTATATTTCAAGTGATTTTACGAAGGATATATCTATGCATGGGTTTAAATTTTCATTTTATTCAAAGTCAATCTTGTTATGATTTAAAAGTGAGTATTGTTATGTGTATTATGATATATTGTTTTTATATTTCCATATCTAGAGTAATATGCTATTTGCATTTTGCCTTCTAGAGTCAAAGCATACATACTAATGATACACATACATACATACATTCAAATTCAAAGCATAAATCATTATATTTTGTCAACATAGACAATTAATTCAATAACAAAGCATTATTGTATTGTATTGTTGTTTTCATAACTTGAGATTTATGCTAAATGCATTGTGCTTTCTACTACTCTAGACTACATACAACACTTTGTAAAAGAAATATTTACTAATTATGTATGCATGCATGGTTTTCAAATTTCCAGTTTACTCAAAGCTAAAGCATAAATCATAAAATTTTATCAACATAGACAGTCAATAACACTTCTAGAGTCAAAGCATACATACTAATGATACTAATGATACACACATACATACATTCAAATTCAAAGCATAAATCATTATATTTTGTCAACATAGACAGTTAATTCAATAACAAAGCATTATTGTATTGTATTGTTGTTTTCATAACTTGAGATTTATGCTAAATGCATTGTGCTTTCTACTATTATAGACTACATACAACACTTTGTAAAAGAAATATTTACTAATTATGTATGCATGCATGGTTTTCAAATTTCTAGTTTACTCAACGCTAAAGCATAAATCATAAAATTTTGACAACATAGACATTCAATAACATTAAAAAGCAAATACATGAAATCATTGATAATAGAATGATTATATGAATTTTTTCAAATCATTGAAATTTTACAAATGATATCAAATACTGAAAATCATTGATAATATGAATTTTTTCAAATCATTGAAATTTTACAAATGATATCAAATACGAAAAATCATTGATAATATGAATTTTTTCAAATCATTGAAATTTTACAAATGATTTCAAATCCGAAAAATCATTGATTATATGAATTTGTTTAACGCATTGAAATTTTACATTGTTGGAAGCTCATACAAAGTCTTGTCGACTTCTCCAAAAGAATCGAGAATCATTTGTGAATTATGTATTTCCATAATCTCATCATCACTACAAGTTGACTCATTATCATCATTATCAATAGTATTAGTGAGACCTCTCCTATCCGCTAGGGACTTCCAATATGTCAAAGCTCTATCATAGGGAAACTTACCCAACTCATACGATGACACATACATTCTCAAACAATTTTCCAAATTTTTGTCCAACCTATTACGAACTTTCGATTTAACAAAAGATAGTGCACTGAAAACCCTTTCATCTTCAACAGATCCCAAAATCATTGTCTGACATAATTCATATAAAATAAAGTATTCACTCATAGTTTCTTGTAAGACACTACTTCGATACAATTTTTGCCAGAAATGCGTGATGGAACCAGTCTCATGTGGGTTTTTGAAATGTGCAATTTGATTATCCATTGTTATTCCAAAATTGGTTGATTGTTGTCTCAGAAGTTCTTTGTTTAGAATACCATTGATTTCAATGTCATTTACTTCCACACGTTTAGAGAAATGTGTCATAAGAGTGCCCATATATTTTACAAACAACTCACTTTTACTTTTGTGGTCAAGACAAGGATTCTAGAAGATGGGATTAACAACAACCATGGCCTCAAGTGTCTCATCTCTATGAAAATGATCTCTTATTTCACTTGTTAATATTTTTGCAATTCTTTTCAATTTATTCTTAGTACTATCCAAAACCTCATCGAATCCGCAATGTGTTACGGGCACTTGTTCAACATCATCTGTAAGTGTATCTAACCACTTTTCATAATGATATAAAGGAATCATCTTTCCATGTATAGCAATACAAATATTATCATTGATGTTGAACTTTAAAAAGTTGTTAGGATCATTGACTTGAACTAACGTATTCCAACTATCAAACAAAGGATCCTTAAAATTTTATTTGGATAAGTAAATCTTATCAATAAGCATACATATTTGTTTTCTCATCCTGATGAAATCGATAATATAAATTGCTCTTTCCTGTGCGAGTTTAATCAAATAATTCATTTCTTGCAACAATGGAAGAATACCACATAATGTGAGAAGAGTTTCCAAGTCAGTCATACAAAATAGCAAATATTTTGCCTTGTCAACATCCCTACGATGTGCATACATAAACCCCACCAATGATTGATATTCTAAAAAACCTTTTTTGCAGGAAGAAACAGTGAAATCCACCTAGTGTCCACATATTTTAATAATTTTTTACCTTCAGTTACACCTAGAGAAAATTGTTGAAACTCTGCAAACCTTTTTGGACTGCATGAGAAGTAAGAGTGTATTTCACGGATGAGATCTTCCACTTTGGCTACATTATCAAATGTGCTCACAATTTTGTATGCAAGATTCATTCGATGAGCCATGCAATGAATGGGAATCAAATATGGGGTAATTGATGTCTGAAGCCTAACACAAAGACCATTCCTTTGTCCTTGCATTGTAGTCGCACCATCAGCTCCAACACAAATTAACTTTGTGGCAATTTATTTTTCATCCATTTCGACAATATCCTTTAAACTGGTTACAACAACATTATAAATATTTTTTGCATTACAATTTTCCATCATCTTATGTAGTGCTAGTAAATGAGGTTGTCTCAAATGATTTTGGAATGTATAAACATGTATGCAAATCCAAGATGTGTTGTCAATAATTGTTACCTCATCAATGGAAAGTGCAATAAATTTGGCTTGTTTTACATTCTCTCTTAGGTCCTCCTTCTCAACCAGTGATAGACATTTTACCATTTCCCAACCACTTCGATCTGACCAATGGGAACTGGTAAGGTTTTGTACATCGACTAGTTGAAATAGTTGCTTAAAATCAGCAAAATCAGACATGGGTCGACCCTTTTTAGAATATTGTATACAACAACAAACTACAAATGTTTTGAGGCTAATACAATCTTATTAATTTTTTGAAATTGGGCCTGGATTGTTCCACCCTTCTCAATGAGAGTTTGTTGGTGTTTCATTGCTTTTTTGTATTCAAGTGCATATCTCACATGCACACATTTCGATGCATCCTTCCACCTATGAGATCTCTTAATTGTTCCATCACTTTGTATTTCTTTGATGTAAACTTTCCCATAGTGTTTTTCTATTGTGTCTTTCTTATTTTGCAACAAATGATCCTTTCCTAGCTTCCAAGTACAAATAACGCATCTACACACTTTCTCTATCTCATCTCGCTCAATAAAGGGGTATAACCATGCCCATTCATTTTTAAAATCCCTTCCAATAGTCCATTCGCTTGTCTTTTGATGTTTAGATTTTTTACTACAAGATTCCCCAGAGGTCTGCATGTTAATTGTACTATCATTTCCTTTTTCGATTGATGTGTCTATATTAGGCATCTCGTGAAGTGGTTGTTGAATGTCATTATTAGAAAAATTATCATGTGGTCCCATCTCATCCATTGGAATATCTTTGAGTGGATGCATATCAGGGTCGACAGTGTTTATTGCATTCAATGTTTGGTGTTCTATATCATTTTTGGATGTAAAAAGGCACTATTTTAAAGAATTAACAGAATACAATTTTACAAAGCATTTAAAAAGAGGTAGATAAGCAGACAACCATTTATCTATTAATAAATAAAGGCTTTATATTTAAGAATAACAGAGAAAAAGTAATGATTTGATGGTAAAAGGTGTTTGTACTTGCATGTTGTGTAGATGTGGATGCCTCACTGCATTTTGATATTTGTGTAAAATATTTTAGAATTATCTTTTTACCAGAATATTGGCCTTTATTCTTTCCATATTCAGTAGGTGACATTGTATATGTAAAGAAAAAACCTTTAGATGTTAGGAAATGAATATGAAATTGAAGGAAAATTGCATACTTCCCTCAATAATAATTTGTGTTTCTAAGTAACCAAGGTTAAACTGTAATTCCATAAAGAATATATGAATCTTCAGATGAACCTACGTTGCCCTATAGAATGACCTCTGATAGACAAGAAGTAGTCTCTGACAAGAAAAATGCTCCTAACACATGGATACTTGTCTACCACAGTTGCAGATAGTGCATCTACACTACCTATGAAACATACTCTAACAGACAAGAAGCAGTCTCTGACAAGAGAAATGCTCCTAACACACAACAACATGACATGGATACTTGTCTACCATAGTTGTAGATAGTGCATCTACACTACCTATGAAACATACTCTAACAGACAAGAAGCAGTCTCTGACAAGAAAAATGCTCCTAACACACAACATGACATGGATACTTGTCTACTATAGTTGCAGATAGTGCATCTACACTACCTATGAAACTAAAGAAAAAGAGCTTTGGACAACAGAACTGTGGAAGAAGAATACTCTACCTATTATCATAGTCATCACAACTTTCTATCATCGATAGTCACTTTAATGTTACTACAACCGCTCGATCATGATCGATTGACACTACTCTACAACCACTCGATCACAATCGATTGATAATCCTCTACAATCGATCAACCTATGTCGATTGACACTCCTTTACAATCGATCGACTTAAGATGATAGACACACCTCTACAACCAATCAACTTATATCGATAGACACACCTCTACAATCGATCAACTTATATCGATTAACACTCCTCTAAAATCGATAGGCTTATTGATACACTAATCACTACCTTACAATCGATCAACTTATGTCGATAGTCACTACTCTGTAACCAATCACTTATGTCAATTGACACTCCTCTACAATCGATCAACTTATCGATAGACACTTCTTTGCAATAGATCAATTTATGTTGATTGACACTACTCTACAACTGATCAACTTATATCGATTGACACTTCTCTACAACCGATCAACTTATATCATAACTTTTAACCGATCAACTTATCGATAAACACTTCTCAACCAATCGACTTGTGTCGATTGACACTCCTCTACAATCAATCAACTTATGCTGATTGACACTCCTCTACAACTGATCAACTTATATCGATTGACACTTCTTTACAATCAATCAACTTATATCGATAGACACTTCTCTACAACCGATCAACTTATGTCGATTGACACTCCTCTACAATCGATCAACTTATATCGATTGACACTCCTCTACAATCGATCGATATATGTCGATTGACACTTCTCTGCAACCGATCGGCTTATGCCGATAGACACTCCTCTGCAACCTTGTCAAGTTTTTCGTTGCTTCAGAGCTATTTTTGAGTTAGAGTGTTTTAGATGTATGTTTATCGGTACCCCCTACAATATTTATATGGGTAGTATATGAGGCGAATTGGGTGGGAAAAATAAAATTATTTATAATTTGAAGGTGAATTGTCCATGGAATTGGGCGAAAGTGGTCGATGAATTAAAATAAAAATAGGATAATTATTATCAATGGTGGGTGAATTTACCCCCAAAAAACTTCCACCCCGTAAATTTTGGGCGAATGGGCCCTAGTGAAAGGATCCAAAATTAGCAAATTTAAAATTTTGAAAATCCTAAATAGAGCAAATTTACGATGTTTCGTGCTTATGCATAACGTTGTATTAACTGATTCGCCATCACTTGGAGATAATATTATATGCCATATTACATAGGCTTATGGGTCTAAATGAATCTAACAATTTAAATGGAGGTAAGATGTGTTGCATTTATTTTATAAGGGATATATTGTTTTACCCTAGACTGTTCCATTACCATCAATAAAGAATCCTTCACTACATCCCAATTATGTTGATAGAATGCTAAAGAGAGCCCATCCGAACTTAGGGATTTATCCTTGTTAAAAGAGAAAAGAGCTAAATGAACTTCTTCTAGAGTAATAAGCTCCATCAATTTCCTGTTCTCTTCATCTGTTATAACTAAAGGTACTTCGTGTAGAAGTTTATCATTAAGAACTTCAAACTCCTATGATCATAGAATATTCTGATAAAAGACCTTACCTTCTTTTTATTTCACTCTGGTCTTCAATCCAAACCCCTTATACTGATTTAGTTCTACTAATTCAGGATGTTGATCTTTGTACTATAACCATCCTATGAAAACATTTTGTATTTGTATCTCCTTTTAAACAAAATTTGCTCGATTTTAATCTCCAAAATTTCTCTTCCTTACTCAAAATATTATGATATTCACCAAGCAACTCCCTTTCCTCCGAGCTTGGATTATTATGACCACCATTTTTGAATTTTGAAAGTTTATCTTTTAGTTCTTCTTTCTTCTCAAAAATGTTTCCAAAAGTGTTCTTGTTCCATTCTTTTAATCTAGATGTCATTGATTTAATTTGTTTTGGAAGTGTATACAACCCACTATTTCCTTAAAAAATTCTATGTTTATGCTATCATATCAAAAAATTGAGGATGGTCTTCCCACATTTACTCATTTAAAATATGATATTTTTGAATTCACTTACCACCATTTTAACTCTTATTGGCCAGTGATCTGAACGAATCCTTGTCAAGGTATTAATTTTAGCACAAGTCCCTTCATCTAGCCAATGATCTAAGAGTATGCATTTGTCTAATTTTTCTGCTATTAGGTTTTGTCCTCTCTTGTTGTTGGTCTATGTAGAGTTGTCTTCTTCAAACTCAACCTCCCATAGATTATTATTTTGAATAAAAGCAGAAAAATCTATCATACTTTGGATTAATTTCTTAATTCCCCTAATTTTCCATCTAGCTTGGTAATGACATTAAAATTTCCTATGATCATGAATCATGTTTCTTGGTTTTTACTTCTCATAAAGGATTCAATCCCACTCAATACTTCTTATCTACCTGACTGAGTTGTAGATCCATAGACATTGATAAGGATGAAATGAATATCTGCAAAGTAGTATGTGACTAAAGAGGCTATCCAATGCCTAATTTTTTGAATGGTTACATAGGAGGTTCTAATAGGATCCCAACAAGTTATAATCCCCCTACCACTCCTTCATAATCCATAGCATCCGATTCACATCTCGTCCATATTGCTTTCATAGTTTTGAAAAAATATTTTTTTGCCATTTTAGTTTCCTAGATACAAAGAATCTTAGGTTTATTACTTAAATAGAGTTCCCTAATACACCTCTATTTTGAGGGGGCATTAACACCCCTTATATTCCATGTGATTATAATCATGTCTCATTAAGGGCTATTGGCCCCGCTTATGAATTACCAATATCATTTTGTTGTTTGGTAAAGACACGAGTATAAATATTCAAATACTTAAATTCATATCATTTGATATTTTTTGAAGTAACACAAAGTACAAAGGGTGGCACAATAAGGAACCACACTCTCTAGGGGCACAATGGGAACCTCCCTCCCCATGATTTGAACTTGGGTAGCTTGGATAACAATCCAACGACATACCACTAGGATGTCCATGCGGGACATCATTTAATATTTAATTTGTTACACTCTTAAAGAATGGATATTTTACCTAAAATTTTATTTGTTAATTATTTCAATTTTCAAGCTAAAACAATAATATAAAGTTATATATAAATGAAAAAAAACCTCCCTCAAATATAAGTATATTATTATATTTATTTTTTAATATATATATTGTTGGAGAACAAGGGATTGTACTCGGGTCCCCCACACTTGACAAATCAAAATTCTCTTTTTTAAAAGATGAGAGTTTACAAATGGGTTCAATTCTCATTTGAATTGAGTTGCGATAGCTAGAAGCATACATCATTTTACATAAGATGTCTAAATTCTTGATTTTTTATTTTTTGGAACTTTTTAAAATTTATATGTGAATACAAATATTCTAGAATTCAACATCCTTCTTCATATTTTTCTACAACCTTCACACTACCAAAACTTCACCTTTACTATTCACAATACCAAAACTTCACCTCTACTATCTATGAATTGCATCTTAGTAGAGTAATATTTCCAAAACATCACACTATCATATTCAATTGTTTGTATGAATACAAATATTCTAGAATTCAACACCATTCTTCATATTTTCCTACAACAACCTTCACAATAACAAACCTTCACCTCCACTATCTATGCATTGCATCTTAGTAGATTAATATTTTCAAAACATCACACTATCATAGCGTGCTTTACTAGATCTAGATTGCTAGTTTCCTTCTTAAAGCACAAGTGCAACCTTAGTTATCAAATTCGTCAAATTTTTTACATAAAATTTGAAATTCGTCGAATTCAAAACTCTAACGAATAAATTCGACGAATAAACTCTAAATTAAAAAAAAACATGAAACAATGGTTCGAAATTCTATACTATTTATTTCTGCGAATGTCTCATTGAATTAATGTCGCATTTGATTTAATTTCCTTGAGAATTAAAGTTTCCCTCCGTATAACATTTTCACATATAATTTAGATCTTTGGGAGCAAAATCGACTAAATTTATTATATTGAAACTGCCAATAATTAAGATATGTCATTTGTGTCATGTGTTCGTTTGAAAGACCTGAATGGTTAGGTTTTATTCGTTACAATTTTGAATTCGATGAAGTAAAACTTAAAATATAAACATATTTTAAATATAAATGAATTTTTTAGTTGATGAGGTTTGTTTGTAGCCGTTCAGTATTCAACTGCAAACACGAGACGATTAATGCAAATCTCATGAAAAAAATAAAGGAATGATTATGGATTCGATACTATTCTTGTACCTGGAGGTGTAGTAAGCTAAAAATCTAGTTTTCAAAAATGCCGTGATAACAAAGTCAAATACATCATGTATGTCCAATCAAGCTTTTGGTCTTCAGAGAAAACATGGGCTAGCCCTCCAAATCATGAGTTTGGGCATATCTCTCCTCGAGTGGAAGGTGAAAAAAAATGTTAGTTTAAAGTATATATTTGTATATCAATTATTATAATTTTATATCTTTGATTTAAAATTTTATATAAAAATAAAAAATAAAATTATTCCAAAAAAGTGTGCATTTATAATAATCTAATTTTATTTTGAATTTTTAAACATGTCGAACTTTTTTCAAACTTCAAGAGTGTTGAACTCGAACTTGATAACTAAGAGTGCAACCACAAAAATCATAATAAATAGTTTATATGAAAATGCATTAATTTTTTTTTTTTTAATTTTACATGGTGGAATCGGTAGCCGCCACGATGATTTGGGCACACTATCCGTATTTTCTAGCAAGAAATTGAGAAAATTTAAAATAGCCGCCACAATATTCTGTGTTGTTTCCCCTAGAAGCTGCCAATAATAATCGCGTTGTTTGCCTTTATAACCACCATGGCACAATCATTTTAAACCTTTTACGCCACTGGAAGCACTAGGAAAGGGACAAGCGTTCATTTCTACGAGGTCCGAGATTTGAGAAAACACATTAATGTTATAAAGTAAAACAAATATTACAAATGGAAAAAATTAGAGTAAATCTTAATCATTATTTGATTTAGGGAACATTTCTTGTCAGCTTCAATTAAACTTACTACTTCCTCTAACAAAGGAAAAAATAATTGAACTTCATGATCCTCGATTAAAACTCCTCTATTGGTTAGCCTATATGAACATTTGTTTCCTTCCCTTAATGTATGTGTAAACCTGATTTCTTCAAACTCAACAAGGTCTTGAATTTTCATGGAATCTTTGCTTTCCTTGAAATTGCATTTATTACTATGAGTGAATCATCTTCCATCCATACTTTGTTCAATTTCATCTGTTTGCATATTTTTAACCCTTCCAAAGCCACCTAAGTTTCAACTTCAATTTTTTTTTTTTGTCTTAAATCCACTATTGAAAACTTAACAAGACAAAATATCTCCTCTATTATTTCTAATTTTTCCTCTTCCTCTTGGTCGACCTCATTTTCTTTAGATGCTCTATCAAAATTCAATTTGACCAACTCCACATTCGGTGGTTTCCACTTTATATTCTTTACCTTTTTTTTGTTTCTTCTTTTCCCAACATCATAATTCATTTGAGGATTTGAATCCATCTATCAAGCCTCTTTATTTCCAGATTAAGAATTTTGCTTTCAGATTAGGGATTGGGTGAATTGACAAAGTTAGTTTAGACTCCTCTATGACTAAACAAATATTCCTTTTCGTTACCTCTAAATTGTTTTCTTTCCTTTAAATATTCTTCTATTCCTTTCTAGCTATACAATCCAAAGTATTAGCTATCCAAAGTATTGTATCTTTCCATATTATCTTATATGGAAAGCCTCACTTTTAAAAGTGCTTTGCCATTGTTTTAACCATTTTTCTATTATGCCATTCATCACCATGCATTTACCAAACATATTAGGAATCCATTGCCATTTATTGTCACACACCTTGCTCCATTTCATTAATATAAAAATATATGAATTATATAAAAAACAATCAATAAAGTTATGGTTTAATAGTTAGACATACATATAGCCTACATTGAATTTCAATTCTGGATGGCACAAAACACGAAGTAAGCTTTTATTATTATTATTATTGATATCGGAGGAATCGGTAACATCCTTGGGGACAAACATTCTCCCCAAGGTTTCTACCTCTGAATACAGGTCAAATCATTGAAGCTGCCTCTATAACTCTTACCTCTCCTCGCTAAACACGACTTAAAGTGAGGGAGACCCCTGATGGCTCAGGGGGAGTGAGAGAGATCTTGATGGCTCAAGGTTGGTACCGTCATTGTCAAGTTGACGCACACTTAGCAGACTCACGTCAAACTACTACCTTTACCCTTATTGGACATGCCCCGCACTCAACAGACTTGAGTTAGACTACTACCTTTGCCCTTATTGGACATGCCCCCAAGGTTTGAATCTAGGTCTTCTCTTGTTAAGTGCCCAAAGTCTTACCAATCCACCTAGCCCTTGGAGACACCAAATAAGCTTTATATCTTATATGACTAATATAAAACAAAAAGTCCCACGGGGAATAGCGCAACGGTACGGGCTTTAGCTCTTCTTTGAGAGGTACAAGGTTCAAACCACGACATGGACAAGTATGTGAGAGGGTGGGTGTGTGGTGGCTATGTGTTAAATTCCCTATTGATAAGCATAGATCTCGACTTTAAGAGGGATCATGGTTGGGCGAGTGTGTGAGGGGATGGGTGTATGGTGGCTATGTGTTAAATTCCCTAGGGTGAGTGTGTGAGGGGGTGGGTGTGTGTTAAATTTCCTATTAATAAACTTAGCTCTCTGATTTAGGAAGGGTCATGGTTGGGCGAGTGTGTGAGGGGGTGGGTGTGTGTTTAATTCCCAATTGATAAACATATCTTTCGGTTTTAAGAGTCATGGTTGAAAGAACCTGCTAAGCCCTGATTTCTTCCAAATTAAAAAAAATATAGAACAAAGAAAACAACTTTTAAAACCCGTTTTTCTTATATTATATCCTATCAATTTAATATTTCCGCATACTATTACTCTGAAATAAACGGCATAAATATAACCCACCAAAGCCCTGATTTCTTCCAAATTAAAAAAAATATAGAACAAAGAAAACAACTTTTAAAACCCGTTTTTCTTATATTATATCCTATCAATTTAATATTTCCGCATACTATTACTCTGAAATAAACGGCATAAATATAACCCACCATTTTCCGTTAAACAAAGATGTGAGGAAGAGAACCTTAAGCTACTTTTTTTTTTTTTTTTTGACGTACTTCTGATAGATCTGCCTTTTGTTCCATATTATGATTTTTTTTTTATTCCAGGAAAAATAAAATTAGATTAAGGCGAGGTTTTAAATTTTCGTGGCCTTTCTCTGAAGCAGGCGGCTGCTGCTGGGTCTCGCCAACTAAATCAGTATCACTGTTTTTTCTCCATTTCATTCCTGTAATTGGAGTTGCCTTTCAAAGTCTTCAGGTCCAGCCATCTTTTCACACACAGAAGGAGCCCCAGTCCTGTTGGAGTAAATTCAGACAGCAAGGAAGAAAAAGAAAAGAAAAATTCTTTGGGAGAAAGTGTCTACAAATTATTAAACTGCAAGCCAAGCGAATTCATTTTAGGTATGTATTTATTAAATTTGTAAACGAATAATCGTTGCAATTCTGTGAGCAAAAAATCATTCCCCATTTTAATTTTTTTTAATGCGAAAACATTCTATACACTATATATGTTTTTATTTTTGAATTGGTTCTAATGACCATTTTGTATTTCAACAAAATGAAGTATTATAACTAGCAATTACACAGCTGGTTCTCCGCATTGAAAACCTACTCGAGCTTATGCCATTGTATAAAACATTCCACAGTTTTTATTTTGATCATATTTTTGAATAGTTATTTATTAATTATCTTAATTTTCTTAAATTTGAAAGGAATGTCAAAGAGCTGAATTTTGCATACTGACATGATTTTTCAAACCGGTAGGAAATTATTCAATTTCTGATAGATTTTGGAAATTCTGAATCGTAGTGTGCTCTCACGAGCTGGAAATTTCCCCAATTTAGCAGAATTTTTATTGGTTAATATTTGGCCATTATCTATTTCCCCCACCTTTTTCAAACCTAATAATGTTAAGCAGTTGAAAATGGATATTTACTAATAAAAAATAATACACTTGTATCATAAATCTCAGGCTGGACAAGGTATGACTATATGCAACGGGGGTAGCGCACACACTGGTAAAATGCTACGACCAAATAAATGCATGGCCTGATTTAGGCATTCCTTTAGTCCGTGTGGCACATAAACCCATTTTACTGATGCGTCTTGCCTTTATTTTATGCTGTATACGCATAAATGTATCATTTAGTGGCTTTAATAGGATGATCCAATAGGATTAACATGGCTTAATGTATTTATGCATTTTGTGGGTCCTGTTATCTATAATTATTAACGAAAAGTTGATTTAGAGTAACGAGTACTATTAAACAAAGAAAATCCCACAAGTGATTATGATTTCTGATGGTATGATGCTACATGTTCTTCATGGTCGCTTTAATGTATGGAGATTCAGTACTTATGCTATCTCTAATAGCCTTTATACTTGATGAGAATGTTTCTCTTGGGGATGAGACTATTCTATAGATATCCTTTGTTATGTCTACAGTAGGAAGCTCCGTATATTTGATAATGTGAATATGATATAACTTATTATTTTCACTGTTTTTTTTCCTTGGTTAAAAAGGTGATACATGGATAGCAGCCCAGTATGGGCCTAATTATGTTGTTTTTCTTGGCATTACAGTGACAATCAAGAAGACCAGAAATTTGTTATATTCCAGAACTAAGCTTGAGAGGTGTTCTTAAATTCAAATATTAGTTGTTAATTCAAATTCAACATGAAATTTACAAACTTGACACCCACAATTGCACATCTGCCATTGGCTAGATCAATGCATCCACTCTTTTACCACCCTTGAGATATTGAGAATTTTAATTCTTATTTTTAAGCATTAGCATTGTGATCAACTGCCATATCATTCATTGGAACAGTTATTGCAGTTTTAAACCATACAACCTTCAACTTGTGTGAATAAGGTCAAAGTCTAATCTTTTCTTATGTCATTTACAAGTTGCATTTGTTTTGATTGCATGACATGTTAGTGAAACAACTGTACATCTGTTGTAAATCTTCAATTATGAGACTGTAAATTCACTTTCTTCAGTATAACCCACAATTTCCTGAGGCAAGCTATAATTTGCCATTCACAGAGGTTATGCTGGCTACTGATGTTTGCAGTCATGAGTTTGATCCTCTAATGAGCCTTTTACTAAATCTATTGAGGAATTTTGGGGTCTTTGCCAATTTCTTGATTCATTATGGTATTTACCATTCACAGGGTTAATGTTGGCTGCTGATGCTTGGAGTCATGAGTTCAATCCTCTTATGAGCATTATACCAAATATTTTGAGGATTTTTGGGGCCTTAGCAGATTCATATTTGAAGCAGGATGCTACTGTTGCAATGTCCTATAGGGCTTCGGATTACTGACAATATACAGTTGTATCAAAAGAAACTTTTAAGGCATCTGGTTTGGTTTTATCGCTTGATGTTGGTTGTACATTCATGTTGAGGCCAAACAGTCCTTGATACTGTTTATCTTTAATGTTGTTGCTGAGATTTAAGGGAGGAGAACCGGTAGTTGGGCACTTGAAGTTAATGTGTTTGTTGAAATTAGATGATGTCACCTCAGCTTTTGAAACTGTATCAATAGAATGTCAGTATGTGCACTATGTTGTCAGGTTGTCTATCTTATTTTGTCATTATTGGACTGTGTTACTTGCTGTTATTGCTTGGTTTTCTTAGGGTTGTCAATGCTGAATATAGAATATGGTTTCACCATCTCTTGTGATGTGTATATCCTAGTAGCTGTGCACATTATGTAAAGTTATTTAACTCCACATAAGTGCCACATTGACAACTGGAACTTCACCTTCAATTAGATTGGGATATGACCATGCCACACTTGTATCTTAAAGTTCCCTTGATATATATTTAATTCAGTCTTCCTTACAATGACAAGTGCTACCACGTACAACTAACATACATTTCCATTTAATTTGTTAACATTTTCCTTTTCAGGTGATGGTTGAAAAATGTTGAATGATTGAGTTGCACTTAAACAACTACTATCACAGCTATTGGCTCTGACTTAGTTATAGCTTTTGGTTCTTCTCTCCGGTGGTTTGAACTAAGAAAGATTTTGAACATCATAATATTCTCACTTAAGTATAACAGGGTAGCTAGTGGGTGGGATGAGTTGGTATTGATGTTAAGTGCGTTCCTAATATGAACATGTCTCCTTTGCATGCAAGAATGATATGTGTGGTTTCAAGAATTTCTTAACCAGTAGGTGCGTATCCTTGGGCATTATTGGTGGCTACATCTCCAAAGGTTTACATATTTTATAACTAATGTCTTTTTGGCTGCTTTCAAGTGGTTTTTCCTCTAATGGTCTTTGACGTATAGTCACCCCTCTTCTGTGGTGATATGTCGAATATGTTGAACTTAATGCAAGTTGTTATCAACTATAATGGGCTTTGATTCCAAGAATCTTCCCAGAAAAGGGCTGGTGATCCATCCTTAATCTTCCAAATATATCATTTTGCACAAGACCACGAGCCTTCATCATGTTGTTCCAGATAGGTGATTTGGCAGGAGGATATGGTAACAACCAAGATCAGTCACTCTCATCTTTGTTAAGGGGTATATGAGTGTAGAGTTGTTAACCCTACTTTTATACCCTTTGAACTAATAAGGCTTAATTAGGTATATTACAATAAGACAGGGACATGTCACAAATGCTGTAGGTAAGAGAGATGGATATGGCTTCGTTAAAATATTATGATTAGATTGTCACCCAAGTATTGCAAATGAATCTTCTGTTCCCAATTCAGTAAGTTATTAATTTATGTCAAAACACAAAAGCTTGAAAATTTGGTGGTCTTTGAAAGTGGACTGAAATATGATATTTTCCACACAGCCTCTAGCATGAAGTTATTCCAATGATTATTGTGTGATAAGCCATAAGACAAGCAATTAGACTATGCTTTTCTTGCATGAAAACTATTTGGGATAGTTGGAATATGTTACTTAATCTATATTGTTTATGTGCTTAATTTTTTAATTTTTTAATGAAACCCGCTCTGCAATCATCCAGAGCAGGTTAGAGATAAGATAAGATAATTCTATTAATGTCCACAGATGGCGAAAGTATTGTAAATGGATAATTCTATTAATGTCCACAGATAAATATGGCTTCGTTAAAATCTTATGATTAGATTGTCACCCAAGTATTGCAAATGAATCTTCTGTTCCCAATTCAGTAAGTTATTAATCTATGTCAAAACACAAAAGCTTGAAAATTTGGTGGTCTTTGAAAGCGGACTGAAATATGAAGTTATTCCATTGATTATTGTGTGATAAGCCATAAGACAAGCAATTAGACTATTCTTTTCTTGCATAAAAATTGTTAGGGATAGTTGGAATATGTTACTTAATCTATATTGTTTATGTGCCTTATTTTTTAATTTTTTAATGAAACCCACTTTGCAATCATTCAGAGCAGGTTAGAGATAAGATAAGATAATTCTATTAATGTCCAAAGATGGCCAAAGTAGGCCAATGGGACTCATTGAAGAGAGCTGTTACAAATTACAATGCACTGTAGTAACCAAAAAGTACTACAAAAATAAGCTAAATTAGAGTAAAGAATTTAGTGTAAACTAGAGAATTTTTTAGTATAATTGGGGGAGTTTGTGGTGGTCTGCTTCTGGGCTTGCTATGTAAGAGTTTAAAGTTCTCAACATTTCAAGTCCTTGTCCAAGAGTCAGTACACATCTTTAGGGAAACTTTAAAATCTCACATAGCTCTCCCAGAAGTAGACCACTAAAAAGATGAATGTGGTGTAATCCTAAAGCAATCAGAGATTTTTTCCTAACATACTATCTTATATGTCAGATTTCAGACATGGGGACACTGGATTCTCAAATGGCTTCTGCAGCAAAACAAATATTGGACTTATTCACAACTTTCCCTGATGTAAGCACAACCCTGTCCTAAAATGATTTTTACTGTTTATTTTTTAGATTGTTAATTTTTATTCCTGAGGTTGTTGGATTCTTGGACCACTGGTATTTTGATTTCTTTTCAATAATATTTCAGCTGATAATGATGGGCAGGGATTGACAAATAAAATCATCGAAGAGAGCCTTAGAGATATGGACATTGGGCTTAGAGTTAAAGCCATGAACATGCTGCTTCAGAAAGTGGGTATTTGCTAGTTGGATGCATATTTTATGGAAACCAGCATAGGAATTCCAAGTCATCTAATGCTTATTTACTATTTTTGCCTGGTGAATAGCATCAAATGCAAATTTTGAAGCAGGGCGATTTCATGGTGTACAAACGACAAACAAAGGACGAATCTGGAAGGTCAGTTAAGTATTATGACGGAAGGAAAATCTGTTCAATCTTTAAACATAGTTTTAGACTTTCAGCTCCACTTTTCGGATCATTCGGTTGGTTACTTTGTTATGTTTACTTCGACTTTGACAGCTTGTTAGTTGGAAGGGGTTTAATGTCTAAATATTAATATGTGGAGCTTTAAAATAGTCCTTGACAAAACATGCATTAGTCCTATTTGCATGGTTTGTTTTGTCATCTACTGCTCCTACACAATTATGTAGGAAATTCTCAACATTCAAAAAGAATGAAGCTTAACACTTTGGAACCTGGAAATTGTTTCCAGCAAATGGGAAACCCGTTTCCTTGATTCTGAAATATTCCTCCATTCCAGAAACAGAGCAAAACCGTTTCATGAGATATGGAAACTGCCAGAATCATTTCCATTTAAACCAGAACAATGTTTACATATCAGCAGAATTTTGGCTATCTCTTGCATTTATTTTTCTAGTGTAGACAATGCTAACATAAATTTGACCCTAGCCTAACCTTCCGGCTATTTCCAATCTTCTTTCCCTGGTGCCAAAGCCATTTTTATGCCTCTAATGCCAATTCTTGTCATTTTTATGTTTCCTTGGAAAGTATACTCAAAAGTGTCCACTGTCCACTATTTCCTGACCCTAGCCATATCCAGTTTTCATATATGCATTCTCAGAGTGTCTAAGTGCATTTTAAACTGGTGGTGCATTGTAGGCTTCACAGTTGTACCTGTATAATCCTGAACCCATAAACTTTACAACTGCCAAGAATTCATGACATGGATTTTGTAGTTGTCTTACAATTGAAATCAAATACTTATGCTTTTAGTTAAATGAATTAATAGTTCTATGCTGCAATTTATATGGTCTAATGATAAGGAAATATGCTGAACCTTACAAGAACTGAAATGGCAACAGAGAAAGGGTCAATACAACTGTGCACAATCTGAGAACTAAGATTTGACATTGTGGAAAGTTGGAAATCCTCTTGAAAAATAGAGTTTTATATTTCTTTTCAATAGCATTGACAATACAATAAGCTTGACATTAGAAGTAACTGGCTTTAGTTGAAGACAACTTTGGACAACCTCTTTTGGTCTGCTATAGGTGCCTATATGTTTTCTTAAACCTGCCGGAACAACCTTCTTGCCATGGAAGGCAAGGTTTTATTGTCTTCTATATGACTGCTAGGTCCTCAAATTGAAATGTATGGACCATAGTTGGGAAACTTGGACTTGGCAAAAACTCAGCAAGGCAAATTTTGGAGAGTTTTTGGCAACATGGAAAAAAGTCAAAATTAAAAAATAAAAAAAAAGGAGGAAAAGAGGAAAAAGAAATCCAAAGAAAACAGTCTAATTCATAAAATATTATTTAAAAAAACAAAATTAGAGAGTCAGGAAGTTGATTTTCTGTTAAATTTTCATAAGAAAGGTATAGCTACAAGTCATGATCATAAAAAACTGACACAAATACAACATATTCAAGCAATTTTAAACTGCTTTTTGCACTCCCTTCCTTGCCCTTGAATTGGGTGCTTGGACAGGGACTTGAACAGGTAGCCAAGGCTCCTCAAATACATCTTCCTCCAGTCTTGTGGCTTCCTTTGCTTCCCTCTCCAACTCCTCGTCCTCCTCAATGAGCATAGGATTCACATTTTCAGGTACATCTTCCTCTAATCTTGTGGCTTCCTTTGCTTCCCTCTCCAACTCCTCGTCCTCCTCAATGAGCATAGGATTCACATTTTCAGGTACATCT
The DNA here is from genome assembly GCA_028583015.1 of Wollemia nobilis. Lineage (NCBI taxonomy): Eukaryota > Viridiplantae > Streptophyta > Pinopsida > Araucariales > Araucariaceae > Wollemia > Wollemia nobilis. The sequence continues at coordinate 930,263 of JAQPPZ010016964.1, forward strand.
TCCTCTAGTCTTGTGCCTTCCTTTGCTTCCCTCACCAACTCCTCGTCCTCCTTAGTGAACGTAGGATTCACATTTTTTGTCATCCAATCTGAAAGTGGATCCATGTCATCCAAGTCAATTGCATCATATGTTTTGGTCCCCAACACTTGTTTGATGCAAAAACCAAATATTGTACTGCATAAAGATGAGGTTCTTGAAGAACTCCGAGGTCAACCTGTTGCTATTCTTAGTGTGTATGGTCTCAATTAGATATCAGTTTACTCCCACCCAGAAGTGTTACAAGGCTGACTGAAAACACAGACTGCTACCTTTTAAAGATTTGGTGTTCTAGCATCATGATTTTCCCTCCATAAGTCTGCCATTTAAAAAAAAAATTATATAAGTCATAAATTTATAAATTTTAAATAAAGTTAAAGTAAAAAAGTTTGTAAGTTTAAAACTTTTACCTTGCCACAGCATCATCCTTAACTGAATACAAAAATAAGATAAAAACCGCCTCCCCTCAACTTGTTTGTAGGCTACAACCTAGTTGTGATAAGTTGTCTTTTCGTTGGGTCAGTTATCATCTTCTAAATGTAAGTGGATAAGCCATTCATGACCTCTTAATCATGATAAAAATTGGTACTGAAATGGAATTTGGGGTTCAACTAGAACCCCATTGTATGTAAAGGTTGATGGGGGTTGCATCCAACTCCTATCAATAATTCGTCAAATGGAATCAATTTGCACCTATCTCCTCCATAATAGTTTTCAGTGGCCTCTTTTGCTCTATCCATGGACTCATACAAATATCCCATTGACAATTGATCTCCATATACAAGGTGAAGAACCTTGACCAAAGTTTCTCTCACCTGAAGTTGAACAGTGAAAAATTAATCATCATAAATAAATTTAATTAAAAATTACAAATTCAGATTTGTAATTTCTAATTAACTTCGAAAAATAAAAAGTAAAACTAAAAATTTAGATTCTAGAAAGCCAAATAATTACCTTGAGTATTTCTTGCACGTTTTTCCAAAATTCGTCGTTAAAGACTTGCTTGACGACCTCCTTCTTTGTAGGTTATGGTGAGCCAAACCATTGCTTGCTCACAAACATCCTCTTAAGAGGAGCGGAGTAGCTAGAAGGATTTGAAGGGCAATGAATTTGGGGGCGATTTGAGTGACACTTGGGGGAACAATGCCCTTCCAATCAATGTGCTTTTCCATCAAGTTGAGCATCCATGTGTGATTGTAAGTGTATCTAGTGATGTTCTTCATCACCTCAACCGCATTCTTCACCCGTGATAGTTTGCTATGTCCTCAAGAATGAGGTCAATTCAATGAGTGACACATGGACTCCAAAAAGTAGCAGGTACTTCTTGAGAAGTTTTCCTGTAACTACATAAGTTGCTGCGTTGTCCATCACTACTTGGACTACATTCTTCACTCCCGTTTCAATCACCATCTCCTTTGACAAATTGTACAACAACTTGACGCTCTTTACCTCTTGAGGGGCATTAATTGACTTCAAGAAAACCATCGATCTACCTGAAGCCACTAAGAAGTTGATGAGGGTGTGGTTGCATTTGTCCACCCATCGTATGAAATTTTGCTCCCTCTTTTGGTCCACAAATTTCTTTGCAGTTCTACAACACCTTGTGTGTTTATGAGACACTCCTCCAATAAAGGCCTGCTGAAATCTTTTACAGTAGGGGGCTTCATCCCTCTACCAATTGTGCGTGGTGCCCTTACCAAAGCATCCCAATGAGGGCTGCTCGCAGCGTTAAAAGGAATGTTGTAGTAATTCCAAAAATTTGGCGCTGCTATTCGGGTTTCCTTTATCTTGTCCTTTCCCCAAGCAGTACTCTCATGGGTAGTCTATGCATGTGTGGGAAGAGTCAAAACCCTCTTGTGTTGGTTGTATGCTGACTCCTCCCAAAAGAGTGCTGATCGGATGAAATTTTGCTCCCTCTTTTGGTCCACAAATTTCTTTGCAGTTCTACAACACCTTGTGTGTTTATGAGACACTCCTCCAATAAAGGCCTGCTGAAATCTTTTACAGTAGGGGGCTTCATCCCTCTACCAATTGTGCGTGGTGCCCTTACCAAAGCATCCCAATGAGGGCTGCTTGCAGCGTTAAAAGGAATGTTGTAGTAATTCCAAAAATTTGGCGCTGCTATTCGGGTTTCCTTTATCTTGTCCTTTCCCCAAGCAGTACTCTCATGGGTAGTCTATGCATGTGTGGGAAGAGTCAAAACCCTCTTGTGTTGGTTGTATGCTGACTCCTCCCAAAAGAGTGCTGACTGTTAGGGCCAAGGATAGACTCTAATGTAGTGGCAGGGTTATTATCAACGTTAACCTCATAACTTGAGCTCTTGCTCCAATTGCAACCCTAGTTCCTATGTTCTTGATCTTCTTCTATTCTTTTGGTGGCAAGCCAAACCTATACTTGCCCTCTGACACCATCATCGACTAATCATCACCCTAATTTGTGAGCTGCCTTTTGTCCCTTAATAGTCTTCTTTTATGGAAGACATCTTTCAAAATCTATCAACCACAACAAACAAGTAGTTATTACCTTGCATTGTCTTTAAAGTCCCCTAAAAAAATCCATAGAGATGCTCTTCCATGAATTTGGAGGAAATAGCAATGGTGTGTGGAGATCTAATTTTCATTGCTTGGTTTGCTTATGACACATGACACATCCTTTAATGAAGTTCTCAACATCCTCTTGCATCTTTGGCTATAAGACGTACCTTTGCAAACGTGCAAGTGTTTTGTTTCTCCCAAAGGGGCCCGTAATTTTAGAAGCGTAGTGGACCTAACCACTACCTTAGTATATCTTTTCTTAGGCAAGTGATCTAAGAAAGTATTAGAGAAATGAAATGAAATGAAATATAATCAATGTTCGTGGTGGGCCAAAATAAGACCCAAGGGACTATAAGAAGGACAATAATGATTGCTAGCTAGCAGGCTAAAAAGCCCAACAAAGAAAAGAACTAAGATAAATACAAGACAAAACCCGACAACCGGGCCAAAGAGAAAGGGAAAAGAAAAGGGAGAGCAAAGGGGGGGAGGGCTGTAGTCCAGAAGAGAGGAGTGCACGCCAAGAAGAACGGAGAGAGAGGAGGGGGGAGGGAGCAGCCCAAGAGGGGCAAGCTCCAAGGACCCCCAAAAACTAAACTCTCCTAATTGTCGAGGCCGAAGTACTGGAGCTAAAGAAGTCCCTAATATGTCTCTGACCAATGCTAGTTCGGAACCCTGAAAAACTGTGTGCGCTGTCTAGTGACCCTGCTTCCGTCCGAATTGGATGATGTGGGGCGTTTTCGTCCAGAGTCACCTGCTCCATTAGAGCTAGTGAAGTGTGTTGTGATGAGCCGATGTTGAGGAGGGTGAGATCCATCTGGAGGAGAACTTTTATGACGTCGAAGCTGAGTTATCTCCCTAAGAAAGAGTGCGAGACACCGTTGGTCCGAGTATCTGAAGAAGGTAGGAATAGATCGAGTTGTCCCTGAAAAGGCAATGGAATCGACCTCGGATCTCATAATAAATGGGACAACAAAAAATAAAGTGATGAAGGGTTTCAACTTCACCCAAGGGAAAAAACAAGCAAATCCGTTCCTCCCTCGAAAGATGGTGATCTGATTCAATCCAGAGTTGGTGAGAACACACCCTGAGTTGCCCAATAGTGATCCAAAGACTATGCATTGTGTGTTGCTGAAGATATTGTGGAGGAACTATTTTGCCCTCCTATATCTGTAAGAAGTGCTCATGGTAGAAAGACAACTTGGGGGAAAGAGGGGCAACAGGAGAGATCCAAGTGCATTTGGTGTACTGGAGACTAACATCCTTCCGGATCTTGTGGAGCATCCTCTCCTTACTAAGCCGAGAGGGGGGGAGAACACCCAAAGAATAAGGGGGGAGCCTATCTATCTGTATCTGAATGCTATCCAAGAGGGTAAAAACCTGAAAGTACCAGCTCCTTCGACCTCCCCGAGACCTCGGAGAGAGTTCCATCGAGGAGCAAAGGGCAAGGTAAGGGTACCGCCTACAACCCTCAGGGGTATCTCCTAAAGTACGGATCCTGTGAAGATAACCGATAATCAAGAAGATAATCTCAAGCTAGAGAGGAGAAGCCCCAAACTCTACCAGAATAATAGAGCGAGGGACTGTGCCCTTGCAACGAATGAATCATTGAAGAAAGAGTGTTTGGATTCGTTCAACTCGTGACCACTCAGTCGGGCCAAGGCTAGGATCCCAAAGCACCGACTCATAATAAAAAATCCTCATCTTCACAGGTATATCCTGAAAATGTGCTTTGAAGCACTTCCTCTCTAGCAAAGACAAAGTTGCATATCCCTTACACACCTGGGCCTGGGGGGCGGGTTTCTTCCTAAGAGTGGGACCGGTGAAAAGAACCCCCAGGTACACATAATAGGTGGTGATCTCGACCTCCCGACCTTGGAAAGAGAAGTGGAGATGAGATAGAGCCTCTTTGGTAATATTGAATACCATAACCTTGGTCTTAGAAAGATTTATTGTCAGCTGTCTCGAGTCACAAAAAATGGCAAGCTTGTCCAGATGGCACTGAAGCCCATCAGGAGAAGAGGCCAAAAGAACAACATCGTCAACAAAGAGGAGAATAGAATTTAGCACATAGTGAAGAAGGCAACCATCCTCTGCGTGAGCGTTCTCCTTAATCAAAGTCTCAAGCTTGTCGATGAAGATCCCAAAAAGTGTCGGGGAAAGGGGGCACCCCTGTTTCACTCCTATGGCGCTAAGAATACTGTCTGAAAGCCCTTGAGGGGAGTGAAACCGACCTTTCACAGTCTCATATAACCGTGTAACCTCTGTCAAAAGTTGCCCAGAGCTGCCAACTGACCGTAGTCTCTCAGGAAGTAAATGCCGAGGCACCGTGTTGAAGGCTTTCCTGAAGTCAACAAAGCAACAATAAACTTCGAGGACCCGAAACCTGCCTCCTCAATAATAGCTCTGAGGTTTAGAATGCGATTTGTGGTTTGGTGATCTTGCCGAAAACCAACTTGGCCAAGAGCCCTGAAACCCTCCTCCTCCAACCTTCAGGATAAAGCTTGGCAAAGATATGCCCAATCATGATAGTCCTATAATTATTGGGTTCATGGGGATCACCTGCTTTATGAATGGGGTGAATGATATGCTTAGTCCAACAATTAGGAAACCCAGAACAAACAAAGAGATTAAAGAGATCAGTGAGGGACCCAACAAGATGGTCAATACCATGCTTTAGAAATTCTGCCTGTAACCCATCCAATTCTGCTGCTTTGCTTGTACAAATTTTCCTGATAGCTTGTTTGACAAGACTAGTAGAAAAGAGGTGGCACGAAGAGGGGGGGGGACGGAACAGTAATAGGAGGCTGATTAGGGATGGTATAGAGGGAAGAGGCATGTTTGGTCCAAGAGGAAAGGTCGATCCCATGAGTAATCCGATCATGGGGGAGGATAAGGCGCCAGAAGGATTTAGGAGACCGCTGAAGGAAGTGGATAAGATCAAGTCGATGTTGAGAGAGGAAGAGACACTTCTTCTTTCGAAGAAGCATCCTGTAGTCTTTGTGGGAAATGGGATAGAGCTGGGAAGGATTCGGAATGGCATATTTCAACCTTCGGTGGGCAGACTTACATTCCTCATCATACCATATGTTCATGGGGCAATGACCAGGGGGACAAGGACGGGGGGAGGACGAATAGAGTGGGGGTATGAGTCCAAAGCAGCCTTCCAAATAGTTTGGACCAAGCAAGCAGAACGATCGGAAACATCGGGAAGAGAAGACACCTTGGGGAGAACCTGACGCAACCGGTTCATGTAGGTAAAGGAATAATAATAGTCAGAGTCTATTATGACCCGAGGAGCTGAAGGGGAGGGAGGAGGGGGATGAGTAACAGGAAGGGTTACGACGGATAATGTAAGAGAGAATTAAATGATCGGTAAGGGGGGGAGGGTGATCAGTTACGCTAAACCAGGAAATGAATGGAATGAGGGTGGTAGAGGAAATAGCATAGTCGACGACATTGGCTCCACCACTATGAGGAAAGCAAGTAAACCCACCGGAATTCGGAAAACAAGATATACCATTGAGAAGCACTAGCCTGTTGGATTCACCCAACTCAATAAGATGCTTATTGTAAGCAGTAACTTGTGTGTCGTTGGAGGTTCGAGCAAAACCAAGGTCCTTAGGATCCAATTCCCAAGTCTGCAACTCATCGGTTATGAGGTCATGAAGAGAAACTCGCATAGGTCCGGTCCGAGCATTGAAATCTCCCAGCAGAAGTATCTCCCTTGAAGTTAAGTATCTAGTAATGTCCTCATAGAGATCATGGAAAGGGTCCTCGTCCATGTGAATAGCAAAATTGGACGTGGTGGGGGGAAAGTAACAGATGGCAATGTATATATCCCAAAGAGGTGGGTGATGGTGGATTTTAATCCATAAAAACCTGGAGTGGGGGTCAGTCGAAACCAGGGATACCGAACTCTGGAGCCTATCCCTGATAAGAGCAGCAACACCTCCTGAACCTCAAACCCCCCCAGAGTGCCAGGTGATTTGTCGACAACTGGACCACCAGAAGTAACCTGAGATAACTGGTAGGGCCCGCTCAGGACTCTCATGCATCTCACAAATAAGAATGATGTCATGTCTACCAATCACATCAAAAAGGGACCCTGGGGTAGACCACATCGTACCATTGTAGTTCCAGCAAGCTACAACTAGCTTATTTGCCACCCCCCTTCCGTGCCGATGGAGTCATTTGCTAGGCAAGGGTTGGACCAGCCGGGTGGGGGAGAGTCCCTAATCACTGCACGCAAATTACGATTAACTACCCATTTGTTGGCTTTGTTGGCTTTCCTGGCAAATGTAGAACATGAAATCTTATCATTAAGGGACAAACTAAAAGAACGAAATGAGAACATCCATAGACTAAAGGATCAAAATAAAACATCATCAAAACAAATTAAAGTTTTGTAAAAGAATGTGGAATTTATAAGACCCAACCACAAGATCTAGATAAGATTTTGTTCGATAAGGATAAAGGAATTGCTCTATTGAAGAATTGTAATCAAATATTGCTTGCCAAAGTCAAATATTTGAAGAACAATTGAATGTTGTTTTTTTTTCTTTTTAAAAATCAGTTATATGCGATTGAAACGGTTCTCACTCGTATTACATTGTGACCACACAGTAGTATTAAAACAGCTTGACAATTATGCATGTATCACTTTGCAAGATTCGAACTTGGTTCTCGTCCTTGAAAGTTGTGGAATATAACTACTTGAGCTAATGCTGTTTGATGAGAATGATTGAAAGTTGCCTTCTAAGGCCAATTTACATTTTGTTGATAAATAAACATCTACAAGGGATATTAAGCATGTCAATAAATGTGTTGCTGCTAATGAGGAAATTTTAACAATTATGAAGAGCCTTAACAATACACCTAAAATAATTGATGCTCAAACTATTCCTGAAAAGCATCTTAAAATTGAACCTTATACACATCCTAATCATGGTATTTGTCGTCATAAAAAATCTGTTTATCCATAGCCACATTATCTTGAAAGATGAAAGCTCTTGCGCTGTTATCAAAAGCAATCATACATTCCAACTTTTCAAAGATACTTGTAATATTGTATCTTGGGTCACCTCTAATTTACATGAAACTGTATCATATGTTAGACACAACTAGACTTTGTAATATTTTATACTTCACATCTTTGACGTTGGAGCACTATTTTGTAACCAAATGTATTGTTTGAATTGCATGGACCTAGTTTTGTCACTTGAGGGCATTAATAAAGTGTTGGAAATATTAAGCATATTGTGTTGTCATTGATGTCAAAGGATACATGAGGCAGAAATATTTTATGTCCAAGGTTTGATGATAAAAAGAGCATGGTATAAATGGCAAAAATAAAGGAAGGCAAATATGTTAAGGAGTATAATATTTAAATATTATAAAGAGGCACTAAAAAGGCCTAAGGACAAAGGTTTATTCACATTAGATCAAGGTGGACCACCAAAAGTTTAGGAGTATAATATTTAAATATTATAAAGAGGAATTAAAAAGGCCTAAGGACAAAGGTTTATTCACATGAAATCAAAGTGGGCCACTAAAAGTTTCATTCATTGCAAGGTCTTATAAAAGAGTTTCAAAGTTGGGCCACCAAAGGTTTTAATATTATAATATTTAAATTTAAATATTATAACAAAGGATTGGCGCCAAAGTTCAAAATATGGGTTACTTGCTTCTAGCGCTGAAGTCGTCTAAATTAAAGGAGGGCACATATATATAAACCTAAAGTTTTCACCTTGGAAATTATCACATGAATCGTGCATTGAATATCATTCGTCGGGAGTGCTAGCGAACGATAGAAGAGAGGCAGCGAGTTTCTCAGCGAGCAAAGAGTGCAATAAATCCATCGAGCCTTCGATTGACGTCACACTTGATGGCGTAGCCTAGCTGGTCACTCGCCGTGTGATAGAGTGTTGCGGCAAAGGAGGTCTTGGGGTCGAGCCCCCTCGACGGTTTTTGGGTAGAAGTGTTTTTGTTGTTTCCGAGGCAGAGTTTGAAATATAAGGTGCAGACCACCTTTTGGTGTCACCAAGCCGTGGTAGCACAGTTGGTCGTTGGGCGCTTTGGAAAGCGCTGCTTTGCGCGAGGGCAGAGTTCAAATTGCGGCAGAAACAAGAGGTATTTAATTTTTGGTTAAGTGCAAAAATTAGGATGCATAAGGTTTAAATTGTTTATTTTTTGCAAGGTGTTATAAGGTGTAAAAGTGGTAGTGTAGGGAGTCTTTTTGAAAGGTTTGATTGAGTAAAGTGCTGTTGTGAAATTTGCTTATAGGAGGAACAAGGGTTGTGGAAATAATATTAGTAGTGTTGAATGTTTTAAAGGGAGTCATAAGGTGTAATAAAGTTATTTTAATTTGTAATGCTTGCATGAGATAAATTGACATTAAGGTGTTTAAGGGTATTGTATGAGAGTTGAGATATTGCATTCTTAGAAAGGAGAGAAAAGGGTGTACTTGTGATCATTATGCTTTGTAATTTTTGCACATCATAGAAAAGAAGTTTAAGGATTCTACAAGCTTTATTTTTGTGAAACAAAAGGAGATACTAGAATATTATTTTCAGCCTTATTGTGCACATCTTTTGAGAAGGTCTTCATGTGGATGATTTGAAAAAGTGCTGTGCTATCTAACCTTGAAGTGGCACAAGAAAGATAAATTATTTTTGAGACAGGTTTTGAGAGCACATCTTCATCAAGGCAGCTTTAGAGGTATGGTGATTTGATTTCTTTCTCAAGGTGGTTTTGCTTAAGGGAAATATTTTTGATGTCATAAGGTGGAGATATAAGGATCAATTTTATGTGCATTGTTGGAAATATATGAGTTAGGGTTTGAGAAATGAAATGAAATATTATTAATGTCCGCTGTGGGCCAAAATAAGAACCAAAGGACTATAAGAAAGACAATAATGACTGCCAGCTAGCAGCCTAAAAAGCCCAACAAAGAAAAGAACTAAGATAACTAGAAGATGAAACCCGACAAATGGGCCAAAGAGAAAGGGAAAAGAAAAGAAAAGGGAGAGCAGAGGGGGGAGGGCTGCAATCCAACAGAGAGGAGTGCACGCCAAGAAGAACGAAGAGAGAGGAGGGGGGAGGGAGCAACCCAAAAGGGGCAAGCTCCAAGAACCCTCTAGAAACTAATCTCTTCTAACAGTTGAGGCTGAAGTACCAGAGCTGAAGAAGTCCATGATATGTCTCTGCCCATTGCTAGTTCGAAACCCTGACAAACTGTTGGTGCGCTGTCTAGTGACCTTGCTTCTGACCGAAGTGGATGATGTGGGGCGCTTCCGATTGAAGTCACCTGGTTCGTCGGAGTTGAAGTATGTTGTGATGAGCCGATGTTGAGGAGGGTGAGAACCATTTGGAGAACTTTTATGTCGTCCAAGCTGAGTTATCTCCCTAAGAAAGAGTGCGAGACAACGCTGGTCCGAGTATCTGAAGAAGGTAGAAACAGATCGAGAGTTGTCCCTGAAAAGGTAATGGAATCTACCTCGGATCTCATAATAAATGGGACAACAAAAAATAAAGTGATGAAGGGTTTCAACTTCACCCAAGGAGAAAAACAAGCAAATCCGTTCCTCCGTCGAAATATGGTGATCTGACTCAATCCGAAGTTGGTGAGAACACACCCTGAGTTGCCCAATAGTGGTCCGAAGACTATGCATTGTGTGTTGTTGAAGGTATTGTGGAGGAACTATTTTGCCCTCCTGAATCTGTAAGAAGTGCTCATGGTAGAAAGACAACTTGGGGGAAAGAGGGGCAACAGGAGAGATCCATGTGCATTTGGTGTACTGGAGACTAACATCCTTCCGAATCTCATGGAGCATCTTCTCCTTACTAAGCCGAGAGGGGGGGAGAACCCCCAAAGAATAAGGCGGGAGCCTGTCTATCCGTATCTGAATGCTAGCCAGGAGAGTAGAAACCTGAAAATACCAGCTCCTTCGGCCTCCCCGAGAACTCGGAGAGAGTTCCTTCGAGGAGCAAAGGGCGAGGTAAGGGTACCGCCTGCAACCCTCAGGGGTATCTCCGAAAGTACGAATCCTGTGAAGATAACCGATAATCAGGAAGATAATCTCAAGCTGGATGTGATAATGAGAACAAAGTGTGCATCATTGTTGAATGGATGTGATAGGGTTTTGAGAACAAAGTGTGCATCATTGTTGAATGAATTTGGAAACACATGTGCTAGGGTTTGAGAATAAAATTATGCTTCATTGTTGAATGAAATTGGAAACACATGTGCTAGGGTTTGAGAACAAATTGTGCATTGGTTTGAGTGTCATTGAAAGTGAATGTGCAAGTGTTAGAAATCAGATTTGTGAAGCAAGTGTGTGCATCAGTTTTGATTGTGGAAAATACATAAGAAGGTCAGTTATCAAGTGCTAGACTAGAGCTACCTTTAGAATGCAATAAATGTGAGACATGTGAAAGCGACAAACTTAATGAATGTGAAGAACATATTGAGCATTTGTTAGTGCATATCATTCTCTATATGTTCAAGAGGTTAAACGAATTCTGGGTAGAATATGTCTAAACTACTTTAGTCAAAGAAAACACTTTTTGGAAAGATATATGAAATTGTTTGTATGCAAGAATTGGGAATATTTGAGCATGTGTTATGAGCAAATTTGAGCAGAGTTGAGAGCAGGTTTTGGTGAGCAGATTTGTGCAAGCCTTGTGTGTAGGCTTGGAGCAGATTTGAGCAGAGTTAAGAGCAGGTTTTGGTGAGCAGATTTGAGCAAGCCTTGTGTGTAGGCTTGGAGCAGATTTGGACAGAGTTAAGAGCAGGTTTTGGTGAGCAAATTTGAGCAAGCCTTGTGTGTAGGCTTGGAGCAGATTTGGGTAGAGTTAAGAGCAGGTTTTGGTGGAGCAGATTTGTGCAAGCCTTGTGTGTAGGCTTGGAGCAGATTTGAGCAAAGTTAAGAGCAGGTTTTGGTGAAGCAGATTTGAGCAAGTCTTGTGTGTAGACTTGGAGCAGATCTGAGCAGAATTGAGAGCAAGTATTGGAGCTGAATTGAGCAAGCCTTGTGTAAAGGCTTGTAGCAGAGTAGAGCAGAGGGGATTGAGGTCTTCTGTGGATAGATGTCCACAAACCATAGCAGAGGGGATTGAGGTCTCCTGTGGATAGAGGTCCACAAACCATAGCAGAGGGGATTGAGGTCTCCTATGGATAGAGGTCCACAAAATTGAGCATAGGGGATTGGTGTCTCCTTTGGGTTGGTGCCCATAAACATTGTAATAGGGAATTGGTTCCTAAGAGATTGGTTGAGAAAATTTATAAGAAAGATTTTCTCCGTGGATGTAGCCCACATTGGGTGAACCACGTTAAATATGTGTCTCTCATGTGTGTGATGATTTGTGCATTGTTTCATTTATTGCATTGATATTATTGTTGTTATCATTTGGAAAGAAAAGTAAAAGTTTTATCTTATACTGTTCATCCCCCCCCTCTCAGTATAAGCTTGTGTTCTTCATAAAGTTTCCTTCTCTCTTTGTTGCATGAGAATATCTCTATTGCATACTTATCTGTATCTATTTATATGCCAACGGTTTGCTCGAACTTTGGCAAGGCTAACATGGGCACGCTACTAATTGGTTGCTTGAAACTATCAAAATCAAGTTAATGTGCTTGTTCCCAAATGAAATTCTTATCTCCTTGCTGCAATTATGGAGTATGGGACAGTCCCTACAAGGCTTCAAATTTGTGTCTCATTGACAGCCTTTGTCCATTTCAGGACAACCTCTAATTTGATAGGATCAATTTTTCAACTGTCCACCTTCGACAACCAAGACCAAGTCAGTTGCAAACTACTCCTTCAAATTAAGACAATGCCGATGTTTATCCAAAGTTTCATGGGCATGCTTTAAATGAAGCACATGCTCTTCTCAAGATCTACTATATACAAGAATATCATCCACATAAACAATAACAAAAGAATTAGGATATGTGTGACCAACATATGTTATTATCCTATAAGTTTAGCTGGGGCATTGCAAAGACTTAAAGGATGTACAAGCTTTGCTTGGTTTTGAAATCAGTTTTCCATGTGTCCTCCCTTCTAATTTGGTGATAACCTGTATCCAAATCCAACTAGGTGAATATTCGACACATTTAAGTTGGTCAAAAAGATCATCGATCATTGGAAGTGGATATATACTTTTGATATGGATCTTATTCAACACTTTAAATTAACACACATCTTCCAACTCCCTAGGCTTGTGGAACCTTCCTTTTTTGGTAGAAAGAAAGTTGGTGATGTGGGCATCTTTGAAGCATGGGACATTGGTTGGAGGATAAACAAAGTCCTAGATGTCGAGGTTGTATGGAGTTATGTTGCCTATGTTGAGATTGAGGGGGTGGGTCACTCTCGATAATTGACAAGGAGGAATGTTGTCTCACTAGTCTCTCTTCATTGGGGTGTGAAAGAATTGTGTGTAGAGTGTGTTAAATGGCAACAATGTCTGATATGGTTTCAAAGGAGGATGTATTTAGTGTGATAGGCCTATATGTCTTTTGAAGAGTCTTGTGGAAGAAAGACTGAAAGTAACTACCTCTCCAAGGAGAAGCACCAAGCTCCATGTAGAAAAAAAAGAAAAAGTGGAGAGTGAGTTCCAAGAGTCTATACAAATAATGATACCTCCCTTGGTTATTATAAAAGCTAGGGTATCTAGTAAATGATTGCTCCTCATCCTTCTTCATAGAGGGAGCAAAGGGGGTTGAACTTGTATTGGGAGGAATAGGGTGGTCAGCCTTGAGATTGAGTTGATGAGAACATATTCTTTATTGACTGAGGGGAACCCTCAAGCCATGTGACTAATGATGCAGGATATGGTCGCCTTGAGTGGCCAGACTATGTTATTGATATATGTCCTCTTTGACAATGCTATCTTGTTGTAAGGGAGGAGGCATGCATGGAGCATCTAAGGAGTAACTAAAGAGGCAAAATTGGTTAATAGAGATGTTGATAGATGGAAGGAGTGAAATGTTCTTTGGATATGAATGGCATTGATACCCAAGAAAGCCCAAAGAAACAACCTTCTCTGAAGAGCAAAGGGCCTAGTATGGGTAGCCTTACGACCAGAAGTGGAGTCCCCCATGATCAAGAGTATGTATAGGAAATTAAAAGAAGAACATCACATGGAGAGAATTAAAACAGAAAAAATAAATTTTCTGCCACAATGTAAATTTCTGAAACAGCATGGTAAACATAGGAATCCTTTTGTCCCTCTTGCAAGATTCACCTTGTAGCTAGGGTTTCTGTAGGAGCAATTTCCTTGTGCCAAGTCTATGACGTGGCAAGGATGAAATTTTTGAAAACATGATTGGCAAAGTGCCAATCTTGCTTATCAAGTAGCATGAACTGAACGGGTTAAATACCTTGGCTTTCAAGGAGGAGACCTAGGTTCGAATCTTGTGATAAATGCTGTTGTAATACCACTATGTGCTCATGATGTAATATCTGTGGGTCCCTTTTCAATCCCATATAACCAATTAAAACAAAAAGGTGACAATATTGCTTCGCCAAAACAGTTTAGACTTGTAGGGAACCATCCTGACAGTTGATTAAAAAATATTCTACATATTATTGGAGACCTCCTACCTCATACACCTGATCTTCCTACAAACTGTTGGTGACTAAAATCGATGTGTTTGCTTGAAGGGATGGATTGCGCTCCTTATTTCCTTTTGACTCAAAACACAAACTAGTAAAAGCAGATCTTTAGTCTAATATTAGACAAAGCTACTACAATACCTCCTTGCTGCTACTAAAGGCCTTTTCAGCTTATACACTTGGGATTGCCACCAAGCAATAGTGAAAGGCTTACTTTTCATAAGCTAGATTCCTGCAGAGGATTGTTTGCATGGAGGACTCATGGTATACATGATATTCCCCATCTCGACATGTACTCCCTTTTTCATTTGAACATTATAACTTTTATGTCTTGTCCATCAAGTTGTTTCAACATTATTCTGCCAAGGCCCAATAGAATAAGGGTTAGCAAAATCAAATAATTTTAAATACCTACATCGTGTTGCAAGATCACCTTGTTAACATTGATAAATACACATGGCATATAGATATCCAAGATGCTCAAAATTTGGGTATTTGAGATGCAGGAATTTGTTTTGGTGATTTTAATGTCCCATGATGGATCGAGGCACATTTAAACATTTCCCATCATTGGGTACAGGAGCGAAATGTTCTTTGGATGTCCCTTATTAGGGGCTGATGTCTGCTTTCTAGTGATTGAAATGTATGTGATTCATGGAGCGTATTCAATATCCTCGAGATCATGTCCTCAAAGCAACAATGATTTTTATTTGCATGGTAAGAAATACCTTTGTGAGGCCATTACTAGATATACATTGCAGAATCTCTTTACTGTTATTTGTAAAGGCACATCCCCACCTTTGATTGAGGGGTTTAACAAGCATTGAAAGTCACTTTTCTTTTTTAATTGGTTAGGTGGAATTGAATTGGGTCCCACCTGTATTACATTGTGACTACATAGTCATATTGCAACAGCTTGATTGGCAAGATTTGAACTTGGGTCTCCTCCATGAAAGCCGAGGAATTTAACTGGTTGAGCTCATTCCATTTGATAACATTGAATGTCACTATTAACTATTGAATTGTCTTCTATTTTTTTTTTGGCTGATAATGTTCTCATATAGTGTAGGTGTTTGGAAGAACAATCTAGAATTGAATATCTAAAGATATGTGATATAGGTGCTATATTATGCATTATATATAGATTATACATTTCTTCAGGAGTACATGGTCATGAGTCTGATTCTATGTTTGTAATGATTTTATTCTCTTTTTTTAATTCATTTTTTTGTTTTCAATTTTTCTTCAGTGCTTGTTCCCTCGTAAAGTCAAATTTTGCATTGCATTGAGTGGACACATCTTTGTTAGGTTTAGCAAGTAAGTCTTCAGGTTAAAGTTTAAAGACTTTGTTTGCTTATTTTGAGACTACATAATGCAATGATTTGGAAATGATTAGCCATAATGCTATCTGGAATGCAAAAAGGATGTGATGAATATGGACATGAGATAAGATAATTATTGGGTAAATTACACATCAGAAAAGCTGAACAGAAAGTTTGAGATTGTAATTGTGTATGAATTTGTAGTTAAGGACTTTAACTAATCCTGATTTTGATGGGATTTTTACACACTTTCATATGCATTTTTGTCAATCCAGGTTCAAAGGACTCTCAAGTGAAGATATGCTTGTACATCAAGCTATACAAAAGTCTGGGAATATGGGTACTTTTTAAACAACGTATACTGCAATAATTCTTTCTAGTTGTATCGTGTTCTGATTATCTTCTCATGATATTTATAGTCCACTCCTCTCTAGAAGTGAAATGATTATGGTGTGGACTCTTACTTTATGCAGTTTGAAATGAAAGTATGCTATAAAAAAAAATAATACTTTCCAAACTCAGTTTATTGTAAACTGAAATCTTTTCCTACAACTTCTTTATATGAATTTATAAATGCACTATTCCAAATAAAAATTATGAAGCATGCTAGGTAATGTAAACATTGCATTCAACTTTAGTACTCCAAGAGATAATTTTTTTTGGTGAAGGTTACAAAAGAATGAAAATTCCTTTCAACATACCTGAACTTCAAGCTCTGGACTAGCTGGTGCATATAGATTATATCTAATTAATAATAAGTTTTTTCTGTTGAAAATAACCCTCTCTCTCTCTCTGTTTCTGAAATTGCATCAATGGTGAATCTTTTGGTAATATCTGTGCTTTTCATCGCTTGTCTTCTTCAAGAAGAGGCACAATAATTCTGAAACAAAGTTGCACAAAAGTTAGAAACGGGTGTAGTTTCAGAGATGGAAATGCCATAGGAAACATTAGTCCTAAAATACTTTGGGAATGCAGAAATGACAAAGGAATGCCTAATTAAAAATATGAAATAGTTTAAAAATTTGTAACAATTGAATTATAGAGCACAAGTAGATGAAAACCATATCTAATTGTTAAAGATCAAAGGCAGTACAATGCTTAATGTCAGAGGTCAGCCTTCATAGCTAAGGCTATAGATAAGGATCCAGATTCCACTCTTTTTATGGCCCTGTTGTGCATGGTTATTCTTTGCATGATACAAGACATAGGTTAGAATGCAAAATAAAGTAGATCCTCAGCCTTTTTCTATTTCACTTCACAAAGCAAGTGAATCCATATGTGCTTCAATTCCTCTTTGTTGCAAAGAGCTTACCATTTGTTCTAGATTCTCTAGCTTCATTGATCCCAACCTATAATTTTTTTGAAGATATCATTTATTATATTCCCTTTTCTCTCATCCTAGAGCTTTCTTCTACAGTAACTTGATTTTTGTTATAGTGGGACGTGTGTGTCCCATGTGGGCCTCATGCAATACCCACTATACTTAAAAAGACCTCAACTCTGGACTTTTCTTTTGGTTCAGAATGCCAAAAAATGCCTTTGTTAATGTTGGAAATGTCTGTTAGAAATGCCAGAAATGAGAAAGTCAAGATGATGAGTTCCCAGGAGTTTCTGAGGAGTTCCCAAAGAGTTTCTTAGTTTCCAAAACTAGGAAACAAGGGCAACCTAGGAGTTTCCTGCAACATAGTTCTGAAATATTTTCACAAAACTTGTTTGGCATTTGTCTGCAAAGTTAATGGATGATCACTGGTAGAGGAACACAAATGAAGATATGTGAAATGATCACTGGTAGAGGAACACAAATGAAGATATGTGAAATGATCACTGGGCCTAGGTAGATGAGGAAATATGTTGGAACGAATGCTTTTCCAAGTTTAGGAAATGCTAAAAAACAATGAGATAACTGAAATCTTAAGTTTTTGTATTACAGAGCCCAAAGGAAAGAAGCAGATATAGTTCAGAAGAACTTCAACTTACCAATGAGGGGTGGACATTCTAAGAAGCTAAATAGATGCTTCCCAAAATAATTATACATAGTGCTTTTATGAAGCTTGTAAAGTGGAAAAGTGATGGAGAAACCACAAGTCATGGAGAGCAAAGAGGAGGTTAGAGATTACAGACCTTAACTCAGGTGGGCCCATGGTAGATGTCTCTTGGAGAGCTTAGATCTGTCTCCTTAAAAACAAGTCCTAAGCATTTGAAGTATAGCAAGAATTCAAAGAAGAGGCAGAAAATGATAGCGGAGAAAGTAATAAAAGTTTGAGATCTGACAATTAACATCTATGCTTCCAAGGATTTCGCACAAAGCAAAGTAGGATGAAAGATAACTGACTACTTAACATATGATAAATGGATTCATGGATAGGTTGAATTAAACTTTTGTAGAAAAAGACAAGTCAAAACTAAATGTAAGGATCATCCTTCATCATTTAGGAGCAACAGTATCAAAGCTGTATATCAAACCTCAACAGGTGTAGAATCGCTAAAAAGCCAGAAGTCAGCTAGTGTAAGAGCATTGTGTGCACTAGTTAGATGCATGTTCTCAAGGATAACAAGAATTGGATGATAAAAGCAACAAATGTATCTCCTCCAGTTACAATTTTACCAGGAAGCTATATCGGCTATTTGAATTCATGACAAAAAGGTTACATGTATGTTGAGATGCTGTAATTGATGAAGGGAAAAGTGATGTCAGCATTATTACAGCCGAACCTGCAGAAGAACAAGCATGACCCAACACAACAAAACAAAATGATGAGATAGAGTTAAGCGTATATTGAGGAGGCTGTGGAGATTGAGGTGACTCTTCCAATGAGAGTTGCCTAAATGTTATCTCAAAACTATACTTGAGGGTCAACTATATTGCCTAAGTCCAAGATGACTCAATTAGTAAACCATCATGGTGAAAGGGCTTAGTGCAGCGGAGTCTTCCATGTTTGAGGATGTAAGTCAAGATCAAAATAGGATTTTACAATGGATGAAAAAAATCAGGTCTATAAATACAATTAAGTCATGGGGACTCTGCTGTAAATGGGTCTGCAAGGACATTTTAGTTCTGATGGATCTATTGGTAGGTGACAGTGTGACAGTCCAAATTAGTGGGAAAATTTTATAGAATGAAGGAGTTGATTGCAAAAACAGTTTTGCACACATGACCAAGATGTTCTCCATCATGGTTGTCCTTATTTTGGCTGCAAAATTCATATGTAAGATCCATTTGTTGAGTATCAGAAAGTCTTCAAAGAAATGCAAGGAGCGTTTGTTATGTTTTTTTTTTTTTTGAAAAAGAATATGTGCCAAGATTGACTAGTGCTTCTAGTGTAATAGATTAAAAATTCCCTAATAGATTTGAAGCTGCATCTCAAGATGGCTGGCTTGTATGCTGATGTCTTGGTCATTACTGGTAGCGATGATGATGGAATATAGATGTAAAAACTAATTTAAAGAAAAACTTTGACATGTTAGACTCTGAGTATTGCATAATTGCCTTTCGGTTAGAAGCTTGGCAAAAGTCAATAGTGTGTTCATATGTCAAGCTAAGCATATGTTAGAAATTATAAAATTGAAATACAACTTGATGCTGGCATCTCCATAAAGGAAAAGAGGTAGAAATTTGTTGGTGGATGAAGAAGGGAAATATTTGGATGGCACTTCATACCATACCAGCAATTAATTGAAGTATAATTTATTTGATTACAACTTGTTTGGATACATTATATTTATTTTCATGCTATCTAGAATCATGAATGATATGATTGGAAACCACTGAAAAGATTGCTGAGATGTTTGTTTGAAACATTGAATTCCGGTTTGTAGTTTGTCACAACGACAATATTGGACTTGAATGGTTTTAGACTTACACTGAATAGGATATAGAGATTGTATGGTCCAGTTCTGGATATTGCTTTACTTCTGGTTGAATTGTTTATTATGGAGCAATAAGAAGCAAACCAATGTTGGTCTTTCATCCATATAGAGCAGCCTTTGAAACCATCTATTTGAAACAAGTTGTTGGGAATTTTGGAGTTATTCAGAGACGGTTTTGAAGTAAGTCTTACAACAAAGTTTACTGCGATTCAATGGATCATGTACGGATCCTCTAGAAGCTAAACGAGCCGTTGTTTGATGATCTAGGGTTGACTCAAGAGGCCCAAATAGGTCATTGGTTTCTAAAATATGAATGGTATGAATTGGAATAAAAATAGGTGGGCAAGTGCTTCAGGATGTCCAGAGGATGCTTTATTTTGAAGATGTCTCATTGTGCATTTGTCACATGCTTTGTGAATGCTTAAGCAGCCCAAATGGACATGGACTTATCGTTGGGCATTGTTTTCAACCATTTTAGGACCCTATTTGTTCCAACTCTCATGGGATCATTTCAATTCCAGCCAACACAAAAACAAATCAGCTGTGGAATATTATGGGACAGTTTTAACAGGGCTTAGGCATCTTTTGGACCAAGATGGACAAACAGGCCATGTAATGGCGCTGAAGTTGTTACAACTTGTGAACCTTTTCTTCAAGAGCAGGAGGTTGAGATCACTACCTCATATGTGTACTTGGGGGTTCTTTTCACTAGACCCACCTTTGGTTTGAAACCTACCGCCCAGGCCTGAGTGTGTAAGGGGTATGCACCTCTGTCTTTGCTCGCGAGGAATTGCTTCAAAGCACATTTCAAGGATATTCCTGTAAATATGAGAATGTTTGATGCCTTGGTCAAGCCAACTATTTCATATGGGTCAATGGTTTGGGGTCCCAGTCTTGGCCCGATTGAATGGTCTCGTTTTGAATGAGTACAAACACTTTTTCTTCGAAGATTCATTCGTTGCAAGGGCACGATCCCCCGTTCTATTATTTTGGAAGAGTTTGGGGCCTCTCCTCTTCGGCTTGAGATCATCTTTTTGATTATCGCCTATCTTCACAGGGTCCATACTTTGGGAGATACCCCCTCGGGCTGTAGACGGTACCCTTACCTTGCCCTTCACTCCTCAATGGACCTCTCTCCGAGTTCTTAGGGGGGGTCGGAGGAGCTGGTATTTTCAGGTCTCTACACTTCTTGCAAGAATTCAAATACAGATCGATAGGCTTCCCCCTTATTCTCGGGGTGCTCTCTCCCCCTCTCAGAATAATAAGGAGAAGGTGCTTCACGAGATG
Organism: Wollemia nobilis; assembly: GCA_028583015.1. NCBI lineage: Eukaryota > Viridiplantae > Streptophyta > Pinopsida > Araucariales > Araucariaceae > Wollemia > Wollemia nobilis. The sequence goes on from JAQPPZ010016964.1 coordinate 950,927, forward strand.
CGGAGGGATGTTAGTCTCTGACTCTCCAGTATACCAGCTGCACATGGATCTCTCCCGCTACCCCTCTTTCCCCCAAATTGTCTTTCTACCACGAGCACTTCCTTCAGATTCAAGACGACAGGATAGTCCCCCCATAGTACCTTCAACAACACACAATGCATAACATTCGGATCCCGATTGGACAACTCAGGGTGTGCTCCCACCAACTTCAAGTTGAGTCAGATCACCATCTTCCGATGGAGGAGTTTGTTCCTTGGGAGAAGTTGAAACCCTACATCACTTTATTTTTCTATATTCCATCTACTATGATATTTGAGGCAGATTTCGTTGCCTTTTAAGGGATAATTCTCGTTCTCTATCCACCTTCTTTAGATACCTGGACCAGCGATGTTTCACACTCTTTTTTAGAGAGACAACTCAATTTCGTCGACAGAGAAGCTCTCCCCTAGATGGATCTTGCCCCCCTCACCGTCGACCCATCACAACCTACTTCACCAAATCTTATAGACCGAGTGATACCGGATGGAAACGCCCCATATTAGCCCATTCGGACAAAGACAGGGTCACTAGACAACGCACCCACAGTTCGTTGGGGCCTCGGATTAGTGATAGACAGAGACAGATCATGGATTTCTTCAGCATAGATTCTTCGGCCTTGACTGTTAGGAGAGACTAGTTTCTGGGGGCGTTGGAGTTTGCCCCTTAGGGATGCTCCTCTCCCCCCTCCCTCTCTCTCTCTCCATTCTTCTTGGTGTGCACTCCACTCTTTTGGATTGCAGCGCACCCCTTTCCCCTCTTCTTTATTCCCATTCCCTTTGGCCCGCTTTTTGGGTCGCGTCTTTGTATTTATCTTAGTTTCTTTCTTTGTTGGGCGCTTTGGCCCACTCGCAGGTAGTTATTGTTGTCCTTTTTATAGTCCTTTGGGTCTTTTTTGGCCCATTGTGGACATTAAAAATATTTCATTTCATTTCATTTCACATTTGGGTAAATTTTAATTTGGGAAATGGGGAATATTTTATTAACATGTGGTTGAGGCCTCTTTCTTCATCATCACCTTGAACCTATATATAGACATCACATTTTTTTATTTCAATCATTTCATCTTCATTAATTTCTATTTAACAAAGTGGTCTTTATCTCAATTTCTCACTCTCTTATTAGTTATTTCAAATGCTTTGTACTTTGAAATGTACGAATCTCTAATAAGGTAAGAAATCCTTAGGTGAGCTTGTCGGTTATAACAATTTTAAGAGAGACTTTAGTGACGTGGGAAGATCTTCCGTTGATGGCTGTGAACTTGTCATTTGTTTCTTGGAGTAGTCATGTGAATAAGGTCGAGTTGACTTATGATTTGGAGAAGTGCCAAAGGAGCTCATTCAGGAAAAGGATTGAGATTTCAGGCTTGTACAAATTGTTCAGATTTTCTGCACCTGGGAAGTGCTAAATGTTCCAGGTATGTGCAGTTTCTGACAACTTTGGGTAGTTTCTTGTGATTTCTTGGCAGTTTATGATGACTATCTAGCAGTCTTTAGTTGCCTTTCCCAAAGTGTTTTGGTGACTTTTGGCAGCCTTTGACAACCCTTATTGGTTGTTGCCGATGTTCTCTTTTCTGTTGACTTTATTTAACAATTTCGAATGTCTTTTGCAAGCAATTTCCTATTTTTTCAATCACTATGCATTTGTGGTATTGTTTTGCAGGCTCTTTGCATATCACCTATACTCTATATGACGAGTAGGTTTTAGATATGCATTGTGCTCTTTACTGGTTGAAACCATTGTTTGAAAATTTGCCGAGAAACTGTGAGAAACAGCAAAATCACAATCTTTTATGCCTGGTGAGAAAATAGCTGAAAAACTTGGCAACATAATTGCAGGAAACTCACGACTAATTGCGAAAAACATGCCAAAACTTGGGAAATTTTGAGCAAAAATAGGTCTGGCCAAGTTTTTGCCGTGTTTCTTGGGATTTTGCCAAATTTTGTGAGTTGTGCTGTGTTTGTTGAGTTTTTGGCAGGAATTTATATATTTAAAAGATAAAAAAAATTATTTTATGAATTTAAATATTTTCTTCAATTTTGTTTTTTGCTAAGCCGTTGAGTACTCTCAAAAATGCCCTTATTGATTAATTGCTAAGTGCGAGTTTTTCAAGACTGGTTAAAATTTAATGCTGTTGCATATGGGTCGATAAAATGAAGAAGTTGCTCAATGTCAACTGATTATGGACTGTTATCAAATAACATGAGCTCAATCGGTTAAATTCCTCAATTTTTAAGGAGGAGACCTAGGTTTGAATCTTGCAAGATAATAAATGTATAATTGCCAAGCCGTTGTAATACCTTTATGTGGTCATGATGTAATACAAGTGGGGCCTGTTTCAATCCCATACAACCAAGTATGGACTGTTGTTGAACCTCAAAGGAAGCCCAAAAATAAGAAAAAATCAAGTGGTGGATCAATCCTCTTGAACATCGATGATGAATACCTCTTTCATGTTTGCAAGGAGGATTCAAAGGATTTTTTGGAAGTTTTTACAGGAGCCATTTCATAAGCTGGATAATGCTCAATCTGCTGTTCTTACAAAGAAACTCAGTCTATCTAATGATTCTAATCCTATAAACTTTGACAAGATTGACTATTTGGCTCAAGTGAGTGGGATATTACAAAGGCATGAAATTTGGTTGTGAACTTGAGTATGGTGACTCACTCTGTTGACATCTTGTTGCTTTGAATGATGCCACTTTTCAATAAATCTATTGCACCTATGATGGTAGGGAAGAAGGTAGATAAACTGCTAGACTACGAATTCTCACATTTTTTAATCTTCTTCAAGAGCAAGATTATATAGTTCAACAAGGGCATTATGGTTTGAAGGCCAAGTGTGTTAGGAATACTATATTACATTATTCTAGACAGGAGCATCGTTTTTATCAATCTCCTCGATTGTATTTATATTATCATTTGTAGTGATTATTGATCGTAACGATCATTGATTGTAATGATAGAGCTTGTATTAAATAGGCATTCTTGCATCAATGAATAAGTGAAGCTTTGCCATCAGGGTAATGAGAAACCTTTTGCTATATGATTTATAAGAAATCTCAGAGCCATCACCAGGAGAGTGTGCGAGGTTTGAGAGAAGGGACAATCTTCGCCATTTGACGACATGCCCTTACATTTGTTTGATAAGTGTAGGTTTTGACTTTAGGCTGGGAGCTGGTTTCTGCAGATCGGAGAACAAAAAGGAGGTGGTGGATAGGTTCCACGATGACAAAGAAAGAATCCTTGCTGCCAAACACGTCAAACGACTAGTGAGTAATATTCGACCGTGGACACACCAAATCTCACTTTCGAAGGCGGTTCAAAGTTGATCTGGTTGCAGTAGAGTGGAAAAAATTGCAGATCTGATTTCATATTTGTGATCCAGTGGTCAAAACCGAGACCTCAACGATATGAGCTCGATAGGCAGTTGACAAGGACAATCTCTGTCGCTGCACACAAAGATACGGAAGATACACTAACATGTTGACCTCCAAAGATTGAGTTGATCTCCAAGTCGGTCACTCTGTGCAACATCTAACGATCCCTTCCTTGGGTTGCGTTGCAACATATTGAGGCGAAGCTTTCGCTGTGGGGACATTTGTAGTGAACTAGCAGTGCTTCTTTGGCATTTTTCTTTATGTGGGCGATAGGATCCAAACCCCTGATTGCATTCGGTCGAAGACACCACCCTGAGGTAGAAATTGAATTTGCCCACCAAGAGCGAGCCTGATACTGAGATCCCCAAAGTAGCGTATGGGAAATCCACGTTCGATGTGCCCCTCCATTTGGTTCATGTGGCGCCTATGTGGTCTGGTCTGCGTGTTCTATTGGTTGAAGAAGTTGCAGGTTTGAAGTGGCACGTCAAATGTAGAAGTCAACTAACATTTTCCATAATTGTAGTGCTCATTGACCTAGTTTTGGTGACATTCTTACAAGGATCTTGAGGGCTCGACAATCAAATTCACAGGTGTTTTTGTCCAATGGTCATTAGGCCAATGATGGACTTAGTAGGCGACTTGCATTTCCAAAGTGGTGGACATGGAATTGACGTGGCGTTGCTGGCGTCGTCCAGATCCTGGTTAATGGAGACGGCTAAATCTCAAAGGACACCCTTTGAGGACACGAGGACACGGGGCGCCAAGTTGGCTAGCATGCAGTGGTAAGAGCTTTCAATAGGGTGCATGATTAATTTTTTTTTTTCATTTTGCAGAGGGGGGTGTTTTTGCTTTTACAAAGCCATTCTATTTAAAAAAATGGGGGGGGGGGATTTTTTAAAAGGTGCCCTTAGGAATAATAAGAACTTAGGTGGAGCCCCATTTAAAAAAAAAAAAAATCTAGAAGGAATTTTTTCAAAGTGCAAAAGAAATTATATATATATAAAATAATTAACATTTTTTTTTTTCAAAAACTAAGAACATTAAAACAAGGAATGTACTATACTCTTTTCTAAAGAGCAATTAGGAGGTATAAGGATGTAAGATTCAATTTTTTGAACTCTATTGCCTTGAAAGGGTGGTAAACTTAATTTTGCAAAGTTCACATCACTATTTTGCAAGATTAAATGATTGTAACAGGTGCAATACTGACGGAGTCTGACACCTTCATTTTTTCTTGTTTTGCAATTCATGCTTTATTGCATTGGATGGAAAAAGGAATTCACAAAAACAATCAACCCTTTTTCAAACCTTAAAGGTTAGAAGCAACATTCGGTATATACGGTGCCTCTAGCAGTTGTTTACAGTTGATACTCTTGCGACTCGTTACTGCGCTTAATGCCTAAAATAGCTGCAACAATGACATGTGGGGTCTATCCCTATAAATCGTTGGGGAGCAATAAGGAAGGCCTATTTGTTTATTTTCACTTCATCATTCACCATATTCACCATTGTCGCTTGGCAAAAACCCTAAAATTAAGACTCTCCAAGGAGATATTTTTAAACAGGTTTCATAGATAGGATGAATCCCTTTTTGTACTTCCTAGGTACCACTTACCAGGCTCTTTCACCCACCTTAAGGTCTCATGTATGACTGCATATATCGAGAGGACTAGCTTCTTCCACGTACTGATGAGTATATTGGTATATTGAAAGGTTCGGTATATCAGACAAGCGGTATATAGAAAGGGGGACCTCATTTGGAGAGAAAAGGAACCCTTGCTACTGTGTAGAATTTTCAAGACTAAAAAGTATGGGAAAGATAAAGAGGGAACAAGCTAAGAAACAAGCCGAAGTTCAACAGTATGCGACTTCAGATTTCCAAGAAGCTAGTGAAAGCAAAGAGAAGCCAATTTAAGTTCAAAAGTGTGTAATACTAGATAAGGATCTTTATTTCCCAGAAGGTAAAGATCTTTATGAAGATGGACAATTCTTAACACTAAGGAGTTGTTTGCAAACGATTCTCAAAGATGCTGATGTTTGTGAAGATCTTCTTGAAAATGGTGTTACAATCCCTATAGATGTTGTGAGGATAGTATGCATGGCATTAATCACTCTACATCTTTAAACATAAAAAGCAAGGGGCAACAAATGAGAAGTTGAAGGTCAAGCCTATGATGGCAAATGCTTGTTGTGACATGGAAAATGTTTGTTGTGACACAAGCAACCTTATTAAAAGGACAAATTTCACTTGTGATACTAGTAATTTGAATGTTGTTGGTGATCATGTTGGCCATGACAAAGGCCATATTGCTAAATACCATAATGCTGGTGAAAGTGTTGAAAGCCATGTTGATGAAAGACCGTGATGATGAAGAAATTGGGTACTTTGAAAAGCACACCAAAGGAATTGGCTCGAAATCACTGAGAAGAATGGGTTGTAATGGCACAGGATTGGGAAAGCATGGGCACGGCATGAGAAGGCCCATAGAACCAAATGTAAGGCTAAAGAATGAAGACCTTGGTTATGTTTGTCCAACAGGAAGTGAGACGAAATTTGTAAAAAGAGAAACCTATGCAGAAAATGAAACCCCTAGAATAAACTGTTGTAGTCATTTTGGAAGATTCGGATATGTGACAACTAGGTGTTGGAATTTGCATCCTTGTAAGATTTGTGGAGGTCATAATCACTCTCAAACATATTGTTGGCACAAAGAGAAAATGACCAACAAGGTACATGTTGATTGTGGATGGATGGATGTCACACAATGGGACAAAATGAAAGAAATGTTGAATGGATTCTACAAAAGAAATTTTTGTTCTCAGAAGAGGTCAAGAAGTTTCTTGGATGAGAGAAATCATCACAGATTTCCTATGGAGAAACTATGTAGCGACAAAAGTTGTAGTACAAATGTGAGGCAGACCAAGAGGCAGACATAGAGACAAAACAGGAGGTGTTTATTCAAGCTAGAGCCAAGAGCCAAGGTCCAAACCAGAGCCAGAGCCAAGGTAAGCCCTAGTGCCAGAGCTAGACAACAATTTCATTGTTCTCTCCTCTAAATTAAGGGGGGGTAGTAATATTCGCTATCCCAATTTATTCTACACAGGAGCACCGTTCATATCAATCTCCTTGATTGTATCTATCTCATTGTTTGTAATGATTGTTGATCTTAACGATCATTGATTATAAGTTTGTAATGATAGAGCATGTATTAAATAGGCATTTCTGCATCAATGAATAAGTGAAGCTTTGCCATCAAAGTGTACTTCTCTAAAGGTAAGGGGAAGAATTCCTATGGGAATCACAATAAAGGGACTTTGAAGGAAGAGCAAGCAGGTGTTTGGAAAACTCCTGCCCAAAGAAGTAGAATTTAACACACTATATTATAATGTTGTTATCTATAAATAAAGATGCACAATGGAAGAACTTAAAAGATACATATAAATATGCAACATGTTTCCTTCATATTCCAATCATCTATAATATATCATGGTTTGGTTAAGCTTAGAACACACAAATCACACACGCATTGAACATACCTTGACCAACATCCTCAACCATCCTTCGTTAACCAAGGTAGATGGTGTATACTGCCCAATTACTATCAAACTACTCATATACATGAAACATTAAATGTATCCCATGACACATTACACAATATTTATTATAAATAGTAAATACGTATGTCATCACATACATACATGTGAGAACACTATTTAATGGCAACACATATGACAAACTTTATTTACACAACACTAATGTATTATTAACGTGATGCATGCATTCATGTGCTCATTCAAATGTGACATTCATGTACAAACTTGGTGGTGTCACCGTCGACAAACCAACTAATTTATCAGTGGGGGTAGAGGTGTTGATCTTTCTACTTGACTACTTGTCATGCTCATTTTGCTTCTTTTGCTCCATACATCTTTTGCAAAAATGGAATCTACATTTCTTGCTACCTCAACTTTATTTCCCATCTCGTGCTACACTTAATACAACTGATCTCATTGAAAGTCCAATCGGTAGTGCCCTTTGCCTCAAAGCCTTAGCGGTCCGCTCGCCAAATTTCTCATTGTTTGGTTCAAATTTTTCCATGGACGGTGATGGATAGTGACATCATTTTGAAAATAATTTCTATAGTCACGTGACCCACACTAACGACCATATGGGCTTGGGCACCCAACCTATCTTGGATGACGAAGTCTCAAATGGGTAGACCCTTGGCAAATAATAGGCAGACGACTTGGTCCAAGATGGCTAGCCCTAAGATGGCCTTCTGTTAGATGACCTAGTTCTAGAAGGCTAAGTCTAAAATGACCTCGACATGGTCAGCCTCTTGGTAGACAACACACATCTAGACGACAATAACCTTGATGACAATAACTTTGACTAGACACCTTTAACTAATGACCTTAACCCCTCGAATAGTTCAGACAAGTTGGACAACCAAATTGACTTGGATGACTTGATTGACCTTGTCAATCAAGATGACACAATTGGTTTTGATGAAGTAGTCGACATGAACGACCTAGAGGCTCAGTTGGACTACCTGGCTTGGATGGCTCAATCAGCCTAGTTAGCTCAGTTGGCTCAGTTGGCCCAATCAACTTGGATGATAGCTTGTTTGATGTTGATTCTTGAACGCTTGCTTGGGCTTAAAGTGCTTGGCCTCAAATGACTCCTTTGATAGCTGGAACTCAGGCAACTTGGTCTTAGGTGATTGCTTTAATTGCTAGGGCACAAGTGACCGCTCCTTTGACAATAACACCTTACATGGCTTGGGTACATTTGACTGGCCCTCCAATGACAACCTCTTAGCCAACATCTTAGATTGCTTGACAGATGACAAAATTGTTAGGAAAAACTTCAGATTTTATACCTGCAAGAGGAAGCACAATAACAAAAATAGAAAACAACAACGCAAGTGACACAGAGATTTACGTGGAAACCTGCAATGTGTAGGAAAAACCACGGGGCAATGGCAACTTCTCCTTTTTATTATTTTCAGCAAAACTTTACATTCACGTCTTTCAACGTTTTCAACAACTCTCTCATATGCAAAGGGATCACACCCCTTTTATAGAGCATAAGGAAGACTCAAACTGTTCGTTTCCTCTCTCGACGGAAGCCTCCAAAAACTGTTCGTTTCCGCTCCCAAGGAAGGCGCCTGAACCTGTTCGTCTTCCGCGTCTAGATGTCTATTTGGATGTCTACTTGTTTAGACGTTTGGCCTAGACGTATGCCAACTGCCTAGACGTCTGGCCTAGATGTATGCCAACTGCCTAGACGTCTGACCCAGACGTCTAGCAGGTCAGACGTCTGGCCTGCTGCCTAGACGTCTGGCCTAGACATCTAGCAGGTCAGACGTTTGGCCTGCTGCCTAGACGTCTGGCCCAGACGTCTAGCAGGTCAGACGTTTGGCCTGCTGCCTAGACGTCTGGCCCAGACGTCTAGCAGGTTAGACGTTTGGCCTGCTGCCTAGACGTTTGATCCATACATCTAGCAGGTCAGACGTCTGGCCTGCTGCCTAGACGTCTAGTAGGTCAGACGTCTAGGATCTTGAAGCATACCTTTCTGCACCTGCATAATGACTTCACTTCCTAACATTCTCCCACTTGAAGTCAGTATTCAGGAATTCTTTTGCCAAAGATTTTCATCTAGTGCCAATTGCCCAATGTTGCCCTTGTTATTTTTTCAGCAAGCCCAGAGAAGTTCTGCACCACTCAAACTTCTCTACCTTGACCGACTTTGTAAGCATATCTGCAGGATTCACTTTAGTGTCGATTTTCTGCAACAGGATCCTACCTTCTTCCACCACATTTCTGATAAAGTGATACTTGACATCAATGTGTTTCATGAGATCATAGAATGTTGGATTCTTCACTATCTGAATAGCACTTTGGCTATCACAATGCAGCATAATTTTCTCCTACATTACCTTGAAGTCACCCAACAATCGCTCTAGCCAAATTGCCTCTTTGTTGGCGTGAGTCGCTGCAATATATTCCGCTTCAGTGGTTGATAAAGCCACAACAGATTGCAACTTATAAGCCCAAATCACCGCTCCACCAGCAAGAGTGTAGGTGTATCCTGTAGTGGACTTTCTCCCATCTCTATCTCCACCATAATCAGAATCCACAAAACCCTTAACTTGCAAATCTGCCGATCCAAAGTAAATGGCAACATTTGAAGTGGCTCTTAAATATCTGAATATCCACTTCACCACATTCCAATCCTCCTTACCAGGATTTGCCATGTACCGGCTGACTACTCCCACTGCTTGGGAAATATCCGGTCTGGTGCTCACCATGGCATACATGAGGCTTCCTACTGCTGATGAATACGGTACACGAGACGTGCTTGTCTTCTTTGCTTCTATTCTAGGACACTGGTTGGAAGACAACTTTAAGTGTGGAAGAAGTGGGGTACTAACTTGTTTTGCATTTTGCATTTTGCATATTGAAGCGTTGCAGAATCTTTTCCACATATGACTTTTGACTTAACCAGATATTTCTTCCTTTTCTGTCCCTGTGTATCTTCATCCCTAAAATTTGGTTTGCTGCTCCTAAATCTTTCATTTCAAATGTCCTAGCCAACTGAGCCTTAAGATCAATGATTTTCTTCATGCTGGGGCCTGCAACCAGCGTATCATCGACATACAACAGCAAAATAATAAAACTGCCATCATCAAACTTCTTATAGTATGCACAATGGTCAGCTTCACTCCTGCTGAAACCTTGGCTCTTCATAAAGGTGTCAAATTTCCTGTACCACATCCTTGGTGCCTGTTTCAACCCGTACAGTGATTTCTTCAGTCTGCAAACCAAATGCTCTTTGTGTCTTTCTTCATAGCCCTCAGGCTGATTCATATATATATCCTCTTCGAGATCACCATGCAAGAAAGCAGTATTTACATCAAGCTGCTCCAGTTCTAAATCTTGTGCAACTACAAGTACAAGTAGAACTCTAATAGTAGTCATCTTCACAACTGGAGAGAAAATTTGATTAAAGTCAATACCTGACTTCTGCACATAGCCTTTTGCCACCAAGTGAGCTTTATAGCATTCCAACAACCCATCGCTGTTCTTCTTCACTTTGTACACCCACTTGTTTCCAACAGTCTTTCTTCCAAGTGGGAGATCCACAAGTTCCCATGTTTTATTCTTGCGAAGTGCCTCGATTTCCTCCTCCATGGATTTCCTCCACTTTTCTGCATTCTTAGACTCTAGCTTCCTAAAATGAACTAGGTTCACCATCATCAGTTAACAAAGCAAAAGAGGACTGATACACATGAGAATACCTTTCCGGACACTTTTGTGGATGTGTAGATCTTCTAACCCAATGATCTGTCGATTGTGGCTCTTGGTCTTGTGACCGTTGTGGCTGCTCTACTTGCAGTTCTACTTGCTGTTCTGAATGCTGATCAAAAACTTCAGCATGTTCATCTTCGCTCAATTCTATTTCAACAGGTACAACATTAGGATTTTGCTGTACCTCCTTCCTTTGCATGGATTTTTCATCAACAATTACATCCCGGATAATTATTACCTTGTGGGCAGTAGGATCCCACAGTCTATACCCCTTCATTATATCTCCATAGTCGAGAAAAACACATTTGCTTGACTTCGGGTCGAGCTTGGACCTTTTTTCTTTGGGTACCTGGGCAAACGCATCATAGCCAAAGGTATTCAAATGAGAGTAATCAACTGGCTTACAACTCCAAACCTCCTCCGGAATCTGTCCATCCAATGCAACTGTAGGTGACCTGTTAATAAGATAAACAATTGTATTAACAGCCTCTGCCCATAACTTTTTCTCCAACATGGCTGCGCTAAGCATACTTCATGCACGTTCCATGATTGTGTGATTCATCCGCTCAGCCACACCATTTTGTTGTGGAGTGTATGGTACAATCTTCTGGTGCTTAATACCTTCTTGCATACAAAATTTATCAAATTCCTTGGAGTAATATTCATCCCCATTATCTGACCTGAGACATAATTGACTTGCCCAAACTCTTCTCTACTTGTGCTTTGAACTTTTTAAATTTCTGCAAAGCTTCTGACTTCTTCAGAAAACAAACCCACAGTCTCCTAGAATAATCATCTATAAAAGTCAGAAAATAGATGGCGCCATTCAAGGACTGAGTGGGGACTGGTCCAAATATATCCGAATGTATAAGTTGCAAAAAATTAGAACTCTTACCAGGACTTGCAGTAAACCGAACCCTCTTCTGTTTACCAAAAATACAGTGCTCACTTAAGTCTAAGTTACAAGACTTAATCCCAGAAAGCATACCTCTGTCATGCACAATTTTCAGGCCTTTTTCACTCATATGGCCTAGGCATTGATGCCATAGCATTATTGCATCCTAAACAAAAGTTGTCGTTGCTGCATGGTTTGTCACCGTATCACCGCATAAACGATATAGGGTTCCATAAGATTCTCCCTTAGCTACTACAAGAGCCCCTCTAGTAATTTTGTAGTAGTTGTTGCTGAAAGTGATAGAATACCCTAGCTTATCCATCATTTTGATTGAGAGCAAATTCTTCCGCAAATCGGGCACATGTCACACATCACATAACATCCTTTCTCTACCATCGTCCAGCCTGATCCTTATATCCCCTCTTCCCACAATTTCTAAAGGGTGATCATCACCTAAATAGACCTTTCAAACCAGTATCTATGGGGAGACATGTGGAAAGATGCACCTGAGTCCAAAACCCAGGTATATAAAACAGATCTGCTGTTACTAATAGAGAAGGCTTCACATGTTGCCGTCTCTCCTGAATCTGCTGCACTGGCCTCAACTGATGGCTGATTTTGCTTTTCACCATTCTTTAATTGCCAACAATCCTTCTTTGAGTGTCCTGGCTTCCCACAATGCCAACACTTTCCTTTCTGCTTACGTCCTTTAGACTTAGATCTGGCTGTTTTCTACCTTGTTTACTCCCCTCGAAAGATCGACCTTTCACAGATAGGGCTTCATTGGTTGAGGGTTCCAGAGACATTTTTCGCCTCAACTGTTCTGCCAACAAAGCGGCTACCACATCATCAAATTTGAGAGTTCTTGATGACGAATTACTGATGGTCATCACCATATGATCCCAAGTGTCTGGGAGGGAACAAAGTAGGGTGACAGCTCTATCTTCATCCTCCACCTACACGTTAACTGAAACTACTTTACTGATAAGATTATTAAACTCATTCAAATGATCTACCACGGATGAACTTTCCTTCATCCTCAAGGTATAAAGCTGCTTTTTAAGAAAAACCTTATTTGTTGCTGATTTTGTTTCATACAACTTTTCAAGCTTTTGCCAAAGGGCTTCCGCGGTCTTCTCTTCAGCTACATTGAACAAGACAAAGTCCGCTAGGCAGAGACAGATTGTAGAAATCGCCTTCCTATCTAGCGTTGCCCACTCCTCATATTTCATGTTGCTTGGTTTACTCACGACCCCTTTCAAGGCTTGAGCTTGGTCATTCTGAACCAGCAAATCCTCCACCTTCATCTTCCATAGAGCGAAGTTCCTGCCATCAAATTTCTCAATCTCAAACTTGGTTACACCTCCTGTCATTGTTGCAGCTCCCACTCGCACAAAACCTTGAGCTCTGATACCAGATGTTAGGAAAAACTTTAGATTTTATACCTGCAAGAGGAAGCACAATAACAAAAAATAGAAAACAGCAACACAAGTGACAGAGATTTACGTGGAAACCTGCAATGTGCAAGAAAAACCATGGGGCAATGGCAAGTTCTCCTTTTCTTATTTTCAGCAAAACTTTACATTCACGTCTTTCAACGTTTTCAACAACTCTCTCATATGCAAAGGGATCACACCCCTTTTATAGAGCAGAAGGAAGACTCAAACTGTTCATTTCCTCTCCCGACGGAAGCCTCCAGAAAATTGTTCGTTTTCGCTCCCATGGAAGGCGCCTGAACCTGTTCATCTTCCGCGTCTAAACGTCTTTCTGGACGTCTACTTGTTTAGACGTTTGGCCTAGACGTCTACCAGCCGCCTAGACGTCTATCAAGTCAGACGTTTTGCCTGCTGCCTAGACGTCCAGCAACCCTGCTGCCTAGACGTCTGACCTAGACGTCTAGCAGGTCAGACGTCTGGCCTGCTACCTAGACGTTCAGACGTCTGGACTGCTGCCTAGACGTCTGACCTAGACGTCTAGTAGGTCAGACGTCTAGGATGCTGAAGCATCCCTTTCTGCACCTGCATAGTGACTTCACTTCCTAACAAAAATACACTTGGTGAATTTTCCTCTTGTCTTCATCAACTTCCTTGGCCCAAACAATCTCTTGGAATGTTCAGGCCTTGATGGCGTTCTTCCATTTGTTTATGCCCTAACCAACCAAGACTCAGACAAGCTTGTGTTGGACGACTAGGCCTCGAGCGACCTAGGCTCAAATGACCATGACTCAAACGACTTTTTATTCCTAGATGATACCCTCACTAGAGATGCACGATAGCTTGATGGCATCTTGGGAGCAAACAAATGACAACACCTAGACAAATTTTTAATGGATAAATGACAACATTTACATGATGCATTTATCTTAGATGGTAGGCACGCTATGGATTATAGGGTGGAAGACGATAGACGGGTTCCAAATTCAACCTTCTTTGCACGACTAGCTCTCACCTTTGGATGACAACCCACAAATTTTTTTAGACGACATTCTCAAAGTTCATCCATTCTATCGGTGAGTGTTACAAGCCCAACTAATCCATCATGTTCTTCATATTCATTTGAATTGGCTTCGTTGCTGCTCAGATTGTGTTTGTCATTTAGGGCGCTTTGCCATAATCACCTAGATGGCAATTTTCCTTTTTCATATGGCATCCTTCATCATCTAAACATCCTTCTTCTTCATCCACATGACATCCTCCATCATTTGTGCGACCTTTGTCCTCAAACATATGGCTTAAATTCTCAACATGAGAGCAGTGCTTCCCTAGATGGCATCCTTTTGGACTACTCTCTTCCTCATCTTCAAATAGGTAAATGATTTCATCCGTGTTCTTAGCCTACATGTGTAAGCAAAAATTTTCAAAAGAAAAAATGACAAAAATTCCCAAGGTTTGCATAGGAGTGGTGTTAGACACCTCTAGTGATGTCTTCGTTGACATCTTCACCATTCACTTACGCATTAGTTGCTTATTTACGATGGTGCACTTTACCTCCTTGATGCCTGCTGCAATTGGGTTGATATTGTCAAGTTGTCTACTTTTTGAATCATGTCACTATGACATTCTCATGTGATATACACCCATAGCTGACATTTATGGCATCGCACATTGGGTTTGCTTTTGATATCATGCTCAATTTGGCATCTTCTAATGCCTTGGCAGCTGTTATGAAATGTACCGCTATTGGCACCTTTGCTTGGAACAGTCTCCCTCTATGCTACAAATGCATGGTGATTGTTCTTCAAATTCAAGGGGCATTCCTTTGTCAAGTGTTCTCTTTCCTGACAATGAGTGTAGAGTATTTGTTCTGCTCCTTTGGACTCATTGCAACTTGTGCCTACAAATCAAGCCACCATGAAATTTGTGTGAAAGAAGAACATACTTGTAAGACCACTTTCAATACCAAGCAAAGATTGTTTTAGTGGATGGCCCTACTATTTGGGCTATGCAATGCATCGACAAATTACATGAGAGTAATGAATGATGTTTTTCACTCCTTCATTGGTTAATTTGATAGTGTTTATTATGATGACATTCTTGTATATAGTGACTCATGGGAGGAACATCTGTACCATTTGAATCATTGTTTGCATGCGTTGGAAAATTAGCTGAAGTTGAATACAAAGAAATGCCAATTTGCTAAGCAAAGTTCGACATATTTGGGGTTTGTAGTGGTGGAGCAAACCATGTAGCTATTTATGTCCCTAGGAGTTATTTTTTTGTTAGACAAATAAGATAAGATAGTTCTATTCATGTCCACAAATGGTCAAAGTAGGCCAATGGGACTCATTGAAAAGAGCAGTTAGAAATTACAATGCATAGTAGTAACCACAAAGTACTACAAAAATAATCTACACTAGAGTGAAGAATCTAGTGTAAACTAATCTAAAATGGAACAATTGTATGGCATAAAATTACAGCCTTGAGGGTTACCCAAAAGGGATAAAGTCTAACATAACGATTAAGAGAGATCTAGAAGTTGAGGTACAATAGAGATACAAAGGAGCTCCAATGGATCCAAGTGCCAACATTAATCTATAGTGGGATGTAAAGTAGAAGCACAATCATTGTCATCACCAACTATCCCAAAGGGGCCAGCACAAGATCTAATGATGCTTTGAAGAGAATGGCCAAGGCTAAGAGGGCTTGGTTGGATAATCTTGGGAGGACATGGAGTTCAACCCCTCAAGACTCTTCTAGCATCCATGGCTGTGGAACCAATAGAAGAGGACAAGAAACTAGTAAGCTATGCCTGTCTACAACTCCTCGGTATGTGAGGGGTGGCTGAAACCCAATATTGGAGAACCGCAGTCTTGTCCTGTAGCAAGCAAGAAGAAAGAACTGAAACCCTAGTAGCAACTCTTGTATACAGACAAGGGCACATAGATTTGTCATTAATATTTTGGATATTGTAGCTTCCAATGAGCGCTTATTACTCTCAACTATAGAGATAGGTTGAAAGAATGAGGTGATTAGTTGAGTAGTTGTCTGTCTCCCTTGTATATCATGAACGACCTCTAGAAGATGGTCAGGATCATCAGTTGGAGATGCATGATCTTGTTTAGATTTTTCTATTTTGACAATCTTTTCACCTTGTTCTTGGACTTGACATTGTAGGGCCTCAATGGTAGCATCCTTGCAAAGTTGGTTTTGGATTTGTCGTTGAAGCTCAATGCCAAAATGTTCAACTTCTGCAATCCATTTGGTAAGGTGATTGTACTTGAGTTTTGTAGTTAGCACTGTTCAGAGAGCATGTGAAGGTGTAGTTAGCACTGTTCAAAAGCCCCAACTCTAGTTAAACCCTGGCTCCAATTTTTGCTGGAGAAGCAAACCCATAAATCCTTAGCTCTGGTTCTAGAGGAGTAAACATATAAAACCCTAACTCAGGTTTCCATTGGAGAAACAAATGCAAAAAATCCTAGCTCTAGTTTCTGCTAGAGATGCAAACCTAGAAAACCTTGGCTCCAATTTCTGTTGGAGAAGCAAACCTAAAAAACCTTGGCCCCAGTTTCTACTAGTGAAGCAAATCCGGTTTCTGTTGGAGAAGCAAACCCTAAAAACCTTGTTCTAGTTCCTATTGGAGGAGCAAACCCAAAAAACCTTGGCTTTGGTTCCTGCTATAGAAGCAAACCTAGAAAACCCTGGCTCTAGTTCTTGTTGGAGAAGCAAACCCAGAAAATCTTCGCTTTCGTTGGAGAAGTAACCTAAAAAACTTTGGCTTCCGTTCTTGTTTGAGAAGCAAACCTAGAAAACTCTACCCGACTCCCATTGGAGAAGCAAACCTAGAAACCCTGGCTTTGGTTCCAATAAACCCTGACTCCAGTTCTCGTTGGAGAAGCAAACCTAGAAAATTCTACCCATTTCTTGCTAGAGAAGCAAACCCAGAAAACCCTGACTCCAGTTCTCGTTGGAGAAGCAAACCTAGAAAATCCTACCCATTTCTTGCTAGAGAAGCAAACCCAGAAAACGCGGCTGTGGTTCTACTTCTCGTTGAAGAAGCAAACCCAAAAACCTTTGGCTGTGGTTCTTGTTGGAGAAGCAAACCCAAAAAACCCTACCCAGTTCCCATTGGAGAAGCTAATCTAGAAAACCTTGACTCCGGTTTCTGCTGGAGAAACAAACTTTGGTTCCGTTGGAGAAGCAAACCCAAAAAATCCTCGGTTCCCGCTAGAGAAGCAAACCCTGAAAATCTTGGCTTTGGTTCTGGCTGGAAAAACAAACCTAGAAACCCTACCTTCGGTTCCTGTAGAGTGAACAGATCAAAAGAACAGAGAATTTGACAGAGTGCTGTTTAGAACTATATTATTGCCTCTCTTGCAGAATGTTTACAAATATGGTGCTCATCATCTAGAGAAAATTGTTGAAAAGTTTCTTTTTTCTTTTTTGACTTAGATAATTCTATTAACAACAGAGTATTAGGTAGAAAATAAGCTAAACTAGAGTAAAAAATCTAGTGTAAACTACTCAAAAGTGGAACGACAGAGTATTAGGTACAAAAGTCAGTAAGTTATTAGACAAAAGTATGTGGGGTTTGTAGTGATGGAGCAACCCATGCTCCTATTAATGTCCCTAGGAATCATTTCTTTGTATATAATATGTTTTCTGTTAGACAGAGTATTAGATAGAAAAGTCAGTAAGTTATTAGACAAAAGTCATTAATAAACAATGACTAAAAGTTGGTTCAACACCCTCGTATGAGACTCTATTTCCTTATATGAAGGAGGTGGTCCTAATGTCTTGTAATGTGTAATGTGAACAATATATTGAATAAAATAAAATATTTTCTTTTCTCTTCCATTCTTTAATCCTTCAATCTTGTCTCAAAGCAAAAGCTATAAAGAATGTTTGATAGACAACATTATTGCAATGACAATGATTTGCACAAAAACTGTGAAAGCATAGAACCTCAACTATGACGAGCCATATGAAGAAAGTCATTTTGATGGATGAAGTGGCTGTTATCTCCAACTCAACTACAGGATCATATACAAAATTGTTCATGAAGTAAGAATATGTGCAGGTAAAATAGTCTGATTTTAGATGGAACGCTCAGGTAGTGCCTACAAAATAAAAACTCTGAAAAACGTTTTGAGGCACAATCTGCAGAGTAAAAGATGTCTATTTGGCGTAGACAAATCAAAACATGAAAAAGAGCTGGGCAGATATAGTAATTCCACAGATTAGTCTCTAGTATACCGAGACACTATTTGAGTTACATTGTGAGATGCAGAGCCACGCCCTAGAAGCCGAACCAAATGTATCTCTGTTCACATCTGTAGCCCCAAACCCAGGCATGGAAGTTTCAGGCATCTTTTATTCTCTCTTTCATCCACAAGGCTCATGCTGTGAAGGCATGGGCCATTACAGTGGCCACCAATGGAAGAGTTGCATTAGATGTCTTTTCTGATATTGCAGTGTACAAAGGGGGGAAAGACTTGACCATATTCCTGTTTGTGACACTTTAAATACTGGGAAGACTTCTAGGGTGAAGAAATTTTGGAATTTCATTCGAAGCAGAAGGAAGAAAATGAAGTTGTAAAAAATAATTTCTATTTTCTCACCATTGCCTAATGCAGTCAACGGTTTTGCATGATGACCTGTAGAGAAAAACCACTATGAAGTCTATATGAAGTCAAGAGAGGCCATAAAATTTTCAGTTAGCCCCAGTTTGTGGCAAATGCATAAGGCTGTTTGGAACCATGCTGTGTTACAAGTATTTCTTGGCCACAAGACATCTGTACTCTGAGTCCGTTACAGAAAATGATTTTTTGCACCTAGTAGAAATTTGAGGGTTTTTAAATACCCATTTTAAAGACATTGCAGATATCTTCCATAGTTCAAAGACCCACACAACAAATCGAAAAATGAATTCGGTTCTGAGTCATTTGACTGTGAAGAAGACACACAAAACAATGTAGTCGTGATCGAGCTGTTCCAGTTTAGAGAAAGACATACTGTGTTTAGTGACTAAAGACAAAAGAGGAAGATAATTCTGTCAAGTTCTTTATGCCAAGAACTCTAAGACAACACAGCAGAAGCACAATATTGTGAAGGACCTTGCATCTCTGTTCCTGGTGATATGGAGTTAAAGCCATCCTTTAATTCTGAAAGAAAAATATGAGAAAATGATACATAAATTTAGATATGAAGAAACAAAAGGATTATTGAAAAAACTGTATTTGTATGCAACGTGTTTGGATCCAAATAAAGACCAAATAAAGGAAACCCAGTAAAATATGAAGCAGAGGGAGACTACCCATTAGCCAGCCAGAAGAAAAATAGAAGAAAACAAAGCTTGAGGAGGACAACACTCATTTGTCATACGTACCTTTGTTGTCTAATATTATGAATATTTAGGAAGAAAACAGAATTCTCATTGTTCTCTTGTGTTTGAATCAAAGAGGCTTCTATTGCCAACAATATTGTGTCAAATATTATCTGTTATTGTCAACAGTTATGGTTCATATATTAGCAGTCAATGGAAGAATGGATTAATTTTAAAGTTGCAGAAAATTTGCAGTTCAAATTTCAAAGACATTGCCTCAGGAGAGTCTATACGCAGAAACAATGCATACCTCAACGAGCAAATAAAGTTAATCTGCTCTAGGCATAGCATAAATAGAGTTTTGAAAAATATTTCCGTCAACTGTATTACATCTAAATTTGCATTCACGTATTCTGTAAAGGAACTGAATTACTGGATTTCTAGTATTCTGGGAAGTAGACCTATTTTTTTTCTTCTCAGCAAATAAATCATTTTTAAAGTAAACGGTCAACTTATTCTTGAGAAACAGACAATTGTCATCTACATCTTTGCTTAGATTTCACGGCCTGTGAATGATCCTAATTTGCCATAATCAGTACTTTGCCGGCAAGTTTTATTATAAAAACACAGATTCTGAGAGAAATTGTCATTCTTTTTGGAGGAGACATAAATTTATCTTGTAGGAAGACACAAATTGCTAATATCTATTAACAGAGGAGTTGTCTTAGCAAATCAGAGATTTGAGAATCTTGATTGAGCTACTGATGATACTTTAGAGCCCAACATTTATGAAGTATTGTCGCCTAATATATAGCACTCTTATATTAAAAAATTTAAAAAATCAGTTATCATTTCATAGCATGCCATAACATGCATCACTTGAAATTGTCCACACAAAAGCATTGAAGGGTATGTACACTCTTTTTTTTTTATAAGTTAAAAGTAGGGTTTTGAAAGGGTTGTCCTTTCCCTTTTACATCGATTTAGTTACATTGAGCTATTTGGTGCTGCTGAGATTTGAACCTTCGTGTGGGCTACATCAACTATTTGTTCCAACCATTGAACCAAGGACCTGTTAGGCGAAAAAATTGAGTTAAAACAGTGGGTTTTTATGAGGGGCCCCGGTCCCCTCATATTGAGTGGGGTTTGAAACTTTGAACCTTGGACCTCCCCAAAGAGAGGCCAAAGCCCTTACCACTGCAGTAAGCTTGCAGCTGGGTATGCACACTCTTTTGCAGTAGAGAAAGATGATATAAATACTGTAGTAGAGTGGGTTTCTCGTAATCAGATGTGGGGAGAATTGTAACAAATACCGTATTATTATTATTTTTTTTAATTAAAAGCTGTTTTGAAGGGTCATACATATGATTTTTGGGAAAAAATGCATATAATAAGTTTGATATGCATTTTTGAGCTGAAAATTCTTAAATACACGTAATATCTTCCTTTTTGTAGCTACTTTTTAACTTAACTGACATAGAATTTAGCTGTCTTGATCAGCGTATAATGATTTTTAATATCTTGGCTTGAATCTTGATTCTTTCAGGCATATGGACTAAAGATATGAGAAGAGAAACGAATTTGCAGCAGCCACAGATTGCAAAAGCAATAAAAAATCTTGAAGCCCGTGGCTTGATAAAAGGAGTGAAGTCTGTTTCTGTAAGTATTGCGTTCTATCCACTATGTACTCTGTGTTATATATTTGATATGGGCGGAATCTTATTTTCTTTGTTGGATATGTGCATGTGTGTAAGCTCTAGAGAAAATAATACCAGAGCGTTGGAAGCAAGTGTAAGCTCTTCAGATTAATTATTGTGTACTTCTATTTATTAAACTTTAGGATTATTTAAGACTGTTCAAAATATAGACTTGAGTAATTAACTATCCCCAGTTTTAAAAAATTCAGAAATATGTTAAGATACCTTAATCTTTGATATGGGGCTAGTTGGGTAACCAAGAGGAAAAGTACTTTTTCCTATAAAACTAAGGTGAAATCAAGATATTTGAAGCGTATTGGTGTTTGGATTTTAGTGGCAATCGAAGAAGCAATGGGTGGAAGTTAAATGAAATTCTCTTTATGGTTGTGTTTGTAAGCTGTTGAATATTAGGTACGGAGAAGAGAGTGTTGTTCCTGCCAATATCAGCTGCTCAAATTTTTTAAGAATATTATACACTGTTTTGGATTACAGTGCTTAACTCAGTTTGCTAATTAATGCTAATCAAACACTACAATGGTTAACTCATGCTCTGCAAAGGGTAACTTCCATGAGATAGACATTAAATTTTTTCACTAATACCCTGCAGTGGCACAATTTGTCAAGTACTTCATTGCTTCTTCTGTGGCATTTTCTTTACTCTGTAGGTTCAACCACTGCTCAAGTTCTTTCATGGATTTTAGCTTATGTTTATGTATCGTACATCCAAACCCCAAATGTAAAACAAGCACCCTTAATCCTAGATCTGATTTTTGTCCAAATTTATAAAATTAGATGCAATCTGCTGTGTGAACTGAATATTCAAACCTGATTTTTGTCCTGTAGACGGCCTAAGGACATCACTTCAAGGACTAGATGGGCCGATTTTCTACAGCAGAGAGTGAGGTTTGACAGACAGGTGGTTTGCTAGCTAAGGTTGTCTGATAATGTAATCAATCCTCCTTGATAGGCATGTTTAGAAATTTAGAGGGTTACAAGGCCCACTTTATGTGCCATGAGAACATGTTTTGATCAACACTGGCTGCAGGCAGCTCAAAATTCGAAAACAAAATTTTCCCATTGCATAGTCAGAGACAAGCATCAAAATCAATCATCTGAGACACCTCAGATGTGCTAGGACTGGATGACTGCCCCCGCATAACACTATTTTAGTCTTTTAAGGCTGAATATGCCTTATGTTGTATAGTAGCAAGGATGTTTGGGTACTTTTAGTCTTTGCATGTAGGTATTGCCTTTTTAGCAACAAAGATGCAAATGAGTTGCAGGAGTCTTCAAATAAATTCTGTTTCAATCCCCAACTTATAAATAGGGTTCAGTTTTGAATTTCTTTTATATGCTTATTTGTTTGTTTGTAATTTTATATGTCCAAACCATTTAAAAATAAAATAAAATAAAATTCTTCTCTTTTGTCTTTTAGTTTTTTACTTTCTAGGAGACGGCAACCCGTGTTATTTGATGAGGTGTCACAAGGTTGCATTGAGTTGCAAAGTGTGTTAGCATATATGTTATATACATTACATTATTAGCAAAGGAAAAGAATAGCGCTCGTAGGCGCTCTCTAGGTTGGTTTATTAACCACCAAGTTGGTTTGATAAACCAACTCATAACCACATTGTAACCTTTATATTGATATCAATCAGAATGAATAAAGTGCTTCGTCAATTTCTATATGGCATCAGAGCTACGGATGCAGACAAGACTACCAGCCAACGCGACTGGAGGACCCTGACGGACGCGAGACTGACGAACGTAGACAAAGGACAGACTACCAACCAACGAGACTGGAGGACCCTGACAGACGACGCAGACAGAGGACAGACTACCAGCCAACGACGGACGATGCAGACAGAGGACAGACTACCGGCCAACGAGACTGGAGGACACTGACGGACGCGCAGATCGGACACGTGAGGCACGCACACAGAGGACGCAGACAGAGCGGAGATCGGACACGTGAGGCACGCAGACAGAGGATGCAGACAGAGCGGATCGGGGATGTGGGTCGATGGTTGTGGAGGCAAAAGGGCGGGGTGGTTGCCTGAAGGCAACCGAAAGCTATAGTAGCTTTCCGAATTTTTTAAAGAACCCCCACAGTGGCAGCATAGGCCATGTGGGATTAAAGATTTTTTTTTCTCCCTTCTCCGGCCTCGATGCTGCTAACACATGCCTGGTCCCTGCTTGTTCTCATCGGGCCCTCTGGCTCACGTGGTAAGCGCGGTGATTGTTCGGCGGTAGATTGCGGTTTCAAGTCCCTTTGAGGAGATTTTTTTGATGCCCTGCGTGCGTTGTGACGGGGGGGGTTGGCATTTTGATGCCCGAATGCCCATTTGATGCCCGAAAGTGGTCATTTGACTCCTGTGTAGTCCAATGACGCCTTGAAGGCTCCAATTTTTTTTTTGGGGTTTTCAGGTATTTTTTTTCTCACTCCTTGTCTATTTTGCAATTCGAAGGGGGGAGATCTCAGTTTTCACATGATTCATTTGCAAAATTGTAAGATAAAGGGGGGAAATCAAACCATTTAGTAGAATAATTGCTAGATTTGTAATAGGTGCTTAAATTTGTGGGCATTTATGTGTTTCTTTTGCATTTAAATATTCTTTTTTCTTGCATTCACAATCATAAATTAAAAAAAATATAAGACCCCAAATTTATACCCTATTTGTGCAATTTATTGCACAGCAGCGTTCGGTATTTGAGATACCTCTGGTCCACACTTACAGGTAATGCTGTCGTGCTTTGGATTACTGTATTTGCCGCCTAATATAGCTGCAACAACGACGTCTGAGCTTGTTCTCTATAAATCCTCGGGGAGAAATAAGGCAAACCAGTTTTTTTTCCCATTTCATACCCACATCGTGATTGTTGTTAGGCGTAAATCCTGACGAAAGTTTTTCCAAAGTGTTTAGGGGAAGTTACGCCCCACGCATGAGGAATAAAACTTTTTATGGTAGGTGTCATTAACAACACGATGCCCTTTCAGTATCGCCTATGTTCAATATATTGTGCTTCTCATATGTACTTATAGTCTCCCTCACGTAAGGGCGAGTACATATTGAGTAGTATATTGTTCATATATACCTATAGTTTCCCTCACATAAGGGCGGGTATATATTGAATAGTTACAATATAAAGATCTGGCAGGTATAAAGAAAGGGAGACCAATTGGTGATATAAGGAACCTTCATAATGGCCACAATTCATAAGTATCTCTCAGATTCACAATTGTTGAAAGGTCCTAACTTTGTTCCATGGAAAACAAAGATGAAAGCCATACTTCAGTTGGAAGATTTATGGGATGTAGTGACTGGCACTACAAAACGCCCTCAGACAACAGGAACAGATCAAGATGCTTGGGATAAGAAAGACAAGAAGAGTCTCGTGTTTATCTTGCTTGCTACTACAGATGAGGTGCAGCCTCATATTTGTGATGCCAAAACTAGTAAGATAGCTTGGGATGCCTTGATCACAGTATATGAAGGAAAGAATCAATCCACTATTCTACACCTTCAAACTCAACTACATAATCTCAGTATGAATTCTGGGAAACAGCTTGATATATTCCTTTGCAGAGTGGCTGACTTGAAATCCAAATTGAATGCCATGGGAAAACCGGTGGATGATGATATCTTGAACTCTGTCATCTTGAGAGCATTGCCAAATTCCTACAAGATGTTGATCACTTCTCAATGTTTCTGGTAGACAAGTATCATTTGTGGAGCTGGTAAATTTGCTTCAGACTGAGGAGGAAACTCAGGTCCAGAAAGATGATGTGCCAGATAATGCTCTTTCCACACAACAAAGTGGTAAAAAACAAGGTCAGTTTCAAAAAGGGGGTGCTTCTTCCAAAGGAAAAGGGAAGCAAAATCAGAAAAAAGATACAAAATATTGCAAGATTTGTGATATGAATAACCATGATACCAACAGGTGTTGGTTCAAAAACAAGCAACAAAACGATAGAGGTCCTCAGAAGAAGGGCAAGAACAAGCAGAAATACAATAAGCATAAGCAATCTAAAGGCCATGTTGCTTATGTCGACTCCAACTCAGACTCAGATTCTCCTGGGTCCGATTCAAATTCTGACTCTGAAAGAGCACACAAGGTGCTCATGACCCATACTTCGTCTTCCCAGATAGATGTTGTATGGTATATTGATTCAAGAGCTAGCAAACACGACTGGGGACAAATCATGGTTTGATACTTTTGTGGAGAAAGAGGGTAAGGCAGTCACAATTGCCAACAATCAAGTATATCAAAAAGGGAGAAGGGGATATTTCTGTGTCCCTTCCTGATGGTAATTGTCAAATTGAGAAGGTTCTCTATGTTCCAGGCTTAGCCAATAATCTGCTTTCGGTCACACAAATGTTGGATAGAAACATGGATGTCGTGTTTCGAGTTGTCAAAGGCAAGAAGAGATGTTTTATCACCCACAGTGGTAAACATGTTGCCACCGGATCCTACAAACATGGCTTGTTCATTCTAGATGCTCTTTCAACTCCTCATGTTGCTCTGGTCGCAACTACAAAGGAGGCCACCTCTCTCTGGCATAGACGTTATGGGCACCTCAGTTCTGGATATTTGCTTGAATTATACAAATATGGGATGGTGAAAGGTCTTCCACCACTCTCATCTATCTTACCAGTTTGCTCGGAATGCTTAGCAGGTAAGCAACACAGAGTACCTGTTGGTTACGAATCTGCCATGAGGAAAGGGTTTTGTTTAATGCGCCCAGATTCGCCCACCAGATTGAAAGGCCGGAAGGAAGGAATGCCTTCCGTGCCAATATCCGGAGAAGGCCGGCTTCCTGTGGGGGGTTTGTGTGTTTAAGATAAGAGTGCAGGGAAAGAGATAAAAATGCAGAAAGAAATTCCAAATGTGATTGGAGTTGGGTGGGGGGAACTAACAGCACGGCAACACATCAATCACCACTACTAACAACAATATAAACATAACACACAACTATAGGAACTGCAACTAACAACCATCCTATGTATCCTCTATCTATGCATTCCAGGAATACTTGACCATCAAATGCCAGAGTCTAGAGTTCAGTACAACAGCAAGCAATGATACAAGAAACATGAGGCAGAAATGACAAGGAGAGGCAGCATACAAGAAAACAAGCAGTAGACAGAGCCAAGTATATGTATTATGTAAAGAAGCAGACGCACAGCTACAATGGTTCCCTAGCAGGATGTTCCCCTTCCACCCCTTACAATGAAAATGTGGTGGCTATTTATAGCCCAAGTCCCCCCCGTTACATTCATGGGCACAAAGTCCCAGACCAAACAACAGCTGACAAAAGCGGCCGTGGAGCTGCTGATGCTGACTTCTGTCGGCGAGCATTGTACTTGCGACGTGGTCTCCCTGAAGGCTGTATAGCTACGTGGCAGAGCGTCGGGTGGAACTTCACATCGACAGGAATGAGGGTAGCTGAGGCAGGTGGAAACTCACATCAGCCTTAAATGGTTGCAGCTGGCGTAGACGTGCGGCCCATGCTTGTCCTTTCCTTGGTCATGTCCCGGCTCGGATCCCGAAGTTGGACACTTGTCGGATGCTGATGCTTGACACGTGTCTGCCTTGAAAGGCAGTTTAGCCAACTTCGCCCAGGATCTGAGCGCTATCGAGTTGCGCAGGTGAAAAATAGCGTAGTTGGGGAGGCCTTCATGCCTTAGTCGTTTTTCTGGGCTTGTTTCCCTACTGTGCACTGGTCAAAGGGCGCAGCCCGACTTCGCTGCGAAGTTGGGTTGCGCACCGGTGCTTGCTGATTCTCACCGCTGTTCAAACTGCGCACGGACAAGGCTGCGAAGTCGGGTTGCGCCCCAACACTTAGTCAATTTTTCTGCCATCTGCGAAGTCGGGTTGCGCCCCAACACCTAGTCAATTTTTCTGCCATCTGCTTCCCAAGTGCGCACAGGAAGAAGGGCGCACTCCGACTTCTCTACGAAGTCGGATTGCGCCCGGACACTTAGTCAATTTTCGCTTAATCCTGTCGTATTGCGCACTTCGTCGTTTCCTGCTTCGCTCCAACTGGAGGGCGCACTCCGACTTCGCTGCGGAGTCGGATTGCGCCCTGACACTTAGAAAATTTCAGGGAACACTGCTGTCATTCTGGAAACTTGACTGAGGGGGCTCAAAAGAGGGAGGAATGGAACTGTAGGGAAGAGGGAGAAAGGGGGAAATGAAGAAGGGGAAAGAGAGGAGAGGGAAAGAAAAGAGCAGCTTTCTTACAAAAATCAAAAACATGGCACTGTTGTCACATTTTGCACGGGGTGCAATGTTTTCAATTTTGTAACAGTGCTGCTCTTCTTTTCCCCTCTTCCTCTATTTTCCTTCCCTTTTCTCTCCCTTCCTCTTTCTTTCCCACATTCTCTTTCTTTCCCCCTTTCTCGGAGTCCCTCAGTTGATTTTTAAACTTTCCAGCAAGTTACCTGAAAAATGGCTAAGTGTTGGTGCGAAGTGCGTACTTCGCCCAGTTTTGGTGCGAAGTGCGTACTTCGCCCAGTTTTGGTGCGAAGTTCGCACTTCGCCCAGTTTTGGTGCGAAGTTCGCACTTCGCCCCTCTTCTGGGCGCACCTTGTAACTGGCAGGCTGGCAGGCTGACAAGAGAGTGTTAAATGCTGGAGCAAAGTCCGTACGGCGGCAGATACCGGTTTTCACCTGTGCGCAACCCGACTTCGCCACCGAAGTCGGAGTGCGCCCTTGACAGGTGTGCAGTAGGGAAACAAACTCGAAAATACTCTTAAGGCATGGAGGCCTTCCCGACTGCACTGTTTTCTGCCCGCGCAACCCAAGACGCTCTGATCCCAAGCGAAGTTGGACAAACTGCCTTTCAAGGCCGACACGTGTCAAACAGCATCATCCATCATCTGACAAGTGTCCAGCTTCGGGATTTGAGCCAAGACGTGCCGAGCAAAAGGACGAGCATGGGCTGCATTACCTGTGCCAGTGACCTCATTTAAAGCCGATTGGAGGTTCTACCTGCTCCAGCTACCCGCATACCTGCCGAGAAGAAGTCTGTCCAACACACCGCCAGCTAGCTGTCCAGCTTCCAGGAAGACCATGTTGCGGGTACAGTCCGGTCCGACAAAAGGTCAGCATTTGCAGCTCTTTCGCCGCTTTTGTCAGCTATTGTTTGATTGGGACCTTGTGCCCATTAATGTAACGGGAGGGACTCGGGCTATAAAAACCCACCATGAATTCATTGTAAAGGGTGGAAGGGGAATGTCTGTTAGGGAACCGATGTAACCGTGCTTCTGCTTATAAATATAATTTGTATGCCTGGTTCTATTCTGCTGCTTTTATTTCTTTATGTTTATGCTTTACGCTTCTCTGTGTCATGGCTCGTTGATTCGTTTCAGCATTTGGTGATCAGGGGCCTTTAGCATTGTTTGTGCACTTTTAAATTTCATATAATAAGATGTGGTAGCAGTTCCATCAGTTGTGTGTCACGTTACTGTCCGTATCTGGTGATTGATGCGTTGCCGTGTTGTTAGTTCTCCTTGTAGGGAGAATGTTTGCTAGGGGACCATTGTAGCTGTGCGGTTAAAATCACTGCATGACACATATACCTGGCTCTGATATCTCTAGGTTGCTTTCTACTCATGTTAGTGTCCGTATCTGGTGATTGATGCATTGCCGTGCTGTTAGTTCTCCTTGTAGGGAGAATGTTTGCTAGGGGACCATTGTAGCTGTGCGTACACTGCTTAGGTATCGGAAGTACACTTAGATTTTGCAGTTCTCAGTCGTGCTTTGTATTTATGATGCAGTAAGTATTGGTGATTGCTGGTTGCCGTACTGTTAGTTCCCCCCCACCAACTCCAAGTATATTTGTATATTCTTTCTGTTTATTTATCTCTTTCCTGCACTCTTAGCTTGAACATAAACCCCCCCAAAAGGAGTCGGCCTTCTCCGGAGATTGGCACGGAAGGCATCTCTTCCTTTCGGCCTTTCATGCTGGTGGGCGAATCTGGGCGCATTAACCCAAAATCCTTTCCTCATAGCAGATTCGTAACCAACAGTTTCTCTGGCACGCCCGGTGGGACGCGGGTCCCACACTTGACGAGAGATTTTCTGATCAGTCTCCACCTGGCGCTGACAGTGGTTCCTGAGCTCTTGGTGAGACAAGGAAGTTTCTCACCCCCGACAGAATTGAAGCACCGGTGTTCGCTTCATTGCTGTTCCAAATCTGAACACCTGGCGACTCTGCACGAACAAATCCTCTGAGTCCGAAAGACCGGTCCCAGCACCTTCATGCACACAAGAAGGTGGCAAGCAAGGGATCCAAGAAGCCCGCCTGAATTCTACGAACTGGACATCAACGCTCGAGGCGAAGTTCCCAGGCTAGCTGATCCGCGAGCTCGTGTCGACGAAGCCGAGGCTGAAATCCAAGAAGAAGCCGAAGCTGAAGTTGGCGGAGCTGAGTACAAAATAGAAGAGGCCGAGGAAGAAGAAGATCCTGCATCCTCGGAAAGTACCGACACCGAGTACACAACGGACGAAGGAGAAGAAGAAGAAATGGTTGCTCAGCAGCAAAATGACGATGATCTCTTCCCGGCGGTGGACTCTACGGGGCCCTTGGCCCTGGTCGGACAACAAGTTGTTCCCCCTGCTGCTTTAAAGTCTATTCCCACATACGACGGCTACGGTAAGACGGCGTACGAGCACATCCAGGACATCCTTGCCCTGGCCGCATTGCATACTATTACCGATGAGAGTGTGAAGACCCGTTTGCTAGCCCTTTCCCTGAGGGGAAAGCTTCTCTACTGGTGGAGATCGCTGCCAGAGGGATCCATCACAGGGTGGCCCCAGCTTGCTAGGAGGCTCGTAAAAGGATGCAACGAGTCTGCTGACCCTAGTTCTTTGCTGCATCAGTTCCAAGCTATACAGAGACATCCTCAAGAGGAGGTGTCTGATTTTAACATTAGGTTTGCGAGATCCTGGAAACGGGTACCTCGCGAACTTCGGCCTTCAGCTGGCATGGCTGCTCACTACTATCTGAGATCTTTCAACTCAGACATATGCCCGCTCGAAGATCGCGAATTGACGAGTTTCTGCGCCGTACGAGGCTGCCCAGCAAGTCGAAGCGGACATTATTTCCATCGGCAGACTTCCGTCCAGGGTGCAGGAACCCATTCATCCCGACTTCCCCAGATCCCAATATCCTCCTGCTTCTGGTGGTGCGCCGTCCACATCAGGGCAGCAACCCCAGCAGCAGTGGAATCAAGCGCCGGTCGTAACCCCTTACGACCCGCCTCAATTGCATTACCCTCACCCGTCTCCTCCTGCTCCGCATTTTCCAGCACTTCCTGCCCCCCCGCAGTACGCACCTTATTCTAACCCTCCTCCATTGGCCGCATTGCCTCCACCGGCACAGTTGCCGCCACCTGACAGCAACGTTCAGAACACGATTCTCCAGGAGGTGCGGGCTTTGGCCTCAGGATACCATGCCATGTCCAATGACATGACCGCTCTGAAGAAGAAGCAGGCCCAGATGGACCTTGCTCCTAGGAGACCATATGCGCCCCCGGCGCTGACGAAAGACAAGCCCCCGGAGCACCAGCCGCAGAGGCGTCCGCCTCCGAGAAATGCTGCTATAGAAGACCCGCCTGGTCCTCCCGACCAGGTTAACTGGTGCACTACGTGCAATGACCCACATTCGGAGGAAGACTGCACTTTGCACCAGCACTACATCCAGACCTTGGCCGGCAGCGCCATAGAGGACGATGAACTGTACATGATCCTGGACGGCGAAGCCAACTTTGCCCTCCCAGAAGAGAATCTAGTACCGCCCGCCAAGGAAGAAAAGAAGGCTGCAGATGCGGCCAAGCCTTTGAAAGTTTACACAAGAAGAGAAAAACCGCAGCCCGGTGGGCTGCCATCATACAAGCGGTTGTGGCCCTACACAGCCCAAGAGAAGGCATCCAAAGATAAAACTCCAGCCAAGCCTTCTCCGGCAAAGGCTGCCCCTGTTCCAGCCAAGCCTCCAGCAAGGGCCCCAACTCCGGCTAAAGCTCCAGTACCTCAGCCTCCAACTGAAACCAAAGAACAAGCCCAGGAGAAGCTGAAGTACCCGTCTCTGACTAAGAGACAGCGAGTTGAGGCTACCCAGCGAGCACGGACGAAGTATGAGCCGGCTAAACAAGCGAAAGGAGCTAGTACCTCGGGCTACAGCATTGTAGACGAGTTGAAAAGAACACCGCTAGAATCAGCATGTATGATGCTCTTCTGCTCCCAGGTCAGGTGGATCTGCTGCAAGAATCACTAAAGAACATGAAGAGCGGCAAGCAGATACAACCCGCTGTCCTGGTTCAACCTTTGACAGTCTCAGCCACTGGGAAGAACAGACCGCCACACTTTTATCTGTCTTTACGGATGCAAGGGCACATAGTTCACAACTGCATGGTGGATTCTGGTGCTTCCTCCACTGTGATGCCGAAGGCCGTCTGTGACGAGATCGGGATGGAATACACTCGGAGCAGCCAAGGCGTGCTGCAATTAGACGGCACCCCTGTCAAGACAGCTGGTGTCATAAAGGACATCCCTATCCGGTCGCACAAGGCTCTCGACATCGTGGTCATCCAAGAGGTCGTGGTTGTTGACCTGGAACCTTACTTCGGCATGTGTCTCTCTCGGGAGTTCACTGCGAAGTTGGGCGGGTACCTGTCTCTAGACTACTCACACATGGAAGTGCCCTTCAAAGGAAGGAGACTGAAAATTTTCAATGAGAAGCCTTCCACCTTCCTAGTAGAGAAGATACCCGGAGGAGAGTTGGACTGCATGGTCCAGTTGTCGGAGGAAGAGCTGGTGACAGTGGAGCTGACTGAGCAAGCCTTCGAAGTGCTACAGCTTGAAGACGAGTTCTCGTTGCGGGACTTCAATGCCGTAATTGGGACAGAGCAGGGCTGTTACTCCATTGTACAGCCCGAGAGGCTTGACATGTCAGCTGCGAAGGAAGTAGGACCTGCACCCGAGAAGCTGTGGAAGCTTTTCTTTGACGGTGCGCGATGCAAGAATGGCGCCGGTGCAGGGGTGCTGCTGGTTTCTCCAACCGGAATCCAGAAGGACTATACCTACAGGTTGGCCTGGAGATGCACTAACAACTCGGCGGAATACGAAGCCTTGTGCTTGGGTTTGCGAAAGGCGGAGAGGCTCGAAATCAAACACCTGCAGATCTTTGGAGATTCAGAGCTGGTGTGTCACCAAGTTACGAAGAAGTGCGCATCCAAACAACACTATCTTAGAGCGTACCGCAACCGGGTGTGGGACCTGATGGAGTCATTCGACTCGTTGAATGTTAAGGCAATATCGCGTGAGAAAAACAAGCACGCTGATATTCTGGCGTCTGTTGGAGCCAGGTACGTTCCGGCTGACGACGTTGTCCGAAACCGAGCCGGTTCGCACTATTTACAGGCCTTCTGTGCCTGATAAGGACACCCACTGGCAGGTGTTCAGTTGTGACGAGGAGATCGTCACATTCCTGGTTAACGAAGTGTGTGTAATCGAAGGTAGAGACCCTAATGACAAGCAATATGAGGGGTTGATACAGTTAAGGAATAATCATGTCCCAAAAGGACTGATTACATTAGAGAGTCTCTTTGATTAGAATGACAGAGCAATATCTCACAGGATCAAAGTAGACCCGAGGCAGTATGTTGACCTGGAACTTGAACCTGGTAAAACTATCAAGGTCGGAACAGACTGCACGTCGGAGGAACTTGAGCAAATCAGATCACTGTACCAAGAGTTCCTCGACATCGTGGCCTGGTGCTACGAGGATTTGAAGGGGTACGACAGAGCTGTCATCCAGCATACCATTGAGCTAGAGGATGGCGCCAAGCCATTCCGACAGAAGCAGAGGGCCGTGAATCCAAAGATTGAGGCCATGATGAAGGTCGAGCTCTTGAAGATGCTGGAGGCCAAAATCATCTACCCCATCAAACATTCATCCTGGGTCGCGAATTTGGTGCCCGTGAGGAAAAAGAATGGCGACATTCGTCTCTGTGTCGACTTCAGAAACCTAAATCAGGCTTCCCTCAGGGACCACTATCCGCTTCCCCAAATCGACCAGATTCTACATATCGTTGCTGGAGCCCAGAGATTTTCACTTTTAGATGGATTTTTCGGCTACAACCAGATTTGGGTCAAAGACGAGGACCAGCATAAGACGGCGTTTACCACCAAGTGGGGGACGTTCGCCTATCAGCGCATGCCGTTTGGCTTATCAAACGCTGGTGCCACATTCCAAAGGGCCATGGACCTGGCCTTCCGAGAGCTGCTCAATAAGATTATCGTCATCTACCTTGATGACATGACTGTTTTCTCTCACCAACGAGGGGATCATGTCTCGCACCTACGACAAATATTTGAGAGGTGTCGAGAGTTCGGCATTTCTATAAACCCGAAGAAGTCTGTCTTCGCGGTAAAGGAAGGAAAGCTGCTGGGACATGTCATCTCCGAGGAAGGCCTCGCCATTGACCCTGACGGAGCAGAAGCCCTCGTTCGCTTGCCAGCCCCCATTGATAAAAAGGGCTGCAGTCCTTCTTCGGTCAGATTAACTTCGTGCGGAAGTTCATTCCCGACTTCGCACAGGTGATCAAGCCTATGGCCGAACTGCTGAAAAAAGATACAAATTATGAATGGACTGATGAGAGAGAGCAAGCCTTCGAGGAAATCAAGGCTCGAATTGCGCAAGCTCCGGTGTTGACAAACCCGGACTACTCCAAGGACTTCATCCTGTATGCAGTGGGAGAACCCGAAAGTTACGCTGCAGTCCTGACTCAGAAGGGAGACGATGGTGAGGAGCGCCCCATAGCGTTCTTGAGCCAAGTGATTCTGCCGCATGAAGAAAAGTACAATTTTATAGAGCGGCAGGTTCACGCTGTTATGAAATCCCTTCGAAAGTTCAGGCATTTTGTCTCCCAGAGCAAAACTACTGTCTTTGTGATTCACCCGGATTTTCGTAGCTTCATCTTACAAGGAGAACCGGGTCACAAGAGAGCGGGATGGATTGCAAAAATCCAGGAGTTCGACATCGAAGTGCGGCCCACCAAGCTTATCAGGGGCCGAGCCTTGTGTCAGGAATTGGCCCGAAGCGCTGTAGCCGGCATCTCCGCTCGTAAGTGGGAGGACACAACGACACGCATCTACCTAGCCAACTCCTTATCGGAGGGGAGTGATTGGACAGATGAACTGGTGAGATTCTTCTGCACTGGAAGATGTCCCGATCACCTGAACGCCTCACAACGAAGGAGATTTCGGCTAGGTGCACTTAAGTACACTCTTCGCCCCGAGGGGCTTTACTTCAAAAACATCGACGACATCCTGTTGCGGTGCGTCAGAAAATCAGACCAGCCTAGGGTCCTCGGAGATTTTCATTTCGGGATGCCTGGGGGTCACCATTCTTCAAGGCCAACGGCCTTAAAAATAATTAGAGCTGGGTACTATTGGCCCACTCTATTTGCAGACGCTCATGCGGTCTGCTCTAAATGTGATCAATGCCAAAGGTTTGCTGGCCGAAACAGAAAAGCACCCCTGCCCCTTCAACCGATTCAGGCCGAGACTCCATTCCAGCAATGGGGTCTAGACTTCATTGGGGTGATTTCTCCTAACTCCTTTGCCGGACACAAGTTTATTCTTACAGCCACCGATTATTTCACACGGTGGGCAGAGGCAATCCCGACCAAGAACGCGGACCAGGAAACGGTCATCAGGTTCATTGAGAGCCTGATTACCCGCTTCGGGGTTCCAGAGTCAATTGTGACAGACAACGGTCCGGGATTCGCAAGCGCTGTACTCACGGAGTACACCGTGCAGACTTGGCATCTATCACAAGATGTCTTCTAATTACTACCCGCAGGAAATGGCCTTGCCGAGTCTACTAACAAGAACCTCCCCGAAGATCATCCGGAGGACCATTGACGGAAACAAGCGGACTTGGCACTTACTCTCGAACCGGGCGCCGTGGGCGACAGAGTTGCATTCAAGAAATCCATCGGAACGTCCCCCTATGCGCTCGTCTATGGCAAAGAGGCTGTCATGCCATCACACATTGAGATCCCTGCCCTATGGATGTTGGACGAAGACAGGAGCAGCAGAGACCCGGTGGACAACAGACTATGCCAACTCCTGCAATTGGAAGAAGACAGAGAAAGTGCATACCAGGCCTTCGCCGATCATATTGTAGCTACTCAAGGCTGGTTTGCAAAGGCACCACTGCCCGAGTTTTCGAAATCGGGGACCTGGTGCTAAAGTGGGACTCATATAAGGCAAAGCCGGGCAATCACGGGAAGTTTGATGCCCTCTGGGAGGGCCCTTATCAGATTGCCCGGGTGAACCAGTTTAATGCCTATGTACTTCGGGATATGGAGGGTCAGCTCCTGCCTATCCCTGTTAACGGGTTCCACTTAAAAATTTACCGCTGCTGAAGGTGCCCGAGTGGCCCTTCTTTGTAAAAATTTCCCTTATGCATTTTCGTTTCCCAGCATGTACAGTTTCCAGCTTTCAGCTTTTAATTGTTATTTTTCATTTTTTTGAGCTTAAAATACGGCATGGGAGAGAAAGACAGACTTCGCAGCGAAGTCTGTCGTCGCCCCTCAGGAGGGGCGAAGTTCGGGCTGTGCAAAGAAAGGAGAAAGCAAAGAAAAAGGTGAAAAAAAATGTCTAAGTGTTGGCCCCTGCCCGACTTCGCAGCGAAGTCGGGCTGCGTGCCAGCCGAAGTGCGAAGCTTGAACGGAAAGAGGACTGCAAAGCACAAAAGAGAGCGGACTGCGCCCAACTTTGGGCGAAGTCCGACTTCGCACGCGAAGTCCGACTTCGGCCGACTTGCGTGCGAAGTACGCACTGCGCACAACCTCCGCGCGAAGTGCAAACTGCACGAAGTTCGTACTTCGCCCAAACTTCGGGCGAAGTCCGAACCTGCTTCAATGTCGCGCTGCGCAGCTCGTACGGTTTGGTCTAAAGGAGCAGAAAAATGCTAAGTGTTTGCCTCCTCCGAAGGTTGCAAAAGAACCGAACTGCGCTCAATCCTTGGGCGCGGTGAGAAAGAAGAAAAGAAAGCGAGGCAGTTCAATGCGAACTTCGCGCGAAGTTCGAACTTCGCCCGAAATCTGACTGCGCCTTGTCTTCTGGGCCAGTTTGGGCAAAAGTTTTAAAAAATGAATAAAATATTAAAAAAAAAAGGTCCCAAGCTGGGCCCAAGGCGCATTGCGACTGTTTCAAAGTGGGTTTCCGCACCAAGGGTTCTTTCTTGAGCAGTGTGCCCGGATTGCGGCAGTGACGTCAGCCATGGCGCAGCGTCCAAGACAAAATTAATGATTGCACAGTCTTCAAGGAAAAGTGCAATAAAAAGAGCATGGCACGGCTGCCGGAGTACCCTTTTTCCAAACATTCTCCTGCGCAGCCACCCAAGAAACATAACTCAGCCGACCTACCCCCTCCTGCGCGGCTTTAATGACGCTGTCGTTGTCTAGAAAAAGGGGGTCAGATGCATTCAAACATGCCAGACTGCGCAGACTATTCCTTAAACTGTGCAGATTTTTCCTGTGACAGCGAAATCTTCTGCAGACGCCCTGAACTTGTAATTATTGCTGATTCGGAGAGATGGACAGAGGAAAGATGCCAGTGTTAGCGCAATCTAGCGAAGGGAGCGAGCACAAGGATTTACCACGGTCGGGTGTTTTCAGAAGTGAAACACCGCCAGAGCCAAAGTCAAAGTCCCGACCGAAAAAAGTACAGCGTGGGCAAGCCCCACCACCTTCGTTAAATTACTTGGCGGGATACGTGGACGACTCGTTTTCTATGAGCCTGACTAAGCTGCGGACAAATGTGGAGAGCTGGGCTGACAAAGTTTCGCCCTCTCATCATTTCGGAGCGGCGTACAAATCCAACCTTTTCAGATTCTTGTGCCCTCCTGTCCATCAATGCCCGGAACTGGTAGACATCATTGTCAGACACTACAGACCAGTTACCCGGCAGATTTGCAGCTCCAGCGGTAAACCCTTGTTCACGCTGCGCAGGGAGACTGTCCAGCCAGCTTTCGCCCCAGGGTTGGAGTATGACTCCAGCACAATTGTCAGGAAGATAAATCTGGGCGAGCAAGCGAGACGTTTCACACAAACAAAACGAATGAGGGATTTCCTCAATTCAAAGCTGAACGCCCCTCTTGCAGCTGGATAGTGGCCAACCGGCCCCATGCCTTTGGCAGGATTTCAGAGCAAATATTTGTACACCATTTTGGCATGGATTCTCGACTGCGACTCCGATGAGCTGGTACAGCCGTACCAGCTAGCGCTGGCAGAATGTCTCCTATGCGGAGAATCCTACGAACCAGCAACGCAGAGAAGTGGAAAGCGTCCCATCTTTTTTCAACTGGGCAGACTGGCTGGCATACGCCATCCACTCCAGCCTAGTCAATATCCAGAAGAAGCAGTCCACCAATTTTCGTTTCAGTTCTGTTCTAGCTTGGCTTTGTTTATACCATTTACACTCCCGGATGCTTTGTTCGTGATGAACATAAACTTATAGCCAACATATTATTAATGTCCTCTTTTATAATTGACTCACAACATATTTTTCCACCAACAACCATTCTGATCCCTTACCCTAACATTAATATTTAAAATAGTCATATAAAAGAAACACCAAAAAACATAATACAAAAACAAAAAATGCGGATTGCAAACACATGGGCATTACATGAAGTGTGTGGATCCTTCTGAAGGTCCTTCAACTCCTTCAAAATCCTCTTCAAAGCCATCATATACATCGCTCCCTCGCCAGATCTTCTTGAGTAACAAAGACATGGAGACAAATAAATAATGCCTCAATAATTGATCTTTGAATTCCAAGGTTATGTATGTATAAAGGTTATGTTTTCTTACCTTACGTTGCCTTTGGACAGGAGGAAAGGAAGAACAAGTCCTTGCCAAGGCGGTCAGTACTTCCATGCAGCCCAAAATGTCCCTCTCGGAGCACGAGATCCATTCATCAAAATGATATTTGTGCATGAATGTGAATAATCTCTGAAAATTTAGAAAAGCATGGATGGAATCCATTCAAAGCACCGTGTGGTGCCTGGGTGATTAGGAAAGGGTATTCATAATCCCATGGTCAATTAACTGCCAGCAAGATGGATTTTGCTCATTGAATTCGTTGCCTGTTGCAATTGTCTGCTTCTGTCTCTTTTGGATGCATTGGTAATGTTTTTCTTTTAATCTGGATCGTTTAAATGAAGTCTTGTCCAGATGTTTGAATTGCTGTGATTTGCCTCCTCTGGTTCAGCATTCTCTGTTTTCTTTTACATGTTTCAGCATGATAGTTTAAGTTTTCTCTGTACTTAACATTGAGGGAGGTTGTAAATTTCAGTTTTAGGGAATGAAGTAAAATAGAGAGTTTTACAGTTTGTTGGCACAAGATAGATGGCCATAGTGGAAAATCCCTGACTTGTGCTAAGAAACTAGAAGTAGAAAGGTGCTGACTCGTATGTTTATATTTGAATTCTTATATATCCTTATTTAATAAAATAATAAAACAAATAAATAAAGAGAGAGAGAAAGAGTTAGGAAAAGGTACCTGATTTTGTTTGTGCAATGATGTGGGCTCTTTGTTCAATGTTTTCAATGTTGTCTTCAAATTGTGAAGTGTTATGAACCTCTTTTTCATGAACAATAAATCTTTCAACAATATGTAAAAATATCAAACATGCATCTACAATTAATTTCCAAAAATAATACACACAAAGAAATAAAGATAGATAATACCATTGAGGTAGGGCAACACCAAAAGTATTCCTTAAGGAAGGAATCACTCCACAAGATCTCCGGATTCACAAGCCAAGACTCTTACAAGAGTACTTGATATGACTTCTTTTTACAATTGGGGTACATCTTTCTTTATACAAGAATGTGATGGTTCACCTTCCATGAGTTAAAAGTCAACCGTGTGGTGATTCACCTTCCATGAGTTAAAAGTCAACCGTGTGGTGATTCACCTTCCATGAGTTACAAAGTATATAATATTTAAATATTATAATATGGCATTACGTTACATACTATTATAATTTTATGTGTGACCCATGCCATCATACAATATTATATTATATCCCCACATTCATATACTTAGGTACCTAACATTCCATCCCTCTTACAAAAATGTTTCGTCCTCAAAATATAGGAAGAAACTAAATAATATGATCTTCTAAGCAATGTTGACAATTGATACCAATCTTGATTATTCCTCCATCCAAGTGAAATTTTGATTGGTGGTATTCTGTGATGATGCCAATTTGCCTTTATATCACTTGAATATCCATAATTAATCCTTGGGTTCCATGTATGTCCATTATAGCTTCTCTGATGCTCTTTGCCCTGTATCCATGATTGTTGCCTTTCACGGTGGTGTGGATGGTGATTTACTCTAAACTTAGCCCACTGTTCTACCTTCTTTGACTCTTCAATATTTTGTGCCTTGATTTTATGCTCTTCTCTTTGTCTCCCATCTTTTGCTTTTGCTTCTTCTTTGAAATCTACTACTGCCTCCTCCTTAGATTCTATTAATGCTTGTTCTTCAATTTGTTTCCCTACAACAACTACTTTTTTTTCTTCAGATCCTTGCCTCTTACACTGAGAAATATCTTGTACTGTTATCTTTTTTTTGGTACCAGAACTTCATGAACTTCTTTTGCACATTAATTTTAAGAGTACCCAATGAATGCAACTAAGGATAACCAAGAACAATATCCATATCACCCATTTCAATAGCATAAAAATCTGAATGTAAAACATTTTTATCCATGGTGAGTTTTAAATATTAAAAAATTTAAATATTTAATTTTCTTTGCTTGAACCTATGACCTCTTAGCCAAAGACATATTGATAAAATTATATCTATTGCTAGGGTTTATGGAAACAATAACTTTTTTATTTTGAATGCAACCATGAATTTGCAAAATAGAATTTTTAGATTCCAACAATTCTTTTTGACCACTGTTTGTTCTATCGGACACCAAAGATGTGCTTTCTTTTGCCTGCATATTATTATTTTTTTTCCTGCGATCCCCATTTGCTTAAAAATGCAACTTCAAATTCTTCTTGTGTGTATATATATTTATGAGCATTCACAAAGTTTGAAAACAAAAAATAAGCTTCCCCTCCCAAGTAATTCCAAATCTTCAATTTCCATTCTTAGAAAAATTTAAAGAATTTTTTTTCCTCTTCATCAACCATTTCTTAGCATCACTATCATCCTTTACAGTGAATATATTTAACTCCATGACCTCAAATCAAAATAATTTTTTTTTTCCCAAAGTTGGAAGGGTTTCAAATAATTGGATTTAAAAAAAAATATATATCAAATCTCTTCTATTCCTTTTCTTCAATGATTACATTTGTAGATTTTCTTCAAAACAAAACAAATGGCAACCGATTTGCTTACTCGGATTGAGAAATATGAATTTTTTCCTTTTTCATGAATTTTCTACGCAACCCAAAAACAACATCAAAAGCCCAACTTAAAACAGGTGTAACTACCTCAAACTTATCAGAATTTAATAAATGAGTTGTTTTTGTAGTACGGAAAAAGATCTACACAATGGTGCAAAAAGCTTCTGAAAATGACTGCTAAAAAAACTTGATATGAATTTTTTTTCGGGTAGCCAAAAAACAACATAAATATCCCAACTTCAAACAACCATAACTTCCTCAATAATTATTTTTTATTTTTTGAAAAAAATGAAAAACTTGTATTAATACAAAGAACAGTTACAAACGGGAGAAAACACATCCCAACCAAGAGCAGAGAACAAGACAACAAGCGCAGAGCACAAAGTCAACGCTAACCACCACAGAGCACAGAAGTCAACAGGGCGCGAAAACGCGACATGTCGCGAAATCGCGACAATCAACCCCGTCTCGACCGCATCAGTGCCACCAGCCGCGAAAACGCGACATGTCGCGATATCGCGACAGTCAGAGCCCTCGGCACCCGAACGCCAAAAAAGTCGTGAAATCGCGGCAGCAGCTCCCTCCGGCGCCCCATCACCAAAGGTGTCGCGAAATCGCGACGAGAATTCCAAATAGCTCCATATCTCCAAAAAGGTCGCGAAATCGCGACGAGATTTCTCCGAAGCGCCCAGCCAGCAAAAGTGTCGCGATATCGCGACGAGTTTTCCACTTGACGCCCAATCCGCAAAAGTGTCGCGATATCGCGACAGTTTTTCCCCAAGCCATCTATGTGCCAAAAGTGTCGCGAAATCGCGACGAGTTTTCCTTTCGACACCCAACCACAAAAAGTGTCGCGATATCGCGACGAGTTTTCCTTTCGACACCCAACCACAAAAAGTGTCGCGATATCGCGACGAGTTTGCCTTATGACGCCAATTTGCCAAAAGTGTCGCGTAATCGCGACGAGTTTTCCTTTTAGCTCCCAATCCTCAAAACTGTCGCGAAATCGCGACGAGTTATCCACATTGCAACCAGTCTTCAAAATTGTCGCGATATCGCGACAAGTGATCCAGATGGCACCAGTTTGCCAAAACTGTCGCGATATCGCGACGATTTTTCCTTGCGGCTTCCGAACAGCAGAAATGTCGCGAAATCGTGACTGATTTTGCCCTTTGCTCCAATTCACAAAAATTGTCGCGATATCGCGACGGTTATCCTCCTTGTCGCCCCTGCGCCAAAAACGTCGCGAAATCGCGACAGCTTCCAACCAAAGGCCGCGATGGCGCAACAGGTCGCGAAATCGCGACAAATTCCCACTGAAGGCCACGACAGCAAAACAGGTCGCGAAATCGCGACGAGCATCTCACCATGGGCCGCGACAGCACTACATGTCGCGATTTCGCGACGATTTTTCCTTGCAGCTTCCGAACAGCAGAAATGTCCCGAAATCGCAACGGATTTTGCCCTTTGCTCCATTTCACAAAAATTGTCGCGATATCGCGACGGTTATCCTCCTTGTCACCCCTATGCCAAAAACGTCGCGAAATCGCGACAGCTTCCATCCAAAGGCCGCGATGGCGCAACAGGTCGCGAAATCACGACAAATTCCCACTGAAGGCCTCGACAACAAAACAGGTCGCGAAATCGTGACAGCATCTCACCATGGGCCGTGAAAGCGCGCCATGTTGCGATTTCGCGACATGTCGCGATTTCGCGACATGTTCCCTTCGAAGGCCGCGAAGGCGCAACCTGTCGCGAAATCGCGACAACTTCCAACTAGAGGCCACGACGGCGCTACAGGTCGCGATATCACGACAAAAACCTCCCTTAGCATCAAAAACTTTGCACATTATCACAGGAAACGTTCAAGACCTTGCCTAATCACTGCATCCTCCACAGGC
This sequence comes from Wollemia nobilis, assembly GCA_028583015.1. Classification (NCBI taxonomy): domain Eukaryota; kingdom Viridiplantae; phylum Streptophyta; class Pinopsida; order Araucariales; family Araucariaceae; genus Wollemia; species Wollemia nobilis. Next base: position 993,365 of record JAQPPZ010016964.1, read on the forward strand.
ATATCACTGTGCAGCTGCATCCCAACCTCCCTCTCAGCACCCATCTTAGCAAGGAAATCGACCGCCTTGTTGAAATCTCTACTCACATAGACGGGGATCACATCATCTAATTCCCTCCAAAGTTCCTTTATTTGAGAGACTAGAATCCGCAACCTCCAGGATTTCAAGTCAAAGTTCCTCATGCAGTCGAGAGCGCCCACCAGAATTTGGGAGTCGGACTCAAGAATTATCTTCCTATGTCCCTGCTTAACAGCCCAGATGGAAGCAGATTTAATAGCAAAGGCCTTTGCTTCATTGTTTGTGGCATGACCCAGACCTTGCAGTTCCCAATAAAGCACGGACCCAGCATGATCACGGCACACTACTCCAATTCCAGCGCTACCCGGATTGCCTTTTGCAGCTCCATCAGTATTGATTTTGATCCAGCCTTCTGGGGGAGGGTTCCAGCTATCTCTAGCCTGTCTCTCAAGATCAACAGCTCCCTCAACCAGTGGCACAGAAGCAGACTGATTTTCCTCCTCAGCATAGATGGCAACCGTTTCCACGACTTTGCTCCATATGACCTGCCATATTCCATCAAGCGAAGAGAAAGTTTCACGGAAAATGCGGGCATTTCTCTCCAACCACACCTGCCACCAGATGAAAAGTAAACCAAGCTCCCATCCAATTCGAAGAGCTTTAGATTTAAATCTACCTCTCTTCCATCTTTCCCAAGTATTGGTCCGGGTCAAATCACTGTTAGCCTGGATTTTGAAGTGAGAGAACCAGCGCTTCCAAATCTGCCGTGTGAAGGGGCATTCAAACATCAGATGATCAGCAGTTTCCTCATGCTTGCGGAATAACACACACTGAGAAGGACTGATGATGCCTCTATTTCTGAGATTGTCAAAGGTGAGAATTCCATTTTGCATAAACTGCCAAGCAAAGAAGTTCACTTTCGGCCAGCCCTTGGAATGCCATATCTTCCTCCAATCATGAACCGGAAAAAAATGTGGGGGGGGCTCTGGGAGGATCTTATCGTATCCCTCCTTCACAGTATAAACCCCAAGGTTCCCATAGCCCCAAGCAAGTTCATCCTCCTCATCTCTCCCAGTAAGAAACCTTCTCGTCAAAATTTTTGACAAGATGGGTGCCGACTCCGGAGGGATTGGAATTGGCCACTCTTCCAATCGCTTGAACTTTAACTTGTACTCCCCCATTTGGCTGGTGTTGAAATAACTCTCAATTTGAACCCAGCCCTTGTCTTCTATGGCGGATTTAATGGGTTGCAATTCGGGAAACACAGCAATGATGGGAGGATGCTGGTCCCAGGAATCGATCCAGAAACGGGCCTTCTCCCCTCTCCCCACTTTCCAAAACAATTGATCTTTGATAACTTGAGATCCAAGCTTGAGAGCCTGCCACACTAAGGATCCATTACCCTCCAAAGGGAAACGGCCCAGATCATTGGGGTGAACATGACCCAAGTATTTACTAGAAAGGATTCTGCTAAAGAGGGATGTTGGTTGGGAAATCCACCTCCAGTATAGTTTGCCAGCCAAAGCTTTATTGTTAAGCTTGGAGCTTCTCAGTCCCAGCCCTCCTTTATCCTTGGGCTGGGTAACCTTATCCCAACCAACCAAGGCCCATTTCTTCTCCCCTTTTGCACCTTCCCATAAAAAACTTCTAGCCATTTTGTCTAGCTCTTTCCAAATAGAATGTGGGGCAGCCAGGATGGAGAATTTATATATTGGCATGGCCTGAATAACTGACTGTAAGAAAGTTAGTCGGCCTCCATAGCTTAACCATTTATGAGACCAATGATTCATTCTATCTTTGATGCCATAAAAAAGATCCTTCCGGATATCAATTTTCAGTTTTTTGAAATGCAGAGGAACCCCCAAGTAAACCACTGGGAGAGAGGTCCTAGTAAATCCCAAGATCTCAGTAACTCTGTCCTGTAACCTTTGGTCAAGATTGAAGAAGACCACTTTAGATTTTTTATCATTGGTGACTTGATTTGAGGCCCGGAGGTAGACATTTAGAGTGTCTCTGATTCCTCTTGCTTCCCTGAGACTGGCCACTCCAACCAATCCTGTATCATCCACAAACTGTAAGTGAGTCAAAACTTCCGCCCCCACCTTAATACCTGTTATCAGACCTTGATGTCTTCTTCTCAGGAAGAGTCTACCTAATCCTTCAGCCAAGATGAGGAAGAGATATGGAGAGCAAGGGTCCCCTTGACGAAGACCCCGAGAGGCTCCAAAAGGTGGCGAGGGGAGCCCCTTGATTAGAACAGAATAAGAAGGCGTAGAAATACAACTCATGACCCAGTCAGTCCAGTCCTGAGAGAAGCCAAAGGCTGCCAACATCTTTGCCAGGAAGCCCCACTCCACCCTATCGTAAGCCTTGGACATATCCAGTTTAATGAACATTCCTTTGTTGCCTGATTTTTGCATTGTATGGATTGCCTCCTGGGCAAGGACCACTCCATCCAAGATCTGTCTACCTTCAACAAAACCCCCTTGCTCTGAGGAAATTATTTTATGAAGGAGAGGTTTTAGCCGTTCAGCCATAATCTTCGTGATTATTTTATAAATCACATTGCATAAGGCAATAGGTCTGAAATCAGAGATATGACCCCCCCTCCCCTTTTGGAATTAAAGTGATGAAGGTGTGGTTTAGAGCCTTGAGCATTCTTTTATTAGTTCTGGACTCCTCTGTGACAGCCAAAACATCCTTCTCCAGGGAATCCCAAAAGGCTTGAAAAAACTCAATAGGAAAGCTATCTGGACTGGCGATTTGCCAGTGCTCATCCCAAAGACCACATTCTTTAGTTCATCTCTATCAATGGGTCTAAGAAGGGCCTGATTCTCTTCGTGAGAGATAATAGAAGGTATGACATCAATAACTTCATTTTGAGCTTCCACATCTTGTTCCAGACTTTCCTTAAAAAGGTTTGAGAAATAATCCATTGAGTGGGAATGCATTCCAGGAAGAGTATCAAAAGAGTGTCCATTCTCATCTTGAAGGACTTCCATGTTATGCATTTGTCTCCTAGCACAGGCTGAGCGATGGAAAAATTTTGTATTTCTATCACCTTCTAATAACCAAGTGTTTCTTGCTCTCTGTTTCCATAGAATTTCTTCTTGATTATCAATGTCCTCAACCGCTTTGCGCAAAGCATCATCCTCGATTTTAAGGTGCTCAGTAATTGTACCTTCCCTGAAGTGTTTTTGCACCTCTTCCCATCTAGCCACCAAGGGAGCCCGTTGGAGCTGGAAGTCCGACTTATTAGTTTGCCTCCACTGTTTCAATTTACACTTGACAAAATGAAGTTGTTTGTGGAATTTGAACATTGCTGTCCCAAAAGGTAGGCGGCCTTCTTCCCACCACTGTGGAATTTTCCTTCGGAGATCCTCCTTTTGCAGCCAAAAATTTTCAAATTTAAATGGTTTGTGGTGCTGCCCTGTCATAGTCCCTCCCTCCAACAAAATGGGAAAGTGATCTGAGACTGGGCCTTCCAAAATCTGAAATTTAATATTCCATTTAATAAATGCCTCCTCAGAGACCAGAAACCGGTCTAACTTTACCTTCTTGTTGTGTGGCTCTCTCCTCTTATTAGTCCAAGTAAAGTAGGTTCCGGGGCCTTTGATATCAACAAGGTGAAAGGCCTGGATTTGGGCAATCAGGAACCGGTCCCCTGGATCCAAAACTGGGATACCACCTTCCTGATCCCTGGCAGATAATTTGGCATTAAAATCCCCAGCAATGATCCAGTCAAAATCTTCCAGGGAGGACCTCATGTTGTGTACAGCTTTCCATTGGAGCCGCTGGCCATCAAAGCTTTGAGCCCCATAGAAGTTTGTAATAAGAACATGTTCAGCTGTGACATTGTTCCTAAACAGAGATGTGAGAACACCCCTCCAAGCTATATGTTCTAATGCTGTCCATTCCTGAGGGTTCCAAAGAGTGACAATCCCCCCCGAGGCACCTTGAGCAGCCACATCCATATAACCAGCACCCCGCCATATTCTATTAACAGTTTTGCACATAAGATCTACAGACATTTTTGTCTCCTGGATGAGCAAAAAGTCTGTTTTACATTTTCCTAAAAGTCTTTGAACAGCAGATTGATGGGTTCTACTGTTTAAACCCCTAACATTCCAGGATTGAATAATCATTGAAAACCTTGAGAGCAATAAGAATCAATTGTCCTCACCGATCCTCCATTGATCAGCTTGTCTCCTTGCACTGCTAGTAGATCCTTATTGGATTTTCTGCCCGCTCCTTGGGAATTACTATTTTTAGACCTCTTCTCCACCTGAGTAATCCCTAGAGCAGGCCTTTCTCTGTTCTTTTCTGCACTTCCCATGTTGACATCCTTAATAACCGGCTGTGCTGGGGAGTGAATTACCAATGCCCCTGGGTTCTCTGGCTGCATTATCTCAGAGGGTTCAATCACCTGTTCTAAGACAGGAGTAAATGAAGGAGAAGCATGAGAGTGGATGTTATTATCCTCAACATTCCCATCCACTCCTTCCATAACTTGGTCCTCTTGATCCACTAGGGACTTAAAGATTTCATACCGATTGGTTGGCTTAAGTTGTGCCTGCTCCTTGCCATTTTTCTTTTTATTTCTCCTTCGCTTTGGCTGTTCAAAGCCATCTTTCTGGACATCAGAACCCTGAGGAATATTGGATGGTTCTTTGACAGGGGTAAACTTACCCTCTCTGGGGCGATTTGGCATTCCAAGCGGAGCCTCCACTTTTGTGCTCAAAATATTTGGACAGAACCTCGCCAAATGGCCATGCTTATGGCAGACTTTGCATCTAAAAGGTAGGGCCTCATAATCTAACTGCTGGATCCAGGATAGCCCTGTCAACTCAAGTTCCACCTCGGCTGGTAGAGGTTGGCTAATATCCATTTCTACACAGATTCTAGCAAAGACAGCTGTGTTTCCCTCTATGGTATCTTTGGAGACTCCTAGATATCTGCCTAATGAATTACCAATCATCTCCAGAACCTGCTCACCCCAAAACTCCATCGGGAGAGTGTACAACCGGATCCAGACCGGGACAGCCATAGGTTCAATACGAGGGTCGAAACCCACTCTCCACGGTTGAACAAATAACCCTGCCGGGCCATGGTTCCTCTTCTCTGATTCAAATGCTCTGTTTCTATCTGCTAAAGAAGAGAAACTAATAATGAAATACCCATTGCTTATAGGCCATAAGGAGTACTCACCGAGTGGCTCCCAGTTCTGTCTAACCCAGGTGTGCAGAAAGTTCAGAGTAGGATGAATACCCATGAATTTGCAAATCAGGTCATGGTTAGCACGGTAGGTGATTGTGTCTTCGACCAGCTTCGGTTCTATAACAATCTTAGGTCTGGAAGCGGATTGCGGGAGGCATCCATTAACTCGGTGTGCTGATGAACCCTTGCCAGCATTCTTGAGTAACGTTTGAAAAGCAATCCGCTGAGCTTCATCAGAGGAAGACGAAGGATTTTCTTTTAACATCTCAGCATATGAGCTCTTTCTCCCAGCGAGAGGAACTGGAGGAGACCCCATTGGGCCCTCCCGGGGCAGCGGATGAACCTTCAGTGAAACACACAGTCAACCCACCAAAGTCCCTGGTAAAGCCTTCACACCAGAAACCCTAGAGCATCGCCCGACACCAGCTCAAAAGTTTTCCCGCCAAATCGCCAGAGCTCCAAAAGTTCATTAATCCATGTTCAAACATATTCAATTGCTTAGGATACTTCTTCAATAATTATTAGAATATAACAAACGAGTAATTGTTTTTGTAGTACTCGAAACGATCTACATGCTGGAACAAAAATCTTCTAAAAATGACTGCTATAAAAAAAGAAACGACCTCTACAAGATGGGACATTTTTCTGGAAAAATGTGCCCTAGCTTTGCAAAAAACAACCCCACTTTGCTAGAATTGTTGCTTTGATACCAATTGTTATGAACCTCTCTTCTCATGAACAATAAATCTTTTAACAATATGCAGAAATATCAAACATGCATCTACAAATAAATTCCACAATAACAATCCACACAATAAAATAGAGATAGATAATACCCTTGAGGTAGGGCAACACCAAGAATACTCCTTAAGGAAGGAATCACTCCACAAGATCTCCAGCTCCATGAGCCAAGACTCTTACAAAGAATACTTCATATGACTTCTTTTCTTACAAGTGGGGGTACATTTTTCATTATACAAGAATGTGATGGTTCACCTTCTATGAGTTAGAAGGTCACCCATGTGGTGATTCACCTTCTATGAATTACAAAGTGTATAACATTATAATATGGCACTATGTTATATATTATTATAATTTTATGTGTGCCATAATACAATATTATATTATATCCCCACAAGCATATACTTAAGTACCTAACATAAAGAATGGCATAAATGTGAAGCCTCTTGGAAAATAGGTAAGATTTGAACATCACTTATGGAAAGAACAATGTAAATGTGAAGCCTTTTGGAAAGTAGGTAAGATTTAAACATCACTCATGGGAGGATCAGGATCAAATTTGCAGCATTGACAATCCAAAATGTTATTTTTCCTTTTGTACAAAGTTAAAATAAAAATAATTTTCATTTATAAAATCAAATTCTATTTTTAACCCTTTAAAATTGAAGGAGTACTTGAACTTTTCATTTAAAAAGCAATCTATGAAACTAGCTTAGGTATCTACAGTACATATATCAATTGAATGCCAAGAAATATCAAACTTGAGGCACCTATCTCCAGCTTTCTCAATGCTAAATATATAAGATAGGCGCCTTGAGTTTTATATCTTTTTGGGTTAATACGTATCTGTGCTATAGACATCTAGGCTAGTTGTAGTAAAGAGATGACTACAAAGTTAATTTCAGTAATATGATGTACAATTTCTACACTCTGGGCATCCTATTAACTCTATATCCTCCATTCACCTTATCATTCACAACCATATGCCCAGGAATCACAATGGCAAGTTTGTCATCCTTGATGTTGACAACTTTATCTTTTTCATTATTCCCCTGTTTATCCTATAGAGATAATTGATCAAGCATTATATGTGATTTATTATGGATTGTGAAACATGACTGAACTTCACTGGAACTTTTGCAGTACTTGCGCTTACACTGAAGTCTTATTCTTCCAACTACCCTTGATTTGCTTTCTGTGATTTTTTTTCTTTTTGTTTGGTTACTCCGTCTTTTTGATTTGCACCATGTTTATTTTGGTCATAGTTACCAGGTACGGTTCAGTTTGGAGGCCAAAAAAGTTCAGAGGTTTGGTTTTTTCAGGGAGGTTCCGTTCAGAAAAGTTCAGATAACAAATAAAAAAAATTAAAATATATGTAAAGAAACATAGAAAAACTCAGATTCTCCCATATTTTCTACATTCAAGTATATTTTATACTTTACAAATATATACGTTATATTTTATGAGCCATATTTATGTTTCAATATATAAAAAGTTTGCAAATTAAAAATAAAATAGAAAATAAAAGGGCTGAACTGAACCAAACCAGTTCGGACTCCTGGTCCACGTTCAGACAAACCAGGTAACCATGATTTTGGCTGCTTGTACAACCTTGTTAGACTAATTTGGAAGCTTCCAACATAATTGGTTACTCCTGGAAATTTTGGATATGTTTCTTTCCTTTCTTTTCTTTGTGTAATAGTTTCTCACTTTCTCGTTTGTCCCATGTTGACATTTGTATTGGTTTCTGTTCAAGACTATTGCAACTATGCCATTGTCATTCTTTAATAAATTAGATATATATTTTTCAAAGAATTTACCAACTCTTCAAATATTAAAAAAGTGACTTATCTAATTTCATTCACCTGTCAATTGCAACATCTCACAAAGTGGACGGAGAGGATTTTACCTCGTATGCCTTGTTCTTTTAACTATTCATAGTCCATCTTGTTTATGTTTGCAGTATTGTATTAGGTCTTGGTTACTGTTGCTAAATAAAATAAAATAAATCTTAGGCAGTCTATGATTATCTATAGCCAGAGTTAGACTTGCCATTGTGTATATCACAGGAGCAAAAGGATCTGCTAGTGTCAAATATTAGTTTTCAAAGAAGGTTGGTTCCTCATTTAACTGGTTCCGGAGTGTTATGTGCGCGCTTGAATTGCAGTTTGTAATATCCTCTTCCCCTTGTTCAAGAGTGTGGGATGTACTTGTGTAGGGATTCTACCATCGCTAATGACAGTCTCATCACATGTAGTTCCTATCGGGACTTGAATGATTCTTATATCCTGGTCTTTACAATCTACGCTTAGAGGGGATCTCCCTTCTCTTGAAGTAGTTCACACAATCATAGCGTAATTCACTTGTTTCTTGCTGTTAAGTGAATTAAACTTCTTTGGTCAACTTTTATTACAATTGCATTGAACTCTTTAAACATGGTTTTATGTCTGTGTTCATGTAGGATCTGCCATGATGTAGTTGTCTTCAATCTTTTCTTCTTTTGCTGCATTTCATGTAAACATGCAAAGCTTCTAATCAGGTCACATCTGTGCTTTTTCTCTCTGATCTTCTCTTGTTTGTAATCCATAATGGTCTTTTTCATCGGCTCTGAAGCATTGAAGTTGGTGTCATTTAGAAAACCCTTTCTCCTCTCTGTGCACCTGCTTTGACATGCTTCTTTTATCATTGGCTTTGGAAATCTTGCTAGTGTTGCTCTTTCTCCTATTCCCAATTGGGTGCATTGTTTGTCCAAAAAATATGGCAAAAGAACCATTAACTTTTTCAGTCTCTTAATACTGCATTTTGACCATTCACAGCTATTAGTTAGAGAAAACCGTAGTATCTTATTTGTTCGTTCTCTATGGTGGTTGATTCTTCCAATTCATGACCCATCAATCTGTGATTTTCTCCATGGTTGATTTTGATGTTTTTAAATATCTGTGATTGCTAAGTTTGTACAGCCTCAAGGCTGAAGTAGTTTAGGCTACATTCTTTAATCATGATTTTATTTTTTAGCGGGCTGCAATAAAGGGTTGCAACTCTTTCATAATGGTTGCATGGAAGGTTTATAACCCTCATACACATCTCTTATGTTAAATAAATATAACTCACTTTTGTTGGTCTTGGATAGCATCCGGATTCAGAATTACATATCATATTCAGGTCACTGTTACAGGGACACAAGTAAATTATGCTTTTATTTATTTATGATATCTCTAGCTGGTTAAAAAGAAAAACTTAATGGAAAACATGTGATGAATGGTTGCAACTCCTTACTAATGTTTGCATGGAAGGGTTATGACACTCTCACACTCACCTGGTATGTTATATAAATACAACTTACTTTTGGTGGTTTTGGATAGTGTCCATATTCAAAATTATAGATCAGATTCCGTTTAGAGGTATGGAAGTAATGTATGTTTTCAAATCATGTATTAATGATTTCTCTAGCTGATAAAGAGCACCCTGAATTATATAATTACTGTGGGTACACAAGGAATGCTTCATGAAGGAAAGCCAATGGTTCTAGAAATTTATATGCTTAATTAAACAATAAGATGAACCTTATTACTACTTGCACCACAAACCCATTAACATTGAACAGACATGGTTAATACTTGGATAAATAATGCAAAATACTTATATACAAATTACAGCTATAGACATTGCATATGTGGGAAACATAAGGCTTTAATTATCTTTATATGCAATGTGTACTATCTTCCGTAACATAAAAATTTCTTTATATATGGGAGAGCTCTCTAAGTTGTGATCAATGAAATACTTGTAGAATGGATCAAAGTGAGTGTACCAAGTGGAACAGTCGCATATACTAAGTTACTAACCATACATAGCTAAACGTGTGGATATTTCAAATAAGTCTACCTTTACACATTGTTTAATCATTCCTATTGCCAAACTGTGTGCTTTTATAAATAAACAACACAGGTCATGATGCAGTCCAGAGGAGGGGGTCTAATGAAAGACAGCCTCTTCTAGCAGCCCAAATGTCTCACAACAAATTCACACAACCAGAAAATGAACAGCAACAATTTACTTTTTATTTTTTATTTTTTTATTGACTGGCAGCTGTTCATCATTTAAAATTAAAACCAGCAGCAAAAAGTACAGTCACAAAAAACCCTCACTGGTAAACTGGAATTTGCAGCAAAACTCAAAACTTCATCAAATTGCTTCCCTTGCCGGTAAATTGGACATTGCAGCAAGACTCAAAACTTGATTAGATAGCTTCCCTTTCCAGTAATCTGGAAATTGCAACAAAACTCAAAAATTCATTAGATAGCTTCCCTTGCCGGTAAATTGGAAATTGCAGCAAAACTCAAAACCTTCATTAGATAGCTTCTCTTGTTGGTAATCTGGAAATTGTAGCAAAACTCAAAAACTTCATTAGATAGCTTCTCTTGTTGGTAATCTAGAAATTGTAGCAAAACTCAAAAACTTCATTAGATAGCTACTCTTGCTGGTAATCTGGAAATTGCAGCAAAACTCAAAAACTTCATTAGATAGCTACTCTTGCCGGTAATCTGGAAATTGCAGCAAAACTCAAAAACTTCATTAGATAGCTACTCTTGCCGGTAATCTGGAAATTGCAGCAAAACTCCCAATTTATGCTTTTCCAACAATGGGAATGAAGGTGGGACATGGAAGGTTAAAAGTCATGCCCCTTCTTCTCTTGGCAGCTGGAAAGATCTTCAATTTTTAATTATTATTATTATTATTTTTACCTGGATGCTCCTGCATCATACACGCCGGGTAAGAGAAATGCTTCATGAGCTTCGGCTCATGAACATTTTACAAAATCTTCAATCGAGATCCTGTGCTTGGCAGCTTCGGATGCACTCATCCATGTGGCTTCTTCCGCTGCCTGATTCTTCCATTTTACCAAATACTCATGATACTCCTTTCCTCTTGTCTTCTTAACCACTTTGGAATCTATCACCGCTTCTACCTCATCCTGTTCCTTTTCCGGCAACTGCTGTACCCATTCTTCCATAGGGAAATCTGAAATTATATCTTCATTTTCACTTGCTGGTCCCTCATGATAAGGATACAAATCAGCTACATTAAAAATTGGTGATATATCCACTCCTTTTGGGAGTTCAATCTCATAAGCATTGGCTGCAAATTTCCGCAAGACCTTACAAGGTCCAATCTTTTTCCACTTCAGCTTGTTAGAAGTTCCATGTGGGAACCTTTCTTTCCTCAAGTGAGCTAAAACCATGTCTCCAACCTGAAATTTGTGTTCTCTCCTCTTGAGATCAGCATGTTGTTTGTACCTCATAGTGCTCTTTTCCAAATCAGCCTTCACTTTCTTGTGCAACTCATGCATATACTCAGCAAAATCTTCCACTATAGCACTTTTTCTCCCCAAATCAGCAGTATCTATCAACTCATCCACTCCTCTAGGACTGAATCCATACACAATTTGGAAAGGGCTCTTGGTTGTACTTCTATTGATTGAGTTGTTATATGCAAATTCAGCTTGTGCTAAGGTAGTATCCCATAGATTCGGTTTCTTTCCAACCAAGCATCTCAACAAATTCCCAAGGCTTCTATTGACAACCTCTATTTGCCCATTGGTTTGTGGATGATAGGCTGAACTAAAACCCAACTTAGTATCCAATTTCTTCCACAAAGTCCACCAAAAATGGCCCACAAATCTAGTGTCTCTATCTGAAACAATACTCTTTGGCAACCCATGCAATCTCACCACTTCTTTGAAGAACAATGTAGCAATATGAGTAGCATCATTTGTCTTCCTGCAAGGTATGAAATGTGCCATCTTTGAAAATCTATCAACAACAACAAAAATAGAGTCATTACCTCTTTGTGTCCTTGGCAACCCAAGAATGAAGTCCATGCTCACATCTTCCCAAGGTCTTTCTAGTATAGGCAATGGCTGATACAAACCAGTGTTTTGACTCCTTCCTTTGGCACATTGACAAACTCTACAACTTTGCACAAATTTCTTCACATCCACACCCATTCTTGGCCAATAGTAACTCTCACAAAGCTGCCCCAATGTCTTATCCATTCCAAAGTGTCTAGCTAGACCTCCACTATGCTTTTCTCTTATCAAATTTTCCCTCATAGAACCATGCAATATGCACAATTGTTGGCCCTTGAACAATAATCCTTCTTGCATGAAATAGTCCAACCATGGAGTCCTATCTTTCTCGGTTGGGTTGTTACAAGATGCCCAAGCCTCCTTAAAGTCCACATCATCTGCATATAGCTCTCTCATGGAATCAAAACCAACAACCTCTATTCTCATCTCATGCAACAATAAACATCTTCTACTCAATGCATCGGCTACTCGATTTGTGCTACCACTTCTATGCTTCAAAACAAATGAATAACCTTGAAGAAATTCTACCCACTTCATATGCCTTTGGTTTAACTTACCTTGGCTGTTAATGAATTGCAAAGCATGATGATCCGTGAATAGAACAAACTCCTTCGGTAGCAAATAATGTCTCCACTTCTTAAGGGCTTGAACAATGGCATAAAACTCTTGGTCATAGACCGAATATTTCCTCTTTGCTTCACTTAACTTCTCACTGAAATAAGCAATGGGCTTACCCTCTTGGCTCAAAACTCCACCTATAGTTGTCCCGCTCACATCACAATCCACTTGGAAAACCTTGTTGAAATCTGGCAAAGCTAGAACCAGCTGTTCTGTTACCTTCTCCTTCAAGATTTGAAAACTCTTTTCTACTGCAACCATCCATTTGAACTCATGCCTACCACCCTTCATTGTTTCCATGATTGGTGCACAAATCCCATTAAAATTTTTGATAAACTTCTTGTAAAAACTTGTCAAACCATGGAAACTTCTTGCCTCAAACATACTTCTTGGTGATGGCCAATCCACAATAGCTTTAACCTTTTTGGGATCCATCCGCAAGCCTTCTTGTGAAATAACAAAGCCCAAATACACTAACTCTTTCTTCATAAAGCTACATTTCTTCAAGTTGATCAACAATTATTCTTCTTTCAACCTTTGCAAAACCAATCTCAAATGCACCAAATGATCTTCTTTACATTTGCTAAATATCAAAATATCATCCAAATAAACAACAACAAACTTACCAAGAAATGGTTTCAACACTTCATTCATCAACCGCATGAAAGTACTTGGTGCATTGGTCAATCCAAATGGCATGACCAGCCACTCATACAATCCATCCTTTGTCTTGAATGTGGTCTTCCACTCATCCCCTTCTCTAATCCGGATTTGATGATAGCCACTCTTCAAATCTATCTTTGTGAAGTACTCAGCTCCACTCAAGCAATCCATCAAATCATCCATGCGTGGCAATGGAAACCTGTACTTTATGGTTATCTTATTAATGGTCTTGAGAATCCATGCACATACGCCATGCTCCACCCTTCTTGGGTGCTAGTACGACTAGTATTGCACATGGGCTTAAGCTCTCTCTAATCAGCCCCTTGTCCAATAACTCTTGGACTTGTCTCTTCATTTCCTCATTCTCCATAGGTGTCATTCTATAAGCTGCCTTATTTGGTAAGCTCAATCTGGGAATGAAATCTATGCGATGACTAATGCTCCTCATAGGTGGCAACCCATCCAACAACTCCTCTGAAAGAATCTCCACATATTCCTCCAACAAATCCTTCACTTCATGTGGAATTTCAGCCATCTTGTCCGTTGTCCCATCTTCCATGGGTTTAGCAATGAAAGCCAAACATACTTCCTCCTTCATCCCCTTCAAGAATTGTTTTCCCACAATCAAGCACACTTTAAGAATTTTATCCACTTCTTCTCCTTTGTCCTTCAATGGACTTAATGTGTACCTCTTGCCATCCTTCACAATAGTGTAGGTGTTCACCCTACCATCATGCATTACCTTTCTATCAAACTGCCATGGCCTTCCCAACAAAACATGACAAGCATCCATAGGCATAATATCACATAGTATCTCATCTTTGTAAGAACCAATTTGAAAATTCACCATACATTGTTCACTTACCAAAATTTGATGTCCCTTTTGCAACCATGAGACCTTGTATGGATTGGGGTGTTCAATCCTCTTCAACCCAAGCTTTTCTACCATCTCCATAGACACTAAATTATCCATACTTCCATTGTCCACAATGACTTTGCAACACTTGCCTCCCGATTTGCATATGGTTCTAAAAAGACTTCTTTGTACCGGTTCATGCTCCTCTTTGGCTGGTTTCAACAACACTCTCTTCATCATGAGAGATTCTCCTTGTTCTGGTTCCTCCATGCATTTTGGTGAGGCAATACTTTCTTCATTTGCTTGTGCAATATGATTCCTAGCTTCCTTTCCTTTACCATTGCCCTGTTGTACTATTGGACATTCAAATGCCCGATGACTGGCTTCTCCACATCTAAAGCAATTTCTAGGGAATCCTCTACCCCTTCCTCTACCATAACCACCTCTTCCTCTTGAGAAATCTCCGCTTTCTCTAGTGTTTTAGCTGAAATTACTTTGAGAAGTACTAGCTTCTCCCTCTTGCTTTTGTTGCCCTCTTCCACTATTGGCTTGTCCTCTTCCTCTAGAGAACTATCCTCTTCCTCTAGAATTATTTTGTTGCCTTCGAGACAACTTCTCCTCCGCTTTCAAGGCACATTGATAGGCCTCTTCCATGGACCTCAACCTGATCATACCAAATTCATCTTGAATAGACATGCGAAGTCCATTGACATACCTCAAAATCTTCTCTTCATTATCTTCTATATGGCCAGCCCGAATGGTGAGCTTGTAAAACTCCTCCATGTAGTCCTTCACATTCATCTCCTTTTGCTTTAGATTTTGCAACTTCTTGAAAAGACCCATTTGATAATCTAATGGAAGGAACTTGGCCTTTAGTTTAGCAACCATTCTATCCCAAGTCTTGATCTTTTCTTTTCCTTTTCTTTGCCTCTCCATTTGGACATGATCCCACCACAAAGATGCATGCCCTTTCAACCTAGTACAGGCAAACTTCACCTTCTTAGGGTCTTCCATTGATTCAAATTCAAAGTATTTCTCCATGTCTATAATCCAGTCTATGAGCTCCTCTAGATTCAAACTTCCATTGTAGCACGGGGTCTCCAACTTTGGCTTACTACCCATCTTTGTGATTGCTCTCAAGAATCTACTCTCTGGTTCATCCACTTGGCCTTCTTCTTTAGGCTCTTGAACCGATTCTTCTTCCTCATCATCACTAACATCCTCAACATGCACTCCCCTTCTTTGTGTTATCTCTATGGCATCCAACCTGGCTGTAATTCCTCTTAACATCTCAACAATATCAACATTTCTGGCATTTTGTGGTGCCTATGGCCTTCCTCTATGTGCCATATCTTCTCCAACCTTAGCTCTGATACCAATTGATGCAGTCCAGATGAGGGGTCTAATGAAAGACAGCCTCTTCTAGCAGCCCAAATGTCTCACAACAAATTCACACAACCAGAAAATGAACAACAACAATTTACTTGCATTCAACAAATATTTTTTTTATTGACTGACAACTGTTCAGCATCTAAAATTAAAACCAGCAGCAAAAAAATTGCAGCAGCAAAAAGTATAGTCAAAAAAAAACTTCCCTTGCCGGTAAACTGGAATTTGCAGCAAAACTCAAAACTTCATTAAATTGCTTCCCTTGCCGGTAAACTAGAAATTGCAGCAAAACTCAAAACTTCATTAGATTGCTTCCCTTGCCGGTAATCTGGAAATTGCAGCAAAACTCAAAAACTTCATTAGATAGCTTCTCTTGCTGGTAATTTGGAAATTGCAGCAAAACTCAAAAACTTCATTAGATAGCTACTCTTGTAGGTAATCTGGAAATTGCAGCAAACTCAAAAGCTTCATTAGATAGCTACTCTTGCCGGTAATCTGGAAATTGCAGCAAAACTCAAAAGCTTCATTAGATAGTGACTCTTGCCGGTAATTTAGAAGTTGCAGTAAAACTCATAAGCTTCATTAGATAGCTACTCTTGTTGGTATTCTAGAAATTGCAGCAAAACTCCCAATTATGCTTTTCCAACTATGGGAATGAAGATGGGACATGAAAGGTTAAAAGTTGTGCCCCTTTTTACCTGGATCCTCCTGCATCAGGTCCATATAATCTGGGAAAAAATCCTCCACGTTGGAGTGATGTTCAAAGCTTCAAGATACAAAAAGGTACTACAAAACGCTAGTGAAATAAAGGCTTCGAATCAACTATTGGTGGGGCAATAAATGCATATTGAATGGGACACTTCAAAGAAGATTCTATCTCGAATTAGTGCACCTGTACAGAGTTGCTACCTGGGAAGTTAAAAATGCAGAAATTTCTAAAATTGAGATTATTGCCACCCAACTTAGGAGGGGATTTCATCAGAAAGTAACAATCCTTCTAAATAAATGTTGCCAACTATTGGGGAAGCCTAGGGACTTTGTATTCACCTCCTTTTGTTAGAATTTGTCTTCAGAACTCCATAATTGAAGAGAGAAGCCTATGATAGTAAAGGGAGAACACACGGCAGGGTTTCCTTTCAGCAGTTTTGAAGGTTAAGAGTAGAGCAACATAAATGCGATAAGATAATTCTATTAATATCCATTGATGGCCAAAGTAGGCCAATGGGACTTGTTGAAAAAAGCTGTTACAATTCATTGTAGGAATAAAAAAGTAGTACTAAAATAAGCTAAACTAGAGCAAAAAATATAGTGTAAACTACGAAAGTGGAACAACTGAATGACATGAAATTACAGCCTCGAGGGTTACCTAAAATGGATAACCCTAACATGCTAAGAGTAATGATGATGAGAGAGCTATAAGTCAAGCTGAAAGGAGCTTAAGTGGGCCCAAGCACCAACACTAATTTGTCGTGGGCTTAGTTACCAAATTCGTCGAATTTTGTAGATGAAATTCGAAATTGGTCAAATTTAAAAACCTCGCGTATAAATTCAACGAACAAACCCTAAATCCGGCAGGAAAAAGATTATGTTTTTTTGTCCCATCATCATATAACAATTAAGAGCTGCTTTGGTGAAGCGAATGAAGCAGCCATTTCAAGAGATCCCACAGAAATCACAGACTTACGGTTTCAAACAAGTAGAGAAATTTTATTATAGCAAATGAAACAAGGTCCTGTCATTATATAGCAAGTGTATGTGGCAGCAACGTGATAGACGAAATCTCACGCTGCAAGTCTTCAATTCAGGTCACCATTTGGAAAACAGAGGCTCCAAAGCTTGTTTCACCCGATGGATTTGCAATTGCACAGATGTTTCCTATGTAAGCATAGTGGACTGTGTTGATCCTCATGCTTCTGAATTGACTAGGAATTTTCAGCCTTATTTTACAGTCTAAATTTTTTAAAAGCCTATGTCAAGTATATATTGTTAATTTAATTTAAATATTGTCTAGAAAAGAAAGATCGGTTGGTATGGTTTTATTTTGTTATTATAAAGGTTATATGATAAAAATAAAAATTAGATGATAATTAAAAAAAACAAATTAGATGATAATTTAATTTTTTTTTTAAATTTAATTTTTAAAAGTTTATTATATATATTTTAATTATTATTTAATTTAATATAAAAGATATACATTTAATTTATATAGTACACTAGTATACGTTATAATTAATGCGGTTTTTTATTATTTTAAACAATAGTTCTGAAACTCGGACCAGATGACAATTGAGAAATTTAAGATTAATAAACTAAACTTTATTAAACCCTCATAGTAGCGCCATTACAACACAAAAATCATAGGGAGTTCTAAGATTTATACGAAGGGAAAGGAGGTAGGAGAAGAAGAGGGAAGGGAGGTGGAGTGATAAGGGAGTAGAGGGAATATAGGAGAATGGAGGGGTAAGGGGAAGAGAGGAGATATTAAAACTAAATATCATGCTGACTATAAAACAAATTTAGCCGACAACTAAACTAACCTAGCTGACTAATCTAATTAACACTTGCTACATTCGCCCCCTTAAAGTTGAGAGGACTAACGAGATAGTCTCTCAGCTTTACAAATTGAGCTTTGGCCAGCGCCTTGGTGAAGATGTCCGCAACGTTCTCCAAAGTGTGGCAATAGTGAAGCTCAACAGTATCAGTTTCCACCATATCTCTAATGAAGTGGTACTTCATATCAAAATGCTTTGATCTACTATGGTGGACTGGATTGTATGCCAACTGAATGGCACTAATGTTGTCACAGAATATCCTAGTTGGACCACTTTGTTGCTCTCCACATCTAATACCTTTCGTAGCCATAGAGCTTGAGTACTAGCATGAGTGACCGCTATATACTCAGCTTCGTTGAAGATAGCGCTACTACTGTCTGCTTCTTGGAACTCCAAGTTATTAGTCCCGAACCAAGACTAAAACAGTTACCCGATGTGGATTTTCTATCATCAACATTGCTGCCCCAATCACTATCACTAAAGCCTTCAAGCTTGATAGTATCACTTCTGTAGTACTGGATTCCAAAATCCAATGTACCCTTCACATAGCGCAAAATTCTTTTTGCTGCCTGCAAATGCAGCTCAGATGGATTAGACATAAATCTAGAAACAAGAGATACAACATACTTGAATGTTTGGTCTGGTGTTGACGAGAAACATCAAACTCCCAACAATGCTTTGAAAGTGGTCACATCAACTTTCGGTGCTCCATCATCCTTGCTTAATTGGATCCCATGTCCAATTGGAGTTGCAACTGATTTGCATTGCTCCATAGCAAACTTCTTAATCATATCTCGAGCATACTTAAGTTGACAGATGAAGATTCCTGATTTTGTCTGATGGACTTCCATTCCAAGAAAGTATTTCATTAACCCAAGATCCTTCATCTCAAATTCCTGCATCATGGAGTGCTTGAACTCCATATTGACTTTTTCATTACTACCCATAAAAATGAGATCATCCACATATAAACAAACTATGAGGATGTCATTTCCTTGATTCAGGTAGTAGAGCGTGGGTTCATTTTTGCTTCGGATGAACCCATAATCTTGAAAGTACCCATCAATGCGTGAGTACCAAGCTCTCGGTGCCTGCTTGAGGCCATAAAGAGCCTTCTTCAGTTTGTAAACAAGATGTTCCTTGTCTTTCTCTTCAAATCCCTGTGGTTGCTCAACATACACTTCTTCTGTCAAGTAACCATTAAGAAATGCACTCTTTACATCCATGTGTTGGACTTTCCATCCCTTATGTGCAGCTAAGGCAAGAACTGTTCTAATAGTCTCCTGTCTGCTACGGGAGCAAAAGTCTCTTCATAATCAATTCCATATTTCTGAGTGAATCCCTTTGCAACTAATCTCGCCTTGTGCCTCTCGATGCTACCATCGGCATTAAACTTGGTCTTGTAGACCCACTTACATCCAACACGTTTCTTTCCTTTGGGAAGCTTCACAAGCTCCCAAGTGTCGTTGTTTTTTATAGAGGTGATCTCCTCTTTCATGGCATCTTGCCAAATCTTCTGAGTACAAGTCTTCTCATAACTAGAAGGTTCAAGCTGTGAATTAGTTAACAAAGCATAGTTAACTTGATCTCCCCTAGGTTCCTGCTGGGAGACATCATCACCATACAGGTGCATATTTTCTAATCTTTGTAGAACATAATTCATTTCACTAGCTTGACTCCTAGTGTATCTTCTTGAAATTTTTTTATCCAACATCTGATATGATGGATGATTCTGTAGAGTTCTCTTACCTCTGGATGGAGAATCAATGTCCATTGGTGAGGAACTTACTGATCGCTGCGGAGAAGGACTTGGTGAAGAAGTTGAATCAGAAGATGAACTTGGATTTGCGGGAGGAGACTGCTTTCCTTTCTGTGGTGTCTGCTGTTGCACCTGCTTAGAAACTACATCAGTGGATTCAACATCATTGAATATCTGGGGCTTACCCCATTCTCCCCCTTCATCAAAAATCACATCCCTGGAAATCACAAACTTTCTAGTCCTGGGATTATATAGTCTGTAAGCTTTTGTATTCTCACAGTATCCAACAAAGATACATGCCTGACTCTTTGGATCGAGCTTCTTCCTTAGCTCATCAGGAATGTGAGAATATGCCAGCGAGCCAAATACTTTGAAATGCTTAACATTTGGCTTTTTACCATACCAAGCTTGGTAAGGTGTCTGCCCTTCCAAACTTGAAGTAGGACTTCTGTTCAAGATATGTACATTGGTCCTGGATGCATCTGCCCAATATGAATTAGTCAAATGCTTCGTCTGAAACATAGACCTTGCCATCTCCACAATGGTGCGATTCTTCCTCTCTCACGACACCATTCTATCGTGGAGTGTAGGCAGCTGTGAACTGCCTCTTAATACCATGTTGCTTACAGAAATTCAAGAACTCATTAGAGGAGTATTCTCCTCCCCTATCTGATCCAAGACATTTTACAAAATATCTACTCTGAATTTCAACTCTTGTTTTGAAATCAACAAAGCATTCAAATGCTTCATCCTTATGTTTCAAAAAATATATCCAGCACATTCTAGTATAATCATCAATGAAGAGTAGGAAGTAAGAGTTGTTACCAAGACTTTGGGTCTGCATCGGACCACAGATGTCTATATGCACTAGCTGGAGTGGATAGCTGGCCCGCCATGCTTGTCCATGAGGAAATTTTGATCTGGCATGCTTCCCAAGAGCACACCCTTCACAGACTTCTTTACTATCCTGAACTTTAGGAAGTCCAGTTACCATTGCTTGGGAAGTTAGCATTTTCAAACTAGCGGAATTCAAATGACCATATCTCAAGTGCCATAGGACACTTGGATTGGAAATAACAACATTTGCTAACTTATCTCCCCATGGCTGGCCAAACTTTAAAGGAAACAATCTATTCTTTGACATTGGCACTTGTGTAATGATTCTATTACTGTTATTTTTATCAAAAATAGTGCATTTACCCTCATCAAAAAGCAACTTGTAGTTCTTTTCTAACATTTGACCAACACTTAAAAGATTATGTTGGAGATGGGGTGTATAATAGATATCACTTACTTGTTTGACTCCTTCTTTAGTTGGAACTGCCATAGCTCCAATGCCTTCAACTGCCAATGATTCATCATCTCCCAATTTGATGCTGGATTTGTATGAGGAGTTTAGAGTAGCAAAGAGCTCTTCTTTGCAACTCATATGGTTTGAACACCCGATGTCCAAGATCCATGTATCATTCATGTTTTGATCTGCTCGACAATATGAGAGAAAGAGATTTGTGGCCTCTTCCTCTTCTCCAAAGTTTCCAAACCGATTGCTCTGGCTGCTACTAGTTCCTTGTGAAGTCTTTGTCCAACAATCACGAGCATAATGGCCAAGTTTGCCACAATTGTAGCAAGATTGTTTTGACTTATCTCCTCCTTTACCTCTGCCTGATTGTTTCCCTCTATTTTGCTGTCCTCCTCTATTCTGCTGTTCACCATTGTTGGAGAATCCTCATCTGTTCTGAGTTCCTCCTCTGGTAGGAGTTCCACCTCTCTGATTATTTCTGCCTCTACCTCTATACTTTCCTTTGCCATGACCTCGACCTCTGCCTTCTTAAGAAGCAAAGGATTTATCATCTCCTCCATAACTTGTGGAAGGAGTTTGCTGTAATCTCTCCTCATTTGAGAGAAGTGAGCCAATGAGGGTTTCAAAAGACAGAGAAGTTAGGTCTTTAGATTCCTCTATAATTATTGCAACTGAATTCCACTTAGGAAGAAGTGTCCTCAACACTTTCTTCACTATAACTTCAGGCTTTACATCTTCTCCTAAAGTGACCATCTTATCTACTACGACTTTCACTCGCACGCAGTAATCACCAACCTTTTCATTCTCTTGCATTTTAAGAGTTTCAAACTCTCTTTTCAAGGTTTGTAGTTTAACTTGTTTGATTTGGTCACTACCCCTATAACTTTCTTTTAAAGCATTCCAAGCAGATTCAGCTGTTATAAAAGAAGCTATTCTAGGGAAAATACTTCTATCAAGGGCGGCTTGGATGTGATAAAGGGCAGAAGAATTATTCTTCTAAGCTTCCTTTTTAGCCCTTTTATCAGCAACATTCAAAGCTGCCCACTCAGCAGCAGTAGGTTCAATATATCCCTCTTCAATCACATCCCAAAGACCTTTGCCTATCAAAAGAGTTTTCATTTTAATTGACCAATACTCGTAATCACCACCATTGAACTCAAGGATTGGTAGACTAGTATTGGAAGCCATTTTAGAAAGCAAACTTTATTTCAACTTCAAACAAGTAGTACAAAGAAGTACAAAATAGATCACTGATTTAAATCAAATCTAGCTTTCTTAAAATGCTCACTGATTTGGCGTTCTTCTTCTTGAGGATTTCCCAAAACTGGAAAGGTGAAATTGTCTGCTTCGTCGTCACTAATTATAATGACTTCTTTTGCTGCTGCTGCTGGCTCAAGACGCCTTTTGAGAACAACTCGTTCTTCAGTTGCAGGTTTCACCTCCACTGGTTCTTCCTCTTCTTCTGCTTCTGCTTCTTCTTCTGGTTCTGAATCAGGAGAGCAAGGTGTATAGCTCTCACTCGTTTCGACTTCAGGCACTGTAGGAGTATAACTATCATTTGATTGTCCTTCAGGTACTGTTTCAATCGTCTCGGATTCAACTATCCTTTGCCCGAAGATATTATCTTCAGAATCCGCCTCGTATCCAGAATCTGGTTTTCTCTGATGTGCTATCACTTGGTTTTCTAACTAGCAAAACACTGTATAAAGTCCACTCTGCTGGACTTTCCTGTCAAAGGAATTAGGAGTCTCTCTTCTCAACAGAGAGAGCAATGCATTATAGCATCCAGATGACCGAATCATCTACCCAGAATCACACTGCATGAATTGGGTTACAATTATGATGCCAAAAAAAACTTTTCACCCTTTTAATAAAGCCCTTAGAAATTTTTTTTAAACAATTTCCTATATATATTTTAAATTATTCTTTTTTTTTAAATAAAAGTTTATTTAAAAAAACATAATAAAAAAAATATATGGAAATTATTAAATAATTTTTAAAAACTTTAATTAAAACTAAATAATAAAAAATTAAATAAAAAACCTTTTTTTTTTGTGAAATCCCCGACGGGATTTGATCTGCTGACCTCCGCTTCCAACCCGAAAGGTCTAGCCGCTGCACCACGCGGCTCCGGTGGAAAATCAAAGACTAATCAAAGTCTTAAACTGTGGCAATGACGGCTATGCGAAAAAAAAATTAAAACTGTGTAGTTTTAACCCCGGCGGGATTCGACCCCGGGACCTCTCTTCCGCAAGCAAACAACACAACCAATTGCGCTATGCGCTTCGGTGGGTAGAGAAAGGAACCACTTGTTCCTTATTCCGTCTACGGGCGACAATTTAAAAAAAAAAAAATCGTGGATTTATCCCACATTCAGTGGGAAGAAGGCAAAATGCCCTTCTAATATGCGCGCGAGCGCATAAGACTTTCGATTGCCTTCGGGCAATCAATCCCCAACTCTATCCGTGCTTTGACGAATCTGCTTCCGCCACGTGTTTGCTCTGACGAATCTGCTTCCGCCACGTGTACAAACCAAATTTTGCCACGTCACGAAACTTAGCACCCGCTCCGCCACGTCAGCTTCCACGTCAGCGTCCACCTCAAATCGCCACGTCAGTGTCCACCTCAGCTTGCCACGTCAGCGTCTACCTCAGCTTGCCACGTCAGCGCCTGCTCCGCCACGTCAGAGTCCACCTCAACTCCTCGAGCTGCGTGTCCACATCAGCTGTCCGCTCCGCCTGCCACGTGGCACCTCGAAATCCATGCCCAGCTCTGCGCTCTGTCTTCCACAGTTGCCACCTCCTTGATCCGTGTGCCCAGCTTGTTCGCCGTGCCCTCGATTCGCTCGCCTAGCTCGATCACCGTGCCACCTCGGGATTCGTGCCCAGCACGCTCGCCTAGTTGGCTCTGATACCAAATCTGAAACTCGGACTAGATGATAATTGAGAAATTTAAGATTAATAAACTAAACTTTATTAAACCCTCACAGTAGCGCCATTACAACACAAAAATCATAGGGAGTTCTAAGATTTATACGAAGGGAAAGGAGGTAGGAGAAGAAGAGGGAAGGGAGGTGGAGTGATAAGGGAGAAGAGGGAATATAGGAGAATGGAGGGATAAGGGGAATAGAAGAGATATTAAAAATATCATGCCGACTATTAAAAAATTTAGCCGACAACTAAACTAACCTAGCCGACTAATCTAATTAACACTTGCTACAATAGTTGTATTTTAATTTATTATTTTGTAAAGGTATGCATTAAATAATTTTTGTGAACTTAGGCTTATGATGCATAAGAGAAGGTTTTTCTTTGTACTATTTAAATATATACATTATCTTGTTTGACATTCAAATGTTAAATTTTTGTATGTAAGATGTAAATATTCATTATTATGGTCATATAAATAAAACAAATAAGTTTTAAAATAAAAATAAAAAATACTTAATTATTGTTAAAAAAAGAACCTGAAATTAAAATTAATACACATGGTACGATGGCAAACAGATAAGCTGCCAATGGTCAAGTTATTATGTTGAAATCAAGGTTGTACTTGTAATTACAAAATGTCATATAGTTTTAAAAAGATAAAACTAAATCATGACATCTTAACGGTATGTCATTGGTGTTTCATTATACCGACCTCCCTATTGCTATATCTTCAAGGAGTGTGCTCCAGTTATGTCATATTGCTATGTCAAATTTTATTCCGAATTTTTAAACATGTCGAATTTCATTCGAACTTCAAGAGTGTCGAACTCGAACTTGATAACTAAGGTTGTGGGATTTGAAGTAGAAGCATAGTTGCTGTTATCACCAACTATCCTAAAAGGGTCAACAAAGGATCTAATGATTCTCATAAGGGAATAGCCAGGACTAAGAAGGCCTAGGTGGATAATCCTAGGAAGATGTGAAGTTTGACCCTCAAGACTCTTCTAGCATCCATGGTCATGGAACCAATAGCAGAGAATAGGAAATTGGTAAGCTACATATGTCTACAATTCCTTGGTACGTGAGGGGTGGCCAAAACCTGACGTTGGAGAACTGTAGTCCTATCCTACAATGTGCAAGAAGAGAATGAAGAAGCCCTAGTAGCCACTATTGTATGTGGACAAAGGCTTAAAGAACTATCATTAACATTCTGGGGAGCTATAGGTTCAAATGAATGCTTATTACTCTCAACTGTAGAGATAGGGTGAAAGGATGAGATGATTAGTCATGTAGATTTCGATCTCCCTTGTAATAACTATCGTCGAAGAGTGATAACTTTGTTGGAAAATTACCATTAGTAAAAGGTTAAAAAATGTATTTTACCTTGGGTAAAGTTGACTTACCTTTTACCTTACCTGGACGGCAGTTGGACGGCAGCATTTGGGCGGCAAGAGAATTTGAGTTTATTTTCTTCTCCCCTAATTTCTCCTTTCCCCCCTTTTCTCTCAAATGGTTATTTTAACGTTTATTTAAACTTTGTAACCTTATGATTATTGTTAATGCAAATTTACTGTTTTATCAAAGTGCTCACCTTTCACATTTGGTATCAGAGCCGAGAGCCGAGACCGGCCCGAATCCCGAGGCGGTGGGGCCCGCAGTTCGAGGCGGTGGCACGGATCCCGAGGCAGCCCGCAGGAGCCGAGGCGGCCCACAGGAGCAGATCGACATGATTCTCGAGGCGCTGGTGGAGCTGGACGAGGCGGCCCGCAGGAGCAGATCGACATGATTCTCGAGGCGCTGGAGAGGCTCGTTGACGTGGCGTGGCGACCTGCACGCAGCCCGAGGTTCGTTGACGTGGCGTGGTGACCTGCACGTAGCCCGAGGCTCGTTGTCGTGGCGTGGTGTGACCTGCGCGTGGCCCGAGGCTCGTTGACGTGGCGACCCGAGGCAAAAGGTGTTCTACACTGTCATAGACTGCCCGCAGGCAATCAAAGCACTAAGTGTGCTTTGCTCTTTTTAAAGAGCTAAAACATCGCCGCAGCGGCGATGTGGGACTAAAGTCCCAGAAAAAAAAACTAGCTTCACGCCGAAGCGCGAAGCCAATAATAGCTTCGCGTTCGACGCGACAGCTATAAGGCAGGGAGCCCGCTTTAGCTCCCGGATCTGCCCGGTAGCACAGCGGCTACCCTTTGCCTTGACTCCCGCGAGGTCGAACGATCGAACCTCGACGGGGTCATTTTTTTGCTTCGCGTGATCTAGCGATAGCAACAAGGGCAGGGAGCTCGCTTTAGCTCCCAGATCTGCCCGGTAGCACAGCGGCTACCCTTTGCCTTGACGCCCGCGAGGTCGCACGATCGATCCTCGACGGGGTCAATAGTTTTAAAAAAAATTTTTAAAAAAAAACTATAAGGAAATTTTAAATTTTTTAATTTTATTTATTGTAATTTCCTGAGAGGAAATAACTGTACAATTTAAAAAAAAAATTTTTTTGCAAAGTTTTATTTATCATTTAAAGTTGATAATAGACATTTCCTAAGAGGAAATAGTTGTAAAGTTTTTAAAAAAAAAAAACTTTGAAAGTTAAATTTTTTTTAAATTTCCTAAGAGGAAATCTTTGTAAAAGAAAATTTCTGGGAAATTTTCTTAAATGATAAGATCGGAAGGATGTTACCAAGCCCTCTGCAGGTTGTTACTGAGAACAAACGCTGAAAACTTTGATAGGCACGTGAAAACACTAGGAATTAATACAGTTTTTTCACAGTTGCAAAACGCGGTTATTGCACACCAGAGAAATCCTGATCTAGGATACGAAGCAGATTCAGAAGATAACTCCTTTGGCAGCAGATTTGAACAATCCGACACAGTGGCAATTGCTTCACAAGGATCTGAATATACTCATTATAGTAATTCAGTTGAAATCCTACAAACTCCTTCTCCTGAAATAATATTGATCAGTGACGATGATGAACAAGTCGCTGACAATTTTGTAATTGCTGAACAACAAGAGTGAGTTGTTTATGATTGTAAATCAAGCAAGGCTTGATAGTTTGTAAAGTCTTTTTGAAATAAGACTATAAAAGAGAGGTTTCTTGTTTTAGTAGATAATAATGGGATCACATAATAATCTACCAATTCCCGAATTCAGTGGGGATAATTATGAGTACTGGTCCATCAAAATGAGGACATTACTCATCGGAAAAGGACTATGGGATATTATTGAAGACGGTTACACTGCTCCAACAGATTGGACTACTTTAAGTGCAAATGACAAGAAGATCTTCAAAGATGCACAGAAAAATAATTCTTTTGCCTTATACCATCTTCAATCAGCATTAGATCCAAGTATCTTTCCTAGAATTGCATCTTACTTAACTGCTACAGATGCATGGAATGCCTTGAAAGAAGGATTCCAAGGAAGTGATAAAGTGAAGCAAGTCAGGCTTCAGACCTTAAAAAGAGATTTTGAAAATCTCAGAATGAAGGAAAATGAAAGAGTCGGAGACTACTGTGTACGAGTCAAAGCAGTAGTTGATATGATGCAAACTTTAGGTGATGACACAAAAATTGAAACAATTGTGAAGAAAGTGTTGAGAACACTTCTTCCTAAGTGGAATCACATTGCCATCATAATTGAAGAATCCAAAGACCTTTCTACTCTTACATTTGATAGTTTGATTGGATCATTAACATCACATGAAGAGAGACTTCAAGGAGCACCTTCAACAAGCTATGGAGGTGATGACAAAGCCTTCACTTCAAATGAAACTGCAAGACGAGGACAAGGAAGAGGCCGAGGCAAGAGGACAACAACAAAGAGGCAAAGGCCAAAGCAACTCCTACGAGGAGGAGAAAAAAATCAAAACAGAGGAGGAAATCAAAACAGAGGAGCCAATCAGAACCAAAGCGGCAATGCAGGCCGTGGAAATCAAGGACGAGGAAGTAACAAGACTAAAACAACTTGTTTCAATTGTGGGAAACAAGGCCACTTCGCTCGTGATTGCTGGTCAAAGACTTCAAAAGATCAAAGCAGTCAATATGGCTCATTCTACGGAGAAGAAGAAGGTCCATCAAATCTTTTTCTCTCTTATGGACAGCCAGATCAAAATCTTAAAGATACATGGATTTTAGATACTGGTTGCTCCAACCACATGAGTGGCAAAGAAAATCTCTTTGCTACATTAGATTCAAATTACAAATCCCATGTTAAGTTAGGGGATAATAAATCTTTGCAAGTTGAAGGCATAGGAGCTATGGAAGTTCCAACAAAAGAAGGCCTTAAAAATGTGAATGACATATACTATACTCCACAGCTACAACACAATTTGTTGAGTGTTGGCCAAATGATGGAGAAGCATTACAAATTAGTTTTTGATGAAAGAAAATGTACAATCTTTGATAAAAACAATTGTAACCGAGTCATCACATAAGTACCTATGACAAAGAATAGGTTATTCCCTCTAAAATTTGGTGAGCCAGGGGGAGCTCAACTTGCAAACATTGCTATTACAAATCCAAGTGAATTGTGGCACTTGAGATATGGTCACCTCAATTCCGCTAGCTTGAAAATGTTAACATCACAAGCTATGGTGACAGGACTACCAAAAATTCTAGAACATAAGAAGGTATGCGAAGCATGTGCTTTGGGAAAGCACTCCGAACGAAGTTTCCAAGAGGCCGAGCGTGGAGAGCAAGCTATCCTCTTCAGCTAGTACATTCGGACATCTGGTGGTCCAATGCAAACAAAAAGCCTTGGAAACAATTCTTATTTTCTAACATTCATAGATGATTATTCTAGAATGTGTTGGATCTATTTTCTGAAACACAAAGATGAAGCATTTGATTGCTTCATAGACTTCAAAAATAATGTAGAAAAGCAAAGTGACTACTATGTCAAATGTCTTCGCACTGATAAAGGAGGAGAGTACTCCTCAAATGAATTTTTACATTATTGTAAGCAAAATGGGATAAAAAGGCAGTTCACCACTGCCTATACCCCACAACAGAACGGTGTGGCCGAGAGAAAGAACCGCACCCTTGTTGAAATGGCACGAACAATGCTTCAGACAAAGCATCTCACATACAGCTATTGGGCAGATGCAGTGAGAACTAGTGCATATATTCTAAATAGAAGTCCGACTTCTAGTTTAGATGGTATCACTCCTTATGAAGGATGGTACGGTAAGAAACCAAATGTCAAACATTTTCGAGTATTTGGTTCTTTAGCTTATGCACACATTCCTGAGGAGAAGAGAAAGAAGCTTGATCCAAAGAGTCAAGCATGTGTTTTTGTAGGGTATTGTGATTCAACCAAAGGGTATAGATTGTACAATCCCAAGACACATAAAATCATTATCTCCGGGGATGTAATTTTTGATGAAGGGGGAGAATGGGGTCATAAAAAATTTGTTGATTTTGACTCTAATTCGGACAGTTCCACATTAGTACCTCCCACATTTGTACAACCCAAGAAAAGCAGTGGAAAAAGTCCTCCTCCACAAATTCCACATCAGGAATCTTCATCAAGTACATCAAGTGGTACACCAAGTCCAAGAGGGACTTCTTTGTTGGCACCCCCAAATTCTCCAAAACGATTTCATAGATCTGTAAGCGCTCCAAGTCCGATGGATATAGATCCGGTTTCTCAAAGGAAAGAGACAAATAAAGGAAAGCGCATACTACAGAGTCATCCATCTTCTCAAATGTTGGATAGGAATTTCCAACAAAGATACACTAGGAGTCAAGCTAGTGAGATGGACGACATTTTGTCAAGACTTGAAAATCTTCAAATGTCGGGAGATGATGAGTCTCATGAACCAAGGGGTGATGTAGTCAATTATGCTTTGTTGGTCGCTGCACGACTAGAACCATCTAGCTATGAAAAAGCATGCATCGAAAGTATATGGCAAGATGCCATGGAAGAGGAAATATCCTCAATTAAGAAGAATGATACTTGGGAGCTTGTGAAGCTTCCCAAGGGAAAAAAATGTGTTGGATGTAAATGGGTCTATAAGACCAAATTCAATGCTGATGGAAGCATTGAAAGGCACAAGGCAAGATTAGTAGCTAAGGGTTTTACTCAGAAATATGGAATAGATTATGAGGAAACCTTTGCTCCAGCTTGCTCGACAAGAAACAATCAGAACTGTTCTTTCCTTGGCAGCCCATAAAGGATGGAACATTCAACACATGGATGTGAAAAGTGCATTTTTAAATGGATACCTGACAGAAGAGGTGTATGTTCAACAACCTCAAGGTTTCCAAGAACCAGGAAAAGAGAACCTTGTTTATAAATTGAAAAAAGCACTTTATGGCCTCAAGCAAGCACCACGAGCATGGTACTCACGAATTGACGGCTATTTCAGCAAATATGGTTTCACAAAAAGCAAGAGTGAACCAACACTATACTACCTGAAGAATGGAGTAGATATCCTCATAGTTTGTTTATATGTGGATGATCTAATATTTATGGGTAGTAATAATAAAATGAATATGGAGTTCAAAAACTCCATGATGAATCAGTTTGAGA
This sequence comes from Wollemia nobilis, assembly GCA_028583015.1. Lineage (NCBI taxonomy): Eukaryota > Viridiplantae > Streptophyta > Pinopsida > Araucariales > Araucariaceae > Wollemia > Wollemia nobilis. The sequence goes on from JAQPPZ010016964.1 coordinate 1,023,803, forward strand.
TGAAGGATCTCGGATTAATGAGATACTTCCTAGGAATGGAAGTACATCAATCAAAGAATGGGATCTTCATATGTCAACAGAAATATGCTCATGACATGATCAAGAAATTTGCTATGCAAAGATGGCAAATCAGTCGCAACACCAACCGGACATGGAATCCAGCTAAGCAAAGAAGATGGAGCACCAAAAGTTGACTTGACCAATTTCAGAAGCATGGTTGGGAGTTTAATGTTTCTCACCAACACTAGGCCGGATATACGAGATGTTGTTTCTCTTGTATCACGGTTTATGGCATGCCCATCCGAGCTGCATCTTCAAGCAACCAAACGAATTTTACGATATGTAAAAGGTACATTGGATTTTGGAATCCATTACCACAAGTCTAACTCTGTGAAGTTAATTGGTTATAGTGACAGCGATTGGGGCAGTAATATAGATGACAGAAAATCTACATCAAGGAACCTGTTTTAGTCTAGGTTCAGGACTAATAACTTGGAGTTCCAAGAAGCAATCTGTTGTAGCATTATCATCTACGTAAGCTGAGTATATAGCCATTACTCATGCTAGTACTCAAATCCTCTGGTTGAGGAAAATCCTTGAAGAGATTGGCGAAAAACAAATTGGTCCAACCAAACTGAATTGTGATAATATCAGTGCCATACAGCTTGGCATATAATCCGATCCACCACAAAAGGTCAAAACATTTTGATATGAAGTATCACTTCATAAGAGATATGGTGGAACAGCAGACAGTTGAGCTTCAATACTCGTAGCACTTTGGATAATCTAGCAGACATCTTCACCAAAGGCATGGCTAAAGCTCAATTTATAAAGCTGAGAGACTATATAGTCAGTCCTCTCAACTTTAAGGGGGAGAATGTTGGAAAATTACCATTAGTAAAAGGTTAAAAAATGTTTTACCTTGGGTAAAGTTGACTTACCTTTTACCTTACCTGGACGGCAGTGGACGGCAGCATTTGGGCGGCAAGAGAATTTGAGTTTATTTTCTTTTCCCCCAATTTCTCCTTTTCCCCCTTTTCTCTCAAATGGTTATTTTAACGTTTATTTAAACTTTGTAACCTTATGATTATTGTTAATGCAAATTTACTGTTTTATCAAAGTGCTCACCTTTCACAAACTTCCCTCAGGTACAAAGCCAAGCATCTTTGATGAGGATAGTTGGAAAAGTGCCAAGCAATCTACTTGAGTCTCTATACAAGCAATAGTACCTCCTTTGAATCTCATAATAAATAGGACACTTGAAATGTTCTTCGGTCTCCACCTCTTGATTAGAGAAAAGATGACATACCCAATCCTCCTGAGAAATAAGGTGGTTTGTGTCCACTCACTAGTCTTAGCAAACTTTGAGATGACCAAGAGGAATACTAAGGCTGTGTCCTATGTTGTTGGACATAATCAGAATGAGTAATAATGCCATTCTCAATCCTCATGAAATGTTTAGTGTAGAAGGCCAATTTAGGACTAAGAAGTTGAGATGGAGCAACTGAAGTGATTTGAATATATTGTGGATAAACATCATTTCTGACTACTTAATAATTACCCTCTTATCAAGAAGGTGGGGAGGAGTGTTTAAGGAGTATATGAATGGAGGTAAATGATCTATGGAGATGCCAATTGACCAAAGAAGAGAAATAACTTTAGAGTACCATCGACTTTAATGACCAAAAGTGCTCCTAGAAGTAATCCATTATCAGGAGCAGAGCACCAAACATGTGCATCTCTCTTGGCCTGATGTGTAGGAATGAAGTTACAGAATAATTCTGAAGATGCTATCAATGTGAAGAGGATGAGTGCCAAACTCAGCCTGAAGAATACATTGGGGAATTGTTCTTTTACATTGGATAAATTGTTGAAGCAAAATAGTTTGATGCAAAAATCAACAACATGTGTGTTTTAACAAATAAATTTCTTCAAGCTTGTCAATGTAGATACCAAAGAGTGAAGGAGAAAGAGGATAGCCTTGTTTGATGCCAATTGTGCTTTGGACATCCTATGGGAAACCAAAAGCTGTCCAAAAACGACCAATAACATAATACTTTAGAAGACTGTTGACGAGCCTCCTTGATAATAGTATGATGATCACTTCTAAAACTTGCCTCCCCTCTCTCTCTAAGTTTGACCTGATCTCGCATTTATGAGAGTTTCATATTCAAAATTATTGCATAAAGACTAGCAAATGCGTGCTCAATCACAATAGTTCTGTAGTAATTTGGATTTGATTGGTATTGAGATTTGTGGATGGGGTGGGTAATATGGTGTTACAAGGAGGCAGGGAAGCTAGAACAAACTGCCTGATTGAACAATTTTGCAATGGGATAGTTAAGAACTTCAACACCTTATTTCAAGAGCACAACCTAAAATCCCTAAAAGTGAGCATCCTTGCTAGTGTTTAATTTATGTTTAGCTCTTTTGATGTTCCTTGAAGAGAAGAGGTTATATGATGGGGGGTATTTGAATGGTGGGCTGCTTTGGGATATTATATAAGGAATTAGCATGGGAGACCCAAGCCTTGTTATTGATGCACATGGGATGGGGCTTCCGAGGAAGAAGAGTGTGCAAAATGGCTTTGGAAGGGTGAAGAAGAGCATCTAGAAGCTCACAATGCGTAGCAACAAGAAACTTTCACTTTTTATGTTGAATGAGCCATTTATATTCATTTTAGGTGGAAGATATAGTTATAGGCTCATGAATAGAAGCAAAGCAAAGCTTCCAATGCATGGACTTACATTCCTCATCATACCAATGATTCATGTGGCAAGCACACAAGATTTGGCCTAGGAAAAGTGTGTGGAAAGAAGTCAAAGGATGCATTCCATAATGTGCGAGGAAAAGTTCCTATTTGGTTGTCGTTGTGGAATTAATAGAGTACTATTGGGACATCAACTGGGAGAGACGAGCAACATAATTTTTGGCAAAACAAGGATCAAAATGAAGCATGGGATGGTTGGTAGGCTGGTGATGGAAGAGAAGACTAAGAGGTAGAAGAGGAGAAACTCAAGGAGAAATTAAACATTGCATGATCAGCCAAGGGAAGCTGTCTAGGAACTTGAAAGCTATGAATATCAGAAAGCAAGGTCCTATTTGTGATGGTATAGTCAACCACACTCGTACCTCCCCCATGTGGAAAACAAGTGAACCTAGAGGAGATAGGAAATGAAGAATCCCGTAGAGATCGAAGAGGCCATGTGAGTCCCACAACTAAATCAAGTGTTTTCCATAAGTGGTAATAAGATGCTTCTCATTTGCAAATGTCCAATGGAATGCAAAGACCCATTAGGTTTTGAGTTTGAAGGGACAACTTGTCCTTTGTGAGATCATGTAAAGGTGCTTGGTGGATCCTAGTGTGGGCATTGAAGTCACCTAAAATAATGACATCACCCAATTATGAATATGTAGAAATCTCCAGGTAGAGATCCAAGTACGAGTCATCAGCAGAGTGGATGACAAAAGATGATGACCTTGGAAGAAAATAGCAATATTTCTATGAAGATATCTCTAAGAGGTGGTGGGCCCCTTTTGATTTGAAACCATATATATTTGGAGTGCTCATCTGATGCAACCAATGACACTTGTTGACGAAGACAGAACCAAATGAGGCAGGGCAGACCAAACGAACCACAAACTCTAGTTGATTGATGTGTCTCATGCCTCAAAGCAAAAACCCAAAGTTAACCACTGAGTGGTGGAAGAGATAATTTTGAGTTCTCATGGATTTTTGTGATAAAATCGAGATTTCTTGAAGAAATAACATCCTAGAATGTACTTGGGGAAGACCATATCACCCCATTACAGTTCTAGCAGGTGACAAAGAGGCTACTGTTACCTATTGGGACCCAAGAACGCATTCATTTTACATGCCATAGACGTGACCACCATGGAGGAGGAGAGTTACAAATCATGACTTTTTGGTCATGGGTAATTGCCTAGTTTTTTCGAGCAACTATTACTTTTGCACATGCTTTCTATAACTCCTCTATCTGAAGGTGCATGAGGTCCTCATCCAAGTGATATTTGTGGACATAGTAAAATGTTTCTTCTTGGCTCTTAAAGCCCTCAAATTTTCCTTAGATGAGCTGAATCGAGTGAGAAGAGTTCCATTGGGGGCTCTACCCAAGCCTGATCAAGAATAATATCCTTGATATCCAATGTGTTATGAATTTTATTTTGCCTTGTCTTCAAGGGATCAACATGCTTGGGAAGACCTCGAACTCGAAGGTTGAGTTCTTTGGGTTGATGTGCCCTTTCCTCATCAAATTTGGATTGCACTACGAACTCTATAATGGGAGGAATCTTTTCTCTTTTAACCACTTGATGTAACAATACACTCGTATCAACTTCCAAAGAAAAAAACGACATTAATAGATTAAAAAAAAAATTCTCAAGCTATTTAAGAAAATAATGACTCCTTTTTAATTTCGATCGAAGATATTTTTGAAATTCAATCTAATCATATGAATTGTCAAGGTTCATTGGACGTATTTGGTTCGGTATCAACTTTACGTTCTTAAAAAACTGGTGATCAAGCATTCGTCAAAGCAGAGTTTTGTTTTATTAACTCCTATGTTCATGAATTCATTACCATCTCGTTGATTGAACCAAAGTTTTGTTTTAATAACTCCTCCTATGTTTGTGAAGTCATTACCGTCTCATTCATCAAACTAGAGTTTTATTTTCAATAACTCCTCCTATGTTTGTGAATTCCAAAGTTTTGTTTTTAATAATTCCTCCTATGTTTGTGAATTCCTTTTCCATTACTGCCTCTCAAGTCAATCCTGACCAGCAGTAAGGCCCTTACTTCATTCCTATATCCCTTTGGGACCTATGAAGCAACCATTCTGTTTTCTTTTGTTTTATGTCCAGAGTTTTCTCAAGACTTAAGTACACTTTTATGGAGAGGATAAAATCATGCCAGTGCATTGTTTAGTTATCTGCCTTAAGAGCTAGAAGGCTCACTTCCTTGCTTTAGACGGTCTGTCCCTGTCTTAATGTATATACTCAGGTATAAAAGTTAATGTGATACAAGCATCATATGAAATCATATAAAAGTTTTGATGTTTCAACTCTTTCCACTGTTCTACTTTGCGGTTCATACCTATATTATTAAGTGACAGTGCAGGGAAATGTACTTGTTTAGTTAGATGCTTCCTAGGAATGATGTGTTATACAATTCAAGATTACTTGATCAAAATGTGGCATACTGAATGTATTGCTTAATCCCTAAATGCAGTGCCTTGATCAGTTGGTTTAACCAATGCAATTGTGCAAGCATGAGCTCAGTGACAGGTTGCTTACTGAAAGGAAGTTTGCTATTTACAATCACTATGATTTGACTGCAGCAAGGTAATCCTTCTGCTCTTTTAACTGTCTATGATTACTGCCACATAAAAGTTCAGCCAAGATGCTCCACACTAATTGTTTTGCCAAACCAAGATTTAGTCTATTGAACCATGCGCAACTAAAATGTTGATGTGATTAAGAACTTTGCACCAGTCAAGTTTACAGCAGTATCTTCTTCTTGTGAAGGTACAGGCCTACTCAAATAATTCCAGACCTATGAGTAATAATATCACTTTGCCACTGAGTCAAATTCACCCATCAATATGATATTCTGTCAAGTTTTACATTTTCACACAATCCAGCCCAATCAAATGATTGTCAACATTGACAGAATAAAGCAACATTTGCAGTGAGGTTTGAAAAGTCACCACATTCAGTTACAGTAGTATAACAACCATCACAGATAGGTTTCATAGTACGTACAATTGATATCTTCTAGTGATAATTCGAGGAGTGGCCAAGCACACTAAAAATCTTTGAATCCACAACATATTAATCATCTTGGTGTAATCAGATACACATAATAAATCTCACAAGAAAATAAACAATTTCATCCGATTGACATACATCTGTTTTTGACAGTAAGGTCAGTTTATACTCACTTCTTTTTAATTAGTTATATGGGATTGAAATGGGCCACACCCATATTATATCATGACCACATAGTGGTGTTACAACAGTTTGGCAATTATGCATGTATTGCTTGGAAATATTTGAACTTTGTGTCTTCTTCTTGAAAGTTGGGAATATAACTGGTTGAGCTAATGCCATTTGATGTTTATGCTATCGCATTTGCATATAATGTAATACAAAATATAAACAATGTGTCCTGGTTTATCAACAATTTCAAGATGGAGGGAAGGCATTGCCCGGGTGCTTTTCCACCCAACCAAAATAGACATTCTTGCAAATGCCCGTCTCAACTTCATCACTGAAGTTGTGACCCTTCACAAAAGGACATATATGCAGAACCAATCTGGTTAGAGAGACCATTTGTGCGATGCAACAGTCAAACAAAGCAACGTTCCATAAAATTATGAGTTTATACTCATAACTAGATCTAGATTCCAGTGCAGCGATCAATATGCACCCTAGGTAATACAACTACTGTGTACATAAATAATACCCATCCACGGTTATACATTCCACTAACATTTCACCTATCCACAGATGAAAGTAGCTCCCATGAATGTATAACCCAGGTGTTATACCTAGTTTATGGCCCACAGGCCTGATTTTTGGTCCTTTCTCTCTATCCAGCTGGATAGATCTCAATGCAGTTCACACATAAGCATGCATTCTCTCTATTCACATTGTTCATACAATGTTTATCACATGTTCATACCATAAGCATCCTTCTTGTCACATACATAGATCAGCCAAATGCATGCATTTTATTCATTCGTGATGGACATAAACCCAAAAGGAATTTCCAGATTCAAGCATGCACTCTTAACACATTTTGCATGGATCAATTATAAGCAACAGTTAGGCAAAATGCTGCAGTTCCAACAATTCAAGCATCCCTATTCCCTTGATTTCTTTCTATAGAATCTTAATGCCATACTGTGATTTTTCCTTACTGTCAAATGGGTGGTTCTACAACCAGCCTAATATGTATGTTACAGGAAAAGCCCTTATTTTCATCCAAGTCTTTTCAATTCAAGCAAGTGAAACAGTTTTTCCAAACGGTACAGTTCAATATGCATTCCTAAGAGTGCTATTGACCCATTGAAATTTCCCTTTTTGCCAGCAGAGTAATGAGAATACATGTTCACAATAGAATCAGACCTGTTCAGAATAAAATTATCTATGCATCAAATGTTGAAGGGGTAATTATCCGTTAAGATGAGTCTCTATGTTTTACTTTCAAAGCAGTCCATTTTCCCACTCAGGTGCCAAGCACAATCACATATGACCAGTTTGGTTAGCAGGGGAGTTTATGACAGGAAGAAAACAGTTGCGCAATTTTTAGAAACACAATAGTAAATCCTCAGCCAGGTTGCAAACAGATAAAACCCTTTCTAATTTATTTTTCAGGGTTTAATATGGGTTCAGGGTCCCTGACCTTGTGCATGTGCAACATCTTTGCAATTTCTAGTTCATGGAGTCTTATCAACAAAATTCAGAAAGACATCCATTATGGAATTTCCAGAGGAACAGAGGAGTTGCATTCATTAATCAACATTACATCTATTTTATGCACAATGCCCGTTACCCTTATTACAGCAGAATGCATTTACGTTGCATAAACCCATTTTCTTTTATATGCATTCACATAATGTAAAAGCAATTCAGCAAAACAGGAAGGAAACAAAGTCCCTCTTAAATGAAAAGCTACTGAAAGGAAAAATAATGAATGCCCTGACCTGGAAAATACCCTTTTTTCCCTTGCAACCAGGTGTTCCTCTCCAGCTTCCCCATTTGGCTCCCATGAACAGGCTTAGGGTTCAATAAATATTGAAATGTCCCAAATACAAGATGGCTAAAGACGTTTTCCACTTACCCCAAGAGAGGTATGCGTTACAGTATAACTCATATCTGGTTCCCATGCATGCTGTTTTTGCCAGCAGGAGAGGTAAGGTGCTTCACACCCCTCCATTCTTTCACAATTCTCAATCACCAAGAAAAACCCCACCAAATCCCTCCCACGATAACCTCCAGTTGCATCGGGTAAACCTTTTACGTAGCCAGCTACGCTGATGCGACACATCCACCGGTACTACGGGGCCCGAGGGATTGGAACCCTGGTCTCTGCGCTCCTACAGAAGCGTTTTGACCATTGAACCAAGCCCTCGGACCCACATAACATCTAAACTTTAATTTCCCTTTGATCAACAATTATTTGAAATGATGCAGTGTATTTATCATTCCCAATGCCTCAATAAAATGCAGCAAGCAGTTAAATGCATATGCAATTTAAAACCAACAAGCAGTCATGTACTTATTGCTGAAATTAATTCATGATGTGTGTGTGTGTCCCTCTATACTGCCCACTTCTTGCGGATCTGCCACTTTCTCTCCGTTGATACCTACCCTTGTTCGCTCCTGGAGGGTGACCCGTCAACACTTGCATCAATAAATTGCAAGTTATTTTTTTCAGTTAATACAGTCAAATATATAATTAAAATTGACAATTTTAAGTAAATTGGAATACAGTTTTTAATATGCCACATCATCAGCTGAATATAAAAAGCAATTAAATAATACCATCAGTTTTGAGGATGTGACACTTGAACCCATAAATTATGTTCTTCAAGTTGTTTTTGAAGAGACTGTTGATGAGCATTTGTCTTGTTTTTGAGATTCTCATGTTGGATGAGGATCTCTGTTGCTTGTGTTGTATGTCACGAACAACCTCTTGGAGATGATGAAGATCGTCAGCTGGAGATGTATGAGTTTGTTTCGATTGTTTCAGTTAGACAATTTTCTCACCTTGTGCCTGAACTTGATGTTGTAGGGTATACAGAGGCGTTGCTATAGTTGTCTAAGGAGATCACAAGTGCAGTGTTGTATGGTTCCACTGTAAACATCTCTGTAACATCTGTAAAGGCAGACAAACCTGGGAAATAAAATTGTTTCTTTGTTTTCCATTGAGTTGTCTTGCCCAAGAGAGTTTCTTGATGTATATTTTTTGTGTGCTTTTGTACGTATGCTTGTTAGTTTGCTGCATTTATGTTCTACAAATTACTGTTGTGAATGCAAGGTTGATAGATTTCATATGAATTCAGCAGTTATTAATGCAAATTTTCATGTAATTGTTAATTAACATGCATAGAACTCTCTCTCTCTATCTCTCTCTCTCTCTATATATATAAATTAGTATAGACTTAGTGTCAAGGTTTCTGTCTACAGAAGACACCATGACTCCAGATTCGTAGGGGCATGCCAACATCGACATACATGAGTCATTCTTCTTATTTTTAGTTAAGCTGATAACATAAAACTAGGAATAAAGACCAATTGATAGTCTTCTTGATAGCATCTTTCATACAAATAAATTAAAGACTCATAACTAAAAGATTCTCCCTTTTTCAAAAGCTTTGATATTAAGGGTAAGCTTTCTTTGGTCCAACAACATAATTGTGTTCTGCTATTTTCTTTGTTATGCAGAATCAAGCAAAGAAGGTTTATATGCTTGCAGAATTGACACCTTCAAAGGAAATAACTGGAGGAGCATGGTACACAGGCCAGTCTTTTGACGCAGAGTTCACAAACATTGTCAAGCAACAGTGCTTCCACTTTGTTAGGCAGCAGGTTTGTTGCGTTGGACAGATTTCCATAACATTAGTTCCATTTTGATAGTTTTTAAACTGATTTTTATGGTTTCTTGGGATAGGTTATAGCAACTATTGAGAGCATTGCTGATTTTATCAAAAAGTCTGGGATATCAAAGGTGGAACTCACAAGGGATGAGCTTACACAAGTATGCAACAGATGCCATTTTTCAATTCTCCCATTGTAGAATTCAGTAACATTTATAGTTGTGTGAAAATGGGAATATAGTTTCTAATTTATGAATTTGAAGAGTACGGGGTGCAAATTTTCTTCTTTTTGTTTTGAAGATTTTCCTTTATTGATTGTAGTAGGGTGTTGGATCATATTGCAACATGTGAGGCTGGATAAAATCTCAGCAGTAAAATCCCATTCCAAACTATCTTTGCAGATATTTAGAACCGAGTTTAATCAAAATGGTTTGTTGCCAATTTCAATTTGTAAGTTACATAAAAACATTCAAAAATTTAATCTTCCAAGTGTAGAATATCAGAATAAAATCATATAGGAATTGTGTTTTTATCAGAAGGGATGCCCATAATTGTAGGAATTTAAATGGCTTCCATGATGTTGCATTTCATTTCAGAAACTTCTCCTAGTTTGCATCATATATTCAACTCTAATGTTAACCAGGCCAGAATAGTTTTCAATATAATTAGTCTTGATTTCAGGATTCTAATAAGATTGGAACCAATGATTAAAAGAGGATTGGACTTGGATCTTATTTCATACAAAGAAAAGTCATTGCCAAGCTTGGGAAATTGGATACAATGCTTGTTGTATGGGTCCTTTGAGTGTGACCTAAATTTCTTCAATTCTGGATGAAAGACTTATTTGTAGAAGAGGCTTATCTAATATAGTGACCACACCTTATGTATTATTTCATTTAGTATGGCAAGCAGTACTACATACAATGAAATGCATGAAATAGTTGTATTTTATGATGTAGTGTGGATGAATGTGTTAAGCATTGGATCTATCATGCATCCTCCTTTTTATCTCATTGTTGGCTATCTTACTTGATTCCCTTTATTGTTTTCTGGTGCCATTGTTGAGTCCATTGGATGTTGGTATGAATGAGGAGCACCAATCAGATGTTGTTCATTTATGCATCTCAACAAGCAATGGGAACTAGAACTAAATTGACATTCATGCAACTTGTAACTCTTAATTGATTTATACTCATTATGTGTGAATGGCCTCTTGTTTTGTTATTGTTCTTTCTCCTTTGCTTTCCATTTTCTAGAACATGTTATCTTTTTGCAAATTAAAATTTTAGTAATTGGTGTTGATTGCGGTGATTTGTGTTGTATGTTTGTTGAATATGGTTTGTCTACAAGAAGGTGGGTTGCAGTTTCAGACAGTCTCAGATGGTAGGAAATGTTGAAACATTAGATCCTTTAAAGACAATTCCGAATGAAGCATGGAGGAATAGCAAAACAAGGTGATTCCCACAAATTGTTCAACAAGTCTCAGTTGTGAATCACCCAGGAAGGTCCTTTAGAAGCTCATGATCATTCAAGGGACAATTGCATTACAATAATATGTTATTGTGAGTAATTTCTTTGAAAGTGAAAAGATCACATTTGCACTCTTGAAGGTACTATGCTTTTCAAAATTTATTGGGAAGCATATTACACTCAAGCCAAGAAAGAAAATGCAAAGATGGACATAGTCAATTAGGAACCCACATGGAAAGATTTTGTCAACATTGTCAAGTACTACCTTATAGGGAACCATGATGAACAATATGTGAAATGGTAGCAACTACATGAAAGACAATACTAGTAAATGGAGGAGTACACAAATACAATTTATAAACTATTGGAAAAGCTTGGCATAGAGAGCATAGAAAGACACACCTCCCAAGCATTGCAGTGGATTGAATCAATAGATTGATGGATTTCTTAAATATCACAACATTAGGGGAAGTCTACAAGTATGCAACCAAAATAGATTAAAAGTTCAAGCAAAAGGGCAGTTAGAAGGGTAATAGCTTCAACAATTAGAAATTACAACTTGAGAAAGACAAAAGTGGCCCCAGATTTGGAAGTAGGCCAACAGAATAAGGGTCAACACCAACCAAATCAAATGGGGAAGGCAATGTAGAAAAAACCCCTTATAGATGAGGGGCCATAAAAAAATCAATTGGCCAAGTGGTGTCAACATCATGAAAAACAATTTTATAATCAAGATAAATTTCATAGAGTTCATTTGTTGTTAGTGAGATGCAAGCTTCTACATCAATGACAAACTTAACATCTCCATAACCGTCATTGCATAAAGAAAAGCAGTTAGTGGAAGTAGACTCATAAGACATGATTGGAAAAACATAAGTACTGCCAAAGGAGCACAATTTTCACTCATAGATGGTGTAGGACCAAGTTTTGATTTATTTGTAGATGGTACAACTAGAAAAAAATCTATGCAGATGTTTTGAAGAATGAACTTGCCAACAACACTTCATCGACACACATATAGTATTCAATGGTTTCATCATGATAAAGCCAATGTGTCATCGATCAATGCTGTCTCTTATTTTTTATCAGGCCCTATAGAGATGAAGCAGGGTTACTCAATACGTTCCTCTTGTATGCCTGGATATGTATGTCAAAAGTGGATACAGGTGCAATATGGACCCGAATACGATTTGATTGTATCGAAATATCCTCTAGTACAGGGACATTTTAGGCATATTATCAAGCCATCTAGAGCTGTATCAAATGTGGACACACCTACAAAAATAAACTCCAAAAGGATTTAAAGATATTGTTAAAAGAGCTTTGAGTCTTCCTTTTGAACACATAGAAACACCTATAAGGTGCCATCACACTTGGAAACCCCAAGCTCAAAGGCCAACTACCCAAACAACAAATATGGTTCTCTTGCACAAAAATATACTAATTTGTGCGGCTTTGAAGATTGAACTTCAATTGTGCGGCTTTGAAGATTGAACTCCAAGCAATTGATCTAGGCAAAGAATCTACAACTGCCTTTCTTGAATATCTTTTCCATGTCGTGGGAACTAACCACCTTCAAGGGAGGAGCCTTGGATACGATTGACTTTTCCATTCTTTGTCCATTTGACATATAATTATTGTAGATTAATAATTTAATAGTAACATTTGCCAATCTAGGATAGACATTGTGCACCCAAGCTGGGATAGATAGTTCTAGTTCCTAGATTCATGGCGAAGAGATGGCTAGACCAAGTATAATCACCCATATGGATGTTAACCTTAGTCATTTGACCCACACATTGAGTTGTGCCCCCATTTGCAATCAATACTTGAAATTTGTCTTGGGTAGAGGTATTAAAATACAACCCCAAAGGCTTTGCTGTTTTGCTATCACTAAAGTTATGCGTGTTACTTGAATCAATCAACACATTGATATAGTGACATTTGATGAATGCATGGTGAGCCTGGAGTCCCATAAGGGCAGATGCGAAGACAACCATGGTATCCTTGTGCTCAGAATCGACTACTTCAACTAGTGTCTTCTGTTGCAATGAATCTTCATCGTCTGATGTTGCTGCTTCCTCGCCTTCCACTTGGAAGTTACAACGTTCTTCATAGGCCTAATCTTGGGGATGGTGTGAATGACATTTGAAATAGAAGAATCCCTAGGATGCTTGTTATTGTGGTTATTGAAGTAAGGTTGTTGAGAGTTAAAGTCACACCAAGGTTGGGGACAGGACAATTGGAGCTTCTTTTCTACCACCAGAGCTACATCACGCAAGTATAATCACCAATATGGATGTTAACCTTTGTCGTTCGACCCATACATTGAGTTGTGCCCCCATTTGCAATCAATACTTGAAATTTTTCCTTGGTAGAGGTATTGATATGTAGTCCCAAAGGCTTTGTTGCTTTGCTATCAATAAAGTTATGCGTACTACTTGAATCAATCGATATATTGCCACCCTGATGTTTGATGAATCCTTGGACCTTGATGGTATGGTGAGCTTGGAGTCACATAAGGGAAAATGCGGAGGTAACCATGATATCCTCATGCTCAGAATCAACTACTTCAACTAGTGTCTCCTGTTGCGATAAATCTTCATCTTCTAACTTTGCTGCTTCCTCACCTTCCACTTGGAAGTTACGACATTCTTCATAGGCCTAATCTTGGGTATGGTGTGAATGAGATTTGAAACAGAAGAATCCCTAGGGTGCCTGTTATTGCAGTTATTGAAGTAAGGTTGTCGAGAGTTGAAGTCTTGTCGAGATTGGGGATAGGACAAGTGGAGCTTCTTTTCTACCACTAGAGCATGTTGAATTCCCGCTAAATTTCATCCTTAAGGCCATGGCAAATCGTTGACACCACTATCGCTAGATCCAATTGACAGCTGTGTTGGAATTCACAATATTTTGCAGAAACGAACAAAAGCAATCCATCCACTCAAATCTTATATAGAAAGCGTAAAAGGACAAAAGAAAGGAAAAAAGAGGGAGATTTGGGGGCACTCGTGGGCACTATAAATAATCACTACATTATCCCTATATAAGATTCACAACACTTAGATAATCCAAATGAGTGGTGGGGTGTATTAATACCAATACCAAAACCCCAAATACAAAAATGAACTTAACCTTAAGCCGACATAATAAGAGAGGCTTTAAGGTTAATTACAAGATTATAAGGAGGGTTTAACCATAACAAAGTTAACCGTGGCCCATACATTGTTAATACAAGGTTAATACATTGTACAATGAATGCCCTTAGGCCTATCCAATATTACATAGTACAATGTTGACCTTGGCCATGAATCAGATTACAGTTTCAACACTTATAATCTGAACTAAGGGCCCAAGGAGAGAAGACATTAGTAACAATAATATCTTCCCCCCATAATGGATGCTCTAATGGGCCTCTGCATTTTGATGTAGACTCATTTGGATTCTCCTAATCATCTTGAGTCCGTTGTTGCAAAAATGATTTTTGCACAAAAGGCTCCTTAGGTTGGATTGTAGTCATCACTACCACTGTTAGACATTCCCGCACACATCCAAAAACACTTTTGCTTCTTTAAAGATAAGCTCCTTCAATCTTCCATAGTCACATAAGGTATGACTTGAAGGCATAATTTTTCCTCTTACAACATACATCATCTTATTTGAAGACTTCCTCTTGCCCTTGGGCCACCTGATTTCAGTCACCAAAAGAGGCTTTGCATGATTTTACTTAAAAGAAGAGTTGTATCTGACTTCCAAGGGCACCTGGACAAGAAATGGAATAAGAAAGAGATAATGAAAGATTAGATCTTCATGAATAAGTTGAATCAACCATCTAAAGGAGGAAGAGGGATTGACTAAAGCACATCATGAATCCTTTTCCTGCAAGCCTCCATAAGACTCAATTGCTGGAACTGTCACAAATCCATTTATATCTCCCAAAAAAATGGGCCAAAGATTTTGATTACATAAAATATGATAAATTTGTCCTTTCAAAATAGGGCAATGTAGCTTGAGGACTATTCGACACAATTTGACCCCTAATGTTGGAACAAGTCCGTAAACTGATGTTACTAATGCATAAAGCTCGAAAACGATTTGAAAAAAAAAAGTGGGCTCAAGACGCTTCCATTGAAAGTCATGGCCTTTGGAAGTTTGCCCAAATAGGTCTCAAAAATGAAAAATTAATGCCTCAAACCTTAGAAGATTAACAACCAATCCCAACCTATCATTTGGCGCACACTCATTCTTTGGTGGCACCCACTTATTCTGTGCCACTTGCCTAACTCTGATTGAATGGAATCTTGCCATCTCCTGCAATATGATTGGTTGGATGTATATTAATATAAAAAATATTGGTGGAGGAAAGCACCATATTGGCCTCTACGTCATCCAAATCTTCATAGCATCCACAAATATTTGATTTTGCCAGAGGTGGGAGTTGAACATGGGCCTCCTAGATGTTGGGTGCTTTGGGCTAACCAAGTCGCCCAACACATCTTTGTGATTGAAGGCACCTAAACTTGTGCTCAATCCTTTAATGCTGGCGTAGAGACAGAAAAACTTGGACCCAAAAAACATTCCGGCCGCAAATCGACCCCTATTCAATGAGGTCACTAGTGCCCCGATCGGGTGAGAACAACCAACTGGGCTACGTGCTTCGATGGACCACAAAAGGGATGCCTTTGTGAAGACCATCTTCTTTTCCTCTTGAAGTGCGATCTAAGCAAAAGTGAGGTTTGAACTTTGAACCTCGCGCATTAATTGCATATCCATTTGCTTGATTTACCAACTAGCCATCCTCGCAGATCAAACCATGCCTCAAGGAACAACGTTGAAGAATTTGCAAAGAGGTGTCTCAGAAAACAACATAGGGATTCAATCCCCAAGTCCTCCCTCTTCAATGCCTTATTTTCCTTCAAGCTGACCGTTTTGGCATCCTCACAACTTTTGCTAACAAATGCGACTCCCCTATGAAGAAGGGTGTGCACATCAAGAGGAGTGCCAAGCGCCATCAAGGCACGTGTGTAGGCAGTGCATGCCAAAATTTTGGTACCGAAATTTAAATTCAAAAATTTGAAGGTGCTTTCTCCATGTTTTCAAAACGTTGTAGCAGATATATAGAATCTTTGGAGAAGATCAAAAGATAATGTTATCTTTTTAGGGAGAATTTCAAGTACCTTGATAGCAGCGAAGAAAATCCAAATATTTGATGCATGAAAGAAGTGTTCTTCTCCACTTCTTACACAAAAGATGTTTAAGAAGCTTTGAAGAGAGATTTGTCCAAGGATTCGCAAGAAGAATAGGAGGCTTTGAACATACTTCCTGTGTGACCAAGTTGTGCGGCTCCCTACTCTCTCTCTCTGATACCATGTTGGAATTCCTACTATTTTCCAGAAATGAACATAAGCAATCCATTCATTCAAATCTTATACAAAAAGCATAAAAGGACAAAAGAAAGGAAAAAGAGACAGATTTGGGGACACCTATAGGCACCATAAATAATCACTGCATTATTTGTAGATAAGATTCACAACACTTCGATAATCCAAATGTGGAGTGGTGGAGGGTATTTATACCAAAATACCAAAACCCCAAATACAAAAATGAACTTAACTTTATGCCGACATAGCAAGAGAATATTTAAGGTTAATTACAAGATTATAAGGAGGGTTTAACCATAGTATCAAAACTCGGACTCGACTCGGACTCGGAAAGTTCGACTCGGGAGTCGGTCTCGGGACTCGGCAAAAAAACTTGGCAAGACTCGGTAAAAACTCGGGAAAAAAAAAAATGAAAAAAATACAAATTTTTATTGAAAAATAAGTGTTTTCATGCATATTACTTATTCGTATATTCTAAAACACTTACTCAACATTCAACATTATACAAATAAGAAATTAAGAAGAGGAAGGAGCATATTCTAATAGCAAGCTAATAATTTTTTTTTTTGATACATAGGGAGTTGATTACATCCACACTATTTTTAGTTAATGCCAAGTGCAAGGTTCAAACTACAGGGGCTGTCCCCAACAAGCCTATACCACCTCATTATTTTATAACCCAGCATGAAGACGACCACCGGTTGCTTGAGATTCATACCATCGTTGTCGGTATGGTGTGCACTTAGAGGATTCGGAACAAACTATGACCTTTGCAGGCATGACCACTTTGGTTTATAAAACTAAAAATAAATAATATAATGATAAAATAAAACTTAATTTATAAAGTTCAAAAACATTATTAACATTTTATAAAACATTAAATAATAATAATAAAAACATTAAATAATGATAAACTTTACTGTATGACGGAATCACCCTTAGTCCACCAAGTTTAATAAATAAAATATTCAAATACCATGTTTAATAGAAAACCCATGGGACGGAATCACCCTAACTTAGTCCACCATGTTTAATAAATAAAATATTCAAATATTTAAAAATAATTGGTGGGTTGTCTAGATTCAATTTCCTGGATGGTTTGTTTTTTTTTTTTTTTTTTAATTTACATGGTGGAATCGGTAGCCGCCACGAAACCGGGCAGGCTGTCCAGCTTTTATGGCCGCCACACAGATCTTCGCGCAGTCCGCCCCGGAAGCCGCCACATAGATCTTCGCGCAGTCCGCCCCTATAACCACCATGCCACAATCATTTTAAACCTTTTACGCTGCTGAAAGCACTAGGAAAGGGACAAGTGTTCAGTCCGGCGAGGCCCGAGATTTGAACCTTGGACCTTCGCCCCCTTATGGGGTTTGGATGAACCAATTGGTCTACACCTCGGACCTTTCCTGGATGGTTTGTTGGGATCTATTAACTTTACTTTTATTAAAAGGATCCTGAGAAAAAAAAAATTGAAGAAAAAAATTCTTCAAATAATAATAAAGCTAATATTTAATCCTAGCCATTATTCCTGTTTTAGAATGGGAAGCCATTTTTGAAAACTGCTTATCAAAATTCAAGGTAGAAGCGACATTTATTATTCTGGGGAAGCTTCGTACATAACAATTGTTTCGTTGGCAGTCGAGGGTTTCAAAGCGAAATAAATTATCATTTTTAATTTTTTTCCCATTGCGGCATGGTGGTGTGTATTGGCTGCAACGGCGACGGTGGCAGTGACGACAATGGGAGAGGGTGCATTGAAGAAGAGAAAAGAATGGAAGAAAATGAAGGTGCAAAAACTGCGCTACAAAATTTCCAGAAGAGGTCTCAACACTGGCTTGCCTCAAGCCTTCCTTGATCAAACGCCTCCAAAAATCATGCCATTCTCTGCCCGAATCGCCACACCCCACAGGACACGCATATGTGCATTCTGAAGTGGTTCCCGTTCCCAAACAAGACGCGGATGATGTATCCATTGGTGAAAGATATATTTGTATTAAAATAAATTATAATTGAGGGATAAGCATTCTGAAGGTTTAAGAAGCAAAATTGCACATTCTCTCGTTAATATAATAAACAAAGATTTCAGCGTCTTGTTCGTGATTGCGCACTGGCCAACATGGATGCTTAATTCGTGGAGCATCATCAACACTTAACCACCCTAGACGTAATTTTTTTTTTTTTTTTTTTAACTTCCATTTTTTTGGGCCAACCGAGTCCCGACGTCGGGACTCGGAAGTCCGGTTCAGACTCGGACTCGGCCGGACTCGATGGAGTCCAAAAAAAAGGAGTCGAAGTGGGCTCGGTGCGGCTGAGCCCACTCGGACTCGGACTCGGACTCGGAGGAGTACTCGGGAGTCCAAAAGAGTCTGACTACTATGGGTTTAACTATAACAAGGTTAACAGTGGCCCAAAGGGCTTACATAATAAAATACTACAATAAATTCAATACATTATACAATGAATTCCTTTAGGCCTATCCAATATTGCATCATACAATGTCGGCCTTGGCCATGAATCAAATTACACTTTTAACAAGGTGTAGGTGAGCAGACTTGTGAACTCTGCGCAATAATGCTCAATTGGTCCTATTTGCTTGGTTTGCATCAAATGGACCATATAGGATGTGGAAGATCCTTTGTTGAACTTACGAAGGAAAAGCAATTTTAACAAGGGCCACATAAGAGAGGTCCCATGTTGGCAGAGCTCCCATAACAACCATTGATGAGCATGGGTACCCAACTTTGTAGCAACCAATGTAATATAACCACCTTTAGGCATATGGTGTTAGATGGATGATGCTATCCATCTTGGCCAACCTAGATCGACACCCTCAAATGTTGGGATGTTAATGCGTGGAATAGGAACATCATGAGGCCAAGAAAGGAAATTAGAAGCACCTCATCCAGAGGGATCAAGATCAGTAGCAAAGTCTGAGTTAAAACCATTAATACCTAGAAGAGTGCCCTTGGTAGTAAAGGGAGCCATGTGACAAGCAAGATTGAGATGGTTTTGGATGGTATCTAAGGTCTTCTTTATTTTGGCTTGAGAGTCAACGACGGAGTTAACCAGTTTTTCTTAGTTCTTAAGATAGGATCACAAATTAGAATCAATTGTATTGGGAAGAACATTACCAATTGGAAGAGTAATGGGAGGAGTGATAGGAGGAGGGGTGTTGGGAGGTGGTGAAGCCATGTCATTTAAAGAAAGGATATGTTGGTCATAGCTATTGATTTTTGGTGGGGTGTTGTGATGCTTACTTTGATTTATGGGTTGATGCTTCTTTATGCTCGTGCACACATCCTTTGGATTACCATGCACTACAAACGACTACTGATTCATAGCCAACTAGTAGAAGCACTAGGTTCGTTCATAAACTAGGAGCAAATGCAAAACCTAAAAGAATCCTTTGGAGCACTTTTGAAAAACGTGTTGTGAGAAATACCCTACTTTGTTCGGCTTGATGATTGCCATGAGATGGGTCTCTTGCAAAGGTCTCGACATGCGTCTTACACTTTTGGGTTTGAAAAATGGAAACAACAACTAACAGTATTATAGAAGAAAAATGCATCGAAAGATTGAGTAAAAAAATTTTTTGACGAAAAATTACCAGGTGACAAGGCTAATTGTCAAAGGTGTTGGAATGGTTTACTTGCCCTCTTGCTGCACTTTTGCATTGCTACAAGGAGCCAAGGTCGATGCTCTGGTACCACTTACTTCAGATTCAAATATTTTTGAATATGCATGAAAAAAAGTGGTCTTCTTCGCTCCTTATACAAAAGATGTTTAAGAAGCTTTGAAGAGATATTTGTCTAAGGATTCGCAAGAACAATCAAAGGCCAATTTAGATTCAATTCTAGAAAATCAATGATGCAAGTAACAAATTCTAGATTCCAAATCAATACAAATCCTAGCCACTTAGAGAGGGCAAAGTCTCATAGCCACTTGGAGAGGGCAAAGTCTCATATGCGCAACAAAGGTGACTAAGATTCAAATATGAAAGATGATCCCAACTACAACATAACTCTTCTATTTATAGACTAAATCACATTGACCCTAACCCTAATGCCTCAAGTTCTAACTACCTTATCCTAGGGCACAAGCTAATAATAATAAATATAATCGACGTGGCTATATATAGTCATTATAAAATCTTTTAGGTCTTGAGTTTCCCCAAAAATCTAGAACAAGAAAAGTTGATGCTCGCTACTTGCTCGCATTTGCTTCTGACTCACAATGTTAATTTTAAATTTTAATATATATATTTTTAACAATTTATATGTGGCTTCTATTGGCGGCCACTCCCATCAAAAATATCAAAATATTACATTTGTTGTTAGGTCAATTAAACCATATGTAGCATGCCTTTTTATCACAAATATTTTTCATTTCTTTTTCTATCAAATATATTCTTCAACTTCCTCAAAGTGCTATGTTTCCACAATTAACTTCTTGACATCATATTGACTAAGAGAAAAATTCTCACTTGGTCAGTTGCCTTATAAAATTAGAATTTCACCAAGATGAAGTTCAACACCACAAGTGGCTAAAATTACCTGCTACTCGATTTCCTTCTCTATAAATATGCTCACATTTTCAAGAGATTGCCTCCAATAATAGATGATGAACATCAACAATAATATTATTTTTTATCCAATCCCCACATCCATTTTTGTTGATAGCATTAATGATAATCTATGAATCCCCCTCAATTGAAATATATTTCCATCCCTTTTCTATTCCAATTTTAATCCCTGCAAGAAGTGCCCTAGCCTCTGCATAGTTGTTAGTTGAAGTTACATATGATTTTGAGTGTGAGGAGAATTTTGCCTTAATCATATCGCAAAACACCACCTCCACCGACTTTTCCTGGATTTCCTTTAGAAGCACCATCAAAATTAATTTTGATAAACTCAATTAGATATCTCCATTTTACCCTAGATCAAAGAAGATCCTTGGTTTTAATGCCTATTTTAAGATAACTTTTCCATGTATGTTCAAATTCTGTAACCAAGTTGTTGCCACCTCTTTTTTCTATACTTGAGGAGTCAGATGATGAACACCATATATGTAAACATTCTACAAGAGAGGCAATAATATGGTTCCAAACTTGGGCATGATTTTGAAATTTATTTTCAAAAATTCTATTATTTCTTTCAAGCCATAAATTCCAAAAATGCCCACGTGCTGTAGGTGAGTTGGAGAGGGTAGAGCAATCCTTCAAGGGAGGTCCCTGGTTCGAATCTCCACCCCACCAAACGCACACTGGGTACCTAAAATCCATTTGATAATGCTGGTGCGGTTAGGGTTGGGTGTGACTCCCGGATGATTTTGACGGTGTAGAACCCCTTGGTCGTGGTTTCTTAGACCAAGGCGGCCTCGTAAGGGGTTTTCTCGCTAAATTCAAAAGAAAGAAAATTCCAAAAAATAATGGCGGGGCCAATCCACCATAGAATGCATAATGCTTTACCTTTGAAATAATTGATCCAACATTTCATCAACTCTTTCAATGTTGATAAGCTAGCCAGTATATTTTCATATTTTTAAAAAAGTAACCCCATATGGTGTGAGCAAAGGGACAATGAAGAAGTAAATGGTCTAATGTTTCTAAATCCTTACACAAGGCACATCTAAAAGGTCCATTATATCCTCTTCTTTGTAGAGTCTTCCATGTAAGAATAATTCTACTTTAGTTTTAGATCTTAATTTTATTTTTTTTAATTGGTTATATGGGATTAAAACGGGCCCTTCCTATAGTACATCATGACCACATAGTGGTATCACAACAATTTGCCTATGATGCATGTATTGCTTGGCAAGATTCAAACCTGGGTCTCCTCCTTGATAGATGAGGAATTGAACCGGTTGAGCTAATGCCATTTGATTTTTAGATTTTAATTTAGTCTAATAATTAATTTTAATTTAACTTCTAATTTTTATTTTAGTTTGAAAATTAATGTAAGTTTTTTAATGGGTTATCTATCAATATACATGCATTTTTCTAATTTGTCTTTGTAATTTTTATATGGAACTATTTTTTTAATGGATTATATGAGATTAAAACTCAATGTTGAACTATAGCAATGTTTTTGGAGGTAAACATTTTCTGAACTTCTTGTTCTTGAACGCGGTTACATAGATTCTAGCTAAGGCTTCTTTAAATGACATTTCTTCCTTGCCACCTACCATTTCCTCATGAGAATACTTCATTCTTTGAATTTCTTTAAGGATTTAAAGCAAGAATTTTGAAGGTGAGTCTAACTCCTTCAAAAGCTATGGATTTTTATTTGCTTATTTATTTATATTCTAATTGGTTATAGGGAATTGAAACAAACACCATCCATTCTACATCATGACTACATAGTGTTGTTACAATAGCTTTGCAATTATGCATGTATTGCTTGAACTTGGGGCTCCTCCTTGAAAGTTGAGAAATTTAACTAGTTGAGCTTTATGCCATTTGATTAAAATATTAAGGTTCACCTATAGGATTTGAACCTTGGTTTATGGTGGGACATTCTTCATACTCAATCAATTGCCTTAAATCCCGTGGGCTATTTACTTAATTTTATATTTTTGCTTACAAATTTATGTTTTAGTTCATTCATAATTAATTTTTGATAGAATTGGGCCCCGCCTATACAAAGCACTTCATGGTATTACAACAAATCATATTATGATAGGCTGCATTATTGCGGGAGTGTCCAATCATAGTATTGGGATTTTAACTTGAGATGCGTTTATATAATTGTATCCCATTTACCATTGCTTCATAACACCTTAGACCTAAGGTTAAGGTTCACCCATGGGATTGGAAGCTTAGCTTATGGTGTAAAACTCCTTACTCCCCATTGTTTGCCCTAAACTCATTGGGATTATAGTATTTTATATTTCATTTTTCATTATGCTTTTAAATTTTTAATTTATATTTCATTTTTTTTGTTTTTTAATTTTTTTGACATTAGTTCTGTTTATTATTATTTATGGTAATCTGATTTATTTTATTTTATTTTATTTATTGAAATAATACTTCTTATTACTTAAAGAATAAAGAATTACAAATAGCAGTCGAAAGAGCAACCTCTAGCTCACATCAAAGCTCTTAACAACAACAAGCATTCAGATCTCAAGTTTGTATCAGCCCTAGTACAATCTTTAAGAATCTCAATTTTAAAAGCAACAACTTGCTCCGAAACTAACTTAGACACTTTACTGTAGACAGTGCTCTTCGGCACAACCTCCTTATTAAAAACTAGAGCACACCTATCTTTCCAAATAATAAACAAAATAGAGACTCTAACAATATGCCAACATAAAATTCTGGGGAGCGAACAGTTGGGACGATCTCCAAAAAGAACTAGCTGCCACCATATGCCATGCTGAAGAATGTCCTCATAAAGCCACCTGAGATCTTTCCAAATCCTCTTAGAACGAGGACAATCCCAAAAAATATGTTTAATTGACTCAGACTTGCCACAATGAACACACTGATCAGAAGCAAGAAGCCATTTAGCAAGCCGCGCATTACACTGGAGCCCCTGCATAATGATAAGCCATGCAAAAATCTTGAACTGCATAGAAGTCCGTAACTTCCACACCGCAGACAACCTCTTCTTCCATTTCTTATTGGGCAGAAGTGATAGAGCTTGGCAGAAGACATTGTATTTATTTTATTATGTTTTGTAAAGGTTAAAGGTAAAGGTAGGTTTGGCACATGAGACCCCCTTGTGTGAGGAAGGAAAAGTTTTTACTTTCTCTTATATTATTAGTTCAATACTGAACCTTTATGGGTTTCAACCTTTTAGATTATATTAATATCTATTTATGAATCAAGGCCCAAAAATGTCATCATCAATTTGAAATGGTGGTGCTAGAGGGCACCAAAGGTAGCTCCTCCTACCAAAGTTTCCTTGATTAGTGCATAGTATATTAAAGTGATCAATCAAGAAGACATGTTTGTGATCCTGATAATCAAGCTTCACTGGGATAGCAAGATCGTTGCAACCACTCAGACTATTGCAGGTCTTCAAACAAGGCAACAAAGAAAGACCCAATCGTGTCAAGATTTAAGGACATGTTTACATCATCCACAAGGGTGCCGATACATTGTCAGGTGAAGCATTCAATTAGTTTAATCCCAAAACTGCCTTTGGTGAATGGGGTCGTGTATCGATACTTCGCCTAAGAGTATTAATAGACGAGGCGTTAGATTGAAGAATTGGTTCATAATGGTCATGGATCGTAGTGTGTCACCTTGTGGGAGCCCAATTAAGTTGGTGCAGAATTAGGATGACATTGGCGAGTTTGCATTGACTACAAAGCATTGCACAATGATATTGTGAAGAAAACATACTGATTTCCATGAGTTGATGATTTATTGGACCAGCTCAAGGGAGCCAAGTACTTCTCTGAGATTTGACATCAAGTCTGGCTACTACAGACTCTCGATGGAGCCATTTGATGTTTGGGAGAAGATGAATTGGTTAAGTGGTTGGTTACTTTTTTTGGATTTACCAATGCACCTGCAATGTTAAAGGGGATGATGAACGACTTTGTGACCATTCAAAGTTTCCTTTATGGCTGTGTACATTGGTGGCATATTCTGGAAAACATGGGAAGAACATTTGGATCGTGTTCAAATGGTCTTGGATGCCCTGGAACAACACAAATTCCATGTCAAACTTATAAAACTATTCATTTGGCTTGACAAGGATTTAGAATTTGGGGCTTATTTAAGATGAAGATGAAGATAAAGGTGATTTAAGATTGGCCTGGCCCAAACATCCTCATAGAGCTTTGTAGCTTCTTGGTCCTTACCAATTTTTGTCACAGGTTTACATCTTACCTTGCATTGCCATTGAACTAAGTGACCAAAGGAGATGCAAAAGTAAAATTTGTGTGGAAAGAATTGCAACAGAGCACGTTCAATGAATTGAAACAATGACTCTGTTTGACTCCAATCCTTGTATTGCCAGACTTGCAATAGTCCATTGCACTTAGTGCA
This sequence comes from Wollemia nobilis, assembly GCA_028583015.1. Taxonomy (NCBI): domain Eukaryota; kingdom Viridiplantae; phylum Streptophyta; class Pinopsida; order Araucariales; family Araucariaceae; genus Wollemia; species Wollemia nobilis. Next base: position 1,049,278 of record JAQPPZ010016964.1, read on the forward strand.
ATTCTTACTCAAAATGGGTGCCCTATTGCTTATCATAGAGAGTCAACCATTGACATTGTTTAAAGGTACCGCACATATGATAGGGAAATTTATGCTACCATCCAGTATGTCGTCAATGGAAGCTTCACATCTGGGGCAAATAAATCATCATCCACACTGATCATAGACCTTTGCAGTTCTTGCAGACACAAAACAAGTTGTAGAATGAGTGTTATCAAAATCAGTCTACCTATCTACATGTTGCCCTTCTTGGCACATATTGTTAAAATTCATGTTGTATGCAGTTTTTGAGAGTTAATCATTGTAAAACTTCTCTTTTTCCATAGAAAATGGTTAAGATGTTGTTATGTTGCTATGTTTTCACCAGTTGTCTCCTTTACTCAAAAGTCAAAACTGTCTTCTTTCAGATTCTGTGGTTTCTCTACTTTTCCTGCACTTTCCTTGTCGTTGCATGCAAAATTGTAGATGTTTTAGCATGGGCAATGTTGTGAATGGGTTTCTTCCTTAAGGCTGTTTTTCTGCAAATTCTTTTCACTCTGCGCATGTGGTAATGGTTTCCGGCACTTAGACAGTTTTCAGAGCGTGTTTCCTTTAAAGCAGGGACACTTTCGCTCCACTGGTGGAGCAAAAGTGCTTTCGCTCCACCAGTGGAGCGAAAGTCCCTATCAAATGGAAGGGAAGCAAACGACTAAGTCTTGGTCAAGACACGAAGTCTTTTCGCTCCATGTGGAGCTAAAGCCTCCCAAAAAGAACTAAGTGTGCACTAGCCAGACTTTCGCTCCACTTGTGGAGCGAAAGCTCCTCCTTGAGAACCGTGAAAGTCAAAGAAATGGTCAAAGCTACAAGCGCTCCACTAGTGGAGCGAAAATCCTAGTCGCTCCACCAGTGGAGCGAAAACCAATCAAAGCACTAAGGCAAGTATAAAAGCTAAGGGTAAAAAAGGGTCAACACCTTGGTCAAAAGGGTTGTCGCTCCACCAGTGGAGCGAAAGCCTCTGTCGCTCCACCCAGGGAGCGACAAGCTCAAAAGAGAAGTCAAAGCGCGGTCAAAGTTCCTGTCGCTCCACCCTGGGAGCGACAAGCTCAAAAGAGAAGTCAAAGCGCGGTCAAAGTTCCTGTCGCTCCACCAGTGGAGCGAATCTTCCAGTCACTCCACTTGAGCGAAAGTCTCTGTCGCTCCACCCAGGGAGCGACACCCAAAACAAAGGCACAAATTGTTCTAAGTGTAAGGCCAAGGATGTTGTCGCTCCACTTGTGGAGCGAAAGCTGGCCAGGGTGCAAGGAAAGTTTCTAAGGCATGACAAAGGACACTTTCACTCCACTTCTGGAGCGAAAGTGTTGTCGCTCTAGTTATGGAGTGAAGCTCCAGGCGGGCCCCAAACACAGCGCAAGCTGCCCAGAACCGCCACGGAATGCCCAAAAACCTTCATTGAGTGCTCAACCGACCTCGAAGCTGTGTTGCTAGCCGTCCGATCGTGGTGGATCACCGGAACCTTCTGCATTCAATGCTAAGTTATCTGCAGAATCAAATTTGTGCTGTTGAGTCGGTTCCGGATCAAATCTGCCTGTCACCATTGGGAAGTGGTTGGGCATTAATGTTTTAGGAAGTAGAATCCTCTATAAAAGCTGGTCTTTTCTCTGTAACTAAGGATGGACAATCTCTGCTAGAAAAGCAGCTGTATACTTTGAAATCTGCTTCCGAAATACAGACTTCTGGCTCCGGTCTTGAATCTTCTATCTCTGTGTATGACTTCTATCATACAACTTGAATTCTGTTTCCTGGATTTAGCTGTCAGTAGAGGATTAATTCTGAAGTACCCTTGGAGTTTATGTAGTTGAGAAGATTTAATGTTGGTTTCTGTTAAAGGTCTATTGTTTTGATTGTTGTTGGTTCAAGTGTTAAGCTGTGTATCGTGCTTCCTATCCATCACCCCGTATTTCAGGATTTTAGCCTCTTTCCCATTCCTTTCAGTTATTTCCTTTCTTTCAGCATCTTCCTAACCCTTATCTCAAAAACCCCCATTTTTATTTTCGAAACCAGTCCTACTGGAGATTGTCACGGAGGACATTCCTTTCCTTCGGACATTCAATGCTTGGCAGCAGGTCTAGGGCGCTGTAGACTTAGAAAATCTGCATCTAGGCCGATTCGATCTCCAACACTACAACAGTTTCTTCCAAACATCAAGCATAGAAAATGGGTAGTGTCAATTGACTTGCTAATTGTTTGGGTTGGTCACCCATCACAACATTGACCAGAGTCCTTGATTCCAGTTGAAATGGGACTTCTGCTTGGCCTGGACCCCTGCCTATGTGAGGTTAATCCTAATTCCTATTCCTGACTTTGTAGGTACATATAGAACACCGCATGCAGGCAAACAGGTTGCAAACTACCATCTACAGGATGGACTTATATGCCACTTGGGACGTATCTATATACAATAAGGTGAATGACATAAAATGATGTGGGAAGCCAACTACAATCGGGCAGCAAGGCACTTAGTTGTAGTAAAGACCTTGGGAGACTTGTAGAATTACTCCTATTAGCTGTAGATTCCTAGTGATGTTATCAGTTATTTCTTGTCATGTACTCATGTGTGATAACCAAGCCTGCCAATAAGAAAGGGGATTGTATGCACCATTACAGACACCTGACAAGTGATGGAAGTCAACTTTCACGGACTTCATGCAGGTCTTTCCACTAGCAGACATGGCAACGAATGTGTGTGATGATCACTTGATTTTAAAAGATGGTTATTTTGGCACCTTGCAGAAAGGGTATCTCATCAGAAGATACTCCAGGGCTTTTCTTCAAGTGCATGCAGGTCTGTTTTGGGTTGCCATGAACAATTGTGTCAGACAGAGACTAGATTCATGAGCATTTTTAGGTCTAGTCTTTGGTGCCATGAACAATTGTGTCAGACAGAGACTAGATTCATGAGCATTTTTAGGTCTAGTATTTGGTCCATGATGGACACAATGTTGGCTCAATCAACCACCTCTCATCGATAAACTAACAGGAAAACTTAGGTAATTCAGCAGATGATAGTGGACTTTCTCAGAAGGTATAATTTGAAGGACTCATGTGCTTCGAATAAGAACTTGTTATAACAACTGCTACAAATCTTATGACAACTGCCAAGGCTTTTAACAACAAGAGCAAATTGATGGTCATCTTTGACATGCTCTGGCAATATGCTTTTTCCTATTTATTTCATAGAATGGGTTGCAATCTGCATTATAGCATTGTTCTTCACTGTTTATCATCCGTAGTGCATTGATCATCCCCCATTTTCAAACTAGAAATGATCTTATAACCTATTCATCATTCTGGCAGAAGGTCTGAACCAGCTGTTGGAGAGAGTGAAACAAAATAATCAGATTATCCAAGACAGGAGATGTTTACAAGTTTACAATTTGCAGATGACACTTCGATGGTCTCTAGTGCCATTCTCTAGCAACCAAACATGTGGAACATTATACACATTACAATTTGTAGATGACACTTTGCTGGTCTGTGCTGCCATCATCCAGAAATGTTCTATCAGGCCTCGAATGTGTTTTGAAAAACATGGGTACAATTTACAAGTTCACAAGTTCGCTTTTCAAACGTATTTTGAAAGCATGGTCTCTACTGACTAACATAATCAGATTACCCGACATGGGGGATGTTTACAAGTATACAATTTGTAGATGACACTTTGATGGTCTCTAGTGCCATCCTCTAGCAACCCAACATAGGGAATGTTATACACATTAGAATTTGCAGATGACACTTTGCCGGTCTGTACTGCCGTCCTTCAGGAATGTTCTATCAAGCCTTGAATGTGTTTTGAAAAACATGGGTACAATTTACAAGTTCACAAGTTTGCTCTTCGAATGTGCTCTGAAAAGCATGGTCTCTACTGACTAAAATAATCAGATTAACAAGTTTACAATTTGCAGATGACACTCTGATGGTCTTTAGTGCCATCCTCTAGCAACCCAACATGGGGATGTTATACACACTAGAATTTGCAGATGACACTTTGCTGGTCTCTACTGCCATCCTCCAGGAATGCTCTATCAAGAATCAAATGTGTTCTGAAAAGAATGGGTATGACGTGTCAACATTGAGAAATCTCATTTTCTACTTATAAACATCTTGGCAAGGAGGCAGCAGCAGATTCTTCAGCTGTCCAATTTAAGATGTAAAACTTGCCCACAATATATCTGGTATTACCACTCCTGCTGAGCCATCAATACACACACACACACAGATATGGTAACTAAAATTGAAAACAAATTTTCTGACTGGACAAACTCACATTATTAGGCTGAAGACAGCTGTAAGAGGACTTTTGCAAGTTAACCCAATAAACCGGTTGATGAACTTGACAGTCCTTGAACAACATTAAAGGAGCTAATGTGATTGCAAAAAAGGTTTCTTAGGCAGAGTACGCTCATGAATTTCTGCAGATCTCTTGGAAAAAATTGGCGAGATCTCACATTGAAAGTGTTCAATCAATCAATAACGGAGCATTAGCAATGAGACTTGCATAGACATTGCATGAGCCCTCAAACCAGCTATGAAACAGAATCAAAATCCAGAATTGCATTGCAAATTCACTGATTAGATAACATATTATACAATCAGCTGAGGTGACAACTATAGGACATAACATTCACAATGGTCTTGGTCTTCAAGACACGTTAGAGGCAGATGCCACTCTTCTCCAAATCTCCATAGAAATGGAGAGCAGGGGTTGTAAGAAGTTTTGACTTCTTTGCTGGTAGATTCAAACAGAATTACAATTATAGGCAGTTTCACCTGGATAATTTTTTGCAGCCACCTCTAGCTCCATTTGTTGCTACCTCTCCTGTGGCAGTCATTCCAGACTATAGCTATGACTTAGGGCTGCAAAGAAGGAAGAACTTGAACAAGGTGTCACAGGAAATGCTGCGAAGAAACATGTAACTACACAACCATGCAAGGAAACCCTTCATAGCTAGACAACATAACAGCATAAGAGCATGCATGCAGAACGTCAAGCAACTTATGAAGGACACATAACAGCTTTATTGTCTTAACTTACACTTGAATTTTAGGCTCCCACGATTTGTGTGGCACTCAGAGTTTTTCTTTTGTATTCCATAAATAAATCTTGTATCCGGTTGTTCTTCTGGTGCATCTCCCTCATAAACTATGCATGCTTGCTTACTTTTCCTATGGCAACTATTGGTTCCTGTATTTCTCACTGTTAGATTTCTAATGATCTGTCTATCTGTGCTAAGAATGCCCTATTTTTCCATTGTCCTTTTTAAATGTTGAGTTATGATGGAGAACCCCATATCACAAGCATGAACATCAAACATGTTTTTGATACCAATTCTAGTAGCTGCTTTCTTCTTGTTTGTCAAATGTTGTCCAAGTATTAATGCATACTTGTGGTTCCCGTATTTTGGTTTTTGTTAGACCCATTAACATTATGCAAATTCGTAATGTATACTTCCAGTATAAGGATTTTAACCAGTATGAAATTTATTAAGGATGTTGGGCATCCATATGGTGAATTTGTAGCGATGAATCCAGGAATTAAATGCAAATGCATTTTTTTCCCCTTAATTTTCTGATTCCCAATGACTAATCTTCTTGTTCAACATTAGAACAGATATTGGATATGCTTGTGCTAGATGGCACTGTGGAAAAAGTAAGAAGCACTGGAATTGGGGAGTTCCTTTCCATTCCTGTGGTAAGTTAGCTACTGAGAGTTTTGAGTTTTTACCATCAAGCTACCTATAAATGACATGTATCATATTGCATTATTTGTTCCCAACATAACTATAGTTTTGTTGTTGTATTTGCAGGACAAACTTTGTTACAGAGTTTCTCAAAGTCGAGTTAAAGAATCAGCAGTTTTCACAGATATTCCCTGTGGAGTTTGTCCTGTATGTGCTTACTTTCTCTGTCAGCTTCAACATGTAATGGAACACTAGAAATTTAGGTGGCATCTCCAGTGTTTTAAATTACAAAATTAATGGTTTTTGTACCTATGTTCCTATGTATTTCATCTAATATGTCTCAGTTTGTTCACTAGGTTTTGCGGGAGTGCACAGATGATGGCCTGATTTCCCCTAAAACTTGTGTTTATTACCAAAAGTGGCTGTCATTTTAGAAGAAATTATCCACTGAAGTATACAGGCAAGTGAAAATTTGTTCTCCAAATTGATAAATTCAGATGTCAAATAATCTACCAGCTCTCATTTTCCAATGCAAGAGAAGCAGTATGGAGGAATATTGCGATTAAAGGAAGAGGAACATATGCAAATGTTCCAGTTCCTTGAAGTTTTCTATATAGGAGCTGAGATATAACTTTGAGAATTACCACTTTTCACAAGAATTTCTTGTACAACTTTTTTAAGGATCTTTTTCACATCCAATGACAATGGGAGGTGAGCTATGACTCCTGAGATTTGGCTTTTATCTATTAAAATTTGATTTTGTCCCAGGTGGTAGAGGGATTGTGTTATGATTCTTGGCTTCTCATAAATATAAAAGCATCCACAATATGCTGAATATTAAATAAACCAACCATAGTAATTAAACCATACAAGACAAGATGTGATAATACCCTTCAGGTAGGGCAACACCATTGTTATTCCTTAAGGAATGAACCACTCCACAATCTCCCAAAATGAGCGAAGACTGTTACAAGAGAATACTTAATATGAGTGATAATTGTTACAATGACAATATCTCTCCTTTATATACCCATTCTATAATCCTACTTTGGGGAGCCGAATCCTAAACCTTTATCCCACTCAATATTATAATATAATCAACCTTGGGTTATGTGTGGCCCATGCCAACAATCCATAATACCCATACACGATATAATATCAAATCTCCATATTTCTATCCCTAGGTACCATAACATTCCACCCTTCTTACAAATGTTTCGTCCTCGAAACATGAGAAGAAACTAGATAATATGATTTGCTAAGCAATGTTGACAACTGATACCAATCTTGAACATCCCTCCATCTAAGTGAAATCTTGATTGGTGGTGGTCTGCGATGATGCTAAACTGCCATTGTGCCACTTGAATATCCATAACTACTTTATTGGCTACATGCTTTTGTTGCTCTACTATGATATTTTGAATGATTGGTTTTATTGTTCCATGATGTTGCTGCACCAATCTAAAATTTGGAGTTATGTTTTTTTTGCTAAAAATTGGTATACTTGATGCCTTTTTGACTCCATGTAGATTCATAATAATATTGATGCCCTAAGCCCTACCTCCAAGATTGTTGTTGCTCATGGTGGTGTATGTGGTGATATGCTGTAACCTTAACTTGGAGTTCTATTTTCTTTGATACTTTTTGTTTTACTATTTTAAATTCTTCCTCAAGCTCTTCTTTCATGTGCCCTTCTTTTGGTGCATCTATATGCTCTTCCAACAGAGTTTCCTTGGATTTTGTTGTTGCTTCTTCCTAGACTTTGCTACTATCTCTGTTGTAGACTTAGCTTTTGATTCCACTACTAGTTCCTTAACTTGTTCCCTTGCCATAACTGCTTTTTGTTTCTCCTTAGATCCTTGCTTCTTAAGTTGAGAAATATCCTGTAGTGTTGTCTTTTTTTCCTGTACCATAACTTCATGAACTACTTTTGCACAATAATGTTAACAGTTCCAAAGAATCCAACTAAGGATAACCAATAATATCCACATCATCCATTTCAATAGCATGGAATTTTGAATGTAAAACATATTTATCCATTGTACTCTTCAAATTTTAGAAAATATTTACATTCATACTCTTAATTTGTATGTCTATAATTTTTGTTTCTTGAATCTGCAACCTCTTAGCCAAGGTAATATAAATGAGATTATACCTACTGCTAGGATTTATGCAAATAATAACCTTTTTCCTCTTACCTTCCGTAAACCTACAAAATAGAATTTTTAGATTAAACAAATCCTTTGATCATTGATTGGCCTCTTTGACATTAAAGTTGTGGTTTCCTCAGATTGCACACTATCATCCTCATCTTTTTCTTCTGCTAATTTTTTAAAACGTTCCACCTCTGTTTTTAATTCCTTTTGTTCATCCTAGACCCTATCTTTTTATATGGGTTCCATTGACTCAAGAATGTTTGCTCTATTTCTTCCTAAGTCAATTCATAATTATGGGCCATAAGAAAACTTTGAAACCAAGAGAGCTTCTCCTCCAAAATAAAAGTAACATTCATGTTCGAATAATTAGTAGAATACAAGGATTTAAATTGTTTCCACCGTTTTCTAACATCAATATCTTCTCTAGAAAACTGTGTAGATCCATAAGTTCATGTTCCAACAAAAAGATAATGCAAACTAGGGTTTTATGAATTGAGGTTTCATAAAAATATGTATCTCCCTACTGATTTGAAGCTGAACTTTCAAAAAAATCTTCTTCAAACATAACAAATGATTTGCTTATCTCAATTGAAAGATATTATCAAATTTCATTTTTTTGAAAAATGTTATTGCTTGTTCCAGATGGTTGACTTCACAAGGTTGTATCTCTATCAATACTTCTTCACATGACCACTTGATTTGAAGCTCTTCAAATTTTAAACAAAATGATGCAAGAATCGTTTGAATTGAACAACTTTATATAAATATATGGCTATAAAAAAAAAAATGTTTTTTAAAAAAATGCCAAAATCTGTAATCCACACAACACTTCCCATTTTGCCAAAATTGTTGCTCTGATACCACTTGTTAAGAACCTTTGTTTTTCATAAATATAAAAACATTCACAAAATGCTAAATATTAAATAAATCAACCATAGTAATTAATTCACATAAAACATGATAATACCCTTTAGGTAGGGCAATGTTGATGTTTTTGTTTTTTTTTGTTGAAGGCAAACAAAGTACAATGATTGGCATAGCTGGGGCCTACACTCCCCAAAGGCACAATGGGGGCCTCTCTTCATGTGAATTGAACTTGGGTAGCTTGGATAACCGTCCAACGACATACCGCTATGGTGTCCCAATAGAGAAAACATTGATGTTTTTCGTTAACAATCACCTCCCATTCACATTCAATGGGAATGGGAGGTGAACTATCTTTTGAGATTTGGGTTTTACTTAATAAATTTTGATATTGTCTAGTTGGTAGAGGGAATGAACAAATGATAGTCAGATTTCTTGCAAAACTTATTTTTATTACAAAATTGTCTATGAAAATTAAGAAATAAGTTTGTTATGGAGATACTTGAAACCCTTCCCCTAAAAAAAAAAAAAACTAACAAAAGAGGCTTTCTATCTGCTATTGAAAGATTTTAAAATCTAGTGTACTTAATTCTTGGACCCTTGCTAAACTAATATCAATGCTATTTATCTAAATTTCCCTTGGGTAAACTATTTTTTTTAATAAGCTATATGTGACTTCTATTGGGGGCCACTCCCATCAAAATACCTAAATATTACATTTGCTTGCAACATACCTTTCTACGACAAAATTTTCATTTTTTTCTCTTAAATATATTCTTCAACTTCTTTGAAGTGCTATGTTTCCCTGATCAGCTCCTTGATTTCATTTTGATTAAGAGATAAAATCTCACTTGGCCAATGGCCTTCTAAAATTTGAATTTCACTAGGATGAAGATCAACACCACAATTCGCTAATTTATCTGCTACTTGATTTCCTTCTTTGTAAATATGTTCATACTTCCAAGATATTGCCTCTAGTAGTAGACGGTGCACGTAAACAATAATACTATTTTTTATCTAGTCTCCACATCCATTTTTATTTATAGCATTGATGATAATTTGTGAATCCCCCTCAATTGAAATATATTTCCATCATTTTTCTATTGCAATTTTAATCCCTATAAGAAGTGCCTTAGCCTTTGCATAGTTGTTAGTTGAAGTTCCATATGATTATGAATAAGTGAGAAGAATTTTGCCTTCACTATTTCTAAAAACACCACCTCCACTAGCTTTCTCTAAATTTCCTTTAGAAGCACCATCAAAATTCATTTTGATAAACTCTATTTCTAGACATTTCCATTTTATCATAGATTGAAGTAGATCCTTTGTTTTAATTCTATTATTGCAGATGACTCTTCCATGTATGTTCAAATCTTGTAGCCAAGTCATTAGCACCTCTTTTTCTACAATTGAGACTTCCCATGATGAGCACCATATTTGTAGATATTCTGCAAGAGGCAAGAATACGGTTCCAAACTTAGGCATGATTTTGAGATTTATTAAAAAATTAAAAAAAAATGTTATTCCTTTCAAACCATAAATCCCAACAACTAATGTCAGGTCCAATCCTTCAAAGAATACATAATGCTTTAGCTTTGAAATAATCAATCCAACATTTGAGTTGATGGAGCTACCTAATATAATTTCATATTAAAAAAAAAAATTACCCTAAATGGTGTGAGTAAACATACAATGAAGAAGTAAAGGGTCAAATGTTTCTAAATCCTTTGCACACAAGGCACATCTAAAGGGTCTATAATATCTTCTTCTTTGTACTCTCTCTTGTAAGAATATTACTTTGAACTGCTAACCAAAGGAATGTTGAGGCCTTAGGGAGAGCCTCTAATGACCAAACATTCTTCCAAGGAAAATCTTTAGGAGAAGGAAATTTTGATTGCTCTAAATCCTCATATCCCAAGTTGATCAAGTATCCACCATCCTTTGATAAATTCCAAACCAACTTAGCCTTTCGTGTAAAAATTGACAAATAAAACTTTTGAAGCATCTTTTGAAGTTCATCTAGAATTTGTTTGAGTTCCTCTCCTTCAACCAGGTTACTGAAATAAATCCATGATCTGGAGTTGTTCATAATAATAGTCTTTGACCTTTGGACCTTTACATGGTAGGCATGCTTGAGCCAATGGTTGCTATTTTGAGTCAAAGATAAAAGGACAACGCTTCAACCAAGCATCAGACCAAAAATTAGCATTACTCCCCTTATTGACTGACCATCTAATATGTTTTTTTATCAATTGCAAACTCTCTGATATGAAGTTCTATGTTGACAATTCTTTGGGTAAAGTTCTTTTCCTAAATAATTTCATTGTATCAAGAGAACCTATATATTTTTGAAGTAATTTTTTTCCCCAATTCTTTCCTTGACCTCTAAATAATATCCACCCTAAAATATTCACAATAATTTGTTGTAAATCTAGGGCGGTATTAATGAAAAAAATCCTAGATATTGTGGCATTTACCAACTGTCTAGTAGCCTTATCATAGCACGATATATTGATATAAACTCCATGGCCTCACCAACTGAGGGATGACCCAAAAGAAAAGTATCATCAAAAAATCGGAGATGAGACTCAGAGGGGCCATTTTTTGCAACATGAATACCTTTGATTTTTCCTTCCATTTTTTTCCTTTGAAAAGGCTCTCCCTAATGCTTCCACAAGAATAATTAATAGATAAGGAGAAAGTGGATCACCTTGATGAAGTCCACAAGATGACTTGAAGTAACCAAGAGGAGAACCATCAAAATAGAAAATTTTGCAATGCTATAACATTTAATCCACTCACACCAACTATAATCAAAGCCAAACTTTATGAGAATAACATGTAGAAAATTATAGGAAACTATATCATATGCTTTGTTCATATCTAATTTCAAAAACATACCTGGTTTTTCATGGAATGAAGAGAATGTATGGCCTCTTGCGTAGTAATTATACCATCAAGAATTTGTTTACTGCAAACAAAGCCACCTTGTTCCTCTGAGATAAGACACCCTAGAATGCTCTTCAACTTGTTTGCCATAATTTTTGAAATGATCTTATAAATCATATTACAAAGGCTTATTAGACAAAAAATATTAAAATATTTTGTGTTGCCTTTCTTGGGAACCAAGGTAATAAAAGTAGCATTGATCTCACTTATTATAGCCTTCCTTTTTGGGGCCTCTTCAAATGCAACTAACATATTAGTCTTTAATAAATCCTAAATTTTTTGAAAGAAATTGCAAGAAATCCATTGAGGCCAGGTGCCTTGTTAGGATGGATAGAGAAAACTACTTCATGGATCTCCTCCACAGATATCTTCTTCATCAAGCTTTCCTTGAGTGATAATTGATGAAATATTTTGCAGAAGTTTTTCTTGTGCCTCCTTATCTTGCCTATTATATGACAAAATATTTTCACAGTAATTAATTACTTTAATCCTTATATCTTCTTCGTCCTCAATATTTCTTCCTTCTGGAGTTAAGATATTTTTGAAGCGACGAAAAGAAAATTTTGTTTTTGTTGTAACATGAATCTTTTTGTATTTCTATATCCTTGAGTCATTTCTCTCTAGATTTTTGGAACCAATAAGACTTTTTTTCAATGCATTATGATAATCCAAAAGTAATTGTTTTTCTTTCACATAAGAATTCTGATTCCATTAATTTCTACCATCTCTTGTAAAATTTGGAGCTTGGATTCAATTTCTTTCCTTTCTTTAAAAATGTTACCAAAATATTTGGCATCTTTATTTGCTCCTTTAAATATTTCAACTTTTGAGCACACTTACACATACATGACCTTTAAAATTTTGATTTATCCCACCATAGCATAACCATTTGGAAAAAATTAGGATCTTGGAGCCACATAGACTATAAGTGAAATGACTTTGGATGACCATTATTAGGTAACTCACAAGTCAAAAGAATGAGTTTGTGATATGATCTTGCTCACAATAAAATATCTGAAGAGATTGTATACTTTATTTGCAACCATTTATTGGATAACAAGAATCTATCCTGTCTTTCTCCTATATGGTTTTTCCCAATGCGTCTATTATCCCATGTATATTGAAAGTTTGAGGACTAACATCCCAAAGGTCGATTGAATTGACAAATGAAGCAAAATATTGCATTGATTTAGACCATCCTAGAATGCCACCCTTTTTTTTCAAAGGAGCTAGAATAGTGTTAAAATCACCCCCAATAATGCATAGATCACAATGGATCATCATTCTATTTGAAAAAAATATGCTAAGGTCCTTCCAACATCTTTCACGAGGAGTAACTATAGTTGGAGCGTATACATTTAAAACCTCATGTTTTCCTCTTTCTTGTAAAATATTCTAACAACCTAATTACTTTTTGCTTCTAATAATTGTCCATCCCATTTGCATTTGTCCAATATTATTGCAATACCGCCTAAATCTCATATAGAAGAAACCGTTAAACAATCACCCATCTTCCAAATCTTCTTAAAAACATCCTTACATTCCTCTTTGCTTAATTTTTTTTCTTGCATTAAAATAAACTCAGGACTATAACAACCTATTAATTCCTTACTAACTCTTTTTTTAGAAGTTTTATTCATATCCCTAATATTCCATGATATCATTTTCATCATCAACACTTTTTATTTTTATTTGTGGGCTTAGCCCCACTTCTTGTTAGCACTTGTGATATTTTTATTTGGCTCCCAGATCAATTTCCTTTTGAGTTTTTTTTTTGTTTCTGCTTTGATGGCCTTCCTCTCATTCATCCATTCCCATTGACACTTTCATCTTCATCAATCTCTTCTATTTTTTTTATATTGCTCATAATGAAACTTATCTTCTAAAGATTTATGTTGCCCTAAAGAATCAAAATGGCAAAGAATAGCCTCATTTGCATTTTCTTCCTTATGTTGCCTTGGAAAATCTAAACTGCATAGATGATCCTCCATAATCATTACTTTCTTATGTTGACCGGAAACCCTAAATTTCCTTGGATATCCTCCATATGATTTTCTCTATTGTATTGCTCTTGAAACCTTAAAGTGCAAGGAATACACTTCATACTACTTTCATTTTTATTGTAAGAAGATTTTATGCTACTTGAGGAAAATAAAGGTGATTTACTTGGATTAATCTTGACCTCCTTCACCTCATTTGCTTTAAAATTTTTGACCCCATCTTCCTTTTTTTTTTAAATTTTCCTTCCCCTCTTCCTTCATACCTTTAGCTCCTATATTTGAACTTGCACATTGTACTTCCTCATCCCTCATCATTTTTTTCTTCTAATGGTTGATTTGAGTGAACTGTAATGGCCTTTGCCATCTGATGATGTAGAGAGGATTTTCTTCCCACTTTCTTAGGAGTGGGAAATCTATGATATGATCTCCTTATTTCAAATTGAAGCTACCCTCATGCCTAAAAATTTCCATCTCTTCCTCCATCATTTTCACTTTGTAGTATCTTGCTATGTGCCCAATTTCATGAAATTTATGACACCAAAATGCAACATTTTTATAATCCACTTGTTGATCCCATTCTATTGATTCAAATATAATCCTAATCGACTACGGTAAAGGTTTTGAAATATCCATGGCAACACATATTTGCATGTATACAATATGCCTTCTCTCCTTAGTAGTTGACCCCTCCTAAATGAATTCACCTAGAGTATTATCAATATTCTTCAAAACCTCCTTATTGATGAGTTGATGAGGAAGTCCAAAAAGCTTGATCCATACCGAAAGCCTTTTAATAGTTTTTGTATCCACAAAAAATATCTCACTCTAAGGTTTTAAATATAATGCATATTTGCCCCTAAACCATGGGCCTCCATCCATTATTTTATCCCTTATTTCTGAACTGGAGAAAATAATAAGGAAAAATCCTTTTGTAAGAAAAATCATGGAGTAATTTGAATTCAATCCCCACTTCCACTTGATCCAATTTTGAATCTCAAAAATGAAGAACACAAGCTTATACTAAGAGGGGTGGTGAACAATATAAGACCACTTTTTACTTTTCTTATCACAATATTATCCAATATATCAATGGCAATATCAACATCAGAAACCAAAGCAGTGCATAAAACATCACAAACACATGAGATACCAATTTTACGTGGTTCACCCAATGTGGGCTACTCCACGAAGAAAATCTTTCACTAAAAAATTCTCAATCAATCTCTTGGGAATTATTTCCTATTACAATGTTTATGGACCTCTATCCAAAGGAGATACCAATCCCCTAAATCAAGTTCGTGGATCTCTATCCATAGGAGAACTCTTTTGCTTTGGCTAGTGATCCTCTAGAAGACGACTGCCTCTACTGCATTGGCTTGTGGATCTCTCTCCACTGAAGACTCTTGTCCCCACTCAGAAGACCTGTCCTCACTACCCTGGCTAATGTATCTCTATCCACTAGAGATTACTATCGTCTCTGCTCTGTCACCTCCAAAGCTCTATCTCAAATCTACACTAAACACAGTCCTTTAGTATAGTACAACTCTGCTCAATCTTTGTCTCTATTCTGGCACAAACCTGTCCTCAAATTTGCACCAAACTCTGCTCTCAAATATGCACTAAATACACTCCTTCAGTCTAGCATAAATTTGTCCTCGATCTCTATCCTCAAGCCTTAACTCAAGGCTTGTATCAACTCTGCTAGATCTGCCTCAAACCTTAACTCAAGGTTTGAAAAAATCAATCAACTCTGCTCTCAAGTCTTCTCAAATACCTATCTCAAATCTGCCTTGTAAGCTTCCATAAAAGCTCACAATAATCTGTCCACAAGTCCTCTCTAGAACTTGCTCAAATATGCTCTACAAGTCCTCTCTAGAACTTGCTCAAATCTGCTCTACAAGTCCACTCAGAACTTTCTCAAATCCGCTCTACAAGTCCACTCAGAACTTGCTCAAATCTGCTCAACAAGTCCACTCAGAACTTGTTCAAATCTTCTCAACAAGTCCACTCAAAACTTGCTCAAATCTGCTCAACAAGTCCACTCAGAACTTGCTCAAATATGCTCAACAAGTCCACAAAGAACTTGTCTAAATTTTTTCAACAAGTCCACACAAAACTTGTCCAAATCTGCTCAACAAGTCCACACAGAACTTGTTCAAATCTGCTCAACAAGTCCACATAGAACTTGTCTAAATCTGCTCAACAAGTCCACACATAACTTGTCTAAATCTGCTCAACAAGTCCACATAGAACTTGTCCAAATCTGCTCAACAAGTCCACATAGAACTTGTCCAATCTGCTCAACAAGTCCACACAGAACTTATCCAATCTCATATAAACATAAAGATAATTGTTAGAGACTCAATATGCTCTATACTCATCACAATGCTCAATCACTTTCAATCACTCTCTTAGAAACATAGAATAGTTTGTTTTATAAAACTTGAACAATCACTTCACACATCCACTTGACTAGGCTCAACCAACTCTACTCAACCAATCACTCAATGAAACACTCCTTTCTCACAAACCCTAGTCCAAGCATGTAAACACCAATTCAAAATATTCCCAACAATGCTCAACAATAAATCTCACATAACAATGATACTCATGATCTTTGCAAACCCTAGTTCAAGTTCTTCACTCAATAACTCACTTCAACAACAATGCTTATAAAACAACTCTCACATAACAATGATACTCATGTTCTTTTCAAACCCTAGTTCAAGTTCTTTGCTCAAAAACTCACTTCAACAACAATGCTTATAAAACAACTCTCACATAGCAATGATACTCATGTTCTTTGCAAACCCTAGTTCAAGTTCTTGACAAAATTAATGTCTTCAACAACAATGCTCATAAGACAAGGTTTTAACAACTCTTTATTCCAGAAAACCTTGAAGCATTAACTCAACACTCTTAATAAGGAAACCCTAATCAAGTCCTTTTCACTCCAAACTTATTTTTCAGAAAACCAACCAATCAACTTAACTATGGAAGAATGTGCTCATACCTTTTTTCTTGATGATAAGGAATAGACCTCACAAATCTGCCACAACCATAAAACACTTCTTTGCCAAACTCAAGAAGGTTAGAATACAAAAATATTATTCCAATATTTCCTTAAAGATATTCCTTGGACCAAAATATAATCAATGCCTTTATTTTTCCCTTTTTCAATTATACTCAACAAATCATACATAACAAAATACTTGGAAACACCTTATCAACTCCAATCTTAGAATAGTGACCAACACCCTAATAAATCAACCACTCTTAAAATAATATCCACCACCATAGGATATTAACCACTTTAATAATATTCACCACTATAGAATATCAACCATTCTTAATAATATTCACCACTACATAATATTGACCAAACTTAATAATATTCACCACTATAGAATATTAGCCAAACACTTTTCACTCAATGCATAAAACCTTTGAGCAAACAATATTAAAAATTCAATTTTGCCAAACCTTACAACTCCCTTGCAACCTTAGAACCAATAATAAACATGTAAAATTAATTTTTAACTTGTTCAACCAACCTTCAAAATTTTTGGAGATTAAACACCTTGCGTACCTTGTATTCCCCACCAATAGGGGATTCGGTGTGACTCGATCCACTGTCTCCTCTTGCCTAAGTTCTTAGATTCTTGGGCACTCGTCGCATGGGCTACGAAGGCCCACGTGAAGGAAGGATAGATGCCTTCCTCTTATGCCTTCAACACTTCTCCTTTTTCACATGCGAAAAACACATTTTCGTTTCCTTTGGTCGCAACGCTAAATTCTTTGCTTCACACGTTCATATCTTAGGCATGGTGATTTCATTAATGTGGTAGGTGCTCCCTTTTATATGCATAATATAACATTCCTTCTCATGCCGACTCTTTTCGAAATTGCATTTCGAATTTCTAATCTAAAACCCACTTTAGGGTTTTAACTTAATTTAATTAATTAATAATTAATTTAAATAACTTTTCAAGTTAAGTAAATTAACTAATAAATTAATTTAAAATTATTTTATAATTAACTTTAAGCTTAGTATAATAAAATCATTATACTTTATTTTCCAATGGTTTTTATGAAAAAACTTTTATTTTCTCCTTCAGTGGTTTTAATGGAAAACCTTTTATTTTCTCCTTCAATGGTTTTAATGGAAAACCTTTTATTTTCTCTTTCAATGGTTTTAATGGAAAACATTTTATTTTCTCCTCCAATGAATTTTAATGGAAAACCTTTTAGTTTGCTCCGTCAGGGTTTTAATGAAAAACCTTTTTGGTCATTTTTCATAAGACATTATGAAACTTTTTGGAACCAATCAATTTCATTCCTTTTGACATCAATGACAACTCACGCCTTGACATCAAAGACAACTCGATGGACTCAAAATATCCAACAAAAAAAACCTGGCCAGTATCCATGGAACTTACATATTAACCCTCTAGTTTTAAGAACCCTTATATCATGCTCAATCATCTCATCCTTGATAATCACTTCTGGTGTAGTATATGCTCCCTCGATAGGGTTTGCCATAGATTCACTCTTCCTCTTATTGCTAGCTAAGACATCCATATTTCCAACTTGGTCATTCTTACTTTCCATAAGGACTTTCAAAAATGACTGTCTTTCCATGTTACCTAGATTTTCTTCAAATGAATCCTTTAAATTCTCCTAAGATCTAGAACAAGAAGTGACACTTATTCCTTGATCACACTTTGCTTTCTACTTCTTGCTTCCTGTGTACATTTTCTCCTTGCTCTCAGATGACACTTGCTCCGACTTGCACTCACTCTCGTCTCGCTATTTTTAATATTTTCAATCCCATTCCCTTGGGTAAACTCTTATCAATGTGAATTATTTGAATTTCTCTTGCTTAAATTTTTTGGTCAAAAATAGTTTATATTATAACTTAGTGTCTAGCAGCTTCCTATTTATTATATTTATAACATAGTTCTTCGTTTTTGTTTATGTAGACATTTATGTGAATGACTTGCTCACATATAGTTTCGAATTATATTTGTACGTATGGGGTAAACATAAGAAAAGTATTAAATAATCTCAGTTTGACTTCATTCTTTCATGTAAGTCTATATTGACATTTTTATTACAAAACCATGATACTAGACTTAGTTTGGGTAGGTTTATAGTCTATTGGTTGATGGCTCATACCATAAAAATGATTCAGATCCAAATCCTCTTGTCATGCATGCGTAAGTGAGAATATTGGGCTTTCACCATTCCCGGTATTGGGGTGATTCCTTCTACGATGGGGTTTCAAATTCCATTTGGAAGACCAATATTTGTAAGGTTGAGATGATTCCTCCTATGATTGGGGTTAAAACCTTGCGTGGGGGGGTTTGATATACCCAAAAATTTATGTGACAATTACAACATGCACATATAAGTGATGGACGAAACCATAGCTTGTCATGTATTTATTTATTTTTTTAGCAAAAAACCCCTTGCGGAGCCGCCTTGGTCTGAGAGACCACGAACAGGGGGTACTACACCGTCAAAGTCACTCGGGGGTCGCACCCGACCCCTGCCCGCACCAACATTATCAATTGGATTTTAGATACCCAATTCAGCTTTTTGGTAGGGTGGAGATTTGAACCTGGGACCTTCCTTGGAGGATTGCCCTCTCCTCTCCAACTCACCTACAACACCTGGGTAAAACTAATTTATAGTGGAAAACACCCCTTTCGAGGTGTCACTTTCAACAGGTTGGGTATAGGAGGAATGGAGCTTTGTCGACCTCTACCAACACATAGGACATTCCTAACTATACCATATATCTGCAGGATGGAGACAAGGGGAATGGAACCTGGGTCGGCCTCTACCAGCACCCAGGGCATTTACCACTGCACCACAACAAGCATATATCTTGTCATGTATTTTTGAACCATTCATAATGAATCATATTTAATTCAGTTTGCTACTCTCTATTTGGAAAAAAATATTCAACAAGTTTTGACTAGTACACAAAATTAAGTGTTTGTCATAGCTTTACTGTGTAATTAAAATATTTTTGGCAGTCTTGGTCCAAAGTTGTGAAATTATAATATGTTTGAGTTTTTAATGTGATGACTCATAAAATTGGAGAAACACAATTTATTAAGTTGAATGGTTTACGGTATTTGGTGGGAATTAGTTTGTCATACACAGTTAAAAAAATTACCAAGAAATCATGGTATCTTGGTTTTTTCTCATTCTATTTTGGTCCCATGGTAAGGAGGGAAAAAATGCATAAAATGAGTCATTTCCCTAATTTATTGCCATTTTTTTGCATTTTACCTTACTCGGTCAAGTTTTTGTGAGAAATTCACAAGAAATAGAGGTTTTTTTGTGTGATTTCTCACCAAAAAATTGCTCATTTTTGTCGTATAAAAATCGCTCATTTCTTGCAATTTTCTCACACAAACTCAATTGAATAGAGGCAAAACACAAAAACAACTATAAATTAAGGAAATGCCCCATTTTCCACATTTTTTGTCTCTTTGTAACTTTGAAGAGATTAAATATACGTTCTCTAACACATTTGGACAAGGATGTGATAGATTTATCACTTTGTTTTGAAATTTTCACATCTTAAGACAAGATTTTTGAGGTAAGACACCTATATATTAAAATATTTTAAAGGTATCTAACTTCATTTTCTCTCATTTAGGAGTTTGAAGACATGGCCTTATGGCATTAATACCTCAAAGGCCATGTCTTAGACTCATAATACTTAGTTTTTATTTCTTTGAAAAATAGATGACTTCTCTAGGTAATGGCCAAGGAACGAACAACAATGAGCCAAGTCACCTGCTTTGGAAACACCAAATAAAAATGGCGTTGTTGTCTCATGTCATCTACAAATATTGCAACAAATTCATGAGTGAAGGTGTCAATAGTCTAAAATACCATCTTGTTGGGTTTCAACTCACAATGTAACATTGTGCCTAACAGTGACCAATACAGTCAAACAAGTTCTAAGGCTTGGCTGGTCATGGAAGAGGAGAAGAGGGCAAAGAAGTGAGAGCAAAGAGCAGTTTAAAATTGCTTTACTATGTAATGCATAGGATGGAATTTCTTTACACTAGAAAGACTTAGTATTTACAATTATGATCTTGAGATTTATGTGGTTTTTTTACTTTTTTGTGCTAAGTTGTTTGGTTGTTTGTTTTTTACCAAAGCAAGCTTAGGTTTTGTACTCAAGGAATCTAATAACTTAGATTTTAAATATAACATATTTTTTAATTTTCTTAAATATATGTATCATGTAAATTCATAAAGGTATTTTGAATTGCAAGCAAAGGTTCAACATAATAATCACAATTACTTATAGTCTTTAGACATTGTTTGCTTATCATTTCCTTTATTTGATATATATAGATACATACATACACACACACACACATATATATATATATATATATATATATGAGAGAGAGAGAGAGAGAGAGAGAGAGAGAGAGAGAGAGAGAGAGAGAGAGAATGCAAGCAAAGGTTTAATATAATAATCATAGTTACTTATGAAGTCTTTGGTTTTGCTTTTGCACACATACAACTATTTTTTATATGGCTTGAAATGACTTGGGCCATATTATATTAGATTATAATGTCATGGATTAATTTATTTTGAGAATGTTCATAAAGCTTAAGTATTTGAGCTCGAGTTGCTCTTATATTATTTATGCTCAACATTGCATTGGACTTATCTTAATCTATTTATTTCTTTGTAGTTAATTCTATTTTCTTCATATGCATCACACTTGATAATGTATTTGATATGAATTTAAAAAGCTATTTGAAAAATTAAAAACTAAAATATTGTAGAAGTTTTATTATTATTAAGGATCATATAGGATTAGTCACTTTGAATGCATGGAAAAATTACAGGTTATTTGATATTAAAAATTTGATTTAATGAATAAATAAATATCAATAAATATTTTTTTGATTAAGGTAATGGGTCCCCAAACCCTTACACCTAGCCGGTAAACAATATTACAATATGGTGCAACAACCTATCCAAAACCAAACTACTAACATCAGCTTAACCTTAGGATAGGGTGAGTTGTTCAACTTAAACAAAAACACCCTTAGAAACAAAATGCTCCTAATGGATGCATTACTAACACAATACATAGTCCAAACATAACAGTAAAATCAATGCAGACAACACTAAAGGATAAAAAACCCCAACACCAAAATAATATAGTAATACCATAATAGTAGCATAATACACAAGAAACTTAGCCAACCCGTTCTAGATAATTGAGGATGTCCAACGCCTCCTTTGATCCGACCTCTATAACTTTGTTTCACCAACATGGCAGGTATACATTGATTAGCTAGATGGGAATCAAATGACTAGTTCATTGGGTCTATTCACCTCCTACTACTCCAACAAGTGTTCATCCCTTAGACGATCCTTTAGTGCCAATTCCATCAGAGTTGGAGGGAACTTCGTATACCAGTCTTGTTTTTCCCTGAGTTCAACTCCTATATTTGCCTTCCAATCCACTATTTGATTTCCTTCATGGTAGATATGTTGTATTTTCATCTTACTAAGCTTCTCCAGGTTCAATCAACTCTCCAAATTAAGTTCAACAATGGACCATCTAGCCTTATATTCCTCCTTTAGAGCCTTGATGATGTTTAACGAGTATCCTTAAATTATCACATTCATAGCACCTATTTGTAAAAGATACTTAGTTCCCAATAATAAGGCTCTAGCCTCTACAAATTGGTTCGTCTGATTCTCCAATGACTCAACATATGGTGCCTTTCTCATCTCTTATTACTCCTCCTGCACTAGCAACACTTGAATTACCCTTAGTTGTCCATAAAAATTCAATTTAATCCAGTCTTTCATATGGGTTTCCCATTTAACCTCTTCCCTGGAAGGTTTGAAGCAGATAGGTAAAGAACTCAAATCTAAATACCAAGCTTTGAAAACATCCTGCTCCTAGACAAAAAAATCTCCTGATAATGCTTTATGATTTTAAGATTTTCAACTAATGTATTACCAATACGAGCTCCAATTGAGCAAGCATCCCTTCTATTATCCTTAAATATTTTATTATTGCATTCTATCCAGACCCCCTAAAGGAAGAGTGGACAAAGTTGCCACAGGTTCCCTAGACGCTTACTCTTAAAGGGTGATATCCAATGAAGGCACACATCAACCATATTATTCAAGAAAGCCTAGGAGATCTTAAATTTTGTTAGAAGAAGACTAATTACTTCATAAGAAAACTCACACCCAATAAAGAGATGATGAGCAGTTTCAGACTCTTTCTCACAAAGAGCACATTTTTTGACAATGCTAAAGCCCCTTTTACACAAATTGTCAATAGTCAGTATTTTTTTTTGAGCAACAAACCAAAAAAACATGGTTATTTTAGGAATAAAATTCTTAATCCAAATATGCTTTACCAGAATCCAACCTAACCCATCTTTGTTAATCACAAAGTATTTATTTTTCATTGTATATAGGCCTTTACTATCCCTTCTCTAAATAATTGAGTCGCTCCCACCTATAAGGTTAGTGAGGAACACCCTCAACTGGTCCATCAAGTATTTTTGAGCTTTGGATTGGGTTTTATTTAGACCTGCCATATTTATGTCTTTCCAATGTCATCTCATCCCTTTGAAATCCAATAAGTCCTTAACCTTTATTCCAAAGGCTTTTGTAGGTTTTAGCTTCAAGGTGTTCAGTTCTAGATTGCACTCAAGAGGGGTCTCCTTTAGCTAGATATCCTTCCAAAAGTCCACTCTTTCTCCATTCCCTATGTGCCATCTAATCCCTTTCCTCAAAAGGGCCTTGCAATTCATCAGGTTATTCCATAAAGTGGACCCTCTTGGAAGATCTTTTGAATTGAGGAAGTCTTGTCTATCTCTCATGTATTTAGCTTTAAGGATTTTGACCCAACTCAATTGATTGTTCTTTAGTAGTTTCCAACCCATATTACCAATAATAACCTCGTTCATCCCCTATAGCCTTTTGGAATCCAAACCTCCATACTCTTTATTAGAGCACACTTGCTCCCAAGCCACTAGAGGAAATATTTTCTTATCTTTAGGTCCTAACCAGAGGAAGGATCGTTGGATTTGTTCTAGTTTATTCCTAATCTTGGTCAAAATTTTAAATACAAACAAAAAGTGTATGGGAATACTTTGTAAGGTTGACTGAACCAGCTACACCTTCCCAGCCTATCTTAAGAGGCTACCTCTCCACCTTGGTAACTTCTTTGTGAACCTATCAATCACTGGGTTCTAGAGTTCTGATTTCATCGACCTTTGAAAAGTGGCATGCCTAAATAGGTAGCAGGGAGATCACCTACTTCACACCTAAATATTCGAGAGATTCTTCTTTGCCTTATCTCAAGGGTATTGATGAAGTAAATTTTACTCTTTTCAAAGTTTACTTTCTATCCTGCCTCTTGTTTATACTTTTTCAAGATAAGTTTAAGCTCGTGTGCTTGGGGAAATGAAGATTTGAAAACTATTATAGTGTCATCAACAAATTGTTGGTGTGATACTAGATGGGTTGTTGAAGTTGGCTTGAATCCCCCTAGCCTTCCATCATTTATTGTTGCAGTAATGCTACGACCGAGAGCCTCTGCTAAGATGATGAACATAAAAGGAGACAAGGGATCACCTTGTCGTATCCCTCTATTACAACCAAAATAACCTATTTTTGAAACATAAAACCTAGCAGTAGAGATACAACTGAAGACCAAGTCCACCCAATCATTATAAAACCCAAAATTTCTCATAATGTTACCCAAAAATTCCTAGGAAACCCAATCATAGGCTTTATCCATATCTAATTTTAAAATCATTTTGGCCTCTTCACTTTTGTCCATAGAATGGATGACCTCATGGATAGTTACAATTCCATCCAAAATTTGACGGCCTCTCACAAACCCACCTTGATTGTTGTCGATGATGAAGGGAAGTATGGTCTTGAGACGATTTACCAAGGTCTTTGTCAGAGTTTTATTAAGTATTTTGCACAAAATTATAGGTCAAAATTGCTTAAAGTCTCTTGCATAAATGATCTTGGGGATTAGGACTAAAACATTAGAATTAGCATCCACAGGAATCTTGTGAGAAACTTGTACTTATTTAATGGCTCCCACAACGTCATATCCCATAATTTTCTAGGAATATTGAAAGAAGATAGCTGGGAATCCATCTAGACCTGGAGCTTTGTTCCCTCCTAACTCAAAAAATGCCTTCTTGATCTCTTCTTCAGAGAAGGTACTAAGAAGGTAAGTATTGAGGTCCTCATTGATTAGATTTAGGATATGCCTAAGTAGAGATTCTTCCTCCTCTAGTTCCCTAATATCAAAAATCCCCAGTAGCTCTTCAAAGAAACCCACTGCCTCTTCTCTTATTTCATCAAGGTTTCTAGTGAGAGCTCCATCTATTTTAATTATTTCTTTGATCTTGTTGCATATTTATATTCTTGTCCCCCTCTTTTAGCCAACAAATTCTTGAATTTTGCCTTCAATAAATTTCTTCATAAGAAAGGACATTGTGATACTCTGAAAGCAGCTCCCATTTCCTAATTTTGATGTCTTCAGTCATGATCCCTCCAATGATTTTCTTTTCAATCTTTGATAATTCAACTCTTAATAGCATTTTCTTCTTAAAAAAATTGCCAAAGGTGTTTTTGTTCCACGTTTTTAATTTTTTTTTGATATATCTCAATTTCTCTGCTACTTGACTCAGTTTGGAACCGATAAAGGTTTTTTTCCACCAGTATTCAATTTTCAAAGCTAAGTCTTCACGTCTAAGCCACATCAGCTCAAACCTAAATGAGTTGTTGTACTTTCGTCCATCCTTTACTACCTCCCAAAATATTGGGCTATGACTTGACCTAATTTTTGGAAGGGCAATGAGGGTTGAATCCCTAAAGGTTGCTAACCCCTCTTGAGAGACCAAAAACATGTTCAAGCATTTTGAATCATCTGATATCCTAAACACTTATTGCTCCATGTGAATTGAAATATTCTTAAATCTATGTCCATCAATTCATTAGCATTTATGTTCTTGAAATCTTGCATACCTTCTGAAGGGATTGAAGAGCCCTTTTTTTTGTCTGAAGGGATTGAAAGGGAGTTGAAATCTAGTGCTAATATCCATGGGATCCCTTTGAATGTAATGCTCATATGACTGATATCATTCCATAATTACCTTATACCAACAATTGTGTTTGGGGTGTACACATTTGTTAGAATCCAATTTTCCTTAGACTTCAGGTTATGACAAAAATTTGTGATGAACCATCTGGAACTGACCACTATCATCCCTTAAATTTTTCTATTATTCCATAGATATAGCAGGCCCCAAATAACTCTTAGCCTTATTGAATGCCATTTTTACATCTTTCCAAAGAAGGTTTTTTTATTTTTTCCACTTTTCTTTCATCTAGCTTAGTCTCCTAATATCAATAAATGTTATAATATCAATAAATAATATAAAATGAGTATATTTTAACAAGATATTTAAATGGGTTTTACCCCTATTACATTACCACATATAGTATTACAATAGCTTGGATATTTATTCATGTATAACTTCATGTTAGACACTTGATAATGTAATTGATATGAATTTAAAAAGCTATTTGAAAAATTAAAAACTAAAATATTGTAAAGGTTTTAATATTATTAAGGATCATATAATATATTTGATATGAATTTAAGAATCTATTTGAAAAATTAAAAAATAGGATTAGTCACTTTGAATGCATGGAAAAATTACAGGTTATTCGATATTTGAAATTTGAATTTGGAAATAAATGAATATCAATAAATATTATAAAGTGAGTAATTTTCTTTTAACATGATATTTAAATGGGTTTCACCTTTATTGCATTACCACATAATGGTATTACAACAACTTGGATATTTATTCATGTATCATTTGGCAAGATTTGAATGGTATTACAACTTGGATATTTATTCATGTATTGTTTGACAAGATTTGAACTTGGGTCTTCTCATTGAAGTTAAGGAATCTAATCAGTTGAGCTAATGTCATTTGATAAAATAAGTAACATTTTTTTTTAATAAAGTTTTTGAAGGGTTGCCTTTTCCCTTTTACATCAACTTGTCAACTATTTGAACCTTGGTGTGGGCTATATTAACTATTTGTAGCACCGTTGAACCAAGGACTCATTGGCAAAATGAGTAACATTTTGTCAATGTATAATAGAAAACATTTTTGCTTACAAACATATTTAAAACCACCATATACCATTATATTTTACACTTTCATATATATATATGGATAAATTAAAAAAGGTTTTATTATTATTAAGGATCATATAGGATTAGTCACTTTGAATGAATGGAAAAATTACAGGCTATTCTATATTAGAAATTTGAATTTGGGAATAAATGAATATCAATAAATATTATAAAGTGAGTAATTTTCTTTTAATATGAGATTTAAATGGGTTTCACCTATATTGCATTACCACATAATGGTATTACAATAGCTTGAATATTTATTCATGTATCATTTGACAACATTTGAATGGTATTACAACAACTTGGATATTTATTCATGTATTGTTTGGCAAGATTTGAACTTGGGTCTTGTTGGGATCCAAATTGACATCAAGAAAAAGTTCGAAACTGCGACTTTTATCTTCTAGTTCTTTGATTAAGCATGCACCTGCTAATCACAGTTAAGACCTTAACATTGGATGGATTAAATATTACTCTAATCCAACCTCCAAAGTAGGTTGATATTCCTTGTCAACTAATAAATGTTGACTCATTTTAGCTTAGTTAAATGTTTAAAATATAGGGATAGAAATGAGTTTAGGGTTAGAAGATAGTAATTAAACAGTGGTCGGATAAAGCTAACATCATAAGCATCTACAAGAAAATCTCTTTAACAAAATAATTTCTAGTGTCCCACACTTGATAACATTCGAAACAGGTAATCTTCATCATTATAAATAGAACAAAGATATACTTCACGAAGCTATTTCAATATCAAGATACTAATTATTTAAATTAATAGAATAATATCAGTATCAAGATTTAACAGAAAATAACCTCTCACAAGCACACATTCAATTATGAAAGATTTCAAATGCTCTAAGATAGCAATCTAATATCAGCAGAATAAAATAACCATAGTAGCAGTAGCAGAAAAGCAATTCACAGCTTGAATCTTTCAAAATATTATAAAAGACACTAGTCTAAGGCAAACATCCAAGCAATGTTCCTTCTATTGGTTTGCAAAAAAATATTACACGATAGGGGAAAAAACACTCTAGAGTCGATCCTGAAAAACGAGGGTTCAACTTCTTTTTATAGCTTTTACATGCTTGAAAATAAATGAAAATAAATGGAACATTACAAGGAAAATGAAATTTCAGATCAACCAAATGCTGAGGTGGCAACCTCTTATTTGTATTTAAGACCAAGAAAAAATGTGCAATCTTGCGCTTCTTTGCAGCTCAATCCCTGCAACTTATTGGTCTTTCATGGTGATTTAGCTTGAGGCTATCAAAACTACAATCCAGACCATCCATCATTCTTGTAAGCATCATCCAATCGTAGATCAACAACTGATTGTAATCCTTGGTTCTTGGTCTCATTGATGCTTCACTTGCTGTTTTGTTCATATCACAGAGGCTCTGCTTTTATATGCTTGAAGATCATCAAAACGAGCCAACCATCAATCTGCTTATGAACGACCAAGATTAAAACTTGAAAGTCATTGATAGCTTCATGATATAGAACATGTCGTAGCTCACTCCTCTTAATAGCTTATCACATTCTTTGACCAATTTTGACCACGAGCTAGAGCACATGAGACTCTAACATGAAAATACACTTCAAGCTGCATGGGATGGAATATTCTGCTAGCCCGTTTGACTTATCTTTCAATTTATCTAAAACTTACTTCGTGTCCGTGAGTAGAACAAAATCTAAAATATGTTGTAGCGTGTGCCTTGAAACTGGTGCATCCAAGTTTGACTATGGTTGACCATGGGGTAGAGCATTGATCTGTTTCACACAAGATATAACATAAAACTTGTCATATAAAATATTTTGCCTGCGACTTCGTTCTTCATATTTGCAATGTTGACCACTTTGATCGTGGGGTAGAAAAAGCCTAAAAATAGTCTTTAACTTGCACGATTTGGAACAATATGGGTTGTGTTGCAATTCAAAAAATAATGACATCAATTTTGACTAATATTGAATGTAGGTTGGAACCAAGTTCTATGCCGCGTAGGCTAGAACATGTTGCATATCGTTGAGATTTGGATGGAACTAAAAATATGTTGTGGCCCATGATTCAAAAATTGTAAGTGCAAACTTTGACCTCTTTGATCATGGGGTAGAACACCTTGTGCTACGCCACTGGGAAATACATTGGAGCTTCTGCGGGGTAGAATATGCTCTTCATTCCTTAGAAAATATTGCAAAATATTTCTAAGAATGTGGTTGTTTTGGGCCTACAGGTCTTCTACTTGAAGTTGAGGAATCTAATCAGTTGAACTAATGCCATTTGATAAAATAAATATTTTTTTTAAAGTAGAGTTTTGGAAGGGTTGCCTTTTTATTTTTACATCGACTTATCAACTATTTGAACCTTGGTGTGGGCCATATCAATTATTTGTTGCACCGTTGAACCAAGGACCCGTTGGTAAAATGAGTAACAATTTGTCAATGTATAAAAGAAAATATTTTTGCTTACAAACATATTTAAAACCACCATCTACCATTATATTTTACACTTTCATATATATATATATATATATATATATATATATATATTCATTATTATTTAAATAGGGGTATAATTGTTGTATAACTTTATTATCATTAACATAAACCATTCACCAATATGCAGAAATATCAAATCATTCATCCACAATACATTATCCACAATAACAATCCACAAATGAGAGAGAGATAGATAATACCCTTAAGGTAGGGAAACACCAATAATAATCCTTAAGGAAGGAATAACTCCACAAGATCTCCCAAGATGAGAGGCCACTTCGTGGGCATAGACGATTACATAAGATTCTTCTTCAATGATATGAATGATTACAATGACAAATATCTCTTCTTTATATATCCATATTCTTATTCTACTTTGGGGAGCCTACTACTAATATAATATAATATTATATTATAATACAATCAACCTTGGGTTATGTGTGGCCCATGCCAACCCTTATACAATATAATAATATATCCCCAAATATCTATTCCTAGGTACCCTACCATGCCACCCTCCTTACAAATGTTTCGTCCTCGAAACATATGAAGAAACCTGATAGTATGATTTGCTAAGCAATGTTAGCAATTGGTACCAATCTCGATCATCCATCCATCCAAGTGAAACCCGATGATGTTGGTACGCCATTTTGTTACTTGAGTATCCAAATTTGCTTCGTTGGCTCCACGCTTCTATTGCTGTATTTTGATAACTTGAATGATGGGTCCACTTGTTCCTTGATGTTGATGAACCATGCTGAAAACCATGATCACTATGCTTTCTTTGCCAAACACTGCCATAGTTGGTGCCCTTATGATTCCATGTAGAACCATAATATTGTTGCCTTGAACCATGCCTCCAATATTGTTTCTGCTCATGGTGGTGTGGATGGCGATATGGTGCAACCTTTACTTGATGTTCTACCTTCTTTGACTTTTCAACCTTTGGCTCCATTGTTTTAAATTCTTCTACACCTTGTTCTTTCATGTTCTCTTTGTTTGGTGTGTCCTTGTGCTCTTCTATCAAAGCTTCCTTGGACTCTATTACTGTTATTTCCACTGAATTAGTTACTGCTACTTCTTCCATGGACTCTGTTGTTGCTATTGCCTTCTTGGATTCTGTTTCATGTTCTTCAATTTGTTCTTCTACAACCACTTCTTGATTTTCCTTGTATCCTTGCTCCTTAAGTTGAGAAATATCCTGCAATGTTATCTTCTTTTTCCTGTACCATAACTTCATAAACTTCTTTTGCACATTAATGTTAATAGTACCCAAAGAGTCTAACCAAGGATAACCAAGAACAATATCCTCCTCATCCATCTCAATAGCATAGAAATCTGAATGTAAAACATATTTATCCATGGTGATCTTCAAATCTTCAAAAATATGAACATGCTCACCCTCTAGATGTATGTCCTTAATTTTTGTTGCTTGAACTTGCAACTTCTTAGCCAAAGCAATATTAATAAAATTATATCTGCTACCAGGGTCAATGGAAATAATAACCTGTTCCTTTTGAATGCTTCCATGAACCTGCAAAATAGAATTTTTAGATTTAAACAAATTCCTTTGTCCATTTTCTAATTTATCTTCTACCAAAGGTATGGTTTCCTCTGTCTGCATACTGACATCTTTTTTATCTTCCTTGACATTTTCCTCTTTCTTCTTGAGTAATTTTATTTCTTTTTCATAATCTTCATTCTGTTTCTTGAAAACTTCCCATTCTCCTTTCATTTCATTCCACTCATTTTGAAATCCCTGTAGTTTCTTTTTAAGGTCTGTGATGACATCCATCAAGCTATCTATCTTTTTATCCCTTTCCTCAACCACTTCCTTAAAATATATTTTTAGTTCCTCTGCATCTTCCATCATATTAGCTATCTTTTTATAGGGGTTCCAATCACTTAAGAATGCATGCTCCACTTCTTCCCAAGACAACTCATTATGGGTGCCACTAAGACTATAAAACCAAAGGAGAGCAACTTTATCAAGAAATTGATGAAGCATATTTTTCCAAAGAGGATGTCGATGATACAAGGATTTAAATTTTTTCCACCAATCCCTAGCATCAATATCATATGCTCCAAAAAATTTTTGTAGTTCCATAGTTGATACCCTAATGCAAACTAGGGTTTTTTGAAAATATATATCATGCCCTAATGCAAACTAGGGTTTTATGGAAATAAATATCTTCCCACCATGTTGAAGCTAAAAATCCACATAGACAACTAGATCTGCAATTTTTCTTCCAAACAAAATAAAGTGCAACTGATTTGCTTACCCGAACTAAACAAAATTTCATCTTTTGAAAAATTCACGACTTGAAAATTTGTCTCTACCCTTATTCCAGATGGCTGACTTCAGAAGGTCGTATCTCCCTCAATACTGCTCGGATTCCTTCATATGACCACTCATTTTAAAGCTCTTCAAATTCTACACAAACGGATCCAAGAATCGCGTGAATCGGATACAATCTCGCAGAGATATGGCTTCTGAAAGATGAGTATTTTTTCTAGAAAAAATCTGCGAAATTCGTCACTATCCTTGTTCTGGATACTAACTTCAAAAGGTCGTATCTCCCTCAATACTGCTCAGATTCCATCATATGACCACTCATTTTAAAGCTCTTCAAATTCTGCACAATCTGATCCAAGAATCGCCTGAATCGGATAAACTTGCGTAGAGATATGGCTCCTGAAAGATGAGATGTTTTTCCAAAAAAAATTGCCCTAATTCTAGGGTTTCACACAAAAATCCCCACTTTGCCAAAATCGTTGCTCTGATACCACTTGTTGCATAACTTTATTATCATTAACATAAACCATTCACCAATATGCAAAAATATCAAATCATTCATCCACAATACATTATCCACAATAACAATCCACAAATGAGAGAGAGATAGATAATACCCTTAAGGTAGGGAAACACCAATAATAATCCTTAAGGAAGGAATAACTCCACAAGATCTCCCAAGGTGAGAGGCCACTTCGTGGGCATAGACGATTACATAAGATTCTTCTTCAATGATATGAATCCTTACAATGACAAATATCTCTTCTTTATATATCCATATTCTTATTCTACTTTGGAGAGCCTACTACTAATATAATATAATATAATATTATAATACAATCAACCTTGGGTTATGTGTGGCCCATGCCAACCCTTATACAATATAATAATATATCCCCAAATATCTATTCCTAGGTACATACAATATAATAATATATCCCCAAATATCTATTCCTAGGTACCCTACCAATAACCCCCTTTCCCACCTCTTTAAATGTTAACTCCAAGTGAGGGATCCTAGAGGATAACCCCAGTCATGAATCTACACTCATGCCAGAACAAGAGGATGATAAATAAGAAGATAGACCCACAAAATGACACCTTCTACGATATTTGGCCAATATCATCCACTTGGGAATCATTTGCAAATTAAAACCCAAATGTGGCTGAATATACCTTGTACTAAATATTACTTTGGGTGAAAATTAAACCACTTAAATAACTTAAAAACTTTTTCGTAAGGTGAACCATGAATGTAAATTAGAAAATAAAAAAACCTTGTGAACTATATTAAGCCAAATTGAGTGCTACAACTAGGTGAGTAGACTTGGTTTGTCAAACTATGTGGTACAACTTGGTGAGTAGACTTGGGTTATATGTGGTGGGCTTGATATTGGAACTATTTTTGAAATATATGTCTAGCATGAAGGTTGCTTATAATTACTATAATTATAATTAATTTTAACTATAATTATTATAATTAATGTTAACTGCTATTAATTATAGTTTATTCAATAAACATAAAGGACAAGTACATGCCATTATTTATTTTTGGGTGGTTGTGATGCAAGTTAATATATTGTTGACTCAAGAGAGTGCAAAGCACAAAATGAATTTGAAATCAAATAATTCTAATTTTTTAAAAGGGTTCCAGAAGCTCGAGGTTTCAAGATGGAATGTTTGAAGGCTTTGGGGGTACTGAAAACATCTTTAGAACTTTTAATGAAGGATCTACTACAGGACCTCGTAAGGCTCCACCTGTGGAAAACAAGCTTCCATGCACATTGGAAGAACTTTACAAGGGCTCCACAAGAAAAATGAAAATATCAAGAAATGTTGTGGATGCTAGTGGGTAAGTACATATTGTTCTCCAGAGCGTGCAATGTTGTTACTTTGGATATAGAAAGTTGTAAAAATTTCATATTAAATATTAAAATTTATAATATTTTACATCAAGTATCTTATGAATAAAAATATGAAAGTGTAAGGCAAGGTAGTAGACTAATTAATTTCACATGAGTGTTTTCTAGTTTGAGATCCAGATACCACATAGTTTGACAACCGAAGTATTTAATCCAATTGATAGAAAGGAAAATGTCTCATCTGATAGATACAAATAATCAAATGAAAAAGAAGCCAGGCCTTCGAAGGAGAAGATGAGTTGCTAGAAGAATGGACTGATGGAAATGAAGTAGAGCCTAAGTGATAGTCACAAAGAAGTTGATATCAAAGCAAACAATCAAGACATGGAGGTGGGTCATTTGGCCTCCAAGTCAATCTATAACAACATAATATTAGGTTGATAGGCCAACCAAGAAATCAGGTATATAGAGGAGGTCATATAAGCATGTGGGACACCCATAGGAGTAGTTAAAGGGGTTTTTTGAATAGCCAAACAGGTCGTCTAGTCGCCTGGCTATCCAGAATAGAAGCAAAAAAGATAAAATAAAAATAATATATGGAAATACAATGGACTTGACATGCACAAGATGGTAGAAATTGAGTTGACAAGCAAATACTTATAGAATGTTTAGTTGCATGCAATTTAGTTATAGAATATGAAATAGTAATTAAGGGGTATTTATTGCATGTAGGCCAAGAATCCTTTTTTACCTTCATATTATAAATTGATGCCAGGAGCTTAAACTTCTTTATTCAAATGGTCAACATCAAGGAGGAGCAAGAAGGAACTGTCCTTGGTGCAAGATCCTGCAAGCGATATGGAATAAGAGATTCTTGCTAATAACTCATTATGTAGAGGTACAAGGCTATATTGGAGAAGATAAAAATTACATTGCAAAAGAAGCAAGTTGTGTTGGAGAAGATAGAAGCTGCATTGGAGGATGGATAATATCCAAAAAGAAATTATTGGGAGTCCCTCCTTATAGCTAGTGGTATTTGTTTTTCTTTTGTAGGTGGACAAATTATAGAAATAAGAATAGGTTGGAGACAAAAAATGGGAAGAACAAGATAAATTACACAAAAATGCATTTGAAGGAGTGCAAGATGATCGAATAAGTGCTACAAATATTTTTACAACAATTGTATGGATTGCACTACGCTCGAGCAAGGGAAACATTGCTACAAGGAGGTGTATGGTTCATTTGAGCTATTGGATGAATTTTTGTATGAATAAGAAATAGTTATGAAGAGCCATATGGATTTTCATTGTTTGATTCAAGGCCATCCATGACCAGGTCGTCCAAGGATTTTCCATCTAAATGTGGGTCATCTAGGATTGGGTCATCCAAGATAGTCATCTAGATTTGAGTTGTATGGAGATAGTATGAGCCATAAAAACCATATAATCAATTATAAAGGTCATATAAAATAAGACAACAAAGGAAACCAAGTATGAGCATGCCATGTGGCACTATGCATTAACACTAGATCACCTAGAATATAGTTGGGGCACTTGGAATTAACCACTATCAAAATATTTAAAGATCCAAAGCGAAGGAAGTAGATTCCAAGTAGAATGTAATAAAAGCCATAATTTTTTGAAAGGATAGAATTAGTCGTGTTGTAGATACATCCTCCAATATTCTTGATAAAAGTTGTGTGGTGAAAAATATCCCATACATATAGAGGAGGTATTAGAAATAGCATTGTGAATAGCCAATAAGAGAGCATATAAGAAGGAGATGGAGTGTGACATGAACGTCGAGCAAGGGAGAACATATAGTTGAGATTGAGGTTGAGGATTGACACATGAAATGATTGTCAAGCTAAAGGTAAAGAGACAATAACTTTACCATAGTGGAAAAGTAAGGGGAAAGAGAACATATAGATCCCGTTAGAAAAATTACATGGATGATGCATGTAGGGGAATTTTGTAGGACATGGTGATTAGAGCATTCAAAATATCACTAGTTGAAAATGATATTTTAGAACACAGGAGTTTAGTTCATTTTTGTAGATTCCTAGTTTTGATAGATTTTTTCAAGTTGTACCTATGAGAGATGTCGTAGACGTATGATGCAAAGAAAAAGTGAAGTAGGGCAATGCTTGATGACAAGTGTGGGTGTGATTTTTCCTGAATTTTTTAGGATATTTGGATAAAATATTTTAGTAAAAATGGAAAAGAAAGACAAAGTGGAGCCCTATTGATTGAAAAATTTGTTGACAAGGTCATCAACCTCAGTCCAACAAAAGTGGTAAAGTTGACCAATCATGGAAGTCGTGGACTAAATATGGAGCACTTGAATTTGGAAGAATTGTGGTGCATAGTGAAAGTAATCATGCTCAAGTTATTTGGTAAACAAAGAGCCTCGAATATGCCCACTTGGCTCATACTGTACATGGAAGGAGTGATGGTCAAAGAAAAGTATGATTGGGAAATTTTCTTGTCAGACCGCATACATAATTTTTTATTATAGTACACAAAAAATAATTCAATGGTAGTCCATGCCATTGTATTAATTTAGGTGCTACATCATATGAATAAATTTAATTCTAGGACTAAGTCCTCTACATATAATACCATAAGCATACCCTACTATTTTCCATTAGGTACATGTTGCCCCATTGATAAAAATTGGACTAAAGGAAAAAGTAACGAAGAAGAAGAGGACATAGATGAAAAAGTGGAAGGTAGTAGAGTATTCAAAAGAAGATGGGGAGATACCAATACATTAGTTGAGGAGAGTGTAGAATTTTATGGAATAGAGGAACAATTGCATAGTGCTAAGGAGTCAGTAAAAAATAATTAGAGGTAAAAATAGATGGGGCAATAGTGGTAGTAAATGAGAGTACAACTGTAGCAACAACAATAGCCCCAATAATAGCATCAACAACATTATCAATTAGTGCGTCAAGGTGTTTATGCATAGTGGTGAATATTCACAAATTGGGCGAATATTAGGATTTCCAAAATTAGAAATTGGCAAATATGAGGACCCTTAACGTCGGCTCATTCGCTTGAAATTTTTGGGACTAATTTTTCTTAGGGTCAATTCGCCACAATATATATCCAAACATAGGCATATTTGTACTCATTGAAAAGCTCTTTTTGAGCCTGATATAATGGGAGTATTTTTATGAAGTTATAAGGTGATTTAATAGGTCAAAATTTACCCCAAATATGACCTTACTTTTTAGGGATTCAAATACTCCAAATTTTGGTGTGAAGATGATTGATTTGATTTTCTTAGGATTCACCTTGATTCACCTTGATTTTGATTAGGATTCATCATTTTTTTACAAGTAAAGTCTGAGTCCAACCCCTTATGCATAACCCTAGTTTTCACCTTCAAGACTGGAATGAATCTATTTTGTTGATATGAGTATTTCACTTGAAATTTCCTAGTTTGGAGCTATACCAAGACAGTAAATTTTGTATCGAGGATAATTCTAACTGGATATAAGGACTAATGACTAAATTAGGATTAATATTGCATTTCCAATAATAGAAATGTTAAATAGACAAAGCATGGAAATTCAGAATTGATTTAACAAGAGCAAATCTATTAATATCGCTTGCCTCTTCGAGGGGAAAACCTCCTTTACAATATATTGCAATCTCCTCTCCCCTTGTGAAGGTTATATCTTTTCCTTTTTAATAAGGCTTATAACCATATTCCTATGATCTAAAATTAAAATTATTCCTTGAGTTTCCTACCTACTTATTATCCTACCTACCTACCTAACTTGATATGTGGCCCTCTTCATATACTCCATATGGTAAAATAACATAGGTTGACTTGGATTACATTCATGGGGTACATAACATGCTACTACCCTTAGAAAACATTTGTCCTCAAAGTTGAAAAGTAGAAAATTATTGTTGGAGCTCTTGTAATGGCTCACATATGGCATCTTCTAGTTGAAGATGATGCCACTATAGAAGGACTTCAGTGATTTTATGGGAGTGAATATGTCGAGTTAGTTGATCAAGTATGCTTGTTAGTTTGAGAAGAACATATCCTTCTTCATTTAGTTCTTGGAGGACTATCTACATTGTTGTATGTTTCCCCATATCCTTCTTCAAGCAAGAAACATGGAAAACAAGTGGATCTTGGATGACATAGGTAGCTCCAATTTGTAAGCAACTTCTCTTACCCATTAGAGTACCTTATAAAGTTTGTAGAAGTTGGGTGTTGGTTTGTGTTGATCTTTTTGTTTTAGATACTTTAAGTGTAGGGTTGAAGGCAAAGGAAAAACATGTCACCTTTTGCAAACTCTCTCAATTTTGTGTTGATCTGCCTATTGTTTCATGCAAATTTGGATAATCGTTATGTTTTGTTTCAGGGTAGCTAGGATTTCCTATCGACAAGTGAGGATATCATTAATTGTATTGACCTTTGAACTTCCTAGAAGGTAAGGGATGAGTGTTGGAGGTGATTTTCCATAGAATACCTCATATAGAATCATTTTTGTGATTGTATGAAAAGTGGTGATTATTAAAAGTTCTCTCTGATCGGTGCAAGTCCTGTTGTTGTTTCATACGATTTTATGCTTGGATTAAATTATCTTTGAGGATGGTGAGTGTATCCTGCCTTTTTTGGAACCAATCATCCACTTTGGCTACTTTGGATGACCCTTGTATGTAATTTGCGACGATTGGAGGCTTGGTGCCATACAATGCTTCAAAGGGAGACATATTAATTGAGTAATGGTAAGAAGTGTTGTACCACCATTCTGCCTATGCTAGCCATTGCCTACATTGGTATTGTTTATCTTGAGCGAAACATCTTAAGTATGTACCCAAACATTTGTTAACTAATTTTGTTTGACCATCTGTCTGTGGGTGGTAGGCCGAAGACATATTCAATTTGGTACCACTAAGTCGAAATAATTCCCGCCAAAAGTTACTAGTGAAGATGGGATCTTTATCACTTACAATATTTTTGGGCATACCATGTAATTTGAAGATTGAATCCATAAATACCTTTGCCACCTTGCTTGCGGAAAAAGGATGTTGTAAAGCCTGAAAATGAGCGTATTTGGATAACCGATCTATGACTACGAAGATTATTGTCCTGCCTTCTGATTTAGGAAGACCTTCAATAAAATCCATGGATATATGTTCCCACTGACACTCCGGGATGGGTAATGGTTGTAACAACCCTGGTGATTTGACTATTTCTCCTTTATTGCGCTGGCAAACTTCGCATTTTGCTACCCACTGTTTGACTTCGGCTTTTAATCCTTTCCAACAAAATGATTGTTTGACCCTTAAATATGTCTTCAAAAATCTTGAATGTCCCGCTAATGGAGAAGCGTGTGATTCATCGAGGATCTTTGATTTGAGTTCTGAATTGTGTGGAATGTAAATGCGGTTCTTCTTTCGGAGGATTTTATCTTCATAAGAGAATAAAGGGTTTTTAGAAGACCCTATAGATAATTCTTGAATTATCTGAGCAGTTTCGCTATTGGATAACCATTCATCTTGTAATTGATTCACCCATTGGGAGCAAGGACCCAAAATAGCGTTAATGACTACTTCGTCTTCATATTTCCTAGATAACGCATCAGCGGCTACATTTTCCTTCCCTTTCTTATATTCGATAACAAAATCATAACCCAATAGTTTTGTTAACCACTTATTTTGTTCCGGATAGGAAAACCTTTGCTCATGAAAATATTTGAGACTACTATGATCTATTTTTATAATGAAGCGGCTACTGATTAGGTAGTGTCTCCATTTTTCTATCGCGTGAAGAATTGCCAACATTTATTTTTCGTATGTTGATCTTCCCAAATTTTTTCCCGATAGCTGTTTACTTTCGAATGCCAACGGATGACCTTATTGCATTAATATAGCCCCAATTCCTGTGCCTGTTGCATCACATTCGATAATAAATGGTTTGTGAAAATTTGGAGTTGCTAAAACTGGAGTTGTACACATGGCCTCCTTAAGAGCATTGAAGGCTTGAGTGGCCTCTTCTGACCAACGAAAAGCATCCTTCTTTGTAAGTGTTGTGAGAGGTGCTGCAATCTTACCATAATCGTACAAACTTGCGATAGTAGCCCGTGAGACCCAAAAAACCATGAAGTTTCTTGATGGTTTTAGGTAAAGGCCATTCTTGAATTGCCTTAATCTTGTTGGGATCGACTTTGATGCCCTCGTGTGAAACTATATGACCAAGATACTCGACTTCTTGGACACCAAATGAAAATTTGGAACATTTGACAAATAACTTTTCTCTGTGTAAAATGTGAAGGGCCTTATCCACATGATGTAAATGATCCTTCCATGTTTTGCTATATATGAGAATGTCATAAAAAAAAACTAACACAAACTTACGGAGGAGTGGACGAAACACTTGGTTCATGAGGCTTTGGAATGTGGATGGTGCATTGGTGAGACCAAACGGCATGACCAAAAATTCGTAATGACCTTCGTGAGTACGAAAGGCTGATTTGGGAATATCTTTTTCGACACGGATTTGGTGAAATCCTGAGCGAAGGTCTAATTTGGTAAAAAAATTTGCACCATGCAACTCGTCTAGTAAGTCATCTATGATAGGAATAGGAAATTTGTCCTTGATAGTGAGTTTATTGAGAGAACGAAAATCAGGACACATACGCCAAGAGTTATCTTTTCATCAAGCCAGAACTACAAGAGAGGAATAAGGGCTAGTGCTGTGACGAATGACTCCATGATCTAGCAGATCCTGAATGATCTGCTCGATTTCTGTCTTTTGTGGTTGGGGATAGCGATAAGGATGACTGTTAGGTGGAACACTCCCTGGAATCAAATGGATGGCATGGTCATGAGATCATTTAGGTGGTAATCCTTTAGGTTCTTGGAAAACCTCTTCGTAATTTGTTACTATGTCTCATAAATTTAGAGCCGTAATATCCGAAATCGCTCGAGATTATTTTTCCAAACAATTAATTTGAGCAATAAATCTGTATCCACCCTCTTTTAACATCTTTTCCATACTATGAGAGCTCACCATCTGTGATGGAGGAGTAGTAATGCCTTTTAAGCGAATGACCCTTCCATTTTCCTTCCATTCCACAAATAATTTCTTGAAATTGAAGCTAAATGTGTCTAGAGTTTCCAACCATTCAACTCCCAAAATGACATCAGAGTTCCCTAAATTCATGACGAAAAGAGATCCAAACTAGGTATAAGTTCCCATTTTAATGAAAACTTGAGATGTTCTACCAACACATTGAGTGTTCACCCCGTTGGCTACTAGAACCTAAAATTTGTATTTGTTGGAAGAGTTAATGAATAAGTTCAAAACTTTTGTTGTTTTGATGTCGATAAAATTATGGGTACTACCGGAATCAATTAGCACATTCACCTTTTTCTAGCAGAGAAATCTCGGTACCTTGATGGTATGGTGGGCGATTAACCCCATGAGGGCATGCACAGAGATAGCCATTATATCCTCTTCCTTCTCTTCTAGAGTACTTGGTAGTTCTTCTTGCATAGGTTCTTCTTGGTGGTAAGCTTCTTCCTCTTCTCCTTCATATTGATCGCATTCAATATGAAAGTTTTGTTTTTGTGCACATGCTCGTTCCCTGGGATGATGATTGCGACATTTATAGCAAAATTATCTTGATGGTTGATCATTTATGCGAAAGGAATTGTTGCGATACGAAGGGTGACTATAAGTTTCACGTCGTGCATATAACTGAATTCTCTTCTCAGCCAACTTGGCTATTCTTATGCAATCGTTCAGCGAGGTTGGATTTTGAATGTCCACCTCAACCCTAATATATTCTTTCAATCCATTGTGAAAAGCTCCTACCACTGTGTCGAGACTGAGGTATAATGTATACGGTAGTAAACTGGTGAATTTTGAGACAAACTCACTAACCGATCCTTCTTGTTTAAGAGATAACAGTCTTATTGTGTATGACGATGTAGCTCCTTCATCAAATCTTTCTAAAAAATAGGTAGTGATTTTTTTCCAGTTAATAGTAGCTCCTTTCTCGCGCTTAAGCCATACGAACCATTGATAGGCCTCAGTGCCTAATTTTGATGTAACAAAAGGGACTTTATCAAAATCCCTAATTTGTTATAAGTCTAGAATGCCTTCCATTTTGGCTATCCACCCACGAGGATCATGACCCTCAAAAGTGGGCATATCAATGCGTGGAAAATTATTAGGGCCTCTCTGTTGGTGATAACCCATATCCCTATCCTGATCTTGGTTATATCTTTGTCTATGAAAGCGATTCCCGTAATTATCTTGGTCGTCATTTTCTTCATTCCTTTGTTCATGGGAGTGATTTTGGGAATTAGTATTGGGATTAGGTCGGTGTTGTGCGCTCAACAATTTAGTTAGGTTGACATTAATTTGGCACATACCATCTAGTAAGTGTCGAAGAGTTTCATCCGTGGTAATGGCCGAGTTGCTTGATTCTCCTTGTGTGACGTTTTCGTGAGTTGGGGGAGGGTTAGTAGCCATGGGGTCAACCAGTGGATGATTCAGATTATAACTGCCAATTTTGAAAGGAGAAGGAGAATTTTTTGTACCTTGGCTTCGATGAGGTCTTCTTGCGTTGTTATTGGGCGTCTCCGAGCTTGTTAGTCGACCATCAGATCCTTTGGTCCACTGTTTGGTCATGCACTTTCAAAAAAAATTTTGGCTTCAATCTCTCCAACAATATTGTTTTTGAATTGTACCAAAAAAAAATTTGTGTTCCGCTTCAACTGTCGCGCCAACTGCGATGCGGATTTGAATTTGGGTGGCCTCCTTGACCGCAACTTTCAACAATTTTTAATTTGGACAATTTCAGCAACTTTGACAACAATTTTTAACCACTTTGCAAGTTTTGGACAATTTCGACAATAACCGGACAACGACAACCCGACTGACACGACGCACAAAGAACCTGAACCGAACTGACACGACGCAAGCGGACTGGACAACGAAGAGCCATGAAATGACACGATGCAAGTGGACTAGATAACGAAGGACTGACACACGATGCAAGCGGACAGATCAACGAAGAACCACGAACCAAACTGACATTACGCGAGCGGACCGGATAATGATGGACTGACATGACACAAAGAACCGAACTGACACAACGACGGATCGAACACAAAGAACATACACTAACACGACGCAAACGACATGAACGGACACGTGGGACACAGAGACACAATGAAGACTAGATACGTGGGGATTGCTTCGTGTGAAAGAAGGAAGTTGGCCGTGTGACCGAAGTCACAAACTAATACCTCCCCGCTTGTCGTTAAAAACCATTTGAGGCTTAATTCCTGCCCAGTGTGGGATAAAACTCGAAACCAAAAAAAAAAAAAACGAAATGAAAAATCAACCTACGGACCTTAGGTTACGCGTTAATTTTATTTTTTTCTTGTTTTTTGATTGGTCACCGTGGCTGGATTGAAAACGTTACGTCCGCACCCGTTTACTCTACACCTTTGTTTATCTTTTGTCACTATTGGTTATCCTCTTGTACGTTTGGAGACTGGAAGCTGCTGCCCTGCTCCTACCCGTCAACCAGTTCAAAATTTTTGCCGAATCAGGGAAAACCGTGGACGGAGGATTTAGAAATTTGTTGAGACGTGTTCGGCAGATGTCTACAGCCTGAAACCAGAAAAACCCGATCGTGAGAGGTACGCTATGCGATGAAAATATTGATTTGGCTTGACTGAGGATCGAACCAACCTAATACCACTTGGAACGCTCTGAATTATTCTTTTAAATTTAATTCCTATTAATTTTCAATATAACGGTGAATATAGAAACTACACAGTGAATAAAATAAACCGAATAGGATATATTTCACCACTCAGGGAGGGCACGTCCCCGCCATGAAGGCAATTATGCGAAACGCAGTAAAAGAATAGAAAATAAGGTGATGAAATGTACTAAACTAACTAATCTATATATATGAATTTAATACACGTGGAATACCTAGCCGACGGCTAGGTTTGGTATGTAGCATACCTCATATAGAATCATTTTTGTGATTGTATGAAATGTGGTGATGTACCATCATTCCACGATAGGAATCCATTGGTTCCACTTAAATTATTGGTCAAATATGAAGTATCTAAGGTATATCCCTAGACATTTATTGATAATATTAGGCTGGCCATTAGTGATGCAGGAGCATCCGATCGCAATGGAGCAATCCTGCATCCTTAAAAATTTCTTTAAGTATTTGTATTTTAGTCCTTTCCCAGGAGGGGAAAGTTTTGCAATGCAGAAGAGGAAGTTTGCAAAGTTTGGGCTGAAGTTGGGGTGAGGTCGCGAAATCGCGACCTCATTGGCTTCAACTATGGCAAGGGTCGGTTTCGTCGTGATATCGCGATGTCGCGACATTACTTAGCAGCCAGAGCGGAGGGAAGTTTCCGTCGTGATATCGCGACGTCGCGATATCGCGGCGAGAGTTTGCAGCAAGAGCGAAGGGGGAGCTTTCGTCGCGATATCGCGACATCTTTCAAAGCAAAGACGCATCAGTTTCGAAGACAAAAGGAAGCAGTGGCGGGGGAGCCACGAAAATGTGACATGTCACGATTTCGTGACATGTCGTGAAATCACGGCTCCCGACGGCAAGGCAGGTACGGAAGGCGTGGGGGTCACGAAATCATGACATGTCACGATTTCATGGCCCCAAAAGACTTTGGCATGGTGGAGGCGCTGTGGGTCACGATATCGCGACATGTCGTGATATCGCGGCCAGTCATAGGCCGACATGTGGCGCAACGTTGGATAGCCGCGAAAGTTAGAGAAGATAGAGAACAGGGCAAGGCCCGAAAGGAGAATAGCGGACGGTCGAGCAAGGCCGAACTTGACACGTGGACAGCCACGTGTAGCTTGAAAATTGTGAAGGACACGTGTTTGAAATATTTTACATCCAGGAGGAGGCATGGCAAGTTTTGCACGCGGAAGCATACGTGTATCAAAGTGAAGATGAAGGCCACGTATCATGGAATTAAAATTTACAGCCGCGTGCATTAAAGGGAGAGAACCACCTCATGAAGGTCTTTTTGAAAAAAACAATCACTATGGGGGCATGGCCGGTATGGAGGAGACGACAGCGCAGAGGACAGTCTGATCGGAGCGATGGTGTAGGTCAAGGGGGACATTAATGCAAGCTCCGGGTAGATGGCCCATTTATGTCAAAATTTTGAAAACCCGGAAGGGGGGGGAAATTTTGAATTTGAAATCTTGTTTGGTGGAAGCATTGATGGCCGGGAGGACCGGGGCCTCGATAAAGACCCAAAA
Source organism: Wollemia nobilis (assembly GCA_028583015.1). NCBI lineage: Eukaryota > Viridiplantae > Streptophyta > Pinopsida > Araucariales > Araucariaceae > Wollemia > Wollemia nobilis. Next base: position 1,094,196 of record JAQPPZ010016964.1, read on the forward strand.
TTTTGTAATAGTGCATGGGGGGACGAAAGAACAGGGGAGTTACAGAGTGGAATAACCGAGCCGAGCTCGGTCATTGTATGCCTGCGGGCTGTTTTTAATTCGGAACGCATGTAAATATTTTCTACAAAATTTTAATGAAAAGTTGAATTTGTAAGGTCTGGTAACACCGTCTCCGTCAGTGGTATCAGAGCGGGAGTTCCTGAGCGTACAACAGATCGTCGAAGGAGAGGCAGTTGTACCAGGACTTGTGGGAAGGCTTGTGAGAGTTGGAGAAGATGCCTCCGAGAAGAAACCCTATGGGTGGAAGAGGCATGGCAGCAGAATATTTTCGGGCATTACAGCGGCAAGTTCAGGCCCTGCAAGAAGAACTACGTAGAGGACATGAACCGAGAAGAGATGCAGACAGTGAGGATGAAGTGGAAGAAGAAAATCAGTCAGAAGAAGAGGAAGAAGCTATAGATCCGGCACAAGCCCGGCTGTACAGGGCCATATCTCAGATCGGGAAGAGGCCGAAGTTAGAAGTTTCTACGTATTCCGGGAACTTGAACCCAGAGGAGTTGATAGACTGGGTGAATGATTTAGAAGAGTATTTCGAATACGAAGAAGTTGAAGACCCTAACCGGGTCAGATTTGCTAAGACCCGACTGAAGGGTCATGCTAGCATATGGTGGAAGGGGGTACAGTTGGAGAGGAACCGAAGAGGAAAAGAGCGAATAACAAGATGGGACAGAATGGTGGAGAAATTGAAAAGGTAGTTTATCCCCGTAGATTATGAACTGGACCTGCTACGTAAAATGCAGAGTTTGAGGCAGATGAACAAAACAGTTCAAGAATACACGGAGGAATTTTACAAGATCTCCATCAGAACCGGGCATTTGGAGGCAAGCAAAGAAAAAGTGGCCCGTTACATTAATGGGTTGAGGCCCAGTGTTCAGGAGGAACTGAGTTTGGTTCGGGTAAGCACCATTGAAGATGCTTACCAATTTGCTTTGAAGGTTGAAGAAAAGCTGAACCGAAAGTTTGAGAGCAAGCAAAGAGTAAAAGGACCGGGAGGAAAGAACGATGGAAAGAAAGAAGGAAAGGAAGAGAAGAAAGAAGAGGAGAGCAGCAACCGAGATCAGAAAGAAGAAGATGAAGAATCCAAACCGCAAGTTTAGAATGATGGCTACCCGAGAGGAAGAGGTAGATCTGGATGCGGGTATGGAAGAGGAGTGTTTCGAGGAACATGTTTCCACTACGGAGAAGAAGGACATCGGGCATTTGAGTGTCCACAACATCGAGAAAGAGTAAACAAGAAGCCAGTGGGTCCTGCCAGAGCAGTTGTGGCAGTTGAAGATGCTGACTCAGAGCATTCTGAAGAAGCTGAAAAGGGAGAAACCATGATTGTAAGAAGGACCATGCTGGTGGAGGAAGACAAATCAGAGCAGAGGAGAAGCCTGTTTCGCACCCGATGCAAAAGTGCGGGCAAAGTCTGTAATGTCATTATAGACAATGGGAGTACAGACAACTTAGTTTCTGAGGAGATGGTTTCTAAGTTGCAGCTGGAGAGGAGGCACCCGCACCCGTACCGGATTGCGTGGTTGCGGAAGGACCATAGAGCTTGGGTTCGGGAATAGTGTTTAGTCACGTTCCAGATTGGGAGATACCAGGATGAAGTCCTGTGTGATGTATTCCCCATGGATGCTTGCCATTTGTTGTTGGGAAGGCCATGGTAGTTTGATCAGAGTGCAGTGCATGATGGTCGTGCAAATACTTACACCTTGAAGAAAGATGGAGTGCGGCACAAGTTGAAGCCATTGCAGACCGAAGATGAGAAAGTGTGCAGTAATGCCAGAATTTGTCTGGTAGAAGGCAAAATTTTTTGCCAAGAAACGGGACTTGAGCAGATTGCAAAGGTCGATGGGTGTTCGAAAATATTGCAAAGGATGCAGACCAAACAGCTTAGAAGTGAAGGTCACTTCTCTTGTTACCCCGGGTGTCTGATGTAGGAGCATCCGACCGCAATGGAACAATCCTGCATCCTTAAAAATTTCTTTAAGTATTTGTATTTTAGTCCTTTCCTAGGGGGGAAAGTTTTGCAATGCAGAAGAGGAAGTTTGCAAAGTTTGGGCTGAAGTTGGGGTGAGGTCGCGATATCGCGACCTCATTGGCTTCAACTATGGCAAGGGTCGGTTTCATCGCGATATCGCGACATTACTTAGCAACCGAAGCGGAGGGAAGTTTTCGTCGCTATATCGCGACGTCGCGATATCACGGCGAGAGTTTGCAGTAAGAGCGAAGGGGGAGCTTTCGTCGCGATATCGCGACGTCTTTCAAAGCAAAGACGTGTCAGTTTCAAAGACGAAAGGAAGCAGTGGCGGGGGAGCCGCGAAATCGTGACATGTCACGATTTCGTGACATGTCGTGAAATCGCGGCTCCCGACGGCAAGGCAAGTACGAAAGGCATGGGGGTCATGAAATCGTGACATGTCACGATTTCGTGGCCCCAAAAGACTTTGGCACGGTGGAGGCGTTGTGGGTCGCGATATCACGACATGTCGTAATTTCACGACCTGTCGCGATATCGCGGCCAGTCATAGGCCAACACATGGCGCAACATTGGATAGCCGCGAAAGTTAGAGAAGATAGAGAACAGGGCAAGGTCTGAAAGGAGAATAGCGGACGGTCGAGCAAGGCCGAACTTGACACATGGACAGCCACGTGTAGCTTGAAAATTGTGAAGGACACGTGTTTGAAATATTTTACATCCAGGAGGAGGCATGGCAAGTTTTGCATGCGGAAGCATACGTGTATCAAAGTGAAGATGAAGGCCACGTATCATGGAATTAAAATTTACAGCCGCGTGCATTAAAGGGAGAGAACCACCTCATGAAGGTATTTTTGAAAAAAAACAACTGTTGCAGGGCATGGCCGGTATGGAGGAGACGACAGCGCAGAGGACAGTCTGACCGGAGCGACGGTGCAGGTCAAGGGGGACATTAATGCAAGCTCCGGGTAGATCGGGCAGATGGCCCATTTATGTCAGAATTTTGAAAACCCAGAAGGGGGGAAATTTTGAATTTGAAATCTTGTTTGGTGGAAGCATTGATGGCCGGGAGGACCGGGGGCCTCGATAAAGACCCGAAATTTTGTAATAGTGGGGGGGGACGAAAGAACAGGGGAGTTACAGAGTGGAAGAACCGAGCCGAGCTCGGTCATTGTATGCCTACGGGCTATTTTTAATTCGGAATGCATGTAAATATTTTTTGCAAAATTTTAATGAAAAGTTGAATTTGTAAGGTACTGGTAACACCGTCTCCGTCAATTAGTCTACTAATGATAAGACATGCTTCCTTTTAGCTCTATACATTGAATGTAGTGGAGTTCTTCCCAAAACTTATTGGTGAACACCTTTTATGGTCATTGGCTATTGAGTAAGGAATCTTGTAATCTGGTCCATGGAAATTTATGCCACTTTCTTCATAGTGTAAGGATGACTCAAGAGGAAGAAGTGAGCATACTTGGTTAGCCTATCTACTACCACCACGACAATCATTTTTCCACCCCATGGAGGGAGCCCTTCAATCAATTCCATGGAAATATATATCCATGGTGAATCGAGAATGGGTAAGGGTTGAAGGAGGCCTATTTTTCTATCCATTTATCTCTTTTGATATTGGCATGTACCACAAGTATCTATAAATTTCTTCACATCAGCCTTTAAACCAATCCAATAAAATCTCCGTTTGACCCATTCATAGGTACACAAGAAGCTGGCATGTCCTCATATTTGTGAGTTATGGAGCTTCATTAAAATTTTAAACTTGAGTCCTAAGGTGGATGGGATGACAACATTCTACTTATAAAAGAGTATTCTCTCATTCTATGTTTAGTTAGGATGATATTTTATATTTTTCTAGAGATCATGAATTACTATTGCAAGGGTGGGATCACCTTCCCGCTCTAAGTTGAGCTCCTTTAGCCAATTAGCCTAGATAATGGACACTGCATAGAGAATGTTCTATATTTTTAGAATTCTAAAGAGGGTGTCTACTATCACATTATCTTTACCCTTGTGGTAGACCATGTCAATTAAAACCTAAGAGCTTAGTTATCCATTTTTGTTGCTCTAGAGAAGAAACTTATTCCAAAATATATTTTAAGTTGTGATATTGTTTCCCATGAGAGGTAGACCTCTCTTTTTTATGTGGGTTATCCCTCATTATCCCACCTAACATGACACCCATCTATGTTTATGATAAAATATCACCATATCATATATGGTCATCAATAGAGAACCATAAAGACAATGATGATCATCTCTTTCGCACAGGTTGATTTGGCCAAATGTCATCCCATTAATGCTTTGTTGATGAATGCAAGGTGTCTACCTTCTTTCATGAGTATGATCCTCAATCCAAACCCTGATGCATCACTCTCTATCATGAAAGTTTTAGAAAAATTTAGGATTACCAAAATTGGGGTGTTGCACGACATTTTTTCAAGATAAGGAAAGATTATTTTACTTCATTAGTCTATACAAATGTATCCTTGCAGAGCACAATTGTCAGGGATGCTACAATCTTATCATAATTTTTGATAAATTTGTAGTAATACCCCATGAGTTTGAGGAATCCTCTTAGGCTCTTCAAAGTTTGGATTTGGATCATACCTTCATGGCCTCAATTTTTGTAGGATTCACATGCACACCATCCTTGGCCACAATATGTCCAAAATATTCTACTTTTCTTACCTCAAAAGTACACTTGGATTGTTTGAAATAAAGTTGATTTTGATATAGTAGCTTTAAGACCTAGTCGACGTGTTAGAGGTGTTCATCCCATGTGTTACTGTATACCAAGATGTTGTTGAAAAATACCAATGTAAACTTCTATAGAAATGGCTGGAGGACCTTGTTCATCATACCTTGGAATGTTGAAGGTGCATTTGTGAGGACAAAAGGACTAACCAAGAATTCATAGTGCCCCTCATGATTTGTAAAGGCTATTTTGGCTATATCTTCCTCATGGATGTAGATTTTATGGTACCCTAATCAGAGGTCCAACTTGGTAAAATATTGTGTCCCACGCAGTTCGTCGAGTAAGTCATTGATTACTAGTATTGGGAACTTATCCTTGATAGTAATATTATTAAATTTAAGGAAATCCACACACATCCTCTATGATTCATATTTATTTCAAACTAACAATACTAGGGTTGAAAATGGACTTGTGATTGGGCGAATATGTCCTGCATCCAATAATTCCTTCACCATTTTTTTTTATCTTATTATTTTGATGGTAAAGGTAACTATACGATTGTATTTTTGGGAGTTGGCTACTTGGCACCAAATTGATCCTATGATCCTTTGGTTAACTAGAGGTAGCTAAGTTGGCTCATTGAAGATATTTAATTTTCAATGAGGATGGCTAACCAATTGGGGGGTAATTTTTGATCTACATAGCACACAATTACATTTGACAAAATCTTCCAACTATGACCTTGTGACTTTTTTTTATCATTAACTGCATTTGATGTGATGTTATGACCTTGGGTCATCATTTATTTCCTATAGGGTGCATGTCCTATTACTGATGGTGAACCTCACCCAGAGTTTTAAGAAACCCCATAACATTGGTCCTAGAGTCCACAACTAGGGGTATCCCAATATGACATCCATACATCCCAAGGAAACTACATAAAGATTGGTCTGAAATTGATAATTTCCTATGGATATTTGAGCATTATGACATCATCCATTACAGGTCATGATGTCTCCATTAGAAATATTACTATTAATTTATTCCTACCTAATATGAAGTAATTTGTCCTTTTTGCTACACTTGGATATATGAAGTTATATATGCTACCAAAATCTAGTAATATCAACACCTTGTATCCCTTGAGAAAACCCTAGAATGTCATACATTGTAATGTTGATATTCTTGCTATGGTATTCAAGGAAAGTTTAGGTGGCTAGGTGCTTCCTCCATGGGTCCTTTGAGTCATTGAGTTGAGGTGTTCTTCAACTAAGTCCATAAATTCACCCTCTATGTCTATAAAGGAGGGTGAAGCACTATTCATGTCTGGAAGATAGAGGCGTTGTGTTTTATATTTATTCCCATTGACCCATTTTCATCACTATTGTAATAAAGTCCATTGGATTTATAGGTTTTCATCTCATTAGGTGTTAGCCTATTTACTATTAGTCTTTGGATCACTGTTGTTTATGGGTGCAAATATTTTATTTTTGATGTAGGAGCCTATCTTCCAGAGGGCATAACTTTTGATCCGACCATTGGATCGGTTTGAAATTTTATGGGGAGCTAGATAACGAGGTGGAAAATATCATGGTAAGGATTCTCTAGAAGCCTTGAAGATTTTTTAGTGTGTTATCGGGCCCTAATTCTTTCATCTAGTGCCCCAAAAATGGGATTTAGTATTTTTTTGAAAATTTGGAAGGGAGCATATTTGAGATAACTTCTTATTTAGGCATGTGTAGGTGTTGAGATTTTCTAGGAGGCTTAATATGGGAAAACCAATAATGTGTATTAATTTAGAGGGCTATCCAAGCTTTTTTTGGCTAGCACTAAAAGATGAAATAGCCAAAAAATAAATAATAAATAATATTGTAATTTCTTATCTTTAGGGCTTTAAGATTTAGGGTTTGTTTTAGGGTTTCTTTTGGGATATATATATTCCCTTGGTATCACATTGTAAAAGGGGTGAAATCCAGGAATGAGAGAATAAAGCATTTGTTGGTTTATTTCCATCTATTATGGTTTTTATGTGATTGGGAATTTTTTTTTGCTTTGTTTTCTTTTCATCACAGTTTTATGTGATTGGAGGTTCTTGTTTTGACCTCTTGCAGCTGGATTTACATCATTTGGTATCAGAGCAAGTTGGATCTTGCTGGGGGAGAGAAGGTAATCTTGTCGATTACAATTATTCTACTATTCTTATTTTTTTGTTTGGAATAACATAGATCAGATTAGCATGAGGAGAGGAAGAGGAGGTTATGCCCAGCTCAATAGGAATATGTAGGAGCTATAGGTACAAGTTGCTCAATTGACTGGAATGATGGCCCGTATGAGGGAAAGATATCCCTCAGAATTTGTAGATCTAGATTTTGATAGTGAGACTATGGAAGGAGACAACAAGCCAGAGGTTCATGATGAGGAAGAACCAGAGGAGAAGCTAGAGGAGCATCAATTTGAGAATAGGCTAATTAGGGCCTTGGAAGGAAATAAATATGGGATCAAGATTGATGTCCCTGAGTATGCAAGAGGGTTGAAACCAGAGGAGTTGATAGACTGGTTGAATAGCATGGAGAAGTTCTTTGAGTGGAAAATCCTTTCAGAGGAAAATAAAGTGAAGCTTGCATGCACGAAGTTGAAAGGGCATGCATTGATTTGGTGGGATCATCTACAGAAGGAGAGGCAAAGAAAAGGAAAGGAAAATATTAGGGTCTAGTGTAAAATGAAAAAAAATTGAAGGAGAAATTCTTACCCAAATATTATGCCCAAACATTGTTTCGTAGACTTCAGAACCTCAGACAAAAGGATCAAAGCATCGAGGACTACACCAACGAATTCTACAAGTTATCAATTTGGGTGGGTCTTGAAGAGTCAGAAGAACAAAAGGTTGCAAGGTATGTGAATGGATTAAGTTATGCCATACAAGATGAATTGAGTATGCTTCGAACCCATAGTGTAGAGGATGCATATCAGTTAGCATTAAAAGTAGAAGAGAAACATAAGAGGAGTAATTTTAGAAAAGGAGTGAAGAAAGGACCATCGTCACCTTCAATCAGAGGGTATCCCTCAAAGGGAGAATCTTCTAGTACAAAGAAACAAGAAGAGTCTAGGCAAGGTCAAGATAACCACCAGAGAGGTGAAGGATCTCAGAGAGGAAGAGGCTATGGTGGAGGATAAAATTGGGATGGCCCACGAAGGTAATATACCTATTATAGATGTAGTGAGGAAGGGCATAGAGCTTTTGAGTGTCCGCACTATCCTGCACAAGAAAGAAGACAAGGAGAACAAGCTAGAGTCAATCTGGTTGAGGTCGAAGAGAAATCTGAGGTAGAAGTTATAGTAAATATGGGGGAAAACCTCATGATAAGAAGGACAATGATCATCCCAAGGAAGGAGAAAGCACAAGATAATGATGGTGGTGATTCATGGCTACGTACAAGTATATTTTGAACAAGATGCACATCTGGAGGAAAGGTATGTAAGATGATTATTGATAGTGGTAGTTGTGAAAATATGGTTTCCACTGAAATGGTTGAGAAGCTTAACTTAAAGTGTGAGAAGAACCTCGTATCCCTATCGCATATCGTGGTTCAAGAAAGGAAATGAGGTAACTATAGATAAGAGGTGTCTGGTTAAGTTTTCAATTGGGAATACCTACAAGGATGAAGTGTGGTGTGATGTAATTCCAATGGATGCATGTCACTTACTATTGGGGAGGCCTTGGCAATATGATAGGAAGGCTACCCATGATGGGGGAAGGAATACTTACACATTCTGGAAGGATGGAGTAAAAGTGGTCTTATTACCACATAAGGAAGAAGGGCAGAGTGAAAGCCTATTGGCAACTAAGGAATTTGTCACAGGGATGAAAGAAGTTGGGGTTTGTTATGTGTTAATAGCAAAGAAGGTGGATACTAAGGATGTTGCTATACCACCTGCAACAACAAGGTTGCTGAAAGAGTATGCAGATGTCATACCAGAGGAGTTACCAGATGGATTACCTCCAAAAAGGGATATTCAACATCATATTGATCTAATTCTAGGATCGACTCTTCCAAATCAGGCAACCTATAGGATGAGTCCCATGCAGAATGAGGAGTTGAACAGACAAGTGATAAAACTGATAAAGAAGGGAGTTGTTAGAGAAAGTATGAGTCCATGTGCGACTCCTGCACTGTTGATGCCAAAGAAAGATGATACATGGTGGATGTGTGTGGATAGTAGGGCAATCAATAAAATTACAATCAAGTATCGATTCCCAATTCCAAGACTAGATGATATGATGGATGTGCTAGCTAGAGCATGATGCTTTAGCAAAATTGACCTACATAGTGGATACTATCAGATTTGAATCCAGGAAGGAGATGAATGGAAGACTACTTTCAAGATAAAATATGGGTTGTACGAATGGATGGTGATGTCATTCGGATTATCCAATGCACCTAGTACATTTATGAGGATGATGAACAGAGTATTGTGAGAATATATTGGTAAGTTTGTAGTTGTGTATTTTGATGACATTCTGATATTTAGTAGGAATGAAGAAGAACACTTGTTGCATTTGAAATTAGTGTTAGAGTTGTTAAGGAAGGAGAAGTTGTATGTCAATCTGAAGAAGTGTAGATTCCTTCAGAAGAGTCTAGTGTTCTTGGGATTTGTAATCTCAGAGGATGGAGTGAGGATGGACAAAGAGAAGGTGAAGGTAATTTTGGAATGGCCCATTCCAAGGAATGTGACAGAGGTGAGGAGTTTCCATGGCTTGGCAACTTTCTACAGGAAGTTCATTAGGAATTTTAGTAGCATTGTTGCACCTATAACAGAGTGTACGAAGGGAAGAGAATTTGTATGGACAAAGGCAGCAATAGAGAGTTTCAAATTATTGAAGAAGAAGGTGACAGAAGCACCTATTTTGATATTGCTAGATTTTAGCAAGTTGTTTGAGGTTGATTGTGATGCCTCCCACATGGGAATTGGAGTCATATTGAGTCAAGAAGGGTGGCCTGTAGCATTCTTTAGTGAAAATTTGAATGATGTAAGGAAGAAGTATTCTACTTATGATGTGGAATTCTATGCTATTGTGCAGGCATTGAGACACTGGAGACATTATTTAGTGTCTAAAGAGTTTGTGTTATTTACTGATCATGAAGCATTGAGGTATGTAAATACCCAGAAGAAATTAAACAGTAGGTATGCAAAGTGGGTATCATTCTTGCAAGAGTATACATTTGTTTTGAAGCATAAGTTAGGTAAGCAAAATCAAGTTGTTGATGCTTTGAGTAGGCATGTAGTATTATTGACTACTATGGAGCATGAAGTAGTCGAATTTGAGGCAATTAAGAAAATGTATGAATATGATCCAGATTTTGGTAAAATTGTGAAGTAGTGTAAGAATCCAGTGATGGGAGAAGTTGGTAGTGATGTGTGTGATTATTTGATGCAAAATGGTTATTTGTTTAAAGGGAAGTAGTTGTGCATTCCTATTGGTTCAATGAGGGAGAACATTATTAGAGAACTGCACAATGGAGGTTTGGTTGGGCACTTTGGAGTGAGTAAGATGATTGCTCTTGTAGAGGAGAAGTATTATTGGCTAAAGGTAAAGAGGGACATAACCAGGTTTGTGTTAAGATGCAGAGTGTACCAAATGGCTAAAGGCCATGTGCAAAATACAGGGCTTTATATGCCTTTGCCAGTTCCTATAGGACCATGGATAGATTTGAGCATGGATTTTGTGTTGGGGTTGCCTAACACACAACGGAGTAAGGATTCAATTTTTGTTGTAGTAGATAGGTTTTCTAAGATGGCACATTTCATTGCTTTCTAGAAAACCAATGATGCTACTAGAGTTGCAGATTTATTTTTTAGAGAAGTTGTTAGACTACATGGTGTTCCAAAAATGATCACCTCAGATCGGGACACAAGGTTTCTGAGTCACTTTTGGAGGACTCTATGGGGGAATATGGGGATAAATCTACAGTTTAGTAGTGCATATCACCCCTAGACTGATGGGTAGATAGAAGTAGTAAACCAAAGTTTGGGAAATCTTCTAAGATGTATTGTTGGAGAAAAACCAAAACAATGGGACTTAGCCTTACCACAAGTTGAGTTTGCATATAATAGTTTAGTCAATAGGTCAACAGGAAAATATCCTTTTCAGATTATTTATGGTAAGAATCCCAATGGTGTGTTAGATCTAATTGACCTACCAATTCAGGGTAAAATCAGTGATGATGCAAAAGCATTTGCAGAGCACATACAAGAATTGCAGGAAGGTGTCAGAAAGAAGTTGCAAGATAGTAATGAAAGGTATAAGGTAGTAGTAGATGCAAGCAGGAGACTGAAAGTCTTTGTGGTGGGAGACATGGTGATGGTTCACCTCAGGAAGGAGAGGTTTCCCAAGGGTACATATAACAAATTGAAGTATAAGAATATTGGACCATGTAGAATTTTGAAGAAGATGAATGATAATGCCTATAAAGTGGAGTTGCCTACTGATTTTGATATTTCACCAATTTTTAATGTTATAGATTTGTATGAATTTCATGGGGATGAATATGAATTTGAATTAGAAGAGGACATAAACTAGGAGCAGCAGATACCTAAGAAGAAGAAATAAAAATTATGCAAGTACTTGATAAGAAGACAATCAGTACCAGGCAGGGAAGCTACAATAAAAACTTGGTACAATGGGAAGGTTTACAACAGGAAGATAATACTTGGATTTTAGAGTGGGAACTAAAAAAATTGATAGCAGAAAGTTGCAGGAGTTTGATCAAAGGAACTCGCAGGAGCTGAGTTCTTTTCAACCAGAGGAGAATGATGTAGGAGCCTATCTTCCGGAGGGCATAACTTTTGATCCGACCATTGGATCGGTTTGAAATTTTATGGGGAGTTGGATAACGAGGTGGAAAATGTCGTGGCAAGGATTCTCTAGAAGCCTTGAATATTTTTTAGTGTGTTATCGGGCCCTAATTCTTTCATCTAGTGCCCCAAAAATGGGATTTAGTATTTTTTTGAAAATCTAGAAGGGAGCATATTTGGGATAACTTCTTATTTAGGCATGGGTAGGTGTTGATATTTTCTAGGAGGCTTAATATGGGAAAACCAATAATGTGTATTAATTTAGAGGGCTATCCGAGCTTTTTTGGTTGGCACTAAAAGATGAAATAGCCAAAAAATAAACAAATAAATAAAAATAAATAAATAAATAAATAAAATATTGTAATTTCTTATCTTTAGGGCTTTAAGATTTAGGGTTTCTTTTGGGATCTATATATTCCCTTGGTATCGCATTGTAAAAGGTGGTGAAATCCAGGAATGAGAGAATAAAGCATTTGTTGGTTTATTTCCATCTATTGTGGTTTTTATGTGATTGGGAATTTTTTTTTGCTTTGTTTTCTTTTTATCATAGTTTTATGTGATTGGAGGTTCTTGTTCTGACCTCTTGCAGCTGGATTTACATAAATTTTGAAATGTTGTGGGTTTGGAGACCTTTTATTGGGTATTCCATTTAATTTTTGTAAGTTTGGCTAACCCCATTGCAGTCATGTATGTGGCTAGTTTGAGCATTTGCACCTCAATTTTGATTTCCTATTTAAGGTCATTGATGAAGTAACTTTTAAAAAAAATGTTGATAAGGTCTTCTATTCTATTGGCTAACTTCTTGAAATTTTTTATGTACTTTGATATTGTGCTTGTTCATCAGAGTTTGATGAGGGATCTAGTAAAATCTTCCAACTCGAAAGAGTCAAAATGGCTAAGGATTTAATTCTTGAATTGTGTTCAACCAATGTGTGGTACTTGTTTTCGTAACCATTTATACCAATGGAGTGCTTCAAGGTTGAATGGAAAGCAACCACATAAATTTAATGGTTGTTGGTTGTCTCATGCAAATCATACGATTATTCTTCCTTGATTGACCAACTTTGTGGATCTGTCCCATTCAACCTTAGAAAATCTTAGGGAGTCTCGATATCATGCCTCTATGGTTTCCTAACTACTGGTAGTTATCCTAAAAAATTGTCCTAGAAAATTTTAACATATCAAGAGCCTTGCCCTTATGTCTTTCTACATTTATAGGGCTATTTTCAATGTGTCCATCAAAACTCAGATCTTTAAGCTTAAGCAATTTGATATCTTGGATTATCAAGTCTTGTATATGATTGAAATATGCAACCAAACTAGTGAGAGTAGAAATTTGAGCAATAAGTTCATTTATGACATTCATGTTAGTGAGTTGTTCCTCATCTTGTTCATTTTGGTCTTCATTTCTTGAGTTCTAGTCTCTGGTGGCACTTACTAAAAATAGAATTACTATTTTTAGTAGGTTACTATTTTGGTAAGGGTCCTGGTCTATAACATTGTTCTAGTGACTTATACCAAAATGATCATAATTTTTTAAAACTAAAAAGTATTTTTGTGTTGTGTATCTTTAAAAATGCTCTGAAAACCCTTTTTCTTTTGTTTTGCAATTGTAACTCGATTGCATCACAATGAGATCTTTAGCACACTATTTTTTGTGTTTCCTATCCTACTAACAATAAGGCCATCTCAATTACAAAACTACCTCAAGAAAAAATTAGGAAAGGGAGGTAGTCTAGGTTGAGGTGTGTATACTTCCCATATCCCTCTAATATACTACAACAATAATCAATAGTGCTAGGACCAATATTTTAAGCCACTACATAAGGAGGATTTAGATTGTACCCTTTGGCACACTACCCACTTCTTTGACCAGTACGTGAGGGTATTATTCTTAAGTGTTGTTCTCAGTGCACTATGGATAAATACATGGATGACTCAATCAAATTCCTATATTTTAATTTTTGGCTCAAGGTTTTCAACATTGGTCTCCCAATATATGCAAGTTATGTGGGAGATCACTTCTATGTTATAGGGTCATGTCTAGTGTTTTGGTTTTAGAAATATCAACGCTTGCACCTTCACACATCGCCATAAAAGGCTAATGTGTTTTTTCCTAGTGATAGATCCTCTTGATTATTTTAAAATAGTCAAAACACTATTTGTAACCTATAGATATAGGATTAAAAATAAGATCTTACTCAAAACATAAGCTTACCACACCCTAAAAAGGGCTCTATTACCACTAGGAATGAAACTCTTCCATTGATGTGAGTATTTCACGTGAAAATGCCTAGTTTGGAGCTATATAAAGATAAGAAATTATGTACAAAGGATGATTCTAATTGCAATACAAGGACTAACAACAAAAGTAGGATTAATATCACATTTCCAATAATAGAAATATTAAATAAGTGGAACATGGAAACTCATAATTGATTTAACAAGACGAAATATATTTATACCACTTGCCTCTTTGTAGGGGCAACCTACTTTATATTATGTTGTAGTTTTCTCTACCCTCGTGAATGTTATATATTTACCTTTTTATAAGGCTTACAAGCATATATTTGTGATCTAAATTTAGCATTATTCCTTGAGTTTCCTACCTACCTAACATAATATGTGGCCCTCTTCATATACTCCATATTCTACCTACCTACCTAACTTGACATGTGGTGCTTTTCATATACTCCATATGGTAAAATAGCATAGGCCAACATGGATTAAATTTATGGGAAATGGAATAGACCCCCACAAGACACTATGGTTATTAGAATAGTTGGAAAAAATCCATGAGGAATCATGAATGGTCAACCCTATAAATTGCATGGATTTACATATATTACAATATCATTTGATACTCCCCCATCATCAAGAGACCTGACTGTGCAAGAAGGCTCTATAGGTGTCATTGTAGATTCTATAAAAATGGCTTCCATTGAGGCTTCTAGAGGAGGATGATAGCCAAAATAATCAAAAGCTATTGCACAAGGAGTTCAATGTGTAGGAGAAGCAATGCAATAGCTACAAAAATAAAGAAATGCATAGGAGACACCAATAATTGTAGATGTAGATGACGATGTGCAGATTGTAGTTGATGTGATGGAGTCATCGCTACCATTGGAGGAGGTACTTGTGATATATAGAAGAGAGTATACAAGTGGTTTCATAATACCGATGAATGTGGATACACCAAAGAGATATGCCATAATACCTCTATGACAATTTATGGAGGAAGTAGAGAGTTGTGGTTCCCTCGTCAAATGAGAGACAACCAATTGAGATTGCATCTATGACAGTTTATACCATGACTCCAAAATTATTAGTATTAGAAGTAAGAAGAGGAAAGAAGGTAAAACAACCTGCATCAAAATACATATGGTGGTAGAAGGGCTAGAGTAGTCAATTGCTTGAGGTTGAGCCTGGAAAGGATAAGAAGATGGTAGATATTTTTGAAAAGCAAGTTTATGCAGAGGGAGGAGAACCTAAAATTTATAAAGGCAAAACCGAGAAGGAGAAAATAAACCTGAAGGGTCAAGGTGGCGAAGACATTGAAGAATTGACCATCGAAGATGACATCGATGATGAGCTACAACATGGTGAAAAAATGAGCATTTTTTGATTGAAGTGCCTAAATTAAGGTAACCTTCAATTCACAGAGAATAGATAGATGAATAGTTGATGCATTTTTTGAGAAAGTGAGTGGATTGTTTAATAAATTCTAGAGTGATTTTCGAGTTGTGTTGGTGAATTACAATTATGGCAACTAAGGACGGAAGTAGAACTGGGTAAGTTGATGAGCTAGGCCCAAAAAAAAAGAAACAATGCATTTTTTTAAGATAAATCCATGATATGCAACCGTAGGAACTTGGTTTTGGAAGTAGCAGTATCTAGTCAACGCTAGAAGTAAGGGAACTACCAGAAGGAACTCCAAATTTGTATCTACATACACCAAGAGTATATAATGGTGAAGGATTCATAAACAAGTATCCTAAATTTTGGATGCCAAGATAGTTAAACTAGCACTAGAGTTGGTAATGTCATATGCTCAAATGAATTTCTTGGTATATTTTATTCAATGGTTGACAACAGGCCTAGAGGCTTTTTAGTAGATTGTCAACGTCTTGAAGCTTAAATAAGAAGAGCAATCCAACTAGTTACAATTGATGGAAGGAAAACTTCGACAAGTGAAGTAGGACTTCAAAATGGAACTAGCAAGGATGAGAAAAAATAGATAGTATAATGCAAGCACATACATAATAGGATCAACTGACAAGTTAAGTAAAATTAGAGTGTATGATGAGGAAACAAACTCTTAAAGCATATATGTAGGAGATTACTCACCAGGACCAACTTATCGTAAATGTGATGAGTAACTAGCAGAAGCTACAAGTAAGGAAGTAAAAAGATCGGTTAAATTAAAGGTTAGGCTAGATGAATTTGAGTAGAAATCACATCATTATGGCTTCCAGTGGGCCTGTTATTGAGCCTATGCAAAGAGGTTGAAAGGCGACACCAAATATTTGAAGTTGCAAATCCAAGAGTTGAGTGAAATACCTGCATCAAAGTCTCATCAACAACAGAGTCTAAGTCCACAAGAACAAAAATCATTGACAAGGATGTCAACTAATCTAGAGGGAAGGGAAGATGCAGGTACTAGTTTTGATGTGGTGTCATCACAAGCACCACCTCATACATAAAATAAGTGCATCAAAAGTCAAGTATATGCACATGCAATTTTGAATGTAATAGTTTTGATTCATTGTAATGTTTTGTTATGCATATGATGAAGTAATAGTTAATGCACATATAATTAATGAGTGATATAGTTCAAAATGAAATAGAAATAGAGGTGCATGACAAATATAATTTAAAAGGTGATGGGGTTATGGGTAAGTAGTTGACATAACTATCTCCCAAAGTATAAATAAGACCCCTCTTTAATTTGAGAGGTTACATGTTGGAGATAATGCATAGGAGAGTACATAGGAGATATTTGTATTGCATACAAACATGTATTCTTGGTGATAACAATATTACATTTCAACCATTGTGATGTAGTTTGTTTTAATATTTGTGTTTGTGCTTGTAGTTGATTGTCATTGTTGTAGATATATGATCCAAATTGTTTCCACTTTATTATGTTTGTTGTAGATAATTATACTAGGCCATATGGACCTTGGACCCAAGTTGTCCTATGTAAGGCTAAGGCCATCTAACTAAGAGGTAAGCCATTTGGAGTATGTTCAAGGTTGTTTGAATTGTAGGTAAGGTCATCTAATCTACTTTATTGTGTAGGGTTGCCAAGGGTAAATTTGATTGTGTTGTACATCATATAAATTGAGACCTAAGACTATATGAGTGTTACTCAAATTGCATGTTGATGAGTTATTTTTATAATGCACTTTGTCATTCCTTATTTGTTCCTCCAATTGCCACCACACTATAGATTCCACTTGTATTTGTTTGATATGAAAGGATATGGAAATATTTTTTAAGAAAAAAGAGATGAACACTATTTTAAAAGGATAAAAGTAACATTTTCACATAGCAATTATAGTGTATATTTAATTCAAAATGTAGGTAGTCCCTTTTCCATTTAGTTACTAATCATTTAATTTCTCAAATATATTATTTAAGAACACATTACCATGAATATAGGACTCATAATTGTTTTTGCAATTGATTATACGGGATTGAAATGGGTTCCCCTTGTATTACATCATCACCACATAGTGATATTACAACAACTTGAATATTATCCATGTATCATTTGGTAAGATTAAAACTTGGGTTTCTGATAAAGATAGACATAGGTTTCTTTTATTATTTATAAAATTTTGTTTAGGTGATATTCTATCCTATGTACTATGTAAGAACGCAATGCTCACATTAGTTATCTAGAAGGTAAGGTTGTTAGCTTTCTAGATTAAGTTGTTAGGGAGTTAAGCTTAAGATAAATGTTTGTTAGAATCTTATCTTAGTGTATGGTTTCATTGATCTATGTAAGATAATATTTTAATGTAATATTGGCATCTTTGATGTTATATAAAGTTTGAAAAAAAAATTAGTGGATTCTGATCCACATCAGTTTCCTTGAATCTAAAGGAATCTAATTGGTTGAGCTATCCTCCTTTGATAAGGACTCATCAATTTGTTAATATTAATATAAACTAAGAATTAACAATGATTCATTGTTTGATGCTTCTTCCCATACAAGGAGTCCCACTAGTTTTTTTTAATAAGCTATGTTTTTTCCCATACAAGGAGTCACACTAGTTTTTTTTTTTTTATAAGCTATGTGTAGCTTCTATTGGGAGTCACTCCCATTAGAAAAACTAAACATTACATTGCTCTCATTACATTTATAACAATGAAATCCCACTAGTTAGTTTCAATTACTTTATATATTTTTGAAATTGGTTAGTTACATTTATATATTACATTATTTTAAGGTTGTATGAATACATGGGCATAACCAATGCTGGTGCATAAAGTGAATGTTAAAAGGAGGTATGTATTGCTAAAATGTATTGAGTTTCATTGATATACTTCGTGTATATCTCATATATCAGTAGGATGCAGTACATAAGGTGCAATAGAGTGTCAAGCCAAAATTACATTATTTCAATTACTTTCTATATTTCTTTCATCTCATTTTGTATTGCACCAATCAAATTATATTGTACCTTTTTAAATTGCTTTAAGGTTTAATTGATTATATGGATTAAATCACACTACTGTTACATCATTTTAGTTACCTTGTAAAATTCTTTTTAATTGGTTATATAAAATTATCACTATTTCCACACTTTAGATTTTATCTTGGATTATGTTAGTATAATTACATTTTATTTATTTTAAAATAATAATAATAAAATATATATTCATTAATAAAATAAAATCAAATTAAAAAATTAAGTAAAATATATTTAATATCATCTATGAGAAAATAATTTCAACTATAGAACTTTATATTTGTATAATTTTTTCAAACACCATTTTGCATTAGCTTACTATAACTTGCACTACTTAAGCTGCACATTAAATAAAATCAATTTCAATAGTTGCTATTGATGCTCCATAAGTAATTTTGTCACTCTCTTTCACTTCATAATTTCAATATTGCTATGGGTGCTTTATAGCTAATTATAATCACTAATAGTTGTCACCTACATACTTTTTTTTATTGTTTCGTTTAATCTTGTTATACAATCAGTATCTTTTTTATAAGGAAATTGATAGTAATAATTTTTTTTTGGTAGGTAAAAAATATTTTATTGCTTTATGGGTTGAAGGGTCCCGTCCCTATTACATCAGTAGCAAAATGAGACACTTGAGGCCTCCATTGGCAACAGCCAAAAACCAGCTTACCAAATACAATTCCACCACATACAACATATCTTATATTCAAAAGACAACCCTTAAGATAAGGGACACAAAACAAAAAGATATAGCTGAAGGACATACACCAGACAGTCCACCTATCTATCCGACATCCTCTTAGGTTACTGAGATTTCTTGTTCTTTTTCTATCGAGCAGCATCATCCTGATTAACAGAGAGTCAACTTTCCCCATCCTGATTCGCTTGGGAGATAACTTCTTGAGGGAAATCTTCTTCCCAGATGATCAAGTTTGACTGATTAACAACTTTGTTAGCGAGAACGTCAACCACTTTGTTGGCTTCCCTGAGAACATGGTTGATCTGAATTTGGGGGTTGTTGTTGAGGAGTAATTGACACTCTTGAATTATATTCTAAATGTTCTTCCCCCTTGAGCTATTGTTGGTAATGTGGCCAATAATCACAGATGAGTCGCCTTCAAAGATGATTGGCTTGGGAAAGGTTCTACTTTCCACGATGCTCCTCCATAGGGCTCTAGCTTCTACATAATTATTGGTTTGGGTCCCCAAATTTTTTGAGAATGCTTTGATTATGCTTCCTGTGTGGTCTCTAATGACACCTCCTACCCCAGCTCTCCTTGGATTTCCCTTTGAAGCACCATCAAAGTTGACTTTAAGCCATTCCTGCGGGGGAGGGGTCCATTTAGCCAGGTTTCGGGAGTTACCAGTCTTTTGGATTCTGCTACAGTCTGTGGGAATCTTAAGGGAAGCAAAAATAAGGGATTCCAACCCATAGTTGGGAACCTCTTCGTACGAAATCAGACTACTATTTTTGATAGCTAGGGATAGTGCTCTATTGACAACATATTCCAGATTCTTGGTATCCTATTTGAATATGCGGTTATTACGTTCCAACCAAATTTGCCAGACCGCATGGTGAAGCATGGAACTCCATAGGAATCGAAGTCTAGAGTTTTTAAAAATTACTGGCCATTGAATGAACATTTCAGGAATAGTCTTGGGTTGGGTCCAGCAGACCTAGAATTTGTTGATCAAAATGGATAACACATTATCGACAAAGGGGTAGTCCAGGAGGAGATGTGTGGATTCACAAGCTTTAGTACAGAGGTAGCACCTATTGGGGACTATAATTCCTCTATGAATCAAGTTGTCAGTGGTCAGAATTTTGTTATAAGCATCAAGCCAGCAAAAATGTGCCACTTTTGGGATCAACAGCTTGAGCTACACACTCTTGGCTAGAGTCTGGTTGTCATATTTCTTGGTGCCAATAAAAGTATTTTCTAACATTTGGGCAACATTTTTGACCGTGAATTACCCATCACTTGACTCCTTCCAACAACGTTCATCCTCCTTCAGGGTCTAGGGTATGAAGTTAGCTTTGAAGATGTCCATGAGAGTGGCGAGGCCTTTGTTAATCACATCATTCTTAATTCTAAACTAAACCTTTTTCCAACCACAGGATCCTTGGTCATAAGTGATGAAATCGACAACATGAGCTCCATACTTCCTATCGATGAGGTGCTTAATGGGGGCTAAGTTGGGATCACTGATGAGTGGTTATTTTTTGGCCCATGCATCTTCCTAGAAATTGATGGTCTTACCATCTCCTAGTTGCCACCAAGATCTCTGTTGAACCAACTGCTTAGTATGGCTGATGGATTTCCAAAAGTGGGACCCATAGCAAGGGGTCTCTGTTTCAAGGAATGAGAGTTGTTGCAGGTATTTCCTTTTGACAATGGTCAACCACTCTGTTTTAGCATTTGTAACCACCTTCCAAGCCTGCTTAGCCAGGAGGGCTTGATTTGTGATGGTTATGCGTCGCAATCCCAGACCTCCCATGTCTTTAGGAGAGCAAACTTTGTTCTAGGCTACCTAGTGAAACTTCTTGTGATTAGCATTACTTGACCACAAAAACTGTTTTTGGAGTTTTTCAATAGCTTCTCCTACCGCAGCAGGGATTTTGAACACTGACAAAAAGTAGGTGGGGATGCTCTATAGGACCAACTTGACCAAAGTCACTTTGCCTACACTAGAGAGTAGGGCCCCATTCCATCCTGCCAACTTCTTATGAATCTTGTCAGTGACATTGTTCCATATTTTTTATTGAGGCCTCCCCTTGAACATGGGTAGGCCCAGATAAGATGTTGGAAAATCAGCAATGGAGAACCCCAATATGCTCGCAATCTTGGCATGTTGTCTAGCAGGGGTGCTGATGAAATGAAGTTTAAGTTTGGTGTAGTTAATCTTTTGCCTAGCTGCTTCCTCATACAGATTGAGAATACCCTTGATGTTTTTTTGATAGTAATAATTTTAAGTTAAATTTTAAAATGGTTATTATAAATCTTATTTCTCAAATAAAAATAAAATTAATAAAACTTTATTGTATTAAAAAAAATCAAAATAATTATTAACAAAACAATCAACTACGATCTATTCCTTTAAAAAATTTTTTGTATATTCTTTTATCTCTTCTTAAATGATGCAACTCCTTGTCAAATTGTCAACTTTTTCTAGGCAATATTTTGATATATTCTAGATTTTCATGGTTTCAAGCTCAGGATATTAGAATGGTACAAGCCACATGCCATCAATCACCATGCTGGTAATCATTACTAAGTCACTCATAAAACCTTAGTAGTAAGTTGGATTTCTTATCATTTTTTTACCCGCATACAGAAGCACTTAAGATTATGAAAAGCTCGTCTCATAAAACCTTAGACGTAAGTTGGATTTCTTATATTTTTTAACCCGCATACACAAGCACTTAAGATTATGAAAAGCTTGTCTAGAAATGAGAAAAGAAAATAAAGTTATTTATGAGGTTCTTGGTCTTTTGAGCATATAAAGGAGAAGGAAGTTTATATACATAGGAATTTATAAAAAGTTGGTCATTAAGTATTTTTGGATGAGATTTAAATTTGAATATTTTTTAAAAGTTGAAAATTTTATTTTATTGAAATAATATTAATTCATATATGAATATTACTTTTATAAAATATTAATAATTATTTTATTTTATTTTTTAAATATTTTATTTTAAATTATATATAGGTTTTTTTTGCTATGAAACATAAATAGATATTTTATTTTATTTATTGAATATTTATGTCAATTTTTAGTTAAGATTTATATATTTTTAATTGGTTATTTTGAAAACAAAATGTTTTATCTTATTATATTTATCATAGGACTATTTCTCATAAGATTTTAACTTGATTTGTATTTATATAATTACATATGTAAAAACTATGCAAGAACCTTATGGACAACTTTGTGTTTGATGACCTTTGAAGCTTAATCTTAATAAGAAATTCACAAGATAAATTTTATAGGATCAAATATGAGATTTCCGCAATATAGTAAGATTAAGATAATAATGTAAGCAGAATAATATGAACCAACTAATATGTAAATCAAGGCTTATAATATATCAAATAACATTCATTTATATGTTGAAATATGAATGTAATAGCCTGAATCATACATGTACAAAGCATGTAGTAAAACTTACAATATTAGTTGCTCAAATGTATGTAAACTTTATTACTTCTATTTCTCTTAAAAATGTATCATAAAACTCTATTACAATAATGATAGCTACACTAGTTATCTTCACTATGCTCACTATGCTTCTTATGTTCACTATATTCAATATGTCTCTGTATGGAGTAATATATAGCCATTGTAGAGTGACTCTTTGGATACTTGACTCTTCTTTTCCTTATGTCAAGTGACAAATCTTATGACTCTTGGCTTCTCTACTTGACACTTGCATACACATGACTTTATCTTGTATGCACACCTAGACATGACTCTTCACTTAGCACACTCTAATCTAAGGACACTTGTGCATTTCTTGCACATTATTACATTACATAAAATATTTACTCACATCCTAATCTAAGATTCAACCCTAGTCTTATATATACAAGATGTACCATGAAGGTACCATGGGGTTCATTAACATGTACCAAATAATGTAATATACACCAACACCCCCTCATATTACATTATTTGGTTATTGAAGACTTTAGTCTCCAATCAAGGTCTTCTATCTTCAAGTGACCTTTAATGGATTTGATCTTTATCTGCTTCTTCTTCTTGCTTGACTTCATATCTGAAATCAGCTTCATATTCTTCAGTCTTTGTAGTTTCAAGATCTTGAACTTTCTCATTCTCATCAAACTCTTGTATAAGAATATTTTCTTTATCATTTTCCTTAGAATCATATGACCCTTTATTTTCTTGTATGGAGACTTCTGAACACTCACTTAAAGAATCATAATAGGATCCTGAGTTAGATGAACTTGGAATATCAATACTACAAGAAGAATATAATATTTTTCCAAACAATGACTCACTCATTTTCAATTTCTCTTTGAGAGATTCAATCAACTCCTTTTGTTTCATGTTCTCTTCTTTGTGAAACTTGAGTGTAAGCAATGCCATATACATTATGGTACCAATATCTAAAGGAATTGTAATACCATATTTCCCATTATCAATTGCTTCAACAATTCTTGCATGTAAATAGTATTCAAATATTTTAAAGTTTTCATCTATGGCTTCACTATAGATCAATTTTGAGACTAGATCTATCTTTCCTTTAGATTTTTCAATCAAATTCTTGATCCCAAATTTTATGACATTTACTTTTTATTTTTGTATCATGAACTCCATATCCATTGAATTCATTGATTCTTTTGAAGTAGACATCCTTATACCTCCTATGTTTAAATAAATCAAAGTTTCTAAGTTACAAAACCTATGAAGTAGAATTCCTTATATCTCCCAAATATTTAGAAACTAAGAAAATATGAACTTTACAAAATTAATTTTTCTAAATTTGAGGTTGAATACCTTTTGACTCTCAACTTAATTAATTTGTAAAAAATAATAATTATTTCAAAAAACTAATAAATCAAATTAATTAAAGAACTATTAAGAAACCTTATAGCTCTAATATTATTATACCATTAATCTATAATTAATCTACTTATCTCTCCACTATCTAAATAATCAATAATAAACTCATACAATTAATCAATTCTTTTATCACTCCAATAAGTCACTTATTACTCCTTAAAATAAACTTTTTAGAAAACCTAAATTTGAATTTACCTCCACTTGCACTTGTGCCTAGTTCTCCTCATATTGTTGAACCACATTGAATACCTTCAAAGATGTTTCGACAACCTCTTTAACTCACATACTTCAATGCTACGTGGATAATGGAAAGCATTCTATATTTTGAAGTTTGGTTGTTTGCTTCTGATCCAAGCATTTGTGTTTTCAAGTATTTTTCTATCTCCTTGTTTTTATGTTACTTTTGATGTAACATTCTTTAATGCTCCAATGCTCCAAACATTTGGATTTCCATGACCATCTCTTCGTTCCTCAAGTAAATCTTTAGCTTATCACCTCATCGCATATTGACTATTCGCTAGTAACTCTCTTGTGTGATGTTTGGAACCCTTTGGCTTGCTAGACTTGAACCTCTCTTGTGCTCTCCTTTGGTGATAATGATCGAATGTTGTTCTACATCTCTCATTTGGTGGTAATGGCAAAATGTTGTTCTAAATCAGTTTGGATGGATATTGTAGCACTTTAAAGTGTTGATTTTCATGCGTGCTACTTTTTCCTTGTCTTTGATGATAGCATGTTTAGGTGCTACTATTCTTCTTTTATTTGGTCAATGTAGGTAGCACTGTTCTTATGTGATGTGGGAAGAATACTCAAAATGCGAACATGAGAATGATATAATGAAAACTGACAATTGTATTCAACCAAAAATATATTTATAGGCATGTCTGCTTTTACAAGTCGACATTTAATATGCATGATCCGTGTAGGTATTAAATACAATACATCATGATCTGTGTGAAAGGAATAATATTAATCCCTATCATTCGTTCCTACCGTAGAAGCATTGGACTCCAATGGATTCCAAAGGGAAGAAAAGTTTGTTTTTGATGCACATTAAATGATGGTTATTGATTAAATTAAATTAAATAAAAAAATAATTTAATTTAATTGAGGGTTATTAAATGAAAATGACCATGGAAATGCATTTAATGAAAATGGCGCGAAAATGCATTTAATGAAAGCTATGAAGTTAAATGGGAAGAACACTCAAAAGGTGAACATGAGAATGACAATGAAAACTAACAATTGTATTCAACCAAAAATATATTTATAGACATGTCTTCCTTTACAAGTCGACATTTAATATGCATGATCCGTGTGGATATTAAATGCAATACATCATGATCCGTGTGAAAGAAATAATATTAATCCCTATCATTCCTCCCCACCTTAGAAGCATTGGACTCCAATGCGTTCCAAAGGGAAGAAAATTTTGTTTTTGATGCGCATTAAATGACGGTTATTGATTAAATTAAATTAAATAAAAATTTAATTAAGGGTTATTAAATGAAAATAGCCATGGAAATGCATTTAATGAAAATGGTGCAAAAATGCATTTAATGAAAGCTATGCAGTTTAATGAATGCATTAATGAATGAGGTTTAGTGATGGAAAAATAAATAAATAAAATTAAAATTTTAATTTATGGAAATGTGGCAATAATGATCTTTGTGACTACCAATGATTGGAAACAAGCTGGAAATGGTCGAGAAATGCAGTAAACGTGCATAAAGCACCATAAAAGATAGATTTGGTGTGGCGGTGGCCATGGAGGAGGTGGAAACACCGTTGGTTGCACGAAAAAATTGATGATGACATAAAGTTGTGGAACCAGGTGGCCAACATGAAGCACGTCGGAAGGATTTAGATCATCTATTAAAACCATAGGAGTATATCGAGGAGTTGAGGAGTCGTAGAAGAGTTGAGAAGCCACCAAGGAAGATGACGCAAATTTTGTGTGCTACAGATCAATATCCAAAAATAGGAAATCAGAACTCCAAGGCTGCAAAGACGTCGAATCGAGGCATGAAATGCACTGAAACACTGGAAAGTTATGTGTTGGTGGCTAAAAACAAGAAACTAATGCCCAAGAGAGGAACCGTCGATCGATAAAATGATAGTGGAGAGGTTGTGGATGAACTAGTAGGCCACGAGATGTAGTAGGCACGATAATAGTAGTAGAGAGAGTAGCTTGTTCTTCAATTGCAATGGCTTCAAGGGAGCTTGTGTTTGCAATGTTTAGAGGGGCATGATCTACAACCAAAACATATGAAAGAGAAACATCATCTAGTGGTAAGATGTTGGGAAGGTCACCCAGAGATCTTGGTTTAATTCCACGTGTTACTACAAATTCTTAATTTTTAGGAACCAATTTTGGATAAATGAGAACTTCATCAGCAGCAACAATGATTTCAGCTTGGAACTGCTGAAAGGTGGTAATCATATCTGCTTGAATTTTGTGAAGTTTTATGGCAAGTTCGAGCAAAATTTTCAAACTCAACATCATAGCATTAGATATAAAAATGCATTATGATCACGAACAAGGAAGGTGCAAGTGCTAGAAATGTTAGAAAATTATAAATCCAAGATGAATGCTCAGATCAAGAGTTGAGGGTCAGGAGTTAGAGGGACCCTATCTAGATGAGGGTCGGGAGTCAGAGGGACCCCAAATGAGAGTTTTTTAAAATAAGAGTGCTTGAAAGTGTTCACGATAGGAAAAGAGTGTTCACCCATCAAGATCTAGGGGTTGGATTTCTCATTCCTTTATGAACCAATCTGGTCTCGGGAAGAGGATACTTTCCAAAAATCCTTGCACCTTGCTCTAATACCAATGATGTGGTAATAACACTCAAGAGGCTAACATGAGAATGGCACATTGAAAAACTAACAATTGTATTAAACCAAAAATATATTTATAGACATGTTCGCATTTACAAGTTGGAATTTAATATGCATTATCTATGTGGGTATTAAATGCAATACATCATGATATGTGTGAAAGAAGTAATCTTAGAGAATATAATATTAATCCCTATCATTATACCTTTTCAATGATTATCTCTGGTAGCACGTCCCAATGTAGTTTTAGACTGTGTTATACCTCTTCTCTTCTCGTTGTTTGTCTTAGATCCCTACTCGCTTTCTTCTAAACTGTCTATCTTCTAAGTTATCTTCTAGCGCTCTCCTAAATTGCCTTGAATATTTTTTCTAAGCACCTTATTATCACTCTTCTTAATTCCTTGTAGCTTTATTCTAAGTGCCCTGATAGCACTCTTGTAAATACCTTGTAGCTTTATTCTAAGTGCCTTATTAGTGCTCTTCTAAACTACTTGTAGCTTTTAAATCTACTACACATCCATGAATGCTAATGTTGGATTTACCCAGGTGTTGTAGGTGAGTTGGAGAGGAGAGGGCAATCCTCCAAGGGAGGTCCCAGGTTCAAATCTCCACCCTACCAAAAAGTTGAATTGGGTATCTAAAATCCAATTGATAATGTTGGTGCGGGCAGGGGTCGGGTGCGACCCCGGGTGACTTTGACGGTGTAGTACCCCCTGTTCGTGGTCTCTCAGACCAAGGCAACTCTGCAAGGGGTTTTTCGCTTTAAAAAAAAAAAAAAATGTTGGATTTTTATGATGTGCTATGTTATAGATTATAGTCTTTTTTTATATATGGTCACTTGAGAGTTAACCTCTATATTTTGTTGGTCTCTATGTTTCACTTAGACGTTGGCCTCTACATTTTGTTGAGATTTGATCTCTATGTTCTGCTTAGGTGTTGGTATTTATGTTCTGCTTAGACGTTGATATCTATATTTTACTTAGATGTTGGCCTCTTCCTTTGACTTGTAGAGTCTAATAGAGCTACATGCTTACTATCATAATATATTTTAGCATGGAATTCTATTTCTCAATTTATACATGCCTCTTTTCTCTTTCCTATAAGGGTCTTTCTTTCCTTGAACCTATTTTCTCAAAGGGTCTCCTTCTTGACCTCTTGGGTCTATATCTTCTCTATATTCAAGCCTCATTTATTTCCTTTAATAATGGGTTTATATATATATATATATATATATATAAACGACAGTATAAGACCTCTTTTTACTGAGAGGGGGGGGTGAACAGTATAAGACCTCTTTTTACTTTTTCCTTTATATTTCAAAATAGTAAAGCAATATACCCAAAGAAATATCAAAGCAATGCACAAAATCATCCACAAAGTGACATCAATTTTAACGTGGTTCATCTAGAAAGGCTGGGCTACGTCCACAAAACTTTTCTCTAAAATTTATCTCAAATTTCTTTGGGAATCCTTCCCAATTACAATGTTTATGAGCCTCGGACCAAAGGAGATACCTTCCCCCAATCTAAATTTATGAGCCTATGCTCAAAGGAGATACCTTCCCCCTATCTAAATTTA
The DNA here is from genome assembly GCA_028583015.1 of Wollemia nobilis. Taxonomy (NCBI): domain Eukaryota; kingdom Viridiplantae; phylum Streptophyta; class Pinopsida; order Araucariales; family Araucariaceae; genus Wollemia; species Wollemia nobilis. The sequence goes on from JAQPPZ010016964.1 coordinate 1,122,499, forward strand.
TGAGCCTCTGCTCAAAGGAGATACCTTCCCTCTGCTCTGGAAATGATCCCTCAGAAGATCAACTGCCTCTACCTCTTGCCAGCACGTGGAACTCCTTTCCACCGAAGACCTCCTGTCCTCAATGTTTAGCCTAAGAGACCTCTACCTTCTATGATCACGTCCATAGTAGCTCAACAACATGTACCAAACATAGTCAATCGATCTAGTACAAGTCTTCCTCTGTCTGTCAAATCTATCCTCAGGTTCTTCTCAAAGAACCAATGCACCTCTATCCTCAAGCAGTAGCACTTTGCATTCGTCTTTGCCCTTTGTGCTCTCTACGCCCTCTACTCTATTTGCTCAAACACAGCCACACTTGAACGAACTTCAACCTTTGCACCTCTGCGCAAACACAGCCGCACTTGATCGAACTTCAACCTTTGCACCTCTGCACAATCACAACGGCACCGTCTTCGCACACTTTGCTTCCTTTGCGATATTTCACACTTAGAATGATTCGACGAAATGCACTCTACACACTACGATCAAATTTCGCACTCTGCTCTCAGCGAGCGAACTTCTTGCTCTGCACACTATCTACGAATGTCGCACTTTGAACAACACCTCAACTCTCCAAACAATCCTCCTTTTATAACAAAATTTTCATGATTAAACTTTAATCTTAGTCGACTGTTATAACAAATGCAAACCCTAAACTTCGTCGACTGCAAGCCCTAATCTTCGTCGGCTAATATTTGACTTTGTCGGCTTCACTGCCTCTGTAACTCTTCTGTAGCTTCTGTCGCAAAAATACATGTCACGATATCACGACACTTTTCACTTTCTTAACCTCTTCTTGGCTTGCACCCACGAAATCGTGACTAGCGAAAACGGAACCTGTCACGAAATCGTGACACTTTCGCTGCACTCTTCTGCTTGCACTAGCGAAAACGAAACATGTCACGAAATCGTGACACTTTCGTTGCCTTATGCTTTTCTCTGCCTTACGCCTGCAAAAATGGAACATGTCACACGGAACATGTCACGAAATCGTGACACTTTCGTTGCCTTGTGCTTTTCTCTGCCTTATGCTCACAAAAATGGAACATGTCATGAAATCATGATGCTTCTTCTTCCATGCTCTTTCGTTTTGCTTCTGTCATGAAATCATGACTCTTCTCCTGTTGAAGACCTGCTTTCTATTTTTGTCACAAAATCGTGACACTTTCTCCAACCGTATGCTGCCATCTCAATCTGTCACGAAATCGTGACACTTTCTGCATCCGTAAGCTTTCTCTTCAACCTGTCGTGAAATCGTGACACTTTTTGCATCCGTACACTTTCTCTTCAACATGTGAAATCGTGACACTTTCTACATCCATACGCTTTCTCTTCAACATGTCACGAAATCATGACATTTCTTACTTCGAAACCTTTCCTTTGCTGCATGTCACGAAATCACGATAGTTCTTACTTGGAACATTTTCATCTGTAGCATGTCATGAAATCGCGACGATTCTCACTTCGAAATCTGCAGCATGTCACGAAATCATGACAGTTCTCACTTCGAACTCTACAGCATGTCACGAAATCGTGACACTTTTCGTGTTACTTTCTCTCTCTTTGAACTTGTCACGAAATCGTGATAATTCACACTATGGACTCTCTCTTCTGCATTATGTCACAAAATCATGACACTTTTTCTTTTGGACTCTCTCTCCTGCAACATGTCATGAAATCATGACACTTTTCCGTCCGTACAACCTTCCTTGCAATATGTCATGAAATCGTGACATTTCTGACTCCGTACATTCTCTCTCCTCTTTGAGTCGCGAAACTGTGACATGTCGCGATATCGCGACACTTTTCTAACTTGCTTTCTCTCTCTTGCTTAAGTCATGAAAATGTGACATGTCACGATATCGCGACACTTTTCCAACTTACTTTCTTTCGAACCTGTCAGCTTGGGGTTTGCAAAAGACCTTTGAAACTGTCATGCCGTAACCTTCATCAAAACAAATTATTTGACATCAAATCAAATTCCTTCAAAAACTTCTTGACATCAATGACAACTTATTCACTTGAGCAAATGCAATGTACCCAAAGTACCCAAAATTTCCAACAATCTCCCCCTTTGTCATTGATGGCAAACCTTTACTGAAAACACTTCTCAAGAGCCAAAACTAAAACCAACTGTGCTAACAAACTGACAAACTGTGCCCACAACTGAGAATATTCCTTTGAAGTTTTTGCTCCCCCTAACTTGAAGCTTTCCTCTTCACTTTGAAGCTCTCCTCCTTACTCATATCTCTCCCCCTTTGTCATCAATGGCAAAGGGTCACCTTTGGGGCTTGGGACTAAGAATGAGCCTCTTAGCTTAGTCCCTCCCCCACCTCCTGATGAGGTGATTAATTTTGGGATGGGAGTAAAACTCCCATTAGGCACTGATCATCATCAGCGTCTATAACTTCCTTGTTGGGCCTTCTCTTGAACTCTTTGTCCATATTCCTGTTCTTGTCACCGTTCTTGTTCTTGTTCTCATCCCTGTTCTTGTTCATGCCTTGATCCTTGGACCTGATCATGCCACTGTTCTTGTACTTGTATTCTGGAATTTCAGCTCTACACTGTCTGATTATATGACCTTCATTGTTGCACTTGAAACACTTGACGATGTTGTTTCTATGAGGTAAACCTGATTTTTGAATCCACCAATTTTGCCTAAACCTGTTTTTATCAAACCTGTTCCTGTTATTTACCTCGCAATAGACTACATTGTGCCCAAACCGTTGACAAGAGTAGCAATACCCTCGAAAGAAACTAGCACTTCTAAAATTGTCATTTACCTTCTTCACTTGAGCCATGCAATGTGAAGCCATGTGACCAAACCCGTGACACGTAAAGCATCTGCCTTGAAATTTTCCTTTATTTGACCTCTTGGGTCCTGAAAACTTCTTCTTCTCATTCTGAATTATGTTTTATGTTTTTGCGCATCTATCATTCAAGGACTCATGATCTGAAATACTTTCCTCATTAGAACTCTCTTCCTTTTGGAGTCTCTTACTAGACTCTCCAACTTGTTCCTTGTGTGGCTTAACAAAACCAAGGCCTATTTTATCTATTGTCTTTCTTTGACCTTTGATGAGTGACTTAACCTTTTTGGAGCTATCTTGAAACCTGTAAAGCTTATCCTTGTACTCTTTAGTTTCCTCTTTCAAAGAAACCATTTTCTGTTCTAACTCACTATACTCAAGAACCTTAGACTCTAACTCATCCTTGAGTTCTTGTGTCTTAGCTATAGAGAAATCAAGATTTTCTATAAGATCATCTCTCTCCATACAACATTCATCTAACTTATCCTTGAGTCTAGCATTCTTCTTTCTTTCCTTTTTCAAAGCACTAAGAGCATTAATAAGTTCACTTTCAAGATCCTTTATTTGTTTGCTTTCTGAATCATCAAAGCCTTTTTCAGATTTCTTATCACTAGAGGTGCTACCTTTTTCAAAAACCATACAAGCATCTTCCTTATAGTTTTTTGAAGCATCCTCATACATACTAGAAACCAAATCATTATTTGTACAATCATCCTCAAGGTGACAAAAATTTCCACATCTAAGACATTTCATGATAATGAATCTATGTTTTGGTTCTTCCTCTTTTTCTGATATGAACAACATCTCATTTTCATCATCACTTGAAGAACTTTCACTATCACTACTAGAACACTTACTTGCTTTGTCTAGGTAGAAACTCTTCTTGTGCTTGTGAGAATACCTCTTTCCTTGATTGCTTGTGCTCATCTTTGTTCTTTCTGTGATGCTTGTGCTTTTCAGAATCCTTGCTCTTAGAATCCTGTTTATCTTCATCACTTTCATTCTTGGAAATAGTACAGTCAGTAGCATAATGACCAAAATTTCCACAATTGAAACATCTTATATTTTTCACACTTTTGTGCTTTCTAGAGAACTTGCCTTTCTTGCTGTAATATGCCTCTTCATCACTAGAAGACTCATCACTCTCTTGAAGTCGTTTACCCTTGGATTTCTTGGTAGCCTTGAAAGTCGCCTCTTTCTTGACGTCAACCTTCACTTGAGTTCTCAACTCAAATGCTACAAGTATACTATGGAGCTCATCCTTTTTCAACTTATCCAAATCTTTAGCTTCCTCAATAGCGAAAATATTTTCACTAAATCTATTAGGAAGAGATCTTAAAATCTTATCACAAACATCATTTTCAGCAAGCTCAAGACCTAAGTCTTTCATGGAGTTAACAACCTCATCCATACGAAGCATGTAGTCACTAATATTTTCATCATAATTCATCTTGAGTTGTTCAAACATACCTTTGAAGTGTCTCAACTTGGCCTTTCTGACATTTGTATCACCTGTATGAACCACCTGCAACTGTTTCCACATTTCACTAGTTGTCTTGTAGTGAATCACTTTGGTGAGATCTACTTTCTGTAAGCCTTTCAGGATTGCATTCATTGCTTTTGAATTGCTATGATGTAGGAGCCTTTCTTCTTTAGTATATGGACCATGTACAAGAATAGTGTACTCATCTTCAATTACTTCCCATACCTCATTACCAAGTGCCATTAGATGAACCTTCATCCTTGCACTCCAAAGACCAAAATCCGACCCATCAAGAATAGGTGTTGCATTGCCACTTGAATAATCCATTGTGTTCTTTACTAGATTTTCCTTCAAGTCGTTAAACTTTTCGAAGGCACTCGCTCTAATACCAATTGAAGAACACAAGCTTATACTGAGAGGGGGGGTGAATAGTATAAGACCTCTTTTTACTTTTTCCTTTATATTTCAAAACAGTAAAGCAATATACCCAAAGCAATATCAAAGCAATGCACAAAATCATCCACAAAGTGACATCAATTTTAACGTGGTTCACCCGAAAGGTTGGGCTACGTCCACAAAAATTTTCTCTAAAATTTATCTCAAAGTTCTTTGGGAATCCTTCCCAATTACAATGTTTATGAGCCTCGGCCCAAAGGAGATACCTTCCCCCAATCTAAATTTATGAGCCTCTGCTCAAAGGAGATACCTTCCCCTCTATCTAAATTTATGAGCCTCTGCTCAAAGGAGATACCTTCCCCTCTGCTCTGGAAATGATCCCTCGGAATATCAATCGCCTCTACCTCTTGCCAGCACGTGGAACTCCTTTCCACCGAAGACCTCCTATCCTCAATGTTTAGCCTAAGAGACCTCTGCCTTCTATGATCACGTCCACAACAGCTCAGCAACCTATACCAAACATAGTCAGTCAATCTAGTACAAGTCTTCCTCTGTCTGTCAAATCTGTCCTCAGGTTCTTCTCAAAGAACCAATGCACCTCTGTCCTCAAGAAGCAACACTCTGCATTCGTCTTTTTCCTTTGTGCTCTCTACGCCCTCTGCTCTATTTGCACAAACACAGCCGCACTTGATCAAACTTCAACCTTTGCACCTCTGCGCAAACACAGCCACACTTGATCAAACTTCAACCTTTGCACCTCTATGCAAACACAGCGGCACCGTCTTCGCACACTTTGCTTCCTTTGCGATCTTTCACACTTAGAATGATTCGACGAAATGCACTCTACACACTACGATCGAATTTTGCACTTTGCTCTCGACGAGCAAACTTCTTGCTCTGCGCACTATCTACGAATGTTGCACTTTGAACAACACCTCAACTCTCCAAATAGCCCTCCTTTTATAACATAATTTTCATGATTAAACTTTAATCTTAGTCGACTGTTATAACAAATGCAAACCCTAAACTTCGTCGACTGCAAGCCCTAATATTCATAAGCTAATATTTGACTTTGTCGGCTTCACTGCCTCTATAACTCTTCTGTAGCTTCTACCGCAAAAATACAACATGTCACGATATCGCGACACTTTTCTCTTTCTTAACCTCTTCTCGGCTTGCACCCGCGAAAGTAGAACATGTCACAAAATCGTGACACTTTTGCTTCCTTGCACTCTTATCTACTTGCACTAGTGAAAACGAAACATGTCGTGAAATCGTGACACTTTCGTTGCCTTGTGCTTTTCTCTGCCTTACGCACGTGAAAACAAAACATGTTGCGAAATCGTGACACTTTCATTGCCTTGTGCTTTTCTCTACCTTACGCCTACAAAAATGGAACATGTCACGAAATCACGATGCTTTCACCTTTGAGCTCTTCCTCCTTGAATTTGTCATGAAATCACGACGCTTCTTCTTCCATGCTCTTTCATTTTGCTTCTATCACGAAATCGTGACTCTTCTCCTGTTGAAGACCTGCTTTCTGTTTCTGTCACGAAATCGTGACACTTTCTCCAACCGTATGCTGCCATCTCAATCTGTCGTGAAATCATGACACTTTCTGCATCCGTAAGCTTTCTCTTCAACTTGTCATGAAATCATGACACTTTTTGCATCCGTACGCTTTCTCTTCAACATGTCGCGAAATCGCAACACTTTTTGCATCCGTACGCTTTCTCTTCAACATGTCACGAAATCGCGACACTTTCTGCATCCGTACGCTTTCTCTTCAACATGTCGCAAAATCACGACATTTCTTACTTTGAAACCTTTCCTTTGCTGCATGTCGCAAAATCGTGACAGTTCTTACTTGGAACATTTTCATCTGTAGCATGTCGCAAAATCGTGACGGTTCTCACTTCGAACTCTGTAGCATGTCGTGAAATCGTGACAGTTTTCACTTTGAACTTTGTAGCATGTCGCGAAATCGTGATACTTTTCGTGTTACTTTCTCTCTTTTCAAACTTGTCACGAAATCATGACAATTCACACTACGGACTCTCTCTTCTGCATTATGTCATGAAATCGTGACACTTTTTCTTTCGGACTCTCTCTCCTGCAACATGTCGTGAAATCGTGACACTTTTTCATCCGTACAACCTTCCTTGCAATATGTCACGAAATCGTGACATTTCTAACTCCGTACATTCTCTCTCCTCTTTGAGTTGTGAAACTGTGACATGTCGCGATATCGCGACACTTTTCTAACTTGCTTTCTCTCTCCTGCTTAAGTCGCGAAAATGCGACATGTCGCGATATCGCGACACTTTTCCAACTTACTTTCTTTCGAACCTGTTAGCTTGGGGTTTGCAAAAAACCTTTGAAACTGTCATGCCGTAACCGTCATCAAAACAAATTATTTGACATCAAATCAAATTCCTTCAAAAACTTCTTGACATCAATGACAACTTATTCACTTGAGCAAATGCAATGTACCCAAAGTACCCAAAATTGCCAACATTGTTAAGGTCTCTCTTCAAGACCTGAATCAGTAATAGCCTACAACTTAAATCAATCTCTACTTGATGAAAGCTTTCTACCTTCTCTTACACTTGAATATGAAAGTATTTCCTATTTGTTGTAGGAAGCTTCTCACACTTTTGGTGATCCATTTCTATTGCAACAATGTCTAGGTCACACCTAAGAACTCAAATGATATCAAGGTGACTATAAACCTCCCCGATGCTTCAATCAATAGGAAGATTACTTGATTATACCAAATCCTTCAATTTTATTCTAAGTTGATAGAAATCAATATCAAGGATTATCTATAGCCTTGAAATCCTCTATCAATGTTAGGGTTGGCTATGACCTTGAATAATCAACTATCTTAAAGTTGATTCGCCTCTAATACGAGTCTTTATCTTCACTAGTCAGTCTCCAACTATAATATTTCTCTAGTTTTTTTCTTACAATAGATTCCAGGTCTAACTCCCTTTAAAGTAGATACACTCTAAACCAATTTTGTCACACTAGACAAAAATCAAATTTATATGCAACTATTTGTGTAATAAACTATTCGTAGTAGCTCTATTACCACTGATGGCTTTTGAAGCCTTAATATAATAAGAAAATCACAGGATAAATTCCATAAGATCAAATATGATATAGCCACAATATAGTAAGATTAAGATAATAATGTAAGTAGAATAATTTTAACCAACTAATATGTAAATCAAGGCTTATAATATATCAAATAACAATAATTTATATGATGAAATATGAATGTAATAGCCTGAATCATACATGTGCAAAGCATGTAGTAAAACTTACAATATTAGTTGCTCAAATGTATGCAAACTTTATTACTCCTATTTCTCTTACAAATGTATCACAAAACTCTATTACAATAATGATAGCTACACTAGCTATCTTCACTATGCTCACTATGTTTGCTATACTCAATATGCTTGCTATGTTTACTATATTCAATATGCCCCTCCATGGAGTAATATATAGCCATTGTAGAGTGACTCTTTAGATACTTGACTCTTCCTTTCCTTATGTCAAGTCTCATGACTCTTGGTTTCTCTACTTGACACTTGCATACACATGACTCTATCTTGTATGCACACCTAGACATGACTCTTCACTTAGCACACTCTAATATAAGGACACTTATGTACACTTACATATAATACACTTGTGTACATATACTCACATTACACTTGCACACTTACTCACATGACACTTGTGCATTTCCTGCACATTATTACATTACATAAAATATTAACTCACACTCTAATCTAAGACTTGACCCTAGTCTAATATTTACAAGATGTACCATGAAGGTACCATGGGGGTACATTAGCGTGTACCAAATAATGTAATATACTCCTACAATGTGAAGCATACTTTAACATCTCATACTTTCAAATTTACAAAAATAACAATGATTTGTTTTTCATAATGCTACTTTAAGTGAATAATGTAGTTTATTATTAAATGACATCAACGCAACTAGTTAAATTCCCCAACTTGTAAGAAGGAGACCAAGGTTCAAATCTTACCAAGCAATACATTCATAATTGTCAATATTATTGTAATACCACTAGGTGATTATGATGTAATATGTATGGGGGTTGTTTCAATCCTCTATAACTCATTCAAAAATATATATGGTAGTTTATTAGTTTTCCATTCACTTCTAGAATTCAATTTCATCAGTGTGCCCACTTTTGTGCCTTTAGACACACAAGACCATCATGCCATCCTCTTTTTTTTTTTGGGTTAATGAAATTTTATAACTCCTAATGACCCTTACCTAGTGGACAAGCTTTTTTAACAAACTCCATTCAATGCTAGGTATAGATCCAATGAGTTTAGAAGATTATCTTCCTTTTCTAGTCTTGTAGGTTTCTAGTTTATCACTATAAACTTCCTTTCATACTATAGTCATATTAATGTTTTTCCATGCCCACTCATGAACCAACAAGTTAGGGTTCATCATACATCGTCTATGTACAATCAAAAATAGTAAATATTGTATTCAATTCCATTTTGGGTTTAACAAAAATTGACTTGTCCACCATCAATATCTAGATCTAACTAACAAACTTTAAAACTAACTCCCTTCAAGGTCCTTTCATGGAGCTAAGACTTAGAGTTTTTATTAATTGTCTAGGAACTAGTGAAATTTTTATTCCACCATTTCAATTTCATTTAGAGTTTTTTTACCACCTCCAATGTCTAATTCAAACTAGTGATCAATATATATACTATCTCCCTTCAATACCTATTCATCAACCAACAAGTTAGAATTGTGTTATCCACTTAAGTGTTTACTTAGGACCAATGGAGATAACATATTTCTTTCTTTTTTAGATTTAGTTTAGGTTTTAGTTGACCATCATCAGTGTCTTATCTAGTTTAACAATCATCTTTAATTAATATTTTTCACAATTCAATATTTTTCATCAAGTAAGATTGGATTGAGCCAAAAACATTACTAGGCATCTTGACAAGTAAGGTTTTTTGTACAAGCACTAGAGGTTGTGCATAGATAGTTCTTTTATTGAGTCATATATGCCTACTAATATGTCATTTATCTCAAGTATATTTCAAGTTTTAAGACCGATTTTTAAAATAATTTCATTGAGATTTTCTTCTTAGAGAAAATTAATAGGATCTTCTTCTTACGTAAAAGTTCAATGGTAAAACAAGTTCATGTTTCCTTTTTCATTCAAATCAGAAAGTGAAGATTACCACATTAATATACATCAATTAACTTTCTTCCATAATTAGAATATAAACATGTTTAATAAACAATCAAACTTAATAAATAATAATATTTTTTATATTCAATGAATTCAATTATGAGACATGATGACTACACTCTCAATTGAACACTTGTAGTGTAATGTGCCCTCTTCTAGGCAGTCAGTGTAACGGGAAAATTAGCCTATACACGAGTTCCCATAGGCTAAGTCAGTTGTTGGGGAGCCATATGGAGAGGTTATTATCTTCATTAGCTTACAAAGAGCTCATGTTTACCGGTCGTTTGGGCTTATTTGAAGATCATTTGACTAGACTTGCTATTTTTAGCAGTGTTTGTTTTTAGATTTTTGGATGACGACTTCAGCATAGTATTATTCTTCGATGAAATGAGTATCCGAAACCATTCACGAATTGTTGCTTTGAGGAGTAGAGATCCAGTATTTTAATGGGTGAATTTATATTCTATTAAAGTGATTTATTATTTAATGACTTTATATTATGGATGTGAAAGGGGTCACTTTATAATATAATGTTATAACGTTAATTTATAACTTAAAAAACAACTTAAAGTGGAATGCCTAGGTCAAGGGGGGGGGATGTGGCCCTCTTTATGATGTAAAGGGACATAAATTAAAGATATTAAAAATAAAAATAAAATAAGTATGTGCAACCCTAATTAGGGCACCCAAACCCTAATTGCACCTTTATATTTTGGAGTTGGGTCTCATTTTGCATATGGAAGAATTTATGTTTTTTGGAGAAGCTTTTTAGGGATTTTCGTCAGAGAATCTACCGAGATTGTTGGGAGTCGATTTCTCAGAAGGATTATTAGTTTCAGATGTGTGAGACCATCTCTAGATGATCAGGGATTGAATTTCTCATCATAGAGAGATTATCTGAGCTTAACAGAGGCATACAAGGGTTTGCCAAATTTTGAATTCATCTGGGTTAATGAATTGACCATTTGGGTTATATTATTTTGGCTATACTTCATATGGGTCAGTACCATTTTGATTTATTTTGGAGTGATAGATGCAATACTGGAGCAAGTCGTACAACATATGGGTGCTTAGGGAATCGTGTCATTCCCATCGAATCATTTTGGCTAATTTACCAATCTCTTCGGCTCACCAGTTGATCATTTTAGTGGCATTTTGAAGGCATTTAGAGTGAGGCATGAATTTCAAGGCAAGGTCAAACTCTTCAGTAGCCATACATCTTGCCTACAGCTACCTTGGGGTACGCACAACAATTAATTGGGTTTGGATTCTGGTGAGTGAGTTACAAGCAAATGAACGTTTCAGTTGTGTAATTTCTAGTTTGCTGTGCAAATATAGACCTGTACTTTCAGGTCAAAAATTAAATAAATAAATCTCCTTATTGCAAATTTATCATTTGTTCAAATGTTTGTTTCCTTATTGCATTATGAATGAAATTCAAGTCAATGTCAAGCAAAACCAATCATTTCATTGCAAAAACAAACAAGCACAAACCAAAATAACTCAGAACCATCAAGTGGGGGTGTTCATTACATGTAGCATCCACTCCATTTCACTCAACCAATAATTTACTACAATAATCATTTAATAGAACTCAATTATAGACATCTTGCATTTTTTGTGACTTACTATAAGAAATCTCTTTTTTCGGATAATATTATAGTGTATCAAAACAAATGACACGTGTTATTTCTATTAAGCATTATAAAACCTTCAAGTAGGGCTACAACATGAATAGGACATGAGTGACATTCTACATATATATTAAGTCCATCAATCCTAGATAAATTCATAGCAAAAACTTCATAATTTGGTTTGAAAAATAAAGGTACAAGATGGTTTTTTAATATTTTATAGAAATTAGGTTTACAACAATAGAGTCCTTCAAGAGTCATAACCTCTATCTGAAGTATATCTTCATTCATAGTCTCATCAATCTTCAATGTAATTACTTAATAAGGAAAACCTTAACCTCCAACCATTAATGGGGATACCATTCATACTATAAAATACATAATTTTTTGTTATGCTTATAAAATTTATTTAAATCATCAAATCAACTTCATTGCCATAAATAAAATAATTATAACAGGTTTAAACAATGAACACTTATCATAACAACTCCTTTATATACAAAATCATAACAAATTCAATACTTACCAACATAAGAATATCAACTCCAGAATATTAGCTAGTATAACTATATAGAACAAATGTCTTTATATATAACTCTTGGATTTAAATTTTTAGCCTATGTCATATATAGAATAGAGGGAAGGCATAACACTATTGCTTTTATTACTCTTTCAAAATGGTATCTCTATTGATATACCATCATATCAACTTCATTATAAAGTTGACCCTTCACAAGGATACAAATGCTTAGGATCAACTAGTTAGAAAGGTTCAAATGTGCTAAATTTATTCACATTCTAATCTATACATGCAACAATACAAATGAACTTATAAGTACATACTCACAATTAGACATAGATTTTAGTATAATGATTAACTTGCACCTAGGTGAATACAACTACCATGTTTTGTTATAATACACATGACCATTTGCACAACCAATACACAAACATATCATTCACTATAAATGCATGCTCCTATGTTCATACAAATCATCATATTATCCCTAAGTTCATTTTTCATAGGTCATCATATTGGACCTCCTCTTTAGGTCTCACATCAACCAAGGTTAAAATGTTCTTTCTAGAAGTATAAATTTAGATTATATTTCATTACAAGATGTTGGTAATTCTCAATTACAAGTGTGTATATCAAATTGATGGTATGAATAAAACAATCCAAAAAGAATAACATGACATATAGCATACAATATTTTTGGTATATACTACCAATCATGCAATATCTAGTTTAACAATCCTTTGTCATTAGATCTTGAGATACCATACCCTATGGTGAACACTAAAAATATGTCATAGTTCAAATAAATAGGTAATAGCCATTGAACATAACAAACTTACAAACACTATAATTACCTATGAAAATCAACCCCAATATGCATGCACACTTTATTCCTAGTTATTGTGATTTATTTATCAATACCCAACTATACATTATAAGCTTTTGGCTCTCAATACATATGAACATTTGTAATCCATTTCACTAGTAAACTTAATAGCATTTTTAAATCAATGCGTAATAATTTTACATATCAAATTCATTGTCATATTCATTAGTGCAACATTCTTATATCTACCAATAAGTTATACACAATGGCTAACTGTAGTATCTTAGCTACTACCTTCTAATTTTGAGAAATTAGCCATAAAAATGGATTTTATAAACCAAGGAACAACATTGCAAAACAATAAATTTTGTAAAAATCACAAAGTTTGGATAAGTCCCCAAAATCAACGATAGGCTTCCAAGAGCTATTTGTTTAGTAGAATGGATCGGTTTGCTTGTTGGAGCGATTTGCTCACAAAATGGACCAATAGGCTTGTAGGAGAGATTCACTTGCAAGATGGACCAATTAGCTTGTAGGAGCAATTCACTCATAAAAATGGATCAATTGGATTAGGAGAGTGATTTGCTTAGCAAAAGGTGTGAATATACTCGTAAATGCAAGTGATTTGCTTGTCAAACTAGAGTGAATCACTCAACAAATACAAAGGTAAAATAAAGTTATAGATCCCAAGGCGAATCTTCAAAAGTGACATTTTGGCATGTAATGATGCACTAAGTCATTTTGGAAGTTTTATAAGCCTTTTAGAGGTATAATTGAAAGCATGTAATATTTGATGGTGCATCATTTTAATAGATACCCTCAAAGCTTTACTTTTACTAGGATTAATTATTTCTCACCCTAGGTAACTCAAGGGTAAAATTTTACTGTAAATAGGGGCCTAAGACCCTCATTGTATTGATATTTTTGCCATGAGAATTTAAAACTACATTCTGTGAAATCCACATTGTGATTTTTACTCATGAGGTAAGAAATTGACAGGTCTCTAGGCATTCCATCAGTGGCATCACCCTTCTGGTTTGCTAAGTATGCGGTGGTTGTGTCACAACCCTTCTAGCCCATCTTGTCATTCACTTATTAATTTTTAATCAAATAAATGGGTGGACATTAATGTTATTTGACTTCTCATGTGTTTATTGATTGCACACATTCCTCGCTATGATGTAAAAATCACATTTGCTTTAAATTGCGTACACTCTAAATTTCCAAATAGTTTTATTACCACATTTTATTTTTTATGCATTTTATTTTCTACATTTTACTTTCATGCTAGTTAGTTTAGACTAGTGTAGGGGTATTATGCGAGAGCAATGGAGAGTCAACCTAAATATGGAGGTTGGAAGAATCCATTGGTAATCCTATCCAACCTTGTTGAAACTTGGATTGGGGGCATAAAACCTTGATTAGAAGTTAGGACAATTCCCCAATTCAACATAGTTTTTGGCACACCCAATGGGACTACCCTCGCTTTTCCTCAAACTTTCATCAAATTTCTTGATTTTTGTGTCAAAATTGCATCTGTCATTGGAGTGATTGGCTCGAGATTAGAAACAAAATTTAGTAAGTCAATATTAGCAAGCAATTCACTCCTAAATTTTAAGTGATTTGATCCATTTTGAGAAAAAAATTATAATTTACAAAGGTATTTTGGACACTTGATGTAGTATTTGGGCTTGTGTTACCTACATAGTAATAATGCTAAAAGGTAGATTGTTTGTAGGGTTATTTGCATCAAAGGGCATCTTGTAGAGTGTTTGTATGAGTCAATGTAGGACCAATATTTAACCAAGTTTAGTTAGCTAAGGAAAATTAATAACTCGATTGTTGACCTAAGAAACCAATTTCTTGGGATGTGGGATTTTGACTAACAAGGTTAGGCATTATGCTATTGCCTTTTGATAAAACATGATGTATGCATGTGGTAGTTTGTTCCTTCCTTTTCCCTTTAACATTTTTTCAATGATATGCTACTATTTCCACATATTAATGTTCTCTTATTGATTTTTGTTCCCTTGAGCACATATTCATAAGCTTGTGCATTTGGACCTACATAGATCGATTTTTGAGATCAAAATTAATTTTTTTTAAAACAACCTATAGAGCAATTTACCTGCAAAGTGGAGCAATTTGCCTGCAAAGTGGAGCAATTTTCTAGAAACATTGAAATTTAAAATTTTTGAATATTAGGGTGTCCAAGTGAATTGCTCATAGTGAATTGCTTTAAAACAGGAGCAAATATCTCTCTTGGAGAGGAGTTAGGAATAATCTTGTCTTTCCTAGTGAATCACATTGTAGATTTTGAGTGAGACACTCTTTAGATTTGACTTGATGAGAATTTACAAATTTTGAAGTGAATTACTTGATGATTAGAGTGAATCATTTACTAACTTGATATTTGACCATAATATCTCAAAATATGATCTAAATGCTTTCTACCTATGGAAGATGTAAAATTATGCTATTTGTGTCACTTAATTTGCAAAAAATAAAAATTTTAAAGTCTGTGTCAAAGTCATCATTTGCAAAGGACTTGAAAAAATTAAGCACAAATAAAGAGAATGATATGAATTTTAAGGTCAATTTCATAATGGGCTTGATAAATCAAGTACTTGGCCTCGATAAATCACTCTGGATTCATTTTGTGCAAATGTGGTAGATTCAAAACAAATTTCTTGTAAAATGAAGCAAATCACTCATAAAAATGAACTTAGATGATACTTAGGTGATTGGCTTAAATAGAGCAAATCACTCTAGAATTAAAGCAAATTGCTACCTACATAAGCACTTGGAAAAAATACCTTCAATCCTTAGCCAACCACTTCAACCGTGATGAATGCAATTGACATGAAATTTGATAAATTTAGCCAATTTTGGGTAAAATGATGGATAATAAGGGTGAGTCCCACTGGGCATGCTGGAAACTAATTGAACAAAGGATTTGTCTCGACATATTATTTGATGATGTACCCCAATTCTAGTTTCAAAAAAGTTATAAGGAAGGGTTGATAGCTCCTCCCAATCTTCAAATTGAGGCCAACTCCCCACCATCCCCATAGAATACTCCTACGATGACCTACACTAATTGCATGAAAAAAAAAGTGCAAAAAAACATTTATAAAATATTAAGGGAGTGAGGGATTTAAATGAAATACAATGTTTAGACATAGTGATGAAGTGTGCATGATCGATCAACACATGAGAAATCAAATAAAATTAATGTTTTCCCATTCATTATGAAATTGCTAAGCAATTACAAGATGAGCCAAAGGTCAATACCTCAATTGATATTGCAAATGCTTTGAATATTTTACATTTTGGATTGAAGATATTTAAATATAATCCTTTGCTCAATATGGCATAACAACTTCAAATACAGACAACTACCTTTAACTAATGTAATCACAAAAACTTTATGGTGGGTGGGATAACCAATTATAATCACGTTGACTATGATGGTATAATTCCTAATACTCTTCGTATTACATCATAGTCTTGGCTTTAGTTCTAGCTCTTAACTATGGTTTTGACTAGAATTTAGACAATGTTGGATTCTTTGTGTTTGGAGAAGTAAATCCCTCCCTTAATACAAACATGGGTAGGATTACTTGCAATTGTGGGAATGACCTCACTATTCTTTTTCAATGGGAATGACCTCAATGAACACTTAACCAAGGATAGGTATAAATGCTTTTATCCATGGTCGAAGGATTGGGATTTATACACCCAAGGATAGGTATAAATTCTTCTATCCATGATTCAAGGATTGGGACTCATACACCCAACCATAGATAATCAGATGAATTGATCTTGCTTGACTTTTGTCTTTTTGTGAATGGAGATAAACATAACCATTTACCTAGAGTGTGTATGGGCCTTCACTTGTCTTTGTACTTTCAATTATTGAATTTATTTGCTTCTTCAACCATGAGTGTCTTTATGGTAACCTTCTCATGCTATCAAATTGCATGGATAATCAGTCATTGCAACCACCAATTGTAATAGAGTAGATTACTCCTTATGAGGTTCACTTTGTTGTTTACGCATCAAGCTCTCGTTTCTTTAGTCACCTTGTGCTTACTACATACTATTTTCAATAAAACTATTTATAAGTGTAATATTATAGAGCTTATGAGCACATTGAGCATTAGGAAAGATTAATATTTTTCCTCCTTTAATGTGAACCATGCACTTGCATAATATTTAGGAGTGTCGGGTACCACTAATCATCCACTCCAAACATATTTTAAAACACTCTTTATCACACATCATGTAATTACTTAGTCAAAGCCTAATACACATAAATTTAGTGGAAATTATGACCTTATTGAACATCCTCTTGTGAATATGGACATACACGTCTATTTACAAGAATCAAGCTTGAATCATTTACCAAATATATTCCTCTTTGTCTTCGTGAGGAGGTTCTACATCATGTGCTACCATGTATCTTGTGCTGGTGGATTTAATTTTTCATCATTTATTGTCTTGAACATCACTTGTTTCAGTGAGATCAATCACCTTCTTCTCTTTTGCATCTTGTGTATGTTCATATGAATAAGACTTTGCATGTGAAAAGCAATGTATTCATGCTTCCATTGTCTAGCGGTATGTTGTGTAGTTGATGAAAAAAATTAGATCTTGAGCGCCTTTTGTGAGGACTCCTAGTCCTTCTCACTGACCTCTATTTCTAGACCATCTACAAATAAAGATGAATCACATTTAGAATGGACCTCTTCGACTATAGTTTAGTTGTATCTCTTGTTCTACTTGTTCTCCAATGACTTTGGACAATCAACTATGCCATAGCACGTGTTATCTCCCATAGAGACCTTTTTTGTATGACTAGAACAGTCAAGAGTTTGGAACCAATTTTTTTGACTAGTCATATAAATGGTTGCTTTAGAATCATACCAAATATCATTGGGTTGACTTAGTTGAGCATAGGAAACAAATAAATGCTCTTCTTTTGAGTGATTTTTTTCTTCTTTTGTAGATTGGTTGTCTTTGGAAAAATTACTATGTTATTAATGTATCTTTTTCCAATTTGAATTTTTCTTTTTCAATTATGACTTCTTTTGTTGTTGATGCATTGCTTGAGAAGAGGACCCATTTGTCAAGGGATTGTGCCAACATTTCTTAATTGTGTGGCCATTCTTACCACAAAGTTCATGTCTTTTGACTATGAAAATTGTTTCTTTGGTGTTGAAAGAGATCTTTTGCCTCTTTTGACTAGTTGCTTCCCCTTTTGATTTGTACGAAGAACTTGATCTTCTTCTTGTATTGTATGAGAGGCCTCCACTTTTTGAAATAGATTCACCAACTTTGCAAATGTTGGTGTTTGCTCAGTGACATTCAAAATTGTCACAAACATATTATATTGTGAAGGGAGAGATCTTAAAATAATGTGAACAAGTGTCATTAGACAATTTTTCTCCTAAAGCTTGTAGTGATGCATGTAGCTTTGCAATTTACCTTAAGGACTCGAGTTTTTCTCCATTTCGCATTTTCAAGCAACGAAGTTGGCTTTAGAGAAACATGATTTGGTTATTGTTCTTTGCCTCAAATACTATTTGGAGCTTGTTCCTTATACCTTTAGCTATGGTCAAATCATGAATGTATGATTATACTTCATCAACAACACCAAACATGATGATTAAGTGAGTAATTTTGTCTACATTGTCATTTTTTATCTATTCTTCATCATCTATGTTAGGATGGGTAATGGATCCATCTATAACTTCCCACACTTCCTCAAACTCAACTTGAGTTTTAAATTTGGTTTTCTAAGCAACATAATTATTCCCTCACAATAGTTGAAAATCGGACAATAGGAACTTTGGTGCACCACTAGCCATGTTAAACCTTCACAAAATTGGAAAATTTCAATTCCACTAAATTGGCCTTGAAAAATGCTTTCCAACAAGTATATATAAGCCTATACTCGTAAGTTGATACCTTGAATCACGAGAAATCAAAGTCTTGTTGGAAAAAAATAGGTGGAGATGATTCTTCCTCCAACCAAAATCTTTAGGGAATATTTTTTGAAATATTCCAATGCTTTAAAATATTACATGAGTTTTTCTTTTTTAACCTGCATTCAATAAAGGAAAAGAGCAAAAAATTATAGGCTTTAATTAGCCTTCCCACTACCAATGTGGGATATTTCAAATTCTTTTGATTGAACTTGGTCAAGAATGGTGGCATCAATTCCAATCGCTCCAAGTGTCTTTTTTTACTTTTATTTATATATAGGGGTTTTTTCCACCTGTTCCATCTCGATAAGTATTTACTCTAGTGAGGGGGACCTGGAGGGGCTTGGGATTGGAACCGTCGATCAAAAGCTGGAAAACACTCAACGAAAAACCGATCGGTCTACTACCTCTGCCCAAGTGTCTTCTTAGTCAAGAATGCTTTTGATGCTACGACGATTTTTCTTTACCTACTCGATGTTCTTGAGAAGTTCACCACAAAGCTTAGAAGCCTCAACATTGTTGACAAAATGTTAGAGTAATATTCCATTATTTGGGATAATTACCTATTTCCTACGTTAGGTAGATTTTATATTACCACATGGTAAAAAGTTATTTCTTGTTTTTTACCACATATATTTACTATTTGCTGCTTACCATGTAGATATTTACTGTTTCAAATATCTAATGGTAAACTATGGTTAATTCCTAAATATCCTAGGTTAACAAACCTAAACCAAACTCTCTACCTCCTATGGCGCGTTGGTTAGCGTGGATAGTGGGAATATAGTTTGGTATACTATTTTGTAACCTATATATATTGCTTAGTATTTCCTAAGCTAACGTTAATGATTATTTAATTAATCAACTATCTTACCTTTTCGTTTTGATCACACAAAATAGTCTAAAATGAGGTTGTAAAGCTCTGAAATTCACGATAGGAACCTGCATTAGAGGAGTGCGTTAATGAATTCCTTGTCAAGTTTGAGAATATATTTTCCTAAGACTCCATAATAGTGAAAGGAAGACAACGAGCTTTGTCCAATTTCTTCTTCATCTTTACCGAAGTTCCCTATCGTTTTCTAGAACTTCGTGTAGGATGACATCCAAGAGGTGTTGGTATATCTATCATTTACATTTAGGTCATCAAATTGCACCACTTCCAACTGATCTACTGATCTATCTTGCATAATTTTGATCCGTGCATTCTAATCATTGGAAATAAGAATAAAAAACTTCGAAAATGTAAGAAACAACTGGAGTACATAGTTCTCAACTGTGAGCGATGTGCTCAATGTTCTATTTATGGGCCCTAGCCTTTGAAGTGTTCATCATCGATTTATAAGTTGCAGTCTAATATTCTAATGTAGACTATCTTAAATAAAAATGTGTAATTGTTTCTGTTGAGGTACAAGTTTTGTCTTATTGAGGTTTCGGGGGTACTTCGCCTGAGATACAAGGTTAATATATTTCTTTTTATTTACTAAATTTGGCAGGCATTAATGGATCAGGAATGACCTACAATCCACATGAATTTTCTAGAGTTTTGATTCTCCAAAATCTTTGGTTCTAAGACCTTTACTCTAATGTCAATTCGTCGATTGGACTTGAGCTTTCTGGTGTTGACAAGGGCCAAGGAAGAGTTTAGCTTCCTTTGTGTTGTCTTGCTCTAAATTTTCCACCACTTGTTCATTGATAGTTGCTCAAGGAACATAGACATGGATGGCATTATAAACTAAAATGACTTAGTATTTAGCACCTACCTACATGTGCACCTTGGCAATTGAAAATGGGTATTAAGAGAGTGCTTTGGAGCTCCTCTGTATCGAAGCTTGAGGAAAAGTTTAGTTCTCTTCCTCACTAAGGTATTAAGAATTGCTCTAATACCACTAATATTATTTATGCTTTGATGATTTTGCATTATGGATTGAAGATATTTAAATACAATGCTTTGCCCAATATGGCATAACAACCTCCAAATACAAACAACTACCCTTAACTAATGTAATCACATAGACCTTGTGATGGGTGGTTATAACCACTTACAATCACATTGACTATGATGGTTATAATTCCTAAAATTAATCATCATACACATTGATGGAATGCATAAGGACTTGCCAATATCTTAACAATCTCATGAGATACAAAGCACAATGTAGATTTCACGAAGTGTAACTCTAAATTCTTATGGTCAAAAGATGAATACAATGGAGCCCATGGCTCCCATTTATACTAGAAGTTTACATGTGATTTACTTGGGGTAAGAAACAATAACTTCAAGTAAAAGGTGATATAGGCTTGTTGGGAGCAACCCCTGTGGTTTGAACCCTGCACTTGGAAGTTACTAAAAATAGTGTGGATGTAACCAACTCCTATATGTATTTAAAAAAAATCCTACTAAAAGAAATATTTGGGGGCAGCTCTAACAAAATGATGCATCCAAATGGTACATGCTTCTAAATGTACCTCTAATATGCTTAGAAGGCTACTAAAATGAAAGAGTGTGCCACTACATACTAAAATATCAGTCTCAAA
Organism: Wollemia nobilis; assembly: GCA_028583015.1. Taxonomy (NCBI): domain Eukaryota; kingdom Viridiplantae; phylum Streptophyta; class Pinopsida; order Araucariales; family Araucariaceae; genus Wollemia; species Wollemia nobilis. The sequence goes on from JAQPPZ010016964.1 coordinate 1,144,005, forward strand.
AGATTCTCCTCGGGATTTACACCTTTATTTGTATAAATATACTAATGAGTGATTTATCCTCGGGATTTACACCTTCATTTTTACAAATATACTAATAAGTGATTTACTCCATGAAACAAGCAAACTGCTCAACTTTTGCTAGTAAAATCACTAGCTAACTATGAACAATTTGCTTCTTTATTTGCAAGCATATTGGCCATGAACCAATCGACACCTAAGCTAGACTTAGACAAATAATTAATGATTTTAGAAGGCATTGGCTGCTTGATTTTATTGGTTTGTTCTCTTCAAAATTATAAATTTAAAAGTAGTGACAAGGCACTATAGAAAGGCATTAGTTGTTTAATTTTTTTGTTTTATACCCTTTAAATTACGAATTCCAAGATAGTCACAAGGCACTACAATATCCAAACAACATATATATTATATTGATTTATAAACATTATAATTACTTTAAAAAACATATTAACTTGAAAGATTTTTTAGATCCACTAATGATACTCTAACCCATAATAACGATATAGCACCTAAATAGAATATAAAGATTTTTTTATGTTCATGAGTAAAAAATAACTAGAATAAAAAATAACTAGTAATATAACAACTTTGCAAAGATTCATGGTTGGTAATCTTTAAGTCTAATTTAATCATTTTTATTTATGTAACATAGATTGTTTTGCCATTGATTTACATAATTAATTTTGCTACTTTTTCCTCTTCAATAGATTATTCTAAAATAAAATGTTTACCTACCTCAACTACCCTTAATGCACAAAATATTTAAGAATGCAAATAGTCATGTGAAGGATTTTGTAGTGGTATGTCTTTGGGTTTTCATTTAGGAGACTCAAGTTCAAACCCAAGTACAAAGGGATGGGACCCCTTTCAAAACCTCGTATTTTATCCTAAAAGTTTACTCGAAAGAGATAGTTCACTTTTTGACGTCTTTAAGTTTTCATTCAAAAGATTCAAGTTCAAACTTTTATACAAAGGAACCAACAATTTTTTTTTATTTGTTTAATACATACAATTTTACTCGAAAGACATAGACTGATTCATGTATGTCTTTGGGTTTTCATCCAAAAAAAACTAGTTTAAACCTTAAAATTTTACACGAAAAAGATAGACCCCTTCGTGTATGTCTTTAGGTAAACTTGGTTTTCATCCCAAAAAAAAAAAACTAGTTTAAACCTTAAAATTTTACTCGAAAGAGATAGGCCGCTTCGTGTATGTCTTTAGGTAAACTTGGTACAAAGGGATCGACATTCTTTTTTTTTAATACATAAGAGTTTACTCGAAAGAGATAAGTCGTGTATGTCTTTGGTTTTCGTTTAAAAGACTCCTCAAACCTTGGTACCCGTGCCCATTTTTTTAATACTTTAGAGGGATAGGTCGGTTCGTATATGTTTTTGGATTTTCATCCAAAAGAAAGTTCAAATGTTGGTACAAAAGGATCGACATTTTTTTAATATATAGGATTTTACTCGAAAGAGATAGGCTGGTTCATGTATGTCTTTGGGTTTTTATTCAAAAGACTCAAAGTTCAAACCTTGGTCCAAAGGGCCTCAGTGTTTTTTTAATATATTGGAGAATCAGTAACACTATTAGGTGATGCCACTATAAACCATAATCTTAGGTTAGACGAAGTCAACAGGACCCCGACCCTCGTGAACATCAAACTAGGGCAGTCAACTGATAAACTCTTGACGACTACTATCTAGCCTATCCTAGTCTGAGTATGTTGGTTTGAACCTTGGACCTTCTAAAGAAAGGCCAGAGTCCTAACCATTGCTTTGTTTTTGTCGAACTTTTAATTTTTTATTTCTTCGGTAAATTTACACAAATTTTTATGAGGGGTCATGGTCCCCTCATTCTAAGTGAAGTTTGAACCTTAAAACTCTTAAAGAGAGGCCACAACCCTTATCACAAGGGTAAGCTGGGATCGGCGCCCCTTTCAAAAACTCATTATTTACCTTAAAAGTTTCCTCAAAAAAGATGGGCTCGGTGTTCCTTTCAAAAACTCATATTTTACCTTAAAATTTTACTCAAAAGTGAGAAGTCGGTTCGTAGTCTCTGAGAGTGAAATTTTACTCAAAAGAGATAGGTCGGTTCGTAGTGTCCGAGAGTGAAATTTTACTCAAAAGAGATAGGTCAGTTCATAGTGTCCAAGTGTTTATCAAATTCCTTTACGATTCCCGTTAACTTTATCTTTACCCTAATTTTTTAAGTAAAAAAGAATATGCGAAACAATACCACCTAAGGTGAATATGTGCATAACTTTTTACAATCAATCAAAAAAGGATATTGAAACTTTTTACAATCAATCAACAAAGGATATTGAAAGTTCTTGAATGTGGGCTAATGACCACGATGCAAATCCTGGAAGGCAGTGGTCCACCTCACGACTTTATAACGGTGATCAGGCTAGGAATTTCATGTATAAACATTTTTTTATGGCTTCTTTTATTATGCCTCTTTTAAAATTATAAAAGATTAATTTTATTTATATTTTTTTTTTTTGAAAAAAAATGAAAAACTTGTATTAATACAAAGAACAATTACAAGCGGGAGAGAACACATCCCAACCAAGAACAACAAGCAACACAACAAGAGAAGAGCACAAAGGCAACCCAGCACAACACAGAGCAAAGAAATCAACTGGGCGCGAAAAAACGACATGTCGCGATCTCGCGACATGTCGCGATCTCGCGACAGTCAACCCCGGCTCCCCCACTGCGGTGCCAACAGTCGCGAAAACGCGACATGTTGCGAAATCGCGACATGTCGCGAAATCGCGACATGTCGCAAAGTCGCGACGACAGCACCCACCTGCAGCCCTTCGACAAAAATGTCGCGAAATCGCGACGAATTCACCAAATAGCAACCAGATCGCAAAAGCGTCGCGATATCGTGACAGTTTTCGCCAACCCGCTGGAAAGCCAAAATTGTCGCGATTTCGCGACGGGTTTTCCTTATGACACCATACCGCCAAAAGTGTCGCGATATCGCGACGGTTTTTCCTTTCGGCTCCCAGTTCTCAAAACTGTCACGAAATCGCGACGAAATATCCTCACGGCACCCAGTTCTCAAAACTGTCGCGATATCGCGACGGATTTTCCACTTTGCACTCCATCTGCGAAAGTGTCGCGATATCGTGACAATTTTACCAGTTAGCACCAAATTGCCAAAACTGTCGCGAAATCGCGACCACTTAACCAAGCGCCTTCCCCAAGGGCCGCGATGGCACGACATGTCGCGATGGCGCGACATGTCGCGAAATCGCGACAAAAACCCGTCCAAGGCCGAGAAGGCGCAACCTGTCGCGATATCGCGACAAAAACCCGGAAGAGGCCGAAAGGGCGCAACCTGTCGCGATATCGCGACATGTCGCGATATCGCGACAGAAACCTTCCTTAGCAAAAAAACACTACACATCATTTCAGAAAACGTTCAAGGCCTTGTCGAATCTCTGCATCCTCCACAGGCATGTCACTGTGCAGCTGCATCCCAACCTCCCTTTCAGCACCCATCTTAGCAAGGAAATCGGCCGCCTTATTGAGATCCCGATTCACATAGACGGGTATCACATCATCTAATTCCCTCCAAAGCTCTTTGATTTGGGAAACTAAGATCCGCAACCTCCAAGCTTTCGAGACAAAGTTTCTCATACAATCAAGAGCACCCACCAAAATTTGGGAGTCAGACTCAATAATAATCTTCCTGTGTCCTTTTTTGGCAGCCCATAAGGAGGCAGATTTAATGGCAAAGGCCTCGGCTTCATTGTTTGTGGCACATCCCAGACCCTGCAGTTCCCAATAGAGCAAAGACCCAACATGATCGCGGCACACAACTCCAATTCCAGCACTTCCCGGATTGCCTTTAGCCGCTCCATCAGTATTGATTTTGATCCATCCTTCAGGAGGAGGTTTCCAACTACCACTCACTTGCCTTTGTTGAAAAACAACTCCCTCGTCCAAAGGCTCAGAAGCAGACTGAATTTCCCCCTCGGTATGAATGGCAACCGTTTTCGCCACTTTGCTCCAAATGACTTGCCATATTCCTTCTAGAGAGGAGAAGGTTTCACGAAAAATACGGGCATTTCTCTCCAACCAAACCTGCCACCAGATAAAAAATAAACCAAGCTCCCAGCCAATTCGAAGAGCATTGGATTTAAATCTACCTTTCTTCCAGCTTTCCCAAATGTTGTTTCGAGACAAGACCCCAATAGCCTGAAGTTTAAAGTGGGAGAACCAGCGCTTCCAGATCTGTCGTGTGAAAGAACATTCAAACATTAGATGATCCGCCGTTTCCTCCTGCTTATGGCATAACACACATTGGGAGGGGCCAATGATGCCTCTGAGTCTGAGATTGTCATAGGTGAGAATTCCATTATGCAAAAACTGCCAGGCGAAGAAGTTCACTTTCGGCCAGCCCTGGGGATGCCATATCTTTCTCCAGTCAAGAACCAAAAAAGAGGGTGGAGGGGGCTCTGGGAGGATCTCACCATATCCTTCTTTCACAGTATAAACCCCAAGGCTTCCATAGCCCCAGGCCAGTTCATCCGCCTCATCTCTCCCAGTAAGAAACCGTTCTGCCAAGATTTTTCCCAAAGTAGGTACCAACTCCGGAGGGATAGGTATTGGCCACTCATCCAGCCGTTTAAACTTTATGAACTTGTAGTCCCCCAAATGACTAGTGTTAAAGTAGCTCTCAATTTGAATCCATCCCTTATCTTCTAAAGCAGATTTTATCGGTTGCAATTCAGGAAAAATAGCAATAATGGGAGGATTCTGGTCCCAGGAATCAGTCCAGAACCGAGCCTTATCCCCTCGCCCCACTTTCCAAAAAAGTTGATCTTTGATGAGTTGAGCTCCAAGCTTGAGCGCCTGCCACACTGGTGATCCAAAACCTTCCAGTGGAAAGCGGCCCACATCATTAGGATGGACAGAACCCAGGTATTTGCTAGAGAGAATTCTGCTGAAGAGGGATGTTGGCTGAGAAATCCACCTCCAGTACAGTTTGCCAGCCAACGCCTTGTTGTTAAACTTGGAGCTTCTTAGTCCCAAACCCCCTTTTTCCTTGGGTTGGGTAACCTTGTCCCAGCCAACCAAGGCCCATTTCCTCTCTCCCTTGGCACCTTCCCATAGAAATCTTCTAGCCATTTTATCCAGATCTTTCCAAATAGATCGGGGAGCGACCGAGACGGAGAATTTATAAATTGGCATGGCCTGAATAATTGACTGCAGAAAAGTTAGATGACCCCCATAACTTAGCCATCTATTAGACCAATGGTTCATTCTATCTTTGATGCCATCCAAAAGGTCCTTCCAAACATCAATTTTCAGTTTTTTGAAATGGAGAGGGACCCCCAGATAGACTACTGGGAGAGAGGTCCGAGTGAAACCTAAAATCTCAATAACTCTGTCCTGTAACCGTTGATCAATATTGAAGAAGATCACTTTGGATTTATTGTCATTGATGACTTGATTAGAGGCCCGGAGGTAGACATTTAGAGTATCTATGATTCTTCTTGCTTCCCTAAGGCTGGCCACTCCCACCAATCCAGTATCATCTACAAACTGTAAATGTGTCAAAACTTCAGCCCCGACCTTAAAACCTGTTATCTGACCTTGAAGTCTTCTTTTCAGAAAGAGTCTGCCCAATCCTTCAGCCAAGATGAGGAAGAGATAAGGAGAGCAAGGGTCTCCTTGCCGCAATCCTCGAGAGGCACCAAAAGGAGGCGAGGGAAGTCCCTTGATAAGAACGAGTAAGAAGGCGTAGAAATACGACTCATGACCCGATCTGTCCAGTCCTGAGAGAAACCAAAGGCAGTCAACATCTTTGCCAGGAAACCCCACTCCACCCTGTCATAAGCCTTGGACATATCCAGTTTAATGAACATTCCTTTGTTCCCTGTTTGGTGCATTGAATGGATAGCCTCCTGAGCAAGAATCACTCCATCCAAAATTTGCCTCCCTTCAACAAAACCCCCTTGCACCGGGGAAATTATATTATGTAGAATAGGTTTTAACCTTTCAGCCATAATCTTTGTAATTATTTTATAGATCACATTGCATAAGGCAATAGGTCTAAAATCAGATAAATGAACCCCCCCTGCTCCTTTTGGAATTAAAGTAATGAATGTATGATTTAGAGCCTTGAGCATTCTTTTATTGGTTCTGACTCCTCGAGTGACGACAGAACATCTTCCTCCAGGGAATCCCAAAAGGTCTGGAAGAACTCAATAGGGAAGCCATCAGGACCAGGCGATTTACCAGTACTCATCCCAAAGACCACCTTCTTAAGTTCATCTTTATCTATAGGTCTAAGTAGAGCCTGGTTTTCTTCAGGAGAGATTAAAGAAGGAATGACAACAATAACTTCATCTTGGGCTGCCCCATCTTGCTCCATACTTTCCTTAAAGAGTTTTGAGAAATACTCCATTGAGTGGAAGTGCATACCAGGAAGAGTGTCAAAAGAGTATCCATTCTCATCTTGAAGGAAATCCATAGTATTCATTTGTCTCCTAGCACGAGCGAGAGCGCTGAAAAAATTTTGTATTTATGTCTCCTTCTAATAACCAAGTATTTCTTGCTCTCTGTTTCCAGTAAATCTCTTCTTGGTTATCAATATCCTCAACCGCTTTGTGCAAAGCATCATCCTCGGATTTAAGGTGCTCGGAAATGTTTCCTTCCCTGAAATGTTTTTGCACCTCATCCCATCTAGCCAACAATGGTACTGCCCTGTCCTAGCCCCTCCCTCCAGTACAATGGGAAAGTGGTCTGAAACTGGGCCTTCCAAAATATGAAATTTAATATTCCATTTCACAAATGCTTCCTCCGAGACCAGAAACCGGTCTAGTTTTACCTTCCCTCTTGTGTGGCTCTCTTCTCTTATTAGTCCACGTAAAATAAGTACCGGGACCTTTGATATCAACAAGGTGAAAGGCCCGGACTTGAGCAATCGAAGCTTATCCCCTGGATCCAAAGCGGGAAACCACCTTCCCGATCATCGGCGAGATAATTTGGCATTAAAATCCCCAGACAACAATCCAATCGCAATCTTCCCGGGAGGATCTCATTGAATGAACGACATTCCATTGAAGCCGCTGGCCATCAATGCTTTGAGCCCCATAGAAGTTTGTAATTAAAACCTGTTCAGCTGTAACAATATTCTTAAAGAGAGATGTGAGAACCCCCTCCAAGCTGTATGTTCTATTGCTATCCACACCAGAGGATTCCACAAAGTAACAATTCCCCCCGAAGCTCCTTGGGCCGCCACATCCATATATCCAGCGCCCCTCCATATTCTACTAGCAATTTTAGACATAAGATCTGAAGACATTTTTGTTTCCTGAAGGAGCAAAAGTCCGTTTTGTGTCTTCCTAAAAGTCTTTGAACAACGGATTGATGGGTTCTCTTGTTTAAACCCCTTACATTCCGGGATTGTATAATCATTGGAAACCTTGGGAGCAATACGAGTCAATTGTTCTCACCGATCCTCCATTGATCAGCTTGTCCCCTTGCGCTACTATTAGATCCTTATTGGATTTTCTACCAGCTCCTTGGGAATTACTATTCTTAGACCTCTTTTCCACCTGGGTGATCCCCAACGCTGGTCTTTCTCTGTTCTTTTCTGCACTTCCCATGTGGACATCCTTAATAACTGGTTGTGCGGGGGAATGAATTACCATAGCCCCTAGGTTCTCTGGCTGCAGAGTCTCGGGGGTTTCAATCACTGTTCTAAGACAGGAGTAGATGATAAAGGATCATGAGAGTGGGTGTTAGTATCCCCATCATTCCCAACCACTCCTTCCATGACTTGGTCTTCTTGGTCTACAAGGGATTTGAAGATTTCATATCGATTGGTTGGCTTGGATTGGGTCTGCTCTTTGCCATTTCTCTTTTTGTTTTTCCTCCGCTTCGTTGTTCAAAGCCATCTTTCTGGGCATCAGAACCCTGGGGGATATTGAGGGGATCTTTGACCGAAGTGAACTTACCCTCTCTGGGGCGATTTGACGCTCCCGACGGAGCTTCCGATTTTGTGGTCAAGCTATTTGGGCAGAACCTAGCCAAATGGCCATGCTTATGGCAGACTCTGCATCTGAAAGGTAAGGCTTCATAGTCTAGCTGCTGTATCCAGGTTAGTCCTGCCAACTCCAATTCCACCTCGGTAGGAAGTGGCTGGCTAATGTCCATTTCTACACATATTCTAGCAAAGACAACAGTATTTCCTTCCATGGTATCTCTTGAAACTCCCAAAAATCTACCTAGAGAATTACCAATCAACTCAAGGATTTGCTCACCCCAAAACTCCATTGGGAGAGCATACAGCCGTATCCAGACCGGGACAGCCGTGGGCTCAATGCGAGGGTCAAAACCCACTCTCCACGGTTGGACAAATAATCCTGCCGGGCCGTGGCTCCTCTTCTCTGATTCAAATGCTCTGTTTCTATCTGCTAGAGAAGAGAAACTAATAATAAAATACCCATTGCTTATAGGCCATAGAGAGTACTCACCAATGGGCTCCCAGTTCTGTCTCACCCAGGTGTGAAGGAAGTTCAGAGTGGGCCGAATACCCATGAATTTGCGAGATCGGATCATGGGTAGCACGGTATATAATCGTATCCTCAACCGGTTTTGGCTCTATGACAATCTTTGGCCTGGACGCAGATTGTGGAAGGCAGTCGTTAACTCTGTTTGCAGGTAAACCCTTTCCAGCATTCTTAAATAGCATTTGATAAGCACTGCGTTGAGCTTCATCGGAAGAAGATGCAGGGTTTTCTTTTAATTTATCTGCATATGAGCTTTTCTGCCCATCGGAAGATCCTGGAGGAGACCCCATTGGGCCCTCCCAAGGCAACGAGCAATCCTTCAAAGAGGTGTAGAATCAATCCACAGAAGGATCTGGAAGAGACTTCCAACCAGAGACCCTGGAGATTCGCCTGGTGCCTGCACAAAATGTTTCCCGCCAAAACGCCAGAGCTCCGCAGAGAATCCGATCCCTTTAATCGAGATGCATTTGATGTTGTGTCATATGATTCCCAATTTTATTTATATTTTAAAGAGTAAATAAATACTCAAATAATATTTCCCTAATTTTATGGAAAAAAATTACAGGCAGTTTTAATCTCAACCTGTCCAATTCTGTGAGGAGGCCCTAGAACACAAATTCAATAAAATTGACCTATTTTAATATAGATACCACAGGCTGATTCGTGAAGCTGGGGTAAAAGTAAACATTTGAAATCGTAATCAAAGCATACAGGAAAATTAAGAAAATGATTCTGGTGCTTTACAATATATTGCAGAATCCATATATAATTTACCATATGCCCATATTTGTTTTTTTATAAGCTTATATAGACAGGCATATATATTCCATCGTAATTAGAATTTAGGGTTTTAAAAGAGAGTTCAAAGCTCTAATTACTGTATTTTGAGTTTTTTTAGAAAAAACCTCAAAGCCCTAATTACCGGGCTTGCACACCCCCTTGTGGTTAGATCCTGGGTTTCCCAGGAAAATCCCAAAGACCTATCATTACCCTATTCACATGAACTATTACGGCTAATTTTATTTTTATTATTAAAAACTATTTATATAGTAAAGTTTGATTGTAATTATTGCTTTCATTTCATTTATTGTGTTTTCAATGAGTTTACTCAGTTTTATGAAGGTTTTGATCTCTCATAATAAGTAAGGTTTGAACCTTTGAAAGAAAGGTTAAAACCCTCATCACTACAATAAACTTACAAGTATTCATTCCATTTATTATTATAAAATATTATTTGATAATTTTTTTTTAAGGAAATAGAAGAGAAAAGAACATACGATCTTTGCCTCTGAGCATGGGGCAAACTAAACAACACATTGCACAGATGTTGGTAAAAATTACTAGGAAACAAAGTTTTATTTGACATAAAAAAAATGATAGAATTCTGTGAAAAATCATTAAATAAATAAACAAACTATCCAAAACTGTAATGCACAGAAATTGACATACTTTTCTTCTATCTGTTCTTTCTCGCACTCAATTCTTATTTTCTTCAATTTCTTTACCTTCGAGGGTTTCAACATGCCATGCCATGCCATGCCCTTCATTAACTTCTAGGGAAAATAAATAAATAAATTCACCGGGGTAATATTATTAGCCATAACATGTCCAGGGCAAGGTCTTAATAGAGTCAGACAATTATTCTGCAAAAACAGACCTTGTCCATGGCTTTCAAGTTTATTTATGCCTTCTTTGCAGAGCCCTCAAACATCCGTGTGACCACGCGTTTGGGGCCGAATCTAGAGGCATACAAATTTCCATAATAAACAAAATCGCAAAGAAAATAATAATAATAATAATACCATTGTTATAGGCCCGCCATTATTTCCGCTCAATGCAGTCCTAAGCTCGCTTCACCTATCTGGCCAATTTATGTAATGAATTTTTTTGGGATCGGAAAACTTATCCACAAACATTTTACTATAATTGATCTTGGAAAACCTTTGTAAACTGTTGTTGAATAAAATAAAGTTAAAGGTATTTTAAGGGTATTTGAAATGAAATGAAAGATTTTAATTACGTCCGCGAGACCCAAATATGGTCTATGGGACCTCAAATATGGAAGTACAATTACTCAAATCATATCATATGATCTTTAATATCTTTGAGAAGGTTGTTCCTTCTCCCGCTGATTTGTGTTAGCAATTCCCCAACTTTTTTTATTTTACCGTCTTCAAATAAATCTGCCATAAACTCGTTCCCAAGTGTTTCTTTGTATTTGTCACGGATATCTGAAAAACTCGGGCATTTATAGATGAAGTGTTCCTCTGTCTCTACTGCTCGTGCTGCATAGAGTACATATCCTTTCTTCCCATTGTTCTTTGGGCGTTGTCCATCTCCCTGTTTCACATCTAAGCCTATGAGAGCTAGTCCTTATCTCAGCAATGAGTATTTTTTCCTTCCACTTGATTTCAGCGCCTATATACGCTTTTTCCTTGTGGTCATACGTTGGGTTAAAATTTGCAATATAATATTGTCTTTTCCTCGCTTGCATTTTTCCACATTCCACTTCCGAACTTTTCATTCACATAATTTTTTATGTCTTTGTTGACATTTGGGCATTCATTTATGTTGATTTCCCAACGTTTCATCCATTTCTCGATTTTGTTTCATCCATGTATTCTTTCGCCTATGCAACTCTTTCGTCCCTAGTTGCCCTAGGCCATCTATCATTTGTCATGTTTTCTGTTTTTTTCAAGTAACATAACAACTTGGTCATAGCAATTGCTTCTAAAGGGAACATTCCAGTTTCAGCTAGAATAATTTCATAAGGGGTTGTGGCCTTAATTTTGAGAAAGTTTGTGATTAGATATTTTTGAATCCTTTCTATTTGCCTCCATTTTGCATTTGTTGTGCCACTAGCCCACACCTCGCAACCATATAACAAGTAGGCCAAATAAGACCATGGTGGTCTTCCAGTCCCACAACTCGGCATTCCTACACCTGTTTTGAAGTGCATATAGTGCTCTCCAACCACTTTGAGTTCTTTTCATCCTACATGTATTCCAATTAAGTTTGTCATGAAAGTCTATGCCCATGTATTTGTATTCTACTACTACATCAAGCGGTTCTCCTGCAAACTGAAATTTGAGTTGTTGCTTCTTTTTTGCTAAAAAATCATAATTTTTGTTTTGCTCGTGTTCACCTGCATCCCAACTTCTTTACAAAAGAGTTCTAGAGCTTGAAGGTGATCTTCTAGATCTTTGGATGTTTTGGCCACAAGAATTACATCATCTGCATACATGAGGAGTTTTACCACATATTTGGCTAAATGCACACCCTCTCCCCCAAATTTGTTTATCCATTCTTCTAACTTGTCAATGTACAACCCAAATAAGGTCGGAGATAGAGGGCAACCTTGTTTGACACCTATGTCACTACCAAAACATTCAGATAACCCTTCCCGTGTTCTGATTCTAGCCTTTACATGCTCATATAGTCTGTGAACTGCTGCCCTGTAGTGAATTGGAACCTCTAGCTCTTCCATTCTGCTCCATAATTTTTTCCTTGGCACCGTGTCAAATGCCTTTTTGAAGTCTACAAAACAACAAAAAGCCTCCTCTTTTTTGTCCCATATTTTTTCCACTATGTGTCTAAGCGTGATACGGTGATCAATAGTTGAGTGCTTGGGCCTAAAACCCGCTTGCCCCTTTGCTCTCTTTCCCTTTTCTTCTGCCCATATGTTGATCCTACGCTCTATCATACTCCCAAACAACTTTGCAAAGAGAGGGTTGATCATGATAGTTCGATAGTTTGAGGGATTATTTACATCTCCACTTTTAAACAAAGGAATGGTCAAGCTAGTTGTCCACTCAGTAGGGAAGCCATTTTGTATGACCTCATTGAAAATTTCTTTGATTTGCGATGCCAAGATATCTACCCCCCATTTTATATGCTCTGCTTGAAGATTGTCTATGTCACGGGCTTTACCAATTGCTAACTTTTTTATCCCTTGAATAATGTCTTCAATTGTGAAAAGTTCTTTCTTGACAATGATAGTAGGGGGTGTCTCCTGTTGGTTACTACGCTGATACAGTTGTTTTGAATACTCCAACCACTGATTAACTGTTATGTTATTTTTAGTTTGCATCCTTTTCACGCTTAGTTCCTTCCAAAATTTCTTTGGTTCATGCTTCCCTAAGTAAATCAATTCTTTCCTCCTTGTTCTAGTGTATTCTTCTTTTTTTGCCCTTACCAGTTTCTCATATGCTTTTTTGTTTGCTCTTGTTTTACCCGTTGGTTCCTTTAGTAATCTTCGCATTTTTTTGCAATCTTCATCGAACCATGGGTTGGTTGGGAAGCTATTCCTTTCTTTCTTTTTAGGTTTAGCTCTCTTGCATTTGTTTAGAGCTTCTTGAATAACGTGCATTAACCATTCACTCTTACTGTAATCTCTACTACCGTGATGTAGTTCTTCCCTTTCTTGTAACTTGTTATTTAATACTGCTCTAAAATTTTGTCGATTTTCATCTGTTAAGAGAATGTTTCCCTTGTGAGGATATTTATTTTGATTGCCTTGCAAGTGTTTTTCCCTTGGTTTGTCTCCATGCATTCGAAGTTTCATAACAATTGGGTTGTGATCCGACTTAAGTTCCACTCGGAGAATCTTCCACTTCTAGCTCCTCTATTTTTGGTATGTAATTCCGTGAGCATATTACATAGTCTATTACACTTTGTCCCTTATATGTTTTGCATGTATACTTTCCTGAATTTTTCCATTTGTTCATCCCATTGCAAATAATCAAATTGTATATGCTGCAAAGACCTAACAACTCTTCTCCATATTGCGTGATAGCCCCATGCTCATCTTCTGAAGTCCTGGTCCACTGTTGATTTTCCTCTTCTGGCATCCAAAGAGGATTAATCTCAATATCTTCGTTACCTTCTAGAATGTTAGCTTGCTTATTTGTTGTCCTTGCATTGAAATCTCCAATTAATATAATCTCCCCCAACTTACCGTATATTGAAATGTCTCTTTTTAGGGAGGAGTATGGGTCTTCTCTCTTAAGGTCATGTTTCTTATAGAATTTAGAATTCTTGGGAGCAAAATAACATGTTGCTATGCTAATAACCGACTTATTTTCTAGGATCTTTATCCAGATGTACTGTTTGTTTTCATTTTGTTTTTCAATTTTAATGACCCTATCCCATTCCTCTTTTATTAAAACCATAATACCCCCATGCCCTTTGCCATTTTCTCGCTGCTTTATTCCATATTGCTATTTTTTTGTATCCCACAAATTCTGGAGTCCTACATCCATCGTGTTCATGTGTTTCTGTCAATATGATTATATCTTTGTCTCTAGCAATGGGCCCTAACCCGGGTCCTCTTCTCCAAGGGAAACCTCTATAGTTCCAACTTACCATTGTAAGATGTTCTCGGGTGGGCCATACTCCCTATTTGTTTTGGATTTGTTTAGATGTGATGTATGCCTTTCCATTTCTTAAATATGCCTGTTTCCCTTCATTCCTTGTTGCCCTCACCTTTTCCCATTCCTTATTTCTTTCTTCCTGCTGTAAAAATGTTAGGTCATCATCTAAATAAAATTGTGACCCTCTCAGCATGCCTCTGTTTTTAAGTAACCTTATTTTATCCTCGTAGCTCATCAATGTGACCCGAATATGTCTATCTCTGCCTCCTTCTCTCAGCCTGCCAATTCTGCTTGCTTTTTTTATCTGACCCTTCCATTGTAATCGATCTGACAAGAAGTCCCTGGTTAAACGATTTGTGTCTTCCCTGTCCCCATAATCTTTCAACCCTTTGATGATTATATTTGATAACTTCTCATGTCTTTCTTTCTCTTCTGTTATTTGAATTTTTACTTGCTTCTCTATCAACTCTTTTTGTTGATTGACTGGTTCTTTTACTACTTGAGACCATGTCTTTGCCTTTGCTAATTCATTTCGTAGCTCATTTTCTCTTGTTTCCATGTTTTGGAGTGTTTTCTGTACCTCTTTTATTTGATTTGCATTTGTTTTTTCCACCTCTATTGCATCATTGATTGGGGGGTGGATGGCTTGTTTGAGGACATGCCATTCACGTTGACCCATGTTTGCAAGGTTTTGTAGCTTTGACACTTGCTCCTTGAGTTGGTTGTTTTCCTTTTCCAACCTCCGAATGGTGTTTATAACCTCATCTGATTTAGTTTCTCTTAATTTCTCCCTCCTTTCCATGCTTTCAAGTTTCTCTTTCATCTTCATTAGCTCTTGCACATAAAGTCTTGGTGCCCACATGAGTGGTGTAGTTGTGGGACTGTAAGTTTCTTCCTCATCTGAAAACTCATTTTGGTGATTTGCCTTTGATTGTTCCTTATTCTCCACCTGTTTATGTGGTAGAATATTTTTTATTTTTATTTTTCGATATGCCCTCTTCATTGTTGTTGCCCTTGCTCGAGCTTGTCGATGCCTTAATATCCTCCAATATTGTTTCTCATTGACATATATTGGTTCTTGCAATTGTTGCTTCCCTTCTTCCATTTTCAAACCCCTTATAGCCGAACCTTCTGTACTATTGATTTGATCTGTACTATTGATCCGATGAAATAAATGTGTAATAAAACCCTCCTTGCTCTGCAAACCCTCCGTTGCAAACCCTTGCTGATAATAAAACCTTCTGTCGCAAACCCCTATAACGAATGTATTTCTCCTATCTACTTAAATTGTTTTATAAATCGAAAGAGGACAAAAAATGTGCTTACCCGATGAAATAGATGTTTAATACAATACTCCGCCGCAAACCCTCCTTGCTCTGCAAAAACCCTTTGCCGCAAACCCTTTAATTTTTTTGTGCTGATATTTCTTGTCTGGTTCAGTGTACAGTTCGAATCTTCTCCGTTCTATCTGCTCTGCTTCAGTATCCCCGCGCTCTGCAAATTGATATCATATCCTTCTTTTTGAATCTAATGATCTAACACGTTTTCGAGGAACACATGTAACCCACCAACAGTAAGGAAATTAAAAAACACGGGAGTGCATAGTCAAAAAGAAAATACGAAATGTCGGAAAATTTTGGTGACGTGTCTTTTCTGGCATTTGGTGAAGGTGGTATGAAAGTGGTCTCCGTTGTGTTTTCAATTGTATATTGTATTTTATTTTATATCTAAATTTTTTAAGATGTTTAATGTAATTAAATTATTTAATATCCGTTTATTTTTGTGGTCTAATGGATAAAACTTTCATTACATTTGTATTAATTAAAGTTTAATGCGATCTTTAATTTTTTTATTTTTCAAATAATTTATATAAATGTAATGTTAAAGATTTTGAAATTATAAATAAAAATTATTATTATTTTTTAATTAAATATATATATTACAATAAAATTATTTACATGTTGAAAACACTCCCAACCTTAACAAAAGCACCATTTCTTTTTTTTTTTAACTTTCATAAAAAAACATAATTTAAAATCTACTACAGTGCATTTTTATAACTTTAATTTGATTGGATAAATAAAAGTAAATTAATATATGAGATATATATTTGAGAGAAACACCTTATCTTACCTATAATCTAATCTATTTTATATGTTTTATTTTACTTAAAATTAAAAAATAATAATAAAATAATATTTTAAGGTAAAAGATATTTCATATTCAATCTCAATATTAAGAGAAAAAAATAAAAATAAATAAAAAATATTTCACCATCAACTATCTATTTGAAAAAATGATGGAAGAGCAACGGGTTCATTCAAAATGCATGAATGCTTCAAACCTTTACCACAAATGCGTAGAACATTGTTTCCAAAAAAATGCCGAAATGAAGATACACTAAAAAAAAGAAGAGACAGAAGCAATTGTGAGCCAGGAGGGAGTGCAAACTGAGAGCGAGTGCGAAGCAGGTGTAAGCCAAGAGTGAGTGCGAGTTGAGAGGGAGTGTGAACTAAGAGGGAGTGCGAACTGGGATTTATTCATGGTGAAAGAGCAACAAGTTCATCTAAAGTTCATAAATGCTTCAAATCCTTACCACGAATGAATGGAACATTGTTTCCAAAAAAAATTATAAAAGTGAAGAAACACCGAGAAAAATAACAAACAAGGAAAATTGTAAACCACAAGGGAGTGCAAGCCGAGAGAGAGTGCAAGTTAGGAGCTAGTGCGAGCCAAGACGGAGTGTGAACCAAGAGGAAGTGCAAGCCAAGAGCGAACCCCATTAGCTATTGTGGAAGGAAAGTCATATTTGAAAGCCCTAACGAGAAGTCAGGATGCCCTAGTTGGAAGTATGGAGGCCCAAGTTGGAGATAAGCAAAAGAACAAATACATGGCAAGTTCGATCTACGTAGCAGATGTTACACCAAAAGTAAGTATCAAGGATGAGATGATTGAGCATGATATAACGGTTCTTAAAACTAGGGGGTTAATATGTAAGTTCCATAAATCATGGCTAGGATTTTTGGAGATTCAAAATTGGATCAAGTGGAAGTGGGGATTGAATTCAAATTATTTCGTGACTTTTCTTCCTAAAGGTTTTTTCCTCACCATCTTTTCCAATTCAAAAATTAGGGGTTAGGGATAAAATAATGGTTGGTGGCCCATGGTTTATGAAAAAAGATGCACTTTATTTGAGACCATGGAATTAAATTTTTTCTATTGAGACATAAATTATTAAGAAGTTTCCAGTGTGGGCTAGGATTTTTGGACTTCCATATCAACTTATAAATAAGGATGTTATAAAGAATATTGGAAATACCCTAAGGGGAATTCATTAAGGAAGTACCAGCTACTAAAGAGTGAAAGCATACTATATATACTCAAATATGTTTTGCTATGGATGTTTCAAAACCTTTGCCGCAATACATTAAGATTAAATATGAATCAAGAGAATAAGATCAACAAGTAGATTATGAAAATATTGCATTTTGTTGCCACAATTGTTATGAGATTGGACAAGTGATAAGAGTTTGCAAAGTGAAAACTATGAAGAAAGAGATAAAAATTTCTAGCCATGAGATAAACCTCAAGACGAAGAAATAAAATCATACATTAAGAGAAGCTAGATCAAATCAAGGATATTCCACTCCAAAAGAAGAGACAAAGAAAGCCTATCGACAATATCATTTGGCAAGTTTAGAGGGAATTAAAGGTGCAAAAGAAGATGAGATAAATCCTAAAACAAAGACAACAAAAAAGATCAAGTTTATTATAGATAAATCATCTTCATTTTCTTCAAGTAGATAAAATCCTCTCTAGGTAATAAAAGTGAAAGTGGTGAATATGTTATCCCTTGCACTTTAAGGTTTCAAGAACAAAATAATAAATAAATGAGGTTAGAGGAAACTCATAACAATTTAGGGTTTTTAGGGTAGAATAAGAAGGTAATTGCTATAGAAAAACATCCTTGCACTTAAGGGTTTCCAGGGCAACATAAAGAAGATTGTGCTTTTAAGGTTATTCCTTGCGCTTCATATCATTCAGAACAAGGCAAACCTAAAGATGATAAGTCTTACTATGAATAGTATGAAAATATTGAAAAGATTGATGAAAATGAAAGTATTGCTAGGAATAAAAACAATGAGGAAGACCCAAGAAGCGAAAACAAAGAGAAAAAGAAACCCAAAGATATATTGATATGAAAATATAAAAACAAATATCACAAGTGTTAACAAGAAGTGAAACTAAGCCTACAAATAAAAACAAAAAATAACAATGAAAATAATATCTTGAAATATTAGGGTGATGAATAAAAACCCAAAAAAAGTATTAAGAAATTGTGAGGTTGTTATAGACAAGTTATATATATAGATATAGAAGCCAGGTTACAAATATTTTAGCTATTCACGGTGCTGAATTTCATATTCAGCAAATTTAAATTTCGAAAGGCCTATGATATAAAAGGAGTTGATTGTGGAAACTTAGTTTGAGAAAGATAAAAAAATATCTTTGATAAAAAGATAAATGAAAAATATTAAAAATGTAAAGTTAGATATGATTTAATTAACTTGTTAGAAATATAATGAGTGCAATGTAAACAATGTTTTGTTCTTGTAATAGGAGTGACCCCTAATAGAAGCCACACATAGCTTATTAAAAAACAAATTTTTAAAATTTTACTTGTTGCAATTTTACTTCATAAACGAAGAATCTATTACATAGGCTAGTTGTAACACTTTTGCCTAGATCAAACTTGGATGCCTGGGTGCCATAATTATAAACTTAGGATACCGAATTCAACTCAGACACCACTATTATAAACCCTAATCTATTAGATGAGGCAAAGTCAACAAGACCCCATCACTATAATCCTAGGATGTCAAATTGAACTTGGATGCTGCCACTATAAACCTAGGACATTGAATCGAACTTGGACACCACCACTATAAACCTTTGTCTATTAAGTATGATGACATCAATGAGATCCCAATCTTTCAGTTAAGACAACCAATAAACAAACACTTAAACGCTACCTTCCAACCTATTCCCTTCTAGGTATGCCAAGGTTTGAACCTAAGTCTCTCTAAATAAAACCTAAAACCCTTACCATTATATTGTGGTGGCGATAAATGTCAATAAATTTTAATAATACATGAAAACTATGTGTTCCACAAGGAGACCTTAATCTTTATTTTCAAAATAAAATAACAATATATATATATATATATATATATATATATATATATATATATATATATATATATATATATATATATATATATATATATAATTTATTTTTTTAAATTTATGATTTATATGTGGAAAGGAAAGAAAAATGGTTTTAAAGGTTTACGAAGTTATATGAATTGCCTTTTACTGCAAACACTATCATATTATTAGATGGAGTATTTATTAAAATGTCTATATTTTAAATAGATTTAAAATAAAGATTTTAATTTTGGTTAGTATGAGAAACCTTTATGGCTGATATTCAAGGTGGGACATCTTCATCCCTATCATGACCTCTTATAAGGGTAGGAGTTGGACTTATCAATAGGGGTCAAACACATAGCCACCACATGCTCATCCCCTCACACACTCGTCCATGCCATAGTTTGAACCTTGGACCTTCTGAAAAAGGACCAAAACCAGAACCGTTGTGTTGTCCCGTTAGGACATAAGGATTTTAAATTTTAAATAAAAATTTTAAGTTTAAATCTTAAAGAAAACAACAAAAAAATTAGTTAGATATTATTTTATTATTATATTAAAAACTTGAAGTAAAGTCCTTGTAGGACACCTCAAAGGTATGTTGGTGGTGTTTCATTTCGATGATATAAGTTTAAATCAGGAAGAGGGAGGGCTCTATGTTGTTATGCCCCCAAGGAGTGTGGTCTTAGTTATACTTTGTCTGCCTTTAAAAAAAAAGTAAAATGTCCACATAAATATTAAATATTATTAAAGTTGTAAGCTTATGACAGTGGTAAAGATCTTGGATTTTCATTGAGGAAATTCAAAGTTCAAACCCCACTCAGTATGAGGGAACCAAGACTCCTCATAAAAACATGCGTAAACTCATTAAAAAAAAGTTTAAATAATAATATTCTATCAATTAAATTTTTTGACTTTCAAGAAAAATCAGTTTCAAATCTTTCTAAATGATACATACATAATAGCTAAACTGTAATTAAACTATTGTAATACCACTACATGATCATTATATAATAATAGCAAGACCCATTTCAATACTATATAAACAATTAAAAAAAATTACATATAAATTATGAAATAAAAAAGATTAAATAATATTATTCTATCAATTAAATTTCTTGACTTTCAAGAAAAAACCAGTTTCAAATCTTGCTAAATGATACATACATAATAGCTAAACTATAATTAAACTATTGTAATACCACTACATGATCATTATATAATAATACCAAGACCCATTTCAATTCTATATAAACAATTAAAAAAAATTACATATAAATTATGAAATAAAAAATTATAGAAATTTTTTTAAATGTAAACAATCATATGGTGAGATGAGTATAATTTGACAAAATTTAGTTTTATAGCCATATAAATCAAAACTTCAAAATAAATTATGAATAGTTTTTGACCTGATTCAACCATGCATTTGACCTCTTTTAACATGAAAAGAAATAGAACTTAAGGACTTTGGCTTGGTAATCTCTTCCAACTCTTGAATCACCTCCTTCAGTTGAGCTTTAAGAAGGGACAAATATTATTCATCTTTAACTTCATCTACAAAATATACTTCAAAAATTGCTTGTATTCCTCTATCTTCTTGTTATTACTACAACGTTGACCTCAAATGCTATAGAGGTGCAAATTGCACCTAACTTGTGTTTCCTTGCTCTTGTTTGCCTTTTCATAACACTCTGTAGTTAAGGCATCAATCTGAAAATTGAAGATAGAGTAAAGTTGGTGAAAGCTTAGAGTAAGAGGTAGCATGGAACTATTATAGGTATTATAACAACAAATGAACCAAATATGACCTATAGTCAATTGTCTAAAAAATTATGTTGGTTTATTGAACTTTACAAAGTAGCATAACAATGCTTCTTTCTATGTAAGTTTCCTACCAAAAACTGCTAGAAAATTATTAGATACATTTTCTTAGTTTTTTTCTTATAATTACAAGACCAAAACAAATGTTTGATGGTCAAAGTTACCATAGGTATACTCAAACCAAACTTAGCTAAATAGATTCAGGTTGGATATTTAATATGGATTAGATGCCATACAATAAGTCTATTAAGCATTGATGCTTTGGATTTCCACACTTGAACGCTTGATGCCCTTTAAAAGGACTATGCAAAATTGGTCTTCATTTCTCATTAAGCTTGTATGCTACTAGGATAGGAAGGATAATAGGCCTATACAAAGTTTTTAATAGCATATCACTAACATTTTTCTATTTAGCCTATGTTGGTCCTTGAATCTATTGTAAGCTACGGTAGTTGCAAGTCTTATCTACAATTATTTATTGGTCAACTTTTAGATTGTCAAGATAGTGATCTTGAAATGAGATGGTAAGTTAAAGTGGTTTTTAAACATAACCCATGACTTCCACTTAGATGCAAAAATATTCTAAAGATCTATGAAACATCTTATTCCTCTTTTGACAAGAAGCTTTCCTTTTAGTAAGGGATTCAAAGCTAAAGGGCTATTATTGTTAAGGACAAGCCTATTCCATTACATATACAAAGTCAAAAAATTGATCTCCTATCCTAATGATGAACAATCCTAAATAAGGATACTAACATCCTATAGCTAAGACTTCCAAAAGCATTAGACAGATATCAATCCATGAATAAAAAATGATTAACATTTAACATTTTGTCAAAGAGTTTCACACCTTTCTAAGCGCCTCTAGCACAAGCATACTAAATTCCAATTCTTGCAAGTCTCTTCCAAGGTATTTTACACCCATTTAACCATAAGGATAATACTTTAAAACTAAGGGTCAACCATACCAAGAGAACCATAGATCTTGGATTGTGTACAATAAGCCTAGGTGATTGTTGCTTTCATTTGGGACCCATCCCAACTCCTCCACAAGAAGCTGCATAGAAGAGAGGAAAATTGGATGTAATGTTGTTTACTAGGCAGTTGAAAAGAGGAGTAATAAATATGTGCAACTTCTCATTTTTTCCACTTGTATACATGACTCTTGGCTTTACATTCACTTGCACACTTTACTCTATGAAATTTTACACTCTCTTACACACTCCACACTTGCACACATGGTTACATGACACTTGTGTACTTTATCACTCTACACACTTGCACACATTGTTATATGACACTTTTACACATCCTACAAATATACACACATAAGGAGAAATATAAATCACTCCTAAACTATCTACTCACACCCTATTCTAATATTTACAATTGTACCATAGGGGTACATTTACATTCTAACCAAATAATGTAATATTCTCCAACACCCCATGTATTACATTATTTGGTTATTGAAGACTTTAGTCTTCAATGTTGGATTCTCGCTTTTGTCCTTTGGTTCTAGTTCTGGCACTACTTAGGATTATGGCATTTACTTGTCTTCCTATTTCCTGCATTTTCTTTGGCTATCCTTCTTTTGATTTTTCTAATCTTCTTCTTATGTTTCTTTGCTATGTTCTTCTATGTCTTGGTCAAAATTATTTTCTGTTGTTCCTCAAAGTTCTTTCTTGTTTCTATAACGTCAATTCCATTAGTAATTTGTGGGTGAATTTCATTTTCATCCTTTTTATGATTATCTTCAATTGTGTCTTCAACTACAATCATTGCTATAAGGGCTCTAATTTCATTTCCTTCAGTAGTTTCTTCTATCTCTTGGTTTTTTTGAATTTCTTGAACTAAATTAACCTTTTAATTTTCTTCTCTTGGTTGTATCTATTGTTGTTGTTGTCCATATTGATATTGAGACTGGTATTGCCTTGGCTAAATTTTTTAAAAAGGTTTATTCATTTGATTAATTCAAATAATTATATCTACAAAAATTTGTAGTATGACCTTTTTTCTACATATGTGACATAATCTTTGTTTCCATCTAGACTAAGACTTTGATGATGTTGTAGTGTTAGTTGACACATTTTCCTTAGATATCAAAGCATTATTAGTAATTTTATCTTTGAATAAAATTTTCACTTCATATTCTTGAAGAACATTGACTAATTCATCAAAGGTTGTTTCATTATTTAGAACTTGAAGTGAAGTGATCAAATGTTTGTAATTATTTGGAAGTGATCTTAATGTAACTTGGACAAGAAACTTGTCTTCCACTTCTTCTCCCAGAGTTAATAGTTTACCCTTTATTCTTCGAAGAAAGAGTTCTATACTCTCTCCACTATTAACCTTCAATAAATATAACTAAGATTGTAAATTCAATATGGTTGCTTTGTTCTTTCCTTCAAATATTTTACATAATTTCTCCCAAGCAACTATTGAAATATCTGCTTCATTTATATATGGTTGTATGACATCAATTATCCCAAATGTAATCAACATAAGAGTTTTTGCATCACTTTCTTCAAAATTTTGTTTTTCTCTTTCATCTTCAATAGGATTTTTCTTTGTTCCTTTCACTATTTTCCAAATTTTTTATGCAATGAGAATTGATTTTATTTTGTTTTCCATGATGCAAAATTAGGTCCTTTCAAGAGTTAAGGTTCCGAAAAGAATATCTTACTATTTGACATAATGGAACTCATCAAATTTATCAAATTTCTTAAATTTATTCCTTTAGATTAGAAATACTTATGGCTCCAAAGTTAAATTTTAAACAATCAAATTTCTCAAATAATCAAATTATTCAATCTTCAAATTTGCAATTATCAAAAATTTAATTTCTTCAAAAATATTCTGGAGTAGAAATATTTTCCCTCCAAACTTTAATTTAAACAAATCTTCAAATTTAAAAAAAATAAATTTTTGAAATCAATTTCAATTTTTTTAATTCTCAAAGCAATCAATTATCAATTTCATAAATCATTTTTTCCTTATCACTCTAATCTCAAATTTCTCTAAAGAGGGTTTTTATTTAATTTACTTATAGCTCCATTTTCTTAATAATTAAAGTTTTTTTTTTTTTAAATAAATCCAAATATAACCTTTTAAAAAACTTTGATAAATATGTGCCTTAAATATTTTAAAAAATCAACTTGTTTCTCTTCCTGCCACATTTGCTCCGAATATCATGCGTCATCCACGTCTTTTCAATTCATGCACTATTGACTTGGACGTTAGGGTTAATAATGCATGTGTTAATAATACTATGGAATAACACATGAGTTCATTGGGTATTATAAGATACCCTTAAATTCTATTTCTATACTACTTTTTAATATATATAAAAAAATTAATATACATCCTATTTTCACCATGTATCCTAGGTACTTTTTTATTTCATGATATTTTTATACCTATTTTTATTTCTATCTTTTTATAACAAGCATGGTTTTATTTTCAATGACTTATTAACCTCACCATCTATGAATGGAATAGGTATAATTTTGTTTTTGTTTTTTTAAGTGAACTTTAATACCATTGAAACTTTAAAACTAGCTTATTTTCAAATTTCTATTGTATTAAGAATAATAATAGATATCATAACAACAATACCTCTTACCA
Source organism: Wollemia nobilis (assembly GCA_028583015.1). Lineage (NCBI taxonomy): Eukaryota > Viridiplantae > Streptophyta > Pinopsida > Araucariales > Araucariaceae > Wollemia > Wollemia nobilis. The sequence continues at coordinate 1,168,593 of JAQPPZ010016964.1, forward strand.
TAGATAGATATCATGGTGTCCTTTTCAAGATCCAAATATAGTACAACAAAATATAGATTGCCATATATGACAACAAGCAAGAAGATAAGCAAGATTTTTGTATGGATAAGATTTTCAAGAAAAACTAATTGTAGAATTTCTCTTTCAAAGTGATCAAAGGACCTCAACCATTAAGTTTTCATGTGAATCTTCTTCATCATATACAAAATTGACAAAAATACAGCCAAACAAACCTCTATTTTGGAGGTTAAAAAATAAAGAGTGACTTTTTTCTAGTATATTATATGAACCAACACACCCTCTATGTTAGGACCCCATCCTAACATTATTATGTAATGACCCCCTTTCCAATGCGGAGACCCTATTATAATAATATTTTGTAATATTTTGTAATGGTATGTGGCACTTGAGATGCCTAGACAAGTGGGGTCATTTCATGTAACCATTATAAAGAATGTAATTGTTTGTTGGTAGAAGATTCTAGCTCGGGTGACACTTTGCATGTAAGCCAACTCTTGAGCGTTAGGTTAGGGTTGCATGAAATATATCTTTAAAAGAAAAGGGGACGTAAATAAATATATCTTTTTGCATATTAAATCAAAGTATTGAAGGAGATTGCCCCTTCAAAGAGACCCGTAATTTTGTATTATTATATATGAGATTGATATATATTTTTGCATTTACATTTTGTATTGCAATACTATGTTATTTCATGAATTACTGCTTTTATTGCAATATTTATGTGGATGAGATTATTTAATTATAAGGTTCCTAACACTCTATGACCTCCATAATACATATCACTTATTTTATCATACCTAATAGTTAGTGATTTACTACATCTAATGTGTTTCATTTTAATTACCCCAATATGGACCCATAGGCCACAATATCAAGTATATTACAAACCTTCATGATCTCATACCCCTAGGAATCAAGAATGGTAATAAGTATAACAATTGACAATTAGATCAAATAGTTTATTATTTGATCTTAGTACTCATTTTCTTATAATTGATGATCATTTGAAATTGTTATAGACATATGGACCACTTTTGATGTATCTCATTTTTTAACTTACTCTATATCTAAATGAACTCAAAATATCTATGATCTAAATGGATGACTATTTTCATGCCCAAGATTTAGTGGTTCCACTATTTAAATGCTTGGACAATGGCATAGAACTATTTACCATTTGTGGGGTATTTTAGAACTGCTTCATTGGATGTATCACTATGATAGGTCATTAGATTCCCATATAGTGTGAGAATAATTACCAATATGTGCTTTAATGCATTAGTCATTACATAAAATGTTATTCTATATTAGGTAGGAAAAGTATAGGAATTGAACATAGTTGTGATTTTAGCTTCTCAAATACCCTCAATTGTGTATCTCCCTAATGGAATTTGTATTTAGCACCTCCTTTGGTCACTTGGTGCAATAGCCAAGCAATGTATGAGAACTCTAATATAAAAAAATAATAGAAATTGGTAAGGCCCAAAATAAAAATATATTTTGGAGTTTTTAGGTTAGGCCAATATCTAATTAACTAAAATATCTCAAGATCAATATTTAATCCTTTTGTAGTGAAGTTTTCACTATAGTAGGGTAGGTTTCTTCCCTAGATAGAAATAAGCAATAAATTGCCACCAAAATGAACCAAATGAAGGGCCTTGAAGCTCCATCCATCTACCAAGTGGATGGTTCAAAGAAAGTTTCTGCAAAGGGAAGTCTATGCCAAAGATTTATGGCATGCTAAAAGCTCCCTTCACCCTAAGGCAAAGTCATTCACCCAAAATGAGCCAACAAGAAAATTTTGGCCTCCCGATGGTAACTAAGCCTCAACCCATCTTCAAGAGGAAACCTTGAGCCTTCATAGTGGTGACTAAAAGGTTTTCCTTGATTATGAGGCCTCCAATGACTCGGTGGATTGAAACCTACCTATCTAATAAGCGATAGGACCCTAAAATTGAGTCATATACCTTTGGAAATTGGGTTGCAACACTTCATATACCTAGAGATAGTTATTCAAATGCATGAGAAACACACCCATCAAGGAGAACCCAAAGGCCATATAAGGAGAGAAAGGGATCAAAGGAGTCAAGTAAGGACCCAACTAGGCCACCATACCTTTTGACCTTCATCAAGATTTCCTTAGAGACCTAGGGGTTGACAAGAAGAGCATGGAAAAAAATTGGGGTCCAGAAACATGCCCATCAAATGAGGACTGATGTGCAAGAGCATTCTTAGGAGTTAGTCACCATGAAGGATAGAAAAACATAAGAAGCAACAATAATCAAACCCAAGAGAAACTAAAATAATGAGGGATGTATTGTTGGAGTAACTAGATTATTGAAAATATCCTAAGCCCCTATCAGAGCCTAAGGTTAGCATGAGAAGGGAAGAAATCGCTGAGATAGGTCAATAGTGGGGGGAAGGCTAATGCATGTGCTCATTTCTCCATGAAGGAAGGTGGGCATAATAAATAGCCCCTATAAAGAGAGGACCATGTCACTTGTAGAGGAATTTATGTCAACTTCCTCCTTTGTAGCTTTAGAATCCCCCAAATTTAATGCTATACAACCCAAAAAATTCTACAACCTGATATAACATTGGAGCTCCCATCCACACTCCTTTTTGTGGGAGAATTTGAATTTCAAACCTCACCTATAAATATTATAAATATAAGTTCTAGCATCCAAAGAAGTAGTTTTAGATTTTTTGTTGTGTAAAACATCTGATCTGTGATAATTACTTGCTCCATTTTCTTTCCTCTTACTCAATCTGGAATCGAAACTTGAGTTAGCTATATGTACAAGCCCCAAGCATCTGATTATGCAAAGTTATTTGTATGAGCAAATATGTGTTCAATATATGTTTGTACATGGTTCATGTGTTCATAAAATCCCCCTAAGGAAGAAATTGTATCTCTCTATTTTGGTACATCACCCCTACTAGATAGGCTAGGTAGGTTTCTATTTTTATACTTTACTTTTCATTACATTGTTTACTTTCTTTCCTCTTTCCCCTTTTCCTTTGAAATATTAGAGTAGGAGTAGACTAAAAAGATTAGTGCTAAAGGAGATATATAAAGACAAGGAACCAACCTTGTATAAAAAACTCATAGGTCGTTTGATGGGAGCCACATCCCATGTTCCCCTAACTTCCCAAGACTTATATCCTCACATGAGGTGTAGGGCACTAGACACACCCTCTCAATTGGAGATAGTGTTGAGTGGTATTTTCACCCAGTTGTGAAAGTACAACTCTCCTTTAGGATTTGGGTCCCAAATCCCCTCTTGCAAAGAAGTCAAACAAACAACTTCTCCAAGGTCTCCGCTGTATTAGCATTTGCATATGTATATTAGTAATCTCAAATGAAGATAATCAATTTAAATGCTTGGAACACCTTAGTGATTGCAAGTAACTGTAAACAAGGGGCAATGTTGGTTTATTTCACCATGAAGCTTTAGTGATTGTTCATTGTTTTTTTTTTTAGATTTTGTAATTTTTAAATGTTCATTTTAAATAAATTAAACCTTCGAGAAAAATAAAATAAAATGAAAAAGAAATGCAAAAAATTAAAAATAGAACACATTCAGTCTGATGCTATCCTGTTCCGACAAAACCGAAGATATGAGGTTTCCATGCATGCAACCTAACCTATTGGACCTGCAAAACATGCACAATCCTGATAAGCTAAGTGCTAGCTTCTAGGGATTTGAATGAGGTTTTCAGATTTAAGCATTCGCATGCAACCAACCAAGAAAAACTTGTATCAACTACATTTACAAGCCTAAAATCCGAAAAGGGAAAATAGACATTTAATCTTGCATGCAGAAAATGACTCCTTCTTTCTTGCCCATAAGATGCAAATTTTTGAAATGTTATCTCGCATTAAATATTTGTCTTTTTACAATAACAGATATCTGGTTTTCCAAAACCAGAAAAAGTGGAAGAAAGCACTCCAAAGCAGGTCCAGAATGGCTCATCACCCTTGGCTCTGCAACCCTGCTCCCAACGGTTTTCGACCCCTGTACCAATCTGTGCCTCTGCTTTTATACTTTTTAGCAATGCTCTCTGCTTTGCCCTGTGATGCTTCATTTCATCTTCTCGGATTGCATCGTTTCGTATTCCCCGTCTCATCGTTGTCTTTGACTTCCTGTTCGATGTCTAACGCTTGATCTTCTGCTTATGAACTGTAACACTTCTGTAGCCCTTACACTTTTATGCCACGTGTTCCATGCTTTCTCGCATGTTCCGTAACTGCCCCTATAAATCATGACCAAAAATAGCATGTCATGATATCACGACATTTTTTTGCATGCAGCTTTGCTCTTCTACCTGTATCGCAAAAATAAGACATGTCGCGAAATCGTGACAATTTTCTGCCCGCAACCTTGTCTGCCTTCATGCACAACGAAAATAAGACATGTCACGAAATCATGACAATTTTATCAGGCCATGCAAATGCAACCTATCGCGAAATCATGACGTCTTTCTGTTTCGGGCTATCTCGCTGCAACTTGTCACGTCGCGATATCGCGACCACTTTCTTTTTTTGAGCAGCAACGTGTCGCGATATCGCGACAACTTTTCATTTCTGGCCGCGACGGAGCAACATGTCGCGATATCATGACAACTTTTCATTTTTGGCCGCGACGGAGCGACATGTCACGATATCGCGACAACTTTTCATTTTTGGCCGCGACGGAGCGACATGTCGCGATATCGCGACAACTTTTCATTTTTGGCCGCGACGGAGCGACATGTCGCGATATCGCGACAACTTTTCATTTTCGGCCGCGACGGAGCGACATGTCGCGATATCGCGACAACTTTTCATTTTTGGTCGCGACGGAGCGACATGTCGCGATATCGCGACACTTTTTCTCTTTTGTGAAATTTTTGCTTTTTCCTTGATTTTTTAGCATCTGGGCTACTGCAGTTTTCTTTGAAAGCATGCAAAAAAGGTGGGTCCCCAATTTTGGGGTGTGTTGTGGATCAGCCACAACAAATGGCGACTCTACTGTCAAATGCTCCTGAGCATTTTGGTGAGAACCCAACCTGAAATATACAAGCTTAGATACGGGCATCAGCACATAAAGATAAACAAATACCGATAGATCAGAAATACATGAAACATCAGAATCATAAGTATCAGCTCGGTGTGTGCAATGTGTTTCATTCCCTATCATTTGAACTTGATCAACATTCCATTGTCAGTTTTACTTATGATTTGTATGCAAGGCTATGAATGATTTGTGCAGGATTTGATGCATGATGAAGATGCTAGAGACATAACAACCTGCTTTACAAAGGCTCAAACCTTCTAATATCATGAACAAACATATTCAAGCTGTCAAACCCTCTTAGGACCAAATATATGTATACTGAATTAATTTACTAGATCCCAAAGTTGGTTATGTGTCACTACCATCTTGAACCCATGTGCAAGTGTGAGTGAAATCAGAACTTTGGGGAATAGGATTCCCAACCTAAGCGAGATGGGAATTTAACCCTATCCTTACTATTCTGATTTGGAGTTCATTACCTCATCTTGAACAAAATGATTTAACCAGTTATGGATGAAATTGTCAAGCTAGTCTATCCATATGAGCAGTCAGTGGTCTTGCTTTTAGACAAGACATGATGCCACGCATGAGCACTTAACCCCATAATCCATGATTTGGCTTCATTCATTCTCTTTTTTTTTTTTCTTGGACCTTTGGGATGACTACCCATCCTTGCTAGGGACATGTAGTACGATCCCTCCAATCCAATATTAAGATGAAATGGGAAACATTAATTTTTATTTCTTGGACCTTTGGGATGACTACCCATCCTTGCTAGGGACATGTAGTACGACCCCTCCAATCCAAGATGAAGATGAAATGGGAAATATTAGTTAATTTTATTTTTGTTTCTTGGACTTTTGGGATGACTACCCATCCTTTGCTGAGGACATGTAGTACGATCCTTCCCATCCAAGTTTTATGATAAAATGAAAGATGGAAGCTTTGGGGAATCAGATTCTCAACCTAGGTAAGATGAGAATTATGCCCTATCCTTACTACTCCATGAAGGTCAAATCAGAGCTTTGGGGAATTGGATCCTCAACCTAAGCGAGATGAGGATTTAACCCTATCCTTACTACTTTGATTTTAGGCTTTAAGCATTATGGGAGTGGTAAAAACCACTGTTTTAAGGATTATGTTGCATGATAGGACAGACATGGACTATTCCTTTCGCCTCACCTTTTCTTCCAAGTATGGTTTTAACCATTTTGCTCAAGACTCTCTTTAATATGCGTAGAACGTGCTTGGTTCAAGATAGTTCGGGCATCAGTTCCCAACCTTAGGATTTTTTATGTTTTATGTTATAGAATAACCCTAAGAGGATTCAACACCTTTTCAATGATTGTACATGACATGAAGATGCAACTAAGATGAAATATATATGCAGTGTGGAATATAACATGAGATATGAATGCATTGCTTCTTTTGAAATGTTAATGGAGTATACATCACCTACTTTACCATAATGTGAAAAACTGACAACTTCATGCATCACAAGTTCCAAACAATATTCTTTAATGTGTTTGCAATATTCGTGGAGCTTTCTGCAATACAATTCCGATGTTTCATATTTTCCTGATCTTAGGCATGAGTTGACATCTCAAATAACAACTTTTCATCATTTTTTTTTTTTTAGACAAACCAAACATGTCAAATAAACACACAACTTAAACCATGATTAAACTAACAATCCCAAACAAAAGGAAACTTGAAAACACAAACCAAAACCAAAAACCAAAAATTATATACACTATTGTACAAGATGGTGTAAAAATTTGGGCCATCATTTTCCCGGATCCCAAATACGGTTAGCACATTTCGAAAGACATTGAACATTAGGCGTATACCAAATGTTGCAGGAATGCAAGAATAATAAGTCAAGCCAAACAATGCACCAATTTCCATTATGCCTTTCTCACCCTGCCAACTTGATTTAGTTCTATTAGCAACTTCATATTTGAAATTTCAATTCATTGAATTGATAAGACAATAAATGGTTTTCAATATTTTCTTGTCTATTCATGAAAGTATCCACTTCATAATTCAATTCATGATTTGAAATTAGGCCTTCCTTTTCAAATGTGAGATGTTGCAAATAAGAGCCCATTTCTAAAAGTCTTGAATTCAAATTATTTTTCGAGATTTTAAAGCAATCAAAATCAATCAAAACTTGACAAACATCACCAAGATTTGACATTTCATCATTAATGACATTAGCATCCAAAGGGACATCATGTAATCCATCACTTAAAATTTTTGTAGCTATCACCAAAGGTAAAGATTTCACCTTGTCACCCATACTCAACCCATCATGATTAGAATTTACCACAACTTGATGAGTGTTAGTAGCTTTTTCTTTTTCCTCATTGTCTTCTTCATCATCCAACACCTGTTCAAAAACACCAAAGTTAGGCACCCAATCAAACATGCGTCCATATTTTTCAAAACAAGAGCCTAGTTTTTCAAGATATGTGTCGCGTGACACCTTTCCATGATCAATGGCTTGAGTTGCCTCAAAATCCATATTTTCATTAGGATCATCAATAGTATCAAACCCACACCACTTAGGCTTTGTAATTTCCTCATTTTGAGATGGCATAGACATTGTAGAAGCAATAGGTGGATCAAGATTTTCGATTTCTTGCCCCTCAAGGGGAACAAAATCAATTGATTCTCCTTCTTTATCCATGGTAGTAGAATCATTATCCTTCTCCAACTTTTGATGAGATTCCAACCCTTCTTCCAAAACATTCTTAGATTGTACAGGACTTGTAATATCCTCATATGAAAGGGCAATTGTATTATCCTGCATATCAATAGGCACACAAATTTCATTAGCAGTTTTGGAGTGAGCATACTCTTCCCTAGAATCATGATGATCATCTTTCAAAATCAAATTGTGATGCTCAACTATTTCTTCATCATCCTTTAATTCATCAACATGTTTCTCATCAAATTTATCTTCACCTTCCTTAGATGGTTCAATTACTTCCAAAATTGGGTTATTGCTTGTATTCAAATTGATAAGGCCATCATAATCCACATGTGTAACCCATGATTCAAGTTTAACATAATTTGGAAGGTGTGAATTTTCTTGGCCATTATCTTCAACAATGTCATCCAACATGTCATCCGAAATAGATTCATCCTCGTAGAATTCATCTTTTGGTGAGTCAAGGGTTCCCAATCTGTCACATGTTTCAATACTAGTTGGATCTAGTACTCCTCCCTTGCCTAAAATCATATTATTATGAAAATCATTGAAATTGATTTTAGAAACATCTTTTGAATCAAGATGAGTATTTTGAAGTTGATTCATACTTAAGAAAGATGGTTGATCTTGCATAGTAGGTTGAGGATTTTGAAATTGATTGAAGCTTGGGAGTGATTGTTGATTCTGAAATTGATTCACACTTGAACTTGGTTGAGGTGGATAAATCATTGGGTGGGTAAAGGAGGTATTAAATGATTGAAAATTATATGATCCAAAACCCACACCATAATTTTGACAACTCAATTGTTGCTCAATTGCCATTGCTTGAGTATAGGCTTGTGACAAAGATGTGATTAGAGGCATCCCTCGCAAATATGTGGAAGTGAGTGGGTCAAGAGCATTGACATATATTTGGAGAGCCACTTCTTCTTGCAGAACATAAAATGTCACTAATTGAGTATATAATCCAAAGAACCTTTCAGAAAATGACTTCACATTTTCACTTGGTCCTTTTTTAATAGTGAAAAACTGCTCATACATGCGGATTGAGTCAACTTGCTTTTTGTTGAATTGATTAAGAAATGCTGCCTCTAGTTGAGCCCAAGAAGTGATAGACCCTAAAGGTAGACTTGTAAACCAATCATATGCCACTTTGTCCAAGGTGTACAGGAACATTTTACAAGCAACATCATCATACCAACTTGTTAAGTGATTGGCACAGAATTTGAATGCTTGAATGTGTTCTTCTACAGTATTTGTCCCGTTAGACGAAAATCGAGGAAGACATCTCTCAAAACCAATGGGCAAATAATGTTGAACTCCCGGTATGTTCAATGGGCTACCTGGCATCCATGGTGAAAACATAGCCATTAGTGTATCTTAAAGAATACAACTTTAATATCAATTTTTTTTTTTTAAATTAAATTAAATCACATTATTCCTGTATGAACAATCAAAGCGTTAGAACAGTGCATAGCAATTCATGTCCTCCTTTTAATAGTACAAAGTTGTATTGTTAAAAGAGGGCTAAAGATAATAATCAATAGGGCATGAAATATTCAAAATTTAAATCCCTATAGCATTTAAATCAATCTGAAATAAACCGGTTCAGGCCCTCCTTCTAGCACCAAAATGTTGAGTGGTGTTAGAGGAGGCCAAAGATGCTAATCAAATGGACTTGAAATATTTAGCAATGTAAAGCTCTTAAACAATTATAAACCTATAGCATCTAAAATCATGATAAAATAAACCCTTTCATGCCCTCCTTCTAGCGCCAAAATGTTGAGTGGTATTTTCACCCAACTGTGAAAGTACAACTCTCCTTTAGGATTTGGGTCCCAAATCCCCTCTTGCAAAGAAGTCAAACAAACAACTTCTCCAAGGTCTCCGTTGTATTAGCATTTGCATATGTATATTAGTAATCTCAAATAAAGATAATCAATTTAAATGCTTGGAACACCTTAGTGATTGCAAGTAACCGTAAACAAGGGGCAATGTTGGTTTATTTCACCATGAAGCTTTAGTGATTGTTCATTGTTTTTTTTTTTAGATTTTGTAATTTTTAAATGTTCATTTTAAATAAATTAAACCTTCGGAAAAAATAAAATAAAATGAAAAAGAAATGCAAAAAATTAAAAATAGAACACATTCAGTCTGATGCTATCCTGTTTCGACAAAACCGAAGATATGAGGTTTCCATGCATGCAACCTAACCTATTGGACCTGCAAAACATGCACAATCCTGATAAGCTAAGTGCTAGCTTCTAGGGATTTGAATGAGGTTTTCAGATTTAAGCATTCGCATGCAAGCAACCAAGAAAAACTTGTATCAACTACATTTACAAGCCTAAAATCCGAAAAGGGAAAATAGACATTTAATCTTGCATGCAGAAAATGACTCCTTCTTTCTTGCCCATAAGATGCAAATTTTTGAAATGTTATCTGCATTAAATATTTGTCTTTTTACAATAACAGATATCTGGTTTTCCAAAACCAGAAAAAGTGGAAGAAAAGCACTCCAAAGCAGGTCCAGAATGGCTCATCACCCTCAGCTCTGCAACCCCGCTCCCAGCGGTTTTCGACCCCTGTACCAATCTGTGCCTCTACTTTTATACTTTCTAGCAATGCTCTCTACTTACCCTGCGACGCTTCATTTCATTTCTCGGATTGCATCGTTTCGTATTCCCCGTCTCATCGTTGTCTTTGACTTCCTGTTCGATGTCTAACGCTTGATCTTCTCTGTGAACTGTAATGCTTCTGTAGCCCTTACACTTTTATGCCACGTGTTCCATGCTTTTCTGCATGTTCCATAACTGCCCCTGTAAATCGTGACCAAAAATAGCATGTCGCGATATCGCGACGTTTTTCTGCATGCAGCTTTGCTCTTCTACCTGTATCGCGAAAATAAGACATGTCACGAAATCGCGACAATTTTTTGCCCGCAACCTTGTCTGCCTTCATGCACAGTGAAAATAAGACATGTCATGAAATCGTGACAATTTTCTATCAACGGGCCGCGCAAATGCAACCTGTCACGAAATCGCGACGCTTTTCTGTTTCGGGCTATCTCGCTGCAACTTGTCATGAAATCGTGACGTTTTTCTCTTTCGGGCCACGAGGGTGCAACCTATCACAAAATCATGACGTTTTTCTTTTTTGGGCCATGAGGATGCAACCTGTCACGAAATCGTGACGCCTTTTCATTTTGTTGTGTTTTGCTCTACCTAGCCGAAAACGTGACATGTCACAAAATCGTGACACCTTTTCATTCCATACCATCTCATTGTTTCCTATCACGAAATCGTGACACCCTTTCATTCCGTACACATTGGCTGCTTTCTGTCGTGAAATCGTGACACTTTTTCGTTCGGGCTGTCTCGCTGCTTTTTGTCATGAAATCGTGATGCTTTTCTCTTTTGCACCATCTTGCTACTTTCTATCATGAAATCGTGACAATTTTTCATTTCGTACCACTTGGCTGCTTTCTGTCGTGAAATCGTGATGCTTTTCATCTTTTGGGCTGTGCAGATGCAATCTGTCGTGAAATCGTGACACTTTTTCATTCCGTACCACTTTGCTTGTCTCAGCCATGAAAATGCGACATGTCATGATATCGTGACACTTTTTCATTCCACTGCAGCAACACGTCACGATATCATGACCACTTTCTTTTTCTGAGCAGCAACGTGTCACGATATCATGACAACTTTTCATTTTTGGCCGTGACGGAGCGACATGTCGCGATATCATGACAACTTTTCATTTTTGGCCGCGACGGAGCGACATGTCGCGATATCGCGACAACTTTTCATTTCTGGCCGCGACGGAGCGACATGTCGCGATATCGCGACAACTTTTCATTTTTGGCCGCGACGGAGCGACATGTCGCGATATCGCGACAACTTTTCATTTTTGGCCGCGACGGAGCGACATGTCGCGATATCGCGACAACTTTTCATTTCTGGCCGCGACGGAGCGACATGTCGCGATATCGCGACACTTTTTCTCTTTTGTGAAATTTTTGCTTTTTCCTTGATTTTTTAGCATCTGGGCTACTGTAGTTTTCTTTGAAAGCATGCAAAAAAGGTGGGTCCCCAATTTTGGGGTGTGTTGTGGATCAGCCACAACAAGATAGTGGTAGACATCGAGGGCCACAAGAATGGGGGGTTATAGCATCCAAGGAGTGTAAAGGGATCACTCTCATCCCCCAACAGTTTAGACTATCATGCCCAATGGGACTCAAATTTTAAAACATCAATCCCATGATTAAAAGTCAACGTATGGCTTTGGTGAAAGCCATAATCACCAGCTTTCTAAAGCACCATATAAGATTCACTTAATGACTCTTATAAAAAGGAAGAACCCACAAGAGAGAGAAGCCATCAACCTTAAATATAGTTATGGTGGAGGACCACATTCAAGTTGTATAATCACCACTTGGAGACTCTATCATGAACAAGAACAAAAAAGTTCATAGTAAAAGTGAATAAAATAAGCCTTGTAGTTTGATGATCATTAGACCCACCACTAGATCGATATCCAAAGCTTACCCTGAGCTCCTTATACTTCCTATTAAGCTTAGTGACCAACAAAGGAGGTGACAACAAGTTATGGCTACTTTGCCTAACCAAAATTACAGAGCACTCCTTGCTTAGGATAATGGAGACCCCCTACAACCCCTAGTAGCACTAGCCACATGGGATCAAATTCTTGCCTTTGAGTTAAAGGCCTTATCGTACTTCACCAGAGAGGAAATTACCACTTCAATAGAGCACCTTTAGCACATGGTGAACTTGTATATACTTTATAGCGTTGGAGAACAAGATGCCACTCTCAGGATTCTAGCCACCTATTTCAAAGGGAAAGTAAGAGACTGGTATATATCCCTCATTAAAAGTTCCATCACCAACTAGAACTAGCTCACGAATAAGCTTGTTGAGAACTTTAGAGAAAAGATGAATGGGATGTCTCTATTAGAAAACTTGGCTACCATGAAGAGGTTCCCTATGGAATCCATAGACAACTTCAATTCTAGATTTTAGAAAACTTGGCAAAGGGTCCAAAAGAAATCTGGTTGGTATCAGGTTTGGATTTAATATACTACCTCAAAGTAATTAATTTTGAAATAGCCATCATGGTAAAAACCCAATGGGGTAATTCATTGCTAGAAACCTATGGAATATCCACCCAAGCTGAGAAGGATCTCATACAAATCAAAAGGTTATCCCCTAGACTACCTACACCTTTTTTTTGGATATTCAGCCATTATACCATCCTTCTTTGGTTATCCAACCAACCACTTTTCAACCAACTTCTACATCCAGTTAGCTTTCTCCATTGACATATTCTCCTCCCATCGCTACCCCTATACCATTCTCACAATACCAAAAAATATATATGCTACATAGCACTATGAGGGACATGAGAAATGAAATAATATCTACCAAGCATCAACAAATTTTCCAAAGGTTAGAATACCATAACTATTCTTCCCCTTCATTTTATCATAATAACTAGGGTTATCGACCTTCACAAAATGGATATCAAAGGTACCCTCCCATGGTAGGGAGCTTGATCATTTCTAGAGCCTTGAAAGGTAGATGGTACCCATTTTAGTGCATGTCCAACCCACCCCTACCAATCTAGTAAGAGACATGGTCCTAGTCCAGAAAAACTATATAGAAGATCCCTATGGTTGGCCCTGCTACTACCTAGATCCTTACTACCTAGACTATGGATACCTCCATCCAACCACATGCCCAATACCTCCTTCTATTGAACATATGCAAGTATTGGGACCAACCACACAAGCATACAACTGAAGGATTATTTGGTTTTGGCGACTTGAACATCAAAATAGACATTGGTCACATGTGATGAAGTAGAAATACTTGCCATATTTGAATGGATGAATATTCAACCAAATAACTAGAATCAATTTCAATCTTGTGTCCTTACGAGAAAATAGAGAGCGATGGAATATGCTCAAGGATAATAAAAACTAGTGTTGAAGACCGCAAGGTTAGAAAAAAACATAGTGTGGGAGATGACCTAGGACTGGAATAATCCACCAATATCCAAACAACCAACACTAGTATGACAAAAATCGGATCTGTTCCAAGCTCTTGTCCTTAACCTAGAGAGGCCTAGAGTACAATGGGTTCCTCATGCCATGCCAAAAGACCAACCACTAGAGTCCTTCAATGTGGTTGAACATCTTAAAAATACTACTATGTTGATATCCATATGGGACGTCATCACTCTCCCATAGCAAATGAAGTAGTTAGAGTAAGCCTTAGAAAAATAAAAGATCACTAGTCATCTAAAGGAGCAAATCGTGCTACAAATATCTGGTCCTAGTAATCCCAATCCACATCCATTCTATCTAACTCTCATATGTGGTGATAAACTTATCCATAACTACCTTATGTATTTTGGATCAAGCACCTCATGCCAAAGAGATTGGTTGATGCTTTGAAACTAACTTAGGAGCAGGTCAAATAGGGAGTGGTATAGTTGGATGAGATTCTAATATCCATCCTTGACCTTCTGTAACCCAAAAATTCTTGTAATCCTTTCCTCAAGGCTGATGGATCTATGCCCCAGAGGGGAGTGGGAGGATTGATGGTCTACGCCTCAAAATAGAGGTCCTTAATCGTACCTTCTAAATAGTGATTTTTGGACGAATTGGTTTAGGTTTCACCAAGAAATATTTTGTGGTAGTTTCCATGCCTAGATTTTGGGATTTGTTTTGATGTGTTATTTTTATCAAATCTCACACACCTAGTTTTGGCCAATATGCAACTACACTAACCTATATGCAAATTTGATTCAAATGCAGACAACAAGTAGCAGAAAACAAAATTCAAAGAGAATGCAATGCTTAAAAAGTGATTTCAAATCCTTACCTGCATCCGAAATTCTAATGAAGTTTCTAATTTTTGAGTGCAGTCTAGATCATACGCAATAGGTCGATATCGTACTACGATTCGTAGGATCGTATTACGATCTGCAAGATCGTACTTCAATCAAATACCAACTGTTTTGATTTTTCCAAAAATCTGCAGATTCATGGGTAGAGGATAGAAAACAAAAAACAAAACATGCTATAGATTTTATTGAATAGATATTGGCTCCTATAAGATTTATTGAATGTAGTATTAATAGGAATTAACATGTATATGATCTAAAACTATGCAGATTATGCAATTAGATATGAATTTGGTGAACTCGAAGGATGATGATGTGCAAATACTGATCTAAATGAAGTAACAAATAATATATGTAATATAGAATGCATATTGAGAGTTAGAAAGATGCAAAACCAGAGCTTGAGGTTACCCCCAAGTACACTACAGTCAAGATCATAGCAACAATAGCAATATCATAGTCTGTAGAGCAAGATCGTACGCCAAATGCGCCTGTTCGTATTACGATATTGATATCGTATCCTTTCGATCTGTGAAAATATGCTCTGATCCTACGTGCAATAATAAAATAAATAGATCTAAATGCAAAATTATATGAATGTGTTCTAAATGCCAAGAGAAATTCGATGGAGGGAAGTTTTGTTAAATAGGTTGGGAAAAACAACCAAAATAAGGAGGTGAATAATTTTGTTACAACCTCTTCCAAGCTAAGCATGATCGAGTGAATATGATATTGTATCTTTCATGTGGTTTCTCAGACAGGGATAAAAGATGTTAAACTAAATTTGTCGCTTTTCTAAGTTTGATTTTTTGTTTCTAGGCAAGATCGTATGATGATCGTCAATATCGTACGATGATCGAAAAGATCGTATGTCGATTGTATGCCAAAATTATACTATGATTTTGTGGGTTGTACTACAATTTTGCTGATCGTAGTATGATATTGTTAGCTAAGCACAAATTTTGAGGTAATAAATGCAATGGCTATTAATTTTCAATATTTTTATCTTTTTTTGCAAATGGATCAATTTTAAGGTGTTACATTTTGCCCCCTCTTTAGCACAGTTTTAGAAGAAAGTGCATTAAAGAAAAGTGCAGCATTTTTTATGAGGAAGCCAAAATTTACTGTGGATTTCATTGATGATTTTAAGTTTTAGTGCAATTTGTTTTAAGATATGATATTTATGGTACCCCCTTCAAGTTTTAATTCCAAATTAGACATTTGGGTGAAAAACCCAAAAATTGAAATTAAATAAAAAAAAGAAGAGTGAAAGTTTAGTTCATTTTATTTTTACTATTTTACTATTCAGATATCTAGAGAAAAATATGGTAGGAGCTTCCCACCGTGTCGATTTGGTGCGGGCTAGAGATGGAGCACTCCGGGTAAGTGTTTCTTACTTTTTTAACTTAAATTTTGCATGTTTTTTCTTCAATTTAAATTTAAATTTGGTATTTTAGGGCACAACTGTCGTCGCATAGCCCTAGTTGCAAAATCATAATGATTTTGCAAAATCGTATCGATTTCATATCGTATTGTACGATATAGAAGAAATCGATAAGATTTTATCAATATTGTATCGATTTCAGCAATATCATATGTTTATGATATCATGAAATCAATATGATATTACCTGTTTTGGTATGATTTTGCACTGTTTAATCTGATCAAGTAATTTTAAATCCGATCACTATTTTTTTTTTGTATTTTATTTTGATAGATGGAAGAATTAAATAATAGGGAATGGAGGTATGCTACTCTCTAGGCTGATTTGGGTGCTCTTACAGACCGAGAGATGGCATGCCTAGAGGAAGTGGGTCTAAAATATGTGGTGAAAATGCCACAGATCCCAATGGATATGAGGATACTGACAACATTGGCAGAGAGGTGGTATCCAAAATCATCCTATTTCCTGTTACCTACAGGGGAAATAACTCCTACTTTGGAGGATGTTTGGAGGATTCTAAGGTTACCACTAAGAGGTACACGTATAGTTACATCTGGCAACCAAGGTCAGGTAATAAGGAGGTTGACAGGAGATCCTAGATTCCTATTGAATAAGGGTAGGGTTCCTCTTGATAAGCTTGGAGGGACTGATAGTCTCTTAGTTGACTGTATTGTTGAGTGGCATTGTAAGAGGTTTGATATTATGTCATCTCAGTGGGTGTCACTTGCAATGGAATCTAGCAGAGGTGATCTGTGATATGAGAGATCTGAGTATTCGATTTTCTTGGGGTCCCTTCATTCTTTGTAGATTATATAGATTTTTGCACAGGGTGGTCTACAAATATGGGAAGGGCCTAGTTTTGACCTCTTTTCTATAGGTGTGGTGTTGCGAGCACATAGCTATCTAGTGCCCTGCAAGACTTTCTTTAGTTTGAGTAGCAGACGGTGAGCCTAGATTAGAGTATGATAGACCTATGGTCTTCTATTGGCATCTACATGGAGGGCTCAGGAGATGGGTTGGACTTGGTATCATAAGGTGACTCATGGATGAGCTATTTGTGGATGAAATTACATGGAGGTCTTGGAGAGGATTATGAATATGGGATGAGGATGCGTTTGAGCTGGCTTGCATCAAGCGGACCATTTGGGTATAGATGCATGAGGGAGAGGTAGAGTTACACCATGCTGATTAGGTGCAATGATAGTTTGGGCTCCGATAGGATATTCCTTAGCATAGGAATATCACCTTTGCTAGATCTACTTAGGATCCTACTAATTTCAATAGGGCTCCCAACTTGGCTCAATTTTTGGACCCTAAGCCTGATGATGCTCCAGTAGAGATAGTGTTCAGGGATGATACTAGGGTTACAGATAAGTATCAAAATTGGTATGCTAGCATAATACCTACCTAGTTGACACCATAGAGGAGTGTAGTGCGATAGGTGATTGATCAGGTTTTTAGATAGCGATATGCAACTAGTCAGCAATAGTAGTCGAACACACAAACATCTTCGTAGAGACATGGTCTTTACACTCAGGGTGGATATTTGTCTCAGAGGTGATGAAGCCACTAAGATAGACAAGAGAGGAGAGCATCGCCCCAGTATGAGGGAGGAGCATCCTCTTAGTAGGAGGAGATACCAGACTTGCTTGATAAGGGCAAGAGGATATTAAAGGTAGGGGAGAGTATGATGGCGAACCGGGAATCACGCAAACACACTCATCGTAAGTTCACAGTATTTTCATTAAATTGAAAAGAACAGTGTTACAGTAGAACTTCCAACATACAACTTCTCTCTCTCTCTTCCCTGTTCACCACCCCTCATCCTTACAGCATTTCAGGTTTTTAACGAGGCCCCCGATCCTCTCGGCCATCAATGCCCTGCCTAACAAATTCAAATTCTAATTTTCCCTCCCTCGGTCGAACTTCCCAAATTTTGTCATAAATGGCCACTGCCTTACCCACCATGAAAACCTCATTAAATATCTTCTCTGACCTGCAAACGCCGCCTTGGTCAGATCGTCCTTCCGCGCCTCTGTTTCACCCATAATGTCCATGCCCTGTATTGTTGTGAAGACCATTCCCATCTTAATACACGCGGTCGCCAATTTCAATTTCAATCTTCGTGGCAGCCCGCGCGTTTAATTTAATTTTTTTTTCTGCTTTGTCTTCGACTGACCGTGTCACTTTAACACACGTGGAGGTCGCGTGTCACTATGGCTTTCCTTCTCATTTGAACGCGTGTCCACAAGCTTGTCTTCATACTTGTCGTGATATCACGACATGTCGCGAT
The DNA here is from genome assembly GCA_028583015.1 of Wollemia nobilis. Taxonomy (NCBI): domain Eukaryota; kingdom Viridiplantae; phylum Streptophyta; class Pinopsida; order Araucariales; family Araucariaceae; genus Wollemia; species Wollemia nobilis. Next base: position 1,187,057 of record JAQPPZ010016964.1, read on the forward strand.
ATCACGACATGTCACGATATCGCGACCCACTGTCCCTTTGCTTTCACCTTGGCAAAAAAAGTCGCGATATCGCGACCCAACGGTCACCTCTCTTCAATTTGCAAATGATGCCGCGATATCGCGACGTCGCGATATCGCGACCAAAACCTTCTCCCCTTCTTCGTCTGCACCGAGCCTTTGATTTTAATTGCCAACTGTAGTCGCGATATCGCGACGGAAATTCAACGCTGTTGAAGTCGAAACAAGAGTCGCGATATCGCGACGTCGCGATATCGCGACGTCGCGATATCGCGACTCAAACTGGCCATTGCCCTTTCGAAGCTTTGGGGTCACGATTTTGCGACCCCAACGCAACTTGTGCCTTTACTCTAAAACTTCCTCTTCTTTTTACAAAACCTCCCTCTTGGGCCAAGATTTGAAACAAACCCAACACAAGTACTTAGAAAATAAAAGCAAACAATAAAATGATTTGGAGGATGAAAGATTGCTCCTTGACCACCGGATGCTCCTGCATCAGACACCCAGGGTAGATAAAAAAAAAAGTGACCCTCACTTTTGTTTGGCTAAGGGGAGACCCAAGCGGTCAACCTCCGTCTTCGACAACCAAGTCGCATCTTCAGTTGGTCTGCCCCTCCACTTGATCAAGTACTCGATATCGCTCTGTTTCGGGTGCTCCGGCCTTCACGAGTATCTAATACTTCCTCGGCCTCATCTCGTGCTTGGAGTAGAGGCTGGAAATTGCCATGGTTCTGGACTTTGCATGTCTGTACTTTCTCCCTCATGATATTCCACGAGATCTAAAATATTAAAAATAGGTGAAATATCAAGCCAACTCGGCAATTTCACTTCATACGCATTTCTTGACTCCCGCTTTCCCAGTATTTTGCATGGCCCAAACTTTTTCATCTTCAATTTATTGTAAGTCTTGGCAGGAAATCTCTCCTTCCTGAGATACACCATAACCTCATCTCCAATCTCGAACTCCTTGAACCGCCGCTTCTGGTCTACCCTTGTCTTATATTGACTGTTCATTTTTGTAATTTGTCTTCTTACTTCCTCATGCAGAATTTTCATATGCTCTGCAAATTCTTCTGCCTCGGCACTACATTTTTCTCTTTTGTCCAACTTTCTTAGCTCAGACACATTCCTCGGGCTGTTTCCATATACTATCTAGAACGGAGATTTATTTGTGCTTTTATTAACTGAACTGTTATATGCAAACTCTACCTGTGGTAAGACCAAATCCCATCCCTTGGGTTGATCCACTACCAAACACCGTAGTAAATTGCCCAGGCTTCTATTGACCACCTCCGTCTGCCCATCTGTCTGTGGATGGTATGCTGAACTGAATTTCAAGTCTGTCTTCAATTTCTTCCACAGAGTTCTCCAGAAATACCCAACAAAATTTTTATCTCTGTCTGAAACCATACTTCTCGGTAGACCATGAAGTCGTACCACTTCCTTGAAGAACAACCCAAGAATGTGAATCGCATCACTTGTCTTTTGGCAAGGGAATGAAATGTGCCATTTTGGAGAACCGATCAACCACCACAAATATTGAGTCATTTCCCCCTCGTGTTATTGGCAAGCCAATAATAAAATCCATGCCTATGTCCTCCCATGGTCTCTCAGGCACAGGTAATGGCTGGTACAGTCCTGTATTTTGTTTTACACCCTTTGCCATCTGGCATATTCTACAACTTTGCACAAACTTCCATACATCTTGCTGAAGTTGTGGCCAGTAGTAATTTTCCTCAATCAAGGCAATGGTCTTATCCCTACCAAAATGCCCAGCCAATCCTCCGCTGTGCTTTTCTTTGATTAAATTCTCCCACATGGAACTTCGGGAATGCACAACTTACTACCCTTGAACAACATCCCGTCTTGGATTAAGAAATCCAACCATTTTGTTCTATCCATAGTAAGAGGTATTGAGCAAGCCTTCCAGGCTTCTGCAAAATCCGGATCTGCAGGTTATAGATCCTTTAGTTCTTCAAACCCCACTACTTCCACTGTCAATCTGGTCAGCAGAGTCTGCCTTCTGCTTAAGGCATCTGCAACCTTGTTTGACTTCCCACTTCTGTGCTTTAGTACAAAGGTATAACTTTGGAGGAACTCCACCCATTTCATGTGCCTTTGGTTTAGTTTTGTCTGACTGTTAATGTATTGCAAAGCCTGATGGTCAGTAAATAGTACAAACTCCTTTGGTAATAAATAATGTCTCCACTTCTTCAGGGCCTGAACTATAGCATAAAATTCTTGATCATAGACAAAATACTTTTTTCGAGCATCATTTAACTTTTCACTGAAATAAGCAACTGGCTTGCCTCCTTGACTCAGTACCGCCCCTATTGCACTGCCACTGGCATCACAGTCCACCTGAAATACCTTGTTGAAGTCTGGAAGTGCCAAAACAGGTTGTTCTGTAACTTTTCTCTTCAATGTATCAAAGCTCCTTTTAGCCCCTGATGTCCATTTGAACTCCTTTTTATCTCCCCTCATTGTCTCCGTGAGAGGTGCACAGATACTACTGAAGTTCTTTATGAACTTCCTATAAAACTCGGCCGTACCATGGAATGACCTCACTTCGTTGTGCTTCTTGGAGTAGGCCATTCAATGATGGCTCTCACCTTTTCGGGGTCCATCTTCAGGCCTTCTACTGAGATTACAAACCCCAAGTATACCAATTCCTTCTTGACAAAATTATACTTTTTCAAATTTATTAATAACTATTCTTCTTGCAGCTTTTCAAAGACCCTCCTGATATGCATCAGGTGTTCCTCCAGGTTCCCGCTGAATATCAATATATCATCTAAATAAACAATAACAAACTTTCCCAGAAATTCTTTCAGTACTTCATTCATCAGTCGCATGAAGGTACTTGGTGCATTGGACAGTCCAAAGGGCATGACCAACCACTCAAAAAGGCCTTATCTTGTCTTGAAGGTTGTCTTCCATTCGTCTCCCTCTCGGATACGGATATGATGATAGCCACTTTTCAGGTCAATCTTTGTGAAGTACTCAGCTCCACTTAAACAGTCCATGATATCATCCATTCTTGGTAACGGGAATCTTTACTTAATAGTAATTTTGTTGATGGCCCGTGAATCTGTGCACATCCTCCATTCCCCATCTTTCTTTGGCTCCAGTATTGCAGGTACTGCGCATGGACTCAAACTTTCCCGAATCAATCCCTTTTCTAATAATTCTTGGACTTGTCTATTTAATTCCTCAGTCTCTACAGGTGTCATCCTGTGTGCAGCTTTATTTAGCAGGCTTGATCCTGGTATTAAATCTATATGATGGCTGATTTTTCTCACAGGGGGTAAGCCTTGAGGCACATTGTCAGACATAATGTCTGGAAATTCCTCCAGCAGATTTAGAACTTTTGCTGGGGTATCCTGGCATTCCTTCCCCCTAACTCTAGGGATTATTGCATAACATAAATGTTCATGCTTTAACCCGTTCGTAAACTCTCTCCCCTCAACTAAACAGACTCTGGAAATATTACATACCTTTTCATCTGCATCCTTCAAGGGCTTTAGTTTGTGGCGTACACCATTCTTTGTCAATGAGTAGGTGTTGGCACGGCCATCATGCACTGCTCTTCGATCAAACTGCCAGGGCCTCCCTAGCAACATGTGGCAGGCATCCATGGTCAGAATGTCACACAGGACCTCATCACAATAATTTCCAATGTTAAATTTAATGGAACACTGCTCATTGACCAAAGCTCTGTGGTTTTTTTGTAACCAAGCGACCCGGTATGGGTGTGGGTGCTTCTTCCTTTCTAACTGTAGCTTTGTAACCATTTCCTCTAAAACCAGGTTATCCGTGCTACCATTATCAATAATGACATTACAGACCTTGCCCGCACACTTACATCTGGTGTGGAATAAACTTCTTCTCTGGTCTGTGTCCTTCTCCTCATTCAACAGGACTCTTCTTACAATCATTGTTTCTCCTCCTTCCGCTTCTTCGGAGTGCTCAGACTCAACATTTTCCTCTGCCACAACAGCTCTGGCTGGTCCCTCCGACCTCTTATTCATCTTTTCTCGGTGTTGTGGACACTCAAATGCCCGGTGTCCTTCTTCACCACAGTGGAAACATGTTCCACGAAACACTCCTCTTCCAAATCCCCGTCCAGATCCACCCCATCCTATTGGGTAGCTGTTCTGGTCTCGGGGCTGGTAAACATCTTCTTCCTTTTGGTCCGGGTTACTACTGGCTTCACCAGTCTTCTTCGGGTCCTTGTATTTTTCTCCGCTAGTCCTCCCACTAGTTCTTCCACCATGGCCCCTTCCTCTCTGCTTGCCTTCAAACCGCCTGTTTAGCTTTTCTTCTACCTTCAAGGCAAATTGATAAGCATCCTCAATGGTGTTTACTCGAACCAGGCTCAGTTCTTCCTGGATACCAAGTCTCAACCCATTTATGTAACGGGCTACTTTCTCTCTATTTGCCTCTAAATGCCCTGTTCTAATAAAAATTTTGTAAAACTCTTCAGTGTACTCTTGGAAATTTTGTTTGTCTGTCTCAAGCTCTGCATTTTTCTTAGCAGATCCAACTCGTAATCTATCGGGATGAACTGTCTTTTAAGCTTCTCCACCATTCTATCCCATCTTGTTATTCTCTCCTTCCCTCTTTTGTTTCTCTCCAACTGGATTCCTCTCCACCAAATGCTGGCATGGCCCTTCAACTTAGTCTTGGCAAATCTGACCCGGTTAGGGTCTTCAACTTCCTCATACTCGAAATATTCCTCCAAATCATTTATCCAGTCAATCACTTCTTCTGGATTTAGGTTTCCTGAGTATGTAGAAACCTCCATTTTAGGTTGCTTTCCAATCTGAGAGATGGCCTTATACAACCGGGCCTGAGCTGGATCCACAGCTTCTGCTTCTTCCTCAGACTGTTCTTCCTCTTCAACTTCATCTTCACTTTCCTCTTCCCCTCCGGGTTCGCGCCTTCTGCGTAACTCTGCTTGCAAGGCTTGAACTTGCCTTTGCAAGGCCCGAAAGTCTTCGGCCGACACCACACCTCCTCCTCCGCCTCGGTTCCTTTGTGGAGGCATTATATATATATATATATATATATATTTTTTTTTAAATCTTCCCACAGATCCTGGTGTAACTGCCTCTTTCTCCGGTGATCTGTTACACGCTCAGGAGCTCCCGCTCTGATACCACTTGATGGCGAACCGGGAATCACGCAAACACACTCACCGTAAGTTCACAGTATTTTCATTAAATTGAAAAGAACAGTGTTACAGTAGAACTTCCAACATACAACTTCTCTCTCCCTCTTCCCAGTTCACCACCCCCATCCTTACAGCATTTCGGGTTTTTAACGAGGCCCCCGATCCTCTCGGCCATCAATGCCCTGCCTAACAAATTCAAATTCTAATTTTCCCTCCCTCGGTCGAACTTCCCAAATTTTGTCATAAATGGCCACTGCCTTACCCACCATGAAAACCTCATTAAAGATCTTCTCTGACCTGCAAACGCCGCCTTGGTCAGATCGTCCTTCCGCGCCTCTATTTCGCCCATAATGTCCATGCTCTGTACTATTGTGAAGACCATTCCCATCTTAATACACGCGGTCGCCAATTTCAATTTCAATCTACGTGGCAGCCCGCACGTTTAATTTAATTTTTTTTCTGCTTTGTCTTCGACTGACCGTGTCACTTTAACACACGTGGAGGTCGCATGTCACTATGGCTTTCCTTCTCATTTGAATGCGTGTCCACAAGCTTGTCTTCATACTTGTCGTGATATCGCGACATGTCGCGATATCGCGACCCACTGTCCCTTTGCTTTCACCTTGGCGGAAAAAGTCGCGATATCGCGACCCAACGGTCACCTCTCTTCAATTTGCAAATGATGCCGCGATATCACGACGTCACGATATCGTGACCAAAACCTTCTCCCCTTCTTCGTCTGCACCGAGCCTTTGATTTTAATTGCCAACTGTAGTCGTGATATCGCAACGAAAATTCAACGCTGTTGAAGTCGAAACAAGAGTCGCGATATCGCGATGTCACGATATCGCGACTCAAACTGGCCATTGCCCTTTCGAAGCTTTGGGGTCACGATTTCGCGACATGTCGTGATTTCGCGACCCCAACGCAACTTGTGCCTTTACTCTAAAACTTCCTCTTCTTTTTACAAAACCTCCCTCTTGGGCCAAGATTTGAAACAAACCCAACACAAGTACTTAGAAAATAAAAGCAAACAATAAAATGATTTGGAGGATGCAAGATTGCTCCTTGACCACCGGATGCTCCTGCATTAGAGTATTAGGGCAGGTGACCTAGAGGCAGAGGTCACTATATTAAGGGTAGGGACTGCCACCCAAAAGACTAGGATTGAGACCCTAGAGGCACAGGAGGTGGGGTTGAGATCTAGGATTCAGGATTTGAAGATAGAGTTGGTGGAGGCTAGGGTGCAATCAAGACAGGGAGGTAGAGCTCAGGGAGTTGGAGCTCCCACTCCTACATCTATACATACTACTCACTCTAGGTGGAGTGGGTGAGGAGATGAGCTAGTGCGGTATAAATGGTAGACCTCATTTTATTAGGATATATACTTTACGGCCATACTAGCAGAGCAGAGATAGGCTTTACCTCCCTCTTCAAGCTTTCTCAGAAGTCAGATCAGAGGCATCCGAGGATGACGATGATGGTAGCTTCTCCCAGTCTGCCCCTGAAGTGTTCAGCACCAAGTGGACTCACAAAAAATAATTTATAACAAATTTTAAAAGTAGGAAGAAATGGTTCGGCCCACGCTCGGTGAACAACGCATCAAGCAAGCGAAGGATGAGATTTCTAGTGGCCTTCAGGTGACCCTCCTAGATGATGCCCTCAACCCCTCGAAATATGAACTCCTGAGAACCACACCTCCCACCCAATAAGGGAAGGGAGGCAAGCGACCCTCCAAGGATGTCAAATGAAGATCATCACCTAGAATTCAAGAGGGCTCAATGGAGCCCCCATGATTTGCATCCTAGCCCAACTTCGTAGGGACTACAAACCTACTATTCTACTTCTCCAAGAAATCAAGCTTGACGAATATTCCTCCCCCAAGGTTGCCAAGGCGATCTAGAATAATGGCGACTCCCTCTTCACCCAAAAATTGGCTCTGTAGGGGGGCTAATGTTCCTGTGGGACCTTGGTATAGTCGAAGGAAGGTTGATTTCATCCTCTCTTAGAATCATCAACATCATGTTCCATAGTCTAGAGTCAGGGCACACCTGGATCCTCTCCAACATTTATACCCCCAACAACCTAGTTGAAAGGGCCTCCCTATGGCATGAGGTCAGTCACATGAGAGAGGAGTTCACACCCCTCCCCTAGATCCTAGTGGGTGACTTCAATAGCCCCCTCTTTCCATCAGATAAATGTGGGGGAACAGTATTGAATTACAAAATCATGGAGGACTTCAAGGAATTCATTGATGTCAACGAGCTCATGGATGTCCACCTGAAGGGCGCCAAGTTTACATTGAGCAACAGGCGAGTAGGGGCCAACCTCATACATGTCAATATTGATAGAGTGTTCATGTCCACATAGGCCATTCCCCTGTTTGTTGATGCCACCCTCCTGGAACTCTCTAAAATAGCTTTGAATCATAGCCCCCTCCTCTTCGAGGCTGGCATACACCCTCCCCATAAGCGCCCTTTTTGATTTGAGTCCACGTGGTTTCATCACCCTAACTTCAAGGATCAAGTAGGCAGATGGTGGAGCCACCCCGACTTGGGGCACCCTGCTGGTCAACTCTACCAGAAGTTGAGGGTTCTAAAGGATAACCTAAAGGTCTAGAATAGGGAGATGTTTGGTAACATCTTTGAAATCAAGGATATCTTGAAGAAAAATTTGGAAGACCTTCAGTGAAAATTCTAGGATGGAAGTGAGGATCCAGGCTCAAGGGAGGAGGAACAGAGAATCCTAGTTGAATACCACAATGTTTTGGTGAGGGAGAAGAACTTCTGGAGGAAAATGTCAAGATCCCTTTGGCTCAAAGACGGTGATGCCAACACCAAATTTTTCCACACCTCCACCCTAAAAAATTGAAGCACCAACAAAATCCCTAAGCTTATCTGCAGTGATGGTAGGACCACGAAGGATGAGGAAGAAATCAGATCAGAGGCAACTAGATTTTACCAAGAGCTCCTAGGCACTCATTCCCAACCTTCCCCCAAGTGACCATGGTCCTCATCGAGCACATCCCCCCTATATTTCCCCTAAGACCATTGAAGTGCTTCTCAGCCCTCTCTCAGATGATGAGATCAGAGCGGCCCTGTTCTCCATGAAACCAGATTCTGCCCCTGGATCAAATGAATTATCTCCCCACTTCTTCTAGACCTTATGGGACCTGGTCGGCGAAGAGGTGTGTGCTGCAGTCCAAGACCTCCAGTCCGCTAAATCCATTCCTAGAGGTATTAATTCCACTTTCATTGCCATCATCCCCAAAACCTCAATGGACAAATCCCTATCAAAGTTTTGCCCCATTAGCCTGTGTAATGTCCTCTACAAAATCCTCACCAAGGCCCTGGTGAATAGGCTTAAAGACATCCTCCTCCTCATCATTACCCCCTCTTAGGGGAGCTCTATCAAAAGAAGAGTGATGACAGACGGGATCATCATCATTCATGAGGTCCTCCACTTAGCATCCCTGGATAAAAGACCAACGTTTCTCATCAAGATGTACATGAACAAAGCCTTCGATAGGGTCAGATGGGAGTTCCTCGCCCAGGTAATCCTCAAATTCAGCTTCCACCCCTCTTGGGTTGATCTCATCAAATGGTGCGTGTCATCCCCGTGGTTCTCAGTTTTGATCAATGGGTCCCCGACTAGTTTTTTCCAAGTGCCAGAGGGCTTTGGTAGGGCGACCCTCTCTCCCCCATACTTTTCATCATTCTAGCAGAGGCCCTGGGGTGCACCATATTAAATTCAACTAGCAACAGGCTCATATCAGGTATCAGACCAGCTTCAGGCTTGGCCCTGATGTCCCACCAATAGTTTGTGGATGACACCATATTAGCTACCTCCACTTTGGTAGCTCAAGATAAATTCATCAAGTAGATCCCTCACTTGTATGAGGAGGCAATCAGGAAGAAAATAAACCTTCAAAAAAGCAAAATTTACTTCATCCACACTCCCCTGGCCAGATAGGCTAAGATAGCTCAGATTCTAGGATGCTCCTTGGACACCCTCCCCACCACCTACCTTGGGCTTCCCTTGTTCATGGGCTTCCCCTCCAAGGATCTATGGAATAACCTGGTTGAAAGGATCTAGATAAATTTGGCTTCATGGAAAGGGTATATCCTCTCTTAGGCAGATAAAGCCATCCTCATGACCGCCTATCTCCAAAGCATCTCAGTGTACTTTATGTTCATTTTCAAAATCTCAGCCTTGATTGGTACCTGTATTAAGCAGAATAAGAAGTGCTTCTTATGGTCGATAATTGAAGAGAAGAAGAGGATTCCTAAGGTTGTGTGTCCCCTGGTCTACCACCCCAAAGTTGAAGGTGGGATCGACCTCCATCGGGTTTCCTTGATGAACAAATCCCTCTTGGCCAAGCATGCCTGGAAGGTTTTCACCAACTTCTCGGTAGAGTGGGTTAGCATTGGAAATACCTTCAAATGCATCCATTACTTAGTGACCACCAACCCTGGGATGGATATACCTTCTAGAAATCCCTGACCCTCACAAAAGACCTCATCTGAAAGGGAACTAGGTGGATCCTGGGTGATGAGACCATGATCAACTTCTGGAACAACAGGTGGCTCTGGGACGAAGTCCTGAGCAAAAATATTGACCTTCGAGTCCTGAGACCACCCCTTGTAGGCATTTATAGGGCCCAAGGTGGTAGACTATATCATCAGGGGCCAGGGTAGAGCATGCTGGAGGCCCATAAAAGCTCCCTAGTTCCCTCTCCAGGCCGAAAACCTCTCAGCCATTATTGACACTGCTATCATCCCTTAAGGTGAGGGTTAGGATAGGTGTGTTTGGCATGACACCAACAACGGATTCTTCTCGATCAATTTTTCCTATGCCATACTAAGGGATCCCCAAGAGGTTCATTTTCTAGTCAACCAGGTGTGGGCTAAAAAGCTAATCCCCAAGATCAATTTCTTTGTCTGGATGACCATCCAAAACAAGATGGGAAAAATATGGAACGTAACCCGCTATGTGTGATTTCTCGAATGATGAAGCGTAACTTTATATGTATTATTTATTTTTAGTGACTACTGTGGGGTGATTACCCACTAGGATGTATGTCAAGGCCTACTAAAAATGGCCATGGGACTTATCCTGTAATGGGGTGTTGAGCCCACTAAGCCAAAAGAAGCGTAACTTGATAGGGGAATACATTATTGCTGATGTGAATGATGTATTAGCAAGTACTACTTGATAGGGGTGTGTAATAATATATATAGACCAAGTCATATGAGCATAACACAATGTGAGTGTGTGCATGTGCTAGAAGAAAAGAGAGGAAGAAAATAAGGAGCAATGAACTATGCGTGTGTGTGTCCCTAGATTGAAGTTTTAGCTAGTGAAAAGTTAAGAGGAAGGAAGTGTGTAAACAAAGGAGAGAATACGATATATCCTTATCTAAAAAAAGAAGACAAAAAGAGAAATAAGAATCATGCAAAAGACAAGCATATACCAAAATAATATTACATTCCTTGACTTTGAAGAGAAATCATGATCATTGTAAAACTTTCAAATTCAAGGGATACAAGAAGAAGAGAGAAGAGAAGAAAAGAGCAAAGGAAGATGAGAAGAATAGAAGGGATGAAAATGCATGGATCCTATATTGGGGCTTTGCTAGGCATTATAACCCTAGTGAAAAGTGCAATGCATGTGAGCTATGAACTAACTAGGTATCATCACATGCCATTATCGTGAATCCCAAAAAGCTATATGAAAAAGCAGCCATGAGCAAGCGACAATGCAAGTATGACAAGAAGAAATGCAAGAGAAATAGAATGTCAAGCAATCATGCAATATGAATGATGAGCACCATAAATGCTCATTTTATATACACTTTTAAGGGCATCATTATTGGTTTAAATTAGCATTTGAAATGTATTTTTATATAGCTTTTGCATATAATTGATAGAAAATGAAGTATTATGCTTGACTAGTGTTTTTAGTGGAAAGTGTGTGTAAATATAGGTTTTTGCTACTAATATGGTATTTTGAGTCTACATCCCATTTGGGCGTGGCAATGCATGAAGACATCTTGAAAATAACATCGGTAAATGGTGAAGGCAGATGCTTGACTCATGATTGTTGGTGGTGCCTGATTCTTGATTGTTGGTGGTTCCTGCTTCCCAACTATTTGTGATGCCTACTTCCTATCTATTTTTGGTGCCTACTTCCTGACTATTTTCAGGTGCCTGCTTCTCGACTATTTTTGGCACCTACTGCCCAACCTATTTTCTAGCACCCGACTCCTATTGATGATTGGCCGATTGACCAAATCAATGTTAATCGGTTGACCAAGTCAACGTTGACCGATTGACTATGCACTTTTGAAGGAGGTTGTTCACAAAATATGGAGGATAAATCATTCGTATTTCTATGCATATTAGATTTTTGTGATTAAAATAGAATAAATAACTTTTATTCTATTTTGACTATGTAAGCTTTAAAGGCATTATTTTAGGATGCATTATTCTAGGATTAGTTGTTACGTACACCTAAGGATTAATATTGATTCCTTTGGTGAACGAACATGCTTGTAAATAGAAAAATAATATCTATTATTCTAATATTAGTATTTACGTACACCTAAGGATTATTATATTTATTCCTTTGGTGAATGAACATGCTTGTAAATAGGAGAATAATATCTGTGCAAGAAACATGTTGTAACAAATCATGTTATGTGATTGAAAGGAGACCAATTTATTATTGTAATAAGATTTGGTTGTGGTCTATATAAGAACGTAGGCTAGATGAATCGATCAATCAATCAATAAAATACTCAAAAAATCAATTTACTTATTTTTTTGTATAATTTATTAAGAGTTGCAAAGACTCTTATTTTTCTTGAAGTAATCTTCATGTAATTAGTTGAGCGGACTATCTACGGGAGCTCGATCCCACTCCTTGCAATAGTCCTCCAAATTTTTATTTTTGTTCTTTATTTTCAATAGATTACTTTCCTGATTTTCATCCTGCTTTAATTTAATTCAGTTGCACATTTATTTCTTGTACTTTTATTTCAGCATTTTAATTTTAGTTTTAGTTTATAGTTTATTTTTATGCACTTAATTTATTTGGTTTGGCTGAAATGAAAATACACGAACAACACCCCCCACAAAACCAATAGGTACAAAGGATTAATTCCCCACACTACAGGCATATATTGTGCATGACACTCACAAGTTTATGAGTTGTCCCGAGTTGACAAATTAAATGGAGGTAAGAAATTGAATCGTAGATTAACCAATATTTTTCCCAACATTTTGGCATCGTTGTCGGGGAGTGTCTAAACTGTAGTGTTTGGGAATGAACCCGATGTACCATATTAAGTGTAGAAGTAGGAATAAATTGTGTTGTTGAAAATGTAGAAAAATTAATAAATGAAGGATTTCCACTATATTCTCAATGGTTTCATAAAATCATAGAAATGGCACAACCTAGGTCTGATAGTTGAATATTTTACTATTAAGGATGTGTTTATTTACACAAAAATCATTAGGGAATTATGCCTCAAGAAGCCTAGTTTTAACGATGAAAAAAATTACAGGCTTAAAATTTCTCAACATATTAGCAAATTTTAATGATGACATTAGTAGCAGGAAAATGACATTAAAAATAAATAAATAAAATAAAAGAAACAGAATTTAAAAAGAACATCTTGATAGGAGTATGCTCTTCACTTGTACTTAAGGCGATTGCACTTAAGGCGATCTAGTGAATCAGAAACTAGCATGTGTTTTTTAGAATACTGTTATTTTTTATTTATTTTATTTAAAAAAAATAGTAGTCATTTATCTGCCTACACAATTTGCCAATGAGTTGAAAGAATTTGGTTTTGAGGCCATAAAGAAAAATGTTTTTCTCATGCTATAAAATATCATGCTAGTTGATGAAGTAGAGGATAAGAACAAATAAAAATTTAGTCATATCAAATTTTTGACCAAACTAAAAAAACTTATCATAGTCCTCAATTTTTAGAGACTAGTTCAATTATAGGCATGGGGGAGGCCCCAACTTCATTATGGCCACCAACAATGCTAAAAAAAAAAAAATTAAAAAATAAATAAACAAAAAAATTAGTTTAAAATTTTATTAGAATTTTATGTTAATTTAGATTTTTTATGTTTTGCAGGAAAACATGAAGTGCGGCATAGATGAATAAGGAGATGTCTATGAAAATTTTGTAAAGTGAGATTATACATGGATTTCATAATAGCACTATACAAACCATTTTATGTACTTTGAACGTGTAGCATCCAGTCCAAACAGGTGAAGTGAGTAGACTTTGCCTTGACAACACAAGCGCCCAAAGTAAGATAAGCAACTCTGATCAAGCGAAAGGCTTCCAGCCCAAGGTGTTTGTGGAACTTGAGGAAATTTTTACCATAAATTGTGTGACTGTTATAGCCTGAGAAGATGATGGACAAAAATTTAGAGATGCTACACTAAGAGTGGAGTAGAGTGCCAAGATGATGTTCGAGTAACAGTCAATGGGCTTGATTTCCAATCGGCTCACATTTACGAGATGGGATCATACATTGGCATGGGGGAGACCCCATACCATATTATTAGTTTTGACAAATGTTCATACATTCATTAAAACAAAAAAAACAGAATTTGAAAAGTTTTGAAAAATTCCAGAAATCTAAAAAATTCTAGAAAAAATTCCAGAAATCTGAAAAATTCTGGGAAAAATTCCAAAATCTATTTTTTTTTTGGAAAACTCTAGAATATGAGAAAATTCTTGAAAATTTTCTAGAAATTGAAAAATTCAGGAAAATTCCAGAATCTGAAAAATGATGAAAAAATTATGGAAAATTTCCAAAATTTGGAAAATTCTGGAAAATTTCCAGAATCTGCAAAATTTTGGAAAATTTCAAAATCTCTAAAAACAAAAATCAAAATCTGAAAAGTTATGGAAAATTCCAGAAATCTGAAAATTTATGGGAAAAATTTTAGAATCTAATTTTTTTTTGGAAAACTCCAAAATCTGAGAAAATTTTGGAAAATTCCAGAATCTGAAAATGATGAAAAAATTCTGGAAAAATTCTAGAATCTACAAAATTCCAAAATCTGCAAAATTCTGGAAAACTTTTAGAATCTGCAAAATTTTGGAAAATTTTAGAATCTGAAAAAAGAAAAAAAAAAAGAGAGACAACATGGAAATTATTCTTCTTAACATACTTTTTATTTTTGCTTTGCAGGAAATCGTGCCCTAAATGTAATCTGTAGACATCTTGGGAAACCTAGGCCTATCAGGCACAAGTTCCATGATTCCTGTTTTCTTGCTTTCGTGTATTTAGTTTTCTTTTATATGTTTAGTTTGCAAAACACAACCTTGAACAATTTGTAGGTAGTCGACTGGATTAAACGAGGCCTGATAGATACAAGCATTCCATGCCATACTAGGAGAGCAACAATGCAGAAAAATACACTTATTTTCCACCAAGGAGATAGTACCTACAATCAGACTAGCAAAAGTGCCTTCTTCCCACCTCGAGGAAGGCACCAATAAGTGGTGTCAATATTCCACTAGGAAGAATGATGCCCACAAAAAAAAGTGTGTATACATACATATATGTATATATATTATCTCCAAGATATATCAATGTTAAAGCAACAACATTTTTTGGGTCATCACAATTTCAGGTTGCATGTAGACGTTTCGCACCATCTAGCATTGTACATATCATGATCTACAAAATTCACCCAGGTATGTACTGAGTTTTTTATTAATTATTTGCATAGTTATTTTAAAAATTATTTCTATGTTAATACCAATAGATATCCCTATATTTATCTTTATTAATTCTCCCATCAGAATTCAGCCACATGACATGCCTTAGACAAGAGAAGAATTTCATTTCCCCAAGAATATTTTAAAAAAAGAGGTATGGGGAGGTTCCTGCTTCCTATATACAGGCTCGATTCTCATATACAAGCGTCTGCTTCCCATATAAAGGTCTAATACAGGTGCTTGCTTCCCATATACATGCCTGATTCCCATATACAGGTGCTTGCTTCCCGTATACACGCCTGATTCCCATATACAGGAGCTTGCTTCCCATAAAAAGGCCTAATTCCTATATACAAGCATCTGCTTCCCATATACAGGTCTAATTCCCATATACAAGTGTCTGCTTCTCATATATAGGTGCCTGCTTCCCATATACAGGCCTGATTCCCATATACAGACACCTGCTTCCCATATATAGGCGCATGCTTCCCATATACAGGTGTTTGACTCCAATACATATAGGTGCTTGCTTCCCATATACAAGGAGGCACCTGCTTCCCATATGCAGGTGTATGCTTCCCATATTATATAAAAAAACATCTATATCGAGGGGTTGTGACATGAGAACATGTCAATTCCTTCGACATGTGGGAATGATGAGCACCAAAAATGCTCATTTTACATACACTTTTAAGGGCATCATTATTAGTTTAAATTAGCATTTGAAATGTATTTTTATATAGCTTTTGCATATAATTGATAAAAAATGAAGTATTATGCTTGACTAGTGTTTTTAGTGGAAAGTGTGTGTAAATACAGGTTTTTGCTACTAATCTGGTGTTTTGAGTCTACATCCCATTTGGGTGTGGCAATGCATGAAGACATCTTGAAAATAACAACAAAATACACAGAGAGTCACTTTATTTATTTTTTTGTATAATTTATTAAGAGTTGCAAAGACTCTTATTTTTCTTGAAGTAATCTTCATGTAATTAGCCGAGCAGACTATATGCGGGAGCTCGGTCCCACTCCCTATAGCTTTCCTTCCTGCTTTAATTTAATTTAGTTGCATATATTTTTGTATACTTTTATTTCAGCATTTTAATTTTAGTTTTAGTTTATACTTTATTTTTCTGCACTTACTTTATTTGGTTTGGCTGAAATGAAAATACACAAACAACACCCCCCACCAAACCAATAGGTACAAAGGATTAATTCCCCACACTGCAGGCATATACTGTGCATGACACTCACAAGTTTACGAGTTGTCCTGGGTTGACAAATTAAATGGAGGTAAGAAATTGAATTGTAGATTAACCAATGTTTTTCCCAACAATGAGCAAGTAAATAGATTCAATATGATCTAAATTATATGCAAATGCAAACGATAGATCAAGAATAGTATCTTTTTAAATGCATTATATTCATAGGCTCTTTAAGTTCTTTACCATCAAGAGAAGCCAAAAAATAGGCGCATGGGCCAAACTTGGTCCTTATGACAAAGGGACCTAACGAATTGGGCTGAAACTTACCTCAAATATCAGTACGAGCATTAGTGTTCTTTTGGTTTTCCTTGAGGACTAGGTCCCAAACCTCAAAATAATGATTGTAAACTTTATTAGAATAATATCATCGAATTATATCCTAATAGGCTCTCAAATGCTCTAAGGAATTAATGTGCTTTTCATCTAATAGCTCAAATTGGTGTAAGAAATTTGGACAATACTCGTTGCTGACCTCGACATCTTGCAACAAGATGCACAATGAAGGAAAAATCTCAAAAGGAAATACTGCCTTAGCCCCATATACCAAGACATATGGTGAGGCCCCTGTGGGAGTATGCACACTAGTACAATAGGCCCACAAGGCAGGATAAAGTTGGATATGCCAATCGTGATCGGTCTTACTAACCAATTTTTTCAAGATCCTGATCAAGGGCTTGTTGGATGCTTTGGCTTGCCCATTAACTTGGGGGTAATAAGGTGTTGACCACATGTGCTAAATTTTGTACTTAGCACAAAAATGATGAACATCCTTATTATTGAAAGGAGTTCTATTGTTAGAAACAATCACCAAAGTAATCCTGAACCTACAAAGAATCTGGTTGAAGATGAACTTAAAAAATTGAGTTCCAAAAACCACAGCCAGGGGCATGGCTTCAACCCATTTAGTGAAATACTTGGTTGCAGTGATGATAAAATTGTGACCATCTAACAATATTAGGTTAACTTTCTTGATAATATCCAATCCCCACATGGAGAATGACCAAGGAGAAGAGATAACCTGAAGGTCTTGAGAAGGAGCATGGATGAGATGATTGTGGCATTGACACTTGTCACAACATTGAACATAGTCATATGCATATTTCTCCATGGAAAGCCAATAGTACCCCATTCGAAGGATATTTTTGCAATAGCATTACCATTGAAATGGCCTTCGCATGAACCTTCATGAGCATCACTAAGAGCAAGCCAAGTTTCATCAAAGTTAAAACATCTTAAAAGGATGACTTCAAAAGAATGTTGATATAAGGTGTTGCTAATTATAATAAATTAGCACACCCTTTTGCACAAAAGCTTACACTAATTGCGGTCTAAACCATCAGGCATAAAACCATCCCTAATAAAATTTAAGATTTTATTATACCATGGCTCATATGGGGAAGCTCTCATGGTCAACTAATCTAACTCGATAATACAAGAACCAAGCGAGGCATGTTTCTAGAGTTGTCTAATGATAATCAATGCTTGATCATTTTCTAACTCTAGAGGAAACAAGGATGCAACAAAAACCATGGCATCTGCATGGCAGTTTGAGGATCTAGGGAAAAACTCTATGGTTACTCAATCAAACAAGGACAACAACTTAGTAAAAAATCTCCTTGTAAGGTTTGAGTTTATCATCCCAAGTCTGATAAACATTGTTAATATGATTAACCACAATTTGAGAGTCACCAAAGACTGAAAAACTCTAACTTGCAAAGCTAAGGCAACTCTAAGACTAAGGATCAAAGCTTTGTATTTTACAGTGTTATTCGTGCAAGAGAAATGAAGTTTGAAGGACAAGGGGATGAGTTATTTTTGTACAATGACTAGAATGACTCCAGCCTAAGCGCCCTTCATGCATCAGAATCCATCAAAAAATAATGTCCAATATTTTGACTCTTTAATTTCAACATTTAAGCACTCATAGAGAAACTCAACAACTATAGGATGAGCAACTTCTAGAGTAGCAAAGACTAACTTATCAACAATCACCCGACCCTTAATGGCCTTCTAACCTACAAAAGTAAAATCAAACTCACTAAGGGTCAACACCCATTTAGTAGCTTGACTTGAAAGGTGGGACTTAGACATCAAATAGTTCAAAGGATCAAACTTTGCAACTACTAATGTATTATAGCCAAGCATATAGTGTCTTAACTTCTGAGAAGAAAACACTACGACAAGGCAAATATTTTCTAAGGGATTGTACCTAGTTTCATAGCTAACCAAGGTTCTACTGATATAGTAGAGGGCTCGTTCTTTATTTTTATCATCATGTTGGACCAGCATGGCCCCCAAAGCATAAGCAGTGGCTACTATGTAAACTATCAAATGCCTACTAGGCATAGGAGGAACTAATATAGGTGAGGAAGTGATATACTATTTGATATCATAAAAATATTTCTAACACTTAGAAGACCCCATATTTATTTATAAGCTTAATAAAGGGTTGACACTTATTGGCTAAGTGGGCAATGAACTGATGAATAGACTGAAGTTTACCTTACAAACTACACAGTTTGGTCAGGGTACAAGGAGGAGCCATATCGGTTATGATAATTATCTTAGTGGAATATAATTCAATGCCTCTCCTAGACACTATAAAGCCTAACAAATTTCTAGATGTGACTCCAAACACACACTTACTGGGTTTAAGATGAACCTTGTATTGTTGAAGCCTTTCAAATATTCATCTTACATCATGGGCATGATCCTTTCATTCTATGGAGCGAGATACAATATCATCCACATAGTCTTGGAGAATATCATGCATCATGCCATGGAAAATATAAGTCATGGCCCGATAATAGATAGCTCATGCATTCTTTAGGCCAAAAGGCATGACCTTCCAGTAGAAGGTTCCCCATTGAGTAGTGAATGTTGTCTTAGCCTGATATTCAAGGGTAATCATAATATGATTGTAGCTTGAGAAACCATCCATAAGTGAAATTATTCCATTACCATTGAAAATATGGCCAAGAGGGGATTCTTGATCCCAAGAAAATGCTACTTGTGCTACGCCAACTGGGAGTCGACGACCCACATCTTCTTCAGGTTCCCCTTATCCTCAGAGGCTCTAGGACATCTCCTCGCCTAGTTCACCATCCAGTGGGCCCCTCTTGGATCCATCCTCGACATCTTAACCTAGTGGTCAAATCCATTTTCCCACCCCATCCTCTAATCCCTCTGGACCTTCTACATTCCCCACCTTCTCTGGCAACTCTAGCTTGAGTGCAATGGCAAAGCTTTCTCCTCCCCATCCCAAAACCTCTGGGGGGTGGCAATCGAAGCACTTGCCTTTGTAGTAGGGAACTCCTGCACCCTTCCCATCGTCTGCCCTCTGTGGAAGGCAAGCGAGTTAACCCTCCTCAGCTCCCTCAGAGGGCAAACGCTCTCCCATTGCCTCCACCCCTCCCCCTCCCTTAGAGCCTCTGTGAGATGGTTGTCCCCCCTCCTATATGGGTCAAGTTGAACTTTTATGGAGCGTCTAAAGGTAATATTGGCCCCTCAGACATCGACAGGGTCATCTATGACAACTCAGGGCATTTGATCCTTGCCTACATGGAGTTCCTGGGAGTTCAAACCAACAACTCCATGAAAGCTTCGACGCTCCTCCATAGGCTGATCATTCTTCAGGACTCCCCCAAAAGGGTGATCATCGAGGGTGGCTCCCTAAGCATTATCAATGCCATCACAAAGAAAGGGGAGCTATCATGGTGAATAGCCAACATCATCCAGGAAGTCTGAGTCATCCTTCAGAGGCTCCCCCAATTTTCCATCCACCATGTCTACCATGAAGGAAACAAGCTAGCAAAATTCATAAAAAACTCAGTGGCTTCATCAGTAGGCCTCCGCATTTGGTGAGATGACTTTCCTGACGACCTTCTGGATGCGACGTTCAAAGATCAGCTTTCAAACCATGATGCCAACTCAGAAGCTTAGAATTCTTGATCTCAGGGCCCCATTAACCTGGAGCCCCAGGCCTCATTCTACTTTTTTGTAGGTCATTGACATTTTCTTGAAGAGTCCCAAGGCTGTCACTACCGATGGTCCTACCCACAACTGCCACCTCAACACTAGGTCAAATTCAAGTAGGTCCCACTGCATCCATGCTGGCCTCATCATCAATACCTGATCAAGCCTCATGCCACCTCAACCTACCTATCCCACCATCATCATCTTATCCTTACCTCTTTATGATGAGGTAGCTGCCCCACATGAGTTGTCCACCTGGCCCATTACTAGTGTGCCACATCATTTTTTGCATCCCAAGAAGCCTGATTCCTATCGAATTTCTTTCGTTTGTCGTGCCTACCACAATTTTCCTCGCATATGCCTCCTTTAAAGCATGTTGTCCATCTCCCTCGATGTAGAGCCCCAATGCATGTGGCTACCCACTGCCCCTTCGTCTTCCTCTTCACCTATTTATCCCCATTTGATTGTTCTCACCTCACTTCCTCCCAGTCCTTTCCCCTTCATCAGCTTCCTACGAGTGTACACACTGCTAGGCTCTAGCCCCCTTCACTGTTGTCTACCTTTGTGGTCACCATGTCATCATCCAAAGTCATATTCATTGAGCCCTCTTCCCTTGTCATATCTAAGTCAGCCAAGGTATTCATGGATGCTAAGTCCCTTACCCCTTTCATTCATAAATTTGTAGGCCTTGAGGAGGAGATTACCCAGGCCTTCCTTGACACCTAGAACAATGGGGAGGTGGTCGTGAAAGGCATCCATTTTAAGGTAACCAAGGAATTTATTTTTGAAGTTATAGGGCTTCACCATGAAGAGAAAGGAAAGTATATTCAGTGCGACAAGCACAACTGGGAGGAGGAGCTCGACCACTTCCTAAAGCACAACTAGGACAAGACTGCCCTATTTAGAATACAACTACCCAAACCATTCGATGAGGCCATTATCCCCATCATGCAATTCATGACCTATGATGACCTTGACTAGAAACTATACAGTTTCCATCTTAGCTTTGTCAACCATATCCGTGATGCCACCCTTCTGTGCACTCCTCGATACTTACTATATTCCCTCACCCTTGCTATCGAGAAGGTCTAGAAAGCCCACACCCACCCCATCCACCAAGGCCTCATGGTAGTTATTTACCACCATGATCTTGCTAAACAACCCCCTGCCCAACATATGCCTCCCCTCTCCACCAATCCCCCCTTAGGTCTTCGGCCTCATCCATCCCTGATTCCAAGACTAGGGAGGGTAGCCCTAGTGAGCCCAACAATTCTCCTCCTCACAAGAAATGCAGACCAACTCTCAAGTAGCGGGCGTCGGCTCAAAGGATTGTGTAAATTTAGTCTTCAACATTATTTGTGGTAAATTTGGCTTGAATGCAATCACAGAGTTTTCGATAAGAAAGTTGTCCAGCTTGAGTACATTGCCAATAAAATTATTCTCTGTGCCATAGAAAATGTTCTTGTTGCTCCTCTAAATTTGCATCCTTGTCCTCCTTTTGAGAAAGACATCCTAAAGTCCTACAATATAATTCTTGATGATCTCAATTGTACTGATCCTTCTAATCCTAGAAACAGTTTCAAATGGATTCCCCTCCTATTGGTTGGGTCAAACTTAATTTTTATGGAGTGGCTAAAGAAAATCCTGGAACAAGGGAGGCTAGTGGAATCCTCCGCGATCATCTAGGAAATTCTATTTTTTCCTACTCGGAGCCTCTAGGTGTGACTACCAATCACTCCGCTAAGGCCAAGGATGCTTGGAGAGGCCTCCAATTTGTCAAAGATATTCCAGGAAACATCATTGTGGAAGGTGATTCTCTAAATATCATTAACTACTTAAATTAATTTAAGCCTTCCATCTGGAGGATTAGACCAACCATTGAGGACTGTAAGAAAATTCTTCAAAGGCAACATAATTGTATTATCCAACATACTTACAGGGAGGCTAATATAGTTGCTGATAATATGGCTAATATTGGAGTCAATGCCCAAGGACCTTTAACGTGGACAAACAGTCTACCCCCTGAGATGGATGATCTTCTCAAATGGGACCAAATTCAAGGGAGGAACCAAACTCACGTTATCCATGATGAACGCTAATTTGCCTATCAATCCTAGTCATCAACATTTTTTGTCCTTTGTAATCCCCAAGAGTCACTTTTTAGACCTTTGGTTTTATCTTCATTCAACCACATTGCCTTTCTTAGGAGATTGGATTCACGTTCCCCTAGGCTCTATTTTCCATTTCCACATTGCATTTTTCAAGAACTTTAATCAGTTTTAGGTAACCACTTATTCTTATTACCCCAAGGCAAATTTTCACATGAGTCTTAATCATTTGAATCTCGTGTGCTTTGATACGTGTAATACTATTTTTTTGGAAACCATATTCAGCCTTCTTGATCGAAGGATCATCCTGAAAATCAATTTGGTGATCATCCCAAGCCTTTCAAGGTCTCATGCTTGGATATCTTGTTGGCTAAGCCTTTCATGTACCCCAAATTTTCAAGCTGCCATTTTAGAGTATCGCCAAGTGATTAGTTGGGCTTATAACCTAGTCTTGATTTGCATATTAAACCTTTTCCCTAGCCAATACCTTCTACTTCGTCTAATCTTGTCGATAAGTTCCTTCATAAATTAGTCATCCATGCTACTAATGCATCCATCATCCATCTAGAGACGACTTACATCGCCATTGGTAAGGCCATTGCTAGCCTTAAGGAACAGAGGCATAATATCAACCTTTTCTTCTTCTACAAAAATTTCAATGGTTCCTCCATGGTATCTGTTGCTGAACCCCCTTTCGATGTCAAAGATGATGTAGTCGAAATTGCTAAAGATGTCTACCTAGAAAATCTGAATGAAACTTCAAAGGATAAAGAAACCCTGAAGGAGGAAGCAAAGGATAATGTTCTGGAAATTGATGTTCATAACCTTCTACAACCCAACGCCCTTCCTTGATGATGCCCATGGCTTGTTACTAGTTTTTCTCTCCGCTGCATTGCTCTTCCTTTGGTCTGTTGGTGTGCAAGTTGTTTTATTCCAGCTCGCTTTTGTGTATCTCTTTTCTAGTGGTGTTCCTTTCTGTTCCTTTGTGCCGAAGGATTGTAATGGCTTTTAGCCTTTCTATTTTTAGTCTTTTAGTTTTGATGGGTTTTGTTCTGTTAAGGGGACTCATTTTTCTCTGTTGCATTCCTCTTGGTTCCTTGATGTAAAAGGCGACAGGGGGCATTTCAAATGCCCTTTTTGAAATAATATAAATTAATTTACCAAAAAGAAAATAGTGTTCTTTGGTACAAGAGAGATTTATAATCAAGATAACAAAATCAAAATCATTAAATATGTGAAATTTAGTGCATGGTTCAAGATAATTTTTGAATTTATCTGAAGTAAAATAAAATATAGCTTGCAATATTGGTAGATAATAAATGTGGAAATAAACTAATTAAATAATGTCTTGGAAATGTTTTTGTAGATTTTCAAAATTTGTAAATTTTTTGGTTGTTTTTTTGATATTTTCTTGAAATGCATGATTTTTTTTTTATTTAAAATTATGTACAATGAGGAGACTTTTGGTTTTATGCATAATATCTTTTTAGATGCATAATATTCATGGGTTCCTTGAGATATTTTCCATCCAAGGTAGCCAATTGGTATGCACCTGATCCAAACTTAGTAGTGATGATAAATGGTCCAAACCAATTAGGTTGAAATTTTCCTTTAAGATATTTTATTACATTAGTATTTTTTTGATTTTATTTTAAGACTAAATATCTGACTTCAAAGGATCTATTTTGAACTTTCTTTGCATATGATCTTTTAAGTTTGTATTGTGAACTTCTATATGAAAAGAGCATGGATGCACTTTTTTTCTAGAAGTTCCAACTGAATTAACCTTCCAGTGCTATATTCATATCCTACTTTAGCATCTTGAAGTAGAAGAGCTAAAGAAGTAACTTCTATCTTAAATGGAAATACTGCTTCGACACCATAAACCAAGACAAAAGGTGAAGCGCCTATAGGAGTACGAACACTAGTTCGATAAGCCCACAAGGTAGGATATAATTGTATATGCTAGTCACGATCTATTTTATTAACCAATCTTTTTAGGATTTTGATTAATGTTTTATTAGATGCTTCAGCTTGGCCATTTCCTTGTGGATAGTAAGGAGTAGACCATCTATGTTGAATTTTATATTTTTGACATAATTTCTTAACATCTTTGTTCTTAAAACATGTACCATTGTCAAAGATGAGATTAGATGGAATTCCAAATCTACAAATGATTTGATTGAAAATAAATTTAGACACTTGAACTCCTATGCAAGAATCTAAAGGCATAGCTTCAACCCACTTTGTAAAATATTCTATTGTTGTTATTATAAATTTATGACCATAAAAAGAAAAAGGATTGATTTTACCAATAATATCTAAACCCCATTTAGAAAAGGGCCAAGGAGAGGCTATGGCTTGGAGTTCTTGAGCAGAAGCATGGACAATGTCAACATACCTTTGAAACTTTTCACAATGATGCACATAATCATTAGCATATTTTTCCATGGAGGGCCAAAAATATCCCATTCTAAGGAGCTTTTTAGCAATGACACTTCCACTAAAGTGTCCTCCACAATATCCATCATGGGCTTCACTTAAGGCTTTCTTAGACTCTTCTAGGTTAAGATATATTAATAGTATACCTTCAAAAGATCTTTTATGTAAGGTACTTCCAAAAATTACGAAGTGAACAGCTTGCTTACGCAGTAACCTACGTTGGTTTCTATCTAGTCCTTCAGGGAAGGTCCCATTCTACAAAAAATTAAAGATATCTATATACCAAGGCTCTGGGATAATTTCATTAATAAAAAATACATATAATGGCTCTAAGCAAGACTTAGAGAAAGTAGGTTCTTGGAGTTTGCAAATAATGATAGTAGCATACTCATAATATAACTCTAAAGGCAACAGAGAAGCAACAGTGGCCATAGCATCAACAACACGGTTGCTAGTTCTAAGAACAACTTCTAAAGTTACTTTCTCAAATAATGATATAAGTTTAAGCACATATTATTTATAAGGGTGAAGTTTCTCATATCGTGTCTGATAAAATTTATTGATTAGATTTATCATGAGATGAGAATCTCTAAAAATTGATGACTTTAATTTTTAATGCTAAATCAGCTCGTAATTTGAGGATTAGAGCCTCATACTCTGTAGTATTATCAGTACAAGCAAACTATAATTTAAAAGATCAAGGAATAAGGTACTTTTGAGGAGATATTAATATAATACCTACACCTGCACCACTCATACGTCTAGCTCCATCAAAAAACAATGTCCAAGTTTCAGAATGATCTTCTTCTAAATTAAGACACTCATCAGGAAATTCAATGTTCATTGGATGAGTAGACTCTAAAGGTGCAATAGCTAACTGATCCACTATAACTTGGCCTTTTATGAATTTTTTGCCGATAAATGTGAGTTCAAAATCATTAAGAGCAAGAACCCACTTAGCTGTGCATCCTGATATATAAGGTCTACTCATCAAGTACCTTAATGGACCATATAATGAATTATATCAGGTTTCATAACTTATTAGAGTTCTACTTATATAATATGTAGCTCATTATTTCTTTTCATCATCAATTTTATCTAACATAGCTCCAAGTGCCAATTCCAAAGCAAAATTATATAGAATGAAAGGACAATCTGGTCTAGGTAGAATAAGCACTGAAGGGCTGAGAGGATATTACTTAATACTATCAAAATATTCTTGACATTCCTTATCCCATTGAAAAAAAATGTTCTTCTTAAGCAATTTAAGAAAAGGTTATGTTCTATCCACCACTTTATCAATGAAGTGACAAATAGCTTATAATTTTCCTTGTAAGCTTCTTAACTATGATATGTTTTAGGAGGTGGCATATCATCGATAGGATCTATTTCTATACATCGCATAGAAAAAATAACTCCTAATAATTTTCTAGATTTTACTCCAAATATACATTTGTTTGGGTTTAAGCGTATCAAATATTATCTTAATCTATCAAACACTTTTCTTAAATCATTAATATGATCATCTTCTTTAGTTGAATGAGCTATAATATCATCCACATAATCATGCAAAATATCATACATCTTATCATAAAAAATATATGTCATGGCTCTCTAATAAGTTGCACCATCATTATTTAAACCAAAGGGCATCACTTTCCAAAAAAAATTCCTCCAAGGTGTAATAAAAGTTGTTTTGGGTTGGTCTTCAAGAGCTATTCTAATTTGGTTATATCCTGAAAAACCATCCATAAGGGATAAAATTCCACTTCCAGCCATGAAATCTATGATTTGATCCATATTAGGGAGAGGAAAATCATCTTTAGGGCATGCAAAATTAAAATCTCTAAAATCCGTGCAAACTCTAATCTTAGTGGATTCTTTCTTAGTTACAGGAACAACATTTGATATCCACTCAGCATAATAAATAACTTGTATAAAAATTACATTTAAAATCTTTTCTAACTCACTTTTAACTAGTAGTGCTACTTTAGGATGCATTTTTCTGAGTTTTTTCTTTACAAGTTTAGCATCAGGGCACACTACTAAATTTTGCATAACTACAAAAGGATATAATCCTAGCATATCTACGTATGTCCAAGCAAAGACATCGAAATATTCTATGAGGAATTCAATATATAGCTTTTGTTTCTCTTCACTTAACTCTAATCTAATTTTTACCATGCGAGGGTTCTCTTATGTCCCAATATTGATTTTTAAAATATTTTTTACAACAATATTTAAATCTCTTTCAAATTTGGATGGTGCGGGTGACACACCCATTTCTTGTAATTCTTCTAATGTGCATTTAGCTAACTCTTCTTGAGAAGTAGTAGCTTCAATATGGGCTATACATGACATAGATCCATCAAAAAAGAATTCATTCCTTAAAATTTCATCAAGAGATATATCATGACAAATATCACCCTCTAAACATTCATCCAAAGAAGCAATCATTTCTAGGTAAACCATAGTCATCATATTACAAGAATGTATATTTTAAGAAGCTCTTGTTGTTCCATATATTCTTGATATGTTATAAGGTGATCATCATCTTCATATGGGAATGGCTCTATTTTTGTAGGAATATAACCAAGACCACATCAGGCAGGCCATTATTCGACCTCCAAAGGTTCTTTTATACCATTTTCACCAGGTCCTAAACCTTTACCTCTATAACCCATGTTATACATCATTGGTTTTTATTTTATGTATCCATTAGAAAAATAACATTTAGCAAATCCATCCTAATCAATTGTAATTTTTACAATTGAAATTTTACCCCAATCATACCTTGCATACACAAAGTCACAATTTACAATATGACAAATGCTTCCCTTATTTGGCAAGCCTAATATTTTGGGATATGGTGGTAACTTAGATAACACCAAGGAATCTTGGGTAGCAAAATTAACTTCTTTTGTAGTTGCAAGCACTAAAGATAAATCTGGTAATACTTCATCTGAAATGGCATATGAAGTAGATGGAATATCCTCCTTAACTAGTTCTTTAGATGCTATAAATTTAAATACTATAAATTCAGGAGGTGAATATGTTATTACAAATTTAGAAAATGGATTAGATATAGGCTTAGAAGACGATTATGATAATGATTTAGAATTTGTTGATGTTTATGTTTTAGAATGTATTTTTAATGATATTGATTTAGAAGGTGAGGATGATTTAAATTTAGAAGGTTTTGATGATGGGAGTGGATTAGGCTGAATAGAATACATAGAAGGACAAAATGGAACTCCTATAGGTTCTGCCATAGCACACATGTCAAATGGCCTAGGGTCACCATGAATGGTGACTAATTGATTTTTAAACTCAAATTTAACACATTGATGTAATGTGGAAGGTACTACTCTCATTGCATTGATCTAAGGTTGAACTGGAAGAATGTTGTATGATGCAAACAAGGTATAACAAACATAGTCATATACAAAATCCTTGGGCCAACTTGCAATAGGATTTTAATTACTCCACATGTTTCTTGAGTTTCATCATTAAATGCTTTAATAATAATTTCAGTCTTGTTCATATCTTCCCAAATATTTGAAAGAAATCATATATGCATATATTTAGTGACGATCCATTATCAATTAGGACTCTTTTAACTCCTACATATACAATTAATGCTATAATGTATAAAGGATTATCTCTATACAAACTTTGAGGAGGAATATCTTTATCACGAAAATCTATGAAATTTGTTTCATCCAAAGTTACAATATTTACTTCAACATTGGGTTCAATAACTTTAGGTACCATCATCTTACTTAAAGTTCTCATCAGTTCTTCTCTATGTATGGAAGAAGTTCTTAAGAGATCTAAAAGAGAAATTCTAGCTGTGATGGTAGCTAATTGTTCATTAATATCATATGGAGATCTTTGTTGTGAACTTAGTACATTATTTCCCTTAGTGGGAGATTTTAATACAAAAGGAGCTGATTTTTCATTTTGAATTTGATCTTGAGAGTTTTGATTTTGTGCTTATTTTCTTGTAACAGTTCCAATGGTACTGTATCGCTCCAAAATTTTCACACCCTTACCTTCAGGCTATAGGATCCGTGCCCGGAATGGGGATGTGAAAAGGATGGTGCGGTACCTCGAACTGAGAGGCCTTGCGAAGGTCCCGCCTCTCAAGGGAGGTGTATTATGGTGATTTTTCGAAGGATGGTGGGTTCACCAGGAAACATTTAATGGCAGTTTCCACGCCTAGGTTGGGAATGTGTTTGATGTGTTCAGTTTTAGCCTTAAGAATTCAAGTCCTAGGTTTGGCCAAAATGCGTCTAAGCTATTCTATATGAAGATGCAGATTAAATGAATACAGAAAACAAAATTAAGACAAAAAATAGAGAAATTAAGTAATATTAAAAGAAAAAACCTGATCCAGATGTCTGATGAAGATTCTGATTCTTGAAGCAGTCATGATCGTCTCTGATTTGACAGTATCTTCTGAGATCAGACAAGATCATCTAAGATCTGACGAATTCGTCAGAGACCTACAAACAGAGAAATAGGTGCAAAACACAGAAAATACAACAATGCTAACATAGGGAAACAATGTAAATTGATAGTAACAATATCAAATTGAAACTTATAAGCAGAAACATGCATGTATTATACTGATTTCATAATAATTATGACTTAATTATGCATTTAAAGCTATATGGGTGAACTCCAAAATGCAAGATAGTATAAAATTCTAAATAAACTAGCTAATTACAACATAAAATAGTAGATTGAAAGATGAAAAAATGCAAACTTTGGGCACTGATTGCCTCAATGTTGACTGCAGTCAAAATCGTCTCGCATTGGTATGAAATCATCTCTAATTCGACAGGATCACCTCCGATCTGAACAGGATCGTCCGCGATGATGTAAGCTTGCTCCGACTGAAAAACACTAAGGTACCTACAACAAAATTTGTATAGAACTACTGCAAATATCAATTTAGGATGTTTTAACATGTATGAAGTCGAGTTACAGGGAATTTCAGCCAGGGGGGTGCTAAGGGGAGGATTTAGGATTAAATAGGCTTAGGATGGAGTTTAGGAGGTTGGAGATCATCCCTATTTGGGATATATCCAATGGGGGAGGGTCTCTAACGATGCAGACATGCTTCTACTCAGATTAGAGACGCCGTTGGAACAGAAGCTAATTGTGAAAAATCAGTTTAGGGACAAGATCGTCTGGATGTCCTAGCCCAGATGAAATCGTCAGATCTGGGGCGATATCGTCTGATCGGCGAAGATATCGTCAAATGGTCAAAACAAACTCTAAAAATGGCACGGGAAAGGAGGAAATGGATTACACGGCGGTTAACGAGCGGTTTGGGAGGTTAAAATTTGAATTTGAATTATTTACTAGAGTAATTGTAATTATTAAGATTTCACTGCACCAATTTTAGGGTGCTACATTTTGCCCCCTCTTTAGCGAATTTTCCGAAGAAAATGCGTTAAAGATGAGTTCTTCTCGATCTACGAGAAAGCAAAAATTATTTCTATTTTTAGGTGACGATTCTTGGTCGATTCGCACGACAGCTTACTATGGTGCCCCCTCCGTGTTTTTACCCAAATCGAACGTTTGAGGTAAAAACGTGGAAAAGCAAAATTTGAAAATGTTTTTAATTGTGTTTGAATAAAATTAAGAAAAATAGGGTAAAACCCTAATTCATTTTTACTATTCATTTTTTTGGTTTTTAGAGCTCTGCAAGCAAAAATGGTGGAGACGGTGCACAGATCAACAGAGGTCCGGCGTGGGCTACGGGTAAGAGTCTAAACTTAGCTTAGAATGCTTGAATTTGAATTTACATGCTTTTTAGGTGAATTTTAAATGAATTTTTGAGCATCGTGGCCATTTTTGGGACGTCGACGTTGTCAGGATGAAATCGTCCCGATTTCGATGAAATCGTCTCAAGTTTGCCGATTTCATCTAAGGGCGAAATCGACAAAAGGGGGATGATTTCATCAAATTAGGAACAATTTTGGCTTGCGAAATCGGAGACGATTCTGCTCAAATTAGGGACGATATCGTCCAATAGTGGACGATATCATCAGTTGTATAAAATTGAACTGATTTTACTTACATTTTTAATTAATGATTGTTATTGTTGTTGTTTTGTTGTTTATGTTGTAGAGAGGATTGCTAAAGAGCAAAGAATGGAAGTACGATGGGTTGAGAGATGACTTGGATGCTCTAACATAGGCAGAGCGGGATCAACTGGCACAGGCTGGCTTACAGCATGTGGCAGAAATGCCACAAGTTTCTACAGACATGGGGCTACTGACAGCCCTAGCGAGAGAGGTGGTATCTGGGTTCTTCCTATTTTCAGTTACCTACAGGGGAGATGACTCCCACTTTGGAGGATGTATGGAGGATTCTGAGAATCCCCATACAAGGACGATTGATCACTCCTATGACCAATCAAGGCCATGCTATGATGCGGTTGTGTGGTGACCCGAGCTTCACCCTGGAGAAGGGCAGAGTGAACATCGAGGCACTATGTCAGATGCCTGGGGCATCGAGACTCACACAAGTTTTGGCCGGAGTGGTGGGTGGACTTTTTCTGTGCCATCAGAGTGGGTGCAGGGTACCATGGATGCTAGCAGATGTGATCTGCAACATGCGGGACCATGGTTATAGATTTTCTTGGGGCAGCTTTGTGCTATGCCAGTTGTACAGGATCCTGCATGGGGTCATGTACAAGGGCGGTCGATGTCTAGTTATGACATCGCTCCTACAGGTTTGGTGCTGGGAGCACATTACAATGTGGAGGCTGGTAGGGCTTCCTTTGATAGGGGTTGACAGGGAGAGGCCCTGAGATTTTTACTAGTGGCTCCAGAGAGGGTCACAGTGGTGGATTGACCTACTGATGTCCTAGAGACTGCTGGATGACCTTGTACCAGACCAGATCACCTGAAGGCCATGGCGAGAGCACCCAGGGTGGGCCGAGGATGGATAGGAGCTGGCTTGCATCAGGTGAGTTTTATGGTTGAGGATGGAGAGGGGAGAGGTGGAGCTCCATCGCTACAACTGAGTTTTGCAACAGTTCGGTCTACAATAGGGGATCCCATCTCCCAGGGATTACAAGTTTTCCCAAATTGTCCGAGATAACACTACTGTTAGCGGGGCTCCAGATATGCAACGCTTCTGGAGTCAAGACTCGAATGATGCCCCCATTCAGCCAGTGGATGGGGACAACGCAGGGGTAGCCAATGGCTACGATGCCTGGTACATAGGCATTCGCCCTCCTCGGATGATGAGGGCTTAGGGTCTGATTTACGCAGTTATGCGTCGAATAGGGAGGCAGTGCTAGGCGGCTATGGAGGTAGCCCAGGGTCACAATGGGAGAGAGCAAAGGAGGCCACAGGCATAAGAGATGTCGCAGTAGTGGGAGAGGAGGGCGGAGAGACCCCCTTCTTCACAGAGAGAGAGGCCACCATCGCTCGATAAGGGCAAGGGTGTTGACACAAGGGAGAGTAGTGAAACAGTGACTCTCTGAGCAAAGACAATTCGTATCCAAGCACAGGTGCAGACCCTACAGGAGGAGGCTGCACGACACCGAGCTGAGGTGACACAGCTCAAATATGAGATTGCACGCCTCAGAGCACGGGGCGGAGGGGCGAGCACTCAGGAGCTATCACGGTTGATTGCTCAAACCACATTTCACCAGGGCATCTACTTCTAGATGGTGCCAGAGGGTCAGAGGGTACAGCTGCCAGCCAGCATTGCTGACCCGATCAGGATTGGGTCGTCGAGGACTTCGTCTCGATCGACGACTAGGACTCGCAGTACTACACATACTGCGATGGGGCCACCTCGTCCACCTCAGGGCGGGGGAGGAGATGAGGCTGAGAGCTCGAGGGGTTCTCAAGACACTACATAGAGGATATATGATTGAGGGGATTGAGTATGCCAAGATATATATTGTGGCATACCAATCCAGGTTTTGATATGATGTACATATATTTGTGATATATATGAGATGAGATATTTTTTGATCATATGACTTGTGTCTTGTGTATTTTTATGATATTTTTATGTTTGATTGATTGATTCGATGATTGGATTAAGGATTCATGTAATTATGTCGTTGAAAATATTATAATTTGAATGTCATGCTGTAAGATTTTAAATGAAATAATCTAATGTAACAAATTGGTTGTTTGTGATGTAATGTGATAAAAAATAAAAAGAGACTTCTAACAATAATTTCAAAGGACATTGTCACTATTATAGACCATTTCATGGAGTCGCTGCTCACTCGATCGTCAAGCTAATCCCAGTATAGAAATATTGTTAAAAGTAAAAGAGTGCTTAAGAGACTGTCTTAAGACTTTGGTGCAATGGTGCAAATGATGGTGATGATGGTTTGTTTTCAGATTTTCATAAAAATAGTATGCATGAAATAATGTTAAAATGATTTTTTCTAGGCATAAATTCCTAAGTGTGATAAATTTTTTGGATAATTCCCTAGGAATTATACCATCATTGCAAAATTGAAGGTTGACATAATGACATGAAATAATGATAATGTGCATGCTTTGTTTGTCAAAAAACATAATTGTATAACAGAATGATTTAAGTCATATGGTTTTCATGATTTTTAAATAAATGGGGAATAAAAATTGTTACAATGGTTTGCGCTAGGCATAGAATATGTAGGTATAGACTTATACCATCATCGTGAAATCCAAAAAAAGAGAGAGTTTTATTGCATGGTTGATTTTTTAATAAACAGAAAATATGAAGATGAGGACTTGCGCTAGGCATAAAATTCCAATTTTGGTTTTAGAACTATACCATCGTCGCGAAAGTCGATTATATATATATATATATATATATATATATATATATATATATATATATATATATATATATGTTTTGATTGTATGGTTTTGAAAAAAAAATTGATCTTTGATTATGTATGTAGTTGTCTTTATACTAAACAACTGTACTTGAAAGAAGAAAATAAATTATTCCAAACAATTTTGCAAAAAAAAATATTTCAAAGTATTTTGAAGACAAAATTTAGATTTATAAAGAATCCCATGTGCATATGTGAGTTCATTTCCAATATTGATTTATCATAATGATACACAAAATCTCTCAAATATAAAATGTGTGTGCAATTGCCATGTTCATTTACTAGTTTTGAACAAGATAATATGATACAAGTGATTTGAATAAACCAAATAAGTGTTCATTAACCATGATGTAGATGCATATAACCATACTAGACTACTATGTAGGTCGGATTATCAAGAGCTAGCTAATCCATAAGCAAAAATAGGTCTGTACAAAATAAGGTCGCTAATGTGACAGACATATCACCACACTAGGAGTTACCCAAGGCCAAGCAGGTTGGGCACAAACCACCTGTTATGGGGCTTACCTCACAGTTTTCAAATAATTGAGAATTCCAGGGATTCAAGCTCATCAACCCTTATTTTCTTTTCAAAGGGTAGGGAAAGGGATTTTATTGCTTTTGCTCTTTGCTTTCTTTTGCTTTTTTTGCTTGATTTTTGAAATAATGCTTGAAACATTACTGTAATGATATAAAATAATTTTTTTCTTTTTCTCTTTTTCTTTTGAACTTTTCTTTTCTTTCGATGCTAGGGATACTTGCTTAGATTAGCTGTAGAGCAAGGGATTTTTATTCTGGGTAGGGGTGAGCTTGTCCTTTTGCCAATTCTCAAATATTCTAGACCATGTGCATGATAGGATAGCAAGGGAAACTTTTCACTCAAGAAATCACTTCTACTATGTAGCAAAGCATGGAAATTACAAATATAATCATTTTATTGTGAAAAGATGTGCTTGGTTTAAGGAAATAACAAGATCAATTCTCTATGCTCAAACTTTATTTAATTGAATTTTGTGGACTTTGATATAAGAGAGATTAGTAATCATGCTAGATAAAATCAAGATATTTATTTTGTGAATGTGAAAGTGAGGAATTTCAAATAAATGCTAATTTATCCAAAATAATTTGAAACATATAACTGCAACATTTGTAATAAGATATAGATATAGATACTTTTTTGAGAAGTTTTGAGAATGTTGACTCTCTCTTTCTTCTGTATGTTGTTTTGGTTTCGAAAGAGTCAAGAATATTGTTGTTTTTATTTTTATCATTTTTGTTTGTTTTTGAAAAAAAAATTAACAAGTGCCATAAATAAATATAACAAGTAGTTTTGAAGATTTTGATGATTATGAATGTTTTTGGTGTTTTTGAATTTATAAATTGAAAGAAATACAAAATAGTGATTTTGAAATATTTTAAACAAATATATACAAGGACGAAATGACCAAATTTACACATAGTAACGTTTAAGATGCAAAATGTTCATGGGCTCTTTATGTTCTTTACCATCTAAGGTAGATAATTTGTATGCTCCTGATTCAAATTTAGCAGTGATAATGTATGGTCCAAGCCAGTTGGGCTCAAATTTACCTTTAAGGTCCTTAGTTGCATTAGTATTTTTTTTATTTTCTTTTAAAACAAGGTCACCGATCTCAAAGGATCGATGACGAACTTTTTTAGCATATGATCTTTTAAGCTTGTTTTGGTAGGCACAGAGATGCTCCAAAGCATTGATGCATTTTTCATCTAGGAGTTCTAGCTGACTGAGTCTGTCAGCTCGATATTCATCTCCTACTTCGGTATCTTGAAGTAGTAGAGCCAAAGAAGGAACTTCTAATTTAAAAGGAAAAACGACTTCAGCACCATAAACCAAAACAAAAGGTGAAGTTCCAGTGGGGGTTCGAACACTAGTTCGATAGGCCCACAAGGTTGGATATAATCGAATGTGCCGGTCGCGGCGGATTTATTTACCAATCTTTTGAGAATTTTGATTAAGGTTTTGTTAGATGCTTCTCGCTTGACCATTACCCCGAGGATAATAGGGAGTGGACCAATGATGTTGAATCTTATATTTTTGGCATAATTTTTTAACATC
Source organism: Wollemia nobilis (assembly GCA_028583015.1). Classification (NCBI taxonomy): domain Eukaryota; kingdom Viridiplantae; phylum Streptophyta; class Pinopsida; order Araucariales; family Araucariaceae; genus Wollemia; species Wollemia nobilis. The sequence continues at coordinate 1,222,768 of JAQPPZ010016964.1, forward strand.
TTTATTTTTGAAACAAGTTCCATTGTCAGAGATGAGATTTGCAGGAATTCCGAACCTACAAATGATTTGATTAAAAATAAATTTAGAGACTTGTGTGCCAGTGCAGAAAGCTAAAGGCATAGCTTCAACCCACTTTGTGAAATACTCAGTGGCGGTTATGATGAATTTGTGTCCATCAGATGACACATGATTGATTTTGCCAATAATATCTAGACCCCATTTTGAAAAGGGCCAAGGAGATAAAATAGCCTGTAGTTCTTGTGTAGGCGCATGGACAAGGTCAGCATGTTTCTGGCACTTGTCGCAATGGCGCACATAATCATGTGCGTCATTCTCCATGGTAGGCCAAAAGTATCCTATTCTAAGGAGCTTTTTAGCAATGACACTACCATTGAAGTGTCCTCCACAAGATCCATCGTGGGCTTCACTCAAGGCTGATTTGGATTCTTCTGAATTCAAACATCTTAATAGGATACCTTCAAAAGATCTCCTATATAAATTATTGCCAATTATTACAAATCGACTTGCTTGTCTACGTAATAACCGATGCTGGTTTCTATTAGAATTGGCAGGGAAAGTCCCAATTTGGAGAAAATCAAATATGTTCGTATACCAAGGTTTAGGAGTAGTTTCATTGATTAGAAACACATATAAAGGTTCTAAGCATGACTTATTTGAAGCGGGTTCCTAGAGTCGACAAATAATGATAGTGGCATATTCGTAATCTAACTCCAAGGGCAGGAGAGATGCAGCTGCGGCCATAGCATCAGCTGCACGGTTGCAAGTTCGAGGAATAGCTTCCAAGGTAACTTGATCAAATAAAGACATTAATTATAAAAAATAGGCCTTATATGGGCACAATTTATCATCTCTGGTCTGATAAACTTCATTAATTTGGTTTATAACCAGTTGAGAGTCACCAAAAACTAACAGATGTTTAATTTTTAGCACCAAGGCAGCTTGTAATCCAAGGATTAGACTTCATATTCAGCAGTATTGTTGGTGCAAGCAAATGTCAATTTGAAGGACAGAGGAATAAGATGTTTTTGTGGGGATATTAAAATAATACCCCCACTAGCCCCACTCATGCATCGGGCTCCATCAAAGTATAAGGACCATTTTTCAATATGGTCTGCCTCTAATTGAAGGCATTCATCAGGAAACTCAATGATGAGGGGATGGGTAGACTCTAAGGGTGCAAAAGCTAATTGATCTGCTATGATTTGACCCTTAACAGACTTCTGTCCTATGAATGTGAGATCAAACTCGCTTAGAGCAAGAACCCACTTGGTTGTGTGACCCGATAAATAAGGTCGACTCGTGAGATACCTCAAGGGATCATATTTAGCAATGACATAAGTTTTTTGACTAAGCATATAATGGCATAATTTTTGCGTAGCAAACACGACTGCTAGACATAGTTTTTCTAATGTTGTATAGCGGGTTTCATAACTGATGAAGTTTGGCTAATGTAATAATTAGCCCATTCTCTCTTTTCATCATCAAGCTGAGCTAACATAGCTCCTAAGGTAGAATCTGAAGCTGAAATATATAGGAGGAATGGGCGATCAGGTTTAGGTGGTGAAAGCACAGGTGGATTAAGGAGGTATTGGTTGAGAAGTTCAAAAGCTTCTCTACATTCGTCGTCCCAATTAAAAGGGACATCCTTCTTAAGGAGTTTAAGAAAGGGACCGGTTTTGTCCGCTAGCTTATCATTGAAGCGACGGATGGCTTGAAGCTTACCTTGTAAACTTCGTAACTTAGATATATTAGTAGGTGCGGGCATATCAGTGATAGCCGCAATATTGAGAGGGTCAATTTCAATACCATGTAAAGAAACTAAAACCCCTAATAGTTTACCGAACTTAACTTCGAATATGCATTTGGTTGGATTTAATCGAATAAGATATTCTCATAATCGATTAAAAACTTTTCTCAAATCATCTAAATGATTATCTTCATTAATAGAGTGAGCTATAATATCATCTACATAATCATGTAGGATATCATGCATCATATCATGAAAAATATAAGTCATAGCTCGTTGATATGTTGCACCTGCGTTCTTTAAGCCAAATGGCATCACTTTCCAATAAAAATTACCCCAGGGGGTGATAAATGCTGTCTTAGCCTGATCTTCAGAAGCTATCCTGATCTGATTATAACCAGAGAATCATCCATTAAGTACATCATCCCACTCCTGATAGTAAGGTCAATGATTTGATCAATATTTGGAAGAGGAAAATCATCTTTAGGGCATGCTGCGTTAATATCTCTAAAATCTATGCAAACCCTAACTTTAGTGGCTTCTTTCTTGGTAACTGGAACTACATTTGAGATCCATTCAGCATAATCAATAGCTTGTATAAAGACAACATTCAGGAGTTTTTCTAACTCCCCTTTGACTAGCAGAGCCACTTTGGGATGCATTTTTCTAAGCTTTTGTTTAACAGGTTTAGCATCTGGATGGACCACTAGATGATGCATGACTATAGAAGGGTCGAGACCTGGCATATCTTCATATGTCCAAGTGAAGACATCTTCATACTCTTTAAGGAATGCAATGTATTGCTCTTGTTTTTCTTGACTTAATTTTGATCCAATATTGATTATGTGAGGATTATCCTTAGTTCCAATATTAATTTTAATGATGTTTTCTACCTCCATGTGTAGATCTCTTTCAAAATTAGGTGGGGCGGGTGAAACACCCAATTCTTGTAAGGTTAATTTGGATAATTCATCTTGAGGATTAGTGGTCTCAAGTTGGGCTATAGTTGGTATAGAACCATCAAAATAAAATCCATTGTGTAACATCTCTTCAACAAAGACATCATGGAAGATATCTCCTTCCAACTCTTCATCGGGGCCAACAATCATTTCAGGGTAAGCTATGGATAGCATGTTACATGTAAATGGATGATTTTTTAGAGGCAAATCATCATGCCTATCCAAATAATCTTGATAACATATGAGGTGATCGTCATCTTCAAAAGGAAAGGGTTGACCCTTACTAGGAAATAGGCCCACACCACAGCGAGCAGGCCACGATTCTACCTCGAAATGTTCTTTCATGCCATTTTGGAAAGGTCCCAAGCCTTTCCATTTATATCCCATTTTAAGCATTATGGGTTTAGCTTTAATATATTCATTGGTAAAATAACATCGAGCGTATCCCTCATGATGAGTTTTGATATTCCGAGGGATTCTTCCTCAATCATATCCTTTATAAATGAAGGCACAACTCCCAACTTGGTAGGTACTTCCCATAGGTTGTGGGAGGCCCAAAGTACGAGGAGATGGTGGCAAGTTATTTAAAAGAATTGAATCTTGCATGAAAGCATTTGTTTTTTTTGATGTTAAGGTTGTGGATAAATCTGGTAAAAGTTCATCAGAAAGAGCATAAGATGTAGAAGGATCATTCCCTATATCTTTAGATGTGGAAGGTATGATAGATGTTGATAATGTGGAAGTGTTAATAGATGGGTCTATAGGTTTTGAAATTATAGGGATAGAACATGAAGGATTGGTTGTAGATTGAAGATCTTTTTGAGGTTCTAGAGTGATTTTTTTAGAAGATTGTTGATCTATATAGGAGGATGAAATTAATGGAGGGGAAATAGGTGAAGCTATGGGTGTGTGTTTCATAATTTTAGATGAAAAATAAGAATTAGGATGTGTGGATGACAGAGCGAGGCAAAATTGCACTCCAACGAGTTCCGCCAAAGCACACATATCAAAGGGTCTAGGGTCACCATAGATAGTGACCAACTGATTTTTAAATTCGAATTTAACACATTGGTGTAAATTCGATGGGACAGCCCGCATTGCATTGATCCAAGGATGACCCAAGAGTATATTGTACGATGCGGGGTAATGTACAATAAACACGATGGTATCTAGAGTTCTAGGACCAACTTGCAATGGGATGGTAATAACTCCACACGTTTCTTGTGTTTCGTCATTGAAAGCTTTGATAATCATATCAGTTTTCTTCATTTCATCACTTCTAAAGCCAAATATTTGGTAGAAGTCAAAAGTGCAAATGTTTAGAGATGATCCATTATCAATCAAGACTCGTTTGATAGCTACATCTCCAATTAGAGCAGTAATATATAAGGGATTATCCTTATGTAAACTGTGTTGTGGGATATCTTTATCCCGAAAGTCAATACAATCAACCTCTTGAGTAATGATAGTATTGGCCATGGCTTCAGGTTGAATATTTTGAGGTACCATCATTTGGCTTAATGTAAGCATCAACTCATCCCTATGGGTAGGAGAAGATCTTAATAAATCCAAAAGGGAAATTCTAGCTGTAGTATTGGATAATTGCTCATTAATATTATAAGGGGGTTTAGGTTGAACATGGGAAGCATGATTCCCTTTATTGGGATTTTTCAAAACAAATGGAACTGATCCATCATTCTGATTTGGTTCTTGTTGAGAATTTTGAGCCTGTTGTCGAGTAACAACTCCAATGGTACCTACAATGTTATATTGAGGACGCTGAACTAGTCTCGGTTGAGCGTTTATGGCTTGTTCATTTGGGAGGAATTGATTGGAAGAGGGTTGAGTAGTAACTCTTCTAGGAAATGGTTCTTCTGAAACCATAACATATGTGATGGGTTTAATAGGATCTGATTCATTTTCAGAACTATTCGATTTGTTTGAAGTGATGTCTACCTCACTTTCAGTATCTGATTCTATATCACTAGAATCAGGAGTTAGAATATTATGTAGGGGCTTGGTCGTAACCAGGGATAAGGTTGTGTCAAATATTTGAGGATCCTGAACAGGTAATTGTCCGCTAATGGTTCCTACATATCGGGTAGGAGGAGGAACATTATGATGTTCAATTTGGTTGGCCACCTCTTTACCATGTCTTGGTAAAGGGTGTTGAAATATGTCTAATGATTGATTAGCATTTTGATTTTGATTTTGGGGAATGGTCTTTTGAGCATTATTAGGAGCATTTTGTTTAGGTTGGAAGGCTTGCACCTCCATTTCATTATTATCAATTAGATCCTGTATTTTATGTTTCAACCTTTTACAAGCGTTGGTAGAGTGTCCAGGTCCTCTATGGAAATCACAATGTAAGTCAGCTCTGTATCCGGGTATAGTTGGATCAGGTTCTCGGATAGCTGGTAATTAGATCAAACCTCTTTCGAGTAATTGAGGTAAAATAGTTGATAAGGGTTGATTTAATCTAGTAAATTCTTGAGGAGGTTTATCAGGAGGTTTCAATATAAATTTTTCTATTGTCTTCATTGCATTGATATTAGCAACATTTCTACTGTCAGTGACTCCGTCACCAACAACTTGTTTGTTTTTATATTGATTTCTAGAGGTTTTCTCATCATCATTCTTCCTAAGTTGGCCTCTCCTGATGAGGGCATCTTCTACTCTTCGAGCTAAATCTATAGCTTGATCGAAGGTAGTTAAAGTAGCAGTTGATAATTCATAAGATATTTGTTCTTGTAAATTATTGATAAAAATGTCCAACATTTCCCTATAAGGTAGCACAAAGTGTAGTTTTCCTGTCAACTGCCTCCATCTAGCTAAGAAATCAGCAAAACATTCATCCTTGTCTTGTTTTAAGATGTATAAATATTTAATGGTTACATGCATCTTGATGTAGGCACTAAATTGATGGACAAAAGATTTGGCTGTTTCTTCAAAGTTTCTCAAGGAATGAGTGGGCAATTGATAGTACTACTCTAATGCCATTCCACCTAAACTTTTCGGGAAAATTTTTAGTAATAGCAAGTCATCATGTGATATCTCATGACATGCTATCCTAAACATGCGAAGATGCTCTACGGGATCTTCGGTTACTTTATATATAGGCAAGATAGGCATGGGAAAATGCTTAGGGTAAGGTTGTGCTACAACTATGGGATCCAAAGGTTGACTACATATCTCTCAATAATTGTACGAGGGATGATAAGGATCTATCTGGTCCATATGTGAAGCTAACTGTTTCACCATGGCTTCCAGATTACTAGTTTGCCCACCATATTGGTTCGGTAGGGCATTGATATGGGATTTGTGAGCATATGATGGAGGGACATGAAGATTAGATGCTATGTTGCTATTGTGTAAATTGTTGGTAGGAAAGGTGTTATGAAGGAATTTTGAAGTTGTATTATGCTGTATTCCAGATTGTTGAAAATTGGTGTTTGGCTTCGTTTTAGGTTTTCGTTTACTTGAAGCATATTGATCAATAGTCTGGCGAAGTAAAGTAGTGAAGGAAATTTTCTTTTGTGTGGGCATGATTTTAGGCTAAATGACAGGTTCCTTAGGAGGTTGGGTAACCTGTTGTTTTGACATGTTTTGAATCATAGTGACCATATCCGTATTGGATGGTCCAACCTTATCACTTTCTTGATCAATGAAAGACAAGGGATTAGTGCGCACATCAAACATATGTTCCATGGCTGCTTGAGTGTCACTAATTTGCCATTTATCAATACAAACTTCCATATTAAGAGCGTCAATGTTATCATTAAGGAATTTCTAAAAATGATCTACGTTGTCAAAAGCAATAGTTCCATCTGGAGCTACTCTAGGGGATGAGGGTCCATCCTCTTTAACATTTTCTTCTTGTTCATTATCTTCACCTAGGTCATCTTCTGGTTGATCTAGAGTTTCTCCTTCCGGAATTGGATCTTTAGGAAGTACATTTGGGTCTCTAGTTTTATCTCCTAACCAATCTTCTTCTTCTCCTTTAGTTTGTTTACCATTCCTAAGTTTAGGCATTGTGCTTAATTTTAGATTTCAGCAAATATATATATATATATATATATATATATATATATATATATATATATATATATATATATATATATATATATATATATATATATATATATATATATATATATATATATATATATATATATATATATATATATATATATATATATATATATATATGCAACAAGCTTAAGAGGTATATATTAATTATATACCTACTACAATATTTAAAATGAAAGGTTTTGGTTTTTGTTATGTTTTTTTTTAGTTTTTCTTTATTTTTGTAATAATATTGTAAAGATAATAAACAACACAATAAATGCAAGAAATAATACTGAAAGTAATAATCTAGTTTTCTATAAACAATTTATAAATGTCATTAATGGGCTCAATTTCTTCAGGAGTCATGAAGTGTTCTTCTTCAAATTGAAATTTTTCCTTCAACAATTTAATGAAAAGAGCTACAGGGATATTATCTGTCTCGGATCTTTGGTTGATAGAAGTAAAGCTCGTGGCAATACTCTCGATATAACACAGCTCGAGGAACTCTATTCCATCTTTCCCTATTCATAAGAACAACCTCTTGGTCTTCTACACGACCTAGGAACTGGTGTACAATGGCTGCGTTCTCGAGGTATTCCTCGAAGGTGAACAATTCTGAAGATACAAGAGCTCTCCTATAAGCTAACCATCTATGGCAGGCTCTCTAAAGTTCATGATAAAAGATAAGTTGATGAGGGTCTAGGATTCTATCTAGGACTAGCCTCTTGATTTGTTTAAGTTCTGTTGACCTAGATGAAATGACACTAAGTCTTCTATCAATTTCGTCCCACAAAAGTTGATTTCTATCTGTTTCAGGCACACTAAGCACATAATTGATTTCTATGGCTGCCAATTGGTGTTCAAAATTTATAGTAACTGCTAATATTTTCTTAGGAGCTACCATCTAAACATGACATGCAACTTATTAATTTTAAATGATTTGAAATGCATCTATGTTTTGGTTGCTTTATTTTTTTTGTTTTGTTTTCAAAAGGTTTTAAATGCATTCACGTCGGGTTCACCAAAATGTATTGCTCCAAATTTTTCACACCCTTACCTTCAGGCTATAGGATCCGTGCCCGAAAGGGGGATGTGAAAAGGATGGTGCGGTACCTCAAACTGAGAGGCCTTGCGAAGGTCCCACCTCTCAAGGGAGGTGTATTATGGTGATTTTTCAATGGATGGTGGGTTCACCAGGAAACATTTAATGGCAATTTCCATGCCTAGGTTGGGAATGTGTTTGATGTGTTTAGTTTTAGCCTTAAGCATTCAAGTCCTAGGTTTGGCCAAAATGCGTCTAAGCTATTCTATATGAAGATGCAGATTAAATGAATACAAAAAATAGAATTAAGATAGAAAATAAAGAAATTAAGTAATATTAAAAGAAAATACCTGATCCGGATGTCTGATGAATATTTTGATTCTTGAAGCAGTCAGGATCATCTCTGATTTGAAAGTATCATCTGAGATCAGACAAGATCATTTGAGATCTGAAGAATTCGTCAGAGACCTACAAACAGAGAAATAGGTGCAAAACATAGAAAATACAACAATGCTAACATAGGGAAACAATGTAAATTGATAGTAACAATATCAAACTGAAACTTATAAGCAAAAACATGCATGTATTATACTGATTTCATAATAATTATGACTTAATTATGCATTTAAAGCTATATGGGTGAACTCCAAAATGCAAGATAGTATAAAATTATAAATAAACTAGCTAATTACAGCATAAAACAACAGATTAAAAGATGAAGAAATGCAAACTTTGGGAACTGATTGCCTCAATGTTGACTGCAGTCAAAATCGTCTCACATTAGTATGAAATCATCTATGATTCAACAGGATCACTTCCGATCTGAACAGGATCGTCCACGACGATGTAAGCTTGCTTCAGCTAAAAAACACTAAGGTACTTGCAACAAAATTTGTATAGAACTACTGCAAATATCAATTTAGGATGTTTTAACGTGTATGAAGTCGAGTTACAGGGAATTTCAGCCAGGGGGGTGCTAAGGGGAGGATTTAGGATTAAATAGGCTTAGGAGGGAGGTTAGGAGGTTGGAGATCATCCCTATTTGGGAGATCTCCAATGGGGGAGGGTCTCTAACGGCGCAGACACACTTCTTCCTAGATTAGAGACGTCGTTGGAACAGAAGCTAATTGTGAAAAATTAGTTTAGGGACAAGATCGTCTGGACGTCCTAGCCCAGACAAAATCGTAAGATCTGAGGCGATATCGTCTGATCGATGATGATATCGTCAAACGGTCAAAACAAACTCTAAAAATGGCGCGGGAAAGGAGGAAACGGATTACACGAGCAGTTAACGAGCGGTTTGGGAGGTTAAAATTTGAATTTGAATTATTTACTAGAGTAATTGTAATTATTAAGATTTCACTGCTCCAATTTTAGGGTGCTACAGGTACCCATAATATTGCCATGTCAAGGGTCACCAAAATGGGGTCTAGTATTTTCTGCTTGCTCATTTGAAAGCCATTGTTGAGATGATGGTCTGGTAGTTACTCTTCTTGGAAATGGTTCTTTTGGAACCAATAAATCTGTAATAGGAGTGAATTGATCTGATTCATATTCAAAAATATTTGAAGCAATGTCTAATTCAACCCCTGTTTCACTTTCTGTGTTGCTTTATAAAGATGTACTATGGCAATTTTTTTAGGTCTAATAGTGACAAGATATTTAGTAGTTACACATGTTTTTTGTAAATATTGATGTGGTAGAAAACTACTAATAGTTCCTACATATCGAGTTGTATGAGGAACATTATGATGTTCTACTTGATTTACAGCTTCTTTACCATGCTTTGGTAAAGGGTATTGAAAAATATCCAAATTTTGATTTGCATTTTGATTTTGAGGTTTTTGTGTATTATTTTGAGCATTTCTTGGAGGGAAATTCTCTACTTCCATTTTTCCATTATCAATTAAATCTTGTATCATGTGCTTCAATATTTTACATGAGTTTGTTGCATGACCATCAACTCTATGGAAGTTACAATGTAAATCAACCCTAAATCCAGCTACAGTTGTATCAAGTTGTCTTATCTCAGGCAACCGTATCAAACCTTGTTCCAATAATTGAGATAAAATCATAGTTAAAGGCTGATTTAATCTTGTAAATTCTCTTGGTGGTTTATCAGGAACCTTTAATACAAATTTCTTCACAACTTCAGCAAGATTAACATTCGAGTTGTTTCTACTATTAGTAACTCCATCACCCACTACCTGTTTGTTTTTATATTGATTCTTAGAAGTTTTGTCTTCATCCTCCTTCTTAAATTGACCTCTTCTAGTAAATGTATATTATACCCTCCTTGCTAAATCAATGGCCTGATCAAAGGACGTTACTATAGTAGTAGAAATTTTATAAGATAGTTGTTCTTGCAAATTACCTATGAATATGTCCAACGTTTCACGATGAGGTAATGCAAAGTGTAATTTGCCTAAAAGTTGTCTCCACTTTATCAATAATTCAGCAAAAATTTCATATTTTCCTTGTTTTAAGTTGTATAACTCTTTAATAGTCACATGCCTCTCTATGTAGGAACTAAATTGATGGATAAACATTTTTTCTGTCTCCTAAAAATTTCTTAAAGAATTAGTGGGTAACTGATAATACCACTCTAGAGCCATGCCTCCAAGACTTTTAAGGAACATATTTAGTAACAAGTCATCATGAGAAACATCATGACATGTTGTCCTAAACATGCGAAGATGCTTAATAGGATCTTCGATTCCTTTATATATAAGGAGGAAAGGCATAGGGAAATGTTTAGGATAATGTTGGGCTACCACGATAAGATTCAAAGGTTGACTACACATCTCTCGATAACTGTATGAAGGATGGTAGGGATCCATTTGGTCTAGATGAGAAGCTAACTGTTTAACCATGGCTTCAAGTCCCTGTTGTTTTCCACCAAAATGATTATCTTGTACCATATTATTGTGTCTTTGATAATAAGTTGGTGTTGTTATATGAAGATTTCCAACTGAAACAACGTTGTGTAAAGTGTTTGTAGGAATTTTGTTTTGTTGGATTTTTTGTTGATAATCAATATTTTGTACTTTTTTAGCCTTTTGTTGCTAATTAAGAACTTGAGAAAAGATGGAAGCAAATGGTTGTTTCTATTGTTTATAATTTACTTTGGTGTTACTAGCAGCCATATTAGATGATTGTGTCATTGGTTTTTGAACCTTTTTATTTAAAGGTATTATGTTTTGATTAGATGGTCCTGCTTGATTATTATCTTGGTCTATTGAATGCATGTAAGGTAATGGATTTGTATGTATTCAAAAGGCGACTGCTAAGGCTGATTCCATAGATCCTTCTCCTGAATTGTCAATTTGTACTGCTTAACTAAACTCTTCTATGTGATATTTTATAAATTGAGTAAAATTTCCAATAGACTCAATTTTAACATTTCCTTTTTCATCTAATGTAGGTTCATTAGTACTTTCTATTTTGTTTTTCCCATTATCACCTTCATCTTCTGAAAGTACATCCTCTTCAATGAGTGCTCTATCCTCAACATTTTCTTGTTCTTGTTCTCCCATATTATCATTTTCTACTTGTTTACCACTTCTTAATATAGGCATTTCTTTTTAGAATATTTTCTCTTGCAGATATATATATATATATATATATATATATATGCGCTAAATTTTTTGGGGTATATATGCTATATACATACCTAACTAAATAAAATAAAATAATATGATTGTTTTTGGGTTTTTGTAATTTTAGATTGCAAACAACAAAGCAAAAACACCTATAATATTATAGATATTATACTTTAGTTTTCTTGAAAAATCCTATAGATATCATTAACAGGTTCAAGTAGGTCTGGTGACATGTAGTGTTCTTCTTCAAATTGGAAGTTGGCTTTTAAGAATTTTATGAAATGTGCTATAGTGATGCAATCAACTTCACAATTTGACATATAAAAGTGTAATTCATGATAGTACTCTCAATAAAGCACAACTCGAGGAACTCTGTTAAATATTCTCTTATCATCTAAGACAATCTCTTGATTTTCCACTCGTGATAGAAATTGATGTACTACTATTGCATTCTCAAGATAATATTCAAAGGAATAAAGACTTGGAGAAATTACAACTCTCTTATCTTCTAGCCACCTATCATGGGCTCTTTTAAGGTCAAAATAAAAAGGTGCACTATCTAGATCCAAGATTCTAGACAGGTCAAACCTTATGATTTTTTTAATTTCAGTTTCTAGCTCTTATAATTTCTAACCTTCTCCAAATCTTAGGGTATGGCACACTACCTAGTGAAGCAAATTATTGGTTTTCTAGTACTATACTAACATTAATTCGAATGGCTCTCCTTATGTTATAATATACCATCTATGAAATGTAAATTATGTTATTTAAACTAGTGGTTTTTTGGTTTCATTTTTATTTTTGTTTTGTGACTATTTAAAAATCAGAAGAAAGCCTATGTTTCACATCGGGTTCACCAAAGAATGTAGCCCAAAAATTCTCGCACTCCTTTCCTCAAGGTTGATAGATCTGCACCTCAAAGGGGAATAGGATAATGGATGGTCTACACCTCAAAAGAGAGGTACTTAATTGTACCTTCTAAATGGTGATTTTTCGATGAATTGGTTTAGGGTTCACCAGGAAACATTTTTTGGCAGTTTCCATGCCTAGGTTTTGGGATTTGTTTTGGTGTGTTCTTTTTATAAAATCTCATACACATCTAGTTTTTGCCAATATGTAACTACACTAACCTATATGTAAATTTGATTCAAAATCAGACAACAAGTAGCAGAAAACAAAATTTAGAGAGACAATGCAATGCTTAAAAAGTGATTTCAAATCCTTACTTGCATTCAAAATTCTGATGAAGTTTCTAATTTTTGAGTGTAGTCCAGATCCTATGCAATAGGTCGATATTGTACTACGATTCATAGGATCGTATTATGATCTACAAGATCATAATCCGATTAGAGACCAAATATTTTGATTTTTCCAGAAATCTGTAGATTCATGCGTAGAGGATAGAAAACAGAAAATAGAAAACAGAAAATAGAACATGCTATAGATTTTATTGAACATATATTGGCTCCTATAAGATTTATTGAATGCAGTAATAATGGGAATTAACATGTATATGATCTGAAACTATGCAGATTATGTAATTAGATATGAATTTGGTGAACTCCAAGGATGATGATGTGCAAATACTGATCTAAATGAAGTAACAAATGATAAATGTAAGGTAGAATGAAAAATGAGAGTTAGAAATATGCAAAACTAGAGCTTGGGGTTATCCCCAAGCACACTACAGTCAAGATCGTAGCAACAAAAACAATATTTTAGCCTGTAGAGCAAGATCGTACACTGAACACGCCCAATCATATTACGATATCAATATCGTATCCTTTCAATCTATGAAAATATGCTCTGATCCTGCGTGCAATAGTAAAATAACTAGATCTAAATGCAAAATTATGCGAATGTATTCTAAGTTCTAGGAGGAATTCAAGGGAGGGGAGTCTGGTTAAATAGGTTGGGCAAAATAACCAGAATAGGGAGGTGAATAATTTTTTTACAACCTCTTCCAAGCTGAGCATGATCAAGTGAATCCGATCCTGTATCTTCTGCATGATTTCTTAGATAGGGATAAAAGACATTAAACTAAATTTGTTGCTTTTCTAAGTTTGATTTTATATTTCTAGGCAAGATCGTATTACGATCATCAATATCGTACTACAATCGTATGTCAATCGTATGCTAAAATAGTACTACTATTTCGTAGGTCATACTACAATTTTGCTGATTGTAGTATGATATCATCAACTAAGCACAAATTTTGAGGTAATAAATGCAACAACTATTATTTTTCAATATTTTTATCTTTTTATGCAAATGGGTCAATTTTAAGGTGTTACACCTTCTAAAGGACCTATAGCTTTCCATGTATGCTTGTCCTAATGTGATTTTTATCCAAGAAGTGGTAATAATTAATCTCCTTGCATCATTTGACCTCTGACTCTGCCAGAATTTCACCGTGAAGATCGATGGGTACCTCTCTATGGATTGGTCCCACATGTTTTTTTGGACACATTATGGGGCCAAAATGAAGGTTCTTTTTGAGCCACTCTATACGCACCACGTGGAATTTAATCCATATATCAAGACCAAAGTAGGATGGACTTACTTGGTTTCTAAAGAGGAGCTAGAGACACTTAGAGATAAAGCACATAGCCAGGTGCCAAATGATTAAATGGATAAATGGGAAGACAACAAGTGGAGCACAAATTGGCATGAGGATCCATAAGCACCGAACCCAAGGTGAATACAATACAATAAGGGGAGTTTGGCATACATATGGGAATACCCCTTAAGCACCTACAACATGCAAAAAACTATGATGTATTCCCACTTAACCAAACCACTATAACAAATAAAATTTTGGGTTATTATGGTCTAGGAATTACAGGTTCTGATGAAGTAACAAACCAAGAGGATTGGTATGTGTATGCATGCTAAGTCATGTAAATTATGTAAATAAATAAGGGCAAAGTAATATATATTGTCTAATGTAAATAGGTGACATAATAGTAAGAGGTAAAGTATTTTGAGAAACTCACCACTTGTGAAAAAATAAAAGGTTCATGGGATAAAAAGGGTTGTTGATTTGAGGGAATGACACGATGCAATCATCTTTAGGCTACATGCAAAATATGCCAAAGAGGACATCCCTACAACCAAAGGATGATAATGAAGTTGACAATATTGCTACCCCTAAGCTATCTACGTGAGAGAAACACAAGAGAGAAGGAAGTATAAGAATTCTATGCCTCGTCAATTAAAAGTCTATAAAAGGAAGGACTCCTCCTTTGATGCCTTCATAAGAGTCCAAATTTTCTCTCCTAAGCTCTTGAGATTCTATAACCTACCTTAAAGACTTCACATCTAGTGAATAAGGCTACCATTTTCTGGGTTCTTTTATCCCTACAAGAAGAATTCCCATGTGAGTTGTTAGAACTGTAGTGAAGTTTTTACTATAGTAGGGTATGTTCCTACCCTTAATAAAAAAAAGTAAGAAACTACCGCAATAACAAACTATATGAAGGGATGTAAACCTACATCAATCTACCAAGTGGCTAGTTCAAATAAAGTATCTACAAAATACAATCTACATCAAATATTTATGGTATGCTCAAAAGCTCCCTTCTTCTTGAGGTAAATGCATTCATTTATAATGAGCCAAAAAGAAAATTTAGCCCTCTCAATGGTGACTAAGCCTCACGCCATCATTAAGAGGAACCCTTGAGACTTATTGATGGTGACTAAAAGGGTTACCTTGATGATGGGGGCTCCAGTGACTCTATGAATTGTCACCTGCACTATTGAAAAGCTGTAGGACCTTAAAATTGATCCATATCCCTCTGAAAATTGGGTTGTAAAACTCCATATCCCAGGGGTAGTTGTTCAAAGGTATAAGCAACACGCCCATCAATGGGAACCCAAAGGCACTAGAGGGAGAGAAAATGGAGGATCATAGGAGTCAAGTAAGGACCTAGCAAGGCCACCATCCTTTCATAAACTTCATCAAGATTCACCTAGAGGCCCACATGTCGAGGAGGCAAGAAGAGCATGGAAAAAATATTAAGGGCCAAAAACATGCCCATAAAACAAGGCTTGATGAAATCCAATGCAAGAGCATTCTTGGGAGTCAACCACCATGAAGGATAGGGTAATAATAGAAGTGATAGCAATTAGACCCAGGAGAAATCAAAATAACAAGGGAAGTATCATTAGAGAAACTAAATTATAAAAAAGAGACCAAGCCCCTATTAGAGTCTAGGTTAGCTTGACAAGATAAGGAATTACTACGACGGATTGATAGTCATGGGAAGGTTGACATATACACTGGTTTCTCCACGAAGGAAGGTGGACATAATAAATAACCCCTTTTAAAAGAGGACCACACCACCCACGGAGGAATTTGGAAACTTCCCCCTTTGTAGCTCCAAACTAGGAAAATTTAATGCAACGCAATCCTAAAAATATTACAACCTGATCTGATGCTGGTGCTCCTACCCAGACTCCTTTTTAGGAAAAATTTTAAATTTCAAAACTCACCTATAAATATTATAAATAGAAGTTGTGGCATCCAAGGAAGCAATTTTAGATTTTTTATTGTGTAGAATATCTAACCTGTGACATTTACTTGCTCTATTTTCTTTCCTCTTGCTTAGTCTAGACTCAAACCTTAATCCAACTATATGTACAGGACCTAGGCCTCCTTTGGTTATGCAAAGTTATTTGTATGAGAAAATCTATGTTCAATCTATGTTTGTGCATAGTTCATGCATTACTCAAATCCCACTAAGTAAAGGAATAAATCGTATCTCTCTCTCTCTCTCTCTCTCTTTTGGTGCATCACTCCTTTGTTAGATAGGCTAGGTAGTTTTTTTTTTTGTAATTTACTTTTCACATCATCGTTTGCTTTCTTTTCTCTTTTCCCTTGAAAATAATAGAGTAGGAGTATACTAGAAATATGAGTTCCAAAGAAGATATTTGAATATAAGGAATCGACCTTATATAAAGAAACATAGAGGTCATATGATAGGATCCACATCCCATGCTCCCCATACTTCTAGGACTAGTGCTCTCGCATGAGGTGTGGGGCACCAAATGCACCCACTTGGATGGAGGTGATGGTAGACACTAAGGGTTGTAACTGTGGAGGGCCACGACACCCAAGGAGGACAAGGGGATCACTCCCATCCCCAAACACCTTTTTTGTTAATAATGTAACCAATCAATTGAATATTTGTTATATAAAATAAAAACTTTTCTAAATTAATAAATAAATTATATCTTAAAAGAGTGTTGGCAATTTTGCCACACTAAAATTTTGCTTGTAAAATTTTGAAAAGAAGATAAATGATGCAGTTGTGTTGGTTTTACTGTTTTAATATAATATTTTTTGTTCCTTTCCTGTAAGCAATTTCGTTTTATTTTTGAAGATGCATAGTAAATTTTTCTGGTAAAAAATTAATGGAAGTCATGGGCAAAACGTAAAAGGAGAAATATCAATGCAAGGAACGTTTCGGGATAGAAGGATTAATGGAAAATCAACTACGACTTTGGCAGTTTTTATTCAAAGTGAAGGCGCCAATAAAAATGAAGGAAAGACGTTTTCACCCCATGGAAGGGGCGAAAATCCTTTGCGCCCTTCCTTTGGGGTGAAACTACCTTGATGGAAAATTTTATCCAAATAAAGAAAGAGGAAAATTTTCGCAAGTGATGAAGAAAAGTCAAAGTCAAAAGCGCCCCTGGAAGGGGGCGAAAATCATTTTTGCCCCTCTCAGGGGTGAAATCATAGTTAAAAGCATCTTTGGGGTGAAAATAGAAGGAAGAGCATGCTTGGCGTGGTCAAAGTCAAAGTCGCCCCTCAGGAGGGGTGAAAATCCCTTTCGCCCATCCTAGGGGTGAAACTCCAGTAAAAGATATTTTCGGAGCGCAAACATAAAGATGACGTCATCTAGGCAAAGATTGAAAAGTCAAAGTCAAAGTCACCCCTCAGGAGGGGCGAAAATCATTTTTGCCCTCCTTCGGGGTGAAATTCCAAATGAAGACATCTTGAGGTGAAAGTCCCAAAAATAACATCTTTTCCTACCGATCAAAGTCAACGTCGCCCCTAGGGTGGGGCAAAAGTCATTGTCACCCCTCTCAAGGGTGAAATCAATTATTTTTCACCTCCTTCCTTGAAGAGAAATTTTTTTATCATTTTAGGGTGAAATTACCCAAGAAAGGGGTGAAAGTATGTTGAGGGGTGAAACTCCCATTTTTTCCTATCATTCAAACAAGAAGACATCATGGGGAAAATCAATTAAAATGAAAGGTAAAATTCCAAATTTAAAGGCAACCATCAACAGTAATTTTTTCCCCTCCCCCTAAAATCAATTTTCTCTCTCTCAGTAGGGTTACATTCAGAAGTGCCATAACTATAGATTTTTTTGGGAAAGGACAAAGATTGATAAAATTTAATTCTTGGGGCAGTAAGAGTGATGATCCAAAATTTTTACTAAAAAGTTACTAGGATTTAATGCTACGCCTTCAAATTCGATGTGATCCCAATTATTTTTGAGGTGCCCTCCATGGATTTCATTCCTTTTCAAATAGAATTAAATTTCATTGATTTCCACTAGCAAGGGTAAGATTCCAAGGCATAAGAGAATGTAATGGCACCCAAAATTTAATATCCAAGCTCCTTGATTATCAGGTGACATTGTTGAGTTTCAATGCACCGATGCTTGGAACATTTTTTCCATCATCCATATTTGCCAATTTTCCAGATGCACTCCATGAAAACCGGATCACTACTCCCTAAAGAATGATTTGATTCAAGCATCACCATTACCAAGGAGAGAATTATTGCTACTGATTTTTGACCAGCCGACATTTTGTTGTGTTGTGCATTTAATGATAGAGGTGAAATCCTCTATAAATACTAAGCATTTCAATGTAATGAAGGAGGATAGACACTCTGTAGAAAAACACTTTAAGTTTTTGCATAAATAGAAAGATATTCGACTTCTGGTTCCTTGAGTAGTATTGTGTTTGATCTCTTTCTGCTTGTCATTTTTGATTACGTTCATGTCCATTATTTTCTGATTTTAAATTTTACATCTAGATTTAATTACTGCTTGTGAGGGAGTGAATACTGGAATGCTGTCTTGGAAGTTATCTTGGCAAACTATGAGTGGTTTCTATGCCTTGCTTTCTATTATATGCTAATCAATACTTGTGAATTTTTATTGTTAGTTTATCCCCACCTTATATATCTAGCTTATAGCCATATTTCCCATTCCTTTCTATCATTTCCCATATCTTTCCTATTACCCTAAGATTTAAACCAATCATTAGTTTTAGTATGAGAACCAACCCTCTCTAGAGATTGGCCTCGAAGGACATCTCTTTCCTTCGACCTTTCAATGTTGGTCGAGTCTAGGGTGCACAAATAATATTTTATACTTAGGCAGATTCATGACCAATAATTTTTGGCATACCTGATGGGACTCTAAAAATAGTCTCATCACTTTCAATAGTATTAAGGTTTGATGTTCACCTTTGTACTATATGATTAGAACATCTAGTGACTCAACTCTACCCAGAAGCCTCCGAACGTGAAGTGAGTGAAATATTTCTTCATGATCACAAGATCGAAGGCCAAAAATCTAGAAGATCCCATTGAGTTTTATGAGCTTGACACCCAAGTGCTAGGAGAACATCCTAGGTTAGTTACTCCGACTATCCCATCAAGTGTTACATCTTCATAGTTAGCTGGTGTGTTCTCTGTTCCTTCGAGTCTTGCTAGCACAACCACTAGTTTTCCACCTCCCCAACCACACACTCCAGTCCACATGGCTCAAAATCCACCACCATAACCACCAAGGTAGTTCCCAGCATGGAACCACTCTAGACCTCTAAATATGCAAGCTCAGAACCTGATTTCACAAGCAACAATGAAGGCTTTGCCTACTTACGATGGTATAGGGAAGATGACTTATGAGCATGTCCAAGATGTAGCTACCTTGGAGATAATCCATAGCATCACAGATGAGGATATAATGGTAATATTGCTCATGCTCTCTCTTAGAGGTAAGTTGCTTTACTAGTATCGATCATTACAACCTACCACCATTACTACCTGGGACCAATTGGTTGAATTGTTGATCAAAGGTTTCAATGAACAAGTGGATCCATTCTCTCTATTGCATCAATTTACTACCATTCAGAGGCATCCATAGGAGGAAATCATGGACTTCAATGTCAGGTTCACCCAAACTTGGCATAGAGTTCCTGATGGTCTCCGATCGACTCCTGAGCAAGCGATATTTTACTACCTCTGAGCTTTCAACTCCGATATCAGTATGGCCATCCGATAATCTAATGTCAACACATTTCTTGATTTGTATTCTACTACACAAAAGGTTAAAGCTGACCTGATTGCTATTGGTAAGCTTCCACAAAAAATGGCCATGCCTATTTTTCTTGATCTTCCATAATATTTGTATGCTAATGCATCTTCTCAACCTTTGCCCATGTCACCCATGTATCCAATCCCTTCATGGAATTCGAGTACATCTCAGACCACAATGATAGTTTCTATCCCTCAACCACTCCAACCATTCCATAGTTACCTACTCTAGTTCCATTCCCAGCACTACCATCTCCACCTATCCCACTACCATTACCAACTCCTCCAACACCCTCAAACCCTGATCCACAAGAAAAAGTGTTGAAAGAGTTGTAGTCCATGAAATCAGCCATAAGAGTGATGGGTAATGAAATCATGATGATCAAAAGGAAGTAGGCCAAAAAATATTTCTAACCTAGGAGATTTCAACCACCATCGATCACCAGGGAGCAAGGAGCATCGACCAACAAGGTGCTTGAGAGAAATCTGATGGTGCTGACAAATGAAGAAGTTAGCACATCAGACAAAGCATATTGGTGCTCTACGTGCAATGATCCACATGGTGAGGAAACTTGCATGGTTCACCTAAACTACGTGCAGACATTGGCAAAAAGTTCCTCCATTGGTCAAATCAACATGATCATAGAAGTTGATCATAATTTCATGGTCCCTTATGAAGAGCAAGTTTCAGTTCTCATGAGAGCTGGAAGAAAGCCCATTACTATGGACCCAACTGAGTTGGAGCCCCTGAAGGTACCTACTGACTCAAAGGTGCAAAATGAGAAGAAACAAGTGCAAGCAAAGGTAGTTATTTTAACACCCAAGCCAGATGCACCTATCCTATTGAAAGATCTTTTGCCTCCATGAGTGAAAGAGAAAGTGCAAGAAAAGGCTTCAACTTCATAGGCAAGAGCTGAAATAGAGGAGCAAGCCAGAGAAAAGCTCAAGTACCCATATTTGACAAAGCGTCAGAGGGTAGAAGCTACACAATAGTATCAGAGTAGATATGAGATTGCCAATGAAGGAAAGGGGTCCTATGCATCCACATATAACATCATTGAAGAGTTGAAGAGGATTCCAACCAAGGTGAGTCTCTATGATGCACTACAATTGCCTAGACAAGTGGACTTGTTGCAAGAATCATTAAAATTTGTGAAAGATAAGGGGAAGAATCTGACTCAGATAGTGTTAGCTCAAACGTTGACAACTTCTACCACTAGAAAGAATAGACCACCCCCTTTCTACCTATCCCTCAGGATGGAAGGTTGGATTGTGCACAATTGCATGATCGACTCAAGTGCTGCAATGACTATCATGCCAAAGGTAGTGTGTGATGTTATGGGTATGGAATATACAAGGAGTAGCCCTAGCATCTTGTAGTTAGATGGAACCCCTATAAGGATAGTGGGGGTCATCAAAGACATCCCCATCGTATTGCACAAAATACCTCAGATAACTATGATCCAAGAGGTGGTCGTGGTTGATCTGGAGCCTTACTTCAGCATGTGCCTATCATGAGAGTTTACTACCAAGTTGGGAGGCTACCTTTCTCTTGACTATTCTCATTTGGAAATTCCTATCAAAGGGAGGAGAATCTAAATTTATAATGAGAAGCCTTCAACTTATCACATAGAGAATATTGAAGAGGAAGATAAACCCATGAATTCTATCAATTTGATGATCAAAGAATTGGAGGAGTTAGACTTGATGGAAGAAGTTTTGGATGAGCTTCGGATAGAAGATGAGTTTTCAATGCTCGATTTTAATGCCATGATGGAGATCGAAATTGGATGCTACACCATCACTAAGCCTAAAAAGTTGAAGCGAAAGTGTCTGATGATGAAGATCCTATTCCTGATCAATTATGGAAGTTGTACTTTGATGGTGCTAGGTGTAAGAATGGTGTAGGAGCTGGGATTGTTCTCATTTCTCCTTTTGGTATACAGAAGATGTACTCTTACCGATTGACCTGGAGTTGCACGAACAATGCCATCGAATATGAAGCACTCTGCTTGGGTCTAAAAAAGGTAGAAAATCTTGAGATCAAACAACTACAGATCTTTGGATATTCTGAGCTAATCATCAACCAGGTAACTAGTAAGTGTGTTTCCAAGAAGCACTACTTGAAGGCATACCAAAATAAGGTATGGGATTTTTTTGAAGCTTATACAACATTGAACATCCAAGCAATCTCATAGGAGAAAAACAAGCATGTCGATCTCTTGGCATCCCTTGGTGCTAATTTTTCCCTAGTGGAGCATGTGGTGAGGAAGCCCAAGACTATGAGGTTAATTTATAGACCTTCAGTCCCTGACAAAAATATCCACTGGCAAGTGTTCGAAAGTGATGAGCAGATTGTTAATTTCTTGATAAGAGAAGCTAGTAATGTGGAAGAGAGAACACTTGATGAGGAAGAAGTTGAGGGTTTGATCCAGCTATAGAATAATCATATCCCAAAGGGGTTGATTACACTTGAGAGCCTCTTTGATCAAAATGATAGAGCAAAAAAGCATAGGATCAAGGTGGATGAAAAGGAGTATACTGAACTACATCTGGGACCCGAGAAGTTGATCAAAGTCGGCATTGATTGCACTCAAGAAGAGCTGGAGTAGATTAAAGAGTTATGTCATGAGTACCCAGACATTGTTGCTTGGAGCTACCAAGATTTGAAAGGTTACAACAAATATGTAATCCAACATACCATTGAGTTGCAGGAAGGAGTGAAACCCTTCAGGCAAAAGTAGAGACCGATCAATCCCAAGATTGAAACTTTGATGAAAGTAGAACTGCTGAAGATGCTGGAAGCCAAAATCATCTACCCAATTAAGCACTCTACCTGGGTAGCAAATCTGGTCCCTGTGAGAAAGAAGAATGGAGATATCCGCCTGTGCATGGATTTTTGAAATTTAAACCAAGCATCTCTGAAGGATCACTATCCACTACCACAAATTGATCAGATTCTTCATGTGGTTGTTGGTGCTCAGAGATTCTCTTTGTTAGATGTTGAAGGATGAAGACCAATATAAAATGATGTTCACAATAAAATGGGGAACTTTTGCTTATCAATAGATGTCATTTGGTCTTTCAAATGCTGGTGCAACTTTTTAGAGAGCAATGGACATAGCTTTCGGTGAGTTGTTGAATCATATTATTGTGATTTATTTGGATGACATGACCATTTTTTCTCACAATAGGGAGGAGCATAGTCTACATCTGAGACAAGTGTTCGAAAAGTGTTAAGAGTTCAAAATATCAATCAACCCAAAGAAGTCCATATTCATGGTAAAATAAGGAAAGCTCCTAGGCCATATTATTTCAGAAGAAGGTTTGGTGATTGATCCAGCTAGAGTTGAAGCCCTCCTGAAGCTTCCATTTCTAGCCAACAAGAAGGATTTACAATCATTCTTTGGGTAAATAAACTTTGTTCGAAATTTTATTGCAGATTTCACCCAAGTAGTGAAGTCGATGACTGAGTTATTAAAGAAGAATGTGAAGTTCAAATGGACTGAGCAGAGGAGGTAGGCATTCAAGGAGATAAAAGAGAGAATTGCTCAAGCTCCAGTTTTGGTAAACCCAGATTACTCAAAATATTTTATCCTATACATCATTGGTGAGCAAGAGAGCTATGCAGTGGTGCTTACGCAAAAGGGAGATGATGGAGATGAGTGACCAATTGCTTTCTTGAGTCAAGTCATCCAACCACATGAAGAAAAATATAATTTCATTGAAAAGCAAGTATATGCGATGATGAAATCCTTGAAGAAGTTTTGATATTTTGTTTCTCAAAGCAAGACAATAGTTTATGTGGTCCATCCAGATGTTCAAAGTTTCATCATTCAAGGAGAGCTTGGAGACAAGAGAGTTGGATGGGTCTCCAAAATCTAGGAATATGATATTGAAATCCATCCAACCAAGCTAGTTCGAGGTCGAGCACTATGTCAAGAGCTTGCAAAAAGTGTTGCATCTGAATCCATGGTTTGCCAACTTGAAAATTCAATAAGCAAAAGCAATTTTGCTAACCGCTCTATAGGCGATCATGATTGGATAGAGGACCTTGTCAAATATTTCCAATCAAGAAGATGTCCTTCACACCTTAATGCCTCATAGAGAAGGAGATTCAGACTTCAAGCCCTTAGGTACGTGATGCTGCCAAATGGGTTATTCCATAAAAATATTGATGGAGTACTTCTCAAGTGTGTTCGAGAATCTAAAAACAAAGAATCCTAGAGGAGTTTCACTCTGGTCTATCAAGAGGCCATTATGTAGGGAGGCCAATGGCATTAAATATCATCAAAGTAGGATATTTTTGGCCTACTCTCTTTGTAGATACTTTCAAATTCAGTCAGAATTGTGACAAGTGCCAGAGATATATCGGTAGAAGCAAGAATCCATCATTACCCCTTCACCCGATTCAAGTAGAAGCACCATTTCAGCAATGGGGCTTAGAATTTATTGGGGTCATTGATCCCAATTCCTCTATCGAACACAAATATATCCTAATGATAATATTTCACCCGATGGTCAGAAGCAATTCCAACCAAGAAGGTGGATCAAGCAACAATTATTGCTTTCCTTGAGGGATTAATCACCCAGTTTGGCATACCTGATGCAATCATAATAGACAATGGGACTCCCTTCATCGATGCTAGGATCAATAAATTCATGGGTAAGTATGGAATTTATTTGAAGATATCATCTAACTATTATCCATAAGGGAACGACTTGGCTGAGTCCACAAACAAGAATTTGCTGAGAATTCTGAAGAGGACCCTAGGTGATAATAAGCATAGTTGGCACTTACTCTTAAACCAAGCATTATGGGCCGATCATATCTCCATGAAGAAATCCATTAAAACATCTCCTTATTCCTTGGTATACGATAAAGAAGCAGTGTTGCCCATTCATATTGAATTACCGACTCTTCAATCATGGCACTTGTTGTATGGTGAAGATGATGATGAATCTGATCCCATGAGCATGAGATTGGCACAACTTTTATAGTTGGAAGAAGAGAGGGAGAGATCATACAATGTCTTCATGGAACATGCTCGGATGATGCAGAAATGGTTTGGCAAGAAAACTTTTGAGAAGTCATTTGAGGTAGGTGATCTAGTGCTAAAATGGAATGAAAACAAGGCTAAGCCCGACAAGCACCACAAGTTTGAAGTAATATGGGAGGGCCCATTCCAGATTTTGGGTGTCAATCAAATCAATTCATTTTATTTGCAGGATATGGATGGTCGTGCGCTACCAATTCTCATAAATGGTCTTCATTTGAAGGCCTACCATCAGTGATAGAATTTTGATCAAGTATGTATATATGTACATAAGTTATTATGTTGTTTTGTTTTAGTTAAATATGTTTAAAGTGATATGATATAAAAATATATAATTAAAAAAAAAAAAGAAATTTGATTTCGTCGAGAAATCATTTTCGCCCCCAAGGCAAGTGATTTCACCCCGAAAGCACCTTGCCACCAACAAAAAATCATTTTCACCCGAAAACGTTTTAAAAGGCTTTTATATTATTTTCGAGTGAAAAGGGGGAAAAGAAAGCAGATTTTTTTTTGTAAGAAATTATGAAAGCACCATGGGCTCACTTGAGTTTCAATTTTTTTTCATTAAAAAGCACTCCTATTTTGCCAAAAGAAATAAAATTAAAAAGAAAAACAAAAGTAAAAATTAAAAAAAAGGAGCGCCCAATTTTTTTAATTCACTCCACCTTTTTTTAATTATTACCAAAAAAAGCAAAAAAATAAAAAGTAAGGATAAAAAAATGAATTATTTTCGCCCCAAAAAGAAGATTTCTCTTGTTTTTCTATTTTTGGGATGAAATCCCATTGTGCCTCTCAAATAAGTATTTTCGAAGTGAAACTGTCAGAGAGAAATTAAAAATAAATGTATGCTTTTTTTGAACTCAAGTTTGCGGTACTAAGTTCAGCAAGGAAGGAGGCAAAATTAATTTTGCCCTACTTTTTCATGCAAACACTCTCAATTAGAGCTTGCTTTTAGAAATAAGCTTTTTCGAGGTAAAATAAATAAAAAAATTTAAAAAGGGATTGAGAGGCATGTAATTCCATAAAGTAGGCAGAAGAAGTAGTTTCGGAGTGTAGGTGATGTGCATATTTTCACCCTAAGATGTTTTCAGCTAGGCAAGCACTCTCCTTCAATGTTTTTACTGAACAACGCTAATTTCAGGAAAGATTTCAAAATTAATACATGATATTGGATTGATTTCACCCTCAAAAATTCTAGAAGATATTTTAACATTTTTATACAGTGAAATTAATTATTTTTGCCCCCATCTCTCACACGTGGCACTTGCTTTTCCCGAGATGAGCTATTAAATATCTAGATTGCATCCTCCAAGGCAAAAAAGTGGTTGAGTTCGACGTCCAAGGAAGATTCACAATGCAAGGGCATTATTGGTAGTTAATGGGCAGTTGAGTTTTCATTAAAAAATGTATCGAGCAAGAGAATTGAGGTGCAACACATGCATTAAATATGGTAGTTGGAGGGTGAAAGTTATAAAAAGAGGTGAATTAGAAGCTTGCAATCGAATATTATTTTTCTAACCATTGCCAGATTATCCTTCAATACCCCGAATTGCTACTTTATTGTAGATTCACTAGACTATTGCAGTAAGAGCTATGGTACAAATATGGGGAAGAAGATAGTTGATCCAAAGAAAGCTTCAGAGCCAAAAAAGCATAGGGTGGTAAAAAAGCTAAAAAATCTAGGTGACATGAAAATACCGAGTTGGACCCATATTTTGATAAGTTGGCTAATATTGGAGATTGTTCTATTTCAAACAAAGGCATAGAAAAATTATGCCAGGATGTGGAGACTATAGTCAGACAAGGTTTGACACCAGAAATCCCATTAACCATTGCTTATCATGCACAACTTTCCTAGTACTTGTGTACACCTGTGCATCCTTACCCTGAGCTAATAATGGCAATTGCAAAATTTTATCAACCTACAACAAGGGCCATCCAAAATGCGAAGGGAGATAAATTATTTACCATTTCACCCGATGTAGTCAGAGAGGCATTTGCTTGTAGGGTGAAACCTTCCTCAGATGTCATGTTCAAAAATATGAATCTCAAGGAGCAAGAGGAAAGGTACCAATCAACTATAACATTGCACCAGTTCATGGAGAACCAACTGATAAAGGCACCCTAATTCAAAGAGTTTCCAACTTTGCCAAAACCCTTGATAGAATTTAAAATCTTGGATATGTATTCTATGTTGGCTTGGGTATATGGTCTTCCTACTGATACCACGATATACAAATGGTAAGCAACGCTGGTGCAATGCATTTCGCAAGTAGAATTTTATGCCCCTACAACCATGCAAGCAAGCACAAACCCCATATTATTTGATTGGGTAGATTATGTGGCTCAAGCAATGCACACCCAGTTGGAGAGAATACAGAGTGAAGAAGCAATTTTATTTAGGCATACTTCATTTTTAGCCTAGTATTTCTTCTTTTATATGCACCAACATTTTTCTTTTATTATAGTAAAGCAAGTTGATGAGGTAGATAATAAGCTACCAATATATTTATGGACTTCAAGCTTGTCTAGGGGGGAGTCATTCTATAATTTTAACCACATGTTCTTAGGTCCCACCCTCGAACTTATTTTTTGCACAAGTGAGAGAGTGCCAAGGGCAATGAGGGAAGAAATTGTCACTAAGGAGAAAGGAGATATTTTCTTATTGATGTAAGGCATCATGGTGCAAATTTTTAGCTTCACTAGCAAGTCATTTCTCCTTCCATACTTTACTATCGAGCACCTCTTTGCAATGGAAGTCATCCATCAGACCGACTACATCAATGAAATCTATGGGGTAGGATGAGGCAAGAAGACAACATGTACCATGCCATTTCGCTTTGGTGGCATTGAGATAGATCAGGTTGGCTAGAATAAATTGATCAATGAAGCACTTTATGACATGGGTATGGTGGAGTTACCTCAATGGTGGAAGTATGACCCTTTGGGTTGGTTCATAGATTTCATTAAAGCCAAAAATTTTCATTGTTATCCTAGACCTGATATTCAATGACACAAAAATAATCCAGAAGGGCATGATCTCGAATGGCATGTTGAGAAGATGATGCCACTTCCACCATGGCATGATTTTTATGAGATGGAGGTTGAGTACAACCCTGTAGTTTACAAGCATCAAATTCCTCCCCTAGGTTTGTTTGGAAAGATGAAAGAACAATTGCCAGCTTGGTCTGATGAAAAAATTACCAACTGGTGGGTTATGAGGGCCCACAGAGGGAAAATCGGGTCAGCTTATGGTCTAGAAATGGATGAGGTATTTTTGGATGTCTATGATGAGTACTATGATGGCTATCAACCAATCTCTTTCACTAAGATTGTACCTCAAACTTTTCAAAGATCTGATAGTGAAGAGATCATGGTTGAACATGAGCAACATGTGGTTGAGGAAGCACCACTTGTGGAAGAAGAAAGATAGTCATCGCCAGAAGTGCAACTCCAGTGGAAGAAGAAGAATAAGCGTGAGGTGCTCCCTTTCCCGAAGATATCCAAAAATCCTAGAACAGGCATAGTTTCTTCATCAAGGGCAAACCCTCCTCCTATAGACGAAGCCACACAGGCTAACATTTTAGAAGATCCTCCTTTGGTTTAGGTAGAACAACTTGGCCAGCACATGGAAGTCATAGATCTAGAGAAGGAGGTGGAGGAGGAGCAAGACAAGGGTGAACCAGTACCACAACCACCCTCATCATTGGCTCAAAAGGTGTCCGAGCCCGAAGGTACATTTTCTACACCTTCTTCCCTTTCTCTTGAGCATTCGATGACTATTGCACCCCATTATATAGTTGTTGCTTCCATATCACCTCCATTCAGTATACCTACCACCTCCATTTTACTTCCTATTTCCTAATCCCCAATCACCGATGCTCCCTCTTCTTCTATTCCCACTTCTACTATTTCCCTTTCTTTCAGTTCTTTTACATCTAGTCCCAATCCATTTTTACTCCCTTCATCCTCCATTCCAATAATTTCTACCATAGCTATAAGTACACAAGCTCCTCCTCGAGTGAGTGTAACTATAGCCAAAACCCTCACTTTCATCCCCTTAACCACTTCCATTCCACCAACCATTCCCATTCCAACTTCCCTTCCCAAGCCAAAACCTTAACAAGCTCATTTTCCCCTACTCCTTTTCTTGAGTTGTAGGTGCTTCTAGAGCCAGAGATAGAGATTGTACCAAAGCATCCTATTGCAGTGAAGATGAGTCGAGCTCGATTAAGTTCATCACAATGGCTGAAAATTCATAAGAGAAAAGAAGCTCAGGCTCCAGCAAAGGCATTGAAGAAGGTCACTTTTGACCCTAAAACTATGGAGTCTCATACTATAAAAATGATTCCCCAAGTCCAGAAGCCTCAAGGAGAAATGGCTCCAAGTGATTACACTTATGAAGTCATTACAGAGGACCTAAAGAATATTGACACCATGGAGAAGTTGGGGAATATGCAGGTGGATATGAGCTCTCTTTACCTGCATGATGAGCATTACAAGAAAAGCTTCTTTGAGGCTGAGGTAAATATTATTGAGTTGAATGATGCTCTAGCTAAAAATAGAGATCAACTAGAAATAATAAAATAAAAAGTAGAGCAATGGCAGAAGAGGGTAGAAGAGTTGGAGAAAGAAGCCAAGGGTTACCAGATAACTTGGGCAAGAGTAGAGAAACAAGTGCAAGCATTAACAACCCAACTTGAGGTTGTACAAAAATAACTAGCTAAGAAAGCCACGCAATCAGTAGGCTTCTCCAAGGAGAAAATCAAAGAAAATCACCACCATTTGATGAAATATTGTGTGATAGTGGTGATAGATGCTCTCAAGGTTTTATTGTATATTCATGAGGCTCGAATAGTGATTTTTCTTGGAGAGCAAACCTTGGAGTATGTTAAGGAACAAATAGAACCAAAAATTGAAATAGCACTAAAGATTCAGATGTTGGCTCAATCTGATTTCTAGGTTAAGCCGATGAGTGAGATGGATCATGATTGGTCCAAGGCTAGGATGATGTTGCATAACTTCTTTTCCAAGTTAGAGCTAGCAAGAGAAGGCCAAAAGTTGATAACTATGTTTGAATAGGAGCATTGCATTTCGCTCATCTATTTCGAGGCTCTAGTCGATGTTGGTTTTCCAAGCTTCATTGATGAGCAGGGTGAGATTTTACCAACAAAAGAGTTGAAGGTAACCTAACGAAATTTCATAGAAGATACTTCAGAGATCGATAGCTGGGAGGAGCCAATCATAGAAGAACAAGTTTTGCCATACATGGAGAGGCTCACCCACATCGAATCATCCCTATTGGAGCTCCAATAGAGAGCTAATCGCATCAGCATGGATCACGTTGAGATGTTACATTTCATCATTGATTCACTAAGTTCACTCTCTACATTCACTCTAGACTCCTAGGCTGAGGCAATTTTTGTGTATGAAACTACCAACGAAAGCCTCACCAAGCAAGAAGCACGAGCATGAGCAAAAGTAGAACAAAAAGTAGCAGAAGAGTAGGAGAAGCAGGCACAAGAGGAAAGAAGGAAGAAGGAGGTTGCAGAATCAAATGTACCATATGATGTAGTTGGTAGTGGTGATAGTTGAGCCCAATGGATAAAGGCCTAGGGTCGATTGCATTTAGAAGAACTGAATACCTCGAGAGCCACCAAAAGTGTTGGCAATTTTACCACACTAAATTTTACTTGTAAAATTTTGAAAAAGAAGATAAATGATGCAGTTGTGTTGGTTTTACTATTTTAATATAATATTTTTTGTTCCTTTCCTGTAAGCAATTTTATTTCATTTTTGAAGATACACAATAAATTTTATCGGTAAAAAATTAATGGAAGTCATGAGCAAAACGTAAAAGGAGAAAAATCAATGCAATGGATATTTCAGAATAGAAGGATTAATGGAAAATCAACTACGACTTTGGTAGTTTTTATTCAAAGTGAAGGCACCATTAAAATTAAAGGAAAGATATTTTCGCCCCAGGAAGGGGTGAAAATCCTTTGCGCCCTTCCTTTGGGGTGAAACTACCTTGATGGAAGATTTCATCCAAATAAAGAAAGAGGAAAAATTTTACAAGTGATGGAGAAAAGTCAAAGTCAAAAGCGCCCCTGGAAGGGGGCGAAAATCATTTTCGCCCCTCTTAGGGGTGAAAATCACAGTTAAAAGCATCCTTGGCATGGTCAAGGTCAAAGTCAAAGTCACCCCTCAGGAGGGGCGAAAATCCCTTTCGCCCATCTTTGGGGTGAAACTCCAATAAAAGATGTTTTTGAAGAGCAAACATAAAGATGATGTCATCCAGGCAAGGATTGAAAAGTCAAAGTCAAAGGCACCCCTCAGGAGGGGCGAAAATCATTTTTGCCCTCCTTCGGGGTGAATTTCCAAATGAAAACATCTTGAGGCGAAAGTCCCAAAAATAGCAACTTTTCCTACCGATCAAAGTCAACGTCGCCCCTAGGGTGGGGCGAAAGTCATTGTCACCCCTCTCAGGGGTGAAATCAATTATTTTTGCCTCCTTCCTTGCAGAAGATATTTTTTATCATTTTTGGGTGAAATTACCCAGGAAAGGGGTGAAAGTATGTTGAGGGGTGAAACTCCCATTTTTGCCTGTCATTCAAACAAGAAGATGTCGTGGGGCGAAATAAAATATACCCCTCAATGAGTGAAATAAAATATACCCCTCAATGAGTGAAATAAAATATACCCCTCAAGATTTTGTGGTATCACTATATATACCCCTCAATGAGTGATACTTATCATAAGTGTAAATAAAATATGAAATATTAGTGTCCATGGGAATCCTATTAGAAACTATTACATTATTTGGTAGAAGTGAAAGTAGCCCATGATACAATTGTAATTTTTTTAAATATTAGATTAGGGTGTGAGTCATTAGTTTAGGTGTGTGATTCATATTTCCCCTAAAATATGTATCTATGTATAGGATGAGTACAAGTGTTATGTAACAATGTATGCAAGTGTGTAGAGTGAGGAAGTGTGCAAGTGTCATGTGATAAAATGAGCAAGTGTGTAAATGTAAGAGTGTGCAAAGTGTTATATAGTAAAGAGTGCAAGTGAATAGAAATTCAAGTTTCATGGATGCAAGTGGAGAGATGTAGAACCAAGAGGCATGAGAGGTTTGTCTTATGTGTGGAGTTAAACAGTCAAAGTATTCAAGAGTCACATTTCTAAGGTTTTATTATGGATACAAAGTTCCATGGATTGTAACAATAGAAGATTGTATTATAATCAAAGATAATATAAAGCTTGTATATAATTTTTAGCAATATTTTCTTATTTCATATTCATTGATATTGGTCATTTAATTCATACTATTATTATTTTCATAATGTTATATTTATTGATATTGGCCATTTATATTGAATGCTTAAATGTTGAATTTTATATGATCTTAGATATTAGGACATGTAATTAAAACTAACTAAAAAACCAATAGTGGTATCAAAGCTACATTCAAGCCAAGTAGCAGAATTATCCATCAGTGGAATTCAAGCCAAGAAAGAAGCTTGGAATATTATGCTATCATAACCACAATGGTAAAAGTCATTTTTGATAGAATCAAGCACAATATTTATTTTTTATGTGAATTTGGAATTTTTTAGAAAGAAATGTTTTAGCTAGCATCAAAGGAAAAACTTTGGAGTAAATTTGAACGGATAAAATTGATTATTGATAAAATTTTGAAAGAAGTAGAATATTTGTTGCCTAATATATTTATTTCAGCTGGTCAAAAATATGATGAAGTTCTGAGTTGATAAGCCAAGAGCTAGTGTCCTAAATAAATATTAGCATAAAGATCAAGGTATTGAATAAGATCAATCACCTATGGAAGTTTAAAGAAAATTATGGATAAAGATAAATTTAAAAAGCTTATTGGACACCTAAAAATTATTCTAGAAGAAATACTTTTGGTGAATGTCTAAGGTGAGAAATTTTTTACAAAGAATATGAAGATGTCATAAGTTGGAAGCCGAATATATTGAAAGAATAAGAAGTAAAATTGGCCAAATTGGGCCAAAGACAACCAAATTGGTGTTAGAATTCCAAAGTTGAAAAAATGAGCCATTGTGCCATTATAGCCACTTGTGAAGAAGAAAATACAAGAGCCATTGCACCACTGTATCCACTTGAGTGGAAGAAGATAAATATAGTTGAAGCACCATTATAGTTGCATCAAAGAAATAGAAGACGTTGAAGAATGCCATGACACCTAAAGTAGAATCTTGATATATGATGCACTTTGAACACACTCTAACTTTTGACATAATCTAATACTGTTTTGATACACATTGGAAAATTAAAAAATAATTAAGTGTGGAGAGGTAATATTTCTATTTGATTTTTGGGGCAACAAGTATTTTTTAGAAGCAATTTATATATAGAAGTAAAAAACAAGCTAAATATTTATTAGAAAAATAAGATAATTATTTAAATTAGTTGTTGCTTGCATGAGAGGTATAAGAAGATAGATATATTTTTGAATTAAAATAAATTTGAATATAAGAAGATAGATATATTTATAAATTTGAAATTTTGAAAGCAAATTGAAGATTGAAAATGATTGATTGAATTAAACTTTGGAGAGATAAGGATTTCTACTTCAAAAGAATTTGAAAAAATTGAAGAAATTGATATTTGAAATTTAATGAGTTCCACTATGTCAAATAGCAAAATTTTCCTTTTGTAAATCACAACTTTTGAAAGGAAAAAAGTTTACATCATGGAAAAACAAAATGAAATCAATTCTCATTGTTGAAAATTTTTGGGATATAGTGAATGGAACAAAGGATAAGCCAAAAGAAGAAAGAGAAAAACAAAAATTTGAATAAAATGATGCAAAAACCCTTATGTTGATTACATTTGGGATAATTGATGAAATCCAACCATATATAAGTGATGCAAAGACTTCAAAAGTGATATGAGCAAGGATTGGCATGAAAATTCACACACAATATTATTCATATCCAGTCTTTATAAAGGAGTACAATTATGCTTATTTTAGAAGGCATGATTTTAAAATAAGACATGGTTTTTATTTTAGAGATATTAATTTTAGAATAAATAATTTAATATTATATTCCTAGAATAACTAATTTAATATTATCTCACATGAATATAATATTAAATATTATCTTGCATGAATATAGATACTAAATCTTATCAATTCCTCCTTTTTTAGTGGAAAGTGACCCCACTTTCATTGGAAGAGAGGGGAAAGATTACTAAAAATAGAGAAAAAGTTGCTAAAAATTTGATATAGAGAACCCTAGTGCTTGGGTTGGCAGTGGACCTATATGACCAACTAAGTATGTAGTGGTACTCAGATGTTGCTACTATAGTAAATAAGAATAGGATTGGGATAGTGCATGGTGTTGTGGTGGTGGCTATTATTGTGTTGGTGATTGTGCTTGTAGTGAAAAATGCTATTATGGTTGTGATAGCTATTGTAGCTATTGTTGAAGAGTTGGTAGGGACAAATGTTACTGTGTAATCTATTGTAGGTCAAGGGTTATAGGTGGATGCACTTGAGGCTATGAAACTAGTAGCTGATCATACATAGGCAATGGCAATGGTGATAATAATTGACCAAAAGAAGACTGTTGTTGCACCTTGTATTATGTTGTTTGAAGATGATGACCAAATTGTTGCAAGGGATTTTGGGATGGTTGCACTTGAGAGTATGATTGTTGAACTAGTTGATGGTGTTTCTGTATAGGAATATGCAATTGTTATTGTCCTCCCTATTTAAGAAGTGCACCTATAGCATAAGTGGAGGCGATTGCATTAGTTTTACCTTGTACATAAGTGTCCATAAGTGAGTGACGCTCAACCAAATTCTTGTTAGCAAAGGGTGTCAATTGCCATGTATTATCCTCCATAGGTTGATGAGTGACACTAAGTGTTAAATGTTGGATCATTGCTCTAAATGTTGCCACAATATCTTGCATGAAATAATAATTATTCTTTGCTAAAATTTGTTTGAAAATACTCATTCTCACTGGTGCTTATAAACTCTCCTCATGATGGATATCTTGCTCAGGAGCCATTGCAAAGGGATGACTGCAAAATATTATCTAGAAAAACTTGGAAAATGTGGAAGAAAAATAATGAATGTGTTGAACTCCATCGATAATGCACCTTATTTACAATCACAATTGCACAAGTGGTTAAAATTCATAAAATAAACCCCCTTTTTAAATAAAACACTTAAATAATAAAGCACTTTTAAAAACAATAAAGCACATTTTTTTTTTCTAAAAATAAGCTCTATTTTTTTTTTGCATGATGAATTTTCATGCAACAAAAAATGAGCACTCATAGTCCAACTTCAAACAACCATAAATTCAATATTGCTCAAAATTTGGCATATGACCACTCATTTTTGTTGTAATTGAAACTATCTACACAATGGTGGAATAATATTATGAATTTGAATACTAGAAAGGAAGATATAAATCTTGAAAATAGATAGATGTTTTCTAAGAAAATGTGAATAGAGATCTAGAAAGGGTAATTTGAGATGGGGGATTTGGGTGAAGATTGTCACAATATTTTAGAGAACTAGATCCAAGGCCATAATAACTTGGATCTGATAATATGATCAAAATTAGCATAAAAATTCACACAATATTATTGATATCAAGTTTTTATTTTTTTTGGTAGATAAGATACTATAGCATTAATACCGGGTTTTACAGGTTGACCCAGAACCTTTTACAAAAATCAGCCCAGGGTTGTTGATGAACATATCCTTACTAAGGATCCTATATATGTAAAATCTACATGTCACCAAAGCCATTACATCCGGTAAGGCACATAGTCTGTTATCAAAAAGAAACTTCCCATACAAAATTTTGGGTATACCCTAATAAAACACACATGCATCATAATTACAAAAAATAAACAGACATGGATCCCTTCCTTGAGACAATGGAGAAACAAAAAGCTGCAGACACACATAGCAGAGTACTAAAAAAACTCCCACAAGCTCTGTATTGACAGTTACTCTTAATAATTATTTGGTAATTGCTTTCTTCCGTATATGACATGCTTTGGTACCACATACTATCTTGGCCAATCAGCCTTGGAGAAGTGAACCTACTAGCTAGATTTATGGCGGTGGCTATCTGGTGGTCCACATGGCTTTGGTTCGAAGTCTTATATTGTCGTTTCTTTCCTTCCTTGTGATTATCAACCAACCTCAAATTACTAAGACGACTAGGAGCCATGTTATCTAACATGTGATTGTCCCCATTAGTCTTTGTGGTATTTCCAAGCAGCATCCATGAAGACTGACAACTCAGATAATTTTTATTGTGAGTCCAATTTAAAAAAGAGACGGGAATACTCCTAGCATTTGAACTTACAGTGCCTTACCTGTTGGTAAATTCAACTATCATTCTTGGCATTCTTGTTGAATAAGCTCCTCTACTTCACTCGGGACACCGTTTTCCCATTTGAAAAGACCGTCACCATCGACACCCAAATTGGCCAGCTTATCAACAATTTTGTTAGCTTCCTGAAAGACATGTTGGGCTTTTCCATCTTGTCTTCCCTGGAAAAGGATTGTAGCCTCTTCAACAATTGTTTTAATCCTCCAAGGAGATGTTTTCCAATTATTGAGGATATTTATAACATGCATAGAATCTCATTCTAGGATCAAATTGCCTTCTAAGTCTTGAGTCATTTGAAGGCCTCTCCACATAGCTCTAGCTTCAACTTCATTGTTCATCCTTGTTCCCTATTATTCAAAAAATGCAAGCATCATATTCCCATTATGATCTCGCACAATGCCACCAATGCCTGCTCTGCCAAGATTGTCCTTAGCTGCTCTATCAAAATTAAGCTTAAACCAACCTATAGGAGGTGGAGACCATTTAACATTGGCTCTAGGGTTGACTACCCTAGGCACAAAATCATCTAACAAGGTTAAGCTTAAATATTGAGCAATCATGGTCTCCTATAGATGAGGTTTACAACTATCAAAAGGGATAAGGTTCACATTATCGTTGGAAAACAATGATAGTTTGATGATCATGGATAGAATCATTAAATACTCTATGGTTCCTTTCTAACCACACCTGCCAAAGATAGTGATTGAGACAAATTTTCCACATGTATCTAAGTATTTGGATTGAAAAGGGGCAAGGCCATTGGATGAACAAATCAAGTACGGTGGTTGGTTTAACCCATGAAATATTGAAGGCCTGAAAAACCCCCCTTAGGACAGTCAAGGAAAGAGGGCACTCAAGGAAAATGTGATAAATGGTCTCCTAATTAGCCCTACATAGATAACAATTATTAGTGATACAAATACCTTTACGCATCATATTATCAATGGTTAGAATTATTCCTTGGATAACCAACCATGAAAAGACTACAATTTTTGGAATTAAATTTTTTATCCAAACTAAGTCCTTTTGGAGGACAAAATCCTCGTCATCAAGTAGAAGCTTGTAAGCTGATTTAATAGTGAACTGTCTATTTTTCATAGGAGCCCAGGTCACTTGATCTTCCTTGGGTCTCATGGGGATAAACTGTTTCCTGAGAATGTTATAAAGATCATTTGATTTCGTTTGAAATCCCTGAATTCTTATTTGTTTCCACTTCATTCTACCTATGTCCTCAACCATATAATCGGAGACTTTTCTGCCAATGAGTTCTTCTATGATATCTTTGATTCGGGCTAAGTTAGGATATTGCATCAGTGGTTCATCCTTAGCCCACCTGTCATTCCAACAATTTATCCTCTCACCATTGCCTAAAACCCATATTAAACCTTTTTTGATGATTTCCTTACAATTAAGAATTGCTTTCCAAAAAGCAAAACCTCTAATTGGAACTGAGTCACTTAGAAATTCCATATTTTGAAGATACTTTCGTTTGATGATAGTTGTCCATTCATTTTATTCACCAGAAATGAGATGCCACACCTTCTTAGCTAGTAAAGCTAAATTTATATGAGCAATTCTCCTCAAAACTAAGCCCCCATTTTCCCTGGGTCTGTACACTTTGGTCCATCCTACAAGGTGTATCCTTTTTTTCTCCTTTGATCCAGTCCATAAAAATTCTTTTTGGAGTTTCTCAATTTTCTAGAAAACCTTCACAAGGGCTTTGAAAACGGAGAGGAAATAGACTGGAATGCTCTAAAGATAGGCCTTAGTGAGGGTCAACTTTATTGCTTGAGATAGAATATGACCTTTCCATCCAACAATTTTTTTTGAATTCTTTCAATAACCCTGTCCCACATTGACTTTCTCGGAGAACCAATGAAAAGAGGGAGACCAAGATACGAAGTGGGGAGATTTGCTATATCACACCCTAAAATTTTTGCAATCCTTCCTTGCCTCTGAATGGGGGTGTTCAAGAAATATAACTTTCTTTTACTAAAATTAACTTTCTGACTAGGAGCGTCCTCGTAGAGTTGCAGGATGTATTTAATTATTTTGGCCTCAACCACTGATGCCTTAGTCAATATAATGGTATCATCGATGAATTTTTGGTGAGAAACAACCCTAGTGAGAGATGTTTTCTTGATTCTCGATATTAGCATTGAACTACAAGCATTTTTGATGGTTCTGCCCAAAGCTTCTGCCACAATGATGAATAACATGGGGTTGATAGGGTCCCCCTGCCAAATTCCTCTACGACTTTGAAAGTAACCAGCAGTTGTTCCATTAACTAGAATCGAGAACCATGCTTTAGAAATACATTTTAATCAAATTAACCCATTGGTGGTGAAAACTAAACTTAAGGACAACAATCAGAAAGTCCCAATTTAGCCTATCAAATGCTTTGTTCATATCAAGCTTGAGGGAAAAAATAGACCTGTTAGTCTTATGAGCAAAGTGCAGAGCTTCATGAACTATGATAACTCCATCCAAGATTGACCTGCCCTGGAAAAAGCTTCCCTGGCATGGATCTATGATGTGGGGCATAATATCTCTCATTCTATTTACAATGGCTTTAGTTAGGATCTTGTAAGAAACATTGCACAGACTAATTGGCTTGAAGTCAACCATAGATTCAAGGGTTTGCTTCTTAGGAATTAGAGAAATAAAAGTAGAGTTGATACCTTTTGGGATATGATTGCTTGCTTGGAATTATATGACATCAGAAATTACATCCTCACTTACGATGTCCCAAAAAGCTTGATAGAAATGAGGGGGAAATTCATCGAGTCCCGGGGCTTTGTATGGCTCCATGCTAAATAAGGCTTCCTTAATTTCCTCATCAAAAAATGGATCTAGAAGCTTAAGGTTTATATCCTCATTTATTATGCTAGGAATGGATTACAAGAGAATATCTTTGGCCTCCTCATTGCACTACGATTCCTGACCAAGGATAGAATTGAAATAAGTTACTTCCTCCTTTTTGATTTCTGTTAAGTCTTGAGTAATAGAACCATCTACTTTTTAAAAAAAAATTATCTTGTTATTGCTTCTGTTTCTAAGTGTGGTGACGTGAAAAAACTTGGAATTTTAATCTCCATATTTCAACCAAAGAGCCCTTGATTTTTTCCTCCAATAGATTTCCTCACAGGCCAAAATGTTATGAAACTCTGCTAGTTTTGTTCGTTCCTCCTGCCTAGTAGTTTCATCAGCATCACCATGTTGGTTCCTCTAATAAATTATCTTCAAACTTTCAACAACCTATTTTTTATTTTCAAAGAGGTTCCTGTTGGTCATCAAATCCGCACAGGAAAGGACTTTCGGTGGGTTTGCGCGCCCTGGACCTATGACCAACATTGAAAGGCCAAGGGGAAGAGATGCCCCTCATGCCAATCTCCGGAGAAAGGCCGGCTCCTATACTAATCTACTTTTGGGGGTTTGAGACAAGAGTGCAAGAAAGAAATAAATAGAGTAAGGGTTAGGAAAAGAAATAAAAAAGGGTAAGGGTTAGAGAAAGAAATAAAAAGAGTAAGGGTTAGAAGATGATGATTTAAGGTGGGAGAGAACAGGAAGCATGATTACTCGCTAACAACTCGAATAGCAGCAAGAAACACCAAGAATAACATGAAAGAAATGAAATGTCA
Organism: Wollemia nobilis; assembly: GCA_028583015.1. Classification (NCBI taxonomy): domain Eukaryota; kingdom Viridiplantae; phylum Streptophyta; class Pinopsida; order Araucariales; family Araucariaceae; genus Wollemia; species Wollemia nobilis. Next base: position 1,262,663 of record JAQPPZ010016964.1, read on the forward strand.
AACTTCCTATGTATCCTCTGGACGAGTTCACAGGGTTCTCCTCTCTCTCTCGCTGGAATTCAGGGTTCAGAGTAACAGCGATTGAGATAAGGGAATAACAAAAACCTTGATCCACTAGGCAGCATAAAGGAAAGCGACAAAGCATTTTTCCTCTCCTATGTATCCTTCAGGGCAAATTTCAGGGGTTCAGTCCCCGATCGCACACCAGATTTAGGATTCAGAGTCTCGGTATGTAAATGAGAAAAGACAAAAGAATTAAGCACAAAAGGCAACATAAAAGAGAGAAATGGAGCATAATAGATCTTTAGTATTAAATGCAGGACATCAAGTTACAACAGCTTTCTAGCAGAAAGTTCCCCCCCATTTTTATAATACATGCTTGGGTTTTTATAGAGGACCCGACCCTCTAAGTCATTATTACAAAAACGATGGAGTACACCCTCGGGCTCTAAGAAATCGGCTCCTCGAGGCTGTTGCGACTGAGTTTTCAAATCGGTTGTCGAAATTGGCAACTGTGACCGGGTCAACCGTGGAAACATTCATTTAATGCGCCGATCGAGTGTCCCTGGCTTCTAGATGCTGTGCTTGAGTGATCGCTATGCCCGTTGGGTTTTACTTCGAGGACTGTTACGTCCCTTTCGTTTGCCAAGAATGGTCAGCGGACTTATCGGGCAAGAAAGGGGTATTTATAAGGGGCTTTTGATCACCTTGGGAAGTTGCCTACCTTGGAACATGGGCCCAAAAAGTTCTTCCCTACATATTCACCTCACCAAAGCCTAGGGCCAAAGTAGATTCTCCTTGATTTATTCTTTGCAAAATAAGGCTTCGCGAAACTACTTCGGGAGTGCCGAGTATCGAGCAGATTTTATCTTTGAAGTGGGGCCCTTTGTCCTTTGCTAGTGAAATTTTTTTTGCTGGAAAATGTTTCGGCCTAATTCTCTCTCAAAACTGTGGTTCGGGGCATATCCTCCCAAAGCACTCTTCTGTTTCTGACACATTTTCATTTTGCTTCGGGCACCACTGCTTCGGGTGAAAACTGGTCGAAGTAGGTGTCAAAAATACTTCAGGCCCAAAGTAGTTTCCTTACCTTAGCTAATTTGGATTATGCTCTCCTCCTTCGGCGAAGTCGCTTGGATGTTGCTTCGCAAAACTTCTGCCCGAAGCGGCTGCCAAAAATGTTTTGGGTGTGAAGCGTTATCTTTGTATTTTCTTCGACAAAATTACTTCGCAAGGTTTTCGCCCGAAGTGGTGATTTGAAGTGTTTCGAGCCCGAAGCTCTTTTCACATTCTCCTTCTTTTCTTTCGATGAAGTTGTTTTCCTTTGGCTTGTTTGGTAGTGAAGCTCTTTCTTCTTCATTTTATAAAAGGGGCGATAGGGAGGGTCAAAATTGTTGTAACTTAAAATAAAAGAAAAACTTTGAACAAAGAAATATTATACAAAAAATTCTACTATTCCTCTACCCCTTGTATAATGTGACAAAAGGTGTCAACATTCTTGGCGGCTCACGGGGTGACGAGTTTGTCTTGGCAAAAGAACCCTTTAGCCCTGATCCATTGGGCTGCAAAGTCATTGGTTTTCCCCAGCCCCTGCTTCTGTAGTCTGTTCCTCTTCTTGTTCTTCTTCTTCTCCTTCTTCTTCTCCTTCTTCCTCTAGCGTGGCTTCTGGCTGAGGCGATGGTTCGAGGCAATCACGAATGCGCTTCATAATTTTTTGGACATGAGTCCAAGCACTCTTTTGGAATGGTTCTTGATCCCGTAATGCCTTAACCAAAATGCAAAACCGATCAATTTGCCCGATGTCAGCATGTTTGGCCCTGGTGAATAGGTCATCGAGGCAAGCCGTGATCTTACAGTATCTCAAGATGAAATATGTCACCTGCCCTTCTGTGATTGGTTCTTCCTAGCCATCGATCTCCGAGACATCGTTCTCGAACTACAGCCAAACTAGTTTGAGGTCATCCTTGCTGAGAAGATTTCCGTCATCGTCCGTGAAACTCGGGAAACCCAAGGAAGAAAGGTCCTTAAAATAATTCATTGAGGCATGCTGTTCATTGTCAAAAATGTCCTGGAGGCTTCTGGCTTTTTGAGCTTTTTGCACCTTGGAGAAAAAGGTACGAACCATGGCCTGGGCTGTGGACCAGTCCCTAGCCATTTGGGTCATTGCAGTGACTTGCAGGTCCTGATATCTAGCATTCTGGACGTCGAATGCTAGCTTGAGCTGTCACCTGGCTTTCTGCGTGACCTCATCAATGATTGGCCCTCCTTTGACAATAGCACACTGGGCTTCTGTGATGAAGATTAATATCGTGAGAGTGCTAGAACATCGAGACATAAAATTCTTGAGCAAATGGGTGTGAATCTCCTTAATTATGCTCCTGTTAAACACCGTCAAGTCTTCCTTATCATACAACTAGGCTTGCATTTGTGCAATTCTGCCTTCTAGCTCTTTGGCCTTTAGATCGCTCTCGATCTGTTTCTGCGCTTGGCTCTCGGCTATAGACTGGAGCTGTTGAACCTGCTTCTTTAGGTCGAACGTCTCCTTCTTCATCAATTCATATTGCTCCTCAGCCTCTGCTAATTTAGAGAGGACCTTTGCCAGGTTTTCCTCTAGCTTGACATTGGCGGTCTCGGCTTCAAACCTGCGATGGTTAGCAATGGTTGCATGTGCCCAAAAAGTCTCGATTCGAACATGCATAGAGGCCAATTCATTATCAACATTCAGGTGTTCCAGGTCCTTAGGTGTCTCTTGATAATCATAGTCTGCTGGAGTCATTTCATCCAGAGGCTTTTGTACCTTGGTGACCTTCCTGATTTTATGCACCTTTCTGACCTCTAAATAAAAAACGGTGCATTTTTCAACTGATGCCATCGAGCGCCCTCTTCTTTTCCTTGCCTCCTTCAGTATTTGCTCAGTGTTTTTCCATGCTTGGAATAACTTCTCGATAAGGGGGCGGTCATTAATTAAGGACATCTCTGATTTAGACAAGGCTAGATCTCCAGCTGAGGGAGTAAACAAATATAAAGAATGTGCGGGGGATGCCTTGCCAGAAGGCTCGACGACAGATGTGGTGGGAATTTTGGCAATCAAGGCTTCCTCACATGAAACAAGGGATTGGGGGGTGGGACTCGGCATTGAAGTGGGATCAATGGTCTTACCCCATTCATGATCGTGAGATGAGGTCGGACCAACGATAGGTGACATGTGATGGGGTGATGGGCTATGCAGGGGAGACTGGTGAGAACTATCAGCTAGGGTTACGGCAAAAATGTGTGAGGCTAGGGCAATGGGTGGAGAATGTGTATTTGCGTGCCCTCCTGGCATTGTGGTAGTGGTGATTTTTAGTGTAGCTACATCTTGTTCTTTCTCAATTTCAAAACTCGATAGGGCTGCAACTTCGACACTCACTTCGAATGGGTCTGATATTGGTCACCCAGTGGAGGGGTTTACAAATCCTGTGCGAGGTCGCTTTGGGTGTTTTGGGGGCACCAGGGTCTATTCTTGCTTTTTCATTTTCCTCCTCACCAACGGCTGTTCTGCCCCTTCAGTGCCCGAGTCGTGGCCTCCTACAGGCCCTTGAGGTGATCTTGGAGGTGTAGCTTGGTCCCTCTCCTCTTTTTCCTTTATTGAAGTAGTATCATATCTTTTTGGGCTTTCGCCTGAGCCTGGTATAGCTGGAGGGATGAGGGTGGCGAAGCACGAAGGATTCCACTTTCCAACATTGGCTTCATAAATTTTTGCAAAGTCCCTATCCATTGCCAAGAATCCATAAGAGTTCGTTCTCTACCGGTGGATCCTCATTATCCACCATTCTCTCAGCTGAGCCGCGTCCCAATCCTTTACTCCTTCTTTCAAGTCATATTTCGCTTTCTTCTAGAAGGTGGAGTTGGGGCTCGGGAGTGAATGCCGATATGGGTCATATGCAACCTCCATTGGGTAGAATTCATGCCAGGGAGGCAAGGCTTCCATCCTCTCCAGATGCCACTCTAGATCCTCTCCCCGAGGGTTATTTCTTTGTTTCACAATTTCTGGATAGGGACAAACATGGAAGCTCTTGACCCGTATATGGTCCCTCATCACTCCTAAAGGATCATAAAGCCATTGCTAGGGAATTTGGAGTAGGCCAAAATTAGCAAGCTTCTCTTCCAAGAAGACATTTTGATTTAGGGCGAACACTTCGATAACTCCTATCTTGAGAGGGAAGTCACAAGTGTGAGCCCATTTCTAACCCTTGCCATAGATGGCATTAGTTACATCACTCTGCCTAGTGACTTCCAACACGAATTGATACTCAGATGGGTAGACTGGCAGTAATAAGGGCTTCCCTATGAAGCCGAAGATGCGAATCACCAACCCCTGAGTTAGTCAAAAAATATCTCTCCTTTTCTCCTGGACCACTTTGTTTCTCAAGCCAAGGGGAAATCGCAGGGAGGATCCTACCAACATGCGCATGGCGGATCCCAAGAATTGCTGATTAAAGGAATAGTAGGACTTTGATCTCAACAGTAGGGGAGTCCACTGATATATGGGCAAAGGAATTCCATCCTTGCCACTTGCCGTAATGGCAACATGAGGAAAACTATTATGTACATGAAAGAAAAGTAACCAAACAAGAAAGGAGAAGGGCATGAAGCACTGGCTGGTCCTAGCATTCTTCATGCTGGTGAGTTGCGCATGCAAGCCCCTGGCCACCCATTCTGCCCAGTTGACAAATACTGGGTTGGAACCAGGTCTCGAATTATCAGGGGCATTGAACTCCCCTTTGGAAATGCACTTGGCTAGGGACACCTGCCATGGGTATACCAAAGTGTCGGTAGATAGGCCTGCTGCCCATGCAATGATGGAGAAGAGGTCGACATTTTTAAAAGCTTCCAAGGGAAGGGGCATTTGGGGCAGTTTTCCCGAAGGAAGCCCGCTCTTGAGGTTTTGCTACAAAAAATTGATCATGTAGCCAACAGACGTGAACCTCTCTGTTTGTTCGCTTAGAATGATGTTGCGAACCATACATCCTTCGAGTGGGCCCTGTTGTGGCGCAAAAGCTGCCTATACATCTTCTTTCAAAATTGAAAATAACTTTTGGCCAGATATGTCTAACACCTGCCTGGTGGTAGGCTAGTAATTTTGCGCGATGGCATGGATCAACTCAGGCAATGGTGCATGGGGGGCGCTAGATACCAGTATATCTGGGAGTAGTATGCGACAAATTTTGTACTTTCTATCGGGAGCCTACTTCTCATGAGCTCAACGGTGCTTCTGAGCTCAGCTACGCTCTTTGATAGCTCTGTATCCCTGATTCTTTCCCACCTATCGACTGGTGGTTCTAGGGGTTGCTCATCTTCAAAATCCTCCCTTTCTTCCACGTTTATCTGGGTGGAGGCCCAAATCAATGGGTTTTGGCTTCGGCATTTTCTCATGGCATTTTGCCTTTGGCCTCTTAGGGGCCACTACTTCTAGCCCCTTTCCATTCTCCTTAGAAATTTCCTTGTCCATTGTTGATGCTTAGGGCAATGGGGTTTGCAGTATGGGGAAAATTTGGCATTGAAGCTTCAGAGTTAGAAGTGGGAAAAAATTTGTAGGTTGGCAGTGGGGTCTGTATGAGTCATTGAATGGGTAATCCTCTCGGTTGCTTGGAGTCTGCATTATATAGCCACCAAAGACAACTACCCACATTTATGGCATGTGCCATAATTAATCCTACACTTCTCACCTGAGAGATCATAACGCATGGGCCGTGCGTTATGATGATTACGACTGCTTTGGGAACATAGACGGCTACCACTCGGTACCTGGGGGCAGACTTTTCTCTCAGCCAAATCCCCTGAGGATGTACCCGACGCCTTTTTCATTTACTTCACCTATTTCAGATGCCTTTTGCGGGTGGCTGTCGGCACGCAATAAATGCTTCTGCCTTATGCATCTTTGGGTCAGCGAAGCCGAAATCAGAGCTGACATAATTCATGGCGAACCTTTTTATGCTTCGGGCCCGAAGCTTGTTTTCACGAGCCAAGTTCTCGAAGGATTTTTTTTTTTTTTTAGAGAGTTGCCGAAGTAAAACTCGACTTGAGCTTTTGAGAAACATTTTATTTATCAGCCGAACTATTTACACTATTCACAAGCTTGCGGCATAATAGGCATGCCACCACCATGAACTCAGCTTCGGGTAATTATTCGATAAACCTGCAATGTCTAGACCAGATCTGATTGTACTTTAGCAGATCCTTGAAGTTTGGCTGGAACCTTCCCGAAGTTGTCCATACTGTGAATAGGAAGCAACGCAGCCGATTTCCATTTTTGCTAGTGCCCAGATTATTAGCGAAGAAGTTCGCCACTTGAAAGCCTTCTCAGGGCATTGGTCTTTGGGACAGCCAGAACCAATACCAGACCCAATGCCAAAATTCTGTAGATTCTTCCAAATGAAGGCTGGGTACAGGTTCTTCCATCCCACTGATATGGTAACAAGGTTCCTCCGACGAATAGTAGTCCTCCAGAATCCCTTCAGGCTCATCCTCTGAATCGGACAGGCTTGATGAGCTTTGGCTGAAAACTTGCATGCCATCTCTTAGGATACAAAAAGGGTGCAAAAATGTGCCCTCTTTGTTCTCGGGTTCTACCACTCGAGTCTGATTCTCTCCTCGATTCACCTCTTGATGGAGATTGCGAGCAACCATGTTGTTCATTAGGTGGGCCGTGCTTGTGTACTCCCATTGTTGGGCTAGTATGAGGTCTGCCTCCTGAGCTCCAAATGACTGCGTCTTAGGCCTTGGATCAGTGTGAGGAATGCCCCATGAAGAGTACTGCGTTGGCCGGATAGGAGCAGTAATTATCGGAGGAAGCGACGGAGTTTCTCTCCATTGCCACTTTCCCGATAGGAGCAAAAGTTGTTCTGCTCGTATTACCTCTTCGAATATTTGAGGGAACCTTCGTTACCTTGATTGTAGTAGAATGAGGCTTACATTCGGGTGGAAGGCCCGAACGTAGAAGAGATGGGCTTGGGCGGGCGTTGGTTGGATCTCCAGTGGGATTCTCTTCCAACTTCTACAAAATCAGACATTGAAGTTTGTGATACCTTTCGAAGGTGCTCTCTTGATGGTGGAGAGGTATGCGAAGAGATGGAAGGGGTCCTGAGAGCCATCAAACGTTTCTATCAATGCCCCCGCTAAGTCATCCCATGAGCAGATGCTTTTGGGCCCGAGCAATCGGTACCACTGCAGCACCCTTCCTTCCAGAGATAGAACAAGAAGTCTGATCATGACATCTTCATGGATAATGTTATGGAGGGTCGCTA